>CM031238.1:322297364-324697364 GCA_018340775.1 Taxus wallichiana var. yunnanensis | reverse complement strand
GAAACATGGTCGAAAGTCATGGGAAATTTGATATCAATATGATCAGGATCCAAAGTGCCACCAATGTAGTGAAGCCAATACTTCCCAAGTGTAAGTGTAGAAGCGAAATAAGTTCATGCAAAAATACTAATAGATGGAAACTGTGGAAGCCATAAGCAATGATGATGTGAAAATATCCATGATAGAGATGGGGAGAATGAGGTGGAGGAAGGAGATCATTGAGTGTAAAACTCAATCGAGAAAGACCATCATACATGTAAACAATATCAGAACTAGTGGGATCAAATGGAATGTGGTGCTAATAAGAATTATTTATAAAAAGAGTGCATGTGAAAGGAGGTAATGTGGAGGTAGAGTGAGATGAGGCTGGTGATATGATGTCCAATGTATGGAAAAACCCTTGAAAAATTATCATAGCATTAGTGGAAGGACGGGGTTTCTTGAATTGATATTCACCAAGGCCAATAAAGCAACAAAATTATCATTGAAATAAGAAAAATATATCTCTAAGGGGTTAAATTTAAGATTGTGCATTATGTCATCATCAAGTTCCATGACATCAACCTCATCATTGATTAAACTAAAATGGAAAATGGAGATCTATATTTAGTTTAATCTAATGTTATGCACAACAATAAATAAAAACTAAAGAAATAAAGGAAATGACACAAGAAAGATAAGCTATGAAATGTAAAACTCTAATGTGAAAATAAGGGTTAGTGAGGCCTTAGTTGATTTGCAAATGTGTCGAGGATTGTGTCATGGTAAGGTGAATAAGATGAAGGAACTAACACAAAGGAGATCTAAAAGTGTAGATCCAAGCTATCTAAGTAGACTGGGGCTCCTAAAAAGGGATGAGGGCACCGGTGGTGCAATGGTCTATAGAAATGAACAAGAAACCTCCTTGAGGTGTCCCTAAGTGACTTCCTTTCGTGTGAATGTCGTTGAACTTCACCTGGATGCCATTTGTAAATTAGAGATTGAGGAAACACCTGTAAAACCCCAAAAAAGCATCAGAACCCTAAAAACTAAAGATGGATATGAAGGGGTTGGACTATCCTCATCTAACAGATGGATAGACTTATCATTGAGTATTGCACTACATCTCAGACCTAATGTAGTTTTAGGTGTGTGTGTGTGTGTGTGTGTGTGTAAATTGTGCCCTAGGTGCTCTTATTCCAGTCGCATTTTGTGAGTGGCACAAAATAATTAGATGTATAAAGGTAAATAAATTATGAATAAAATAGAATAAACTCCCCTCCTATGCATTGTGATGCGAGATGAACCATCATTTTCCCTTGTGATGGAGATAGATGGATGCAAATGGAGCTTTAGATGCCTTGGATGAATGTAACCTTAGGTGGAGATAGTAAGTTATTAGTTCTTGATCCCTCATTATGGTCTCTTCGATTTATATTTATATGGTTCTCTTGTTCTAATTTCGTAACTAACCCCAAAAAGGCCGACCACTAAAAATATGGAAAGCTCAAACGGCTATGAAGTGCCCAAAAGATGAGTGTAAAATGTAAAGAGGATCGGGGTGCCCCATGTTGGCATGTGGTCCTATTATGTGTTTTCATTGATGTAAAACCACATTAATGAAAAATTGGAAGTTATGTTAATGTCGAGTTGATGTTGTATGAGATGTTGGCATGATGATTCGATGTATACTTGTTGGTATAGTGATATTTAGTGAGGAGTGTTTTCTCTTTCTAGCCCATTCAAGTGCCTAGGTGATGGTTCATAATAGTATGAGCTTCTTGAGTCCTTTTCAAACATGTTAGAATGATGAATAACAGGTTTGGAGAGTGTTTAGGCACTAATGTAGTGGCATGATGCGACATACTGGTGTTCATTAGGAGTAGGTATAGTAGCTAAGAGGTATGAGACTATGTTTTGAAGCCATATGAGATCATCAAGTCTTTTATTCAAGTATATCATGATGTATCAGGTATGTTTAGGTCATTTTAGAGGTTTTATGATGAGTTATTGCATTCTTTCAGTTAACCCTAACTTCTACATAGTAAGGAAAATGCATGTAAGAAAAGGTAAGTCTTAATGAATAGAGAGATTGAGGTATGAAATTGACATTATAATTATTGTAGATGTTATAGAGATGTGTCATGGTGATTTGGGAAAACATGTAGGATGTCATGATGTGTATTTTGCAAGATATGTCAGCTTTTGTGAGACAGGGTCAAAATCTAGTCAAATTCCATCTCTAATAGGCACTTATGATGCTTGTTATGAATTATGTGCTTTGCATGGAACATTTTATATTTCAGGTATGTTTCTATGTTTATTTTACAATGTTTCACAAAAATAATTATGAGGTTTTATCATCAGGTTTTTATGAACGAAGGTTAAGAAGACAAAGTTCTTTAAAACCCTAAAGCTAGGACTAGTTTGCAAAAGAAGAGGTATACTAAGACAATTATTATTTTTATGAAAAATTGATGATAAGATGTTGTATAGTACTCTTCCTTATTTCCATAAATGTATGGTTGAGGTCATGGTGATATGTGGGCCCCACCTAAAAATTTATATTTCGAAGAGTTCCAGTTTGTGGAAAAAAATTCAAATGAGTTATGAGCTTAATTGATGTTATGGAATTTATGAGAGTTTTTATTGATTTATATGAAGGTTTTAGATCATTTTTATGATGAAAAGTTCAAGTTGAGCTCCATTCATGTTGATTAGTCAAAGGGTAGTTTTGAGGCCATAAAAAGTAGTTCTTAGTAAAATGGCCATAACAGGAGCTACATGTGGAATTTTGAGGTGATTCAAATATATTTCCATTGGTATAAAAATTTTCTTATGAAATTTTTTTGATAAGTTTTATAGGTAATTATTTAGACAAGATGGTTTTTTCTAGTTCAAGACAGGATATTGTTTTATGTAAGTTTGGAGTTTTTGCAACATAATGTGGATTGGGTGATGCTTTATATCACCCTGTAATGATAATAATGATGAATTAGGAATCTAATTAATCAATTTTGAGGTCTTTAATGTTTTTATAACTGTTTTTATCATCGATCTTTGGAAACAACCTTTTGGGCATGATGATTTAGTGAAGATAGAAATTATTGTGGTTTGAGAAGGATATTGTTTAAAGGCTTATAAATATCTTATAAGTGTTATAAATGATCTATAATTTCATAGAGTTGTTATATAACATATTTTTTTAATTTTAAGATATTTTGTGGCATAATGAAGTTTCCAGGGTGTTGAAGGGTGTAGGAAATAATTGTTTTGAGAAGTACAAAGAGCATTGGGCCCAATAAATGAAATAATTTGATTATCGAGATAAATTTCAACCATATATGATGTTTAAATTTTATTTTAAACATGTGTGATGATTTTTAGAGCTTGACCAAAATTATTTTTGGGATTAGGAGATTTTGTCATCCCAATGCAAGGGTTTTTGGGATTTTTGGTGCATGGATGAAGTGTTTTTTCTAGGATGACCTATATGGGTAAATTGTGAATGTTATAGTGATTATTATGGGATTTTTTAGGATATTATGGTCATGAAAGTGGAGGGAAAATGACCTCCTTTTAATTTGAATCAAGGAAAGGCTATAAAATGGATTTTTTGGGTACAATGGTGCTAGTCTTTTGAAACCCCTTTTATCTTCTTTTGAAGAACCTTTTTCTGCAAAGAAAAACCATTTGGGCCTAGCCCAAAACCCTTGGAATTCCATTCTAGGACAGCAGCTGGTTGAGTTTTCATGAGGAGAATTTGAGCAAGGGAAAATTTTGTGTTGTTTCTTTGAGAGCGAGTTGGAGAAGGAGATAAAACTTTGATGCTTGTCTTTGATTGCTAACTTCATAGCATGTTGATGTAATTTTAGGTTTATAATGTGTCTTCAGATCTGATATTGAGTTGTAATCACTTTTGGAAGAAGTATATCTTCTTTGATATTCATGTGACTACATTGTTCATCTTGATACATCTTCATTGTACCTTGTTGATCTTTGTTGAAGGAATTACTCTTGTGATCTAATTTGAATATATAAATTAGTGTGTGGATATGATTTCATTATCAATATAAGTGGCTCTATATGTTTCTTTGATTTGATATTGTGATCCTTGCATTGAGTTTACTTCATTGTAAATATTATATGCTTTGATGTGTTCTACATGAGTTTGTGTGGTTAGGGTTTGAAGCACAAGTGTGAAAGTTTTATTGGGGACTGATTCAGCCCCCTCTTAGTCCTTGTCACCTCCAAAAATTGGTATCAAAGTGGACACTTGGAAGTATCCTAACAATCTAGAGGGAGATTTTGGGTGACAAGATGAATCCGCCATCATTGGAAATTGTTCATATAAATACCTACATGATAAAGAATGCAACAAGTGAGAATGTTGATAGACTTAATAGGTTGTTTGCATCTCATGAAGAAGTAGTCAATGTTTTAAAAACTCAACTTGAGGAGGCACAATATGAGTTGAGAATCAAGAGGGAAGAATGTCTCAAACATGAGGCTGAAAAAGAAGAAATACTCAAGGTTTTAACAAAACAACTTGAGGAGGAACAAGCTGAGCTGAAGATAAAGAGGAAAGAAATAGAGGATTTGAAGAAATATTTAGGCACCATGATAAGAAAAGTATTATCCTTTCAATGGAGTTTAGTAAATCTAAGTAAGATGTTGGAAAATCAAAATCCTTATGGTGATAGAACATGTCTAGGATTCAATGAGATTCCATAAAAATCTAAAAAGAATGAAGAAGAATCAAGTCAGGGATCCAATGAAAGAAATTAGCCCGAAAGGGAGAGAGTTTAAGGCTTCCACCTCATGGGAGATCATCTATCAGGCAGCTAAATGCATATAGGCATGTTTTCTTCCATGGTAATTGTTATAAATGTCGTGCTTATGGACATATGTCTAGTTTTGTTGTCCTAAGGTTGAAAATTTTGTTTTACGTTGTTCGTGGCATACTAATATTATTTTGATACTAATATATTTTTTTGTAAATATTGATTAACATATCTAAGTGGTATTGTTTCTTTTCTTACATTTTTAACTTCCATTTTTTGGGATTTAGGCATTGTTTGTATCTAGATTGGTTATAGTATACTTTGCATTGGAATTCACTTCAACCCCTTGTTAATACTTACACCTTGTTTATTTTAAACTTGACTTAAGTGTTGACATTGTGTTGATCATTTTTCGTTAGAATACCATTGAGATACATTTGCATAGGGAGTATTTCCTAGTAGATTAGATTGGTTTTCCGAACTTGTGTGATTGTCACTTGTGATATTTCTTCTTGTATACTTTTTTTCCTAAGAAAATCCTTTGGTTACTTATTCTTTTACATTCGACATTCTTTTACCATTATTGAAAAATATTTTGTGACATTTACAGTCGTCATGTTATAGGTTTTTACTTAGGTTTTTTGTGTCCTTGGCACATTTGAAAAAACCTTTGTAGACACCCCTTAATATGCCCCCTATCACAAGGATGGAATCCAAGAAATTAGGGTCTAATCCTTTCATTGGTCACAATTTAGGACCCCTTTTCTCCACAACAAAAGAAGTAGAAGACCTAGTTGATCATAGTGGTGATGAAGTAGACTCACCTCGGGATGATTTCGAGTTCAATCCCACTCATTTGGATGATTTCCTTTACCTCAATAGGGATAGATTGCTTGCATGAGTTATAGAATTAGGTTCCAAAATTCCACATGAAAATGAATTTATTGCACCTACCAATAACGTCCATGAGGAAGAATAAGTACAACATCCTCCTCTCATTAATATGGATGACATCATAAACCAAGGACATGCTTCTACTTCGGGTCCCCAAAACAACAACAATGAAAATGAGATACCTAAACAAATGAGTGGTTATCAATTACCACCTCTTAAAATACCTTGCAAAGTTAGGGTGGAGCATGAGTATAAAGAAAAACCTCCTCGCATGACAACCTAGAAGGACCCCAAAATGATGAATTCAATATACAACAACAAATACAAGTCCTTAGTCAATAAATGGATAGCTTGGCTTCCCACTTGCATAAGGACACAGAAAAAGACACACATCAAGAACTATATAAGGCCAAACATAGAGAGATTCATATTGAAAACTAAGAGGGTGAAACATCAAAGTATAGCTGGGTATACATACCAGCTTCCCCTACCAAAGATCAACTCCTCACACAAGAGTTGCAATCCATGAAAATGATACTCACAATCCTTCAGGAAAGTAATGTTGGGCATAGTAAAAAATACCAATTTGAAGAGCTATGTCCTTACCCCTTTGACAAATCTATGTTATGCACACCATTTCCTAAAAACTTTGATTTCCCAAAATTTGATAAGTATAAAAGAAAAGGTGACCCATGTGATCATGTAAAGGAATTCTACATGGCATGCCAGGAATTAGCCTATAGTGAAAACTACCTTATACACTTATTCCCACATAGTCTAGGGGGTCAAGCTTTAGAATGGTTTCTTCACATACCTAAGGGGTCTGTCTTTACATGGCCTAAATTAGCGGAAATATTTGTATGTCATTTCTCATTCAACGTAGAAAGTGACATTACCATGTTGGACTTGTGTAACGCTAAACAATGACCTAATGAGACCTTTGCTAGTTTCTTACAATGATGGCAAGGGTTAGCTAGCCACTTCCCTTGTTCAATTCTAGAGAAACAATTGGTTAGAATATTTATACCTAATCTAAATCTAGACATTGTTTTCCATTTACAAATGCATTGTGTCAACAAATTTGAAGAAGTTATAGAAAAAGGTAGCCAGATCAAAAGGATTTGATAGCTAAAGGGACATTAAAACCCTTTTAAAAGACCAACATGCATCCAAACCTACAAGAAAAACAAATTTCTTCAACAAAAATAAAAACATCGTAGGAGATGGTATCACTGATTCTAAACGTATCCAAGTGGTTCAAATTGGTCCTCCTTTCAAACTTACTAAGGGACCTATTCAACCCACAATCAAACGTCAAGTGTTCACTCCTCTCAAAGACTCTTTGTCCATAATCTTAAAATATTTGGATGTGGTGAACATGGTTTAGTATCCTAACAAAATTTTATTTGTAAATGATGCACATAAATCATCATGGTATAGGGAAAATTTATATTGTAAGTATCATCGCGTCAAAGGTCACAAAACAAAAAAGTACCTAAAATTGAAACACTTTTTCCAATATCTTATTGACAATGGATAAAATTAGGTTAATTCTCCTAAACCTGAATGGGAACCTAATCAAAATTTAGGGATCTATAAGGAGGTTTACCTAAAAATGAAAAATAGGGAGAGAAGAACTTGGATCAAGGTCAATCTTCCAAGAACTACAAAGCCACCAACTACATTTATGCCAAAACCAGTAATCCATTTGATTCACTTATTGGTTGTGTTATTTCCTCTAATGAGCATGTAAACACTATAAGAATAAGGAATTGAGATTGTGTCATGCCAACACGATGCACTCAGATTGTGATTCCAGAACCTCCTCTTTCTACCCCTTAGGATGATCGATATGATCTCTTAGAACAACTTGAGAATACCACTGCTAAGATTTCAATCTTAGATCTTCTTAAGATATCAAATGTTCATAAAGACATCCTCTATAAAACACTTCAGGGGTCAAGAGTGTCAACAGATATTGATCCTTCACACCTCCAAGTGGTGGTCGCACATCTTGCTCCTAGTGAACACCTTACTTTTATCTAAAATGAAGTTCCACATGATGATCATACACATAACTTACCCCTATACATTGAGGTATTTGTTACTCACAAAAATATAAAGAGAGTGCTTGTGGACAACAGGTTTGGTTTGAATATTTATACTTTGTGAATCTAGTTAAGCAACTAGGGTGTACAGAGGAAGACCTAGAGTCCCATATCATTACTATCACAACCTGTGATAATGAAAATGTGATTCGGTGATGCAGCCTAGAATTTGCAAGATGACATCCTAGTCGTGTTGGCATATCACTCATCCTAGACTGAGCACTCACCCAAAGCATGCAAAGGTACCAGATTCCTCTTTAGGGTTGTTGTAACAGGATGTTAGCATGATGAAGATGAAAACATATAGAGTCACAACTAATCCATCATTCTATAGTGCATGTTACTCACAGAATTATGAAAGAATAAGCTTGAATGGTATCCATGATTGAAATACTAATGTGCACAACACAATTACACAAAATAACACTTAGATTCAGCCAATTTCCTCCTTCTATTAATAAGTATAGAAGCTCCTTATAGTACTGTCAATTCATCTTAAGGCGCATATGAACCTGATACACATATTCAGAATCATACATACAGATCTCTCTGATACATCATATATCTCTATGTATTATGCATCTAATCATCATATATATAGGGTGGGGACTTGCCCTTCACCACTTAACTACTCCAGAAATAGGTCGCATGCTATTAATAGCCACACATCATTTACAATTATAGCCACACATGCAAGTGCGCTATCTATAGTTCTCTTATAGATAACTAAAGTGTTCATTCTATTCCTAGCTTGTCTTCATGCATAGATGCTTTGAACCGCTTCTCCAAATATATATAATGCATGGCACGCATGTCCCTGCTTTGTTGGTGTGTTCCGCACGCCATCTCCTAAATATAGATCTTCTACTCAAAATCAGCTAAGTCCTGAAATCTGAACTTTCCTTCCACACGTGGGTCCTTCCTATCTTTCTGCGCCTTTGATCCTGGCCTTCTATCCCACGTGGACTCCTTGTGTGATATTTTCCAAGTATTCTTTGATCAACATTACCCCACACTAATCTCATTGTCATCCCGACAATGGGTTTCTCCAAAATTTGAAGTAAATAATATCAATGAAAGAATTAAGAATGAAGAATGTGGAACAATAAATAATTTATACGAGGTTATTTAAACAACCTCCTCTGTATCAATCGTCAAAGCATCACTCTGGATACTCCTCTTTTATTGTTGCCTCTAAATCCTACCATTCAGTGAGTGCCTCTTCTACTTTCTCTGGGATGTCCACAACTATGGACTCCAACTCATCCCGCTCAATCTCCCCTTTCTCATTTCTGCAGAACCAACACAACACTTGACATAGATGTCATCCTTCCTTCCAAAAGGTCCATCTTCTGTGCAATCAGTTTGCCAAGCTCTTCTAGCCAAGTCTTGTGTGGCTCTTGTGCTACTATCAGGGCCTCACGCTTTTGTTTAACCATTACCAACCTCTCTACATGGCCCAATGTCTCATCTTTCATGGTCTTCTTGATCTCATTGTTCTCTTCCAAGGTCTTAATGTTGATGAGTGCCTCCAGAGCTATGCATATATTCAAAGCTTGATCTACCTTCTTCAAAACCTCTTGTAATGCCTGCAACAACCCTTCATACGATGTGATTTTCCTCATCACTAATGCCTTTTCCCTTTCCACATCCTTCTCTGATTGTTTTGAGTTCTTGCACACTCAAAGTTTCATCTTCGAGCACCAAGTCCACTAACTTCCCTACATAGTGTATCACTGAAGGAAATGTTTGTGGTACCTTGGGTTCTAAGTGTGGCCTTGCTTTGATTACAGTGTCCCCAATCTCCTCTACGATGCTTATAAAGACATCATTCTTTCTCTGTGTGAAGTCCTTTTCCTATTTTAAGTGCGCTATCTCTTCTTCTTTTTCTTTACCTCTTCGCGTAGCGCTCTAATTGTGGTAGATTTATCCATGTTCCTTCTAGCCACCTCCGTTGAAACTTTCACCAAGTGTATCGACGCTGCTCATCGACATGACAAGAGAGGCTTTACTGTCATGTGCCTAGCCTAAGGAACCTTCTTCAATCACCTTGACACGTATTATTCTTCGCATACATAAAAATCAGGTTCGTCTATATGGGTGTAGATCACCCGGGATAGTTGCTTTCATGTTCATATGGTCGCCATATCTTCATCTATAAACTCCCAGTTGAATAGATCCTTCGCATGATTTTTTCTGGAATCGGGCACGGACAATCTTTTCTATGTCCTATGCATACCCCATGGCTGGTGGAATGTTCTCTCCACTCACCCTTCTAGACCTCTACTGCTTAGGAACTCTAGCTTCCAAATTTAGAGCTTGTGTCTCCATGTCCTATGCATCTTCTGCAGTTGTTTCCTCTAGTCTTCTTTCTTCTTCATCCTTCTCCTTTGTTTCCTCACCCTTTTCTTCTGTGTTCTCTGGGGGTGTAGGAGATGTAGGCATGCTTTCTTCAGACTCTTCCTCCTCCTCACTTAACTTCAATTTCCTTCTTCTTGGTGTGGTTGCTTCCTTCTACGGGAGAGCCGGGGTGATTTACGCATAGTAGTCGGGGTATCACCTTGGGTCCTTGTTCTCCTGAATACCCTTTTAAATTTGTGCTCCCCTTGGACTGTAGTCAAGTCCTCTTCATCCCCCTCTTATGGCTGAGGTGGTGTAACAGCGTGCTCAACATCTTTCTGACTTGTAGGATGTCTCCTACCCCGATGGTCCAAACCACCACTATCTTCGCGCTCTTCCTCCTCATCCTGTATCTCAATTTTCTCTATAGGCTTGGGCATTGGGACACTCTCCATTGTATGCTTCCCCTTAGGTGGTGCGGGAAGCGTGAACTCACCTTCCATGTATTTTTGTTCTCCATCTTGAGCTTCAACTGGAGATATACTAACGCTGCCCCCAAATCTGCTATAGCCAAGCTTATTGGCTTGATGTTCAACACTTCAGAGATGATTCTCTCTGTGTAGGTGCTCCTGCCAGGGTATACATACTTCTTCCGCAGTGTATGGTAGTCACAATCTACCTTGTCTGCATTGAAATTTAGTCTTCGCGTGTCTGTAAATCTATGCACGGAAGCTTGAAAATACCTCATGGTGAATGTGTAAGGTAACTTGCACCAAGGGATCTAGGCTCCATCTTTCATTAGAAAGCGTACGATGCGAAGTGCTGGTATACCACAAACTGAACTTGTTTTCCTACCACTGCTGGTAGGTCCTTTGGAATGCACCATTCCTCCCCAAATGCTGCGTGGAGCCTGTCATACCACTTCTCCACCCTTTGTCTTACTTCATCTGTCATGGCCCCCTGCATAAGTACTTGCTGAACCTTTCAGCTGGGGACTTATTGTCCATGGGGTATTCCCACATCTTCTCTTTTGGTCCATCTGGTACTCCAATTTCCATGAAGACCAAAGGATGAAGAAAGCCCCAAAGATGATATTTCCTCCAATGCGCACCTCCTTAGCTATTTTATCTCGTAATATAGCCAAAGCAATGTTATATATTGTTCCTTCCGCCATCCTCCGCGTCACGTGCATCCACATAGTGTTTACCTACAACCACCGCTCCTGATCATTTAACTTAGTAACTAAGTGTGTGCATAGCTTGTACAGCTGGACAATTCTTGAATTTTTGATGTCCATTCCATGCGGACCCTTCAGATATCCCAACTCTTGTTTGGTCTTCAAAATCATGGCTTTGTCTATGAGGTCACTTTTTATATCTTCTCCTATGGCCTTCAGACCTGTCATTGATGAAACAAGTGTAGATGATATTCTAACTCTACATCCCACAAAGTAGAATCAATCTTCATGAACCTTGCTCATGAGCCACTGGTACAAGGGCTCATATTTCCCAAAGTATGGCAGCTCATACAACTAATATACCCCGATTTTCTTCAAAATTTTCTCACCCGCATCATCATATACTGGCATGTCATCTGCCGTGTGTTTGTTTGTTCTGGTCATCAGTAAAGAATCAAGCTCCTTCTTGTTTTCGATGTCCTATGGTTGTATTCACTCACCTTTATTTTTCTAATGGGTGAATCCCATTCTTGTCTCGACAATAACCCCTTCTGGGTATTACATTTCTGAGAAATGGCTTTCGGGTGCCATTTCTTCTTCCTCAATGACCACCTTCTTATTTTCTTTTGCTGCTACTACAGATGCCTTCTTTGGTGCCATTTTTACCTTGCAAATATTTCTTCTTCAACCCTGTAACTCCATGAATCAAACCCTAGCTCAATCCAACTCTACCCTAGGTGGAAACCTTGTAACCTAACTCTCTTCTATCTCCCTGCTTCACTCAAACCCTTCACCACTGGGGACGCAAGCTTCTTAAAACACAAATCTGGTTACCACACTTGACTTCACACCCTTCGCACCTTAAATCGATCACTCGGCTCTTCGTATTTGGATCTTCTCGTGAATACTCTTAGTTACAACGGTAAAAATGAATCTACATCCCTTATATAAATTTTTCAAATTTTGATGCATTTATTGCTCCTCACCTACCAAATATCCCTTCATTCATTGACCAAATCCACTCATTCTGCATGGTACATCTCCACACCCAGCTATAACCTTCTAGCGTGCCTTCCTACCTTCTGGTCACAGACTTCTCTTCAACAAGCACTCCTTCACCCCAGTACCTCGTCACTACACCTTCTCTTGGTATCTATCATGGCCTCTACTTACCTCGCGTTATATTGTTCCTTCATCCATCTTCATCTTTGGTCACCTTTTGAGAAGCAATCCTCTTTAAAGCACACCTGTAGCAGCTTATTTCCTTCACCTTTCAAGTCCCTCCATCATTTTCTTGAATAACGATAACCACCCCACACTGAAGGTATGTATAGTCCTTTGCGCATAAACATTCTTCATATAGTAATTAGCTTCATGTGCGCAAGCATGCTTATTACACAAACAACTAAATTGACAAAGCATAACAACAATAAATGAAAGACATTAAAGAAATAACGAATTAAAAACCTAGGCTAAATGGCTTTGCCTTATTACAAACACTAAGAAGACTTATTTCTAGTAGGGCTTTAGCCTACTCTCGTTAAAGTAACTTAGGGCAGCCATGTTCCATCAAGTGCTTCTAATTGGAAAGGACTTGATTCCAAAGTATAGAAGTTATAACGTACGGCCCTAACCAATGTACTTTGAACTTTCTGGATGGTGCAAGAACTTTGAGTCATAAAGAAGAACCATGTGTCCAATCTCAAACTTTTTATCTCTTATGTTTCGTCATGCCATGCTTTCTACCGGCCTTTTCCTACTTCCGACTCCACCATGTTATGGGTTGGTGCTCATCCGGTTGAATCATATTTTAAATTCGTTCTTCTAAAGCTTGTTCATCAACTAGACCTCCAAAGACACGCAATGCACAAGGAAGGTAACATAAATTCTATAAGAAGAACAACTTTCGCTCTAAACACCAATTGAAATGGTGTGGCTTTGTTCAATATCTTGTAATTTTCTCTATATGCCCAAAGCACACATTGTCATCCCAATCCTTTCTTCCAACATATCATATTTTTGTCAAAGTCCGGCTCAAAATCTTTTTTAAGGCCTCAGCAATTTCGTTTTCTTGAGGATGGTATGGTTTAGTTTTATGGTGGGCCACCATAAACTCATCTAATAGGATTCTGATTGTCTCATTCAAAAAATGTGTACCTCTATCACTTGTCAAGCTCAAACGACACCCATATCATGTAAGAACATTCTCCCATAGAAACCTAGCTATTGTAGCTTTCAGATGACCTTTGGTGGGAGGCTGCTTCTACCCACCTTGTGAGATAATTTGTGTAAGTAATGATATAACGTGATCTAGTCTTGTGCGTGACTAGTGATATAGGTCCTACAAAATCAATGGTCCATTTCTCAAATGGTTTAGCGCTAGTAATTGGTCTCAAAGGCATTTCATCTCTTTGCCCTGGTTTTCCTAGGCACTGACAAAGGTCACACGCCTTGCAATAGTCTTTACAGTCTTTATACAATGTCTCCCACCATAATCCAACAATCAAGATCTTTTGGGTGGTCACATCACCTACATAATGTCCTCCTACAATACCACCATGAGCTTCCTCCATGATATCCTTACGCTCATGTTCTAACACATAGTGGCGTAACACTTCATCTCTACCTAACTTGTACAGGTCACCACTGATTAACATAAATGGTGCGCATGTATAGAAATTTGTTTCTTTTCTAATGCTTTCATTCCTTTTGGGGCCATACCTATTCGTAGAAAGACAACAATGTCCTCTAGTTCCGTGGGCGCACATTGCAACCTGTATAACTGTGCATCCAAAGCATTGTTTCTTCAATTGTTTGTGCCTCCTCTCCTGTATTGATTCTAGATAGATGGTCTGGTCTAGAGTTGCTTTTCCCCTGGTTTTGCCATAACTGTGAAGTCAAATTCTTGAAATAGTAGCACCCATCTGCATATGCACCCCTACAAAACTGGCTTATTTACCAAGTACTTCAATGCCATGTGATCTGTATAAAACACAAATGGTGTTGCTAACAGTCTTGTCGAAACTTGTACAATGCATAAATCATTGACAAAGCTTCACACTTTGTAGTTGTGTAATTCCGTTCAGCAGGAGTCAGCTTCCTACTAGCAAAACAGATTAGATGATCAACAATACCTTCACTAAGTTGAGCTAACACAAAGTGCTAATGGCCGTACCAGAAGCATCCACATGTACATGAAATGGTTTATCCTATGATGGAAAGCACAAAATGGGCGTGGTAGTTAGTATCTCTTTTAATACCTCAAACGCGTGCTATTGCGGTTCTCCCCAATAAAATGTACCTTTCCCCTTCAGTAGTTCTTCCAAGGGTGCTGTAATTCTGGCATACCCTTTTATAAACTTTTTGTAATACCCTGTATGACCTAAGAATCCACACACCTCACTTTGACTAGTAGGCACTTCCAGGCCCAAAATGAGTACAACCTTGGCTGGATCAACTAGTAAACCTTCCTTGCAGATTATATGTCCTAACAGTACCCCAATTGCGTAGCAAATATGCACTTCTTGATATTCAAAGAGATACTCAATTACTCGCATCATTCAAACATTAAGTGTAGATTTTCACAAGCCCATATACTATCCAATCATCTAGATAAACCTGTAAGAAGTTGTGAATAAAATATTTGAATGCCTAAACAACTATGCGTGAAAATACAGCTGGCGCATTTTTCAATCCAAATGGCATCACCGTATAGGAAAAACTACCCCATTTAGTTGTAAATGTTGTCTTTTCTTGATCCTCCCACATGATTCGAACTTGATGATACGTAGAAAATCCATCTGTGAAAGAATACATTTTACACCCTGCAACTCCTTCCATTATCTCCTTAGTGAAAGGCGTAGCAAAAGGATCTGTAACACATGTGGCATTCAGCTCCCTATAATCCACACATATCCTAATCCAACTATCCTTATTGATACCGATCACCATTTGGCTAACCCATTCGACTCATTAAGGGCTTGATAATTCCATATTTTAGAATTTTACCAATTTCTTCCTTTACCTTTTGCACAAATTAGGATTCATCCTGTAAGATCTCTTCCTAATCGGCCATGCACCATTCTTAAGTTTGATCTTCATTTCCCCAAGTGATTCATGTATGCCTTTAATTTCATGATACCCTCTAGGGAATAAGTCTGATAATTTTTGAGTAATTTGATGATCTTTACTACCTCCGAGTCGACCAGTTAACCTCCAATTATGTCCTCCTTAGGCTCAGCCTCTGAACCTATATTCACCTTCGTTATCTTCATGGGTTCATGGTAGGCATGCGTATCCTTCTCTGCACTATCCAAAACCTCGCGCACCCCATGTGAATGCTCAATATCCAAATTTTTGAATTCCTCGTCAACCACAATGTAAACCATCTTTCCTTTTTCTCTCTCAAGGAAAGTGAGCTCAGAGTAGTAAAGAGTCTATTTCTTCTTCCCTTTCAAGACATGCTCCGGACTCTGTCTCACTAAATAATTCCTGAATATGCTCCTCTACTTTTGCACTATCTCCCATAGTTAAGCGCTTGACAAATTTTAATGCTTCTGCTACTGGAGGTTGAGTCGAGAAATAATCAAATGTCGATTCATACTTGTAGTCAAATTTTGCCAGTTCCTAGTTTCTCTATGTAGTTCTACATATACATACCAAGCACGTGCGCATCCTTGGAGTGTGGAATACAATTTATGCACCCAGAGTGACGGTGGTAATGCTTCCTGTCTGGCTATCCAGAGTCTCTCACACTGTTGAATGTGATGCTGAATAGGTTTATTACCATGGTAAGTATAGATTTGTGTAGGTGCATTATTCCTTATAAACCTAGTGGATAAAGCTATTCCAATATCTTTCCAGTTTATAAGATTATCTCTCGTGGACTTGTCATCACCAATCCGGCACTATGATAATTCCCCCCTGGGAAATCCTTGTGCTATGATTATTTACTAATGCATAGTCTTTATTTTGGTGGATGTAATATGGAAACACAACAAACATAACACAAAAATACCATAGACTATGATACGAAGGAATGGTGACAAATCTGAAATATAAGTGTAAATTATAATATCAACATGAAATTATTACAATCTCACCCATGAGGTACTTCAAGTGTTACTAACTTCACTTGCCTTCCAACAATAACTATGGGAGAAACTTCACAATAGATTCTTTAACACACCTTTTAAATGATGGCTTCCTTTACACACTTACTCATACAATATTTCTCACTACTTCTCTCTATGCTAAATGAGGGGGTGGCCTCTTTATTTATAGTAATTCAGGCTTATCCACCCTATCTCTAAGATAGGATAGGAAATCTCTTCCAACCAATCATATTTCATGCCTAAACTCTTGCCTTTACATGTAGGCTTATCTTCTAAGATAAGATAAACATTATCATCTCACATGGGTTCCACCTTTTTAGACTTTTCCACAACTAAAATACACAAAATATTTATGACATCACTCTTTTTCCTTATTACAAATATAATATTTCTAATTCCTAATCATGAGACCTACTTCTCTACTTACCCCAACTTTGACATTTTAACATTACTAGACCACTTACGACAAATATTTACTTTTTACCACAACATTCCTTTTGTACTTTGATTGTTACCGTACTCTACTTTATTGGTGGCACCATACTGATGGCGTCGTTATCTTCTATTGGACACCACTACTAATTATACTTAACAACATCTTATTCCTAATACATACATTAATAAAATAGAAATTATGGAGGAAAATTTTAATGTCGACATTTTCCCCCTTCCTAGCTTCTACTCTGTCCTCAAAGTAGACTCTTATGGACATTCTGAAGCTGGTGCCTGGAAAATCTTTAACTTGTCATGGTTGACCCATTTCGTAATGGGAGTGTCATTCAATTCCTCTAGTCGATATGTACCATTTTCATGCACAACTACTATTTTGTAGGGCCCCATCCATTTGGGAAGAAATTTTCTCTGCCTTCTTTTTTTGTATCTGGAATCATATACTAGAACCAAGTCATTCACATGAAATGGATACCAATGGATCTTTTGATCAAAGTATTCCTTCTACTTAATTTTCTTCTTATAGCTTGTATCTTTCACTATTTCCCTCATTTCCTCTAGCAAATGAAGATGCACCAACATTTATTTTATTGAATCACTTTCATCCATCCTTTCATTTTTCATAACTCTCATCAGTGGGAATATCAAACTCAATAGGAAGAAATGGATCAATGCCATAAGCCAACTGAAATGGGGAGTATCATGTTGCTGACTTTGATGTTGCCCTATATGCCCACAATGTTGCATGAATCCTTTTATCCCACTTATGTACCTGCAAGGCTGCATTTTTTGCTAGAATTTGACACAACACAAAATTGTTCCTTCCACCTGTCTATTTGTGCTTGGCTTGTATGTTGTTGCCTTCATGTGCTTAATAGAAAACTTGTTGACTAGGGCTTCTACCACCTAATTAATGAAGTGGATTCCTTGATCTATTACAATTTCTAATGGACAACCAAATCTGGTGACAATGCGTTCATATATGAACCTTACCACTTCATCCATGGAAGTTGTTTTCAATGGCCTAGCTTCAACCCACTTGGTTAAATAATCTGTGGTAACTACAATATACTTATTTTGGCATGGGGTAGTTAGAAGTGGACCTACAATATCTATTCCCCACTTTTCAAAGGGACCAAGTGGAAGAATAGGGCATAATGGAGTTGATGAAGTCTTACGGTTACCATGTGTTTGACAAATATCACATGTCTTACAATAATTATAACAATCTCTAAAAAGAGTGGGCCAGTGATAACCTGCATCCAAGATCATTCTTGTTGTAAGTTTTCCAGAGAAGTTTCCTCCATATGTACCATTGTGGAATTCTTCTATCAGCTCCTTCCCTTGATCACATCCAACTGCCCTCTTGTACTTTCCATCAAGTCCTATTTAAAATAATACTCCATGCAGAATAGAATATGGACGACTAGCTTGAGTAATCTTCCTCTTAGTCTTTGCATTGGCACCATCAGGAAACTTAAATTCATTCAGATAATTCCAAATATCTATGTATTCACTAGGGATTGTGTCAAGAGATAACAATGCTACATCTAAGAAATCATCATCATCACAAGATGAACCTAAACCATCATAGGCTCGAGAGAGTGCATCTGCATTGACATGCTTCTTTCATGGCCTATCTATAATATCAAATTCAAATTCTTGTAGCAAAATTATCCATCTTGCTATCCTCCCTGATGGGTTAGGCTTATTTAAAATATATTTTAGAGCCTGATGATCTATTACAACTATAAATTTCTACCCTAGCAAGTAATTTCTAAACTTCTTTACAAAAAAAAATGATAGCTAGAGCCTCTTTTTCATTACAGTATAATTTACCTCAGCACTACTCATTTGTTTGCTCCCAAAGTAAACTAGATGATCATTCCCATTTTCATCCTTTTGGCTCAGAGTACTTCCTAGTGTTGCATCTGAGGCATCAGTATACACAATGAATGGCTTGCTCCAATCTGGATTATTTAAAACAAGTGAAGACACTAGGGCTTCCTTTCAGTTGTTCAAAAGCTTCATGCGCCTTATTTCTGGTTCATAAGTAACATCCTTCTTCAAGAAAAGGTTAGTGGCTGTGTAATCTTTGATAAATTCTTGATGAACCTTCTATAGTAACCCACATGGCCTAAAAATGATCTCAACTTACTTCTATTCATAGGAAATGGTAACTCTTTGATTTTTGAAACTTTATCAGGATCAGTACCAATACCATCTCTAGATACAACATGCCCTAACAAAACACCTTTAGAACATCTAAAGACACACTTTGTAGGGTTTAGTGAGGCTTGTGCTTCATCTAACCTTTGAAATGTTGTCTCCATCTGGTGCAAGTGGTCCATCTTGCTCCCATAGATGTAAAAATCATCCAAAAATACTCTGATGAAGTTCCCAATGTAGGGTTCAAACACCCTATTCATTAAACACTGGAACGTTTCCGGAGTATTACACAACCCAAAAGGCATAACTCTATAAGCAAACATTCCCCAAGGAGTGGTGAACGTGGTATTTAGCTAATCTTTCTCTCGCTATACGAACTTGGTTGTATCCGCTATATCCATCAGCAAAACTATAGCACTCCTAGCCAGCTACTTCATCCAAGATCTAATCTAAGAATGGAAGAGGGTAATGATCCTTCTTTGTTGCCTTATTGAGCTTCCTATAATCAACACAAATGCGTAACTTCCCATTCTTTTTTATTGAGATCACAATGGGAGAAACCCATTCTAAATTCTCCACAACAAATATGAATCCTGCATCAAGCAACTTATCTATTTCTTCTTTTACAGTCTTAGAAAAATTAGGATTCATTCTATATGGCATTTGCTTTATGGGCTTAAGCACCATCTACCAGCTCAATAGAATGTT
Organism: Taxus wallichiana var. yunnanensis; assembly: GCA_018340775.1. Lineage (NCBI taxonomy): Eukaryota > Viridiplantae > Streptophyta > Pinopsida > Cupressales > Taxaceae > Taxus > Taxus wallichiana. The sequence goes on along the minus strand of CM031238.1, from coordinate 324,677,641 downwards.
CTACCCAACTTACTTGATGGAGTTTCTTATAATCAAAAGTGAATAGGTGTATGTACCTTTGAAAGAGCTGGAGGTAGCATTCCTTCTCACTCTCCATCACATCATCACCAATCTTTATTTGTTGGAGACAATCATCAATTTCTTCTTTAGATAATTTTATGGGTTCATGAGTTGGTGTGACTGGAAGGATATCCATGACTGAAACATCAACCTCACTTTCTTCATCTTCTGTGTCCACTTCACTGGTACTAGAGTAATCAGAGGATGTCCAATCATCAGTTTCATCACTTGAATCCATAGATTCTACCTTATGATGCCGAGGGATCACATTTATCTTCACCCTCTCTCTTCCACGTCCAAGTGTCATAAAGCCTTCATTCCAATAGTTTCTTGCATGAACTCTCCTTAGCCATGGTCTTCCCAACAACATTGGGTGCACAACAGTACCATTGTTCATCACCTAAAAGTCTACCACACATATAACACCCATAACAGATATTGCCACATTTGAAACAACACCTTCTAGTTTAGTTTTTCCTTTATTTAATGACCTTAACATAAGTATTGAGGGGTGATCAATTTTTAAACCCAACATATTCATTACAAACTTGGTCATTACATTAACTACAGCACCTCCATCAACTAATACATCATGAATTGAAATACCATTACATAATACCTCATCTTGTGGAGCATAGATCCGCCTCGCCTCCAAAATAGGGACCTCAACCTCCTTCCTTTGTCGAGCATTGAGTCCACTTCACAGCTCCCGCCTCTTCTCAGAAGACATAGCCAAGAGTTGACCATATGTAATATTTGTAGGCCTTTTAGATAGATCTTCTAAGATGGAGTATGGTCCTTGTCCCTATGAAATTAGAAAATCCTACACACCCAACTTTCTTCTCCTATGTTTCTTACTAGTTTCTTCTTTCATCTTCTTAGGATCATTTCCATCTTGGTTATCTTTTTCTTTCTTTCTTTTTGTTATAAACACATCGCTTCATTATTTATGCTCCTATCTATTACATCAAAAGAATTCACAGGTGTTTTTCCTTTATCATTATCTCTTGTACTGTGATGTAGAAGCTCTATCTAAACAATTATACTTATAATGACCCTTTTATGACAACCATAACATACAACTTGAGTTATATTTCTTTTGGACCTCTATCTCCTCCCCGAGAACTAAATTTCTTTTCTCAAGAAGATTAATAGTTAACTGACCCATCTTCTTGAGCAGATCTTCATACTCAGTAGATGTACTAGGGAAAATATTTGTGCTCACCGAGAGTGGTTGTGGATTTTGGACCAAAGGTGTTGGTGTAGGCTCTACCTTAGCAGCAATTTCTTGGGCTCCTCTTCCATGCTTTCTTCTTGCCTTCTTGCAATCTCCTTTGCTTGTTCAATGGTAGTTGGGCGGTCATACTTCACTCATTTTCTAATCTCTGGCTTCATCCCAAGAATGAAGTGCTTACATAGGAGATTATCCACGCCATTCATCAACCCATCCGTTAATCCTTCCTTCCGGATCTGGGCATTGAGCTTCCTCTTTAGCTTTAGAACAAGAGCATGATAATCCCTTATCTTCTCCTTCTCTCCTTGGGATAGCTTTGTGATATCGATCATGAGATCTGCATATTTCTGTTGTTCACCAAATTCTTCAAGAAAACTTTCAGTTAATAAATCCCATGAATTTTTCACATTATCACCTAGTGTTTCAAACCACCTAAGGGCTGAACCATCCAAAAAGGTAGGAAAAAATTCAGTCCATTGTTCCCTTCTTATGAGGCCATTACAAATGCAAGATCATTTAAACTCTTGAATGAAAGAGGAAGCATCTTCATTAGATTGAGCTGAAAAAATAGGAATCTTCCCCATTTTTAAAAGTAACCACAATGAAATACCAATTCATAAGTACAATCGCAAGATTTGTGTGCACAAATAATTGGACTCACTACAATAGAAAGTGACTTTACACCTTTCTACAAAGTAAAAAAGTAATGACATGGTAAACTTGTAAAACTTGACTTATCGCGGTAAAAACTGACTTTACTGTGGTAAACACTATTCACGGTAAAAAGTAAAGTTATTGTGGTAAATACTATTCATGGTAAAAAATAAAGTTACTGTGGTAAATACTATTCATGGTAAAAAGTGAATTTGCCATGGTAACTACTATGCACAGTAAAAACAAGGTTACCCTCTAAATGATTTCTGACTAAGGGGGAATATTTCTCCAGAAAATCCACCAACGAGGAATGGTCCCAAAAACGGAACCAAAATGTCATCACCAATCTGCACTATGATAATTCTCCACTAGAACTCCTCATGCTATGATTATTTACTAATGCACAACCTTTAGTTTGGTGGATGTAATCTGGAAACACAACAACAAACATAACACAAGAATACCATAGACTATGATACGAATGAATGATGACAAATCTGAAATATAAGTGTAAATTATAATATCAACATGAAATTGTTACAATCTCACCCATGAGGTACTTCAAGTGTTACTGACTTCACTTGCCTTCCAAAAATAACTATGGGAGAAACTTCACAATGGATTCTTTAACACACCTTCTAAATGATGGCTTCCTTTACACACTTACTCATACAATATTTCTCACTACTTCTCTCTATGCTAAATGAGGGGGTGGCCTCTTTATTTATAGGAATTCAGGCTTATCTACCCTATCTCTAAGATAGGATAGGAAATCTCTTCCGCCAATCATATTCCATGCCTAAACTCTTGCCTTTACATGTAGGCTTATCTTCTAAGATAAGATAAACCTTATCATCTCACATGGGTTCCACCTTTTTAGACTTTTCTATAAATAAAATACACAAAATATTTATGACATCACTCTTTGTCCTTATTACAAATATAATATTTCTAATTCCTAATCATGTAGACCCTACTTCTCTACTTACCCCAACTTTGACATTTTAACATTATCGGACCACTTACGACAAATATTTACTTTTTACCACAACATTCCTTTTGTACTTTGACTATTACCGTACTCTACTTTATTGGCGGCACCGTACTAATGGCGTCATTATCTTCTATTGGACGCCACTACTAATTATACTTAACAACATCTTATTCCTAATACATACATTAATAAAATAGAAATTACGGAGGAAAATTTTAATGTCGACAGACTACCCACTAACACGTTGTTGTCCCACACAATGTATACACTAACATATCCTTCCATTTAATTGGATCTACACACTATGTTTCCATAGCCTTTAGAAAGGTAGAAAGATCTTTTGTCCTTGTATACCAAGATATTGTGCCACCAAATCACAAATTGAGTGAGATTTATTTACGCATGCAACTACGCTTTTCACCTCACACCCTACCAGTTCATATGTACCATAAGCCCAATTTTCACAAGCAATACTCGTAGTATCACTAATAGAATGAGAATCTTCCCACTGCAGAATGCCTTCTTTTGATGGCTCGTTGACCTCTGGATCCTGAATAGCGCGTACATAGACTCTATTCAAATCCTCCTCACTTAGAGGCTCTACATAGGGTGTAGACTTCCCATCTGTTAAGGGTATCACAACCCTTTCCTCCTTGTTTTCAAAGTTGATGTATCCCTTATTGAATCTCAAGTCAAGCATTATTCGCATAACACCAAGGGCATCCAAGCAAGGATGGAAAATTATCTCGCTTCGTAGTGCTAACACCTCAAAATCCTCAAAGAAACTTGGCTACTTGTATAGTTATATATGCATTCTTCAACACTCCTATGGGAGTGGCACTAGTTCAATTTGCCATAAACAACACATTAGATGACAGCTGCAATGGGGCCTCCCATTTATACCCAAGTATCTAATGTCAGCACATTTACTTCGCGCCTATATCAATCAATATATTGCTCAACAGCCACCCATCCACAATAGCATTCAAAGTAATTTCCTTGTCATAATCAATGCTATCAGGGGGAAGATTGGCATGAAGAATCTACCTTCTGGTCTCAAGACTTGCATGTGGAGTGTTCCCTTTTAGCCAACTCCCCAATAGTGGGATAATGTTCTCCTGGCGCAACATCTTGCATATCTCCTGCAAATCGTAGATATCAGTTTGAACTATCTTTGATGATTTTTTAATTCCTTTAGGTATTGTATCTCACGCTGAAGATTCCTTAGCACTTCCATAGTATCCTGGTAAAATTCTTTCTGACGAGTAGGATCGGGATACCTCGCATGCAAAACTTCCTCCTTGGTAATCGTAGGCTTATGAAGTAAAGCCTCTCGCACGCGCGTAGCTTCAAAGCACATGTAGTGATCTTTACTATTAATGCCTCGAGATCCTTCTCTTACCTTGGGCATCCATTGGTCTTCTGTCACACGTTGGATTCTAATCATTCCAAAGCACCTTTGTTTTCTTGCTTATGTTGTTTACTCAGATGCTCATATAGGTTTGGGAACTCTTCATAGCTATGGTTCTTCCCGTAGAAAGAACATGCATTTTCTCGAGGACATTTGCACTTATAGTGATCGGAAGATCCACACGTATAACATGTTCCATGAGGTAACCCTCCTCTTCCTCCACCATGGCCTCGTCCTCCATATCCACCATGATATACACATCCTCTTCCATGACCTCCTTCAAAACACCCCTCATTCCTACCCTTAGAATTCTCTTTTATATTTTTCTTTCTTACTCCAATGTCTATATCATCATGGATCGACCAATCAACCAAAAATCCTCAATATCATGGTTCGTGGACCTATAAATCTTGCAAAATCAAGATACATTCTTCCTTATCACGCATTGTAACAATGGACAAAAACTAGAATCATGATTCAAATGTAAAATCTCAAAGTCTAGTAATAATGAACGTACAAATCTGCAAGGAAAACTATCCTTAGTGTAACCTTCCACTTCACAATCTGTACACCAAATTCCTGAGTGCATTTCATGGGCTGAATTTTCTGATAGCTTTTCTAACTACTTTATCATAGCTGCAATATGTGCCTCTAGAAATGGACTAATTCCGGTGTCAATGCTTCCAACTGCCTCAGCGTGTAAAGCTACTTCCAGTGCTTCACGTGGATCCGTATATGTCTTATGTGACAGTGCCCTCCTAAAAGGTGTAATCAATCCTCCAACAAACCACTATGCATGTTGGCTAGCGTGTATATCATAAGACAACTTAGATAGAAGTTTCTTAAAATGAGCATCATACTCATGTACACTCTCAGTAGTGCCTTGCTTAATATCTTTGAGCGCACTTATACTCTTCTTGCTCAAACTCAGGAATATGGAACTCTTTTAAGAATGCATATTTAAGTGCTACATAATCCACACAAGTTTGATCAGGTTCAAACTTCCTATACCAACTATGTGCACGCCCGTAATGTAGTAGCGAATTAACTTTCCTTTCACTCAGTAGTTGTAATCCCTTTCACGCACCACAAAATTTCACACATATGCACATGTTTGGCAGCATCCTCTATACCTCTATACTCCGGGAGACGAAGGGACATATCCATATAGATACTCTATGGTTGTTGCGGACGTTAACCACTTGACCGGAACCTCCCGTGTTCCCTCTACCTCTAGAACCACCGGATCCACCTGGAACTAGAACCTCTTATTCCCCCTAATCCTCCACTTGTAGCTGAGTAGGACTCGTAGATGTGCTCCCTATACTTTGATAGTAGTACTATATATAACCCCTACAGTCTGTGAAGAAATCCCACTTCCAGAGGTGAATCCAACATTCTACGTGCTCGCGTTCTGCACCTAAAAAGGTTCCTCTAAATAACATTGAATCTGTTTGTCTTGCCATTGATGTACTTGATCCCTGACTTACTCTCATCCTCCTACTTCCAAAATTAGCTTTCTGATTACTTGTCATACTAGATACTGGAAAACCAATCCTGCGGCCCAAGTAGTCTTTGCTGGTGTACTTCCATGTGAGGCCGAGAAGAGATCTCTATCATGCTTTCCAAGATGGGGGAGTTCCTGATGCTCCGGATCCACATCCTCTACATGAACCATAAATCCTTCACGAGCCATCTCTCTCCTCAATGCCATACTTTCTGGCAATGAACATTGCTTCCCTATTTCCCTTTCGTGCACCTCATTATACTTAAGCCACCTTTCCTCTCTCTAATTTTCTACCACTAGGTCTACCATATTAATACCAAACCTATTCCTGCCTTCGTGTGTGGTGAAGTTTAGTTGGCCATCGGCTTACTCTCCAGGTTCAAATTTACCATTAAGATCTTGATCGCCAGTGGAAAACCGTGCAAATACATTCCTCTTGGATACCTCAAAAACTAAAATTTAGTGACCTCTGGGAAAGAGTATGTCAAAATTGAATATTCCATAATATAACCTGTTTAGAACACCATAAAACCACATATCCATCGTGCAAGTCCAAATCGGATCAAAGATCATAAAGAGCCTAAAATTCTTCATGCATCTAAACAAGTGTGAGATACCTCTAATTCCGCTTATTGGTGCCATTTTTGAGCCTGCAAGCTTTTGCCCTAATTTTCCTTCATTCTGCGTGCTCTAAAATGTTTTTCTCTCAAATCCATGGTCTACAATTTTTCCCCTCTTGCTTGGATGCTTCGAAGTGCTCACAAACTTGTTATTTTTCCCTAATTTGAAATAAATCTGCATGTGTGCCCTCTTTTGTGCCCTAATTTTTCCAAAATCTACGGGTGCTGCCTTTTCCTTTTTCCTTTTTGCCCAATCATGGAGGTTTAAAATTGATTGATTTACACTTATATGCCATTGAAAATCCAATTCCATGATCAAAAATTCCTTGAAAACATGTTTCAGTTGGTTCAATTTCAAGAAATTTGTCATCCTTAGTGAAAAAATCAAATTCTAGGGCATCCTGGCATTTTCTGTGTTTTAACAGTCAAACGGGTGTCATTTTCTCGTCAAATTCATCTTTGGCATTATAGGGCATCACTGGCAGTTTTTGCGTTCTTTGACGGTCATACAGGCGTCCTTTACCGTAAAATTTTATCTCAAAACTTTCTCCTACATGGTCATTTTTTATTAGACAAGGTTCGATGGGTCTGCTCAAACAACTTAACATTTTTTGTGTTTTGCAAAAAAGTGTAAATTGCCCCCACAGCTTTGTAGGCCCCAGAGGATGTACACATGTCGCAAGCAGAGTGAAGGTGGACGAGCGGGTCATTTTATGCCTTAAGGTAATTTGGAAGAAAGAGTTAAAGTACAAAGAAAATGCCTAGGGCCCACAATGAATCAAGAGTGGACATGTGGTGGCTTCAAAATGTAGGCCCGTAATGAAATAGAATGGAACACATGGTGGCTTTAGAATGCAGGCCTGCAACGAAATAGAATGGAACACGCGGCAGCTTCAGAGCATGCAGGCCCTCAGTGAATTAGAGGTGGACACATGTCATGTTTTCATCAAAAGCGGGATGGAAGGTCAGAGGTGGACACGTGTCATGTTTTCATCAAAAGAGGGAGTGCGGGCCACTAGAGGAAAAAGGTAAATATTGCCTTTTTGGAAAAGTGAGTTAAATTAGTAACATGAAATGTCACTTCACAATGAATCGGTGGGAGACGTGTCAAAAGCAATGCAAGAGGGGAGTGCAAGCCACCAGTGAGTTTGAAACTTTTGAAATTTTTGAGGAGTTGAGTAAAGTTTAAAAGGAGGAACGCAAGCCCATAGTGAGTCAGCGATCACCACATGTCAAGGATAGAAGTGGAGGTGTGGGTCCACGGGGAAAATTGTGAAAATTTTCCTTTTTCCAAAAAAGGTGGAAATGTGTAGAATCGAGCCATGATTTTGATGGGACCCACCTTGGGACACGTGTTAGTGCCAAATCTCAAGGGTGGAGGGGCGGAGAAAAATGTCAAATTTTTACATTTTTCAAAAATGTTAAAATATCAAAAAGTGATCCAAACCCATTTCCAATTGCATTGTGACACGTGGAGGGCCCAGATTGAAGGGAGAAAGGAAGATCAATGGTAACTGTGCATTTTTAGTTTGGCTACCATTTTTCTCTAGGAAGTGTGGAAATGCATTTTTTGCATCGATTTTGATCAAATTTTTGGCAAATTTGTGTCACTTTTGCCTTCAATGACCAATACAATTAGTTTTGAAATTCAATTTGCAGATTTGAGGTACTTTTGAAATGAAATTTTGTTCGGGCTTGAGCAAAAACGTGAAATATCAGATCCAAAAGTTGCAGAGTCAAATTTTGGAGGGATAAGGATGAAATAATGAAAGGAAGGGGGTCTGCATGCTTTGAAGATGAAAACGCACCTCCACAATGGATAATGATGTGAATTTTGCAATGATTCACCTTTTTGAGGCACCTGGTAACTTTTTGAACATTTTTCTGTTAAATGTCCCTTTCTACAAGTCATGAGTGAATTTGTAACAAACTAAGATGCCATAGGATATTCTTTTCTTGGGAAAGAAGGATCAAATGTAATAGAGAGATATATAATGCATGTTTTTGACATGCAAAGGGTCAAGAAATTAGAAATCATGAGAAAATTTTGAGAGAAGCTCATCTTCTGAGAAACCCTCTAAAAACTTGGTTAATGTCTTATGTGTTAGATCTTCATTCATGTTGAGTTGGTTACAAGTGTATAGCCATCACACAGAGTTGAGATTGTTCCTGAAACTCTCCGCTGGTGAATCTAACAATATTTGGAATTAATCTATGTTTTTTTGGGCAATATGATGTTTTTTATCATTTTTAAATGTTTGTAAATAGTTTTCCTTGTTCTTGTTGCAATCTTACATTGAAATCTTTAGGAATCACATAGATCCCATCCTTATTGATAGTTTAGTGGAATTTGTAATTTTATTTATCAGAAGAGCTTTCATTTGGCATTGAAAATAAGTAGTTTAAAATAACTTCACCTTCATTTGTTGATAGAGATTGCTTGTAAGCCTTTGGGGGTACCTTACATGTGATTTGATCAGAGATTTTGATGTTTAATTGGGTCCTTCAATTCAAGATTTTGTGTTGAGGTCTCAAATATTGTGTGAAGAGTGAAAACCTAGGCCTCCACTTGTGTATCTCTTCTGGTTGAAAGAACATCCTGACTATTTTGAAGCATTTTATGTGATAGTTGTTCAAATGTTGTAGAGGTGTCAAAGATCTTGCATAGTTAAGTTTGTCTTATCAATATCCCACCAAAAATCATTCTAAACAAATAATCCTACCCCATACTACCCCCTGTTTTGACCTGTATACCCACAGAAGATCTAAATCCATTTGCTAAAGTATGTAGAATAGATCGGGATTTCAAAATGTCTTGAGAACCCTTGCCTTGCATTGAAATTATCTCCATAATCTAGGAGTGATAAATTTTGAAAGTCATATTTGGAGTGTTGATCATATTTTCCCAGGGCCCTTCATACTATTTACACAAATTAAGGGATATATTCATCTCCTTCACCATTTGAGTGTTACAAAATAGGTCCTTTTACCTTGGTTGAAAGGCACAACCTAAAATAGTTAGGACAAGATCAAGCCCTATTTGAGTGTTATCCATTTTCCCAGGGGCCCTTCATACTATTTACACAAATTAAGGGATATATTCATCTCCTTCACCATTTGACTGTTACAAAATGGGTCCTCTTACCTTGGTTGAAAGGCACAACCTAAAATAGTTAGGACAAGATCAAGCCCTATTTGAGTGTTATCCATCTCTCCACAAATCTGAGTGCCAGTTAGATCACATCCCTAGCTACAAAATGACATACATCATGATCTATCTATCTTCAAGCTTCATGTCATATCTCTAATGTTTTTCAGACTAAAAAGGAGAACAAATTTGGGTACCAACACCGGTGACACCATTGCTAGGGACATTCTTGGTTCAATCTTATCCACGTGCATACAAATTTGAGATATTTGAATGCATGTCAAACCACAGTAATGTCTCTTGCAAAGTTTTGTCTGCAAGTACATTGTTGAAGCATCATTTTATAATCAAATTTGTAAGGATTAAGTGAATATATAAGTTCTTCCTATAATTTTATCTGGGTTTCAGCAATAGTTGCACTTCATTTGCATTTTTGGTTGAAAGATTCAAGAAGAGGAAGGTCGATCTATAAAGTTTGGCAAGATTTTCAATGCTAATAGGTATTTGACAAAGTATTTTAGTGCATTTTCACAACTAGGGTGAAATTCCTTAGTGGCAACTCCATGTTTTTTTTTTTTATTTTGAAAAAACTAGTGTCTTAGGTTTTTGTCATTTGTTTTTTTGGTATTGCTAATCTCTCGAAAACTGGAAGGAAGAAGATCTCTCTTCAGGGAGGGACCCAAGTAGAAAGTTATTTCAAGAATTGGGAAAGATAGTTTTAGAGGAAAGAAAAGTTTGGAAGGTTGTTGAAGGTCGGACATCGGGTAAAGGAATATCCATTAGTGAGAGAGATCAGCCTTTGGTAGAGGATTATCACTCTTCTTCCAAAGGTGATTCGAATCAAGAAATCCTCTCATAAACTTGTTTACTTCAAATAGTGAAGGTCCTTTTGTTGTACCTGGTGAGTTCCTTTTTCAAACTACACCTGTGTGTTTCAATTCTAGTAAAACTTTCCAAGAAAATCAGCACCTAGAGAATACCAAATTTGTGAATCACATTCTTGAGCCCCAAAGACCTCTCACTCCTCATCATTTTGTTTCTCCTCCAAGATCACCACCTCAAAATCATATGGCTCAGCCTCCCCCTAGACCTCCATTTGTTTTTAACACCTTTGGTTCTATAAATTTTAGAGCAATGGCTGGTTATCCTAATGCTATCCCTCAAGATGTCAGAAATAGATTGCCGAAATTCCAAGGTAACAATGTTATAACCGGTTATCAGCATCTCAAACTTTTTATTAATATGATGGAGGACTTTGAGATTAAGCATAAAGATGTGTATATTAAATTGTTCATTCATACACTAGAAGAGGATGCAAGGGATCGATACGAGTACAAGGCTCTGCTGATAATTTTATTGACTCATGGACTGAAATGTAGAATGCATTCAGATTGTAATATGGTGACAGAATTGATCCTAGGTTTCTATTATCTCGAATTTGAAAATATCAAGAAGAACCCCAATGAATTAGTTCGTGACTTCAACACAAGGTTTAAAAAAACTTTGAGAAGGCTTCTAGTCAATTTGAGGCCATATGATCAGTGATTCTTGATCAAATATGTAGATGCATTTGATAAGAAGGTAGCCTATTACCTAAGAGACAAGAACCCTACCAATTTAAGGCAGGTCTTTACCATGGCACTCACTGATTGAAAATAACATTAAGGCCATTGAGAAACCTCTCAAGAGAGATGGTGTAAAGCTGATAAACTCTTAAAATCCTCAAGAAAGCAAGAGTGTAGACTTGAAGGAAGTGGTGAAAAATTTGGCAGGGGGTCATGAAAGAGATTTCCTACAATTTGGCAAGAGCTAAGAAGGGAATTGGGAAAACTTCACAAGGTCAGAAAAAAGCACAAAAACCATGACAGATTTGCCAATCATCCTAGGGGTGATCAGAGATCTGATGATAGAGGGAAAGGACCCATGGGGTCTACAAATAGACATCCTCAAACACATGAAGGAAGAGTGTTACCTGATCCCTTAACTGTTAGGTTTACTATTGTTGAGGAAGTTGTTGATATTGATTGGTGTGATAGGTGTTTTTCGCCCCATCCTCCATGTGAAGTGGTCTAGCAAGATGGTGAAGCTAATAATGATGATGGTAATGATGATGATATCTGCATGGTGGTTTGTTCTTCAAGCTCACAAGAATATCAACATCAATTGAGGTCATAAGTGCAAGGACAACTGTAACCTTTTGGGATTGCATCAAATAGTTATAAGTATTTCTTCCCCCTCATACTCTTGAAGTTGATGTAGTGCAAGCTTGTGAGATTCCTAACAATGAATTTGAATACTTAAGAGCTTTGATGATTAAGAAGTATGATGGTGGTATCCCTTTGGAGGAAGATAGACAATTGTTAATGAATTTTGTTGTGGCTCAAGAGAAAGAGTATAACACTAGGAGCAAGGTTGTTAAGGGAGTTGGGCCTCAAGCCAAACCTAAAATACCCTTGCTTACAATTATTCCCAAAGAAGCTCCTAGAAGAGAAGCACCTGCCAAAAGCACTGTTGTCCCAAGCAAAAATTACAATCCTCCTAAAGCCCAAGCTGCTAAGAGTCCCATGTCATCTAAAGAATGCGCTTGTCTCCATTCTAATGTTGCCTTGCCAAAGAGTTTTCCATATGGCATAGCCTAGGTATTGAGCCAAATCAAAGTGAGTGTTCCTATCATTGAGTTGCTTAGGATTCTGAGCACAAGAAGAGAGCATTTGAGTACCTAGGTTTGAAAGAAGAAAAGAGTATCCCAAGCAGAAATGTGAACGTTGTTGAAACTTCTCATCGAGATCATTACGAGACCTTGAGACACCACCAGCACTAGAGGATCTTAGAGAGACACCTAAGGTATATTTGGGGACATCCTTGGTTAATTCCCAATTGAATGTTGATCCATTCTTTACAACTTTGATCATAAAAGATAGAATACTTCACAATTGTATGTTTGATTCCGATGCATCATGTAATGTCATACCTCTAGAATTCATGAATGAGTTGGATATAAAATTTAAAGCAGCCTATGGAAATTTTACTACCATGGACTCAAGAGAAGTGCTAGTAGTTGGTTGTGTGAAGGGTCTAGTGGTGCAGCTTGCATCTTATCCTGGGAGGAATTTAAAATTGGATGTTGTGATTGTTGATTGCCCTACCAAATGGGGTATGTTATTGTCAAGAAAGTGGGTTGCAAGTGTTGGAGGAAGTGTCTCAGATGGATATGTCTTTTTCCACCATTCCCATTGAAGGCATCCTTGTCAAGCTCTATGGAGAAAAGAAGATGTTGCATCTAATTGAGGATCCAAATAATGCTTCTTATGAAGTATTATTTTTGATGTTGATGTGGATAATTTTATTAGGTTTGCTGATGGTAAGGAGCACAAGATGGATCAATCCAAGTGCCTTGAATAGGTAGGTTCTCCTTGGACCTTTCTATTTGATGGAGCTTACTCCAAATTTGGAAATGGTGCTGGTATAATTCTGATTTCTCCTAGCTTGGAAGAGTTTGTTTTTTCTTTCAAGCTTAATTTTGAATGTACTAACAACATTCTTTGAGTATGGAGCCTTGTTGTTGGGTCTAAGAATTACATGGAAGTATGGTGTCATAGACATCATTGGAAAAGGAGATTCATATCTAGTTGTCAAACAAATAAGAAAATTGTATGCTAAAAAAATCAAAGTGGATCAAACAATACAAACATGCATTTTGGGATCTAATTGAGATGCTTGATTCCTTCAACATTGTGCATCATGACAGAAGTCTCAATGTTGTTGTTGACAAGTTGGCTGTGTTGGGGTCAAGATTTGTAAATTACACCATTTCACCTTATTGTGAGTATAATATTGAAGTGTTAACTAGGCCAATTGTCCCTGAACACATCAAGCATTGGCAAGTGTTTAATGAAGATGCTCAACTGCAAAGGTTCTTACAAAATCAAGGTGAGTTTGTAGACTAGAATATTTATTGGGAACCAATGGTGTGTGTGACCGAAGGAAGAGAGACTTTGTTTTGAAAGGATATTATCCAATTGAAAACTAACACCATTCCTAGAGGTCTTGTTGCACTTGACTCAAATTTTAACAATGTTGATTGCATCATCAATAGGAACATGTCTACCTCAAGGGATGTGGAAGAGCATAACTTGGGCACTAATGATAAACCAAGAAAAGTTTGGTTGGGTAGAAATCTAAACGAGGAAAAAAAATCCTATGTTCAACTATTGAAGAAATATCAGGACTATCTTGTTTGGTCTTATTCAGAGGTGAAAGCATACAGAGAAGACTTATTTCAGCATGAGATTCCTCTTGAAAAAAATTCCAAACCATTCAGACAAAAGTAGAGGCCAATTAATCCACTCCTCTCCATGAAAATGCAAGATGAATTGAAGAAACTAAAGGAGGGAGGGATCATTCAGCCCACAAGGTATTCATCATGGGTTGCGTGAACCTTGTGCCCGGTCGAGAAAGAAAAATGGAGATATCAGACTTTGTGTAGACTTCAGAAATTTGATTAGAGCTTCATTGAAGGACAATTATCCTTTTCCAAATATGGAAAACATGTTGCAGTTAGTGACTAGATCTGAATTTTTGTCCACCTTGGATGGTTTCTCTAGCTACAATCAAGTTGTTGTTAAGGAGTCAAAAAGATTTAAAACTACCTTTACCACTCCTTACGGAACATATGTTTATGTAAGAATGCCTTTTGGTCTCATGAATGTTGGAGCTACCTTCCAATGAGAAATGGATGTTTTTTTTACTGGCTAAATAAATGAATTCATTTCAATTTATCAGGATTATGTGACTTTGTTTTCAAGGAGTAGAAAAGATCACTTGCAGCACCTAGAAAGAATGTTGATCAGATGTAGAGAGTTTGGAATTTCTCTCAATCCAAAAAAATGTAATTTTGGGGTGCAAAAGGCTAAGATGCTTGGTCATATTATTTCAAAGGCTGGTGACATGATTGACCCTAAGAGGGTAGAAGCAATCAGCAAGGTTCCAATTCTAAGAACAAATAAGGGCATCTAATCCTTCTTTGGGTAGATCAATTTCATTAGAAGGTTTGTGTCTAATTTTGCGGAATTGACTCTTCCTATTACATGCATGTTAAAGAAAGACCAAGTTATCAAGTGGGAGGAGGCTATTATTCAGCTTTTAAAGGAATCAAAGAGGCATTGAAACATGCACTGTCTTGGCAGCTCCAATTGCAAGAAGCCTTTCCAAATCTTCTCCTTTTTTCTTGAAAATACCATTGCATCTATTTTGCTGCAAAAGGATGAAGATGGGGCTGACAGAGCCTATTGCCTTCTTTAGAAAGGCTTCTACAAGATGCTAAGTTAAAGTACACAATCATGTAAAAACAAGTATTTGCCTTCTTGGTGAAAGCAAAAAGGTTTTCAGGCCTTATATCTTAAGTTCAAAAGTTGTTTCTTATGTTCCCCACACCATGGTAAAAGACATCTTATCGGAGATGGATATCTCAAGCAAAAGATGTAGATGGGTGAACAACTGCGGGAGTGATTATCAGCACTCTACTAGCCCATTTTATTTATAAATTTTTTATTTTGCAAGTCTTATTGACAAGTGATTTTAGGAATCCATGATCTCCATCACAAGGAAAGAGTCCAATGACAAAAGGTTCAACTTGCAGCCACAAGAAAGAAGAACATGTTTGTTTGTAGTGTCTCGTGGAACTCATGGTTACATCAATAAATCATGCATGAGTGGATGATACATAAAGAACAATTAGCACCCCAACCAATTGGAGTTCCCTCTCCAAAAACATATGTTTGCAATAAGGAGCAGTCAACATAAGTTAACTCCACATCTACAACATCGCAAGGAAATTACATAAAGCCAAGACTCCAGTTTAATGAAGCATGCACATCCATCATTTCAAGAAATAATGAGATAAGTGCATGCATGTATTACTTTAATAAATTATGATTAGATTAAATGTATTTAATTATGAGTTATGCCAAGTCATCATACATGTGCCATTTTAAAAGACCGATGCCTTTTGATTATAATGTGTCGACTTAAGCCCTCCACGTAATCCAACATGTACATCATTTTGCTTCATATGCTCAATATTTTCACATCCATTAATGATTAATTGCCCCTACATGAGTTACTCTTTCCCTTGGTAATAAAGTAAAATCAGTAAAAATTCATCAACACAATTCATTTGTGCAAGGTTCTTTCAAAGGAAAATTATGTTGTTGCGTGTTGCACTTGGGAGAAGTTGTGTATTTGCCATAGGAGGTGACTTGATTAGACACAAACCTTCTATGCATTTACAAATCCTAAATCATCTTGAAATTTTCTGGTACTTTGGGAATCATGGTTGGATGGGATATGTTAACAAATTTCAAGGTTTTGATTGTTGGATATCACAAACACTGAGAGGGGGTGAATCAATGTTGATCAAACTTATGTGTTAATTTAGAAAATCCTAAAAATTCTTAACCAAAATTAGGAATCAAAAAATGAACACCAATTGAAGTACATGCAAGAATACAAATTCTTGGGACATCAGGATTATAGTGGGAAACCCATGGAGGAGAAAACCCACTTGAAATGAAGGCTTTTATTTGGAACTCCAATTCCTAGCATACACCGATTTACATTTAATTAAGCACCCACTTAATCTCATAAGCACCCACTAGAAGGTATCCAAGCACCTATTTAGCTAGTTTAGCAAGTTACAATTTGCAAGGAGCTCCTACCCCTTCAATCTAAGAACTTAGTTAGAGATAATCAATATACTGAGTTGAACATATAGTTTCTTGTTACTAGAAACAACATATTATGATCACATTACTAGTTTTTAATGTTCACTTAGACTACCACAAACATTTCATAATATTCTTCATAGCACTCATACATTCTTTTCTATCTTGTTCACTCACTCTTCATTGCACACACTTGATCTTCTTTATACATTTGACTTCTCTTCACTCTTCTTAAGCAATTACTTGTTAATCTGCTTAAGTTCCTAACATAGTATTCATATGTCTTAGAAAATTCTCTCGGAATGAATTTGAGAGCTATCTCCACACAAAAAAACTTCTCACTTCTTCTTTATATCTTATACACCCTTTCATTCACATACTTGATCTCTTCTCTCGACAAAGATGTCATCATCTTACAAGAGATCTAGTTTGTACCTCTTCTAACTCTCAAGTAGATTAATATCATGCCTAGGTGTCTTCTCGGTTTCATTAGAGTGTACATTTTTGTGATGTGGCAATAACCTTGTTAACCTGCATTATTTTTGATTGTAGTCACTAAATCAAACACTTGGGTAATATTTAGTCTTGGTCTCATACTACTATTTAGAGGGTTTTGAGTGAAGAAAGTACTAATTAACCCCATCTTTTAGCGATTTTTATTTGAATTTTTTCATCATTATGACTTGCACCGCACACATGCCTAGTCATTTTTATCATCTTCCATCATTTTATCTTTGGTGGGCGCCCTAGTCCCACCAGGGGCACCCCGGTCTTTTGGACTTTCCCACCATTTTTGTGCTCTTCTAGCCATCCGAGGCCTTTATATTTTTAGTGGTTGGCAATTTCTAGGTTAATTACGAAATTAGATCAAGAGAACCCTATAAATATAAAGTTATGAGATCATAATGAGGAACCAAGCACTAGTCACTATTATCATCCACCTAGAGTTGCATCCATCTATAGAATTTGGAGATCATTTGCATCCACATAGCTCCATCACAAGGGATAAGGATGGGATATCTACATCACACAAGCATAGGGGAAGGATTATATTCTATTCCATCCACTATTCTACTACATTTTTACATATAGTTATTTCTCACTACTTCACAAAGTGAAAATGGCACAAGAACATGTAGGGAACATGGTTCACACACACACACACACACACACACACACACACACACACACACACACTGGAACTACATTTGGGTCTAGAATAGAGTGCAAAGTGCTCGGTTAGTAAGTCCATTGTTGTGGCGGTTGAGTTGATCGATCTATTCATTTACATTCATATTTTTAGGGTTTTGATACTTCTTGTGGTCTCTTACAGGTCTTTACTACATATTGGATTATCATCGACACTTGGCGCAAAGGCGATGCGACAGAGGGTTTCGGACTATCTTTCAAACATGTGATAATCAGTTATGGACTGTTACACAAACCAGTGGTGCTCATTCTACAAACCGGGCACCCACGAGTGCCCTGATCCCTTTCCAAATGCTCTAGTCCAAGTAATCAACCTAGATTCATCCTTTTGAGAACTTCTACATATTCATTCCTACTTCTAGTTTCTCTAGTCACCTCTACGATATAGTCTTACAAGATCATCAAATCAGCAAATTTCTTTCCTCTTCTCTCTTGTACATTAGGTTTATCATTTCCTCTTGTATAGTTACTTGGGTTTCTTTCTTTGTATTTACATGTCATTCTAGATTAGATTAACTATAGGATATTTCCACATTTTAGTTAATCGATTAGATTTGCCCTCATTTATGAATTCAAAAGTTTCTAAACCATTGTAACTCCTAAATTTGGATCTTTTACACATTTTCTTTTATCGATTTGTCACAAGATATTTTTCTTACAATGTTCACATTAGTTACATTTAGTTGTTATGGTTAACTAATTGTTATTTATTCTCTACAAGTTCATGGTAATTGTAGTCGAGTCTAGCAAGGTAGGACGTAGTGGAAGTTACATGCATCTATGAGAAACCATTATTCACCCATCATTTCTCCAAATAGTTGACACCGATTTTGGAAATGAAATCATATCCATGTTGATATATTGACTTGTAAATTATTGCACACTTTGAAAATGTTATGAGATTGAGCACCATTATCAACTCGTCAAGTATCATCGAGTTACATTAAAGTGCAATACCAAGTATTTTTGTGTTTGGAGAGGAATACCAAGACTTCAATTACTCTCAAGAAAACTTACACTTGAGTTAGGACATTCCTTAGTTGATTGAACCGGGACATTCATCAAACCATGAAACATATGTGAGATCTTTTCTCTCATTTGTTTGATGAAGCTAATCCCTTTATCACAGTTTGACTATCAAGAATATTTCAAAAAATATGTGTCTGTAGAAACTAATGTTTGAGGATATTTCTTTTGGAGACTAAGGCAAAATTATATGGTGTGTTTGAGAAGTTGTTATTACATAGATTCTGAGTTTGAATCATTTCTCATTTTAAAACCCTAGACCTAGGGTTTCACGGCTGTGTGTTGCACGAGAGGGTCTAACAAGGATTTTTCAACTTGGAATGGGATGTACTTGGAAGAATTCAGATCTAAATAGCTTGTACAACGGCTTGATATCTATTCAAGGTCTTACTTCAGCATGCTGCAACACCAAACCCTTTTAACCATGTAATTTTGACTATGTTCAAAGATAAAGTTTATAACTATGCATGAGACTCTTAGAAAAGGATTTATTTTTAGTACCTAACAAACACTTCTAAGTATATTATAAGAACTATAAACCATAGTATAACCATTTTGTAGATGAATTAGGAACCTTTACAACTCGGGCACTTCATATGAATACCACCACATACGTGTACATGGAAATGGCTCATTTTAAAGCCAACAACTGAAATTTTGAGCTTCGACTTGTTCCATCCATTTTGGAGCTCAAAAATATCATGAATGAACATCTAGCAGTTTTAATAATTCTCATTCAATAATTTCTAGGATAAACAACAAATTTTTCTTCTATCGATTCAAGAAGATATTTGGAAACTAGAGGAATAGGCTTAGAAAAATAGTGATAACTTATTTGAAACTTAATCCATTGAAAAAACACCTTTGGAACCCTATTTCTAGATTAATTTACTTAAAAACGTTATCTTGTGATTTATTTGAGCATTATTGTATATTTTTGTTTAACACCTAAGAAGCTCAAGCGGTGTGAATGAACCTTTTTCAAAACACGATCTTACAAAAAATTGGATATCTTGCTCAAATGGCCTTCTTGAGACCTGTAATTTTGCATGGATCTCAAGGACACATACCTCCACCATCTCCAATGATTGGTTTGTAAAATTTTTACCTGAAGTTATCTTTCCCATCTCATTTTTCTATGAGTATAGTTTAAGGTCTCAAGGGTAATTTTGGGTAGAAATTGCATTTTTCTTATAAGGCATGTTTCTTGAACTTATAAGCCATTAATTGAGTTTATCCAATTGAAATTAACATGTTCCCAATGTTTTACCTCATTGTAGTTCCTTCACTACTTCACTTTGTTAAACCCCCTTATCATTAGGCTTGTTTACTAGAGCTAGTTTCACTAGATTCCCTGTTTCAGCAAGTGGATGACCTGAATTGATTTAATATTTGACAACATTGTGAACAACTAGGATAGGAATTTTCTTCATTTATCTCTTAAGGAGATGCACCATGCCTTCAAACTTGAAGATTCAAAGTGAAGGTTCTTAGATTCAGAATATTATGAACTTAAGAAAAGACCTACAAGACCCTTGACATAAATGGATAAGATGGAAAGGACATAAAATATGTAATGAGGACTAATAAATATACAAGGACTCACATGGAATGACCCTAGCATGACTCAATTGACTCACACACCGCCTATGTGTTGAAACAACATGAATTTGACTCAATTGCACCATTAGCATGTCATCACTTTGACACGGATGTATGACACATGTTGACAAGATATACTCATGACACAGGGTGCCAAGACATCAATGATAACATGACACAAGGTGGGAAAAAAACTCCCCCTTTGTCATTGATGTCAACACTTGCACACACTAAAATAAATTGATTACAGAGCATAAGTGGTGACAAAGCACATGACTACCCATCATCCCATGTATTAGACACACATGCTCCCCTTTTACATCCATGAAAAAGATGGGGTAAACTTGTAAATCATGAGAGATAGCCATAGACTTGACATACCCTTAAAATTTCTCCCCCGGGTTTTAGGCATACTTCAAATCACAAGAGCACCATCCTAGATTCAAGATCATTTAGCATTTGTCTAATTTTAACTCATTTAAACTGAACATATATTTCTTTGGAAGAAAACTTGTGTGAAAGAGTACCATGAGAAGCATCAAAACAAGCTTCCAAAGATAGAATAGTACATTGAGCTAGTGAACTAGCTCCCCCTCACTTGAAGCCCTTTTTGCACATTACAGGAGCTGATATTGCAAGAAAATTACTCCCTTGAGTTTTCCTATTTTACTTAGCTACCAGTGGGATCAAGAATGACCCCCAACTCATATCCGATATGCTCAAAAGTTTCTTTAGGTAGTGGTTTAGTCATGATATCAGCAATTTCCTATTTTGTGCTTACATATTCAAGATTGATCTTTTTATCATTTACTTGTTCTCTCAAGAAGTGAAATCTAATTGGAATATGTTTGGTCTTTGAGTGGAACACTGGATTTTTGGAGACACTAATGGCACTAGTTCTATCACAAAGTAGAGGAGTTAGACTATCAAACCTGACCTTGTAGTCTTCCAACATTTGTCTCATCCAGAGAACTGAGTGCAACACATGACAATAGCTATGTACTTAGCTTCACATGTTGACAATGCCACTGAATATTGCTTCTTTCTCAACTAGGATACTAGACACTTGCCAAAAAAGAAGGCACCACCACTTGTACTCTTCCTATCATCAATGTTTCCAGCCCAATCAACATCAATGTATGCTCTTATGTTGAAGTACTTGCTTGTAGGATACCAAAGACCATATTCTAATGTTCCCATGAGATATCTCAGTATTCTTTTGACTTCCTTGAGGTGTTTTTGGATTCTCTTGAAATCTTCCAACTAGAACCACATCTTGCATAATGTCAGGTCTTGATGTAGTAGAGTAGAGAAGGTTGCCTATCATAGACCTATACAATGTTTTGTCCACCTTTGGTGAGTTTTCCTCTTTGCTCAACTTACATCCCACCTCCATTGGTGTGCCTATAGGTCTGCACTCTTCCATTTTGAACCTTTTGAGCATTTCCTTGATGTATTTATCTTGAGATATGAAGATTCCTTGATCTGATTGGCTTATTTGAAGGCCTAGAAAGAATGAGAGGTCACCAAGCATAGACATTTCAAACTCTTTTCTCATTACATCAGCAAATTCATGAGTCATCCTTTCATGATCCCCTCAAAATATGATGTCATCCACATAGACTATGAAAATTAGTATTTGATACTCTTCTTCTTATATATATATATATATATATATATATATATATATATATATATATATATATATATATATATATATCAGCCACTCATTTTCTAAATCCTCATTCAATAAGATATACATCTAACTTGATATACCAAGTTCTAGGGGCTTGTTTGAGTCCATATAAAGCCTTTTAACATAATCCTTGTCTCTAGTTAAAGAGAATCCTTCAGGTTGTTCAATATATACCTCCTCATTTAAGTTTCCATTTAGAAAATTAGACTTGACATCCATTTGAAAAATCTTATTTTCTTGTGAGCAACATATGCCAAGAACAATCTAATTGCTTCCATCCTTGCCATTAGTGCAAATGTTTCATCAAAATCAATTCCTTCCATTTGTGCATAGCCCTTACATACAAGTATTTCCTTGTTTCTTTTCACTTCACCTTTTTCATTCATTTTATTTCTAAACACCCATTTTGTTCCTATAACATTCTTGTCTTTTGGCCTAGGCACAAGCTCCCATGTTTCATTCTTCTCAATTTGGTCAAGCTCTTCATTCATGGAATCTACCCAATGTTGGTCATTGATAGATTCTTTCACATCTTGGGTTCTATCATGGATAAGAGGGTTATGTTTTCATTATTTTTTTGACTTCTTAGCTTTCTTCTTGTGAGTATTGTTGGATATCACAAGCATGGAGAGGGGGGTGAATCAGTGCAGATCAATTTTTAAAAATTTAAACTTCCTTGACTATAAACAAAAATCAAACCATGAACAAATTAGAGTGCATGCAAGAACACAAGACACTAAATTTATAGTGGGAAACCCTTAGAGGGAGAAAACCCACTTGAAATCAAAGACTTTTATTAGGAACACCAATTCCTGTTTACAATGATTTCTAGTTTGGTTGAGCACCCACTCAACCTGAGAAGCACCCACTTACCAGTCCTTCTAGCACCCACTGGAAGGTTTTCAAGCACCCATTAGGATATTTTAGCTAGCTAAAACTTTCAAGGAGCTTCTACCCTTGTAGCCCAAGTACCCACTTAGGAAAAATACATTAACAATGTATAAATTGATCATTTAGTTTCTTGTTGCTTCAAAAATTGATCATGATCCCTTACTGGAACAACTTATTCATTTTCTCATGTTCTACCCTTTATTCTCTAGATTTTTCACCTTTTCACTGTCAATAATGTCTAACTTAAACTTCACTTTTATTTTATGCCTTGATTCCACCTATTAGATTACTGTTTTTGAGAATTCTTCTTCAAAAACAATATGAGGTTTTAAGTTCTTTATGATTTCCTAGTTGTTCAGTGATCTTTCATCACGTCATCAATATTTCAATTACAGTCCTCTTGTTTCTTCTTCACACCCTTGCATTGTCTTAAATATCCTTCATTCATTCATTCTTGCCTAGGTCATAGTCCTATCTCCACCATTATTAGTGCTCTGATTTTCATTATGTGCATACATTCACTATTTTTATTTTACTCACAATCATCATACCACTTGATTTTATTTATATATATTCATTGTATCATTCTTGATTAAAAGATTTTTCCTATTCTCATAACCTTTTCAACTTCCTTTTCAATCCTAGACCTCAAGTTCTTTACAAGAAGACTGAACCAACCTTCAATTTTAGTACAAGACTCTTCAACTTCAATTATGCCCCTTCAACTATAGTAGAAGAAAATTAATATTTCCTTTGATAATGGATGAAAATCGAAATTTATTTATTTTGGAGCTTCATTCAATTACCCTCTACCTTTTCAAATCCATTTCTATGCAAGAAATAGTTTCACATGTTTCCAGGACATCAAGAGTTGCAAGGTCTAGACTAGTAAAAAACTAGTGTTATTAATAATGAGGGTGTCTAGGTTACATTAGTAGCCTTGATTTGCATAGAAGACTGGTTAGGTCTTATTTTCCTAATCAAAACACATTTATTTGATCCTAAGAGATAGGAAATCTTGTTAAACATTCTCTTCAACCACTAACACAATCAAGAACAAGCTTCAACATGCATCGTTAGCTCCTTTGGACAACTATGGATTACTAATAGAAGAAACTCACCTCTTTCATTCTACACACTATCTAAACACCTTGATGGAGAAATTTTGACCACCCCTGTCTTGATCTTTCAAGCATGAGAATTTCTTTTATAACACCAAAGATAAGTTTTTAAGCTCTCTATATGACTTTTACAATGCAAGAGAACTTGATTTACCTTGTGTTCAACATTTAGCTTGACATTATTATGATTGAGATTCTTCCCTATTTGATACTTCTTAAGAGCTAGAAGGAGAAATTGAGAAGATCCATATTCATTCAATTCAATGGCCCAATCATATAATTACATCTTTTGAGAATAGGTCTTGATAGTTCATACCTAAGAACAGTTTGAGAATGACACCAAGAGCTTTGTCAATGAACAAATGGACCACTTCCTTTTAGATTTTTCTCACGAGATAAATAAAATATATGATAAAGATGTTTTAGCCTCTGAGAATGATGATAGGGTTGACTGAGTGCAATTAATAAAGGCAAACTCCTCAAAACTATGGCTTCAAGCAACACTGTTTCTAGACAACTTCTCCATGTAGCATAAAGTACCCAAGATTGGAATTGGCCTTCAAGAACCTTATAATCCAATAACACATCATAAATGAATCACATAACACTTTAGAAGTGCTCAAACAAGACCTTGGAGATAAACTTCATCTTCTTGCTCTTATTGATTCAAAACATCTTCTAAGGGAGAGAAAAATTGCTCCACTAAAATGATGATAACTTTTCAAATATACCTCCTTTTGAGAAAATTATTTTTGTATTGGAATCATAGGATATTTTTCAAAAAAATATCTTATGAATTATTATAAGAAAATCCTATATTTTTTCTTGAGAGATAAGAATCCAAGAGCCTCAAAATGCATTTTCCAAGAAAGTTGTTTTAGAAAAACTTGAATAACTAAAAATCTCTATTACAGAATCTGATGAAATTTGACATGGAGCATTACAATAAATTCCTATACATTTCCCAAGTGTTTATTAGTCATAGGTTTGTCTATGGAGCTTTGATAAACCTCGTTTACATGTAATAACATTGTCAGTTCTCAAGGCTAACTTCTGTGTAACATAGAAATCTGACTCCTGGGGCTAATTTGAGCCCTATATTTGCTCACAAATGTTATAGACACTTCCCTAAGGCTTTTCCCATATTCCTATAACCTATCATTTGACTTTAGAGACCAACCACCTACCAGAATGAGCTTGTAGCACCTGAAACCAACCTAGAACCTTCCTGAAGTAGCTTGAAACCACCTTAACCTCTCGAGCATCATGAGGACAACCAGTATGTAACCTCTTACACTCTCCCTTTGCCATCAATGTCATATGACATCAATGAAAATAACCACCAATGCAATAGGGTGCAATAATTATGCCTCCTTCCTTACTACCCTATAATATGATTTGCTGGATGATCTCTTTTGACTTGTCTTGAAGGTGTCTTGGTGTCTTGTCTCTCTTCCACTTCTTCTACCTCATCATGTATGCTTTCTACTTCATCATCATCTTCTTGATCATCAATGCAAGGTGCATCATCTTCATGGTTGTCCTTAAGCTGATTTCTTATTTTTAAAGGTTGAGACTCATCTATTTTCACATTTGTGATTTCAACCACCTTTGAAGCCTTTTTTTGTAGCATCTATAAGAAACACTAACTAATGAATACCCAAGAAATATGCCCTCATCACACCTAGAATCAAATTTTCCCAAATTTTCTTCATCTCTCTTAATATAGCACTTGCTTCCAAAGACTCTTATGTGCTTCATGTTGGTTGGCCTCCCTTTTCGAGTTCATAAGGTGTTTTTCTACTATTCACTCTTAATTGAGCTCTATTTAGAATGTAGACAAAATGCACACTGCCTCACTCCAATAGCTATCAGGAAGTCTTGATTCATTCAACATAGTCCTACTCATTTCTTGCACGGTTTTGTTCTTCCTTTCAACCACCCCATTTTGTTGAGGTGTCCTAATAGCTAAGAATTTTCTTTGTATTCCATGTTCTTTGCAATAATCATCAAATTCATTAGACCAAAATTCTCCACCCATGTCTAATCTTAAGCATTTTATTTTGGTGTTCTTTTCATTCTCCACAAGTTCTTTAAAGGCTTTGAACTTGTCCAAGGCTTCTTATTTGTGTCTTAAGAAAGCTACCCATGTCATCCTAGTAAAGTCATCTATTAGGAGCATGAAATACTCATCTCCTTGCATACTTGCAGTCCTTGTAGGCCCACACAAATCTGTATGAATCAGCTCTAAAGGTTGAGTAGTGGAGTACTCTTTGGACTTGAAAGACCTTCTTATTTGTTTACCATGTAGACAAGCATTGCACATAGAATCTATTGGTTTTACAATATTTGGCATGTTTCTAACTCCATCTTTAGCACTTAACTTCATAATATTTTCAAAGTTGAGATGTCCTAATCTTCTGTGCCATAACTAGTTTTCATCAAGTTTACTTGTGAAACATTTTTCTTTATTCACTTTTTTAACACATACATGTTATTTTTTGTCCTTTTGGCTCTTCTAACTCTCTTTCCGAATTTCCATCAATAATTTTACATCATTTATCATGGAAGGTCAAATTATAGCCTTGTTTACACATTTGACTGACACTTAGGAGATTATTTTTTAGTCCTTCAACATATAGAACATTCTCAATGACTATTTTTCCATTATCAAGACTAAGAGTTCCCTTTCCCACAATATTTTCTGAATTATTGTCACCAAATCTAATAGCACCTGATGCATTATTTGATAGAGAAATGAATTTTCTTTTGTCACCTATCATATGACTAGAGCAGCCACTATCCAAGTACCAAATCATTCCCTCATCTTGCACATGGAATGTATTTTGTGCTATCAAACCAAGTTCTCCTTTCTTGTTAGATCCATTCTTCACAATATATATCCATTTATTTTGTTTAGCTGGTTATTGATTGCACGTGCTAGCAATATGACCATTCTTTTAGCATTTGTAGCAAAAAAATTATAATTTATTCTTGTACTTTTAAATTATAGTTTCTCCTATTTCCTCTAGCATTTCTTCTACATTTTGCAGCTTTGTGTCCAAACATGTTACATGAAAAACAATAACCATAGAAGGAATGAGAGTACCTCATAAAGCATAGGTGATCCTAGGAGATTTTGACCTCCTCTTGATAGATTTGGTGGCCTCCATATTTGTGGTATGAGAGGTGATTGGTGTAGATTTGTCCTTCTACTTAGTTGGTTCAACTTCCTTGTTTTCTTCCTTGAAACCAATTCCTTATTTTTCATTTGCATCCCTTTGAGTGCTTAGAATGTTGGCTAAGAAATTTTTCCAATTCATCCTTGTGGAGTTCTAAATCAGACTTCAAGATTAAGCATTCTTCTTCCTTTTCCTTGTAGGATTGAGAGATCTTTTCAAGCTGAGATTCAAGTTCCTTGAGTTCATTTGTTTCCTCTTCTTCCTTTTGAATTTTCCTCCTTTCAAATATGTGAATTTTTTCTTCATAATCTTTTAAGGTGCATCTTAACTTTTGGTTCCTTCTTCTACATAATTGGAGTTCTTCAAGAGAACTTACAAGTTCAACCTCTAGATTTACAGTTGCCTCCTCTTTATCATAGTCTTCATAATTGACTGAGTTCTTACCTTTAGTGTTGCATTCATGAGAATTCTCCATGTCCATGAATAAGGTTTCACATTGAGTTACATTTTCCTCACTCTCTGAGCTACTTGAAAACTTGATTCAAAGTCACTTGAATTTTCTTTTGAGTAGAAGTTTTTCTTGTTCTTGAAGAAATTCTTCTTGCCTTCCTTCTTCTTGAAGTTCATATTTTTCTTTCCATGCTTATGACCTTCTTCACCATGTTCAAACTTAGCTTCCTTGTTTCTGTTTGGGAATTTAGTAGCAAAGTATCCTACTTGTCCACAATTGAAGTACTTGAAAGCAAGTTTACCTTTATATTTTCTGAGCCTCTTCCTAGTATTTTTATAAACATTGCTTCAATCTTTTCATCATCTTCTTCACCTTCCAAATCTGATTCTTCTTTATCTTTCTTGGATTGAGTCTCTTTATTGGCTTTGAATGCAACTTACTTCTTGGCATATTTAACTCCTATTGTTCTCATTTCATATGCTGATAGAATGCTTTATAATTCATCCAATGTCAAAGTTTTCAGGTCTTTTTCTTCCTCAATAGCTGAGACCTTTGCATCATACTTAGAGGTTAATGATCTTAGGATTTTTGAACTATGGTAGTCTCTTCTATATTTTCACCTAAATCTTTGATCATATTGATCACTTCATCCACCTTCTACATGTAGGATGCAATGTTATCATCCTCTTTCATCTTTAAGCTTTCAAATTGAGCTCTATAGGTCTATAGCTTGGAAAGTTTTACTTTTTCATCCCCTTCATAAATTCTTTGGAGCTTATCCCACATACTCTTGGTTGTGGTACAATGCATTACTTTTACAAATTTAGTTTTATTCAAGCCACAAAGGATGGCATTCATGGTTCTTAAATTTCTCTCATACGTTGCCTTGTCTATTGCATAGGTAATTGGAGTGCTTGGACCAGTATAACCTTTATCCACATTGTTATCCCAAATAACTCCCCTACTTATTTAGACAAACTGACTTGTATTTTATTCTTACTCGATGTTTCACATTTCAAGTCGCACACACTCAAGTTTGTTCCTCCGGCACTTTGGCATGATTCTGCAATTCTTCTGCGTGCCTTGTTTCCTTCTTGATTCTATTCCCCTTCCCTCTATGCACCCACTTTATTTCTTATCCGTTGCGTACTCCTTACGCACACCTCTGAAAAACTTTCCTTCCAAAATGGCTAAGTCCCTAAAATTCCTCCTACACATTTACATACACCAAACTATGTCACGCACCCCTTTTCTATTTGTCACCACGTACCCTTCCTTAGTTAAACGCTCACGCTCCGCTTGCATACTTGTCTACTCCTGCAATTATGCACCTTGCTTCTACACACACATTTTTGCATGCCCTTTCTCTAAACCTCCACATGCCTACCTTTTAGAGTCTTGTGCCTCTTGCTTTCACACCTTATGCCTTCTATTATGCTAGCAACTATGTCATGTCATTATGTCAGACTTGATTATGCCACACGTAACCCATCAAAGTGCACCAACAGGGCACCGAATCCATTCAACAAATAGGTGCATGACACGTGGCATAATAAAAAAATTAGATGAACAGTTGGTTGATTTCTTAAGTCAATTAGCGTGTGCCATGTGTCATTGCGTGTCGAGCAAGTCGTAGATTTTGAAATCCATAACTTTTGTTGAAGTGCTTAGATTCTGTGTGCCTGGGTCTCATTTGAAAGTTGATGATATCAACTACACGTTGGACTTTTCAAAATCAGATTAAGGTGGGATTTAGTTGGTGGAAATATTGAAACGTCATTAATGCACACATCTAATCAATCCAACCACCCATATTTCTATAGATTTTTCCTGTTTCCTTCTTTTGCATGCCAAATAGACATGGGGAAGGGAATCTGGAAGCCTTGCAGGTGGATTTACAAGAATCTATCACTTGCTATTGGTGGTTTCAGATTTGAATCTAAGTTTCCCTCTCTTTCTCCTTCTCTTCTCTCCTTCTTCTTCTATAAATAACAGAGTTCTTCTTTGTTAAATGCATCCCTCTTTGTTGTAACGGCACCATTCCAAAATGGTGGCCAACTTCCTGTGTTTTGACCTTGACATGGTCTCAACAATGTATTCTCACCTCCTACCATGAATGTAACTGAATGTGGATCCCTTAAGCAATAAAATCATATTTTTAGAACTCTTGTCTTCCCTTTCACATTTTAATTTCATCTCACCTCTCTGTGTGCATTTTCCAAGTATGTTGTGTGCATTTCCTACTTGTAGTCCCCATGTTCACCATGTGTTACATGCGCTAGAAGGATGAGCTTGTGTGTTGATCTCGTGGCAATCTTCATCCACCCTCTTCTCTCGTGCCCTCTCGTTTCCTTCTCTGCTCATGGACAAGTGATCAACCCTATTTTTAGCACTATCGCCTTCCTTTTAGCTTAGGATTTCTCCTTTCTGCACATCCTTCTATCCCTGGTCCCTTGGCATGTTTAGTCTAGGATTTACTTTCTACATTAGGAGTAGTGTTAGCATTAGAGATACGTAGAAGAATCGGCCTTCTCTGGAGATCCATCCCAATCACACAAGGTCCCACAACTTGGGGACGGTTCCATTTTTGTCTCAAACAACTCAGCTCTTCCAGATCTCGATACATGTGTGCACATTTGAACAACCAACACACACTTTCCCATATGTTTAATCCAAGTGACATGAGATAATTTCTCATTTTTATCCTCCAAAATGCATAGTTCATCCCATTTAAGAGAGTTTCTCTTGACATTGATAATCCATCTTATGCTTGAGTATTTTCCATTCTTCTGAACAGAGGATCACCTTGAAGATGTTACTCTTCCAAAAAGAAAGGCCCTTCTCTGATACCAATTATTGGATATCACAAGCACTGAGAGGGGGGTGAATCAATGCTGATAAAACTTAAGTGTCAATTTAGCAAATCCTAAAAAATTTTAACGAGAATCAACAATCAAACAATGAACACCAATTGAAGTACATGCAAGAAGAAAAATTCTCAGGACATTAGGATTATAATGGGAAACCCATGGAGGGAGAAAACCCACTTAGAATCAAGGCTTTTATTTGGAACACTAATTCATAGCATACACTTATTTACATTTGATTAAGCACCCACTTAATATTAGAAGAACCCATTGGAAGGTATCCAAGCACCTACTTAGCCGGTTTAGCAAGATGCAACTTGCAAGGAGCTCTTACCCCTTCAATCTAAGCACTTACTTAGAGAAAATCAATACATCGTTGATCATATAGTCTCTTTGTTGCTAGAAACAATAGATTATGATCACATTACTAGTTTTTAATATTTACTTAGACTACCAAAAACATGTTCATGATCTTATTCATAGCACTCATACATTCTTTTCTATCTTGTTCACTCACTCTTCATTGCACACACTAGATCTTCTTTGTACATATAACTTCTTTTCACTCTTTTTAAGAAATTACTTATTAATCTACTTAAGTCCATAACACAAAGTGTTAATATCTTCATATCTAACTCAAAAAATTCTCTCATAATGAATTTGAGAACTATCTCCACACAAAAAAACTTCTCACTTCTTCTCTATATATTTATATCCTTTCATTCACACACTTGATCTCTTCTCTTACCAACATGTCATCATCTTGTAAGATATCTACTGTACCTCTTCTAACTCTCAAGTAGATTATCATCATGCCTATGTGTCTTTTCAGTTTCATTAGATTGTACATTTTGGTGATGTGACAATAACCTTCTTAACCTACATTTTGTGTCAAAGTTCCCTCGGTCATGAATTCGAGAGATTTATAAACCATTGTAACTCCTAAACTTAGATCTTTTGACACCTTGTCTTTGATCAGAGATGTCACAAGTAAGTTTTCTTGCATCATCAAAGATAATTTGGCACATTTCCTTTCTTACAATGTTCACATCAGCTACATTTAGTTGTCATGGTAAACTGATTATTCTTGATTCTCTACACATTCATGGTAGTTGTAGTCAGATCACTAGCAAGGTAGGAGGTAGTGGTAGTTACAAGCATCTACTAACAACCATTGTTCACCCATCATTTCTCCAAACATCTAACATGGAGTTTGGTTTTAAATTAACTCATATCCATGTTGATACATTGACTTGTACATTATTGCACACTTTGAACATGTTATGAGATTGAGCACCATTATCAACTGTCAAGTATCATCAATTACATTGAAATGCAATACCATTCTTTATGTGTTTAAAGAGGAAAACCAAGAATTCACTTACTCTTAATAACACTTACACCTGATTTATGATACTCTTAAGATGATTGAACCAATTCTCATAATCATTGAACCTTCATCAAACCATGAAAGATGTATATGATCTTTTCACAAGTTCTTTGATGAAGCTAATCCTTTGTCACAGTTGATGTCAAGAATATTTCAATGAAATATATGTGTATAGGAACTGAGTTTTGAGGATAATTCTTGAGGATACCAAGGTAGATGTATATGGTGTGTTTGAGAAGTTGTTATTGCATAGATTCGAGTTTGAATCATTTCTCATTTCAAAACCCTAGACCTAGGGTTTCACAATTTGTGTCTTACCCGAGAGGGTCCAATAAGGATTTTTCAACTCATAATGGGATGTACTTTGAATAATTAATATATAAATAGCTTGTAAAATGGCTTTCTATCTATTCAAGGTCTTACTTCAACATCTAAGAACACCAAACCCTCTCACCATGTAATTTTGACTATGTTCAAAGATAAAGTTTATAATCGTGCCATGATTCTTAGACAAGGATTTATTTTTAGTACCTAAAAATACTTATAAGTATATGATAAGACCTATAAACCATAATATAACCCTTTTGTAGAGGCGTTAGGAACCTTTTACAACTTAGGTAGCTTTATATGAATACCACCACATACGTGTACATGGAAAATGGCTCATGTCAAAACCAACAACTAAAATTTTGAGCTTATGAATTATTATATAAATTTTAGAGATTGGAAATATCATGAATAAACATCTAGAAGTTATAAGAATTATCATTCAAGAATTTTGAGGATAAACTAGAACTTTGCTTCTATTGATTCAAGAAGATATTTGGAAACCAAAGAAACGAGCTTAGAAAAATGGTGAACTTCTCTCGAAACTTAATCAATTGATAAAACAAATTTTGAACCTTATTTCTAGATGAATTTACTCCAAATTTTCTCTTATGATTTATCTTATCATTATTATCTAATTTTTTGACACCTAAGAAGCTCGGGTGGTCTGAATGAACCTTTCTCAAAACCTAGGCTTATAAAAACTTGGATATCTTGCTCAAATGGCCTTCTTGAGACCTAAAATTTTGCATGGAGCTCAAGGAAACATACCTCCACCATATTTTATGATTTTTTTTTCTTAAATTTCCTTGAATTTTTTTATCCCATCTCATTTTTCTGCAAGTACAATTTAAGGTCTTAAGGGCGATTTTGGGTAGAAATTGCATTTTCCTTCTAAGGCATGTTTCTTGATATTATAATACATTAATTTAGTTTACCCACTTGAAATGAACATATTCCCAATGATTTCCTCATTTTATTTCCTTCACTACTTCACTTTTCTAGACCCCTTAATCATTAGGCTGTGTATTAGAGCATGTTTCACTAAATTCCCTGTTTGAGCAAGTGGATGACCTAAATTGCTTGAGTTGGGAATTCTTCCATCTCTCGACAACATTGTAAAAAATTAGGATAGGAATTTTATTCATTTATATCTTCAAGAGATGCACCATTCCTTCAAACTTGAAGATTAAGAGTGAGGATTCTCAGAGTCAAAAAACTATGAACTTGAGCAGAGACCTCTGAGACCCTTCGAAATGAAATGGATAAGCTTGAAAGGACATAAAACATGTAATGAGGAATAATACAGATATGCTGGACTCATATGGCATGACCCTAGCATGACTCAAGTGACTCCCACACCACCTATTTGCTGAAACAACATCAATTTGACTCAATGACACCATTACCACATCATCACTTTGACACACATACATGACACATGTTGACAAGATATACTCATGACACGGGGTTTCAAGACATCAATGACAAAATGACACGAGGTGGGAAACATTGATGAGGCAATTGTGAAAAAAATTTCAATTACCTTGAGCGATGGAGAGGCAAAATAAAAATATTAACCATGAGGGTAATTGATGAAATTTTGGCACAGAGTTCTTGGTTTACCAAATCAAGGAAAGATATTTCCAGACAAATCTAACACAAAAGCGGAAAGTAGAGAATTTTTAGACAATGATGATGAATTCATCTCAAACCATCAAGGTAAATTAATAACATCTCTCAAACCCATTTGGGTACAAGCTACCAACTTTGTTATTCAATACTTTACTTGAGAAGGGAGGTATTCATGATTAAATACAGTGTATTTCAAATTGTTGAACCATTTGAAAAATAATCATCAAGTAAATGTCCCAAATTTCTTACATGAAATGCTTAAGAAAATAATCAATAAATTTCATAGGGGTAGGGTAACACTGTCTCATCACTATCTCATAACCCTAGTGGTCAAACACACTTTGTAGAGAGATCACCCTTAGATATCATGGGATGACTTTGTGAGGGTAAGAAATATTGAAACTTTGTTGGGAAACAGGGGAAAAGGAGAAAGAGTACTGAAAGTTCTTCTGCACATATGCTAGAGGCTACACCATCCTCTTCCCAACCTCAACAACCCATAAACTTTGAAAGTCTACCTTCCACTAAAGAAACCCATGTGCCTATTTCACCAAAAAGAATCCTTATTATTGAAACCTTATTGGAATTCTCCTCCCCGAAACCTCCACTTCCAAAACCAAAATAAAATCTACTCAGTCTATTGCACAAAAAATTAGACCCTCCACTTCCAAAGCCAAGAGGAAACTCACTCATTCTGTTCCAAGACAAACTAGAAGCTCCCATAGGCTCAGAACAAAGAGGACAAAAACCTCCAATTCCAGACAGTCTCAACCATCTCACTAGATAGTAATTTGGAAGTTGAGCCTGAACCATTGGAAGAAGAGGCTAGAGATATTGTTCCCATAGTAACTCAAGAGCCAAAGTATCATGAACAACCAATGGCAGGACAAGCATAGCAAGATCAACATGATGGAAAAGTTCATGAAGTAGAAATTCAAGAAGAGAGGTAAGTAGAAGGGAAAATGGAAGGAGAAAATGAAAAAAACAAATACCTTCAGAGGATGTCAGTGAACCATTCATTGAGGAGGTAGTTCAAAAAGCATAAAATAATAGTCTGCAAGAATAAAATATAGAATAAATGCAGCCCCAAATTGTTATTCATGAAATCATAAGGGAACCTGTAAAACCATCCTACAATGAGATGGGAACATAGACTATGGGGCCCAATATTAATAGCCTAGAGAGATTAAGAGGTTGAAACAAAAACGAGAAGAAACAGTGCAAGTAGCATTAGAAATTTTGATTTGTAGACCCCCATCAAGTGTCTATGAAATATATCTAAAAGAGAAGATGTTGCACTAAAATTGTATTTGCATCAATTCGATATGATATATGACATTACATCAACTAGGAAATTATTTACTCTGTATGATAATAGTACACATAAACTCCTGAATTTTATGTGTGAAATTTATTTGCATAATTATGCCCTTCCATATTATAGAGATTGGATCCATATTTTGTATATTAGTGATGTACATGTTAAGGCACTATGTTCTTATTTCTTGAATGAATTGGAGAGAGCTAAGAAAATGGAGGAATATAGACATCTAAAAAATGTTACACCATTATATATCTAACTCGAGGCAACAACAATTGAATAAATTACATAACAATATGAAAATTATATGGAAGAGGATGAAATCACAAACAGAGTGTTGAAAATGAGATTTGGAAGCCCACACGAAGTCACAAAAATGATGGAACATGGAATTTAGGTTGTGTAGGCATATTGAATCAGATGGAATGAGTTATCCCTTGTACTCTAGAGGAAATATATGCATTCCTATCCAAATATATTTCCAAATTTTAGAAAAGTGAATAAGTATATTGAAATAGCTAATGAATGTGAGGATGAGTGGTTTCCTATAGGTTATCATCTACCAATATTTCATTTCCCAAATCCACCTTGGAAAAGGAATTTACCAGTCAATTAGAGAGTACAAGACAGAGTTTAGTAAAAATTCAAGAGGAATGGTGGGTATTTCCTATAAGAAGAAGCAAGAATAGATACACCCATAAATTTTAGGAAAGAGTGCAATTTTGAGTAGATAAGATATAAAGCTCTTGAATGAAGACATTCAAACATTTAAGCCTGGGGGTGTGATGAGCTGCATAAATTAATTTCTTAACAACTCACCTTTTGTATTTTGATAAGGCTATTGTATACCATGTCTATGTATTTCCAAGGAACATTGATGAACATCACCATCACAACCATGAACTTTTGGCATAATGATTAATTAATATAGTTATGTCTAATTGTCTTTATTTTGTGATATTATGTGTGCATTTATTCTTGTTATTTCAATAAAAATTTTAGATGATTATATGTGTTGATACCACTATTGGTTGTAAGTAATTTTCCATATGTAGCAAAGGACCTATCAACAATAACTTATCCACAACCAAAGAACTTGTTCACAACATAAGAAAATCATTCGCAACAAAGAGGATGCATTTATGAATATCTTTTGAAATATGGAGTTATGGAACTCAATTCCTTATTTACCATTAAAGAAGTAATTACAACAAGAATGTGGAAAATTGGGAAACAAATTAATATTTGATTTGGTCATTAATAAATAATTGGTTGTTATATTAACACTTATTGTGTATTTTATTTGAGAACTCGATTGATTAGTTTAACACCTATTATGTGTTTCAAACATGTGTTGAATCTCTCACTCATTTTGTTAAGGACACCTTGTTGTTTTCTTCTTATTCTCACATGATGTAAATGATAAGGTATAAAGGAAAGGTTTGTGCCTAGTAACAGGTAGTAAGAGTGAACATGAGAGTAAGCTAGAGAGTCAGATTTGGAATTAGAGAATAGAGATCACTCGATATTTTGTTGTTAAATGTAATGTTTTTTGAAAATCAATAAAGGAATCTGAGTTTTTTTAGTTTTTGGTTACAAAATTATGAAGGGATTAGCACCCAAGTCAGGGCCCACTTGAGGTCTACTACATCCCCTCTATTGTTTTGTTTTATGCATATTTACTTAGGAATGGTTTCCTTTATGAATCTGCACTTTGTTTCATTGATATTATTTAGCAATAGTTCATTTCCAAGTTTGATTTTTATTTCATTTTCAGCATTATTACATGACAATTATTTCCTTTCCAACCTCTTATATCGGTGTAACTATGCATATAATACCGCAATATTTCAAGTCTACACTCCCTGGTTTCATAAATTAAATGAATGTAACTCAATGTACAACATATTAATTGTTGCAAGTTGACATGCACCACCAAGAACCATGAGTATCATCACATACATGCATGCGGAAAACAATAAAATGGTAAGTAAAATACACATATAAACATCCAATAGAAAAAATGGCCCTAATCATCATTTATATGTCTATATATCTCAAATTAGTTTTATACATCAACAAAATGTGACAAAATCACGTACATGACTTTGGCTCATCTATAATAAACCTCGAGCACCCTCACCCCATGTGGGGGGTCTCTGGATGTTTTAGGCCGATGAGAACATCTTTGGTAGCTAGGGATGTGTGAGCTAAAGACTCCACCCTAGATTAGACTTTGGAGGCCTCCTCTCCCTACACTCTTGCTAGTTGTGCCTCCCAGTCTCATAATATTATTGGCCTCCCTCCAAGCATCTAATAGATGAGCCACATGCTCTGTTCTAAGGATTCTTATGCCTACAATAAGCTTAAGCAGCACCACATCTATGATTCTTGTAGTTATTAATGCATGTGCATCCCTATACCTCTGTAATATCCGAATACCTCTCCAACCAAATGAAAGGCACCCAACAAATCTCTAGCTAACAATGCTTCTTATCATCCATCATTATAGTATCATGTACATCCAACACTGGATCCAAGATCTCATGATGGGAACTCTCTAACAGGAGTGCCACTCCTCACGATCTTCTTTATAAATACAAAGACATATGTTACGCATGATACAAATATAGCACATAAGAACCATTTCTCAAGAACCATCTAAAAAACATAATGTCATGCATACCTGATTACCCATGCCTCGCCATGATGGTCTCGTCGTGTCTAAGATCGCCTAATACTTCCTCCTCCTCCTTGTCATCATGATGAAGTTTGGTTCCTATATATTGTGCCCACCTATCTCAAGGCACCAATATCATGTCCCCTCTCATGCATTGTGGTCTAGGAATCTCTCAGATTCATGACCATTTAGACCCCAATGGATGTCGGGTAACCTCCTCTTAGATGATGCATCATTTGCTCTCTCACCCATTTTATTGGATATCCTACTACTCCCCTCCGGTGCTAGGACTAACTCCACCGCACCTCCTCCCTATGAACCTATGTTAGAAAATCCCCCATCGGATCCCTTCTCGAACCACTAATGTTATGACATGTGGTGGGCCCTAAGAATCCCCACCATGCCTACGTTACCTCGACCCTTCCTATTTATTACCTATACTCTACATGATGGTAGTGTTGGTACCCTCACCTCTCCTCTTACGGCCCATCTAGTATTTCAACATCGGTAGGGTGGTAAAAGTAGTACCAATACATATGTTGGTCACCCAAACTGCCTTGGGACCTTGCTCACCGAATGGGTTTCAACCCAATACAAATAATGCCATTTCATCTTAGTAATGGTCTCTCAGTAATTTTCTCTTAGCTAATTGGGCCACTAATCCATGTTCCTGCATAGGGATCCCATGTGACATCATCTAGACCCACCTATGCTAATGGTTAGAATGCTCAAAGTGTTCTCACTTCCATCCCTTGTACCACCGGAGTACTCTCAAGGCATTTTTGTTCTCAGTAAATGGTGTCCATGTTGATTAGTACATGGGAAACCTCTTATAAATCTAATTTGTTAATAAGATGATGGGTCCCACAACCCTCTAATCTCAACATCCGACCCTGTATAGATCATGTACTAACTATACCCATATGGTGGTGTCCCAAATGAAATATAACCCTTCATCTACCATATCCCTACATACATATATCGAAACAACAAGAT
Source organism: Taxus wallichiana var. yunnanensis (assembly GCA_018340775.1). Lineage (NCBI taxonomy): Eukaryota > Viridiplantae > Streptophyta > Pinopsida > Cupressales > Taxaceae > Taxus > Taxus wallichiana. Next base: position 324,638,897 of record CM031238.1, on the reverse strand, counting down.
GGCTCTATCTACTTTATGGCACACTATTTGTGCCACAACAATCCCCATAACCACCTTTCAAATAACGAATCCATATGGTCGAGTCAAACACAAAATATAACCTCGTTGTATGTCTCACTCCCAGTAGCCCATATAAATAAGTATCTCTCGCTCTGTAACATCTAGTGTCAAATCACAATACATACGGGTCCCTAAAATGGGTAACCCCAAAATCTTGTGAACATCTTACAAATTCATGTCCATCTCCATGGTCTCATATCCCATCCACCACCAAGAGGTGTTGGACATAGACTCCCATACGGCTAAAAACATTTGGAGCAGTCCGGATCTAAATGTATCTTGGGAATCTGCATGATTCCCCCAAAACCCCAACCCTATAACTAGCATATCTTTACTTGATTCAAGGTAGTAATCAACTCATTAATTCATGTCATACTAACACTCCTCCATAGGCGGACCCTACGATCTCCATACACACATAAAATGACAAAATCATGCATTAGAACTCAAAATTATTTTGGCATGAAAAAAATTTACAAAGTTGCATGTATGGCTATAGATGCCATCAATCATCTAGCTTACGCCATCTTCCCTCATGCTTTAGGGGTCCGATGGCGTCTGCCAAAAGCGGTTGCGACTTTTCAAACCATAAAAACAATAAATGAAAAAACAACAAAACAAAATAAGAATCTTGTTGGAATAAAAATGGACTGAGAGGGGGTGAATCAGTCCTTACAAACTTTAATCAATTTCATATTTTCTTACTTAAACCATAAACCAATTAACCATTCATTAATGTGTGCACAACATTATACAACATACATTCAAATAACCATGAACAAGAGAGAGAACACCATAACATAATATATAAGTGGGAAACCCTAAAGGGGAATAAAACCCACTAAAACTTATGATTATATTATTTAAATAAAAATTATTTAGTGAATTACCAACTTCACAAGGATAAATAACCCCTAGTTTAGTATAGCACAAACCCTATAAGGAGCACAAACCCCTAGTTTAATGAAGCACCAACTCCAAAAGGAGGATAAAACCCCCTAATATGATCAAGCACCCACTCAACCACCTTTATATGAAGATATATGATGTCTTGTTTCTACAAAAATTGATTGAGATCACCTATTTAGCTCACACACCTTTAAACCCTTGCTTCTCCAACTCGCTATATCTCACTCTTTCATGGACTTATTTTGCATCAAACCCTTGCACACACACTCTCTAAAATTCTTCAAACTCTTTCACACTTCATCATATCTGAATCAATTCCTTCATACCTATTACAAACACACACATGGGTCACACTTTTCCCTCTCACTTAACTAGTTCAAATTTGAACTCAAACCCTTGCTTTATACCCTTCTCAACAAAAAAATAAAGTTGGTCTTCCTCATTTAGTTATAAAAATACAAATTTAAAATATCCAAACACATTCATAAAAACATTCATATTGGGCCCATGTAGGTCGGTCATGCCCAAAAGCACCAAACTAGCTCAAAACAAGCTTAAAACCCCATCACCTAGATGAGCTAAAACCAAAAATGCCAAAACCATGATTATTAAAGCTCAAAATTCATCATAAATGTGTAATATGACATAAAAAAATCATACATGGTCTTTAATTAGCTTGAACCAATCAAATTATTCATAACACAACCAAAAAGGCTCATATCCTTCACCAAATAGTTGTTTCCCGGACCGCCTTTACCTTTGGACTTTAATCACACACCAAAACACTTAAAATATGTCATGTAACTACTCAATATAATCCTTATGACCTATAGATCACATACATGTATGTCAGGGCTCATGAAACATCCATATGTGCAAATCATGCCTACTTTACTCTTCACCAAATCAAGCTGCCCAGAAAGTAGTTTTACAAAATTTACTTATTTACACCCTTTATGTCACTTAAAACACCACCAAATTCCTTCACTAGGAATAAAATTCCTCCCCTTAACTCTCCAACTTATATCAATCATCAACTCATTCATCTCATGCCTCATCTACCTCATTCTTTCAAAAAAAAGAAATTTTATCCGAGAAACAACAAACCTTCTTCTATACAAATCAAGCTTGATGACCCATAAAAATTCATCATCAAGAGACACACCATATATCATTGGAAATATATATGAAATCTATTTCTATAAAATATCACATTTCCTTCCAACTCTAAGTGGAAGGATTCTAACAAAGGCCATCTCTGAAAACTGCTTAAAACTACCCCAAAACTGCCTTATGACCGGTTTTCATAAATAGGGCACTCTTTTCCATTTATAATCACTAAAATGATATTAAACCATCATGAACATCAATAAAAATTCCCATAATAAAAAAATGTCGATTTATTTTTCAACTCCTTTGGACAACCTTGTCCCAAACTGGACTTCTTCAAAACTTGCATTTTCGGTGGGGTCCACTCATCACCACATGATCTATCATACCTTTATGGAAATATGGAGGATTCATATACATAATAAAATAATCATACTATCACAATAAATCGATTATGGGTACTTCAGAACAAAATATCTCCTACCGCTTTTGAGCTAGGGTTTCAAGCTCATAAAATGTTGTTTACCTTCTTAACATTCGTTCATAAAAACCTGACAATGAAATCCTAAAAAAAAATTAGAAATATTTCAATGAAAATTTATCCCTAAAATCCACAAGTTAACATGCAAAGAATACAATTCATGGTGAGTATCAAAAGGTGCAATTCAAGTTGGAAAATGCTCTCTCTTGGAACCTGATTCACACAAAACATCATAACTTGCAAAATATTTTTCAAAATGACTCTAAATTCTTCTCAAACCTCTTTGAAACCCATATTCATCATCCCCAATCATCATCATGGCTCAAATAGGTCTCCATATTTATGTCCCATCTCATTTCCATTACTAGCCCTTGGGATTTTACATGGTTTAGGCTAAGATCAACTGAAACAACATTATAACTCATCATGAAACCTCTCCAAAAGGTCCTAACAACTTTAATAAATTTTGAATCCCTCTCCTACATGTATCCATGATCTCACTTGTCTCTATAACTCATCCCCATTCCTCCAAGCACCTAGACTTGGTCTAGATGAGCACTTGCAATTATGTCTTCAACATGTACCTACACATTGACACCGTTGTGAGCATCTAAACACTCCCCAAAATTCTCTCCATATTGTTACCATCCACCTCAAGCCACCAATAAACTCAAACCAACAAGCTCCATCACATAGGCTAGCTAGGTCACCCCATTAGGCTTACTAGACCAAGCCAATCTCACTTAATCAACTCAGGCCACCATGAAAATGCTTGATACTCCATGTCAACATCATAATTAGTATCCTTTGAATATAATCCATCATTATATTTGTCTTTAATGGGCTTTTACATCAATGCCAACACCTAGAACCCAACATGTCAATAAATCCTTTCCAAACCCATTCGTATGTTGTCATAACCTACCCTATGATAAAATTTTAAATGAAAATGATGCACTAACGAATACAAAACTACAAAAACTCAAAATGACACCTAATCTACCCAACAACATCAAATACAAATGAATTACTCTTGGTCGCACCTCACCACGTGTTTTCCTCGTCATCCCCGCCACCACCTTGTACTCATGTGATGTTGTCGCAAAATACACCTAAATTTGGAAACCAAGTCTCAATTCTCTCAATTCCAAAAATAGAAATAATAAAATAATAAAATAAATCACTATATAAAACTAAAATTTCTATTAAAATTTGGTCGCGATAACCCTAAATCTTCCAACGGATTCCATTTATGATCCCAAGCTCCGAAAGATGTGTCATTTGTCATGTTATGACCATAATCTTGGATCATTTTTTTACCTATCACATGTATTTATTCAATGAACTTCGATTTTTACATATTTTTACACCATACAATCTCTATGACATTATGACATCATGACATCTCTACACTATGAAATGACATCCATTCCATGGGACCCTAAATAGGTTATTTATGTCTTATTTTACTGATGATCCTTGAGTGTTTCCTTTCAATTTTTCTTCTTCATGGTTTCTTAACATGGATTTGTCCCTCACATGGCAGGATGAGAAACACTATCAAGTACGCATTGGTGGGTATATTTCATTTCAGCTATTCCCCTCTTACTTTCAAAAGATCTACTTTTAGTTTTGGTGTTACGAATTGTTTCATTCTATTTACCATCTCATGTTTCACTATTAAGACATGTGGTGATCAATGAGTGGGGCATATGTATACACATACTTTTTAATCTTAATCTTTCATATGTGTTACTAACAATTTCCAGTTGTGCAGTGAGATAAGGTTCACTGATGCATCTATTTCTTCGTAAAACACCTTAAGGAGCCTTCTAGGAATGGGGTATGACTATTCACATGGTCATTATGGACTAGAGACAATACATAGAGAGGGTATTACTATGTGGTCCTAGATTTAGTTATTCTTGCATTATTTATCATTTTCCATTTATGTATCACACACTAGCACTCCCAACACTTGTTTGCATCTGACTCCATAATTGGCACCTTTTTCATTGATTCTTGTTTGATTCACGACACATTACACCATATTTGGAATTTTATCATCCTTGGTTGACGCCATCACCCGTGGGAAATGGTGTCAGTGTTAGATTTCTCTTGGTTGATGCTATCACCTGTGGGTGATGGCATCGGGTATATATGTACACTCCATTTTTATATTTCATATGGAAGGAAGAAAGACCACACGTGAACTATCCATTTTCTCTCGCTCTTTTATGCCATCTTCACATCTTCTTGCTTTGACCTTGATTCATATTTATCTTGACTTGGATTGGATTGGACAATCTTCTTAATTTTTGGATTTCTTAAACTATTGGGTCATTTATAGTGATTATAGGACAGAACGATGTTCCCTTCTCCGCCCATAATAATTCTCTCTTGGTATGTTGCTTCTCTAGAGATAGGCGCATCAATAACCACCTGCGCATGTAAGTCTCTAACTTTATTTGTCATTTTTCATAGATTAGTTCATTTTCCTTCCCCATTGCTCTATTTTTAGCTTAGTATTTTATGTACATCGATGCTAGTTAGCATAGTGCTCTTATATGATCAGCTCCTTAGCTTTCCTTTATTTTAGTTATATTTCAGCTTATTATATTAAAGTAGTGTAGATTGTGCATGCTTTTTCTATCTTCCCATCGATTTATACCCCTCCCCATTTACCGATATCCCGTAAGGGTAACCTTCTCTATCTTGACTATGGGCATTGGAAACCCTAGGTGTAAGCGGTGAAAAACTTAGCAGAAGTGAAAGATAAACAAATAAAGACATCAAACACTTTCTTCCAAAATCTTCCTTGTAAACATCAATGATAAGTTTTCTTGAAATATTAAACTTGCATAATCTTGCGTTGTTGGATTTTGGATGCTTTTGAATCAATCTCCAACTTTCAAAATTATAATTCTACGAAAATATTTTAAACACAAGGATGCAGATGGTAATTTTGGTAGAAGTTGGTTACAATTACACAAAGCTTCCAGGGATGATTTACAAAGGATTCGCCTACTTTCTATAGTTGAGGGTGAGGCCATGAAAAGTGGATCTAAGTTTGAATGATTTCTAATACAATGAATTCATTTCTTGAAATAGCAAGTGGATTTGGTCTATGCAGTTACAACTTTGAAGGGGCAATGATTATTTGGTTGGTAGTAATATTTCATCCAAGAAAGTAGTTGTACATGTAATTTTATTGTCCCCACCTTTGTAGGGTTCTAGAAGTGGAGTGGGAGTGGAGTGACTAGGATAGTGGAGTGGAGTCCAAGTGGAGTCCAAGTGGAGGTTGAATAGGAAAATAGATTTATTTTCCAATTTAATAACTAATTTAATTAGTTATGAAGTGTAAAATAATTAATCATTTATTTAATAAATGTTAATTAAACTAGCTAAAGGTTTAGGAATTAATTTAATCAATTCCAAAGGGTAATATAATTAACTTAATTAATTCTAACAGGGTGATAGAATTGAAACATGAATTAATTAATTTAATCAATCAGATGATAAGTTGGAAACATGTATGCAATTTTGGGGTGTTTACACTAGGTTGACCTAGTGTAGGGATTACTTCCCTCTATATATGTGACCATAGCACTTACTATAGCCCCTTTAAATCAACCCATTATGTTTTGGTTCATGTGTTTCTCCTACTCATTGCCTTATACCCTAGTAGAGTGGAATAATTATGAGTGCAATCCATTGAGACACATTCTTGGACATCCCTACAGATGCTAGATGTTAGACCTTCATGGAATTAAGGAAGTCAATCTTCCACACCATCAAAATTAGTATTTCGTGGGTTGAAGGAAAATTTAGAGCACCCCATGGTTTACGCTCTTGCAAAAATTTAGAAAAAATGGCTAAGGAAAGGATCGACAAAGTGAAGGAGTAGGAAATATTAGTGTTTCGCGGCATTAAAAATACAATGTTACATGTGATTTGGAAGATACAACATTCCACGGAGATGGTCAATTATGTGAGACAAATGATATGATATGATAAGGTTGAAATCCATGAGGTGAAGAAATGGAACATTGTGACATGTGAAAAAGGAATGTAAATTACGGAGTAAAAGCCGCACAAGTTTAAAAAACTGGATTGAGCCCGTGGAGCATAGTGAATGTTGTATAACAAGGAGGAAGTTTCACGGCATGGTGGGAGTGTTAAAAAGCTAAATGTGGGAGTTTTTAAACACCACAAAATAAGGAATATCAATGGAGGACATAACATAGGTCACAAATCAAAGTAGAATCATCTAAAATCCGTGAAGCATGAGAAATTTGTGCCTGTCTTGAACCATATGTTTAACCACCTCAACGACCAAAATTTAATGAAGTATGGGTGTCATCCTCCCGCAGGTGATATGATAGTATGCAATTGGAGTAATGTCGGTACTTATTCTCTCTTAGACTCTTCTTATCTCTCTTTTGTTCTATAAATACAACTCAGAACTCATTATAAAAGGATCCCTCTTTTTATTATAATGACACCATGTCAAAATGGTGGCCGACTTCCCACGAGTTTCAAACCTTGGATTTGAGTGTATGTGGCACATCCAACACCTTTTGAGAATTTATATTGGTCTTTGCATCTCCCAATAATTATTTAATTAATATTATGGATTTTTTCCGCCCTTCTCTCGTGTTGTTGTTTTCTTTCCTCTCCTTCTATGTGTTTTATGTTGTGTATAAATTCTATCTCAGTAGATTCTTCATTTATGTGTGTTGTTATCATGTGGAATGGAAAGGTCAATGCGGAATTAGCTTGTGGCATGTGTCTTACCTCTCCTCTCTATCTTCCCTTCTATTCTTCCCCTCATAGAGAGTGATCACCCTTTTATGGTGTTATCACCTTTGTTTTAGCTTAGTTGTTTACGATTTCCTTTGTCCCCTCTCTCTCAACAATGACAACTTGGATGTGTTAGAAAATATTTAGCTTAGGAGTAGTGTTAGTGGTAATATAGATAGGTAGAGGAACCAACCTTCTCTATAGGTATATATTAAGGAGTAAGGTTCCAAACCTTGTATACATTCCCATGTTAGCCATAAGTATTGATCTGCCACAATCAAATCAAAGGGTGCTAATTTTTGCGTTAATAGTGTCATATCATTTGATGCATCACCCCACCTCAATGATCGACTATCCTCAACCCTAAAATGTTGGGATGAATGGTAATTAATGGAATCTTCTAGAGTCATTCATCCTCATATGTATTTACTACCCCCTATTAAGTCACTTTGGTCTTGAAACCTCCCACCTCCCTTCCCCACACTAGGATAAATTAAGTAGTAGTTAACCTACTTTTGTTGCACCACCTCAACATACAAATTTGAAAATAAAAATCACACAATTTTTCTATGATTTATAAAATGAAATATGTTTAAAAGTTTGAAGGCATGTGTAGGCATTAAAATTTATTAACTTTTCCTTTTACAATGCCAAGTTTGACCATGTTCCCTTACTAAGAAAAATGTTCACATTCGAGAATCTAGCCACCTCATTTCTCTATCTCTTATACATTTTTTTATCTTTATACTCTTCTCTATTGTCAATTCTAATAATATTATTTGATCAAATTAGTATGAAATCTTTATATTTCATGAAACGACATTCAATTTTGGTTTTCATTTCTTTGATGTAAAAACATAAGGAATGATCAAGATGTGAGGTCTAGTCTTGGACAACCTATACGGTCCACCCCTTCACATTCATTGACTCTAATTTCAATTTCAAAATATTATTTGGGTCATTTCATATTCTTAGGTTTAGCCTTATTAGAATATTTCATCTACATAAGGCTATAAAAGTAAGTCATTACCACTTTATAACTCACTTAGAAATATTACAAGCTCATATTACAAATATCATTCCAAAAGCACTCAAAGGTTTCCTAAATCTACCCAAATCAATGACATCATCTAAAACAATGTCTACTACAATTATAAATCACTCAACTAGGTCAAAGAGTCTAGCTTCCTCCATTTTAAAGCATGAAAAGGTCATAGAGTCATGTTTTAGCAAGAGAAAAGTCATGCCAACCTTTACAAAAGTGTTTAAAGAAAGAAATAGGTTGGGTCACATAGCTAAGACATACCACATCTTACTACTAGTGTGTTGGATACATTATAAACTATGTAGTTATCCCACTATCTTGATGTCAAGAGATATGAGGGCACCCCTAGGGGTTAGTTATCTATTCACACTTACACATACACCTAGGAGAAATACATGAGGCTAGATCCTACATTGACATCATGTAGTGAAACACTTGAATTGATTCAAAATTTGGGAGTCTCGACCGCCAAGGGTAGTCCAACCTCAACCAAAAACATTTGTTTTATCCTTTTGGTTTGATAATTATTTAATGAAGGATTTTATAGGTTTCTAAGGTTTCCAATTTGTTTATAGGTGATTATAGGTCATCTCCATGTTGTTTTTTAGCAAGAGCAAAATGCAATGAAAACCATTTCCAAATAAGCGAAGCACATAGGAACTTACAGTCCAAACTATCAAAGGGTCTAAGAATATATAGCTCTAGGTTAGGATTGTACATATTAGGTATGGAATGTAAAAAAATCAATTCCCTACCCCTATTAAGTTCGAAGCTCAGAAATTTCATCAAAGCATCTATAGTTCTGATCAACCTATTACACTATTTTGTACATCCAAATCATCTTTTTTTCTTTTACATATAAGTTTATCTCCACCCTTTTGTATTTGAGAAAATACTTATCTTTTATCAATCATATCCAATCATTACAAGTATGAATGAATTATTATGATTATGATTTGTTAATGTTGAAAACTAGTTAATCAAATTAATCTACCTATTACAAATCATTTCATCCTTTTTGGTGTTTTACATTCCCATACCCTAGAATTCAATTAAGTGAAGTGTTTTGGTGAACCTAACTCATGATTGTATCTTGTACATTCTTCCAAAACCTTGTTTCACTAGGGTTTCATCTTTGTGTTGTATATTTAGATACAAACTTGATGTTCATTTATCATATGCCCTAAATATGGTTTTCACAAATTTCCCTAGGGTCACATTGTATGCCCTTCCTTTTAGTCTCTTTCTAGGGATTCCTCATTATCAAATCACCTTTTTCACATATCTCAAACATTACGGCTATATTTCCAAATTATTAATAGTTTTTTATTTATTTTTATGTATTGAATGAAAACTTGTTTTTGTTTGGCTTAATTTATTTCACAAATTTCAAACATTCAAAATTAATAATTTTTAGTAATTATAGAATAATTAGAAATTTTTTTGAAAAATTCAAACTAATTTGAGGTTTATATTCGACATAATCAGATTCAAAAAGACCTTTTTTTGTAAAATTCACTTTCTATTTTCATCAATGCTCATTTTCATACTTTGACAACGATCATTTTTGCTAGACATCACTTTTGGGTCTTATCCTCTATAGTATCTTGGTATCGACTTTTCATGTATTGAATAGTATTATTTATTATCTAACTTTAGGATCTTCTATCATTTTATGCCATTATGGCCTATGTTAATAATTACCAAGCCTCCTTATATGAATTTCTTTAACATTATCTCACATACAAACATATTAACTTTGAAGTATTACAAGAAGCAATTTTCCTGTTGATATGAAACCTTCCTCATCATAATTTCTAACATACATAATGTTTATCGATATCTATTGGGTTAACAAGACTAACACATGTTTTGTGCAGAGCTAACCTATCTTGTTATTTTTCTTATCATTATTACTATGTTCTATACTTGTTTCACATACTATTTTCACTACTTGTTTATGTAGAATGTTTCATTTCTTGTTTACTACATGGTTTGAATTGATTGTATTGTGTGATTACAACACAATGCTTGTTTTTTTAATAAACCCTAAGTTCCTTGATTGTCTTAGAACACCATAGGTGTCATGTTTTTATGTACCTATGCCTATATTGCATGTATGCACCTTCTTTTCTAAAAGTGGTACATTTTTCATCCTACTGTAATTGTTTTGTGAAAAGGAGGGTGCCCCATGTTTGCGGATCTATTCCTACATATGAATTGTTTTTATACTCTATGGATTACTTGGCTTTACACTACTATTTCTTCTAACATTATTGTTATTGTTATGATGTCTCTATACATATATTGATATGGAATATGACATGATTGATAATTTTCTATGTTGTCTCTATTTACTTTACACATGTACTCCTTCTTGTTGAAGCGTTGCACATTAATTTTCTCTGCACCATGGTTTCCACCATGCACAAACCCTTTTGAAAGTATATTTTCTCAACAATGGCCACCATTACATCCTTCTATGTGATCCTATATAGCTATGTAGATGGAGAGAGAGGCCTTTCTAGATTATGGATAAATAGGGGGCCTAGGGGTTTCGTATTCTTTTAGGTGAAAAAAACAAAAAGAACTACTAGTTTCCCCCAACCCCCACATATATAGATGGGGCATGTGCGTTGGTTTTTGTAGTGAGAGGTATTAGACATATGGAACACATATTATTTTGAGCGGTGAACTCAAATGATTTATCTTACATGCCTCAAAAAGAGGGAGAATTCATTGAGTTATTTCTATAGTTACATAAAAGTTACAAAATATAGGAATGGATTATTTATATGGTTTAGATCCTAAAAAATGTCAAAAATACTTAAATATGGGAGAATTCAAACAAGGTCAAAACCATATAGTATAGTCAATACCACGATATAATCTTGACCAATTTTCTACGTTCCTAGACAAATGGTAGATACATTAATTTTCATAGCGTTACAAATATAAATGACATAGTTCAAATCAAGTTACAAGGGACGTGAGTGTTTCATTCCTTCTTCATGACATTATTCATATTTAGTTGAAAAAAGGGTATGGGAGCATGAGCCTCCTTCTCCCCTTCAATTTTTTAAATTTTAAATGATTATTTTTAGTTACAGTTGCACCTTATGGGGGAATGAAAATGTACATTCCTTCGAAGATATAAATTGTCAAGTTGGTACAAATTGGGCCTATATCCATCTACAATGGTGTGGTCCATGGATTTTTTGGAGAGAGTCAAAGTTTTTAAGTTCTTCATAGACTGATCTTTCCAATTCTATAATCATATTCCCAAATGGGGAAGGTGTCAAAATAACTAAGTTATTCATATTCTATACCTTCATCACTATAAAGTTCCAAAAATGGGGACATTTTGGATTTTCTCACAATCTCTGATACTCAACACTCAAACATCTCCTTTCACACAACATTAGGGACTAATCATCCCCAATCCTTTGGAATTTCAAAATTAAATCCAACTCTATAAATAAAGACATGAAATGAGAGATCCTCCCTTGAAAAAATAAACATATGTATTCCTTCCATGTTTTGCATCTCTTTACTTACTTTTCTGTAAAGTTCAAAGTTACAATCAATATCTATGTTTTGAGTTGAAGCTCAATTTCTATCATAGACATTAACTACACTATTTTTGTAGGTTTCATCATGGAGCATTCCAACACCAACACATCAGATAACCAATGTCAAGTAAAGATAAGTGTGTGTGCATACTCAATTATTTTTTTCCTTTAAGCATGCAAATTTAAATTATATACTTAAAGCGGAAAATGTAGACACTAAAATTTTGTAACGTGTGCTTATGTAATGTCAAGTTTGACGATGTTACCTTGTTAAGATTAATTCTCTAGTTTGGAATCCAACCACCTCATATCTATAACTATTATATAACTTTCTTATTTTTACACACTACTCGTCATCAAGTATGAGAATATTAGTTGATCAAAATAGTATACAACCTCTATTCTTCACGACACAACTTTCAGTTTTAGTTTTCATATCTCTAGTCTAAAAATGTAGGGAAGGGTTGGGATATGAGGTAACATCCACTAGCTCTTATTTAAATTTCAAAATATTATTTGACTCATTTCATATTTCTAGGGTTGGCCTTATTAGAATATTTCACCTATGGAAGCCTATAAAAGAAATTAATTATCACTTTTTATCTCCCTAATACTCTTACAAGTTACCATTTCAAATATCATTTCAAAACATTCAAAGGGTTCCTAAATCTACCAAATCAACTACACATGATCTAGAGTAGTCCCTAATACATGTCTCAAGCACTCAACTAATTCAAAGAGTCTATCTTCCTCCATTTCCAAGCATATAAATTCATAGATATGTGTCTTAACAAGAGTAAACTCACTCCAAACATTACGAGAAGGGTTTCAAGAAATATAGGGGTTAGGTCACATGGTTGAGACACACCACATCTCAATACTACCATGCTAGGTACATTCTATAATATGCAATTAGCTTTTTATCTTAGAGTTAAGAGACAAGAGACCACCCCTAGGGGTCCAGTTACCTATTCAAACTTTCATAAGAACCTAAGATAAATACAAGAGGATTGATCCCACAATGATGTCATGTAGTGTAACACTAATATTGGTTCAATAGTTGGTATTCTAACTACTAAGGGTAGTTTTCGTGTGATGTATTTGTCTTTTCAACTCGAGGCATTGTCCACCTCACCCATCGTGAGTCATATCACTTAGGTGAGGTCATAGGTCTTTAGGAGGTATATGACATATGAAAAATTATGTCATATAATCTTTCATTATCCTATGCATCATTGGCATCATACGAGAGTTAAATTTCATCTTGGGAATTGTAACTCATTTTCTCGTCGTGGGAAAATTATTGTCTAGTCATGGGAGTTACATAGGACTCCATATGTACCCTCTTTTTTATCTATGAGAATGAGTAGATTTTTTTCCCTTATGCATGATTTTTGTTGTTCAATTAAAATATTATTTATTACTTGGATCTTGTTTGATTCCGTTGGAGTTTAACAATGTTGATGTGCATGTGCTTGTTTGATCCTTGTAGTCGAATCTCACACAGTATTAGAGCTATATTTTCGTTAAATGTGTACTCACATTCATGTATTTCTATCACTTCCAATTTCGATTTATTATCACTTCTTATACAAGTTTATTAAATTTTTATTGATTTTTCTAAATATCGGGTTTAATATCTCATCGTTCGAGTTTGTTGTTTTGTGGAGTTTGTTCGGTGCATGTGCGAGACTAGGGTATCTCTGCTAGCTTTAGCTAGTTATAGATACATTTGGCGGGAAGCTTTTCTTTGGAGTTAATTATGGTTTCTGGTTTTTTGGAAAAATTTCATTAAGTTTAGTTTTTAGAACATTTCCCTATTTTCCCTGCAAATCTCCCTCATCAATCCGACCTAGCTCAAACCTTGTTTAACTTCTTAAGCTCTCCCCGAGATCTCAACCAGCTCGGTGAGTTTCTCCCAGAGCTCATCGAGTTCACCTCTCCCCCTTTAGAGATCTTCCTAGCTCAATTCCCTCTTCTCGATATCCTGCGAGCTCCTCTCATTCACCTTATCCATATTGTTTAGTTCTCTCATCGTTCTTGAATCAATTTACTTCTCCCTTGGCTCGTCCATGTTATTTTTGGTCATTTTTGTTTTGGTCTCACTTCCTCAAGCTTGTCGTGTGGCTTTACCTCAACTCTCCTACTTACCCTTGGGCTCCGTCTAACTAGTACTTTCATCGATCTCAACTTGTGTTTTCTCCAACTCGCTACATTGAACATGCCATGTCGGGCCTATCTTTGGTTTCTCACCATGTTTGCGCCATCTAACCTATAGCTCAGCTCTTTGTGTCGGCTTTTTTTTCTCCCCGCAAACCCCACCCTTCTCGGGCTGTTGCCTCAACCTCAACCTACCTATGTCAACCGTTGAGCCCTACGTGGAACCACTTTTCCCTACCTCACATCCATTACACTCTGGCCATCGAGTTATCCCGAGCCCGCCTCGGGCCATCCACTTCATCTATGTGGCACTTTGTCCATCATCCATTGACTTTCTTTATTTGCTTCCCTCCTTTTTAATATTCTTGCCCATATTTTTTAAATAATCTTTATTTAATTTATTAAAGTTAGGATATATTTTATAACAAAGCTTATTTTAATAAACTTAGATTATCTTAGCATAGTCCTTTTTAATCTACGTTAGGGAAATATTATCAAAAGGAAGGAAATATATTCAAGTAGGTCATTTTAATATTATATGATAGTTTTTATCAAATTAAACCCTTTTAATTTATTTTTACAAAACTAGCATTATTGGATGTCACTAATTAGTTCCTTGTGAAAGGGTCTGCATTTTCTTTTTGGATGATTTTTTGTGTTTCGGGAGGCTTCCGGCTCATTTTGAGTCATTTTTCTCTTTGTAATTGAACTCTTGTTATTACTTGATGGCTAGTGAGCATGTCCGACATAGCCTTGTGGCAAGAGATTTCCTTACAACATGAGACGTTGTTTCTCACACAACACTTGTTTTTTCTCCCTTCCTTCCTATTTTTGCATCATTTTATGCTTTTTACGATGTCGATTTTCTCTGATCACTTGAAAATCATTATGGTCTCCACACTTGTGTGTTTTTACATTGATTGTAAGGTGAGTGGATAATCATTTCATGATGTGTAATCAAATTTGATTATATTCAACACAC
Source organism: Taxus wallichiana var. yunnanensis (assembly GCA_018340775.1). NCBI lineage: Eukaryota > Viridiplantae > Streptophyta > Pinopsida > Cupressales > Taxaceae > Taxus > Taxus wallichiana. The sequence continues at coordinate 324,623,775 of CM031238.1, read as the reverse complement.
TAAACTATAAACTTCCACAAACAGGGGGTGAAAATGTTGTTCTAGGGTGTGTATGTGTGCTTCCTTTATTTTTGGGTTATTTCTTTCTCTCTCCTCATAAAGGATGCTAGTTTAGTTCATTTTCTCACACCATTTAATTTCTTTTAATGGAGATAAAAAAATGGTTATGACTTTACGTGGTAAAGGGTTGTTTTGTATCACTATAGGAATGTAGAAAGAACCAATAGCTAAACCCAAAAATATAGATGGTTTAAGTGATGTGACGAAGCCTTAGGTCATCTTTATATGTTCGTCTCTCCCAAATTTATTTTCCACATCTATTATTCCACAACACCCGATGGAGCCTAGAAAAATCTTAATGATGTGTTTGGAAAACAAGATGACATGAGAGCACATTAGTTGGAGAATGAACTGCTAGGATTGAATCCTAGAAATTTTGATTACATGCATTCCTTCTTTTAAAAAAATTTCCACACTAGATTATTGTTGAAATAATGTGGAGTTGAGAAAAAGGATGCCCATTTGATCTTGTCGATTATTTCTAAGCTTGGCCCCAAATACTTTATCTTTGTTTCTACTTTCCATGCTATGAAAGAAGCTATACTGAGTGCTTGGAAGATGATCCAAAAATGGATTTGAAAATACCTAATTCTATGTATTCTCCATATTTGATACTTACAGTGTAGATTCTTAGCATACTATTTCTTTAGGAGGTGGTCTAGTCGGGATGAGGGTGATTCAAACACCTTTGAATGACATCTTCAGGCCATTATTATTATATTCAAGAAGTTTTCTAGGTGATGGTTATGCAACCAATCCGGTGATTACATAGCCTCCACTCTTCATAGAGTGGAGGTTACGTAATCGCTAGTAATAGGGACCGGTGGTTCGCGACTATCGAGGAAGTTACACAACTATCAATTTATTTTCATTGGAAGTCCTATCCCCAATGACACCAAAATTTGGGAAACTAAACAATTACAATTGTTTTAGATTCTAAATGGTTCGAGTTCATCTTTCCATCCATCCTTGGGCAGAGAAACTATAAATAAAAGTTTGATTCTTCATTCTAGCAAGTGATTTTGAGTGAATTTAAGTTGGAGAAAAGAGGAGTTGGAGTTCATTATTGTTTTATTCATTGAGAGTGATTTTTACAATGTTGAGAATTTGTGAGCAAGAAAATACAACTAGGAGTGTGAATCCTCCTTGAAGGCCAATTGTTGGTAGTACTTTTTATTTTTGGAGAATTACATAGTGAGAGGGAAGTAATTTGCTTACCCATTGGATTTTTTCCCACCTTGGGTTTCTCTAGGATAAATTCTTGTGTCTCCTTTGCATTCTATTTCTTAATTTGCAGTATAGTTGTGATTTTTTCATGCACATTATATTGGTTAAAAGTAACTTAGTCAATTTTTCATTCAATTATCACTAAATATGATTTGTTAATTGTTGAAAAGAGGTAGTTTACGGATTAGATTGGTATAAGAGAAGATTAGATCAATTATTTTATGTGGTTAACTTGTGTTGACATTTGCATTAAAAACTTTTTTGTGTTGAAATTTAATAGTAATTTTTTCCAAGGATGTGGGCATTATTTCCTTTTCAAATGGAAATTGGAGTCCATCATGGGATTTTTCATGGAGAAACTTGGTGTTTTGAATGATGCATTAGGATCCCATGAAGAAGATACTCATGAGTATGAAGAAGAGAAATGACATGCCATCCCTACACCCCCTCCATTCAAAGCATATGGAAAGATAGAGATTCAGCCTTATGATAAAGATGTGAATGATGAGAATTTATACCATTGGTTAGCTCAACTTAAGGTATATTTTAATTTGAATCAAATTAACGAGAGTCGGCAGATTTTCTTTGTAAGGTTGAAATTGACTTCTCATTCTTTAACTTGGTTTGAAATTTATGTACATTTATTGATTGTTAATAAGATTCCTCCTATTACTAAGTGGTATGAATTTAAAAGGATAATAAAAATTATTTCTATCCTATTTTTTATGAGGAAGAGAGGTCCATGTATTGGAAGTATCTCAGGTAGAAACAAGGCCAGAATGTGCAAGAGTAAACTAGTGAGTTCTAGAATAAATTTGTACAGATGCGAAAAGATGTAGCAAACTAGGACATTCGATGAAGTACATTGGTGGACTCCATAGCCATTTGAGGAGACCAATTTTGTTGGCCAAACTGGAAGATGTAGATGAGGTTTATTCTCAAGCTCACTAGTTAGAGATGGACAAGAAAAAGAGTTCATCTAACTCTTAACTTACTACGAGACAAACAAGGTGACATCAAGTAAGAGGAGAAGGAAAAAGGGAAAGGTTAGGATAATTCTAATTCCATTTATAATAAGAATACTAAATTTCATTGTGGTCATTGTGATGTTGACACTTATTCTGAGGAAAAATGTTGGAAGCGCCACCCAGAATTACATCCCTTCAAGAATAAGAAAAATAAGAAGAAGGCCATGGCTTCCCTCCAAGGAGAGGAAGTATTTGGCAATGAAGAGGTGGATGAGACTATGTGATGTGCCTCCATCCATAGAGAGGTATATTTGGGTAATAGTAGTAATGCTTAAAAGAATGAACTTACTAAGCTCTTTCATATAAAAATATCAGTTGAAGAAGACCAAAGCGGATGCTCTTTTGATACTTGTTCGTAAGATAATTTGGTTGGTAAAGAGTTAGTTGACAGGATAATGTTGGAAGCTTACAATCATCCAAGTCTATACGCATTTGGTTCGGTAAATAATGGCATAGACATCAGGGTTACTAAGAAATGCAAGATTACTTTTGGTATTGATACAAAATTCATTAATGAAGTTATTTTGGATGTTTTTCCTCTTGATATGTGTGGCATAGTGTTTGGCAGTCTATATTTATATATCAGAGATGCCATCTTCATGAGAAGAGCCAACCAATACCAGTTTGGTGAAGGATGGTAAGAGATATGTCATTTCATCCTTTTCAAGAGACTCAAATATTTCTTTAGTAAGTGTCATTTAAGCCTGGAAACTTAATTCTAGTGGGAGAATTTATTTAATTATTCTAAGGGATAGTCAAGATGAGGAAGTTATATCTATGACCACTCATAGCATGGCTACTAACAAAGAGAAAAATTAGATGGAGGAGTTTGTTCAATAGTTCAATGAAGAGCCAATGGGGTTTCCTTAGATAGGCCAATTGATCATGTGATAAATTTATTACCCGATGCTCTGCTTATAGACTCAATATTCCACATACATTCCATGCAGGATGCCTATGAAAAGAAACAAAAATTATAGTGTTTGTTTGAGAAAAAACACACTTCAAGGGTGGTTGGTCACTCTGGTATGGCAGAGATTGTTGAACACTTACACAGGCATGATTTTTTACCGAACATGTAGAAAGAAGTTGCTAACTTTTACAGGGGTTTTGTTTCATGTAGTGAAGGAGAGTTGGGGTTATGTATGCCAATATCAGTTTCTTCTCAGCCTTGGGTAAGTTTCTCCATGGATTTTATGAATAGTTTTCCTACGTCCAAGCATTGGTATGAGTATGTTTTTATGGTGGTAAATTGGTTTAGTAAAATGTGTATTCTAATTCCTTGCAAGAAGACCATCAAGGCCAATGATGCAACTGATTTTATTTTTTCTAATGTGTGGGTTAATTTTAGTTTGCCTAATTCTATTGTGTCAGATAGGGACTCACGGTTCATAGGAAATTTTGGTCTACTTTGTGGGAGAAGATGGATACAAAGTTGAAAAGGTCTACCACTTTTCATCTGCAAACAAATGGGAAAATAGAAGTGGTAAACCATACCTTGGTCCAACTCTTGAGAGGGTACAATAGGAAACATCCAAAGACTTGGGATGAGAACTTGGTATATATCCAACATTCTTATAATAGGTCAATTCATGCTTCTACCAGTAAGACTTCTTTTGAAACATGTTTTGGTTATTTTCCTAAGAGTGATTTTGATGTTGTTTTGAGATTACCATGCAGAGAAAATGGAAAAGTGGAATTGGAAGTCCACAAAGCTGATAAATTCATTAATAAAATTCAATAGATACACCTCCATGTACATGAGAGGTTGACAAAGTCACAAGCCAAGAACAAAATTCTACGCCCTTAACCTATTGCTTGTATTAGAATATGAGTAGCCGACTTGTGGCTTACCATATCATTTTACTATGTCATTAATAATTTATCATGCTTAGTAGATCGGCCTTAGTGATGGCCATAACATATGAATAGTATATATAGGGGATTATAAGTAGTAGTTGATCATCATTCAAGCATTTAAGTCTTATTGTATGGTTTGGAGGTTGCCCCCTCAAAGTGATGAAGCTATTTTAATTGCATATTGACATCATTTATTTGTAATAATTGTGTTCTTTGGTGTTCTATATCTTCTCATAATCTGAATTATAGAAGTAATTCCATTACAAGTGGTATCGAGCTGCGATACAAGCCAAAATTAGGGAAAAAACCCTAATTTTTTGTTTCCACTATATCTTGCAAACTAGAGTGAATTTGTCAAAGATTGTTTTACCGAGTTGCAAATCATTTCAATATGTTCTTTGTGTTTTTTCCTATTTGGCTGAATTTGTATCGGAACCCTAAACCCTAGGTTTTAACATCATGGTGGGGCCTTCCACAAGATCCAAAAATAATCTTGTCACTCTCGAGTAAAACCCAGATAAAGATGGGGTAGTGATTGAAGAGTTGGAGTTAGAAGGGGTAAATACAAATTCCTCAACACTAGGGTTTACCTTAGTTGATCATAAGGTGAGCCAACTCGAGTATGATCTACAAAATCTACAATATGAGATGGCCTGTAAAGGAGACATAGACCAAATCAATCAGTGGTTGGATGATATCATGCAACATATAAAGGGTAAATAGTTTGTCCCAAATCAGCCCCATCTCAACCAAGGAGGATCTTTAGTTCAAAATAATGGGCAAAATAACCATGTTGGATCACTTTTCCAGCCCAATCAGAATCCAACTTATTCACAACCATGGAACATGATGTTGAAAGTGGAGATGCACAAATTTTATGGGAAGGATCCATTGAATTGGATAAATCAAATGGAGAACTTCTTTGAGTTACATCAAACCCCATCGAGACAAAATGTGACCTTGGCATCCCTATATCTTGAACTAGACCAATTTGTTTGGTATCAATGGTTATGTGCTTAGAGGTAGAAGAATGGTCTCAGTGTCACTTGGACAATTTTTACCGAGGAGTTGCAATTGCACTATAGTTCCAGTGTTTCAGATAACTACTTTAGTCAATTGAAAAATTTAAGACAAACAGGATCAATCAAAGATTATGTGCATCAATTCCAAAACCTATCCTTAAGGGTGGAGAATATTATAGAAGGGAATCTGAATGACCTATTTCTTGGGGGTCTTAAGGACCACATTGAGCATGAGGTGTGTATGTTTAATCCACTCAAGATTTCTAATTCTATTATCATGGCACATAGAGTAGAGGAAAAATTTCTTTACAGTAGGAGGTAGCCTTTCACTAAGACAAGAGCCCATAGTACCCCTTCCCCATCATTCACTTAGCCAATTAGACTGAATCCTCAAAAATGGAAGAAAAGAGAGCAAAAGGATTATGTTTTAAGTGTGACAACAAATATGAACCAGACACAAATGTCCTAAGAAGAATTTGTTTTATATTAAAGGAGGAAATTAGGGTGAAGAGGAAGTTGAAATAATAGGAGAGGTGGAGGAACCAATAGAAGATGAAGTAGAGGATCACCAACCTACAATTTATTTCCATGTGTTGTCAGGTGTTAGTACTCCTCAAACACTCAAGGTTATTGGCTATCTCAAAAAACAGAAGGTGACGGTGATGATTGACTCAGGGAGTACTCATAACTTCATAAACTGTAAGTTAGTTACCCACCTCAATTTTGTTATTTACCCACTCTAGAAATACAAGTTATGATTGTGGATAGAGGGACAATCAATTGCACACCAAGTGTCATAGTATCAAGCTCTCCATGGGATACTACATGTTATACTCATCTATGTTTTTATTTCTATGGGAGGGGCATATATTGTTTTAGGTGTCCAATGGCTCAAGAACTTGGGTAATATAGAGATGATTTTCCAAGAATTTTTCATGTGTTTTCATTCGAAGGAAGGACAATACAATTGATAGGGATGGTATCTAAATCTCCACAAATTATTATCTCTCATCAGATGTATAAGATTCTCATAAAAGGAGTAGATGGATTTGTAGAAAAATTATTTTCCATAGAGGTACAAAATACAGAGTCTTCAATGCCACCCGAACTTGAAGATTGTTAATGCTCACTCGTCTATTTTTGATGCAATTCTAGAGGGACTACCACTAGTTACAGATCATGATCATGCCATTCAATTGATCCTAGGGAGCCAACCACCTAACATTAGACCATACAGAAACCCATATTCCCAAAAAAGTGAGATCGAGAAAATGGTGTAGGAAATATTGAAGGCAGGTATCATTCGACACAGTCAGAGCACATATTCTTCGCCAGTGGTCATGGTACGTAAGAAGGATGAAACGTAGAGGATGTGTCTAGATTACTAAAAACTCAACAAGTACACCATCAAATATAAGTTTCCTATTCTAGTAATTTATGATTTACTTGATGAATTGCATGGTGCTATTTATTTCACAAAATTAGATCTTCATTCGAGGTACCATCAAATTAGAATAAGAGAGGAAGATGTTCCTAAAATGGATTTTAGGACTCATGAGGACCATTATGAGTTCTTGGTAATGCCCTTTGTTCTTACAAATGCTCCCTCAACATTTCAAATCTTGATGAACACTATTTTTAGGCCATTTTAAAGGAAATTTGTATTAGTTTTCTTTGATGACATATTGATTTATAGTAAGACATGGGAAGAACACTTGCACCATGTAGATAAAGTGTTGGAAGTTTTCGAGAAACATAAGCTCTATGTAAATCCATCCAAATGTTATTTTGGTGTACAAGAGGTAGATTACTTAGGTCATATTGTATCCCATGAAGGTGTCAAAGTTGATCCTCAAAAGATCAAAGTTATGGTCGAACGGCCAAGGCCCAAAACTCTAAAAAAACTTTGAGGGTTCCTTGGACTAACAGGTACTACTAGAAGATTTGTGAGGGGATATGGTAGAATCGTAGCTCCACTCACTGCATTGCTAAAGAAGGATGCCTTCCATTGGATAGACGCAGCCACTAAATCCTTTGAGTAGTTGAAGGAAGCCATGTGCACCACCCCAGTTTTGGCTACTCCCAACTTCTCAAAAACCTTCATTGTTGAGTGTGACGCTTCAAGATTAGGATTAGGAGTAGTTCTAATGTATAAAGGAAGACTAATTACATTTAAGATTCATCAATTCAAAGGAAAAGATCTGCTCAAACTTGTCTATGAGAAAGAAATGATGGCTATTCTTCATGCGGTCAAGCAATGGAGGCCCTATCTAATGGGTAGACACTTTAAGGTGAAAACTAATCATGATAGTCTCAAATACTTTTTGGAGCAAAGATTATTGTACGCACCCAAAATTGCATGTGCTACCTTGTTAGAAAAATAGTTACAAATGATGATTCATGTCCTTTCAAAAAGGTGTTTGAGCTCCAATTTCCATTCGCAGTATATATTTGTTGCCTAGATGTCTTTACTTAGCCTTCCTGCACTTTTTCCAACTTCATGCCTCTTTCTGCACATGTTTTTACCTTTAGTGCCAGGATCGCCACCTTGCCTACGCAACGGTCCTACCCACTTTTTCCAAATTCTCTCACGCATGTTTTAACATGCAACATTCACTTAATTTCACTTTTTGCATGCATCTCGTGAGCCAAATTGTCTAAAATTAGCTTTGATTGCTTGGTTCTCCTTCCTCCTTCTATTTTTAAATAGATTTAATTAGTTGGAATTGCTCCTTTTTGCCTTGAGCTTGAAGGAACCTCCCATCCTCCATTCTTATATATTCCATGCTTGTATTCAAGAAAAAGGGCCTGAGAATTTTGTGTATCTTGCATTGTATTACTACTACAATCTTGCTAGGAATTGCATAGCCAAGCTTTAATCTCTTGTGTTATCTCTCTTCTACCTGCATTGCATCCGGACTACCATCAAGCTACCATTGCTCAAGCGCCATCCTCCTACTATTGTTCTTGCATTCCCAATCCCTTGGACTCACATGAACACTTGGAGAAAGAAAGGAACATATTGAGGGACGAATACAAAAATGAATTGATTTTCCAAAACTCTTGCTTGTACAAAGTTGGAATTGTGTGTTTGTTTGCCTTATTTGTTGAATTGTCAATTTCAAATCACTAGTTTCAATCACATATCAAATAGAGTAGAAAATTATTCATATCAAATAGAGTATAAAATCATTCATTTCAATAAAATTAGTAAATCACAAGTAGATCAAGTCATTAGTAAGCTTGCTTCTTTAACATTACTAGGGAAGTCGTGAGGAACAATAGCCCCTTTTAGGGTCATGATTTTTCTTCACCTCTAAGGTAGGGTTTAAAGGGTTTTGATTAGATTATGTTATTTGCTTTAGATTACATTCATACATTTGCACAAGAAACTAGCTACATCTGGTTAATTACTTGTCTTTAGTTTATTTATTAGATTAGAACGCATTGCTTAAAAAATATAAAAGAATAAAAATATTTCCTTTGATGAATTAGTTTGCTTTTATTACTTTGATCTAAATTATTGTGAAAACCCCAAAAATATAAATTTGATTTCTTTCAGTAATTAGTTTGCTTATCTGAAATCATTGAATCTCATTATGCATGACCATCAATGGCCCACAACAAGAAAATACATACAGTTGTGATCCCTTGGTCCCATAACCCAACGTGCTAGAATTGATAACTGATATTGATACCAATTTACATTTGACAGTCTTACGCACACCTGTAACTTTTTATGAGAAAATAGAACAACTCAATACGCTAAATATCAATGTTAATCAAGCCTATAACTATTAGACTACTCCGGAAACAAGGTTTGATTACGTGCATGACCATTCAAGGGCCACAACCTCCATGAGTATTTGGTTGTGATCCTTAGGTCCCACAACCCAACGGCCTAATAGTCAGTTAGACATTGACACTAGTTTGCATACATTAGTATTCAAATCTTCACCACTTCCACCAGATATTATTGTACAACTTTTCCTTCTTGAACATATTAGCCAATCGGGTTAAGAATTTCTAGACTAGACTAAAAAATCACCCATAAATACATGTGGCTCCATCGTGCCTCTCATTCTTACCTCTGTGACCTTGTTTAGAAGTCTATACGAGGTGCCCATAGGTCATTTTCCATGTGTTCAACAACCAACAAAGAGGATCTCATCTGAGCTCAACATTGATTGAAGTCTATATAAGCAGCTATCATGTTAGGCGAGACATCACACCACTTCAAATTAGGAGAGAATTCTTTGCCTTGGACTCACAGATCCCAAAATTGCATGTTGAAGATATAAGATTTCCCAATTAGCTTGATCCCCATCACCACACTCACATTCACACTCATTCTACATTGGTTGTCTCGGCATGACCTCGAGAGGTCGGGTGCGAAGAAGGTCACGTGTTGATTTTCCGTCACAAACAGTTATCATCTGAGGAACAACAAAAGTGGGTAACAAAAATTTTGGGTTATGATTTTGAAATCATATACAAAAAGGGTAAATAAAATGTAGTAGTCGATACACTATCCATAAGGGATACATCCGCAGATGCATTACTATGTGTAATGTCCATGTTGAAGGCCAATTGGGTAGATGAAGCAAGATTGGAATGGGGTCAGGACAAGGATACACAATCTCTAGTACAAAGTATCAAGCAAGGCTCTATAACAACTAAAAAATTGATTAGAAAGATAATGCCCTATGGTACAAGGATAGGTTATACTTGTGCAAAGATTCTGAGTTGAAGTATAAGATTCTTGCAGAGCTACATGCATCACCTATTGGAGGATACTCCAAGTTTTTGAAGACATGTCATAGAATAAAAAGAGAATTCTTTTGGGAAGGACTCAAGGGTGATGTACAAAAGTTTGTATCAAAGTGTTTGGTGTGCCAACAAAACAAAGGTGAAACCATTAAGACGTCAGGTTTATTGCAACCATTACCAATTCCTAGCCAAAGATGGGAGGAGGTCTCCATGGATTTCATCATAGGATTTCCTTGTTCAGAGGGTAAGAATGTTATTTTGGTGATTATGGATAGGCTCACAAAATATGCCCATTTTTGTGCCCTGTCACATCCATTTGTAGCTAAATACAGACATGCAAATATTTTTTTAGGAGACAACTAAAAAGCTATATGGAACCCCAAAGATAATTATAAGTGATCGTGATCCTATTTTCACAAGTAATTTTTGGACATAATTATTTTCATATTTGGGTACTCGGCTATCTCACGAGTTCATCTTACCATCCTCAAACCGATGGGAAAATAGAAGTGGTTAACAAATTCTTATACAGTATCTACGTTGTTTTGTATTAGATAAGCAGGAACATTGGGTTAAATGGATACCACTTGCAGAATGGTGGTATAACACATATTTTCATACCTCTTCTCAAATGACCCCATTTTTAGCATTATATGGTTACCATCCACCATCTATCACTTCTTCCTTAAGGGTGCAAACTAAGGTCAGGGATGTTGAGGAACACATTCAACATCAACAATAGGTTTTGGCTAGTTTGAAGGAAAATTTGGCATTGGCACAAAACAGGATGAAACAAAAGCGGATCAACACCATAGTGAAAGACATTTTGAAATTGGTGATTTGGGTTTTTGTATGTCTCTGACCTTGAAAGAAGATGTCCACAAGCAACAAAAAAATGAAAACAAAATTGCTCCTAAATATTATGGTCATTATCAAGTTTTATAGAAAATTAGAAGTGTTACTTATAAACTAGAGTTGCCTCAATCTTCACGCATACACCCAGTATTCCATGTTTCCTACCTGAAGAAGGTTATTGGATAGAAATTTGCATCCCTGCAGACAGCTACTAGAACTTGATGAGGAAGGAAGAATAATTTTGGAGCCGTACTAAGAAGAAGAGAACGTCGAGAGACATTAAGGAATATTTGATCAAGTGGAAGAATCTAAGCATAAAGGATGCGACCTATGAGGGTGAAGGTTTTATACAACAACATCCAATATTATTCAATGTTGAGGACAACGTTGGTTTTAAGGGGAAGGGCATGTTATTCCCTTAACCTATTGCTTGTATTAGGATATGATTAGCCGACTTGTGGCTTACTATATCATTTTATTATGTCATTTAGAATTTCTCATGCTTAGTAGGTCGGCCTTGGTGATGATCATAACATATGAATAGTATGTATAAGGGATTATAGGTAGTATTTGATCATCATTCGAGCATTTGAGTCTTATTATATGGTTTGGAGGTTTCCCCCTCGAAGTGGAAAATCTATTTTAATTGCATATTGAGATCATTTATCTGTAATATTGTGTTCTTTGGTGTTCTATTTCTACTCATAATATGAATTATACAAGTAATTCCATTACACAAAGTGTGAAATGATCAACAAAGGAATGAGCATTACTTACTTATTGGAGATAAGGTATAGTTGCACTTGAGAAGAGAAAGGATATAGATAAAAGATAAGAAATTAAAGCCTCTTCAATATGGCCCATTTCAGATTTTGGAACAAGTGAGTAAGAATGCATTTCACTTGGATTTTCCTCCTTATATGAGGATTTACTCAATTGTGAATGTTGAAAATTTATGTCTCTTTGAGCCCTCTATGTTGGATGAAGAAGAAGAGGGAGTATTTCTACCATATATTGAGTATCTTACCCTAGACAGTCGGTTGGAATTATAGGAAGATGTGGTATTACAGTGGAAAGAGAGGACAACACAGAGATGAGTGTAGGAAATGTGGTTGATTAGGTTGAAAGGTCAGTTGCCTACCAAGACCAAGTGGTATTCTAAAGAATATATGGAGAAGAAATTTCCTCACCTCATCAGTCCTTAAATATTTTAGGGACTTAAAAGCCTCAAATTGGGGAGGTATGATCCAAAAATGGATATGATTATACCCAATTATATGCATTATCCATATTTGATACTTGCAATGTAGATTCTCATCATTTTCTTTCTTCAAGAAGTGTTCTAGTTAGGATGAGGGTGATCCAAACACCTTCAATCATTGTTTTGTTTGAAAAGTTTTCTAGGTAATGGTTAAGCAACCACTCCAACGATTATGTAACCTCCATTCTTCATAGTCGAAAGTTGTGCAACTTAGTTAACGGGGACCAGCGGTTGTGTAACCACCGTGACAGGTTGACAATTGCCAATTTATCTTCACCGAAGGTCCTGTCCCCAATGACACCATAATTCGGGAAACTCGATAGTTACAATTTTTGTGATTCCAAACGGTTCGGTTCATCTTTCCATCCATCATTAGGTAGAGTAACTATAAATACAAGTTTTATTATTCACTCTCACATGTGATTTTGAGTGAGATCAAGTGTGAGTAAAAGGAGTTGGAGTTATTTCTTGTTTTATTCATTGAGAGTGATTTTTACATTGTTGAGAAGTTGTGAGCAAGAAAATACAATTAAAAAGAGTGTGAACCCTTCTTGAAGGCCATTTTTTGGGCGTACTTTGTATTTTTGGAGAATTACATAATGAGAGGGAAGCAATTTGCTTACCCACTAGATTTTTTTCCACCTTGGGTTTCTCCAAGATAAATTCTTGTGTCTCCTTTACATTCTATTTCTCAATATGCAATATATTTTTATTGTTTCATGCACATTATATTGGTTGAAAGGAACTTAGTCAATTTTTCATTCAATTATCACTAAACATGGTATTTTAATTGTTGAAAAGAGGTAGTTTACGAATCAAAGGATTCCCTCATTTGACAAATTTTCATCCCAACTCATTCAAGAACATGATAAGTTGATTCAAATGGGAGCACTCAAATCCAAGTCACATGCCCTTGTAACAATTATTGGTAAGGGAAAGGATAAGAAACAAGAAAAGAAGAAAGAGAAAAAGGACCAACCTAAGAAGGAAACCAAGACCAACCAACCTAAACTAAATCTAACCCAAGCACTTCTACTTTTGAACCTAAAGTGAAGAAGGAAAATTTTAAGTGCTCTTATTGTAAGAAGAATGGACATGAAGACTATCAATGTATGAGAAAATAAATAAATCACCTAACTCATTTACTTGAGAAGAATAATATAGATGATCATGAGTCTATCAAACAAAATGCTCTGAAATCCAAGTCTTCCAAAGAAAAGGAGTCTAAATCTGAGAAGAAGAAAGGAAAAACACTTGTAGCTAGAATTTCTCCTTCATCGATGTGGATCATTTTTTCCGGCACCTTGCACTGCATGTGATCTTCACATGTTGATTTTTCTAACATTGAGCCATGTGTCATGTCCCAAATCACTTTGGATGATGATACTTCATTTTCAGTTACCGGTAGTGGATTGGTAGAAGTAGATGGTGGAATATTAAACTATGTGTTTATTGTTCCCGACCTCTCTACCAATATCCTATCGGTTTACCAAATCACTCATCTTAGTAAAGGAATGTGAGTATAATTTAATCCTAACTTGGTGATTATTTGTGAGCTTCATAGTGAGTCTAGAATGGCTGAGAGAAAGGTGGATCATCGGTCGATTATACACCTTCTCCCACTTTACTTCTGATCATAAGCCCAATCTCTTGCTTACTTATGAAGAAGAGGTTGGAAAGCTATGACATGAGTGTTTTGGTCATCTTAATTATCGTTACCTTGAACAACTGATCCAAAACGAGATGGTGTATGGGTTACCCAATGTCAAATTTTCTAAGGGTTTTTGTGAGGTTTGTTCCCTTGGGAAGCACCCCAAAGAAAGTTTTGGCAGAAAAAATTCCTGGAGAGCTTCTCATCACTTGGATCTTGTTCATAGTGACATTTATAGCCCATTCCCATCTCCTTCATCTATTATAGCTCTCTATATTAAAACATTCATTGATGATTTTTGTTTTACACTTGGGTGTATTTTCTCAAAAAGAAATCGAAGTTTTCAATCACTTTCGAGACTTCAAGGATCTTGCTGAGAAATAAGATGAAAGATATATCAAGGTTCTTCAAACTAAAAATGGAGGTGAATATGTGAGAAATATGTTTGCTGATTTTTGTACCTCTGAAGGGATTTCTTCACAAAGACATACAATTGCTTACTGACCCTTTACAAAATGGAGTTGTAAAAATGAAAAACAAAATGCTTAAGGAGATGGCCACTTGTATGGTTCAATCTAAATCCCTTCCTTCGTAGTATTAAGTGAAAGCTATGAATTGATCTTGTTACATTAAAAATTGTGTTCCATAAAAGGTAGTAAGAGGGATGACACCCTTTGGATCCTACTTTGGATGTTATACCTTATATATTTTTAGGATATCCCAATGGTGTGAAAGAATATAGATTGTTGAATGATACTGTTCATCAACTTTATATTGAGAGAAGTGTGAAGTTTGATGAGTTGCCTTCTACTTCCACTTCTCCACCCGTTGAGGTCCTTGTGCCCCTCTCTGATTCTAATTTTGATTCTTCTGATGATGATCTTATAAAGCTTTCTCCTCATCCTACTCCTAATCCTTATACTCCTCCAGCTCCTCATGTTTTAGAATCTTCTGATTCTGACACTAGTGATGATGAGGAATTTGTACCATCTCACTCGAGTGAAGAATCTACAAATTCAAATCTTGACTCTCCTCCTAGTCCTTGTTAAGATAGGAAGACCTTATAGTGTACTCGAGATTGGATAGGGGATCCTTTGGATGAGAGATAGACTCATTTAGAGTTTGGTAGACCCCATAGCTTCTTCACCTCCGCTTTTGATCCTCAATATTTCTGGGAGGCTTTTAGGATTCATGAGTGGGTTTCTACCATGGATGAGGGGTATTCCTCATTATACTTGGAATCTCACCACTCTTCTAAATGGAATAAAAATGTTTCAGTGTAAGTGGGTACACCGATTAAAGTATGGTGTTGATGGTAATTTCGAGAAGTATAAAGTGTGACTTGTAGCTAAGGGTTTCTCCTAGGTAGCTAGGGTTGATTATTTAGATACATTTTTTCATGCTGTAAAGATGAATTCCATTCGACTGACCCTCACCATTTCTACCACGAACATATGAGAAGTACATCAAATGGACATTAAGAGTGACTTCTTTTGATAGGGACCTAGATGAAGAAATCTATATGAAACAACCCTTGGGTTATGCCTAAGATTCCTCCCTCATTTATAAGTTAAAGGAGTCTCTTTATGGCCTTAAACAAGCCCCTCGGGCTTGGTATTCCAAGATGAACTCCTTTCTTCTTGCATCAGGGTTCACTAGGTGTCACTCTGACCCTAATGTTTACATTCTGCAGTAAGATGACTCCATGCTCATCCTTGTTCTATATGTTGATGACTTGTTGATTATGGGTAGTTCTTCCTTAATCATTGAATCTATGAAGACTGTCTTGGCCAACAAGTTCTACATGACTGACTTAGGTTTGCTTCACTACTTTCTTGGGATACCGATTAACTAATTTGAATCAAGAATTGTGATTACACAACCTAATTACACCATTGATTTTATAGAAATATTTCACATGACTAATTGTAATATATCTCCTACTCCTTTCCTTTTCATGGTTAAGTTATTGATTGCTCCACTCCCTTAGTCGATAGTACCCTTTATTGCCAATTAGTGGGTAGTTTGATCTATTTGATTCAAACTCAATGAGATATTTCATATGCCATTGGGATGGTGTCTAGATTTATGTAGGAGCCTCATTAGCTACATTAGAGGGCAAATTAGTGGACCCTTCACTATGTCCATGGCACTCATACTGATAGCATTCATTGCTTAGGAGGGACAGATATTGATCTAATTAGATTTAAATATTTTGATTATTCTAGTGATCTCAATCATCAAAAGTATACCTCGGGATACCATTTCTCTCTTGGTCTAGGTCCTATCGGTTATTCGATCAAGAAGCACAATGTGATTTTGATATCTTCTATAGAGGTAGAATATAGGAGAGAATTCAATGTTGTCATGAAATTTTTTTGGTTGTAAGGGATTCTGACAAAGTTTGGTATTCACTTTCAAGCATCCTACTATCATCTACTGTGACACATGAGAACCATCTCAATTTTCTAAAATCCAGTTCAGCATCAATGGATGAAGCATATTGAGATCCAAATGCACTTCATATGGAAGCTAATTCAAAAAAATGTCATCGACTTCTAGTATTGTTAGAATTTTGATCATGTTACAAACATTTACCAATCCCTTCATTGAAGCCAAGTTCCTTCATTTTCACTCTCTTATTGGGGTGAGATCTTCTACATCCTCCCATCTTCTTTAGGAATTCTATTCATCTTATCATCTTCTTCTTTTCTATAAATATTGTAGTTTTTACATGGGTACATCATCGGGCCTTTAGTTGTCGGGACCCATATGACACATCTTTCTCGTTGTTTAGGGAGTTCTCCTTCTTTTATTGGCTTTCCATGCCTCTTCCTCAAATTTGATGAAGGGGGTGTTGGTTTAAGGTATTTCAAATATTATTTCAAAACCACTCAAAGGGTTCCTAAATCTTCCAAATCAACTACATGTAATCTAGGGTAGTCCCTATTACAATTCTCAATCACTCAACCAAGTAAAAGATTCTAGCTTCCTCCATTTCTAAGCATGTAAAGGTCATAAAGCCATGTTTTAGCAAGAGTAGAGTCACTCCAAACATTACAAAAGGGTTTCAAGAAATAGAGGGGCTAGGTCACATGGTTGAGGCACACCACATCTCACTACTACCATGCTAGGTACATTCTATAATATGCAATTAACTTTCTATCTTGGAGTTAAGAAATAAGAAGCAACCCCTAGGGTTTGATTAGCTATTAAAACTTCCATAATAACTTAATATAAATACATGAGGATTGATCCCATAATGATGTCATGTAGTGTAACACTTGGATTGGTTCAATAGCTGGGAATCTGACTACCAAGGTTATTCTAGCCTTAAGCACACATAAATGTTTTCTTATTTTTGTTTGCTAATGCTTTGATGAATTATTTTGTAGGTTTATAAGGTTTCCACTTTGTTATAGATGATTACATGTCATTATGAAGTCATGTAAGAAAGAACAACATACATTGAAGACCATTTGTAGATAAGAAAAACACATAGAAAGTTGCATGTCTATTTTTTCAAAGGGTCCAAGAACATACAGTTCTAGGTTAGGACCATACAACAGATTGTATGGACCTGTCATGTTGATTTTTAGCTCTAGAAATTACACCAAATCGTCATTCTTCAAATCTAGATCATCTTTTTTTTAGCTTATATAACTAAATTTCTCTATCCCTTTATGTATTTGAGAAAATACTTATCGTTTATCAATCATATTTAACCATTTCAATTATGAATGTGTTTTTATGATTGTGAATGGTTAATGTTTGAATTCAATCAATGCATGCAAAGGTCATAAAGCCATGTTTAAGCAAGAGTAAATTCACTGCGAACATTACAAAAGGGTTTCATGAAATAGAGGGGCTAGGTCACATGGTTGACGCACACCGCGTGTCACTACTACCATGCTAGGTATATTCTATAATATGCAATTAACTTTCTATCTTGGAGTTAAGAAACAAGAGGAAAGCCCTAGGGGTTTGATTAGCTATTAAAAATTTCATACTAACTTAAGATAAATACATGAGGATTGATCCCATAATGATGTCATGTAGTGTAACACTTAGATTGGTTCAATAGCCGGGAACCGATTGCAAGGGTAGTCTAGCCTTAAACACACATACATGTTTTCTCATTTTTGTTTGTTAATTATTTGATGAATGATTTTGTAGGTTTATAGGGTTTCCACTTTGTTATAGGTGATTACATGTCATTATGAAGTTAAAAGAAAGAACAACATACATTGAAGACCATTTGTAGATAAGCAAAACACATAGAAAGTTGCATGTCCATTTTGTCAAAGGGTCCAAGACCGTATATTTCTAGGTTAGGACCATACAATAGTTGTATGGTCCTATCATGTTGATTTTGTAGCTCTATAAATTACACCAAATTGTCATTCTTCAAGTCTAGATCATCTTTGTTTTAGCTTATATAACTAACTTTCTCTATCCCCTCATGTATTTGAGAAAATACTTATCGTTTATCAATCATATTTAACCATTTCAATTATGAATGCATTTTTATGATTTTGAATGGTTAATGTTTTAAGTAAATTAATCAAAATATTCTACCTATTATAAACCCTTTCATATTTTTTGGTGTTGTGCATTCCCACACCCTTGAATTATATTAGAGTGAAAATAGTGTGTCATGGATCAAATTACATCATTATTTATATTTTTATGTTTAGAGTGGCACATTTAGTCTCATTCACCTCTCCTTCCCTAGTTCTATATTCAACTATAAGATCATCCTTCTCTATGTGCGCTATTTTTTCAACCTTGTCTCCATTAAAATTTCCATCGTGAATGAGAAAAACCATTGACATGTTGTAATTAAAAGAATTAATCCATATTAACCACCCCATATTTAGTTTTCTCATACATTCCAGGGCCAACACAAATAACTTCAAGAGGGTATTCATAATGTTTAGTATTTCATCCTTTTTTAGATCATCCTCGAGGTACTTACAATTATTATCCATCCTTTTGTGCAAATTGATCTTAACCCACTCTATATTGATGGTGCATTATTTTCCATAATCAAAATATCTTCTCAATGGTGGCTCACGGTGATGCAATAAGGATGATTCACTTCCTTCCCTATGTTCATATTCTTAAGAGGTGGCTCTGATGCATCTCACTGATTGACCACTATGATTAGTTCACCATGTTGGCTTACTTCCTAAATAACTTTATTTCCAAATTCTATCGTAAAGCTTAAAGCACATATTATTAATGATATTCATTAAAAAATCCTTGGGTTCATAATCATCCCAACCCCTCATCATCTAGATGGTGATATGTGTAATCTACCCTCAATTTAGATACCTTAAGAATCTACCATAGATTTGGAAACAAATGAACCAGAGACAGGTGATTTGTAGAATGTACCCTTGATTTGGATTGCTCGAGAAATGTTTGAATATTTTACCCTCAATTTGGATTTGATTATAAATATATATGAATGAAAATTTATGGAAAACCCAACATTTATTTTGGTTCCCTCAACTAGAAAAGGTAGTTCTCATTAGTTATCTCAACTATAATCATGGGGATCCCACATACAATCGTAGGGATTCTACATATAATCTCGAGGAGTTTCCATGTATATCTATGGGGATCCTATATGTTGGAAGCACAACCAATGAGAGGGGGGTGAATCAGTGGGGATAAACACTTTTCATTCACTTTAAACATTAACATTCATCAACCATTCAACTTAGCTTATCCATTAAGATTAATCAATGCAACACAACCATCAAAACATATGCAAGAGGAACACAAGAACACATAAAATTTAAGTGGGAAAAACTTAAGGGTAAGAAAACCAATTGAAACAAAACTTTATTATATTCATGTTTCAATTTTAGTCTAGCACCGACTTAACAAGGAGCATCAACCCCTATGTTTAGTGAGGCACCAACCCCACAAGGAGCACTAACTCCTAGTTTAGTAGAGCACCAATCCTATAATGAGGCTATAAACCCCTAAGATGACTCAAAACCAACCAAATCCATCTCTTTTTTTTCATATCTGATTTTTTGCTGCAACAACTGATGATGACACCATGAAGCTCACCTTTTCCTCTATCCTTCTCAAAACACCCCTTTAGCATTCCTTACACACATGGTTCTTCTTTAAGATGATTTTAACATCTTCCATCACTCTCCTATACCTTCTCTCTATCTAGAACATCACAACACCTTAATTTCCATCTCTTCGTGGTCACAAATACCCCTAACACCTTCAAAATTGCCCTTTAGGTCACACTTTTCCTCCACATTCACAACTAACTCAAATGATATTTCTAATTTGCTTTTATACTTGTTTCTTCATCATAACTCATATAGGTCAGAAATAATAGTGTGAAATACATCACCAAATCATAATAAAATGAAAAAATCTCATTCGTAGGACCATATAGGTCGCCACCATCACCTAGAACCATATAGACCCCCATTAGGACTCAAGAATCCCTAAAATATCTGAAACAAGAAACTCGCCACAAAAGGAATGTTCTAGATCAAAAAAAAATCACCAACACATGAAACGCACTTATACATGTTGTATAATCGCGTATAAACCTCCGAAACCATGAAACACTATGCAAAAACATCTCATACCATGAAACCTACTTAAGACCATGACCAAGCACCCTCAAAACTAGTCTTTAGTAAACAAGCCATAACTTCATCAAATGACCTCAAAGAAACAAGTGTGATATGCCAATGGAAATATCATGGCCTTGGGGTCATAAAAACTCAAACCATGCCACAAAATATATTGTAGCACATCCTAAACATATATGCAACTAGGCGCTTCAAACTACCCAAAACCCAATCATGTAAGATAGGGCACACTTGACCTCCTAAGAGATCAACCATGATCTGAAACCATCATGGAAATGAATAAAAACTCCCATAATTCCATAAATTCTAATTTAATAAATGGTTTTAATGGAAAAATTAAGCACAAACTAAATTTTTCATAAACATGTATTTTTGAGTGGGGCCCACACACAATCAAGACCTCTAACTTACACCTGGAGAAATATGGAAGAGTCCTCTACAACCTAAAATCATAACTTTTAGTCAAGAAATAAATTATGGGTCATAACCAACAAAATATATCAAGTCACTACACAACTAGGGTTTTAAGAGGGTTTAAAACTAGTTTACCTTCTTAACAATTGTTCATAAAAACCTAAAAATAAAATGACCTCATTCCACTTGTAAAATATTCATAATAGACATATTCAAATATCCTTAGTATCTTAGCTCCCCATGTAAATCACACATTCTCCAACAAGCATTAGAAAGTCAAATTTGAGCTCAAATTCTCACCTTTAGGAACTTGGTTTTGGTAAAAATGGCATGCCTCACAAAATATTCAACAAAAATACGTGAAACTTGGACCACACCTTCATATCAACTTGACAAACACTCTCCAATGATCACCTTTTGTAGAATATTCTTAGAAATGTTGACTCCACCACTCCAGGTCATGCTTTCTTAAGAGTTAGGTCTAGAAACAAACCTAAAAACTCACTTTCCATGTAAAATACACAAGGAAGACCTCAAACTCCACATGCATGCTAGAAAAAACATTCCATAGCTCGACATAACTATAATTTTCATATCCAATCTAAAAACATACCAACTCACCTCATTAGGTCACCTAAGGCTTGAGAATAGGTTTAGTGAAGACCTAGAAACCATGTTCAACACCTAAACCAAAGGCACTAAGACACTTGTGAGTGTATCTACACATCATCTACACGCTCTCACTAAGCTCACATAACTCATACACAAATTTTAATTCATCATTCCTTACCATACATGTTGACTAGGCTTCACAAACAAGCACCTAAAACATGCTTGCTTCACTAAATCTAACCTCGACATCACTTTGTCAACCTTGAACACCTTTAATGACCTTCATCACACTCCATGACATCATCACAACATCACTAATTAATTTTAGCACCTCTACAAGCCACCATATTGACTCAAGAACCCATGCACCATCACCAAGACCATGTAATCTCAATAAGAAACTCGACTTTACTTGACACTACCAATCAACCTTCATGCTCCACACACCTTTTTAAATAAATGACACTCAATGACAACACTCAAGCAACATCATATTTTGACATCAATGAAAACACAATGCCAACACTATAAACACACATAAAAATTTATTGGGCCCCATGGAAATCAATGGATATGCCACATATAATATTGGGTATCACACACTTCATCAACTACCATGTGGCAGCTTACTATCATTGGGATCCCATGATTAATAGTTGGAATCTCACGAGAAATCACGGGATCCCTTAAAAATCGTGGGGTTCCCACAAACAGATTGTGGTGTCTAACAAAATTTGTGGGAATCCCTCAAATAATGGTGGGGATCCCATATCATATCTACTCCCATGTGATAACTTCATGGTTATTGAAATCCTTTTGTTAGTATAACTTAATCAAATAAGCATTAATTAAATCATTGAATTGGCACTACATGTCATTACAAGTATAACTTAATTAATTTTTTCATTGGGTTTATTCTTTGATCAAATTTCTCCATTGGGATTACTTTATCAATGATTCATTGATTACATTTCTCCATTTACTTCTATGCAATAATAAAATGAAACATGCGGGAATTACAAAATATATATGATAATTTTACGAATGGAAAAAGACTCAATATTACTAAAGTGATTACTTCAACGTAGGGATAAATTTCAACGGTCACCCCTACTTGTCAAAATAAAAATCATGATGGTGTGATAATTTATCCACCTCTCAACTTATGTTTTAAGATCAATATTATAGATTGTAAAAATAATTACAATGTGTGGAATATGTTTTGTTCAAAACTTTAAAATGATAATTTTGATATATATATATATATATATATATATATATATATATATATATATATATAAGTACATATATTTAATGTTTTTTTAGTTTTACTGAGTATGTACTTCTATAAAAATATTTTTAAATGAGAAATAATTAAATTGTTAAATTATCAATAAAAATGGAGAAATGATTATTTGATTTTAATATATTATTAAAATAATGTTTGATTATCTACCTAGATTCCTCTAGAATTCACAACATAGATCCTTCATAAATGAATTGAATATGAATGAAAATAAAATGTGTAATGATATTTTTATGAAACTAAAGAAGAGAACAAAAATCATTGTGAAAAATGAAGAAACTTTATTTACTTTTAAAGCTTGTATAAAAGCAAAGATTCAAAGATCTACTCTTACAAGTAATAGTAAGATATTAATTTTCTAATTTTATTAAATATTTAATATTGAAATATGAAAAGATACAAAGCTTGAAATATCAATTCGAAAAATCACTCTAATATATATTTTATTTTAAGTTCCAAAAAGAATAAAAAACATCATAATATAAAAAAATTAATTACTAAATTTACTTCTTCGAGCAAAAACATTTTCAAAATATATTGAAGTATACTTTCTAAACACAAAAAAATCATTAATAGTGCTAGATTCTCTTAATCTATGTGCACTAGGGAATAATGCATTTTATTGTATTCACTTTCTTACTTGCTTGTATGGTTGCTTTTATTTATGCGGCATAGGACTTTTCTATAGTTATCTTTGTGAAAAATTGGTGTCTCTTGTTTATGAATTCTATTGCCTTTTGTGCATTCTTCTACATTCACACTTTGTGACCATTACTTGTGGCCTCTTGGGCATTATTTCCAACTAATATATGTGACATTTCTTGTGAACTTGTATGATAGATTACTTGTACGCTTTATTGTTTTTACACTTATTGCTTAAATGTTTGTAGCTCTCTCTTTGTGTCATGGTTTCTAACATCCACGCTCTTGTAGGAATATGATCTCAATGGTGGTCACCTATAATAGTCCTCCATGTGTTTGAAATGGATACACATAATTTCTTTTGCCTTGAGTGTTCTATTTACACATCTCACTCAACTCAAAAGAGGAGGTATTAAGTGGAGTTTATTGTATGGATATCTATGCACATCGGGAACACAAAAAAATATTACTCAAAAACAAAATGAGATGGGCCATAGAAACTCAAGAAAACATGAACAAATTACCCATAGGGAAAAAAACCATACACTTGTGATGAGACACCATATGTTATATTTCAAGATGGACATTTTCATTATGGGGAAAATTCTTAGTATATTTCATATTTTCTCAAAATTTCATAGAGATTTACATGTTTTTGATATATAGATGGACTCATTTTAATATTTTAGTGGAAAGTCTATTGTATTTTGGTATAAAATGTGGGGGTATATGAGCACACTCCCTTTCATCACCACACAACTTGAGCACCATTTCACTACATGGGTATGGGGTCATGGGCCTTATTTCTCGTTCCACTATATTTAGTATTTCACATTTGATACTTACGCAAAACCACATGGTGGGCGCATGAGAGAAGTGATTCCCTTTTTACTTTGTGTTATTTTTAACTTATACCTAGATCCATCCAAAACAGTGTGGTCCATGGGTAGAAGAAATTTGGGTGACTAGAAAACCCTATGACAATCTTCTTATAATTAGGTGGTTTGTGGGGATGGCCATATATCCCATGACACACTTCCTTTCTTTTTGGGGATGACTATAAAGTCCTTGACACTTCCTTTTGGTGTTGGATCTAGTGACAATCAACTCCTTTTGGCTATGACATCTCCTTTAGAAAAATTAGGGATTGATCACTCCCAATACTCCAACAACTCAATTCCAATCCATATCTCTAAGTAAAATAAAATCATGATATTCTCCTTCAACAAAGAAAAAAGGTGTACTCATTTCATTTTTTTATATATTTCACTTTACTAGTTACAAGTTTAATTTTCAAGTTACAAATATATTTTCAAAATTGAGTTAAAGTTCAATTCTCTTTTTGTGGACATTGACTACTGATGTGTCATAGGTTTTATCATAAACCATTCCAACACACAAACAAACTCAACATCCTCAAATGAAGACAAATTGTGCTTACACACTCGTGTATATTTTCCTTTAAGTATTTAATTTTTATTTCATACTTAAAGGGGGGGAAATGTACACCTAAATTTGATTATTTATCATTTAGAAATGAAAACTTTAGTTGTATCCCTAGATCATGACTTGCACACACATTCCAATCCTAGGTGACATATCCTTATCTCTCTTGTATGATTTGATTAAATATTTACACTTCTCATTCACTCACAAAACCTCTTGCATTAGTCAAAAGTAGTATACTTCTCCCATGAATCATTCCCAAAATTTTATAGAACCCAAACACTTATATGTCCGAGACCATTCATCTAGGACTAAATTTTTTAGTGGTTCATCTTGAAGAGGAAAATTTCCTCCCTATCCACCCAACAATTATTTTTTAAAATTTATATATTTTTATGGGTCATTTCATATGTTATAGGTCAGCCTTAATGTAACACTTTAACTAAGAAATCCCATATAAGCAAGTCTAACTCACCTATTTACCTCACCTGGCACTTTCAAGAGAATACTTACAAATATCATTCCAAAAGCACTCAAAATTTTCCTAATCCTTTCAAAGCACTAACACACTCTAGGAGAAGCCACTACATAGTTTTAAGCACACTCAACCAGTTTATAAATTCATGCTTCCCAAGCTAGAGACCAAGCCAAGTCAAGTTAAGCATGTCAAACCATTGTTTCTCATTGTCAAGTGATCAAGTTGCAAAGTAGTTACATCCATAAAATATGATGATGAACCCCATTTTGTTATGTTTAAGCCCTATTTAAACTCATACCATTTTGATATCATGATACATGATAAAAAATTATTACTCTTTATATTTAATACTTTACTATGATTATGAAGAAATTATTGCATATACTTGTGATGTTTTTATCTTGTTGATTATTTTGCATAAAATGCTTGAATAAGATTGTTTATGAACATTAACTTCATTTTTGAAAGAATTATATGTTGAGTTTTCATAGAGAGTGCATGACTTAATTCACACATTGGCGCATGACTCTATTTGACGTGTTAGCACAAGACTCTCATCCGCTTGATAGGGGTCTAAAAATAGCACATCTAAATCATCCAAGTCACCAGTCCAGATTCCTCAAAACTTGGGGGAACTCACGTGCACATACAGAATAGCTCGAATCTTTGAAATCACGAGTTGGTAACACTACATCCGAATAGAATCATTGCCATTAATTCAACAAACATTCAAGCCACAAGAAGATGAAATATGACCAACAATTGAAGACTCGACATCATTTCAATTCTCTTCAATCAATTAATGATTTGAAGAATCTTCTAAAGGTGATTGAATCCTTCCAAGGAGTCAATCACGAATTCTCTCTTTAGTTTTTGAGAATATTTCAAGTTCAAACACTTTATGAACTACTCCCGCCATTAATGTATTGCCAAAAATAGATAGCATTGTTTAGTTAAATAGTCAGTTAAGGTTAGATGTAGTCATTGGAATAACTAGATCTCCTAGAGAGACTAGGACTTCTCTAGTATAAAAGAGATGATGTAATTAGACTTAGGGGTTCAATATTTTTATTGTACAAGCATATTTATAATTTAATAAAGATAGCAGATTCAGGAGGAATTTCAGTTGTGTGAGTTTCAGTTCAAAGCCTAATCGAAGGGCAGGAGCAAGGGCCACTCCTACCCAATGAGAAGGGGATTCACAATTATTTCCTTTTTGTGTTCTTTATGAGTTGTAGTTTCACAGTTTATTACGTTCTTGAATGAAATTTAGTTTCCATTATTAATGCTTTAGTGAATTTCCCATTCAAGATTTCAATTCCGTATTTCATTTCAAGCATTTCATTTTGTAATCATGATCAGTTCGTTAGTTTATAGTTTTTATTATTAAAACCAAGTGTTGATCATGTGTTCTTAATGTTTCCTTTGTTGCAAATAACCATGGACACCACCTTGGATTGACATAATAACTTAATTAAAGTATGAGCATTAACAAACACTTGTCACTTTTTGGCATCGTTGTGGGGAATTCAAGGTGTTATCAAAGGTTAAGGTGTTAGCTAGAGGTACTACTTGTTTTTATGGTAAGTTTCCATTTAGAAATCTCATTTTCCATAACTCTTTCTTTTCAAAAGATCAGAAGACCTTATAGTGACAGTGAGAATCCTCTAAGTTGGAGTATGTGGAACACACACAATTGAGTTCAGTACTAATAGCTAGGGAACCATTTTCTAGTATGATAGGATTGTATGTTTAGACCTAGAGACCATAGAGGTAGATTCATTAGATTAAATCCTCAAAACCCCCACAAACCAGCCCATGGAACAACTTGCTGACCAAGGAAGAATGGTTGATGAAGTGCATAACCCCAATGGTGCAAATAATGGATATCCTCCAGTTGGCAGGATGTTTACCTACCCTATTGAATCGAATCCTAATGAAGATGATCCTATGAAAAATATCTCCCCATCAATTCTACCAACTTTCTAAGGATTAGTTTTGGAGGATCCTAATCAATTCCTTTTTTATTTTAAAGTTTTATGTCAAACATATTACTACACTTATGATAACCAAAAGCTTAAACTATTTCCCTCTACTTTGAAAGAGGCAGCTATGAGGTGGTTTATGGGTTTGAGCCCAAATTCCATTCATAATTGGGAGGAGATGGAACATGCCTTCTGGAAAAATATCAGGATTACTGCAAGGTCAGAGATAGAAAAGAATAACTTTTTAGGATTCAATGAAGGAAGATGAAAGTGTAGAGGATTATTTGGATCGGTTCCTCTTCCTTCACAGAAGATGTGGAACTGGCCTAGATATTAACCTACTCAAAACTTTATTTCTGAAAGGGTTGGATGAAGACACACAAGAGGCATTAAACTTAATGGGAAAGGGAGATATGAACAAGTTAGAGTTCATAGACATAATCGACCTCTGTCGAAATTACTCACGAACTCACCCCAATTTGAGGAAGAAAAAAGGAAAAATGGCTAATGGGGACCTATCCAAGTTAAGGGAAGAAATTACAAATTTAAAAATAAACCTCCTAATTCAACTCAATACAACTATGGATAGAGAGAAGGATATGAACACAAAGCCTTTGTTCATTTACTACCCAAGATGTAGAGCTAAACATGGACTTAAGGATTGTCCTTTGGATAAGACAGAGATTTGTCTTCTCTGTGAACTTAAGCATGCCACAAATTAATGTGGATTGCTTCCCTCACTAAAGAATCACTTAAAAAAAAGCAACTAAAGAGGATTATAAGTTGAACTATGTGGCTTAGAGTCAAAGAGGACAATTTCAAGCAAAATAAAAATTAGCCCTACGTCCTAAGATCACAATGGAATCAAAATCAATGGAATGCGTCATGGCCATACCTACCACCTTGGTTTTAACAAGCCCCGAAATAATGGAGCCCACAATATGCCCCACCAACTTATTATCAACAACCTCGGGCTCCGGCTCCAAACATTCCACCATATCAACAACAGTACCAACAATAGTGGAATACACCTCAAGGGTCTAGACAACAATATTATAATCAAAGAAGATCACAAAGTTAACAAGCCATGTTAGCTGGACCTAGCAATGTTGCCTAACCTAAACAACCTACCCAAGCCATACGATACGTGCATAGACTATGGAAAATCCCAAAAATGTAAGATAGGGAAATCCAACACACACTAGAAATAGAGAAGAACCCCATAGTGAATTTGCTAGTGAATTTGCTGGATTGCAAGAACATATTGTTGCGTTTAGGAAAGGTTACATCAAAACCTTCCTCTCATGTTATTAAGGAGATTCCTAAAGAAAATGAAGAATCAGAGAAAACAAAACCTAGTATTGTTGAAGAAACTCCCCAACCAGACATTGACATTCCCTTCTCATCTATGATCTCTAAGAAACAAAATACCAGAGTTCTTAAAAATCCAAAGTTTGAATTAATCCAAGGATCAAGGAAGTTAAGTATTGGCATTCCCATGTTGCAAGCTCTTAAAGATATCCTTGAACTAAATAAAGAAATTAAAGAGCTCTGTTTCAATACTCCAGGGATAAGGAAGAGTCAACCTAAGACCATTCACATTGATGGGAAACTTACTATCATTTTAGAAGGAAAGAATCCTCCTTCTAAGTATGGAGATCCTAGAAGTCTCATTGTAACAGTCTCCATAAGAAATGTTCAGATTGCTAATGTCCTTATTGATTTAGGAGCTGCCATAAACGTCATGACTATAGACATTAAACTCATCACATTGACACTCCCTGAACCATAGCCCACACATATAGTCCTACGCAAATGGAGACCAGTTAGTGAATAAAACTAAGGGAATAATAGAGGATGTTACTATTACAATCGAATCTGGGACTATGTGGTAGACTTCATGATAATCAAAACAAAGAATAGAAAAATTGGTTACCCCATAATCCTGGGATGCCCTTGGTTAGCTACTGATTGTTGCCCTTATCGACTGCAGGATAAGAAACATGGTCATCACCAATGGTCAAGATTTAAAGGAATTGTCATTATACCTTGTAGCCAAACCATTTGCTACAAACAACAAATAGTGGTCTAAAGATGACTCTAATGATTATGAAGATATCATCTCCTCTCTTGCCATGGTAGTAATTCAAGAACACTCATATCAGATTCAATGTGACTACCATGACATTGGTGTTGTACATATCCTAATTCTACGCCAAGTCTTGCGCTTAACTCATGCACTAAGTCTTGTTCTATTCTGCTACATCATTGTGACTTACTGAAATAAGGAATGATTTCATGGATGAAGATAACACGCCCATTATTTTTCCTTTCACGAAGAACATAGATCGAAAAAGTGCATCTTCCAAAACATAACCTCTGTGCACATATTGCTACCACATAGGTGTCCATTAAACACACTTTTAAGAAATTACCCCGTGGTAAATTCAATTCATCCTGATACAAAACAATTTCCTATTCTCCTGGGAAAGACATTGACAATAAACAACTAATTGGTGATCAAGAGGAAAATACATTGTTCAAAATTCTCTGCTCTCACCCCCAAGCCTTTTCTTGGGAGTATAGTGATATGAAAGGTATACATCCTAGCATCTATACACATCACATCTACACCACGGAGGCCAGACTAGTTAGGAAACCTCAAAGAAGGATAAACCTAGCTCTGAGAGACATTGTGAAAATTGAGATTGAAAATATTTTGAATGTAGGATTTATTTACCCAATCTCAGATAGTTAGTGGTTTCCCTTTGGTCATAGTGCCCAAAAATAATGGAAAATGGAGAGTTTGCATGGACTATAGAGAATTGAACAAATCCACTCATAGGGATTACTTTCCATTGCCTTTTATTGATCAGGTCTTAGATAATTTTTTGGTAAAAGGTAATTTTCATTTCTTGATGGATTTAGTGGATACAATCAGATAACAAGTGGCTCCTAAATACCAAGATAAGACAATTTCACCTGTCCTTACAGGACATTTTCTTACAGAGTGCTACCCTTTGGGTTATGTAATGCCCCTGCCACTTTCCAAAGAGCCATGTTGGCAATCTTTTCTGATCTCACCCATGATTGTGTAGAAATCTACATGGATGATTTTATGGTCTATGGGGAAACATTTCAAGAGGCAATCAATAATATGGATAAAGTTATTACTCACTGTGAAAAACACCAGCTATCCCTAAATCATGAGAAATGTTTATTCATGATGGAACAAGGTATAGTTTTAGGCCATCATGTTTCAATTGAGGGAATTAAGGTTGACCCAGACAAGGTGAGCATCATTGTAAAATTGCCATCACCCACCAATCAAACTGAGGTAAGAATTTTTCTCGGTCATGTTGGTTACTACCGTAGGTTCATATCAGATTTTAGTAAAATTGCTTCTCCATTATTTTCTCTTCTAACTAAGGATTTTGAGTTTGAATGGACTGAAGCATGCCAACAAGCTTTTGATGCAATTAAGGACAAGTGATAAGTACACCGGTGTTGAGAGGTCCTAATTGGAATTTTCCCTTCCATATCCAAACAAATGCCTCAAATGAAGTAGTAGGTGTTGTCTTGGGATAACAAGAGGAGGGAAAACCCATGCATGTAATTTACTATATCAGTAAAAATATTTCCCCTACTAAGAGGAATTACACAACAACTGAGAAAGAATTTCTAGTAGTAGTATATGCAATCAACAATTTTAGACATTATATTACAGGATATGAAGTGATTGTACATATTGACCACTCTGCCATTAAATATATAATGAATAAACCTTTAGTTCATGGTAGGATTGTTAGGTGGTTGTTATTACTACAAGAGTTCAATCTCAAAATCATTGACAAACCAAGAAAGTCCAACGTTGTAGCTGACTTTCTTTCTAGGCTTACCACTTTAGAGGAAGATGAACAAGTCAATGATGAATTTCTAGATGAGCATTTGTTTGCACTTTCCACTACCTCTCCTTGGTATGTAGACATGGCTAATTACTTAGCCACAAGGAAGTTTCCAAACTTTTTCACACCAAAGAAAAAGAAGCAATTAATTAAACAAAGTGTAATGTATACTTGGTTGAATGGAATCCTTTTTAAATGTGGGCCTAATCATGTTTTACATAGGTGTGTAGCTGAAAATAAAGTATTTGACATACTTAGAGCATGTCATGATGAACCATCAGGAGGACACTATTTAGTGCAAAGAACCATCCAAAAATTCTTGGAGTTGGTTATTATTGGCCTTCCTTGTTTAGGGATGTCAAGAAGTATGTATGGAGGTGTGATCAATTCCATAGAATGGGGAAACCAACATTTACATTAGAAATGCCCCTCCAACCACAAATTGTCCTAAAACCATTTGAGAAATGGGGACTAGATTTCATTGGGCCATTTGACCCAACCTCCCAAGGTAAAGAATACATCTTGGTTTGTACTGACTATGTGACTAAATGGGTTGAAGTGTAGGAACTACCACATGTAAGAGATGAGAAGGTTACAAAATTTCTCTATGAGCATATCTTTCAAATGTTTGGAGCACCAAGATCAATTGTGTCAGACCAAGGGCCACAATTCATGTTAGGAGTAATCAGCTCTTTTGTGGAGACATATCAGTTGAGGCACAAGAAGTCATCCCCTATCACCCACAATCAAATGGAAAATTAGAAGTGACCAATAGATAATTGGATAACATACTCATGAAGACTATAGACATCTCAAGAAAGAATTGGGCTTAGAAACTACCAGAAGCAGTGTGGGCTTACAACACCACATGGAAAACAACAAGGTTTACACCATATGAACTAGTCTATGGTAAGAAACTAATATTGCCCATAGATTTTGAGATCCAAACATTAAAGACAACATCTAAGGTGGGCATTGAATTAACAGAAGCACAACAGGAAAGAATTGTTTAATTAAATGAACTAGATGAGATCAAGCTTCAGGCACTACACCATACTAAGATCATCCAACAACAAAGGCAACTTTGGCATGACAAACAGATAAAGCCAAGGAAATTTTAGAAAGGAGACTAGGCCTTATTGTTTGATTCAAATTATAAAGACTTCAAAGGAAAACTACATATGAGATGGATGGGCCCATATCAAATTGCAGAGGTATTTGACAATGAGATTGTGTAATTGGTTCCAATAGATGGTGAAAGGAAGGTAATGTTGGTTAATGGGCACAGACTAAGGTTGTACCATAAACCAACATCTCGAGAAGAATTTCAAAGAGAAATTCAAGAAGATTCAGATCTTAATTGTGTAGGAAAAGTCTCTTTGCCTATCACAATCCAAACATGAGCAACCACTTGCTAAAAATAAGAGGGGATGGTTGAAAACTAGAAATGGCAATCATCTCCCTCAGTATTGGTTGAAAACTAGAAATGGTGGCCAATACTTCGTGAATATATATAATAATAATAATGCGAGAGGATAAAAAACTAGCAATGGCGGTCTTATCTCCTGAATCTAATAAACAAAATAAAAGGGAATACCACGCATGCATGGATCATGACATCAACATGGGAATAATGGTGGAGATTTGACAAGTACATATATCAAGGTATGTGTAATTGATTACTTCTAAAGTAGGAAATATTTAAATTTAAATTTTTAATTGTTGTCATCGTGTTTATTGATTGCCCCTCCTTTCCCAAGTCACTTTGCATGCTCCCAAAATCCAAATCAAATCCACAACCCATTAATTACCATCATGCTTCACATGCATCCCATTACTCCCCTCATCACCTCGAGATTTTAGCACCACTTTCCAAATTCAGTTATATACCTTGCATGTTAATTTTTTTTGAAATATGATTTCCAACTTAGTCACTTTCAATCTTGCGCCATCACTTTCTTGTGCTATCACCCTAAGGCTTCGCACTATCACTTTTGTGCATTTCTATCTTTTATTAACTTTCTCAAATTTAGCATGGGGCCCAGACTGTGACATGAACCCACCAGTTTTGTCGATCTCTTGGTAGACACAAAGTCAGTGGAGATATTTGAGAAGGCGGGATGGTTAGATTTTCTATTGGCATATGAAGAGTTCAAAGTATCCCAATGACTAAAGAATTTGTAAGGAACATGGAAGAGGGGTACTCCACTGTAAATGGTAAGGAAATTCCTTTCTCTCCCACTTGTAATCAGTCAATTTTTTGGTATACCTAATGATGGGTTAGCTATTAGTGATAGGACAATGTATCATGAGATAATCAAGAGATTTGCATAGTAGGGAAGAAAGAGAAATTACAATTGGTAATTGAAAATAAGGGAAAGGAAAAAGGGGTTAAGAGATTGAGCATACTGGAACCTTGGGCCAAAGTGGCCAAGTGGTTAATTAGGTATTTCACATGTGAAGGCCAATATGAAATTATACTAGGTCCAGTTTTAAGAATGCTCATTCATTTACGACATGGCAAAGCCAAGCCCTAATATAAAGTCAATTTTCCCCAATTCCTTTATGAGTCCATTTGTGTTGCCATGGAAAAATTTCACCTGGGGATTCATATCTCAAATTTCAGGGTTTAATTCACTTAATTTGTAAACAAAAATTTGTGAAAAAGAGGCATGGGACAAAGAAGTGGCTTAAATTCCAAAAATCATACTCCTTGAAGCTTGAGACTATTGTGGAACACACTCCATCCACCTTTGGTAGACCCAAGAAATGCCTCTATACTTCCCGGTCTACCCTTGTTATTCATGAAACCCTAGTTGATAAGCCACTGTCACAAGAAGAACAAGAGGTAGCTGAAATTATGCAAACATTGGTTCAAACTCCGCCCAAGTCTCCACATAAGCCAATCTCTCCATCTATTCCTGAAGATTCATTAACTAAAGATAAGGGTAAGGCACAATTGGAAGAAGGAGGACCTAGTTCTCCACTAGACCCTGATACTATTTTACCCCAAGTCCTCTCCTTATCAAAAGTATAGTTTGAGCTACAAATAGCTTAGGAGAGAATTGGCCAACTACAGTCACTTTTGGAGGCTAAGGATACTAGTTTCTCCCAACAACTATCTTCCAAGGACCAAGAAATTCAAAAGATGCAAGAAATGATAGTCCACCATGAGGAAGCCACTCTCTAGATATAATGAGATATTGGAAGAAAAAGAGCAGCAGATAAAATTCCTAGAGGCTACAAATTTGGAGTTGAACACATCTATTACACTGCTTTGCATGAACACAAAGAAGAAGGCAAGAACCAATGGCCAAGAAAGAAAGATTAGTGTCATGAAAACCAGTTTTGTTTTTCCCCAAATCATTGTGTTGAAAGGTGTGGCTAAATGGATGGAGGAATGTTATAGGATTAGATCAGTGGAGGAAGAGGATAAAAATATGAAGGAAGAGAATAAATTGTTGAAACAAAATGTTGTCACGAGTTAGTGCACTCTATGATCAAGTACTCTCTTGTAGAACCCCTTCTAACTTTTATGTCGTGTTTTTAAAGAAACAATTTTTCAGATGGCAAATAACTAGAGCCAGAGTAATGTTGGATAGAGAATTTGAAGATGACAGTCAGTTTGTAGGGGCGTATACTTCCGCCAAGATATTGAGAAAAATTTCTATGT
This sequence comes from Taxus wallichiana var. yunnanensis, assembly GCA_018340775.1. Classification (NCBI taxonomy): domain Eukaryota; kingdom Viridiplantae; phylum Streptophyta; class Pinopsida; order Cupressales; family Taxaceae; genus Taxus; species Taxus wallichiana. Next base: position 324,588,942 of record CM031238.1, on the reverse strand, counting down.
AAATTCTATGTTCATAAGTTTCTGCTTCCAGAGCATAATGAAATTACAATCAATCTATATGTGAGGGAAGTTCAACTGAGAGAATTTATTTTGACACTTAGACATCAAGGAGAGTGGCGGGATTAGAGAGTGATATTTTTGTAGTCATAGTCTAACATTGGCCTCTTAATGAGGTATGATTTACTAGCTCCCCTCTGGTTTTTCAATGATTCCATTCACAAGTGTATTGTTTGCGTTTGGTAGACAAGTACATAGATATTCTTCAGAATTGTGTCAAGAACTTTAGAGAACAAGTACTCCCCACATTCAATGTTAATTTTCTTACCACCTGGTATGATATCAGTTGCTTGTAGATACATACAAAAGGAAAGAGATAATTTCACCAATGAACCTCGGTGGTCCTTGAAACGAGCAAAATATATTTGCAAAATCATTTTGGGCCTCAAAGAACAATGGATTGGAATGAGATATAGGCCCCCTCTGATTCTTGCACCAGTGCCATGGTGGAATTCAACAAATGACCAATCAAAGGAAAGTTATGCAACTTGGAGGAAGAATGTTGTTGATCATTTTGGGTTTTCGATGTATCTCTTGATGAGACTTGGCAAACCTTTTCCAATGAGTATAACTGTTCTAGGATTGTTGAACAACTTAATGCTAGGTAGTAGGAGGACCTATTAAATCCTTAGTCGGGGAGTGATGAACCCCATTTTTTTAATGTTTAAGTCTTGTTTAAACTCATACCATTTTGATATCATGATACACGATGAACAATGATTACTCTTTATATTTAATACTTTACTATGATTATGAAGAAATTATTGCGTATACTTGTGATGTTTTTATCTTGTTGATTCTTTTGCATAAAAGGCTTGAATAAGATTGTTTATGAACATTAACTTCATTTTTCGAAAGAAGTATATGTTGAGTTGTCATAGAGAGTGCAAGACTTAATTCATGCTTCGGCGTAAGAGTTTATTTGACGTGTTAGCGTAGGACTCTCATCTGCTTAACAGGGGTCTCAAAGCTGCGCATCCAAATCATCCAAGTCACCGGTCGAGATTTCGAAACACGGGGAACTCATGTACACACATGAGATAGCTTGGATCTCGAAATCACAGTTGGTAACACTACATCTCGAACATAAATCATCGTCATTAATTCATCAGACATTCAAGCTAGAAGAAGATGAAATATGACAAACAATTGAAGACTCAACATCAGTTCAGTTCTCTTCAATGATTTAATGATTTGAAGAATCTTCTAGATGTGATTGAATCCTTCCAAGGAGTCATTCACGAATTCTCTCTTCAGTTGTCAAGAATATTTCAAGTTCAAACACTTTATGAATTGCTCCTACCATTAATGTATTGCCAAAAATAGATAGCATTGTTTAGTTAAATAGTCAATTAAGGTTAGACGTAGTCATTGGAATAACTAGATTTCCTAGAGAGACTAGGTCTTCACTGGTATAAAATAGATGATGTAATTAGACTTAGGGGTTCAATCTTTTTATTATACAAGCATATTTCCAATTCAATAAAGATAGCAGATTCAAGAGGAAGTTCAGTTTTGTGAGTTTCAGTTCAAAGCTTGCTTGAAGGGTAGGAGCAAAGGCCACTGTACCCAACGAGAAGGGGATTCATAATTATTTCCTTTCGTGTTCTTTATGAGTTCATAGTTTCACAATTTATTACATTCTTGAATGAAATTCAGTTTCCATTATTGATGCTTTAGTGAATTTCCCAGTTAAGCTTTCAATTCCAGTATTTCATTTCTTTTTATAATCATGATCAGTTCATTAGTTTATAGTTTTTATTATTAAAACTAGTGTTGAGCCTACATTCCTATTGTTCCCTTTGTTGCACAACCATGGACACTACTGGATTGACAAAATAACTTAATTAAAGTATGAGTATTGATTTGAGACTTGTCATATGATATCTTAGATGGACAACTACATGAAATTTGAGGCCTCTTTGAAGTATTACCAATGTAGACAATGTACAATGTCCAATTCACTTGACCAACCACTAACCTTTTACAAGGTATCTTACCCATGGTTAGGATTGGTACTATTTCACCTCATACATAGGGTTTTACACATGTGAAATCTAGGGTTTCAAAGTGAAGCTTAACCTAGAGTGCCAATGTATCACCGTATAAAACCATTCGCTATGTACTAAACCATATAAAGGTTCGGATAACATCCTAATTTTTTTTTCACTACTCAATTTATAGACCTAGTTCTAGAGACAAAAACTTGCAAATCATTTCCATCCTACACAACTATATAAAGTACTACGGATCAACTTCTTGAGTTTGTAATCAACTAAGTGCACCCACTTTCTTATGTTTTGGTAATTGTTTTCATACTCTATCTTGTGAATTGATATTGAGATTATATTTCAATTTTTACATTAATGTTTATTAATTCATTTAAATATACTACATGTTTCTAACCCTTTGACCCTTAGATAGATAAGATTGCATTTTACCCCACCCTCGTATTTATTTATTTTAGGGTTGAATCGGATACTCATGATATTCTATGGTATCAAAATTTGGATATTGAGGCATACTCTTGTAAATTTAGTAGGTGGGGGTAGGTTTATCACTCATGTTTAAGTAGTACTCACAATACTATATGAGGAGGCTCTACCAAATGTGTCATTCCTCAGTGAACATAAAGAGCTAAGGGTTTTGAAGTCGTGAATATTTTAAGTTGTTAATTTTCCCCAAGTGGTCAATTTGAGATGCATTTAATTGGGTAGGATTTGATAAAACAAGCTCCCAAACTTAAGCTATTAATTTCTTTTCAATACTATTAAAATCTATAGGATATGACATGCTAATATTGACCATTTTGGTGTAAATTACACATAATAAGGGAAGGTTCGGATAAAAACCATATGATCTAACAAATTAGAAAGAATACGATGTAAATATAAATCCCTAAGGGTGAAGATTGAAACCCTAGGTTGACATAGTTAAATAATTAAGTAGGTTCACTAAAATGTAAGACAAATTTAGGGTTTTTGTTTCTACTTTGATATACTATGAAATAATGATATTCTAGAACTAGAATAAACAATCCAAACATTCCTAAAGTATGTTACTCTTGCATTTGTTAATAGATTTGTAAATGATAAATTAATATAATACACTTATGGCTTTAGGGTTAAGCAAACAAAACTCGATTATGTGATCAAAATGTATGATGAAGTACTCAAAATGGAAACAAAAGTATATCAGGGTGTTGTCAACTTGCATAAAAAACATCAAGTGAATTACGGGTGATTTGGATAAGTTCATTGGAATCAGATAGTATCATCGCCGAACCTATTTTAGGTCTTTATGAATGTGTCTTTTATGTCATTTCACTCACTATCTTTGGTTTGTGTAGATTCTTTTTGTTTTTTCTATTAATTTTTGTGTTTGGATCTATGTGATAACTATGTTTGAATTAGATTTGGCTTCTTCTATCTTGAAACCCTATCTTCCACATTAGAGACCTAAAAGGGGTTAGTGGACTCGGGATGGACTACCTCACCACACCATTGTTAATGTGATTAGCACTACGTTGCATATCACTACTTTGAAGAGGATGAATCCCATGTAGTTCCCCACCCTATGACAAAACACGTGATATAAAATAAAACATTAGAAGATTGAGCTCTTGCCCAACCCACGATTGATTAAACACACACTTGATACTTCAAATTTGTTTGATGCATTCAAAATTTCGAGTTGATTGTTATTGTGATATTTCTCTAAGAAAATAGACATTTTAATGCTTTCTCTTAGCCTTCTTAGAGTGAGTTAAATAGAAAATACCTAAACTCCCCTCATAGCTAGATGCGTTTATATATGTGACTATTTGAATGATTTCCCACTCACCTGACCTAAAAGTACCACCTAGGTTTACAAAGCTAAGTTTTGTATTTGAAAAGATGATTGTTGGAAGTGGAAAGGATATGTTCATGGATAAACTTGTCTCGAGACCTAGGAACCTATCGAAGGTGTGCGAGGAACTAGTTTCGAGATAAGTAGAAGTATGTAGATGTGCTTGGTAGTAGGTGTAATGATTCTTGAGGAGTTGAACTAGAGGATAATTGTGGTCTAGAAGGCTTAGGACACGAGATAGAGCATAATGGTGCCTTATAATGGTCCTTTATGTATAAATGGAATACATACAAAGATAATTGCCAAACGCCATATATTGTTAAGTGATTGGACTAGGTTTTGGGTACCACTGATGACATACAAGATCAACTCCCATCTTAACAACATATCAAATATCAACTCCCATCTTAACAACATATCAAATATCAATATTAATCCATCATAAAAAAATTATCGCTTTTGAATGTCCGAAAATAACTTGACACGGTGCTTGAATTTTTAAGTACCACATATATTACTTCATATTTTTGTTGTTTACATGTTTTTAATTCTTATCAAACTATATAATGAAGATACATTATGGATTCATATTGTGCATTTTTCATTCGTGTACTACTCACCTAGCTCCATTGACATTTCTTAACCACATATAAGACATTAATATCTAAGTTAAAGTATTATTTGTAGCGCATCCCATTGTGGTTTTTCCCCATGATATATATTTAGAAACTAAAAGATAGGTATAGCTCACATTCCAAAGATACAAGTTTGGCGATTCTTGCAAGAAAAATGATATTACATCGCCAAATGTACCCAATACTTACACATGGTCCCATAAGGTTAGCTTTCATTGGTTACCTTCAACTTGAGAAAAATTTCAACCACTTGTGTTTTAAAAGAGGAAGATTCTAATCCCAAATTTAAGAATTATTTCATTTTTAAGATACCCCATATATTATGAGATTAGTGAAATACTATTTCTCATCTAAAGACTCTCATGGTGGAGGATATCCTTCATGCAATATGAGGATGAGGATGATTAGAAATTATAAAAAACACAAATCATGAATGACTCAAGTCATAAAAGACTATGTAACCAAATGTCATATACGAGGTCAACCAAACCACACATTGTTCATATTAACAACACAAGTATCGATATAAACGAATCAACAATTTGTTCTTGATGTTAATGTCCCCAAATTAGTTAGTTCCTTTGACACAATGCTCGAATTTAGGTGGGAGCCGGAGGAATACTCGAGGAACGAGAGTTTTTCCCGATAAAATCTCCCTTACCATATATGGAAACATTTAAACCTCTTTGGTCAATCCTGACACTAAATGCCTTTTTGGGAAAGAGGTAAAGCAAACGATGATTGGACATGAACTCCTAAAATCCCGTAAGAGATCAGCTAGCGAACACGTATAGGTACTGCGACATTTTATTTCCAAGAATAGAAAGAAAGAATCAAATCCCTTCTCTGTCATAAATTCTTTGGCCCTTAATTAATTAAAGGAAAAAGAAAATCGTGTAAAATTGTTACAGGGAGATCCACGAGGTGACGTTAACAAAGATTCCAAATAGGACAGCAATTCAAGATTCCGTATAAAATAAAATGGATTCTTTGCGGCGGTTCCTTTTGTTTCTGCTCTGTTCTATGCCTGTCTGTGGTCAACTCATCAATGAAGCGTTTGAATCTTACGAGACTAAATTCAGGTGATAATTTTATGTCCTTCATTTTTACTGCCGCAAATTTGAGTTAGGGATGTTTCTTTCATCTGTTCTTGAATCATAATTGTATGAAAAATTAGGGCTTGGGCATTTATGAATGTTGTTGCAAATACTTCAACTGCAAGTAAATTGACAACCCAATGAATTCGGTGAACACCCATGATGATTCCAACGCTTTTTCTGCATTCCAATTCGTCACTGGTTTGATTCACTAAGGAGGAGAAGAATAAGCCCGGAAAAACCCCAACAAAGAAACCTTCAATATGCAACACGAAAGACATTCCCCCAAGCAGCAGCATGAGCCGCATCAGTTTCATTACCCTCCCAGCCTTTACCCTGAAGCCGAGTTGTTAGTGGTAACCCCATCTCCAATGCCTGAAGCCGAGTTGTTAGTAGTAACCCCATCTCCTTTAGGGTCAGGAGCTCAGGATGATCCGCACCTCATGTCAGAAATTATGGACCTGGATAGCTTAATTGACCCACTTCCTGAATCCTGCTGGTTGAGATCAGATTCTGGATCTTTTTCTTATGCTAATTTTTCCTCTTTCGCGGCTTCTCCAGATTCCTCCGCTTCTGTCTTCTCTGCGTGCTCTCCTTTGGTGCAGCTAAATGCTCAATGTTGTTCCCAATCTTCTACCACCGTTGTTAGGTCTGATTCAGCTGCTGTTGCTGGTAGGGAGTATCCTCAGACAGAATCATCCCGTGACGATGATACCCGGCAGCAGCAGCAGCAGTCGGCAATGTGTACTATTTTTCCATGCCACTCGTCAGGATTCTCGCCCTCAATTGCCAATTTTCCTGTTGGCCTTTCACAGTCAGTTTTGCCAGATGACATATTAATAAAACCACCATCGTCAGAGGATTCCAGGAATTCTAGCGAAAGACCACCAGTGGAAAATCCTGCCACTGTGGAGATGGCTTATTCATCTTCAACTTTGCTGAAACAGTTTGATGACATGTATAATAGCAGGAGCAGCGGTAGCCTCAGCCCAAGCAGCTCTTTGGAGCAGAGATTGTTCAGGGAACTAAGCTCGGGTTGTTACGATGCGAGGTTTGAAGAGAGTCCGTTGTTTGATCTTGTAACTGCTGGTGAACAGCAGAAACAACAAGAAGATATTGAGAAAGGGAATTACCAGGGTCTGTTATTAAACCGGCTTTCAAATCTCAGAACTGAAACAAGAAATAACATGCTCTTTCGAACAATACCAGTGTCTCTCGCACAAAGATTGATTAAAGCTCTTTCATACCTTAAGGATTTGTGTGGAGAGAACATTCTTGCCCAGGCTTGGATTCCGGTGAGACAGGGCAACAAATATGTCCTAACAACACGTGAACAACCCTGCGTGGTAGATCATGGAATGACTGGATATCGAGAAGTGTCAACTACTTATACTTTTGCAGCAGAAAAAGCTCCGGGTACTTTTCCAGGCCTGCCCGGACGGGTATTCCTCCGAAGGATGCCGGAATGGACTCCAAATGTCCAATTTTACAGTAGCAGTGAATATCTGAGGGTGAATCATGCACGGAAATATAATGTGCGCGGATCCATTGCAGTGCCTGTTTTTGAGCCTGATGGTCAATCGTGTATTGCAGTTGTGGAACTTGTTACAACAGCAGAGAAATTTAGTTTCAAATCTGAGATTGATAATCTTAGCAAAGTATTTCAGGTAGGTTGGTTTCTACAATTTAATCTATGTGCTTATGTAGGTCAATTTAATTTTTCATAGTTGTTAGGGCAATAGAATATACTTCTAATCTTAAATGCATCCTGAGATGTTTTTCTTCAATTCATTGACAAACATTATATTAGACATAAGTGGCGAATGTTTTCTATACTGTTATCTTGATTTGGAAGAAGTTGAAAATTTCAGGTGGGAAATTTTGTAGATTGAGATGTTAGACCACCACCCTTGGTCATGCTTACATAACATGAAAAGTCTTGTACAAGATGAATTTATACCTGTACGTGTTCCAATGTGTAATACTTAATAGAATAAAAATTATCCAACGGGGGATGTCAATGGAAACATAGTTCAAAATAAAGATGGCTCACACATTATTATATACTGCATTTGTAATTTCAATGTGTCAAGATTTGCATTTATGCTTTTATTTTATGCAATTGTGGCTTGTGAAATTAAAATTATGCCTACGATTTTTGGTCTAAATCAACCTGTATAACTGTGATATAGGGAGTCAATTTAAAGTGCGATAAAGAAGGTTGGGATCATTCTAAACCGGAGGTATCTTGAAAGTTTCCTTTTAACATGTAGATCTTTTTGGTAGAAGTATTGTTTTGATTGCTCATGCTTAGTCATACCTTGAATGATTGACTTGGTCTTGTTTGGTTTCATTCTAGCATCAACGCCACTCTGAATACAGTGAGATTGCTTTAGCTGAAATACTAGAAGTTTTAACAGCTGTTTGTCAGACACACAAACTTCCACTGGCACAGACTTGGATTCCGTGCAGGCACTGTAATCTACAAATAGATGAAGATATGGATGGAAATAGCAGTGGTACTCGAAATGGTAACTTGGGACAGACTTTCTTGTCACTTGAGGATCGAGCATGTTATGTAAATGATCCTGTTATGCAGGGTTATAGGGATGCATGCTCTGAATATCATTTAGAGACAGGGCAAGGAGTCCCTGGGAAAGCATTTGAATCAAATCAGCCGTATTTTTCAAATGATGTTAAAATATTTAACATAATGGAGTTCCCTCTTGTGCATCATGCACGCATGTTTGCTCTGAATGCTGCTGTTGGTGTTCGTTTACGAAATACTCACACTGGAAATGATGACTATGTTTTAGAGTTTTTCTTCCAACCAATTGTAAAGACATTTCTGAGCAGCAAATCTTGTTGAACAGTCTATCTATTACCATGCAGAGAGTATGCAGAAGTTTGAGAATTGTACGTGATGACGAACTTAACGAAGACGGAAGTAAGGGGCAGGAATACAGACAGAATTGTAAAATTTGCCATCTGTTAGCAATATGCTAAGGAACTATGAACCAGCTCAGATTTCTTTTCCAGGCTCTCAGATTGGTCAGGACAAGTGCCTTAGGGAAGGAGCAGCTGATCAGGATTTGTATCAGCAGAAGGTGCTTAAAGAAATTTAAAACTCAAATAGCATGAACTATGTTGAATCTTCAACGCTTAGTTTTCTTAAAGAGTGAAACATGGTAAAATGTCTGGGGATTATAGGAGTTATTTTTGTGGATTTTGAGAAAGTCCCTTGTGTTTTTGTGCACTCCGTAAAGTCTATTTAGGATTTACTGTCTATCTTGACCTAGGTCCATATTACTGATGGAGCTATGTTCAAACTTTTCCAAGTGGTGATAGGGTAGAGCACAATGAGCCAGAATTCTAGTGTTTTTCCCTATAGTTGCACTTTTCAGTTATACATATTCCTTTGTCTTATAGAGCCTTGGTTAGAGGGGGTACTTAATTGTTATATCTCATGGCTCTATAGGTTATTGAAGTGGTTTAATTATAGTTTGCACAAGTTATCCTAGTCCATATACAATAACATATCATAGCAATTTCATAAAGCTCATCTAGTCTTATTTTCCTTGCATGCTTTCTAGCAGTTTCATAGAGATGCATCTAACTTTATTCTCTTGCATGCTTTCCGACACTCTCATGAGCCTAATATGTGATATGATTTCTATTTCTGAATGCTTGTTTACATAGGAGTCTATATGTATAATCTAAAAATTTACAAAGACATTAATGTTTCCAATCCCCATCAACCAATTTCTAACCGTCACTTCTTTAATTTATTTTTGATATACCCTTTGAAAAATCCTTGCACATATAAATAACTATTATTAACATACTAACTTTTGTGTATATTAATATACTAACTTTTGTGTGTGCCCTTATGATATTTGTGTTCTGGGTATAATATTCTCTTTTTTGAAAGTTGGGAATTACTGATTAGCCATTTGATTTATTGAGCCGTATCAATAGATTTTGATAACCTCTAAGAACCTTGATCTGGAAAGAAGGCACATACCCCACTAACAACAGGCAAGGAATGTGGTCTTACTAGATTCCAGAGATACCATCTTTGGTAGGAATCATTCTTCCGAGAACTTTTATTTGACAGCACTCTAGTCTGTCTGTTTTGATTTTTAAGAAGAACTTGGTTAGCAAATTAAAAGACTGTTGTCCAAGTCATCTTGCTTATCTGACCGTGGCCTATTACAATGGTGTATACAGTATATGCCATTCTCTTATGGAATCTCTTGCAAGTGATTGTAGAAGGAACATTTATAATAAAATAGATAATCATTGACAGGATACTTTCAAACAAAAACGTCAAAATTATTAACACTTGTCACAAATTTACGGTCTATATTGCTTGCACAGGATTACACCTTTTCAAAGAAGAAGTTAGAAAAGAGGCGTGGTACAGCAGAGAAGACTATAAGCTTACATGTTCTTCAGCAATACTTTTCTGGAAGCCTTAAAGATGCTGCCAGGTGTATTGGAGGTAACCTGCAAAGCTTTCTGTTATAAATTATGTACCTCTTCACTCCCGTATTAGTTCCCTTGACATCATGTACTGCTCCGTTGGCTGTGGGAGAGCTAATGCGTTTTTACTTCTTCTGAAAAATTGAGATGCATATTGACATGAATACAAACAATGAACATCATGAAGAACAGGGTAACTCAATACTACCTCTTTCTACCCAAGCAAGAAGTGTTGACATAGCTGATTTCACTTTAGTCATCATAGAAAATATATTTCCTAGGCAGTAAAAGCTAACTCGAACTCAGTTACCTAGATCATATTAAGCATATGGAATTTTATGTTGTAAAAGTCTCTTTTGGGCCTTAAATAAGTAAATCTTAAAGACCACCTTTAAAATGACTCAAAAATAGAAAGTCAGATTACATTCCAAAGATCCAAGCAGACTGTCTAGAAAATCAGGTGTCGCAAAGGATGACTGTCCTTGAATACATAGCCTGACAAAAGATACCCGAGAAGCATCGGCTAATGCTTAGTCACAACTGCCGGGTAAACAAAATGTCAAAAGATATGCATAACGTTCTTGTCTGCCAGTGCGACACTGAACATATAGTCTATCTGAATGAATTTCCTGGCTGACCTGTGCTTGGAAATATTTCATATAGCACTTGTCATTTAAGATTTCTATGCTACTGGATCATTCTCATCTAGTGTTCCTCATCATCTGAAAAACTTTTCTAACTGATCTGTGCTTGGAAATCATTTAATCAGCACTTGTCATTCAAGATCTCTATGCTTAAAAACACACTGACTTGACATATGGAGTGGATCCTCCTCATCTAGTGTTCCCCATATCTGTGATTACTCACACAGAATTATTATTTTTCACCAATTTGAACTTGAGTTTAACAGATCCATATGTATTTCAAAACATAAACTAGATTTAGTGATCTTCCTTATTGATGAAAATAAAGGAAGAAATTATCAAATCAACAGGATAATCAAATGACAAGTTCTTCAAAGCTCTATTCATGCCTTTGTTAGTGTATTCTGTAGCTTCTAAATGGTTATTTGTTGTATGTACAAATACTTCTATCTATCTAGCTTTGAATTTTTAATGAAGTTGGAGATTCTTACACAGAAGAGTTGTTACATCAACTGCGTTGAAAGTTCCAATGAGGTTGTCTATGGAGTCTTGACATAAAGAGCTCTAAATAGTTCTTTAGTTTGTTTTAAATTGTTGAAAGTTAAATAGCAGAGAGAGGGTACTGATATCCAATCGAATAAAATGCTTGGAGATACAATTTTAATAACTTGATGATGGAAGTTCCCAAGAAATGTATTTTGAGGTTTCCTCCAAGTTGTAAAATCTTGATCACTTTTTCAGTTTTCTTCAACTTGTGCAAGCTCAGGCTCTTTTTTTGGCCACTTCTTGATGAAGCAGAAGGGAAGGAGCTATAACATAAACTGAATCATCCATTGAATGAGTTCTTTCTAGCTGATTCATGTCCTTGTTAATTGATTTTTAGTATTTCAAAAAACCATTTATTCTATTAATGTACTATATGCTTCTCTCTATCAAGTTGGAGATTCTTGGACAGAAGAGTAGTTACAGAAACCATGCTGTAAGTTCCAGTTAGATAGTCCAAGGATTCATTGTATCTCCTTTCCTACCCCATATTGAGAATAAAAACCTGTAGACAAGTACGTTTAAATATTTCCTTTGAATTGCCAAAAATGGTACTTGGTTTGTGTACTTGAAATGAAAGATATGAATATTTTTTAGGGTTGCGCCTTGAAAAACTGATTGATCTGCAATTCTGAAGGCCCATTTTGGAAGAACACATCTTCCTCAATATTGCTCAGAATTGTTAGTGTGACCACTTTTCGAAAATCCCTAGAAAATATTTTTTTGATGGTGTAAGTTCGAAGCCTCTGAATTTGGCTGCTTTTGCCCTCATTTTGCATTGAAAAAATGCTAAAAAAATTCACAAAATCAACTTTGTATCACCTTATCTCCCTTGACATTGCTCAAAATATTCAGTGTGACTGATTTTTTGAAAAACACTTGAAAATATCTTTCGATGGCTTAAGATTTCGTCCCAATCAAAAAATATGGTGGGAAGAATGATGCCTGTGGAGTCGAATGTTTTTGCCTTAATTTTGTGCTAAAAGTTTTACTAGAAATTAAATTTGTATTGTCAACTATCTTTGAACTACCATATCTCTCTTGATATTGCTCGAAATCCTTAGTGTGACCACTCTCCGTAAAGCTCCCAAAATCTCTTTGCAACCTCAAGGATCATCTTAACGAAACCTCTATGTGAGAAGAACGACTCTCTACAAGCTGTATTGCTTCCTCTTGAAAAAAATCTGCAATATTACAAAATATAACCAAAAACCTAAGTAGCTGAAACAGCACCCCTAGACCCCCTGGAGCGGGTACGGTACGTTTTGGGAGCGGGAGTGGCTTGGGAGCGGCCAGGCAGGTCCGGATACGGCTGGATACTTCTGCAGCCGTTTCCTGGCCCAAAACTGTATTTTTTTTTATTGTTCTTTTTTAATTCTGGTTTAAATTTAATATATCATTACAGCAGAAATTACAGTTTTCACAGCACCATTATTCTACAGAAGGTATAGTTTAAATTTAATATATCATTACAGCAGAAATTATAGTTTTCACAGCACCATTATTCTACAGAAGGTATTTTTTAAATTTAATATATCATTACAGCAGAAATTACAGTTTTCACAGCACCATTATTCTACAGAACTAGAAGGTATATTTAATATTTTAAATTTAATATATCATTACAGCAGAAATTACAGTTTTCGCAGCACCATTATTCTACATAAGGTACCAAGTACAAGCCATCATAAACATGGATAAAAATAGCATGTATGAGATAAATCATAAATGTAATAAACACCTCAACTAGATATGATAGGGACAATTGAAATTATGAATGTATGAGTAGTTTGTTGTGGCTATTTAGCTTGTTTTGTTTTTCATATGCATAACATGTGGTTAATTCTTATTTAGAAGGCTGAAATTTATATATTTTTTAATTTTTATATAGTTTTTGTACTGCCGTATCCGGGGTCAAATTTTTTTTTGCCGTTTCCGCGTATCGGATACTCCGCTCCCGCTCCCGTATCCAAAACGTTTCGGCAACTTAGCCAAAAACAAAATCCACTTTACCCAAATCACAACTCGATACCACTTTGTAAGATTTTCACATATAATAATAGAAATAATCCAAATAATCAGAACAAATGTGCAGAAATGATGAAGATCAGCAACATGAGATATTTGTGGGCCAAGATGCCCTAATTTGCTATATTTTTAGAAATAGAATAATTACCCTTAAGGTAGGGAAACACCATACAACACTCCTAATGTGGGAATGTGAGTTTGAGGGGACGACCTTCAATATGTTTGTAGCAAATAGAAGACTGCACTTATTTTACATTCTTTACAATCATCTCCTTTATATGGACCTCTATTAGTGACAATGAATGGATAAACCCCTAATCTCAATGTAGTTTGACTCATTGCCAATTCTAACAAAATCCATAAGTTACTTACTTGACCCAATAATTAGACCAATAGAAATAACTAAGGGGCGTGTGTGCTAGATGTCTACATTTCCATCAACCCACATATATATATCATAGTAGCATATCCTTAGGTTCATAACATCTGGATCATCTAGGCGTCCCATTTTTGTGTTCTTGAGTTTCCTTGTCTACCGAAAAGGAAGCTGGATGGTGTCAAATTAGAAATTTGGACTAAAGAATGAATTCTAAAATTGCATATATGCAAACCTCAAAAATTGTATTCATCAAAATGAGATGCAAGTACATATAATGTGTGACCATTCAGTTCATCTCCAAGATGACTGTTTAGTTCATCTCCAAGATGACTGTTAAGATTCTACAAGAAAACAAATATTCACGTGACCTAAGATTATGTACATAATGTTACATTCCCTCCTTAATCTGTAGGGGTTATAGTGAGACCAAGCATGCCTTTGAATTTTCTCTCTTCCAAGTGCTTTTGTTAGGATATCAGCTAGTTGCTCTGCAGTTGGACAATGTATCAATTTGACACTGCCATCTTTCACATAATGCCAAATCAAATAGAATTTGGTGTTGATGTGCTTGGTTTAGTCGTGAAATACTGGATTTCTTGCCATTTGGATTGCAGAAGTGTTATCAACCATGAGTGGTGTTGATGAAACTTGTTTTTCCTGCAAATCCACAAGAATCCTTCTGAGCCATAAGCTGCCATATATTCTGCTTCTGTTGAAGAAATTGCTCGCACCAACCGCTTCTTTGACTCCAAGTAATGACTGTTGATCCTAAATTCATCTAGAAAACCTGAAGTAGATTTCCCATCTTCAAAATCACCTACATAGTATAAATCTGAATATCTGATTAATTGGAAATATGCTTCCTTGGAGTATTTTAGCGGCTACCACCCCGAGGGGCATTTACTGCTCTTACATGGTGGGACTACGTGCATATATCTTACTATCCCAAAATTTTGAGTTCCCTTTAGATATTGAAGAACTCTCTTTGCTGCTACCCAGTGACTTTCTCTCAATTTTTGCATGAATCTAGAGAGAACACCAACAACAAAAGAAATGTTTGGTCTAGTTGTGGTTACATAGATCAAACTTCTAATGAGTTGTCTATACTTCGTTGCATTTTCAAATTCTATAGTTTCATCGTATTTCAAATTCATTATTTGTTCTATGGGCGCATTGAGTGATTTACAACATGTCAATTCAAATTTGCTCAAAATTTCACCAATATACTTTTGTTGTGTGATGAAAATATATTTGGATTTTGAATCACTTCAATATCCAAATAGTAATGAAGATGACCCAAATTTGTCGAATCAAAAACTTTCAT
Source organism: Taxus wallichiana var. yunnanensis (assembly GCA_018340775.1). NCBI lineage: Eukaryota > Viridiplantae > Streptophyta > Pinopsida > Cupressales > Taxaceae > Taxus > Taxus wallichiana. The sequence continues at coordinate 324,573,901 of CM031238.1, read as the reverse complement.
CAATTCTCTTTGATTTTTGTAGTGTACCTTCAATTATTTTTTGTTAGGAGTAGATCATTCACATACACAACTGTTTTGTGAACTATCTTGACAAAGAGATTTGTCTTCAAATTCAAAATGCTTGAAGTTCATGCTTAAGAGGTGCACAATGACTTTTTAATACCTAGCTCTTGGGGCTTGTTTCAAACCATACAATGATTTTACCAACTTGCACACTCGTTTGTTTTTGACCTTTAACTACAAAACCTTCTAGCTGATGCATGCAAACTGTTTCTTTGAGATCAATGTTCAGGAAAGTAGTTTTCACCTCCATCAGATGAACTTTCCATCCATTTTGTGCTGCTAAAGCCAACAAGACTTGAATGGCGGTCCGTTTCCTTGTTGGTGCAAAGGTTTCCTCATAGTCTATCCCTTCTTTTTGAGTTATCCCTTTCTGACAAGCCTTGTTTAGTTTTTGTCAAGTGAGCCATCTGCTTTGTATTTTTTCGGAAGGTAGACTTGCGGCAACCAATGGGTTTACAATTGAGTGGAGGATCAACCAATTCCCAAGTTCCATTCGTGACCAAGGCATCATATTCAATTTTCATTGCTTTTCTCCACGCATCAAGCTTTTCAACTTGTTTGAAGGAAGTTGGTTTTGAATCAAAAGCAATATTGATTTCTTCTTCTGGATGGCCTCCCAAGGTAAAATTTTCTAGTTTATCTTGAATATCTTCTAGGAAATTTTCTACTTGCTGTTTGAATTTGTATGCACTTTTGGTACATGTTTTTCCAACTTCATTAGGGATGACATCTATTGATGTCTGTATGCGGCCTATTTGACATCTTTTTTTGCATTTCTTAGGAAACAATTGGTGCATGATTTTCTTGATCGAAGCTCTAGAAACATATTTTCATCTTCGATGAAGTTTTAACTTCTTATTTAGGGGGCTTTCTTTTCATTCATCAAGGCAAATATTATTCAATAGATTTCAAACTATATGTCCCCCTAATGTCTGGAAACTCCTTGAAAACATCAAATTTTGCAAATTTTTCAAGTCGACTTAATTGTCGATCAATGTTGGGGGTGTCCTCTGTGGTTTCATAAAAAAAACATCATTTTTTGCAATGAGATTTTTTTGTTTTTCTCATCATACAGTTTGTAACCCTAAGAGATTTTAGAATATCCCAAAAGGATGCTTTTTTTACTCTTGTGGTCCAATTTGTTCCTTTTCTTCTTGGGAGTTAATTCATAGCATGTGGATTTGAAAATCCGAAGATGCTGCATTGAAGGAAGGGGAACACACCAAACTTCATATGGAGTCTTCATGTGAAGACATCTGTTGAAGGTGACTTGTTGTGGAGATAGAGTATTGTTTGAGTTGCTTCTGCCTAGAAATGCGTTTTACTCCTTTGAAATACAATATTGCCCAAACCATATTCATCATAGTTTTGTTCATTCTCTCAACTGCTACATTTTGTCAAGGTGTGTGAGGGATTGTGAGATGATGCTTGATCCCATTTTTCTTGAGATAGGATATTCACACCTTTGATGTGAATTCACCACCACTATTAGTCCTAGTGTGTCAATATGAAATTGTGCTTCATTTTCAACCCTTGTGCGAAACCTTTGAGAAGTTTCGAAAGCTTTTGATTTTTTCCTCAAAAGATGGATCCATGTCATTGTGTTATAGTCATCAATCAATAACATGAAGTACTTATTACCGCCAACAAAAGGAGATGGTAGTGGACCACACAAATTGGAGTCGATCAATGCGATTTCCTTTTAGCTCTCTAGTTTGATTTTTGAAAGGGATATCTTTGCTCTCTAGCCAAGATGCATGCTTCACATTTTTCAATTGTTTCGGGTAGAGTTGGCAAACCTACAACATCGTTCTTTTGCATTGTTTGAATGCTCTCATAGTTGGTATGCCCAAATATTGCATGCCACAAAAAGACTTGATGACATTCCTTCTTCAATGAGATGAACAATTTTTTCTTGAAATCGAAGGCTCACCTCCGTGTTTCAAAAACGGTCCTTCCTCAAATCCAGTCAAGATAACTATATTATCACATTTTCTTTTGAGTATTACCTCATCACCGGACAACAAAATGGAGTGGCCTAGTTGTCAAATGAGCTCTAGGACAAGTTTCATTTTGGTTGGGAAGGCATAAGACATTATGGAGAATGAAATCTGGATGTCTTGGTGAGATTTTATTCTTTTCCTCATTTGTTTCCTTTTGTTTTTGATAGGCCTCAATCTTATCCCATGATGTTTTGCATTCATGAGCCTCATGACTCCCTTTTCTACCACATCGTTTGCAAAACAAGTTTTGTTTGTCATTTTGCTTCTCATGGTGTTGACCATTGTTTCTTTCATTTCTGCCTCCTTGTCCTCTATTTCATCCTTTGCTTCTATCATTTCCTCCATTTTTGAAAGAGAAAACTTTATTGAAAGAATTGTCTTTTTGATGAGCATAACAAATACTTTCTCCTGTGGTTTCAGTCTTTCTTCCAAAGGCCTTTTCTCTCAAAAGTGAGTGACTTCAATTGATTGCTTGCTTGCAAAGACTCTAAATAGGTTGAATATGTAGGAAGAAGAGATTTTATGATATATATATATATATATATATATATATATCAATTTTTCCACCAACTCCATATCATGTTTGATTGTGTGGATTTCTAAAGCTAGTCTCATTACACTACCATTTTCTAACTCGAGGTTGACCAACTTCAATTGTAATTGCATGAATTCCAATTTTGAATGAGAATCATACAAATCCTTTAACTTGTTTTGCCCTTCCCATGGTGTGTTGCATTTTGTATGTGATGAAAGACTTCTCCATCAATTGAGGCCCTTAGCAAAGCCAAGCTGTAATATCCCCCTTCCGAGATCAATAGAAAATATGCAAAATCAACAATCCTTCAATACACCAATCAACTGAATGTAGCAAACAACTTGAAACCCGTTGAGTAGTTGACTCAATAAACCCGAGGATAAGGGTTTAATGGTCTTAACTTATTAACTAAATTCCACAATGTATACTGCTGTAAATGAATACTGGAATTACTCTAAAAATCTCTACACAACACTCAGCCAATGATGACCACTAGAGCATACAAATCCAGCGTTAAACTTCTAGTACCAGTCGCTGCAATATATAGGATATGATCTAATATTTTATATATAGATCATATGCAAGATCATCAAATACTATGCAAGAGTTAAACCCTCATACTCAGAGTTAACAGTAACATCATTCGCTGCTAGGGAAGAAAGAACAACAATATATTCTATTCCAAAATCAGTCCATAATACTCCCAAATGAAGTCGCTGTTTTTGAGCAACAATCAAACTAGACAAAATTCAGTTCACTAAGCACACAACCTGCCCAGACCAATCTCTGTAAAAGGGATATATAATCATGCATAAGATTAGTCGATTCTACCTCAAAAAGATCATAAATCAGTCATAAACATGCCCAAGGAAATCCGCTGTAGGAAAGGCACAAAGTCACACATTAAACTTGGTCGATTCACATCCACTTATGGCCCAAACAATTTATAAAACATTAAAAGGAATCGCTGAAGCTGAAGGGACTGTAAATCATGCCCAGGCTGGTCGAACTTCCCTTAAAAATACCACAATCTAGTTTAGCAAACAAACCAGCAACTGCTAAAGATTAAAGCTTAAGATTTTTGCACACAAACCAGTCTATAATCACCATAAGAAGCTCGCCAAAACTGGAATTTAAAGCCACAAGGATCGCTGCCAATATTTAAATATAACCCTTAAGTGAAATCGCAGGAACAACAGACTAAATCACATCATGAATCATATCAACTTGCCTTATAGGAGTTGCTGTAACAAGGGCACAATAACCTGCAAAAATCTGATCGATCCACACCAAATAATGCATGCAAAACAGTCCACAAAACACCATAAGAGGAAGTCACTAGGGTTTAGAGAACCAAACACCCAAGTCGATTTACAAAAGCACTCACAAACCTGCTGCTACAGTGACGTCGCTACAGTAAAAGGCAGATTTTCACTTGCAAATTAAATCCAAATGCTTGCCAAAGCTAAAAACATGGATCTAGCAAATAATCACTTCAATTGATTTTCAATAACCAAAGCTTAAACAACCTTCCACGCAAGAGAGAGAGAAGGCATCAATGGGCATGCATCCTAACTCCAAGCATGGAGTATCAAAATAAGTTCATCATAACATAATCATAATAATGACCCTAACACTCCTTTTATAAGCAAGGAGGCACAAAATTAGAAAACCTAGGAGAGGGAAAATATTAAATAAAAGCGGTTTGTTTTCCTAGGTGTGGTGTCCCCCTTTTCAAAGGGTGATTTTATCAATAAAAGCCACTTAAATATTTATTTAATTAATTCCCCATTTAATTTTTATATTTTGGGAATTAAATTAAATAATCTTCATAATTAAATAATTGAATAATTATTGCTCCAGGAAATAATATTTAATTATTTAATAAAAATGTTCCCCTTGCACATCCCAAAGCCCACGGGGACATATAGGCTAAGGGTCTTCAAAAATGGGGACATTACAGTCCTCCCTTCCCAAGATTGCTTGCCCTCAAGCAATAACAAGCTCATGCCTTTGGTACCACCATGGTAGTCCTCCAAGAACCGAGTTCCCATGCCACTCAAGTGGAGGAGCATTTGTAATATCTTGGGCTGCTTCGTCCTCTGCATTTTATTTCTCAAACCTGCACATGAAACAAACCAGTTAGAAAAATGAGTGTTGAAGAACACTCTTCTTGCTTCTTCTTGGTATCTCCATGGCTTGGATGGTGCCCAACTTCCTTTCATACATGGGTTGCCCCCATAATCTGCTATGCAGTCCCATATGCTGTTGTTGTAGTCATGCCATTCTTCACCAAAAATCAGACTTATCCCTTCCCAATCAATCATGCATGAGTTACGAACAAACACCCATAACCATACCATCATGTGTACACCAAAAATCTGAACTGTAGAAAGAACTGATGGACTGATCATGATGATGTTAGGTACCAAAAAGATGGGGCAACAAGCTGTTATCTTTGATTTCTATGCAATATGTGGTATCCCCATTAATTTCCTTCTTCTCATTCCCTTCCTTGACTTAGCCATTATTACCCCTGCAAAATATATCATGAAAGTATACCCAAAGAAAGACCAATTCACCATATACTCCTGCTGAAATGAAATCTGAAAATGTTTATCAAAGAAAACATGCATGTCACTTGAACCATATTCCATATGAGAGTAGGAAATCGTTGCCCCTTTATGCACCATGTCTAAAAGACAATCATATTTCCATGTAATCCCAAAATCTTCCTCACAAGAGTTAGTCCAAGTAAGGTCATCAAAACTGAATTGAATGATGGTGAAACTAGGTAGCTTACTCTTAGGGGCTGCTTCCTTGTCCATAGCAACAATATTGCCATTACAACATTTTCCTTCATGAGAGGCCTTCGGTTCCTTCTCCTTCCCACACATACTCACAAGATCCCATGAGGCATCCTTCATTTCTTTTCTCAAGTTAGCACAACACTTTTGATAATCATGCCAAAACAAAAAATCTTTGTTGGGAAGACTTACCCAATCAAACAAATTGCTTCCTTTAGCAAGCTGCCCATGATCCCACATGCTAAGATCCATCATGAAGTGGAAAAATAAACCATACCTTAGGCTGTCCTCACTCTTTTCAAAACTCAGAATTTCTTGAGCACTCTCTTCCCTTGATGCATGGAATTGGGGAGCCTTTAAAAATGAAATAAGGGTGCTGCCCACCTTCCTAACCTGCTCATCAAACTCATTCTCACTTGACATGTGACTAGGATCATCAAAAATCACCTTAGAATTAGAAACCATTTTCTCCCCATGACATAAGAACAATAGAACATTCAACTTGATCACCCCGTAACCACATCGAAGAATCAAAACAAATAACTTGAAGTGGTGGCTTACATCTACATACCATGAGGTAATATGTGCATGATGATACCCCCTTGTTTCAACTCCATCATTCACATAAGAAAAGGGAAAATCAGAAATGCAAGGAAAATCGTACCATTTATTGAGCTCATGGTTTTTCCTTATGTAAGGAAGCAACAAAACTGAACAAAAGGCTTGGGGCTGCCCATCATACCTTTGTGCCATGTAGTACCCTTATATTCCTCCATGATTACTTCATTACCATGCATGTAATAAAAAATTTGCAAAGGAACCCCTTCAATCAAATCTGATTTCTCTGTACAAGTACCAAGTCCCACACAAGCATTAGATATCAAAACCTTATCACCAAACACCAAAGAATTTATACCTTGTTCTTCCTTCCATTCTTCATCTTCTTGCTTATGGAAGGTAGGTGTCTCTATATGGCCATTGACTTCTTTGATGAGCTTATCCCAGTATGCATCAACCGAAGTCTTTCTTCTTTTCGATCCACTTCTTTTCCTCTTCAGGTTACAAAACCCTTGGAGGGTCAAGAGGGCTTGGGTCTCTTGACTTAGTGTAAAGTATTCTTGGCAATATGAGTCAAGATTATGCTTGATCTGTTCCTTCCATTCACCATCACTCATCAACTCCATGATCTCTGATTTCTGCACTTAGAATCACAAACCCTGCATACACAAAGTGATCCACACGAATAGGATGGTAGCTCTGATACCACTATAATATCCCCCTTCCGAGATCAATAGAAAATATGCAAAATCAACAATCCTTCAATACACCAATCAACTGAAGGTAGCAAACCACTTGAAAACCGTTGAGTAGTTGACTCAATAAACTCGAGGATAAGGGTTTAATGGTCTTAACTTATTAACTAAATTCCACAATGTATACTGCTGTAAATGAATACTGGAATTACTCTAAAAATCTCTACACAACACTCAGCCAATGATGACCACTAGAGCATACAAATCCAGCATTAAACTTATAGTACCAGTCGCTGCAGTATATAGGATATGATCTAACATTTTATATATACATCATATGCAAGATCATCAAATACTATGCAAGAGTTAAACCCTCATACTCAGAGTTAACAGTAACATCATTCGCTGCTAGGGAAGAAGGAACAACAATATATTCTATTCCAAAATCAGTCCATAATACTCCCAAATGAAGTCACTGTTTTTGAGCAACAATCAAACTAGACAAAATTCAGTTCACTAAGCACACAACCTGCCCAGACCAATCTCTGTAAAAGGGATATATAATCATGCATAAGATCAGTTGATTCTACCTCAAAAAGATCATAAATCAGTCATAAACATGCCCAAGGAAATCTGCTGTAGGAAAGGCACAAAGTCACACATTAAACTTGGTCGATTCACATCCACTTATGGCCCAAACAGTTCATAAAACATTAAAAGGAATCACTGAAGCTGAAGGGACTGTAAATCATGCCCAGGCTGGTCGAACTTCCCTTAAAAATACCACAATCCAGTTTAGCAAACAAACCAGCAACTGCTGAAGATTAAAGCTTAAGATTTTTGCACACAAATCAGTCTATAATCACCATAAGAAGCTCGCCAAAACTGGAATTTAAAGCCACAAGGATCGCTGCCAATATTTAAATATAACCCTCAAGTGAAATCGCAGGAACAACAGACTAAATCAGATCATGAATCATATCAACTTGCCTTATAGGAGTCGCTGTAACAAGGGCACAATAACCTGCAAAAATCTGATCGATCCACACCAAATAATGCATGCAAAACAGTCCACAAAACACCATAAGAGGAAGTCGCTAGGGTTTAGAGAACCAAACACCCAAGTCGATTTACAAAAGCACTCACAAACCTGCTGCTACAGTGACGTCGCTACAGTAAAAGGCAGATTTTCACTTGCAAATTAAATCCAAATGCTTGCCAAAGCCAAAAACATGGATCTAGCAAATAATCACTTCAATTGATTTTCAATAACCAGCTTAAACAACCTTCCACGCAAGAGAGAGAGAAGGCATCAATGGGCATGCATCCCAACTCCAAGCATGGAGTATCAAAATAAGTTCATCATAACATAATAATAATAATGACCCTAGCACTCCTTTTATAAGCAAGGAGGCACAAAATTCGAAAACCCTAGGAGAGGGAAAATATTAAATAAAAGCAGTTTGTTTTCCTTAGGTGTGGCGTCCCCTTTTCAAAGGGTGATTTTATCAATAAAAGCCACTTAAATATTTATTTAATTAATTCCTCATTTAATTTTTATATTTTGGGAATTAAATTAAATAATCTTCATAATTAAATAATTAAATAATTATTGCTCCAGGCAATAATATTTAATTATTTAATAAAAATGTTCCCCTTACACATCCCAAAGCCCACGGGGACGTATAGGCTAAGGGTCTTCAGAAATGGGGACATTACACCAACGCATAAGAATTTTAATGCCTTAAGGTTTGTAATTTGCGCTTACACCAACTATTGATGTGATCGAATGCATTTTTCCGTTAATTGGATATGGATTGGTTCCTTATCACTCCAATAGGTTTCCCTTTTTATATACTGTGTCCCCAAGATTTCACCCGAAATCTGGGACTACCCTTTTTAAATTTTTTTGTTTCTTTTTTTACGTTACAGGATATGGATACGAGTATTCGTTTGATACGAGTATTCGTTTGATACGTATACGATACTGTGAGATACGTCAATTTTAAAAACCCTTGGATACGATACGATAATACGTATATATATATATATATATATATTTATTTATTTTTATGTACATCTACTCATTTTACTCATTTTTTAGTCCATAAAAAACTGAAATAGTAATACAAAACTTGAATCAATGTTCAAAACATTCAATATACTTGAGACTTTGCATTTTTATTGATCATGTGGCTGCCATACATATGATATACGAATATCATGTTAACATGAATATGAACAAAACTTGAAATTTGAAAAATATACTAGGATCCATGTTCAAATTTTCAAAACAAACAATATACTTAAGATTTTACATTTCATTGTTCATGTGGCTGCCATACATATGATATAGGAATACAAACAAATCTAGAATATATCATCTAGATTTTCCTCAAAATCAAGTTCATGTTTGCCACTGCGCTAGCTCCACTCTCATTAACTCCACTCTCCGCTCCCGCGAACTCCTTTCAACGTCATCTTCGCCATCAACTAATGAAAGTTGGGCAAGCGTGGCTACGGAGGCATCCAAGTCTATGGTCTCGGAATAAGATCCCAAAGTTTGTGAAGCCCTCTAGCATACTCGGACTTGTGACAAGAGGCGCAAATGGAGTGCACATTTACCAAATCCTTAGCTTTTTTAGATGCCAACTTGTTTCTTTATTGAGTGGATAAAGCTATAAGTACTCAATTCAAAGACAAGTTAGTATCCTAAGTTCTAACTTAATAAAATTTAAAATATTCCAAATGATTCTAAATTTTAAAATTTATAAATGTTATACCTGTGAAAGAACTTTTATAGCAGTAGGACGTAAGTACTTGGCATCATGGCCATGTACACGCCACCATGTGGTTGGAGTCAAGCTACTCTTGTCAAAAAGAGCCTCAATCGATCCCATGTTGCCTTCTGAACCAATAAACATGCCCATTTCACTTCTGACCACACTGGCTATAGATGGATCAGGAAAAATTTTTTTGAATGCTGCCCTGGTTCCATTTCCAACTTCGGAGTCAGAAAATGGTGCTTGCCTGTTTGGTAGCCCAAGTACATCAGAGCTATAGTACTTTGGGGTCAGTGCATAAGCAAGGAGATGTAATGGGGTGGTCATTTTATTCCACCTCTTCATGACCACAGTCTTGACCTCACCGTAGAAGGTCTCTTCTGGATCTAGACCTTTTTTTTGTATTATATCTCTGATGCGCTCAAGCATGGAATCTATGCCATCATATATCTCTCCCAAGCATGCTTCATCAGTATCTACATATCGGATCATGGAGAGAATGGGTTTTGTAAAACTCAACAAGTACTCAACCTTGGCCCACCAATCCTCATCAAGGACTCATGATTTTACCCTTGTAGCTTTCTCTGTATTTGACTGCCTCCACACTGACCAAACACTGCTAATTACCATACTGCTTAAAGTCTCTCTCACCTTCACAAGCCATCTCAAAACAAGTGTGTGAGAGACAAATCTACTTTCTGCAACCTTCAACAACTCTAACCTTGAGAATTTCCTAAAAATGGCTTGTGACATATGATGGTTTGTGATAAACATTTGAATGTCATTTGCCTTAGAATAAATTTGCTCAATCCATGGGATTTTCCCAATCTTTTGGAGTATCAAGTTAAGGGAGTGGACAGCACAAGAGGTCCAAAAAATGTGCTCATATCTACCCTCTATGATCATTCCTGCTGCTTTACAATTTTTAGTGTTGTCCGTGATTACTTGGACAACATTATGGGGGCCCACCGACTCAATTGCCTCTATTAAAATGTTAGCAATAAATTGTGCATCCTTGACTTGCCCTTCATAGTCAATGGCTTTAAGGAACATTGCCCCTTTAGGGCATACTGCAACAACATTTATGAGGGGTCTATTTCTAGCATCTTTCCATCCATCTGAAATGATGGAAACCCTTATTTCCTTCCATGAGTCTCTGATTGGCTGCAAAGTCTTGTGAATGTGTTCCACTTCCTTTCCCAAGAGTGTGGTTCGAACTTTTTCACAACCTGGGGATTTGTACCCTTGTGGAGCTTCATTGATACCCTTCACCATTTGATGCCAATATGGAGATCTCAATACATTAAAGGGCAACCCACATGCATAAATGCATCGAGCAACAACCTCATCGGCAACCTCCCTCTTTTCAATATTAAATGTTTTCTCCAATGCTCCTTTTGGCCTTTTTCGTGAGCTCTCTGGACTCTCTTCATCAAATGGTTGACTTTGAGTTTGAATGAAAGGATGAGAAGTAGGTCTAGGTGTGGGTGGTAGTGATGAAGGCCTTCTTTGCGAAGGAATTGTTCTAGTTCTATTTCTTTCAGTGTGTTTATCAGCCTCCTCTTGCTCTCTTAGGTACTCTGCCATTTTTTCATTTGATATTTTTGGGCACCTCTTTATCCCCACACCTCCAACACGGTCAAATGGATTTTCACTCGACTATATGAGGATCTCGTCTTGAGCTTGGCAACCATGACATATCCAAACCCGACACCCACCACCAACAATGTTGTCTACCACTGTCACATGTCTCCAAAGAGGGGAATTAGAATCATGTTTCATAGGAATTGATGTGTTTTCAGCTTGGCCTTGCACTCCACCCGAAGCAGAACTTGATGCCATCCTAATCTGTTTTTGATCACCAAGATCACCATAATGGTGCGAGGTGAGAGCATACACAGAGTTAGGATGTTTAAAAAATTAAAAACATTTTGCCTTAACATAAATAAATTAGTTATGTCATCCTAATCTGTTTTTGATCACCAAGATCGCCATAAAGGCGCGAGGTGAGAGCATACACAGGTTTAGGATGTTTAAAAAATTAAAACACAATTTGCCTTAACATAAATAAATTACTAATTAGTTATGTCATCCTAATCTGTTTTTGATCACCAAGATCGCCATAAAGGCACGAAGTGAGAGCATACATAGATTTAGGAAGCTAAAAAAATAAAAATTTAAAAACAAATACATTAACATTAAACAATGCATTTAAAATTTAAAAATACTTTTTTACCAATCAATAAATTAAATAACCATAAACTATGCCATCCTAATCTGTTTTTGATCACCAAGATCGCCATAAAGGCGCGAGGTGAGAGCATACACTGATTTAGGAAGCTAAAAAAATAAAAACAAATACATTAACATTGAACAATGCATTTAAAATTAAAAAATGATTTTTTACCAATTAATAAATTAAATAACCCTAAACTATGCCATCCTAATTTGTTTTTGATCACCAAGATTGCCATAAAGGCGCGAGGTGAGAGCATACACAGATTTAGGATGTGTTTAAATTATAAACTTTAAAAAAAATGCAACATAATAAATAAATAACCGTAAAAAAATAAAACAAAAGGATGAATTAAAAATAAAATAAAAATTAAAATACGGTATACCTGTAGTGTAGAATCGTAGATCTTGGTTGCCTCTAAAATTTTAAAACAATCTCTTCCTCTCAAGTCTCAACAATGGCTTCTTCTCCTTCTCCTCCTTGCAATGATGGACTCCAAACAATAGTAGCAATTGTTGCCCCTCCTTCAAATCTTTGCCTCCTCTAAACTCTTTGCAAAACCTCCTTCCAATCTTTGCCTCCACTAAGCTCTTCACAACTCTTCTTTGGCTCTTTGCTCATTCACTTGCAAAAAGACAATGAAATTGTTTGTGTGATTTCAAATGAGAGGGGTGGGTGCTTTTTATAACTTTTTGTGGGGGAGAGGGTGTTATTTTATTCATTTAGTGTTTAGGGTTCGGTTTTAGGGAGTAGAAAAGTCAATTTTTTTTTTTAAATAAAATAGAACTTAAAAACATATATAATCTTTGGATACGTACGAGCACGCACGGGAGTGCGTCGGGGATATGTCACGGATACGTCTTTACGTATCCGTAACGCATTATAATGACGCACCCCACGCATCGTCTCGGTACATATCCGCCATGTATCCGCTAAGTATCCGTATCGGATATGTTTCCAAGGGGATTCGGGGGGTTTGGAGTATCCGTGCAACGTAGGCTCTTTTCAAGTAACGGGTCATTTTGTGTTTGTTTTGCTGTAGTTGTTTGCATTGCTCTAAGGTATCCCAGAGAGTCATAAAAGCCAAATTCCCCAAGTACCCACATGCTAAAACTCACTCTATCCCTTCGCTAGGTTTTGTCTGAGAGAATTTTATTTATTTATTTATTAAATAAATAAAGTTCTTTTAAAAATAGATTGAGCTAAAATTGGAGGATTTAGGTTATATAAAGCACTTCACCCCATCATTATTACCATAAAACATTCACCGGGGGAAGAATTTTTGTAGACTAGCTAATCGGAGAATTTTTTTGAGCAATTGCCTGCAGACTTCTTTTGTTTTGTTTTATTTTTTTTTGTCTGTGTTTTGGTTTGTTTTCTCTGGCAATTCCCATAGCCTATTCATTCTTCCTGCCAGACCTTTTCTCGGGCCTAGGCTCTTGAAAGACTATCTAATATTTTTAACTACTAATCTGTCTAAAGGTGATCGAGCTCAAAGCATTCCTTCGGGGAGATTGCAAGAGGTTGCTTGGTCCAAAAAGGTGCAATAATGGATTTTATGAAAATAAGAAAAATACTGCCACCAATGTGTAGAGCTTGAGAAAATATGCACTTTAGAAAAAGCGACACTTAAAATGGAGCCACGGAGTGAAAGTTATGGCACTTATAAGTTTTTTTGCTACATCTTCTTGGACTCTTTCCAAAAATGGAAAATTTTATTCTATGCTTGTGTTTTCTTCACCGAAAATCCAAAAATGGAAATAAAATGTTGCTGATGAGTTTTCACACAACTTTAAAAGCAAAAGTCATGCAAGTCGCACTTTTTGGGAAGAACAATTTCATAATACAAGTCGCATTTTTCAAAGTTGCCCTTCCTCTTGAATTTACTACGCAAAACATGAAAGTCAAATCACTTAAGTGAAGTGGAAATTTTGGTGTTGCTGGAAGGTGGGAATTTGGAGGGTGCCTTGAAGGTGAAAAATTCCCATGATGGAAGTCAAGTCATTTAATTGAAAAGTGGGAATTTTGGAGTCACCTGGAAGGTGGGAATTTGGAAGCTGCCTGGAAGGTCAAAAATTCCCATAATGGAAGTCAAGTCATTTAAGTGGAAAATGAGAATTTTGGAGCTGCCAGGAAGGTGAGAATTTGGAGCCTTCCTGGAAGGTTGTTTTTTCCATTATGAAAGTCAAATCACTTAAGTGCAAATGGGAATTTTGGAGCTGCCAGGAAGGTGGGAATTTGGAGGCTTCCTGGAAGGTTGTTTTTTCCCATTATGAAGGATAAATCACTTAAAGTACAAATGAGAATTTTGGGCTGCCTAGAAGGGTAAGAATTCCCATCAAAGAGGTTTTATTCACCCATGCAAGTCGCACTTTTGGAAAAGAGCTTTCTTTCATGCTAGTCGCACTTTTGGAAAAGTAATTTCTTCATGCTAATGGGAATTTGGGGTTGCCTGGAAGGTGGGAATTTGGAGGCTTCCTGGAAGGTTGTTTTTTCCCACAATTAAAGTTAAATCACTTAAGTGAAAGATGGGAATTTTGGAGCTGCTTGGAAGGATAAAAATTCCCACTTCCTTGCCCTCTTATTTTTCCACAATTCCTAGCCAAAAGTGCGACCCATTCTGGCATAGCTAAATGCCTAAAAGCTGACTTCTTTTAATTGTTGGGAAGCATCCAGTTTTGGCGCCTAGGGTTGGAAAGGCTTTCTTTTTATTATTCTAGCTATCTGCATGTTGATGTGAGTGCACAGGGGAATTAAATAATATTTTTAGCTTGCTTGGCATGCAAGCAAAGTCTAAAAATAGAGGGCAGTAGGCTTTATAATCAGATCTCGGTGAAGAAATTAGATATTCATGCTATGAGCTTCATGTGTGTCTGAATTATTTGCAGGAATACTTCATTTATGCTCATATTGGTGAAAAAAGTCAATGTCGATACATTGAATATATCTTTGGAATCAGAGGAAGAAATAGATCTAGCTCTCATAATTGTAAGGGCTTCCGACAAAAAATTATCCTCTTGTTTCTAACGCAACCCATGTGGAAGTCATTGCATGGAAAATTCCTTTTAGGAGCTGGTGCATGTGTTCCTAATCTTCCAGTTGAAGCCTTCATTGAATTTACTTGTATTTGCCTTCACCCGGAGTGCTTTCCAGAATTTAAAATTGCTCATATGCAATTAAAAATAAAAGGTGATGAGTTTTGTCTGAATTGTTTATGGCAAACATTGCACTGGTGCACATACTAGAGAAGAACTGCAAAACTTCAAGGATAAGAGGGAAGACAGGTTAGAGGTAGCACCCGCGAGTAAATCTCTCAGTCAATTGTTTCCAGATCCAGTTTGGTGAGATTCAAAGGAAAGGATTCAACAGAATATGGGAGGAAAAAACATCTCAGATTCAAGGCAGAGATATCATTTAGATCATTCATTGCTAAAGTAAATGAAATAGAAGTGCAATACTGAGTTGGATCGGCATGTAGAGTATGGAAGAACAAGGCGAGAGTGTTGCGAGCTTTTTCTAATTTCTTCTCCTCTCTTCTTCTTCTTTCTCTTATTTTCTCCAACAGAGCAATTGAGCAATCAATTAAAATTGTAAAACTTAGGTAATTGGCTATAAAAGCCGTTACTTCAAGTTACTGGAAGAAGTCAATTACTTGGAAATAGGTGGCAGACATGTAAAATAGAAGGTTCTATTTTCAATTATAAATCATGCATGTCATGCAAAGAGGAATTCAGGAAGAATACTGCCAATTGCTTCCCCTTTTTCATAGCTTCCACATGTGGCAATTCATTAAAAAGCTTCCTATTTGTAATTTCCCTCTATACACTATAAATAGAGGAAGAGCCTACGGGTTAAAGGATCACAATTTGTTAATCAACATTCTTGAGTTCAGACTTTGTGTTGCAGCCCTTGATGTCATTTTTGTGAAAGCTGAGGAATTGAATAAAGACAGATTTCGGAGAACTTTGTGTCCACGGTGCATTTGCTTCTTACTTTTGTGTGGATCTTTAGATAAACTGTGTTATTTGAGATTTATATTATAAGTTTTTCTTTTCTTTATTTCGAATATTGTGAGATCTACTTGTTTATTTAATCCATGTGTATGAAACCAACTCTGTAAACTATTGGTTGAATTACATATCTTCCTTTCTTCTTTCCCAAATTCCATTATTTCCCCCTTTTGAAAATACTTCATAAACAATTGTTTACTTGTTGCAAAATTGCTTAGCTATGGTTCATGAGCTTTGTGATTAAAGTAAAACCCCACAAATAGTTATTAGGATTCATACCCACTAAATTGATAAACATCTTACACGGGAGCCTCACCGGTAAATGAGGGAGATTTATCTCATGATTGCCTAGGTTTTTAGCTGTGCAGAAAATCTAGCCAACAATACCACTAGACAAATATACCAAACCTCTCGGTATGCTTTCCCTTCTTATATACTTGTCGGTACATGGAAGAAGTCGGTACTTGAAAGATTTTAAAGCATATGAAATCATAAGGCTTATAATTATTATTAACTATGTATTAACTAATGTACAATTGAATAACCGCAAACATTTTGTAATTATATCTTGCATTATAAGATGACGAACACACAATCTACAAAGCGTTGAATCCACTTTTTCTTTATTCCTTCTAGTCTTCTAACATTGGTATTAGAGCTTGATGCTTGATAGGGTGTAGATCTGAATCGAAGATTGCAAATCTAAGGTCAGTAACTTGTAAAACCAAAAATTGTCAAAATCGAGAAAGTTGAGGAGGGAAAAATATATAGCAAGAGAAAATAGTCCCTAGGGCAAAAAGACATTCTGAACATAGTCACTAGGGCAAAAAGACATCATGAAACACAGTCGCTTGGGCAAAAAGACAGTCGTGAATTTGCATAATGCACATTTAAATACTTGTCATAATTTTTAGAGGGCAACATTGAAATATGTAATGTCCCCTTTTTCCAATTAAGAGTCTAAAATAGGACTTCTTGCCATCCCCTTTCCGTGGCAATGAAGCTTGGTGAGCAAGAGGAAGGAATTGCATTTTCATTTTAGTTTTCATAATTAGATTTAATATTTCTTTTTAGTGTTTCCCTTTATAAAGTAGGTTGGTTGTGATTGGAGAGTCATAAAGGCAAATTTAAAGATTAAAAGAAGCCCAAGGAGGTGGTCCACTTCTATTTGGCCTTTTGTGCCAAGCAAGTTCTATAAAAGGAGATTTGTGACTTCATTTGTAGCCTATCTTTGGCGCATTTTATCTATACTTGGTTTTTTTGGGCAAAGTGATCATTAACTATCCACTTGAGGACGAAGCCCCTCTTGTGTGACATTCCAAGGAAGACGAAAACCTTCCTGTAGAGCTTGGTGGAGGATGGAAACCCTCCATTGTGGGTGATTTAAAGACATCTCTTGAAAACTACTTGTAGATTTGGGTTTAAGGCATGAAGGAAAATACTCTACAAAGGCTTTTTGCATGCATTTTGGAGCTCTTCCCTAGAGGAATGACTAGGGTTTGAAGCTGGTTTGGGTCTTCTAGGGCACAAATTTCATATCTGATTTTATAATCTGAATCTCCATAATTTATAAGGCTGGAATCTATATTTGTGTGATTTTTGGTGGTGTTTATCTATCATTTTCAGCCTTGGTTTGTGGCTGTTCTGTTGTTGTCCTAAATTTAATTACAACAATATATCTTCACTGATTTTCTCCATTTATTTGTTGCCAATTGGATGGATATTGATTGCCATGGTTGAAATAATTATTTAGAAGCATTTTTCAGCTGTTGTGCATGGTTATTTCATGAATTTAAGCTCATATAGTTCGCCCTAGGGTTTTAAAGAATATTTAGCTGCTGTTAAAAAATCAGATTTCACTTCACTTGGGGTTTGTGTGGTTTCCTACTTTTTCAGTTTCAGCCCCAAAAAGGAACATTTTAGTGGTATCAGAGCTTCGGTCTTCCCATCCTGAGGGTATTCGTGCAAGGCAGTGACAATACAATCATGGAATGACGACCTAGGTTCTTACCAAAGGAAGAAGTCATTTCAAAGGCGGAAACTATGCATCCAAGTGTGTCACAACATTGTGGCTATCTATGAAGAATATAGGGCTCTTTCGAAGGAGATTTGTGATGCTATTTCGCTTGCCGAATTCATAGGGGTAAGCAAGGGTAGGTATGGGCCCAAGCCTAGACCTCAAGTACCACAGGAGGATCTTAACATGCCTTGGGGAGGGTGACGCTCTCCACATTTGATGATTCCAAAAATGGGACAGCTAGAGCATGGAAGAAGATGCAAGGTTTAACCCTAGACCACACGAAAGTGCAATGAGAAAAACCCAAACGGGTTTGTCTTGAGAGAAGAAGGAAAAAAATCAGATTTGTAAGGAGGGCTTTGAGGTGGAGTCACCAAAGAAAGAGGTAGAAGTACCTATCATTTTCCCTAAGGATGAGCCATTGACTGATTTTCCAAATAGCACTATAGAGACACAAGGGTTTGATGCATGGGCCTAGAAAGGAAAGGGAAATCATGGAGCATAAGTCCTAAAGTAAAAGTTTCTTAATATTTAATGATATTTCATTGATTTCCAATGGGTGTGTGTGTCAAAATGTTGAAAAGAAACCATATTTTCTTAAGGGTAAAGAGGATGCATTGGAAGAGGAAGATATCCACCATGCTAAGAAGGAAGAACCATCACAACAGCAACTCATAATGATGGATCAACTTTTGTGAGCCCTAGAAGCACCCACCACCATTGCCAAAGGTGATTCCTTGAATGATTTTCCGGACAGCCCTATGAAAGCTCAAGAGGATGGAGAAATTGCGAAACAAGAACCAAATAAAGTGGAAGGTAAAGAACTTTTGATTGTTAATGATGTTCTCTTGATTTCTAGTGGTTGCATGTGGCAAAATACTAAGGGAACTTGGAAGCATGAGGAGCAAGATGATGAAGTGAATGTTGGAGATAGCCCAAGCAAGCCTCATGAGATAATAGGAGTTAAGCATATTGGGGGTGTCCGAGTTATGGAGGGGTGTTCCAAAATCATTTCCTTCTTCTACACTAATTCAATTTTGTTGTCTTGAGCTAATTGACGAAAAAAATGACAAAATGTCATGGTTGAGGCTTCATTGTAAACCATGGCAAGTGGCTGCACATCATGATCAACACGCTGAAAATAGGGTTATAAGTGGAGAAAAATCTGAATACTAGAGGAAAGGTAAAGCGGAGCTTCCGAGTGAAGTTGTTATGAGGTACACCCATGAGACAAGGGCATTTCCGGGTGCCCATGACCACTTTCAGTCCGCTGTAATTTTCAGACCAGCAACTAAGGGTAAGCCATATGATATTTTGTTTGATCATGACAAGAGTCTATTGCATTATTATTTATCATTGCCATGCTTTGGTGATCCTAACTATGCTAATGAGGTTAAGGAGCAAGGTTGGGAGAAGACTCTTTGCCAAGGACTCATTATATATCTCCCAAGCAAAGCCTATGAGGTGGTTTTTTACGACAGCCCAAGGTACACGCATATTTCAGATCCTTTGTTTCCTTTTTCATCATCATGTTGGGCTGATCATCACAAACTCTTGGTCACGAGTTTGAACTTCAAGATAGGGGTTGTGTTGCACATGATGATTGAGAAAAGAAGAGGTATGATGAAGAGTTACATAGATTGCTTACATCCTTGGAATCCGGGTAAACCCTTGAAGCTCAAAGAAGGTGAAGGTAAAGATTTCAGTTTTGATTTTTCCTCTCTTTGCTTATGGAAGGGAAGGAATTTGATGAGTTTGTATGAAGTGGGAAGAAATGATAACTATGTACTCTTTCTTATGTTGCTGCCATGTTTTCACCTCCACAATCCGCAAGATCAATTAGTTTTGCAAGGAACTCTCAAGAATGACACTCAAAAAGAGCAAGTCCATGGAGGTAAGGTGTATTTGAAATATTTTCTGAGTGTTGGTTCTAACTCAGAAATTCTGAGTTGTAAGAAGGTTAAGGACAACTCGTGGCCCAAAAAGGTTTCAGTTTCATTGCTTACCAACATACCAAAACAGTTTGGTGTTCACCATGCACAAACAAACATGTATGATGACTATGTTGTATTGCTCCGCTCCATAATACTGCTGTGTTTTTACTCTTATGATCAGCTTGTGTCAAGTAGAAAGAAGATAAGAAGTGAATGGTGTAGCAAAGATGCTTGGGTGCAATACCAAATTTGTTTTAGCATATGTGGGGTTGGTACCATTGCAAACCTCAAAAGGGGAAGAAGGTCTGATTGCAAGATCAATTTGATTGATAATCTCATCTTTGAGTGTCCGGTAATGACTCACACCTTTGCATTTTGGTTCAGCTCTCATACATACCAACTTTCCCAGGTAATTGGTTTCTTATTTGGCCATGGAATAGTAATGCTCATAGATATTGGCACCACTCATAAATTAATCAGAGGAAAACTTACCGTTAAGCATGGGCTGAGCATAAGTAACTTTGGAGGCTTCAAGGTGACCAATGTCAATAGTATTTTCATGTTATCAAATTTCATGAGAAGGTGCAAGGTATGTAAGGTTTACCTTGAAATTAAGCCAGCTGAAGTTAATGTTGTTTGTGGGATGCAATGGTTTCAGTTTTTGGGAAAAATTCATTATGGTTCTCTTCTTTATAAATCAGCTCCTTGGAAGAACATAATTATAGTTGGGCATGCACAAATTCAGCCACCCAATAAGTTTATAGAAGAATTTAAATTGCTGATTTTGATACAATCAGATTTTGAGATGTTTCCAGATCTGAACAGCTATAACAGTGTCCATTTTGAAGTCATTAAATCATGGGAAAATGGTGGTAGATGGTTTCAGTTGAAGGAAACAACTACTTCAACCAACATAGCTCCAAGTTGGGTGGAAAATCAGGTGATTCATGACTGCCATACTTTGTTTTCTATCTGCACACAAGATGAATTGTGTATTTTCTTGGAAGGAACAAATTACAACATCATTAATGAAGATCATCTTGAGAAGGTATGTGTTATGGAAATTTTCAAACCTTGGAAAGAAGGGCATTTGAAATGCTTGCTCACATTCTTGGTTCCAAGATGGGAGGCTTGTACATATGATATAAATAGATATGCACATCTTTTTGCTTTTAGCCCATATTCCTTCAAAAGGGTGTATAAAAACAATAAAGTGGCAGATTATTTGTCAAGGATGACATTGCCCCACGTATTGAGAAGATGAAGGAGACTATGGGTTTGGATCAATTGAGTTTGCAATTGCTTGGGGATAAGCAATTTCGAGAAGGGAGGACTATAATGTTCCCCTTTTTCGAATTAAGAGCCTAAAAGTGGACTTCTTGCCATCCCCTTTCCATGGCAATGAAGCTTGGTTGAGCAAGGGAAGGAATTACATTTTCATTTCAGTTTTCTTAATTAGATTTAATGTTTCTTTTTAGTGTTTCCCTTTATAAAGTAGGTCGGCTGTGATTGGAGAGTCATAAAGGCAAATTAAAAGATTAAAAGAAGCCCAAGGAGGTCGGTCCACTTCTATTTGGCGTTTGGTGCCAAACAACTACTATAACAGGAGATTTGTGACTTCATTTGCATCCTATCTTTGGCATATTTTATCTATACTTGGTTTTTTGGGCAAAGTGCTCATTAACTATCCACTTGAGGACGAAACCCCTCTTGTGTGGCATTCCAAGGAAGACGAAAACCTTCCTTGTGGCTTGGTGGACGGAAACCCTCCATTGTGGGTGATTTGAAGACATCTCTTGAATTCTACTTGTAGATTTGGATCTAGGGCATCAAGGAAAATACCTACAAAGGCTTTGCATGCATTTTTGGAGCTCTTCCCTAGAGGAGCGACTAGGGTTTGAAGCTGGTTTGGTGCTTTCTAGGGCACAAATTTTATATATGATTTTATAATCTAATTCTTGATAATTTATAAGGTCAGAATCTATATTTTTGTGATTTTTGGTGGTATTTATCTATCATTTTTAACGTTGGTTTGTGGCTGTTCTGCTATTGTCCTAAATTTAATTATAACAATATATCTTCCCTGATTTTCTCCATTTGTTTGTTGCCAATTGGATGGATATTGATTGCTATTGTAGAAATAGTTATTTATAAGCATTTTTCAGCTGTTGTGCATGGTTATTTTGTGAAATTAAGCTCATATACAGTTCGCCCTAGGGTTTTAAACAATATTCAGCTGTGGTTATAAAAAAATCAGATATCACTTCACTTGGGGTTTGTGTGGTTTCCTAATTTTTCGTTTTCAGTCCCAGAAAGGGACATTACAAAATATTGTTGCGATTTTTAGAGGGCATTAGTCATGAATTTTCGAGGGCACAATAAAAAAACTGTCACTATTACGAGCACGTGAGGACACTTTGAAAATGCAAAAACATCATTGTCTTTTAGGGCACATTTTTTTTTTTCAGACTAGAGGACAAAACGTGAGTTCCTAGGCTAGTTTTTAATCGAAACTACATCCACGAAAGGGGAAAATCGCAAATCAAGAGATTTGAAAAAGATTAAAAACTCGTCAGGCACAATCCAACAAAGAAGACAACTTTATTTGGTATTTTTCTAAGTTTTTCAATAGTACGGTTATTTACATTGATTTTCGGATCAAAATCTGGTTGCATTGTTTATTGGGTTGAAATTGCTGTATATACTTTTGAGGTTTTATTTTTGAATGGAAATTCCATTGGAAAAATACTCTCACCTCATAATGGTTGATTTGGAAAAATCATCGAGAAAAAGTAGTATACTTACGATCGCCGCAGATTTTACCCATGATATTACAACATACCTACAAGATGACCAAGAGCAAGTCACTTATGGGATTTATAACAAGGGAAAGTTCAAAGACAAACCAAATGGGTGAAAATTTTTCGATGCAGCTACTTATTTCAAAGAAGTCCACACTTTGAAGACGGGAGGGGATTTGGTGTAGATGAAACTCAACATGGATGGCTTCCCAGTTAGTTCGGGAGTGTGGATCTTGGGAATTATACCTTACGAGAGTTATGAGACAACTTGATGGAGCACTATGGATGTAGCTCAACGTGGATGGTTGTCTAATAATTTGGGAGGTTTGTAATTCGAGAGTTTGGGGAGGTGGAAACGGGAACTCAGGAATTTTGCTCGGGAACTACACCTTAACGAGGGTTACGAGGCGGTTTAATGGAGTTCTACTTGGTCAAAGAATGAATTTGAAAGAGAAAGCTTCTGAAGAATGTGTGGTTCTGTTTAGCTTTGTTATTTTAATCTTTTGTCAATATTTGTGTTTTTGCTTTTTGTAGTGTAAGCCTTAAGAGGGGGTATACGAATATCAAGCTTATAATTTATTATTAAGTCATTATTAGTTATGTATTAACTAATGTTTGATTGTAACTACTACAACCATTTTGTAACTATATTTTGCATTATAAAATGACAGACACCCAATCTACAAAGTGTGCAATCCATTTTTATTATTCTTTCTTTGTTCAAGTCTTCTAACAAAGCACACGAGAGCAGAGTAGTACATGGCACTTAGGCAACATGTGAAAATAATTTGTCCTATCAATGACACCTTAGAAGAAAATCCTTGTACGCGGGTGTAACATCCCCATATACTTGGAATTTCTTAATGTCAGGATTTATGTTTAACGATAGAGACAAATGGGTAATGGGAAAATGATTTTTTTTGTGTCCTATTTTCTCTCTGGCGATTTATAGGCTGAAAGCTTGATGCGTTGTTGTAGCTATGTTAGGTGTTGGGTACAATAGTTCAAGCACAACAACTTTACTTTCAAGCTTGAACTAGAGGCATTGCATATACCAAACATTGTGATTTGTTTAGTCTTGCAAAATTTGTTTTGATTTTTGAGTTTTAACCGCACCAAAATGACTTATTTTTTGACATTTCAAGTCATGAAAATATTCCCTTTTTAAATATCCTTCTCAACAACTACTTTTGCTTTTCCCGAAAAGGTAACTATATCAATTTTTTCAAAGTTTGAATAAAAGATGAAACTTATCATTTTCTTGGCTTCCAATTCCATGTAATTGCCACACACACTCCCAATGCTTTGAATAAATGCCATGGTGTTAGTTTGAAAGCTTATCGAGGAAGCTTTTTATTTCTCCTTTCCTGCCAAATTTGAGCTATTCTGAACTAAGCTGAGGTATTTAGTGGAGTGATGACGAATTCAGACATGGACACTACTTCTCTTCAGCAAATGGAATTAAGTGCAGTGTAGTCTGACTAAAGCGACATCCATTACGCTTTTTAGCTGCAATTATTGGAGGCTCTCACTGTCTCCCTTGCAACAACCCAACCTAACAATTCTGCTTCTACTTCTACTGCTATCATTTTCAATAGCAAACAACTTGCTCTTCACGGACACACACTGCCATCACACTATCCAACTGAAAATGTTGCTGTTGCAAAATCAAGTTCGAGTGCACGGAGCGGTGGCTAGGTCGTGGCTGTTAAAACATCTCAGAGAGTGCAACAAATGGAGGATGTCAAAAATGAAAAAATAAACTGTGCTCTGATACCAATGTCAGGGCAGGAATTTGGACTGAAGATTGAATTCTAAAATTGCATATGTGCAAACCCCAAATTTATAATGTATGGCCATTTAGTTCATCTCTAGGATGACTCTTCATTTCATGTTCAGGATGACTGTTAAGATTTTACAAGAACTCAAATATTACTGTAACCTAGGATTATATACATAATGTTACAGATGGAACATTGAAATTACGTCAAAAGTCTTTATGAAGTCTTTTGTAACTAGAGTCAATGAGTTCAAAATGGTTTAACCTTCAAGTAATTCTTCTTCCTCAATGTATGTAAGTTAGTTTGCTTGAGGTGGGAAAAGGCATTCTATTTTTGATATTGAGTAACTTGATCCATTACCCACTCACTTCACAGAGTCATTTTCACGACACTTTGTGCCAATTAGAGAGGTTTGTATTCTTCCTGGAAGACACCCACGGGGTTGTTAGAAGGAATGGCCCTACTCGCCAACACAAATACTATTGTATTCTCTATTAGTGAGACATAATAGTTCATTACATTCATGATTAGCCTATATATTCTGCAATTTAAATTCTGCTGTTTATCTTCCATGCATTAGAATTACTAGCATATTGTGTTCCTTATGAAATTTATGTGTTGAGTGTGCATTTGCAATTATATTGGTGTGTACCTACAATTGCTGCGGAGGTTAACAAACCTAGTTGACATTAAAAGTGCTTGACACTGTGGTGCCGTTTGCTGGTGAGGTATCAAAATACCAAGTGGAACTAGCGAAAATATCTTTTTATGCAGTTTTCCTGTTATGTGGAAGGGAAAGCGAATGGGAATAGGAGATTGACATCCCCTCCTTGTCCACCTTCCAGAATGCCGGTATATCAAGTATCTTGAAAACTATCCTAAAATTTTCCTTTTATTGCTTTTTCTTTCTTTTTACACTTTTGTGTAGCTTACTGTTTCTATTATTTTTCAAGATTTTAAAAAAGCTAGCCAACTTAGTCACCAAAGCTCTGAAATTTCCTGAAAACCTGTGTGTCTCTTTTGCAAGTTTTTTGAGAGGAGTTTGAGCCTGAGACTTATTAGGAATCTTAGGTTTTTATTGGGTCACGGGTAGTTTCGAATTTAAATATTTGTCCGAAAAATTAAACGAATTGTGTAATGTCCCTTTTTAGGGCTGAACCGCAAAAACAATGAAATCACACAAACCCAAACTGAAATATATTCTGATTTTTATACTAGCTAACTGAAAAAATGAATCAACAGTGCACAACAGTCTGATTTTTAGGACAACAGCTAGGAAAGAGCAATAATTCAACAAAATATCACCATTAACATCATCTACAACATGTAGAAACACTTTAGGAATATTTTAAGGCAATTATCACTCAAAAACTCAACCACAAACACAGCTGGAAATTAATTAAATGACAATAGAAGTACAACTCTCAAAAGTGACTGAAAATGAGGTCTACAAATCCCAATAAATGGCAAATAAGTGATAGATCGGTTTTATAAATTTGGAGAAGTTTGAATATCAACTTGAAATGCCAAAACGTTCCTAGAAGGCACCCAAACACACTCCTACCCAAGTCGCCACCCTAGGAGAGGGTGCCAAAGTGATGAAGAACCCTTGATATTCTTCTCCTTCCATGCCCAAGCTGCCCAATCAGAAAGATAGTCTTCGTAAAAGTCCTAAACACCACCAAACTGGAGAGTTTTCGTTCTCCAACTTTCAACAAGGAAGGGTTTCGTCCTCCTTGCTTGCCACACAAATGGATTTTTGCCCCTTAGTGGATTGGAACAGAGCAAACAACCCTAAAACCGAAGAGATAAAATGATATTAGCCACCAACATGCCCAAAATGAGCCTATGCGACCCCTTATATATCCTTATGGTGGCGCCAAGAGCCTTTAGGGAGGAATTACCCAAGACCGGCCTCCTTTAGAAGCTTATTTTATCTTTAAGCTTGTATTAAAAGCTCTCCAACCCAGCTGACCTGCTTTATAGGAAAATACAAAAGAAAAATATAATTATTAATTAAAGAAAGACTAAAATATAATCCAAGGGCTTCCCTTGTTCATCTACTTCTTGCCCACGGGAAGAAGAATGGGCAAGAAGCCTTTAATTGGATTAATTCGAAAAAGGGGACATTACAAATTGATTGTTGTTGATGGGGTTGGTTCGAGAGAATGAAAATATTTCTATTACCATACTGAAAATCATCGGGATTATGAAATATTTTTACTTTTAGGAGAAATCGGTGTTTCATTCTACTCTATCTAATTAGATCCTCTAATTGTGGTCATTTTAAATGAATATATTGACTATATAACACAAAATATCTCTTTGACTTGCTGATAACTAGGTATATTTCTCCGTATTTCCCTTACCATTTGGGATATATATATAAGTAAACACTTTTACTTTGGAGCTATGAACCGGGCGGTTCTTGGATCCCCTCCCTTACATTACAGTATGCAGTATTAATAAAAAATTCAGGGCAGCCTATACCAAAAACAGCTATAATATGCCACCCGAAATTGATAACGCAAAGGCCAAACTATATAGACTAGAGAAACCTGATACATAGACTCAGTTAGACAATTCTATTATCTCCTCCTTCACACGAACCTCTGGAGTGATAGTAGCCTCTGCTTCCTTCTTGCAAGAAATGAAGCGACGTCCCATCTCTCCCGCTTTGGCAGCCTTAAGTAGGAAGTCATAAGAAGCTTTACCCTTACACTTGAGCTAAGCAATTCAGGAAGGAACTTGGTGATTGACGCAGAGAGGGAATCCAGGTCCAAAGGAGGAATGGAGACCGGGCCTGAGTCTTTCATACGACACTTCTGACGAGCTGCAACAACGAAATTCTAGAGGGCTCTGTTTACTGTTTCCAGCTCTACCACGTGCCCGAACGACCATCTCCATCTCCCTAGTTGCGAGACTCACGAGAAGGTATGCCGTGGGCATGCTGATCTTAGCCGCTTCCTCTTCCAATCCTACCGCATGCCTTGGAAAAATAATGTGTCAACCAATCAGGAGGGTTTCATCTTTGTTACGGCCGATAAGCAACAAATGGGAAACAAAGACAGCGATTTCTGCATCAACCCTTGCGTAACCCCGCCCTTCGAACATAGCTTTCTACGAATGCGCTCCACCGCACGCATACCGAGCACGAGCCAATGCGGAAAACCTTTCTCGACTGGAGGGAGTGATGGTACCATAAAATCCATTTCTCGAGTTTCCCCTTTGAGAAACAAATAGGGATAAGACAGAGAAGCCATAAGAGCTCTCGCGAAGCACCAAACGAACATGCACTGGAAATTGTGAGAGATGGGCGTGAAAAATGAAAAGGCAAGACACACTCTTAAGGATGGCTTCCCACGTACTAAATCTCCTCGAATTTAACTAGATTTTGATTGACATCACTTTCAATAATGACGGCTAAAGCAGCCACTTAGACTTATCATTAGATATGGTGGCCTCTTACTGCATCCCCCGATTGGCTAAATAGTCGGCCACCGCTGAGTTAGCCTCTCTTAACACATGACCTATACTCCAGGTGTCCAACTCGTCAAGCCAATAGAGAGTATTTGAAATGTAGAAATCTAGGGACCAATGAGTGGCCTTACTTGTTTTTAAGCTGCACCCGTATGATGATTTGCGAATCTCCTTCAATGAGAAGGTGGGAACTTCCACATTCTACCACTCTTATTACCCCAAAAAGGAGGGCTTGGGCTTCAACTTGGTTGCATGATCCATCTCTGAGATGAAATGATCAAGCGCTAATCAACTTTCCATGCTCATTTCGAAGAATGCACCCCACCCCGAAATTTTGAGATTCCCTTTGGAGGCCCCATCGAACCATTTGGGAAATATTGAAATTGAACTATATTCCATTTTTCCTATATATATTTATCCTTTTTCCATATAAAATTGGATACACACACACACACACTTCTACATATATAGAGGTTTATTTGTCATCGAGTTGCATGTCTAGTAGACCCTAAGATAGAGGGTGATACTTGCCAAGACATTCTGCTATTGAAATTGAGTTTGTTGACTAAATTTTAGTAGGTAATTACTCCCCAACATAGGAATAAGCGACTAATCCCCAGTACTTGCTCCTGAACTACCTGATAGAATCATGGCCAAACCATAACGATAATCAAAACCAAAGCTCCCACAATGAGGAAGTTGAAACCATGAACTTTCCTAGTGTTTTCCCCAAAGGAGGTGATGCTCACAAGAAAAACATTCTTCCATTTGTAATACCTAATTATGTTGGAAAGCAAGTGTATAAAAGAATACTCTAATATATTTCTTTTTGTATTTGATGTCCCATGCAAGAGTTATGACTACAAAACCGACCTACAAAGGTTGAAGTTATTGCATGCGATTCTCAAAGGAGCAATAAATTCATTCATGAGCCTCGGAGTAGATTCTATTCCCACCTGGAAAGACATGAGATCTAAATTTATAGAGGTGGAGAGATTATTGCAGGAGTAGGAACCAAAGAGGAGACATTTTTAGAATGGTACATAAATTTGAAGAAATCTTAGAGGACTATACTGAGATCTCAACACACCCCGTGAAAATGCATCAAGCATGTTTTGGAAGATGATGCCTTGAAGATTATCTTTTTGAGGGGCCTTATGGACGATTGCCTAGATCTCTCAGATCTACTAGAAGGGGAGATATCACCTAGAAATTCAAATTCCTAGATCAGAGTGGGTCACTATGCAAGAAGTATTCTAGGTCTTCCAGGAGGTAGGGTAGGATTTCAGAAACTCTATCTTAACCCCAACCTCCTAACCATCTATGCTAATAACCAGAGATGAAATGGGAAGACTCCATGACAATCTAAAACGGGATATTTTAGATTCTCTAGGTTCACAATTTTGATACCATGCAGGCCAAAAGTAAGGAAGAGGAGGACAGGGCATTGGAAATCTCCAGTTCAAGATGCAGATAGAAGCCCCCTAATGGTGAATGCCCTTTGAAGAAGACACACATTTGTGGCATTTGCACAGATAATCGTGATGTAAAAGATTTCCCTCTTGTACAACAACTTAAGTCAGACATTGATGATAGTGAAGAAAGCTGGCAACAGCTTTGCTTTGTAAGGAGCATAAAGCCAAGTTTGCAACAACTGCCATTTTGAAAAGGCACACTCGCTGCAAATTATTCATTAGACAATCAATTATTGTAACCTGTGATGCTTTCTATCCTCCTTCGTATGGGTGCAACTTTCTAATGCAGTGATTTTCCCAGCAGAAAATGCAATTGCAGGGAGCTTCTTTGATCAATACGCGCATCTCTGGCATCAACAGCCGTGGCAGTGGCCTGCTTAGCAATTTATGTAGCAGCTCTCTGCCCCCAACCAAGGGGTTGCCTGACCTCAATAACAAACTGCTTAGAGACCCAACCAAAATACACACACGGTTTCTATCGATATACCTATGCAACCTCCATCAAATCCTGCAAATAGACACCATGAAGATCTGTACCCCTTTGAACCCATCTAGGACTATCGTGTGCAGACCTTTGATATTGGTCCTATCTATTTTCCAACTGATTTTGTTGGTATAACACTCAAATCTGGCATTGTCATTCCTAGTAACTGATGAGCATAGAGCGAACCTTCTCACAATGAGCCTGAAGTCATACCAGTGAATGCACCAAAAACCAGCATCATACAATTACCTATCCGGCAAAGACGAACACAACCTGAATTTGCTTTTGAGTCATCTTCTGACTTTAGTAATGAGTGGAAATGCTTTTATTTCAAAATTCTTTTAATGCAAGCCATTAAGGACATGAGCATTTATGCTAAACAGGTCAGGGAATAATGCATGAGAAGAGCAAGGAGAAAAGGAAACGATCTTAAAACTATCCAAGTGGTAGGTAACCTCTCAGACCTCATATTAGGTTTTGCGTTTCTCTAAATATGGTGATCTAGGAATTCCAGTTGTTGATGTGAAAACTAACGGTAAACTAATAAAAAAATGTCTTATGTGATTTAGGAGTGGTCATCAACATAATGGCTAGAGAAACCTTGGAACAATTGAACATAGAAGGGATAAGGGATGCTGCAACAATCTTGCAGTTGGTAGTAACGTTTATGGTTGAACGGAAAAGGGTGCTTGAGAATTTAATTGTAGTAGTTGTTGCATGGGAATTTCTTTTATATTTCATCATTCTACACCCTACTCATGATCTGGGTGGTTACCCATCGATATTGGAAATCTACAGGTTGGTCACAACTGATGCATATATTGGTTGTAGGTCAGGTAACATGACAATATCCCATGGGGAAAGACTAACGACTCTCCTTGCACCCTCTATTTAGCCTATACTTGATATGGTGAACAGTTTTGGGCTGATACAGATGATGAGACACCTCAAACTCTGCATATAAAATCTTGCTCAGAATATTCCGCTAGGATCGTGTTAGTATTGGACAATTATTTAGAGTTGAAGTTATTAGATACTGACCAGTTTGTTGACAAAAATCCCCATAGTTTGTATACCGACAAGTTTTTTTTTGAGACATTGGAAACCATCAATAATTCTGCAGATTCTACAGAAGAAATTAATTCAAACTGATGTCCAGCAGACTCATACCTTTCTTACACTTTAATTTTTTTATAAATTGTTATGGTAGTCATCCAACTAGCTGAAGATCTTGCCTGGAGTTTTTCAAATGCTGGAGAGTCTCAATTGCTGTATACCACTGAGTTTGCACAGTTTTTGCACAACCTGGATCCACACAGATCTCAGACTAGATTGTTTCGGTATGGGTACGTGCAGTACGCTGAAACGACAAATTTTAAAGAACATCGGGTACGGTACACTGTGGGTATGTTCGTACAATATATTTTTAAAAAGTAAAAAATATAAATATATATAAAAATTTAAAGAAAAACAAGCTTATAGTCTTAGCAACCTATAAAATATTAGAAGCCAACAAGTAGTTTATTATGAATTAAAAGCCATCTAAAGCAAAATTTCTTTGACTGAATACAAGAAGACCACAAAACATTAAATCTATGAGTACATCTACAAATGGGCTCACAAACATTCCACTTATTGTTAAGGAAGGAAAGGTTTGGGGAGAAGGCAATCTTTTCATAGAGTTGTTTGGAGGTAGCCTCTTAGAGAGGGGGCCTTTTGAGCCACCTCATAGTATCCCAAAAGTCATTTTCATCCTCCATAATTAGTCCAGTAGAGGGAGTTGTGAAAGCATTTCTAAGCATTGTATACATTCTGAACTGAGATTGAGGAAGCTTATAGAAAGCTTTAAGGTCTGTCCATTCCATCCACTTCCCAAATCTGTACAAGTCATGAAATATTTTAATTCCTTTATCAAACCAAAGGAGGGCAGAGCAGCCTCTTGTCAAGGCAAGGATCTTGTCATTATATTTCAGATTCGACGAAAATCGATTTGTAGGCTTGGCACCTAGTGTCAAAGGAAGAGAAGATAGGCTGCCCAACCACCAAGTGCTTCACTTGTTCCCATGCCTTCCAAATTGACTGAAGAATAAAGGACCCATGAGGAGCAACAAGAAAGCCCCCAAATAGTAAGTCAACCAAATGAAGTCCTTTTCATCTCTCTTGACCCTTCGGAGCCTATTGGCAATATTGAATCTCACACAAACTTTCCAAGGTTCAATTCCAGTCAAAGCCCTCAAGTTTTATTTATTTTTTTGCACTTAAAAAAAATCGTGGTTCTTGTATGCATGTGATTGAATTAATCTAAGCTAGTGAAAGGAAACTAACACCAAGTAGATTCCTAACTTAGTTAATCAACAACATAAACATCATGATAAAGCTAGAAAGGAAAAGCTATACTAATGTGCATCAAACATTAAATGCAAACCAATCCTTTGATATTTGGATATGCTTTGTAATTGTAGGTACTCCTTTAGTGAGCCGAACTTAGCCACGTGCGATTAAAGGAAATTCTCCATGGAAGAGGAAGAGATCTCACCAATATGGCTTAATTTCCATGTTTGGTTCTTCTCTTACTACTCTTTGCCAAGTAGAATAGGGAAAAGTTAGCTTGATCAATAAGCCTTCCAAGATTGAAATGTTGTTATCATATGCAGATGTCTCACAAAGACATGGTGTAAAGGTGTAAAATTGGTAGGAAGGTACTAGGTTTTTTATATAGATTTCTGTTTTGGAGAAACTTGCAACCTAGTGAATGTGGGATAAAGGGAAAGTAGAATTAGAAAGGGATAAGTATGATTAGAAGAGATTAATTAGAGATTAGCAACTCATGGGAGTTGAGGGTGATTTAATTAATCAACTAGGATTAATTAATAGACCAAATTAAGCTTATAGAAGCTATTTGGAGATGATTTAGAGGGAAATTAGTATAATTTGAAGGATTTGAAAGGGGATTTAACCG
Source organism: Taxus wallichiana var. yunnanensis (assembly GCA_018340775.1). Classification (NCBI taxonomy): domain Eukaryota; kingdom Viridiplantae; phylum Streptophyta; class Pinopsida; order Cupressales; family Taxaceae; genus Taxus; species Taxus wallichiana. The sequence continues at coordinate 324,541,280 of CM031238.1, read as the reverse complement.
ATAAGAAGGTTTATTATTAAAAGGCTTAATTAATTAATAATGGTTAATTAATTAATTAAAAGAGGATTATAACTAACAAAGTGTCGTTAATTGGCATCCAGGATGAGGGATGAGACTAGTTAATTAACGAAGTGTCGTTAATTGACTGAGATGGAGGGGAATGTTAGCTAATTAGCGAGAAAGATGCTAATTATAACCAAATGATAGAAAAGAGGATAAAGAAGTGCAATTTAAGTATTTAAAACTGCGTAGTCGATTTAGGTGTTTACAGTGGTACTGTGTATGTACCACAACGTACTCGAACCGTACCGTGCAGTGCGTGCACGGGCTTGGTATGGGGGTACTTGGCGTTTCCGGGCAGTCTAGATCTCTCGAAGATCGGGTAAAAATTGAGATTGCATTTGGTTCGTCTTTTTCATATATAGAAAGTTAGAAAAAATAGAGGGAAAGATTGTTGTTTGTGTTTGTGAAATATGAGAATGTGTTTTCCTGAGCTATGGACACATGAAAGGCATTCCTTGGAAATATGTAAACATCACACACACACATAGATATATATATATATACAGGAGGAATCTAGACCTACAAGACAACCCTAAAGGAAAATCAATCCAACTCTAATGGACATGGTAAAGGAGGGGCTGTAAAAGTTGTTAAATGCTGGTTTATCCCATCTTTGATAGTCAATGGATATCATCTTAGGTGAGGGGAAAGTGGAGAATATTTGTGGATTGTTGAGAGTTGAATAAAGCCACACGAAATATCACTTTCCACGCCCTTTCATTGACCAAGTCCCGAATAAGCTTACTTTGGGAGGAAGCCTTTTTCCTTAATGGATTTGATGGCTATAATCAAATGCAAATCTCATAAGATGATTGGGATAAGACTACCTTTACTTGCTCGAGGGGAATGTTGATAAATTTGGTAGAGCTTTCAAAAGCTAAACTAAGAAAATATTTAGATTATAAAAATAATAACTCTCACAATAAAATGCTTCTTCAACATCATTCTTCAGTGAGAGACATTTACACATATAAGATCAAATCATGTAACATAACCTCCTGCAATTACTCTCACCTCAAGACTGTTATGAGAGTTATTTACAACTTAACAAATTTAGTAACGTCTATTATTTAACCTATACTTACTCACACACACACTATTGTTAACTACCATGTTGTTATAACAACTAATTACACTATTCATCACACTATCTATTATTTAACCTATACTAACTCACACACATACTATTTTTAACTACCGCGTTATTCTTTAACTCATTACACTATTCATCACACTTATAAACAATTATTTTACTAATGAACTCATTTTCATGTGAGTTCTAATACAATATTTCTAACATTCCCCCTTTAGTACGAACATGGGGAGAAACATCACCTTCTAACTAAGCAACATACTACTTCGGAGCTTGCACATGGTCTTGACTTTCCAACTTCCCACATTGGTGCTTGCACTTGATTGTGGGAACACATTAACCTTAGAATTGGGAACTTCATTGACCAATCCATGGGAACATCAACCATGAATAGGGAACTCTATCAACCAATTCTGAGGACATCAACCTAACCAATCAAGAGTACTGAGAACATCACATCTACCGCCTGTTTTGTCAAGAACATCACATCTACCACCTACTTTTTCAAAAACATCTCCTGCTTCAATACTTGTGGTTCGGATCTCTTGCATCATCATCACATCAATGGAAAACAAGGAACTATACATGTGAACAAGTATGCACATTTGTTCTTATTTTTTAACCACACACAAACCGAAAACAAAAATACAAAAAAGGAAATGATGAGGATTTAGTCCTCGTTGTCTTTGTATATAGCCAACTGTAGACACCTAAATTCCGCTTTTGCAATCTTATTGCTAAAAGCACACTAATCACTCTCATTCTTACCAATTCCGTTATAATTAGTGATTTTCTTTGCTAATTAACTAACGTTTCTTACCATTTTGGTTAATTAACAATGCTTTGTTGATTACCTAGCCTCTTTCACATTCAGGATGCCAATTTACGACACATCGTAAGTCAAAATCCTCTTCCAAACAAACAATTAGCGATTATTAGCTAATTAAGCCTATTTTACCCTTGTTTTGGTCAATAAACCCTATTATTGGCTCAAACCCCTCTTCCAACCATTCAAAATCACCCCATTTCCCTCCAAGACATCTTAGAAGGCTTCAAAAGCTTATCCTAGCCTCTTAATTGACCCTAAGTGGTTGATTAAGGCTCCTCACATCCTAATCACTTGTTAATTCACTAATCATGATTAGCAAACCTTAATCTACTTTGTGCTTTTAGTCCCACATGCACCAAGATGCAAGTTTTCCCCAAATAGAAAACTATAAAAATGACTAACCACATACCTTTAAACTTTACACCATGCTTTGAATTGCATATCATATAAGAAATATGATTAAGAGCCCAACTTCCTCCTTGGAATAGCTTGCTCAATCTTTGCCTCCAATCTTCATGTTGGTTAGTAGAGGGATATCCAATATGGCCTTGTAGCCATTGTTGGAGAGATCCTCTCACCATTTGTGAAGTAGCAACAAACCCCAATTTGATTGCCCTCTTAGATCTAATTAGGTCTATGTTAGTTAGCAATTCATACTAAGTAGGCATGCTTTAGCTAAGATTGATTGATATCATGTTAGTTCTTTTAAGTATTCCATTAAGCTTTAATCATTGATGTTACTATTGTTAAATTCCTAGCTTTGTTAATAGACTATGTGGTGTTAGTCTAGCTATTTAGCTTTGCTAGAGACTTTTAGTAGTTATCACCACCATTTTGGATTACCGCCACTATGATCTCAAATGGCTTTGACTGATTTTAGCGCCCATTCTGTGTTAGTGGTCTTGGCTTTAGTCGTTTTGGCGCAACTAGTGATTAATGCAATTTTGTGGCCACGTCACTAGTGATTGATGAGAGGACACGATTGTTCTCCTTCCTCCTGTGCCTCCATCCTCTAGTTTATCACTACTTAACAAATTTGACTTTAGGGCCCAAGTACATGTCATAAGAGAAATCTCCCCTCAAATTTAAATGACTCGGGACGTCAAATTCACCCAAAAAAGCAACCATGAGGCATTTTTAAACACTTTTGACTTTGAAAAATAATTGGGATCTCCCAATCGACAATAGTCTCTAAAATAACGCTCCTTACTAGATTGCAGAGTACGGGTATGGGTTCGATACGCTAAAATGATTTAAAAAAACCCGGGTACGATATCTGTCATGGTATGTTCGTGCATAATATATTTTTAAAAATTAAAAAAATATAAATATATATAAAAATTTAAAGAAAAATGCATACTTATTAAAATTTAATACTCATAAAATCATATGGATTCATAATTTCATCATTCATGGAAAACAGATTTTAAATACTTTGTATTAATTCATGAAAGTTCAAAACATAATACATTCAACTTGGTTCACTTTTTAAAGTTTGAGTTTGTTTTATTTTTATTTTTCGCACTTTAAAAACAAATGTGTGGGTACGTACCCACAAGTCCTAGTACATCCGAGGTATGGTTTTCCTTACCCGGGACACTCGTGGGAACATACCCATAGTGTACTACTAGTACCGGTTTCGAACCGAGTACATTTTAGAATTGGTACGGGTCGGTACTAGGCGTTTCAATGCAATCCAACTCCTTAAGAAACAATAGTGTGGCCTCGTTTTGTTTATAATTTTTCAAAATAACAATTATTCAACACAACTTTGTTTGAACTTTGAAGTGAGTTCGGTTGAGCTCGAGGGCGTCTTCGGTGCGGCTTGCGGACAAGGTAGTGTAGAGCTTTGTCAAGCTAGTGGAGGAGCTTGATGGCAATGCAAGCATAAGAGCCAAATACAAAGAGAACACCGTCAATGAGAGAGGATGATCAGATTCGTGAGGCAGCGATCTTCATTACAATCTTGTCTCATTTCCCTCTCAAAATAACTTCTCCCTAAAATCTCGACTATCTCCTCTCTTCTTTTGCTATGTTCTTCATTTTTTCTATGGCTATCTCTTAGTTCTTTCCCTATATATGGATTCTCTTCAAATGACGTCTCCCTTAATTTCTGAAACGGCATGGGGATGATGATTGGTTCAAGGTGCTCATCTCCTCAAATGATCTCTCACGTTTTGGGGGAGGCGTCACTTCCTATCTCATGACTACTTTCATTGCTAACTTCGTTTTCCTTTTCTTTATCTTTTCCACTAACTAATCTCTTACTCCCAAAGTATTTCTTCCTCTACTTTATTCCTCGGTGTAGTAACTAACTTCCTTTTCTCCTCTTATCTTTTTATGTCTTCCTCATTCCAACTTCCTCTTTTCTTTTCGCATGCCACCATTTTTGCACCGATTTATCTAAGTCATCTACTTCTTCTATTCTACTTCCTTCCTCATCATTGCTTCCCATTCCTTCTTCCATTTATCCTCTTATGTGTTTATTCCTCCAATGCTCATCTTTGTTTCCTACACACTCTTCAACGTCTACTTCTCCCTTCTTTGTCAAGCTTAATCTTCTAGCCATGGGTAATTGTTCCACATGATTTTCTTTCTCCCAAGGTTTCCAATGCCTATTTCCTTAAGATTTCTAACATGTCATCTACTATATTATGCAATCCATTGAATATTTCTCCATGTGTTGTATGCGGGCTTCTTGTATCCAATTCCTATCTGCGAATAATCCTCTACCTATATGTTCTTCTCTCTTGGGGATCTCGGTGCTAGTTGGTTCATCTTCAAACTACAAGATTTTGCGAATTTAGATTTGTTTTTCTGTTTAATCATGGTGCCCGAGGTTTCCTGTTTCGGGTTGACAAGCCCTGTGTTCCACGCTTCCCGAGTCCATCGGGATGGAACTAGTTGACGCATTTGTTTCTTCTTTCTTTAAATTTAGTTGTCTCATCTGTTCTTCTCTTTCTAATCTCCTCCTTTCCATCTTCTCTTCCCTTTGTTTCTTCTTTTCCGCTAATCAAATTCTCTAATGCTACTCCCATCTTTACTCTACTTGACGACTTCCTTATCTCCTTCTTTCTTACTTCTACTATCTGCAATACTTCTGCTGAACTATTTTCCCGCTTGAATCGCTCTATTTCTTAATCTTCTTGTTAACTACTATCTCTTCTCTCCTTTAACCGTTATTTTCTTACTAAATTCTATATTTTCTCTCTAATATTTTGTTAATTTTCTCATATTTTATGCCTACTATTTCCCCCAACCATCGGACCAAATTTTTCTCTAAAAGATACATCTCTTCGGATCCCCCTTTTCCACCTGCCATCTCTTAGATGCCTTGGCCCCCTAAAATCACTGACAACTGCTTCTTATTTGTCCCTTTTGCATGATGAGAATGTGGATAAAAAGTAGTACCTTCTCTTCGAATCTCTCTCTCTCTTGCATTCAAGAAATTCCACCTTTTAGCATCAAAATTGGTCCAACCTTGAATTGCCCAAGGATAATTAAAGAGTTTAACATTGTCTCAAACCAGCAGTCAACTGCGTGCATCTAGGGTTCATCTAATGCTTCAAGTTTTTGTATCTTTTCTCTAGTCCACTATATAGGATTTTATATCCTTAGTCTGGATTCTTCTGTTACTTTTGCCAATCTTAGAATCCAAGGCCAAAGTAAGTGGGGAAATGAAGACCAATTTTATTTGTCCTCCCTACAGAAGAAATCTTATTCCTCTTGTAAATATGTGTAACCGGTTCTCTTTACTTCACACTGAAGGAGCTTCTTAAGTTTATCCGACCACCAATTCTTGATTTTAGTTAGTGCGGGTTTCTAGAACATCAACGGATATCCTCCCCGGACATCAGTTATTCAAGACCTAGGCTCAGACACCAAATGTTGACATAAAATAAGCAACATGATTACTGGTTTATGAAGTTTGTAAAGTCCTGACTAGAGCTGATATTACGCAGAGAAGGATAAATTTAATTTATTAAACACTTAATGTATTCAACAATTAAAATTAAAGTGGGTCTATTACTATAACATAACAGACAAAATTCAGCATAACATAAAGAACACAGATATTTCCGTAACCTATGTCAACTTAATTTATATAAATAAATGAAAGTACATTACAGTGCTATGTTACAGTATATGATATACCACCGATTACGTATATTACTCTGCATCATCTTTACACTCATACTCTCACTCACTTGCACCATACTCTTCTCACCCTTCCTACCTCATACTAATCCTAATCTTGTATAAATACAAAATACATTTGTTACAATCTAGCAAAAGACACGTCTATTGATTGTGCCTATGATACACCCAAAGTTTTTAATGGTTGCCACAAAGCATCTTCTGGTACTGCACAGATCTGCCAAGGTGAGTAGCTTGCGGAACTGGAATGTTGCTGCAATACGTTATGGAGCTTCTGCGTCATCTTCTATTCAGCTTAATCTAACAAAGAATGCTGCTAACAATCTCCAAATAGTTTCACTGAATGTTTCTGAATGATATGCATTCGGTGTCCATGCTTAGTGATCACAATGCCATGAGCAAAATCAAATGGGTCAGTCTAGATTTCAAAATGCTGATTGATATCAGACATTGCGAGGGGAGCTATGCAATAGTGGCACATTTGTGAACCATAACTGCAGGTGCTAATTCCCTTACATGGGGCAAACATCAAAAAATGGTTTTAAAGTTTTGAAGCAGAAGTCAGTAGTTTTGGCTTTACTTAACTTGCAGCTACCATGGAAACAATCCAAGTGATTATGCTATGGGAGTTGTTCTATTGCAAGGAGATAATTTGGTATGTTACCCTTCTGAACTTTTACATGGGGCAGGTTTGAAATATCCTACATATGACAGAGTTGTATTCACATGTACAAGCAGTTAAAAATGAAAGTAGTCTTTGTGGGGCAAAGATAACTTGCAGCTACCATGGAAATGATGCAAATCATTATGCTGGGGGTGTTCTATTGTAAGGAGATAATCTTTTATGTTACCATTTTGAACTTTTACATGTGGCAAGTCTGAAATATCCTACACGACACAGTTGTATTCACCTGTACAAGTAATAAAAAAATGGAAATATTGTTTGTTGAGAAAAGAAACAATTGTTCACACTTCACCAACCTCTTCAATATTTACATGCACAATTAAATTTGCAATAAGGAAGGCGCTAGATGTTGATGGGTTTCTTGCAATAATGTCATTTTCATTATTAAATCTAAAAGAGGTGTGACTAACAAGTTGGTTGATATGTTGTCCAAACCACCTTTGAGAAAAATATCTAAGCTTCAACCATTTGTTTGTGAGATGTATGTTGAAGAATATGCACAAGATGGAGATTTTGGGGAGGTATATTAACTTTTACATGAGGCGAGTGCAGATTTTGAGCACAAGGAAGACTACCACCTCAGGGAAAGGCTACTCTACAAGCTGGGGAAAATTTTGTACCAAAAGGATGGAAAAATTCAGTTCATGGGAGAGGCGCACACTTCTGAACTAGGTCACTTTGAAGTAGCGAAGACAATGGAAATTTGCAAAGCAATATCTAATAGCCAAAGATGCAAGAAGATTTTGCTAAATTCATAAATAGAAAGTTGGGGTTGTATATGCCACTACTGGCTCCTACAATACCATGTTAAAGCATTTCCATGGATTTTGTAGGGGGGTTGCCCATGTCAAGAAAAGGGCATGGCTACTTGTTTGTTGTTGTGGACCAGTTTAGCAAAGATGTGTATATTCATTTCATGTAAGTGGACTCTTAAGGGCCATGTAGCAGGATATATGTGACATGTAAACTGAAATAACTTGTTTTGTAAATGTCTATGAATATCTCTCACATCCAAGTTGTTTAAAAAGTTCTCTGTTCTCTCCCTTTCTCTTCCACTCGCTAGGTCTAGAGAAAGGCTTTTGTAATGTCAGTGTTTTTACCAACATATTTATCTTTTACCAAAAAAGGGAAAGGAAGCAGTTTATTTTATTTTTTTAATGTCGAGATTCACTTTGGCTTGCTTATTTCCATTGTTTCAAATGTATACATAAGTTTCTTGGTTAAATTTTGGACCACCTTGTTGGAAATAGTGGGCACCAAGTCAAGAAGAGGTCAACCGTTCTCCATTTACAAATGAATGGCCAAACTAAAGTAAATTTGGTGCAGATCTTAAGGGTACATTAGAAAGCATCCAAAGACTTAGGACGAGGTTTTGGCATATATTCAACACTCATACTGAATGTAGTCGTTCGTACATCCACAAATAAGTCTCATATTGAAGCATATTTTGGTTTTTGCTTCCCAATTAATCTGATATTGGTATGGGACAGTCAAGGAAAGCAAAAAAGAGTCGAGTTTAGAAGTAGAAAGGGCTGAAAGGTTCATTTGAAAAATGAAGCAAATACATCTTTATGTACAAGAGAAGTTGGAGGAGTCTCAAGCTAAGTACAAAGCAAGGCATGATCAACATAAAGTTGAGAATAAGTTCCAAGTTGGGGACAAGGTATGGCTTTCGTAAGTAATGATAAAATTTAAAGCCATGCTAACAAGATAAAGCCTGTAAGGTATGTACCTTTCGTGATAATTGTCAAGCCAATGGTAAGCGATGTATGTTAACTAAACATGCCTTGTTATATGCACATTTGCATATATTCAATTGTAGATGGGGAGAACTTGTTTTGAGCCTTCTATGCTAGATCGAGGAGGCCCATTAACGCTTTGTATTCAATGAAAGATTTTGCAAAGAGCTATGGATATGGGGAAAAACCCCAAAGCTTTGTGCAAAGTTCCTCAATGAACCATATGATAAGAAATGAGCAAGGAATCCTATTTGCATGTATTAAAATTTGAAATAAACAAGAAATCTAACAAATAACATTAACCTCTATTCTATAAAGCTTAACAAAATATGCCTACTAAAGACTTAAGCAATCAGTTTTGTTGTTTACTCCATGAGGGTGAATGAATCTCACTAAGTGGCTACATGGCCAAGTTTAGCTATTCCATTAGTAACCTATCATGGGTGCAAGATGAAGCTCTTTTAATGGAGGATAGCCAAGATCAAATGCCTTATTAGCTTGGCTAATGCAAATGAGCTCTTAATCTTTCTTAGACTTGTTTTGGCTTTAGCTTATGTAGAGTTGTGTGTTTGAATGGGTAGGCTTAGCCTTGTATTTATAGTTTTTGGTTTGGAAGAATTTGGATTTTGGGTGAATGTGGGACTAAAACTTAAAAAACACTTTAGGATTAGATTAGGATAAACATGCTTTAGGCTTAGTTAAGCTTGGTTTAGGCTAGTTAACTAGGGTTTAGGCTAGTTGAACTTTGATTAGCAAGTGATTAGAGACTCATTGAGAGTTAGGAGGAGTGCTGGATAACCAATTGTGGTGATAGATAGCCTAGGAAGCCAATAGAAGTGGTCTAGAGAGAACTAGGGAGGTTCGAATGGTGAAAAGAGGAATGTTTAGCTAATAAGAGAGATATTAGCCAAACAAGTTGAATATGGGAAGAATACGACCAAGAAGGTGTCGTGAATGGGCATTCGAGAATGGAGCGAAGAAGGGTTGATTAACGAAATGTCGTAAATCAATTGGTTGAATTTGAGAAAATGCTAAGTGTAAGCATACTTTAGGTGTCTACATTTGCCCCTCTTTGAGGTGACATAAGTGACGTCACTTCAAAGAAAGTAGACAAGCATAAACAAGTAGAAAATTTTGAAGGGATAGAAGAAAAATGAGTAGAATGGAGGATGCCCCTCGATTGTCGATGGGGTGATAGAAGAACTCGATTGACGATCGAAAAGATGACAGAAAGAGAACAAAAGAAAGAATAGTGTGGAGAAGAAAGGGGATATAGAAGAAAAAGGAGTATGAGGAAGAGGGAATGAGCTAACATCCATCCAATGCCTTTTAAACAACTTTATTTTCATCATATTGCTAGAGATATTCATCATTGGTCCTTATTAAAAAGAATGAACAAAAGTGTAGTATGACATGAAAAGCCATATACGAACAAATGTCCATTGCTAAAAACACAAACTCCATGCAACATACAAAATGTAATGCAATACGAGAAAGTAAAAGATGCCTAACTCCATGCAACATACATAATGCAATGCAATACGAGAAAGTAAACAAGCTAACCTAACAAAGAGACAAGTACCATGTTTTTGTTATCAAGCTTCAGTTCCGACCTATGCGAATTAACGACAAGGGTTATGATGGTGCCCCAAGCAAGGATATATGCAAGGGGAATAATGGAGGACACTTCGGTTCGATGATAAAGCAATGTGCACTACGAAAAGTACTGTGCAACTCGTTGTGCCCCAGTACTGAGACAAAGTAAGTAGCTTAGCTTTTGTTTATGGAGGTAGATCAAGATGATCCGTGAGTCGCGCACATGAACAAGTGAGAACCAAAGAGCGACGTTTTGTAGGATGATTTATATTGTTTAGAAGTTTTTGAAACATATTTGAATGTTTTTGATTTTCCTAACATATTTGAATGTTTTTGTGATTTTTCTAACATATTTGAATGTTTTTGTTTTTTTCTAACATATTTGAATGTTTTTTGATTTTTCTAACATATTTGAATGTTTTTGTTGTTTTTTTGAAAGTTTTTGAAGCTATGTACAGGAAGACAAAGAAGCGTGGATGCCCCTAGCGATAGATGGGATGTACAAGGGCATAAGGCCACGTGTGTACGAGAAAGGTGAAGATGCAAAAATGCCCCAGCGATTAGGTGGGAGTATTCAAAGGCAAACTCTTCACATGTAGAAGCGGGACCCAAGGCCATTATGGATAGGTTCAACATGATGATGAACGTAAACCAATGAAGTCTTTGGGAAGAAGCAAGGATGCCCCCAACGTAAGTTGGCCTAAAAGCACATGATAGAAAGGAAGGAGAAGATTATTTTTGTGAAAGGGGACAAAGGTGTCCGAAAACATGGCAAAAAAGTAATCTTATACACATGGATGTTCTGAATGAAGTAGAAGAACAATGTGAATGATATGAATGTAGCTTAGAAGCCTCGCGATGAAGAAGTGATTAGCCAAAGGCACAAATTGTGAGACGAGATAAGGACTAAAGCAAGAGTTTGAACAAGGTCTAAAAAAAAGACACTTGGTAACATACTAATCCTGTTTACTCATAGAGATCCAGTGTGTGCACGTGGAATTTAATTACCTCTTGAAGGGAAGATTTAATAGACAAGTGAAAACACCCTAGCCAATGTGTAGGAATGATTGATTTTGAAAGGCGATTTTGTGATTTATGGATGAAGGTGGAAGGATAACGTACATTGCTGCTCTTTGCCACCCAAGCGTCCATAGCCCCGACGGAGATGCATTTGATTCTAATCACAACATTGCTCTCTTGCCCGATCAGGCGTCCATAGCCCGATAGAGTTTATTGGAAATGCCCCAAGAGAGAGTAATATATCAATTTGCTTTTTCTTTATAGCTTTTAACTTTTGATTTTTGATTGATTTTGTTTCTTTTTCTTTCTGAAAACTTATTTCAGCTCTCTTGTTTGTGACAAGGGTTAAGAACCACTGATGGCTTGATGGAAGGAGGTGGAAGTGATTGTGATGACGACATTGGCTAGTGTCAACAAATATGTCCAAAAGTTCTTTGCAACAAGTTTATTAGATGTTGAATGTGATAGGATCTCTAAGAGGTCAGTCGTTCTTTAATTTACCAAGGTGATGAAAGACCAGGGTCAAACAGATACCATAGAGATAAATGTCGTAAAATGTGTGCGAAAAGGCTAACCACAATATCACTGAAGGGATGGAAATGGTAGTAAGACTTACCGAGGAATGATAAGAAAGGGAAGAAATAACATCCATGTGTACGCAAATACGTGATTGCAATATTTTATCTTTGTACCTTTGATTTTTTAATGTTTTCTCAATGTTTTTGTATTTTTGAATTGTTTTTAATTTTTAGCTTTTTGATAGTTTTTGGAAAGTTGGGACCAAAAATGTCACTCCATGTGATAGGATCCAACAACGATGTTTGCGACTTCCTTGATAAGGGAGACTAGGTGCATTTGTTTATCAAGAGTTATGTTATCCCGATCTTGATGATCATGGTGAGCTCGTACTCAACAAATGAATGTGATTTATCTTGAAACATGGATTTCGTATGCGGATCTTGAGTTCCCTATCCAGAGGTTTATGCACTTTGTGCCATACTTGATGGTTATGTTGATGTGCGTTCTTGAATCGCACTTGATTTACAATTTTGAGATTGTTCGAGTTGTTGGGGGCTTTCAAGCTCTTGGAAGTTTTGACTGAGCTTGATTAAGAAACTGTTTGGGTTTCTTATAAGCTAACGCATGACTTTTTGATCCCGAGAAGGAGAAGAAAGAGAACGTTGACGTTTATAACTGATGTGAGAAATGACCGCGGGCTTGCCACAACCATTGATAGAAGAAATATGTGATGGATGAAAAGGATACGGTCCAATAATTGAAGAGGATGGGCTACGAGGAGGTGAGCCACTAATAGAAGATGACGAAGGGCTACTAGGATATGGCCCTAAGATGGAAGAAGTTTTGCTACGAGGACATGGCCCAATAATAGAAGAATATGATGAAGGGATGTTAGGGCATGGCCCCAGTATAGAGAGGAGGGACTACCGGGGGGGTCCCATAGATAGATAGAAGAGGATGAAGGGCTCTTAGACGTGGCCCAAGAATAGAAGGTAATGGGCTACCGAGAGGTGACCCACAAGTAGAAAATCGAGGACTACTGGGGTGGCCCAAGTATAGAAGAAGACGATGGGCTACTTAACGGTGACCTAAGGAGATATTTTGATTGAGGAATGATGATAGATAGCGAATGATTTGGTAACGAGAAGATAGGCCATGGCTCAATGCTAGACCCCGACATCTCATCATGCTCAGAAGAAGGTGAAGATGGAATAGAAGAAGAATCAAGTTCCATGACCTTAGGCTTTTCCTTTATATTCTGATAAAAGGAATCAACTTCTTTTCCCAATACGCAAGCGTATCGAGTTCTAGAAAGAATCCTTGTTTGCAATCCTCTAAAGGGATATCATCATGTAGTTTTATTGTTCCTTCATTCTGAGAGAAATCAATCAGTAGAGGTTGTTGTTCTTTGACCATGAGAGGTTGACTAGAAGAAATGGACCGATAAGTGGGGAAGATTGATTGACAGAAGAAGATGAAGATGTTCGATGATGTAGATGAGGGGAAGGTTTGACCTTATCACTCCCATGAAGAGTTTTGATAGTGCTTTGAAAAGACATCTTAGCACATGGATTTCTTGTAATGGTTTGACGTGGTTACAGACATTTATCTTTAGAAGATGATTGAGGAAATGGTACAATATGGTTGAAAGGGCTCAAGGGTCGAAGATGCATGTGAGTTGGAATGATAGCAGAAGACGACTCAAGAGATGACGTAGGATTGGAGGCAAGTGTCTCATGAATGGACGATTTAGATTTGGACTTAGATCATTTTTCTAGAAGACGACCTAATGTGGGAGAGAAAATAGGATCACATAGCCATCCGTTAAGTTGCGACTAGGAGTCGAATTAGATGATTGACTAGAGGGAATCCAAGTCGTGGAACTCTTTGATGGAGGAAGGGGTCATCGAGGTGACTGATGAAGGAGGTCTTGCGAAGAAAGGGAGGACCGTGACTCAAGAACTAAATTAGATGTTTGATTGATGGAACTTGGAGTCGCATGAGTCTTCAAAGGAGGAAGATGTCGTTGAGGTGATTTGGAATAAAGGTCTGCGAAGGAAGGGAGGACCGTGATTCAAGATTTGATCTAGGGGTATCCGAACAATAGTTGGGATCCGAGTCTTCAGAAGAAGAGTGGGAGTCCGAATGGTAGTTTGGATCTGAATCAGAAGAAGAAGAGTGGGGGGAACCTGAATAATAATTTGGATCAGAAGAATCCAAACCATACCACCGATTATGAGCTAAAGGTGGGGAACAGGTACCCGAATGGGTCCTCTAGCACGAAGAACCAAACGAGGTTTAGTTGTAATGGGAATCTTTTGATTTGAATTGCTAAACCTAGGTTCCATATTGTTGTAAATGTGAGAAACCGCACGATAGTCAGTCATTGTTGGCGTCGTTTTAAGCACAAATGTCTAGACCTAGATAGTGGGATGGAACTCCTTCAAAGGGAAGGAAGTGACATGTTGATTCGAGTAGCATAATGACATCCAACTAGACATTTGGTAAGTTTGGAGATACGTGCATGATTTTCCGAAGAAGGTCTTAAGGAAAATAGACATTGTGATGACGCAATCTCGATGAGATCAAAAATGATTGTCCTAGAAAACAATTTTCCAGATGAATAATCACAAGGAACAATCATGCAAGTGTAAAACACAAAGCCAATCAATAAGGAAATACACCCTAAACATGTGTGTGCAAAATGATAGTTCGATGCAAAGATGATCAACACAATGTCAATATTTACGTCAAGCTCGAAATGAACAAGGTGTAAATATTAACAAAGGGTAGATGCGACTCCCAATCAAAGGATACCATGACAAGTTCAACAACCAACAAGGCCTAAATGTTAAAGGGCAAGGATTACAAATGTAAGCCACGTAACCACACCAATTGGACACGTTAATCAAGCTTCACGAAGAAGTGAGATATTAGTGCCAAAGTGGTATCGAAATGACACAAACAAAGTAAGCGACACTCTTCAATATTTTGGACAATGTTTGAAGAAAAACTAAGTCAAAGTATACTAAGGATGTGCTAAAATGTGGGCGTGTAACGCCACAATGCAGACACTTAGATCACGTTTACGAGAAACGTGACATAAGTATCTTAATTGTGTCGAGACAATGCGAACAAGGTAACACGTCAAAGGGAGATCAAATGATGAATCAATCCTAACTATGATGATGATCTTGAAATCAAGATCAAGTGGCCATCAAAGATATAAGGACACATCCACACACTTTAGACGTTTAACAACTCAGCCGCAAACATGGATGAGCGTAAACGGACAAAAAAGTGGTGAACACTATCTATGAAAACACTCCCGAAAGATGCCTTCTGTTGTCCCGAATGGGAAACAAGAATGTAAAGGTGTAGATCAAAAGATGAAAAATAAACTAAGTGCCACTTGGGCAGAGCTTTGCCTCATCCGAAGGCGAGAAAGAAGCTAAGCTAAGTGAAACGTCGTCTAATTTCCATGATGAAAGGCACTTAGATCCAACTTAAGTGGATTCTTTGCCTTGTTTGAAAAACAAGGTTCTGAATCCAAACAAGTTATCACTTCGTGATGGCCAAGATGCGACAAAGGACTAGTAAAGTGGGCCTCAAGACAAAATGGCCTCCTTAATAAGTTCTCTCAACTAGGTGTTACAAAGTTGTCTTAAGCGAGCGCGATTTACCCAAATAGTCCCTTGCCTATCTTGGGAGTATCTCGGCTTTACTTTACCCCCTTCAAGCACAATGGGCAATAAATGCGTCCACGTGTACTCTCACTGGGGTCGCCATACGAGACAACTAGTAACTCTAACTCACAAGGCGTACTAGTCAAGTGGGTAAGCGAGGCGCTTCTTGTTTCATCCACGAGGTTACACAACGGTGGACTACTTTAGGGTTCCTGGAACCACCCCCATTGTTGTAGCTTAAGGCGTTATGCCAAAGGGTTTATATTCCGATTGAGCGGATAGGGACATACCTTTTCGAAACCTCTGCAATACAATGTGATAAAAGTGGTGTGTTTTTTATCTTGCTTAACTTTAATGTGGTTTTAAGTAGCACACCATTTGGCAACCTACATAAAACACGTCCCTCAATGAACCAATGCCCAAAAGGAATAAGAAGATGACATATTAGTGCGAGAAGAAGGTAAGGACCACAAGAAGAGGAGATCAAGAACATGGCAAGTTGGTTTGAAGGGGCAGCTACTGTTGCCAAAATAAGCACCCTGCTTATTTTTAGGCAACTAGTTGCGAAACAAAGACTTGAGGCTTTGATCGAAGTTATTCATTCATTTTTTGCCCTTGATGCCTCAAAACTTGTTCAAATTACTTGCACAAATTAGCTTTGAGTCTATACAAGCAAACCTAGGCTAGAACTTAGTCAAAATCATGTGTTTTGAGCTCCAAATTTGCGAGGGGTACACATGGCGTTTGCTGGTCACTTATACACCTTATGGGCTGAGGTGGGATCGAGTCGCATCAAACCGAGTTGATCACCAAGTTGGTACCGAGTTGTGTTGGTCGTAGGGTCACAAAATAGACTAAGTCTCGGGGGGGCGAGCTCGTGAACACAAGTGGTCCATCATTGGTCCACGTGAACCAATGATGACGCCTCCGAAATTCGGACTCTGCGAAGGCAAACAACTAAGTGATCTTGGTTCTCGTGTCCTCCGAACTTGAGAATCCGAGCGGGTGATTGAAATGGCTAAGGCATGGAAGGAGGTGGTGGACACGTGGTGTAATGTCCCTTTTTGGGGGCAAAACTGAAGAATAAGGAATTAGCACAAATCCCAATTATATCAAATCTGATTTTCAAACCAACAAACTGAAAATTAAACCCAGTTCAAATCAACGATCAGATTTTCAGAACAACAATACAAAAATGGATGAAAAACACTTGAAACTCTTCAAATAACCTTGCCAAAATATAAATATGTATTTTAGGCATCAACCAAACCAATTTTCAATATGAAATCTGATGGAAAACACTGCTGGAAATTAATTATAAATCAGCGAAGTACAACTCCAATAAAAATTATGAAATGAGGGTTTACAAACCCCAAACTTCACAAAGAATAGTAGATTCGGTTTATAAATTATGAGAAAGCCAAATATGAAAACAAATCTGATTTCCATGCCCTAGAAGGCACCAAATTCCACACTAGGGTAAGTCGCTCCACCTAGGAGAGGCTCAACAATGCATGTAAATATCTGAAATTGTCTTCTCTTCTCCCAAATCTGCAATATGCCTTCAAACCAAACAAGGATGGAGGGTTTTCGTCCCCCAACCAGCCACAAGAAGGGTTTTGTCCTTCTTGGAAGAGCCACACACTTGGATTTCCACCCAAGAGTGGAAAGAACAATGAGCAACAACCCAAAAGTCCAATTTAGAGAAAATGCGCCAAAAGTAGATGCTCCAAATGAAGCCCTTCAACTCCTTTTATACCCCAACTTTGGCGCCAAGGCCCAAAAGGACAAGGCCGACCCATATAAAGCTTATTTAATCTTTTAATTTGCTTTTAAAATGCACCAAACCCAACGGACCCCTTATAATGGGAAATACAAAGATAAAAACATAAATATGAATGAAGAAAGCTGAAATATAATCCACAATCTTCCCTTGCTCATCCATTGCTTGCCTTCGGAAAGAGGAAAGGCAAGGAATCCTTTATTTTGGATTAATTCGAAAAAAGGGGACATTACGCGTGGCATGATTCCCCGTAACTTGGGTTTCGAGGAAGATTAGTTTGCATCGGCCAAGGCATGTAAGGTTCGGGATCACAAAGGTTTGGGATCCCGTGATCTCGAAGGCATAAGGCAACCTTGAGAATGGAGAATGAACGTGATTGGTCCACGTGGACCAATCACAAGTCACTGTAATGTCGAGGATCAATGAACAGGCACGAAGAGTTCGAGCATCCCCGAGAAGAATCAAAGAGCTCGAGTATCAATGGTTGTTCCACGTGGATCACCACGGGTCACTTGTACCCCGAGAAAAACAGAGGAAAGGGTGTAGGAGTTTGGAGGCCGGTGCCCCCGTGAACCAGTGACCCGAAAACCTTGATCCAATCCGATGACATGTGTCACCTATTTAAGAACAAATCGGTCAAATGAGTCGCCAATTAGAGCAAGACATGTAGTAAAAGTGATCTCGAGGTTAAATTTGACGGTCCGTGGACATCAACTGTGCAAAACGACTTGGAGATATTCAAACCGCTTTAACTTTTGCTCCAGGTCACCGAATCAATTAAGATTGGTCTCGTTGGAAAGCTCTTGAGGATACATGATTGGAGTGGTTTCAAGTTGCAATCAAGTGTGTTTTAAGCCTAAAATAAGATTAAAGGGGCCTACAGTCATTTTGGATCCGGGTTTTGTGACCAAGAATTGGGCCTGTTTCAAATTCTCATACCTTTTCATCCCAAGACCCTGTTCACTGCCGCACGCGGTATCATCGAAAGGTCTTGATCATGGCTTCAATCTGGGATTGGTTTCACAAAGAATGATTGAGCGATTAGAGATATTTTATTGACAAAGTTTGAAGATGTTTTCAATGTGTTTCTCAATCAAATGGTGCATAGATCAATTGAAAATGGTTTTAACCGACCCCAACAACCAACATTCAATTGTCTTGAGAAGCCCCAACTTTAATTGATTTGATTTTGCATAAACCAAGAAATCTCGACGCCCAAATTTGATGTACACATTAAATGTTGATTGGTCCTTTGGTGGTTGGAGAAGTGGGCAATTCTCTTAGTTTTGGACATCTTCTAATCCCCTTCTTCTCTCCTTTCTCTATAAAATGCAACTCATTCCTTATTGTAAAAAATCCTCTTGAATGTAAAGTTACCATGCCCAAATCGTGGCTAAACATTCTGAGTTGCAAACCTCGATTTTAAGTTGTGTGATGAATCCAAGTACCTTCCTAATGACTGTAACAGTTTGTGTATATTCATAAGTGATAATATGGTTGATTGTGGCTCATATATGCCCTTTGGCTTGTGTTATTGCCTTCTTTCCTTTCTTTTATGTTATTTCATGATGTGTGTGAATTATATTTGCATGGTCCTATCCCTTTGTGTCAATCATGTAGGGAATCAAAGTTTAAATCTGTGCACGGTGAACTGTGGCTTATTTTTGCCCTCTTGGCCTTGCATTTATCTTCTTATTTCCATCTTAGGGAGAGATCCACTTTTATTTTGGGGCGATCACCACCCCTTTTAGCTAGTTTATGTTTTTCCCTCATCCTTTTTTTTCATGCAATCGTAGGTCATTGTTTAGTGGTAGTTGGTGGCTAGCATTGGAATAGTTAATGTAGGAAGCCGACCTTCTCCTAGGAGGTCTGTCCTAAAGAGCCAAGGTCCCACACCTTGGGGACATTCTCATGTTTCATTGAGGTGTTGAGCCTAGCCTCAGCAAAGGTGAAATCTTAGGTGACAACAAGAAGCGTGCAAGGAAAAGTGGTATTCCATAGAGAAAGTGAGGAAATTGCACCTCACCTTTTGACTCAAAATATATTAGCTAACACTTAATCAACTATTAGTTTTCTATTAACTAATGTTCGGTTATGAACTTCCCCAACTACAATGTAGCTTCTTCTAGCATAATGAAATGTTGAAATAACACATATCTTAGTGTGTTGTGTACCATATTCTCTTCATTCTCTTTCTCTCTCATCATTTTCAAACATTGGTATCGAGCCATTGTCGAGGAAGCCCTAAAAGGGTACGAACAACAAGCATGAAGTTGGAGGAAGCCCTAGAAGAGGGTGCAACCTATGGGAGAAGAAGAGAAGTTCATAGCAGTTCGAGGAAGCCGTAGGAGAAGGTATGAGTGAGATACATGTGATCGAGGTTGATTCTCATAGTTTCGTGAATATTTGAAGGCAAAATCACCATTTCATCATTTTTGAGGTTGTATAGATGTGTAGTGACCAAAACAAAGGCTAAGTTTGTGGTGATTTCCAGTTTCAAAGGACATAGATATGTGAAACGTAGATTAATAAACAATGACATGTATCAAGAAGACTCGTGATGAGGAGGACATGCTTACTAGGGCACAGGAAAACCAAAAGTCGTGAAATATTTTTAAACAATCGTTTTTCATGTTTAGGTCAGTATTTTGTGAAAGACTTGCTCAGAATAATGCTGATTTGAAGGTGTTTGAATAGTCTTTGTGAAGATCGATGCCCACAAAGAGAGAAGATCAAATTGTAAGGAGATTTTGGTGAGTTATAGATTGTAGAAAATTGAGATATCAAAGAGGAAGAAGCATGCATTCGAGAAACGTGAAAATTAGGGCTTATGACAATTATGCAAAAGTCATGAGGGATCTAGAAGGCAAAAAGGAACCCACAATTTTCTGATTTAAGTTTAAAGTCCTAAACATCTGAGTTTGGGCACGATGCCTGAGAGAAATCATGAGTTCGAGAACAACTTGTCGCGATTTGCTGAAAAATGTGAAGAAAAGGAAAGATGACAATGTAGATTTGCATGGACCAAGAGGGTCACAATTTTCAAAATGAGGACGAAGAAAAACTTGTAGTAAATCTACAAGGCCAAAACACACAAATATACAATATAGGAGGAGAAACATAGTCCAAAAAGACCACAAAATTGTGAGTTGAAGTCTGAACATGTAGTTAGGGCACATTTTGCGATTTATTGTATGTACAAAGGGAGACAATTGTTGAGGAAGTTGATTATTGCAAATTGAATAAAACACTTTTCATACCAGGCATTTTCCGTCAACTTTATGACTTCATCAATATTAATATTGGATGTTTTTTTTAAATTTCTCAACAATTACTTTATAAATTTTGCATTTCATTCTCTTTTTCATTGATTTGCTGGTCAAAGGTCTATATAATGGGCCAATATTCAAACTCTAGTTTTGCAAGAAGTGCCAAAGTTAACTAGTCATAATTACAATTTTTGGAGTCACAAAACTTTAACAATTGTTGAGTATCATGAATGTCATAAACTCATTCTCGACACTAAAGGAAGGCCCATTTTGAACTTTGCGGATTATGACAAGTGTTATAAGGAGGCCCTATTGTTGAATTTTTCCATGTTGGATGATTTGATACTTGAGGTCGGGAATGCCAATGAGGCACGTGTGCTTTGGACCAGTTTGAAGAGCAAGTATTGAACATCAAAGAAAAGTATAGTATTGTACCTAAAGAATTTGCTCTTTTCAGAAAATATGCATGAGGGTGTGTCTCTCTCAGAACATCTTCGGATGAAAGATTTACGAGACCAACTTGGTTCTATTAATAAATAAGTGGATGACATGTGACATGGTTGTGCTTGTTACGAACGGTTTTTACCTTCCTATGAGACATTTGTGAAGGCCTTACACATGATGGCAGAAAGCCAAAACCCTCACTTTTGATCAGTCAACTCCTATTTGCTACAAAAGGAACATAGGAAGAGACAAGCACCTAAGTCCGTTTGGACAATCAAAGAGTGTATGACTGCTCAATCAAAGGGGATGTTGAAACATCACTTTGTTTAATCTTCCAGATAATAAGTGAAATGTCATTACTGTCATAAGTATGGGCATATAAAAAGGATTGGTGGAAGGGACATTATGATCTTTCCAAACACAACAAAAAGCCATGAGATGAGGCTAATGTGGCAACAATTAAAGGGTAGAATTTTGAGGAAGAGTATGCTTGCACGACATCATGTTCAATTGATAGTGCTATTAGTTGGTTCATTGATCCCCGACAATCCCAACATTTTCCATGCCTTAGGGACTGGCATGTAATATTTACTACAATTTCTGATTCATTTTTATTAGTAGATGGAGAGTCATTTGCAGTAGCGTGATAAGGAATATTCATATAGTTATGAATAACGTAAAATTCATTGTAAGGAATGTTAGGTATGTTTCTAGCATGCATAAAAAAATTCCTATCTATTTGTCAATTAATAGAAAATCCCAACATTGCTGTAAATTTCCCTTGGAAGTAGTGTAGTGTCAAATGTGAAACAAAAATGGGTAATTGCCCTAGACATTCAGCAAGGTGGTCAGAATAGGCTTGTTGAATCAGCTACATTCAACATAAAAGCATGTGTGAAGTGAGACTCCACCATAAAGGATGTGTTGGAGGATGACATTCCTCATAGGCTTGTTGACCCTTCTCTGGTTAACTTACATGCACAAAATATGTACCATAAAGAATGTGCGAGAGGTTGAAATGCTTCATGTGCGGGTTGATGAAATGTCCTTACCATACAATGCACGAGAGACACATGGTGAGCTGACAGGAAAAACCACTCAAAGAATTGTGGAGGGTGACTCCACTATCCAAGATGTGTAAGAGGCACATTGTGAGATGCAGAAAAATCCATTCAAACAAGGGCGGTGGCTCGGACGACCGGGAACAAGGTGGTTATTTGAGCAGAGAGCATGGTCATTTTGCTCTCACTTGTTGAAGTTTTTACGGTACCTAAATTACTAGTTATAGCTACCATTGGATGCAAATGGGTGGAAAAAGTCACAAGCAAATCCAATGGTATTTTGACGAGTACAAGGTTCATTATTTTGCGAAATACTTTTCACAACAGGAGGGAATAGATGAGGAGATGATTGTTTCTCCTCTTTGCGGAGTTGGTTTTTACTCCTATAATACTGCAAAGATGGTCACATTTCAATTGCTTCTCTCTGGAGATTTGGACGAGGAGTATTAGTTGGTGCAATCGAATGTTTTTAGGTACTTGGTCATGATCATTTAGATTACTGATTGATTGAGTCCCTGTATGGACTTGGGCAAGCTCCACAAGCTTGGTATTTTCACAATGATTGGCATATTTGAGATTTTGATTTTAGAATTATCGAGGTTGTGCTGAAGTTATTAGCCAATGATAATTCTTCATCGGTCGAAGAATCATCCTATAGATAGCTGGTGGGCAATATAATAATATAAGGCTTATAGTTATTATTAAGTCATTAGTTATGTATTAACTAGTGAATGGCTGTAACCACTTCAACCATTTTGTAACTATCTCTTGCATAAGAAAATGATGGACACACAACTTAGAATGTGTGCATTCGGGTTCTCTTCATTCCTTCTCCGTTCATATCTTCTAACATGGGTATCAGAGCATTGGTGCTTGATAGGGTTTGTAATTCGAATAGAAGATTGCAAACCGTGAACAAAAAACTATAAACCGCACAAAATGTCATTTCAAGACCGTGAATCATGGAAAAGACATTACAAATTGTCATTTATGCTAGGAAAGTTGTGACAGTCATGTGAGGGAAAAAATATAGTATTTGGTTATTTTGAGATTAAAATGAGCCCATTTTGAGATTAAGAAGAATACAACTGCAATATCGGGAAAAAATCGTGGCAAAAATATAGTTGTGATTCATGCAAAAATTGTGCAAAAATACATACGCAATTTAGGCGTCCAAAACACAATCACCACCTTTATAATAAATTGTTCATTATTGCTGCTGCCAGGGCATAGCTTCGCTGCTAAAATACAGACATCATAGTAAACACCAGAAAAATGCTGCGATTAGGGCACAAGAAGATATCACTAGAAAACACAATGATTTGGGTAGTATATTGTACACATGCTAGTCATCGAAAAGTGCATGATTTTTTCTCGTATTTTATCTTGCAAAATATTTTCTTGTAGATGCCTGTGACATTCCTTTATTGTGTGAATTAGACATTAAACATTCCTTGCATTAATTTCTGATACAAAATTAGAATACAAAATTGTACTTCTTAGTTGAATGTTTTCCTATCAAAATATAGACCATCACTTTCATTTTGTTGCATTAATTTGCGGTTCGAAAATTAAATTATTGTGTAAAATGGATGACAAAGTCACAATATCTAGCCACATAAGAATACGAGGTCTCTCATCATACAACAAGCAAAATTCAATTCTACGGAAGACAACGAAGATGTCAAAGCTATTTTGTTAAACAGTCTGCCTTTTAAATACAAGGGAAAGCTCAAAGACAAACCAAATGGGTGAAAATTCGCTGATGAACATTACACATTTTAAAGAAGCCCACATATTGAAGATGGGAAGGGATCTAGTGTAGATGAAGCTCAACATGGATGGCTGCCCAGTTAGTTCAGGAGTTTGTGGATCTTGGGAGTTATACCCTTATGAGGGTCATGAGACAACTTGATGGAGCACCGTGTCTGTCTCTCAATAAGGATGGTTGTCGAATAATTCAAGAGGTTCGTAATTCAGGAGTTTTGGAAGGTGTAATTTGGGATCTTAGGAACTACACCTTTACGAGGGTTATGAGGCAACTTGATGGAGTTCTAGCTAGTTAAAAAAACTATTTTCAAAGAGAGCTTCTGAAGAATGCGTGAGTTTGTTTAGCTCTATTATTTTTAATCTTCTATGTGTATGTTTGTTTTGTTGCTTTCTGTAGTGTAACCCTTAAGAGGGGATATAAGAATATAAGGTTTATAGTTTATTATTAAGTCATTATTAGGTACACATTTATTAATGAACTGTTGTAACCATTTCAACCATTTTGTAAGCATATCTTGCATAATAAATGACTGACACACAATTTATAATGTGTGCGTTCCGTCTTTTCTTCATTCCTTCTCTGTTCACATCTTCTAATAGGAACCTTGCTATATTTTATGCCTACATGATCAGATCTATTTGTTGCTGTTAGCTATCTTTTTCGGCTTTTGTCTCAACCAAAGCACATACATTGGAAAACAACATGTCAGAGGACTGCAGATTCAAATTGACATCAAAGGAGCAACCTGCGGATTTAATGACCAAATCCTTTGGTTCCATTGTGTTTGTAAAATTTCATGACTAATTTGAAGTCGTTTGGGATTAGTTAGTGAGTGGGGTATTAAAATATATTAGTTAACAATTAGTTGTCTATTAATTAATGTTCAGTGATGAACTTCCCTAGCTACAATGTGACTTCTTCCAGCATAATATAATGATGAACATGCACATATCTTAGTGTTCCATGTACCATATTGTCATCATTCTCTCTGTGTCTCATCATTTTCCAATAGTTATTGGCGAGGTGTGATCCAGGTGGATCATTCATGCGTGTAAAGATTTGTAATATACTGAATTCATTAGTATGGGTTGTATGACCACGATGACAACTCAAACTAGACTCTAATACTCAAACATGGTGATCAAATGTTGCAAGAAAATGAATGGAGTTGGAGGAAGAAGACGAAGGCTCTGAGGATGGTCCACTCTTATAAACCCTTCTAGCATTCCCCATTATACAAAAACAGGTATATGAGGAAATTTGACTACTGCTGAAACAGATAGAAGCATGCAAATTCAATGGCCAATGAATTGTACTTGCACTTTTACCCAATATTGAATTTTCCCTAATAGGACAAATGGGGATACCAACCTCCCAAAATGAAATCCATGGCATTCTAAATTTGTTTTTAGGGCTATAAGATTGAAAAAATAATGTGTGTAGTCTAGAAGAAATTTATTTCTTCTTAACGCAATATTGTTTGAGATTTTTTGAGGAAAAAAGTTTGGAAGTTTTTCACACCCTTGCGCTTGAAAATAACGGATCATTGGATTCATCTCTGTGAGAGGATCGCAACATTATAAGCCACAAGTAACCCTATTTTTGGATTTTTTTCCCCTTTTGCAATAGCGATCGTTGGATTCATCTTGGAGAGACGATCTCAAAGGTATAAGCCCTTTGGGAACCCTATTTTTGATCTTGAAAACCTGAATTCCTAACCTCAAACTTTGAACCCTAAACCGTGAACCTTAAACCCTAAAAATCAATGTTTGTACATGGGAGGCCCCTGAGACTAGAGTGCGCAGTAAAGGGTGGATTACTCGGGAAAGGGCACCAAGTAGGGAAGAGATGGAGCTAGAAACGTTTGATAAAGGGTCCTTTGGGTCGGTGACCGAACTCTAGGTAGAGGTGCAAAGCATGGCTAAAAATATTTGGCTGAGGTCAAAGACAATTTGGGCACAACAAAAGGAGAAATGAAGGGCATCAATGTGCGATTGGCATCTATCTTGGCTAACATGCTTGGATACACGAGGTCTCTAAGCCATATCAACTCAAATCCGACACATCCTTAATATGCGCCTTGCTCTAATATGGGTGCATGAAACATGTTACCAAAAGTGGAGTTGTGGAAGTTTGATAGGAAGGATTTGGTTACACGGATCAATCAAATGGAAAATTTCTTTGATTTACATTAGATCCCTTTTGCATAGAAGGTGGTAATGGCATTTGTATTTATAACTTGAGCAATTTGTTTGTAATAGGTGGTTATATGCTCAAAAGAAGTGCCTTATTGTCACCTAGTTAGTGTTTACTAATGAACCGCAAATAAACTACCCCAACAATGCGATGGAGGATTGCTTCAGTCAGTTATTGGAATTGCAACAATTAGGGCCTGGTAAAGATTATATTTAGCACTTCAGAACTGTCCTTGTGAATGGTGAACAAACACAAAGGATAAATGACTTGTTTTGGGTGGGTTCAAGGATAACATCTATCTCAATGTTCGCATGTTTAATCCGAGTTTGGTATTGGAGTGCATTTTCTTTTTCCGCGAGGGTAGAGGAAGGAGATTTGGTCAAACGACAAACATTCACTAATATAAGGATTACAATACCCTAGCACAATCATTCCCTCAGATTATCAAATTGACTCAACAAATTGAAGAGAAAAGTTCAAAAAGGTTGTGTTTATTTGTGAAGGTACAAAAAGGACATAAATGTGTTGAGAAGAAATTGTTTTACATAGAAGGTACAATGAAGGAGGAGAATGAGGAAGTAGTAGGTGAGTACGAGTAGGAGCTTGAGTAGGAATCATAAGACTCCCAACCAACTATTTTTTCCATGTACTCTCTCGGGGAATTAGCACTCCACAAACCTTAAAGGTGGTGGGTTTTGTTAAAGAAATAGAAGGTGGCAATGTTAATTGACTTAGGGAGTATGCATAATTTCATCAACAATAAGTTGGTCGCATGCATGAGCTATTTTTAACCCAACCCCAAAATTTCAAGGCATTATTGTAGATGGGGCACATTCAGTTGTTTAGGGAAATGCCATAGTATCAAAATTGCCATGGGTGATTACAGGCTAGAATTTCCTATATCTTCCATTCCAATGGGGGGAGTGGACAACGTTTTGGAAAGTCCAATGTCTCACAACATTGGGAATGATTGAGATGAACTTGAGGAGTTGTATGCATTTTCATTTAGAGGGAAAGAAATTTGAATTACATGGGTTGTGTAGAATCCCCTCAACTAGTTAGTTTTCATCGGATGCAAAAGATTCTACAAAGGGAGTAGATGGGTGCAGCACAACTCTTTTCATTACCAAGCACAACCAACAAAGATGCCTACATCGCCGGAGTTATAGGCAATTGTTGATAACTAGTAAGTTGTTTGGAGGATATGCCAAAATGACTACACTAAAAAAGGGATCATGATTGTAGAAATGCACAAGGAAGAAATGAAGAGAAATCAGAATGCACGCATTATCATCGTGTGCCCGTCATTTTATTATGTGAAAGATGGTTATAACATGGTTGAAGTAGTTTAACTGTTCATTATTTAATATTTAACTAATATTAACTTAATACTAATAAATAACCCTTATAATCTAATACCCCTCTTAAGGCTTACACTATAGAACATACTAATAGAAGATTAAAATAACATAACTAAATAAGATCACACACTATTTAGAAACTTTCCCTTTTGAAAACAATGCTTTGACTAGGTAGAAATCCATCAAGTTGCGTCCCTGACCCTCGTAAAGGTGTAGTTCCTGAGCTGAATTCCCGAGTTCCTAGATTTCCACCTCCCCGAACTCCCAAATCTCTTGAATTGTTGGACAACCATCCATATTGAGCTACTCCCACAGCGCTCCATCAAGTTGTCTCATGACCCTCGTAAGGGTAAATTCCCAAGATTCACAGACTCCCGAACTATTTGGACAACCATCCATGCTATAGCCTTTTATTTACCAACACCTAGTCGGGCGTGTTGGCATATTACTCAAACAAATGTCTAAGCGCTCACCGAATCGTGCGCAACCTATCGTGAGTCCCTCTTTATTTGATCATGCAAGATGTGTATTCATCATAACCCATTGCGCAACGTAAGATAGAATATAAAGTAAATGAAATAATACATAGATAAAAACAACAAGAGCTTTGATCATTCATTCATAAATAACTAATAGCAGGATTTGAATGTCAATTACATCTCCTCCACTGATCCTAACCACGGCAACCTATACAAAGTTACTAGTACATCAAGACAATCTTGGCTTACATACTCAAAGAACCATGTGCACACCTCATACGAGACCGACTCACTCATACATCTCCTTGAGATACACATACCCAACACTACTACATACCTCCTCTACAATGGGTGCTACATACATTTTTATGCATAGTGGGAACTCGTCCTTCACCGCCTACATGCTTTAGTTCTAATAATAGACTTCCTAACTATAGTCTGCATGCCTCTCAACTTTTGCTTTAATCTTCAATCCATGCTAAAAATAGCTCGACCTTATTCAAGCCTACGTCCTATAATTAGATGTCCATGCATATGCCTTATCCAATCTGCATGTGCTTTATCCTTGTTGGGTCTATTTCTTGACTTGCCTTGACAAACATGCCAACTCCGCTTTCTTCTATTTATAGACCATTCTGAAATCCGGTTAACTCCTGAAATGTGTCTCTGTGTGTGGACCTTTGCGCCTCGATGTCTCTATTTTCTGCACGCACCTTCGCGCACTTGTATTACTTTCTTGTCCTCGTGCATACTCCCGTGCGTTCCCTCTTGGCCTCTTGGCATCTTTTTAAAGTTCATGTGCGCACTCCGCACGTGGTCTTCAGCCTTAACGCATGGCTTGTACTTAGCCACTTTCTCATCCCAACACATGCCAAGTTTTATCTACACTGGATTCCTTCATGTCTTCAAAGTGTGGGGATTCTTTTAAAATATGTATTCTCTATCAGTGAGTTCTTCATCACTTTTAGCATCTGGTGGATTTTCAGCAATGGCTATAACCGTCATTCCTTTTGTGCCAAGTATTATTTTATTACAGTCTCGAGGTTTTGAATGTTTGCTATTTTTCACACCAATATAACTTTCTGACCCACAACTTGATACAACAAAATGAAAGTTACAGTCTATATTTTGAGTATTTGACTTCAGGAAACAACAATAAAATATACTTTTGTATTCTGATTTTGACTCAGAAATTAATGCAAGGAATGTTGAATATCTTGCTTTTGGTGAAAGAATGGAAACCTGATAAAGTTGTTCTAAAGAAAAGAGGTAACCTCAAACTGTCCTTGCATTCTAAGAGACTGAAGTGTCAATCTCGAACTGCTGTATTCTGGACTGAAACCCCATGAATTTAACAGTGATTTGTGACTGTATTTTAATACTTCTATCAACCCTTTTTTTTAACGTTCCCTACGAGAGGCTTGACTGTAAAATTCCTCCAATGAACAAGCCTTTTTTTTTAACGTGCCCTACGAGAGGCTTGACTGTAAAACTCCTCCAATGAAACTTGCGATTTTTCTTCAGTTTTTGTATGCTTCTGAAACTCTTTGTTTTTGATTTAACTGAATCGACTGTGTTTTCTCTTGAAATTTGCGATTCGTGACTGTATTTTATGCCTTTTCGAGCATTTGAACTGTGGTATTAATGGCGGAAATCGAGTCTTTGGCTGTATTTCGTCCAAACTGCGGAGTTTTATTTCATCCAAACTGCAGTGTCTTTGGCTGTATTTCAAAATTTTCGCCGTAAATCAGTAATCCACTCTCTCGCGATTTGTAGGCCCTTGCGATTGCGATTACTGTAAACTCGAACTATGTCCTAACGGGACTGACTTGAACTTCTTCCCTTTTCTTTCTCCTTGCTTGCTGCGCTCTGATACCAATGTTAGAATATGCGGAGAGAGAAAGAATAAAGAAAGATTAGAATGTACAAAGAACAGATGAAGAGAAACTGGAATGCACACATTATCATTGTGTGTCCATCATTTTATTATGTGAAAGATGGTTACAAAGTGGTTGAAGTAGTTTCAACCATTTATTAGTTAATATTTAACTAATATTAAACTAACACTAATAAATAAGCCTTATATTCTAATAAAGAAAACTCCATTTTTAAAAATAAAATTAAAACTAGGAAACTAGGATTTGCTTTTGCTTGCAGAAATATTTCAGAGAAATAAGAGAATTTATTTACTTGAAATTTGTGCCCTAGCTGAGATATACCAGGTGGAATTTTTATACTGGAATTTATGCCCTATCGAATTAGAATTTGTCTTGTTTTGCCCTTGTGCCACTGCAGAATTTGTCTTTACTGTCACGGCTGCCTTTCTTTATGCCCTACGTCACGACAAAGTCTGAAATCCTTTCACAAATACTGTCTAAAAAACCTTTCGTGACTGTAACATCCTTGTTTTATCCTGCGACTGGGATATTAATGGCAGATGCTGCAATTCATGCCCTAGTTCATAGATTTGTGAGCGAGCAGGAGTGAGCAGGGTTTTGCTGATTTATGCTCCCTTGATTCTGGCTGTTTGTTGATTGTTTGACCTTGTTTTTGGCTTCCCTAGTCCTCACGAGTTCTTTCCAAGCCCTCACAACGGAGTTTCAATGCTGTATATTCTCTCTAACTTGAAACTTGCAATTGGAGATTCACAAATCTGTAACTCTTCTGAAATCTTCCATCACAGTCTTCTCTTTGACGTTCTGAGCCCTTTTGAGCATGAACCACTCTGATACTAATGTTAGAAAATGTGCACAAGGAAGAAATGAAGAGAAAGCGGAATGCACATATTATCAGCATGTGTCCGTCATTTTATTATGTGAAAAATGCTTACAAAATGGTTGAAGTAGTTTCAACCATTTATTGGTTAATATTTAACTAATATTAACTTAACACTAATAAATAAGCCTTATATTTTAATACATGATCATGTCATTCAACTGATACCATGGATTCAAATGCCCAACATCCAACCTTACAGGAAGAGATCGAGAAGATGATACAGGAGATGTTGGAGGCATGTGTTAGCCAACATAGTCAAAGTGTGCATTCCTCTCCGATAGTAATGCTACGTAAGAAGGATGATACTTGGCAGATGTGCCCAAATTACAAAGAACTCAACAAGTATGCCATCAAAGATAAGTATCCCAATCCGGTAATTAATTATTTGTTACATGAGCTACATGATTTTGTTTGCTTTACTAAACTTGATCTTCGCGCGGGTTATCATCAAATCCGGATCAAAGATGAGGATATTTGTAAGATAACTTTCATAACCCATGAGGGCCACAATGAGTTTTTGGTGATGCCTTTTGGTCTCACAAATGCGAAATCTATTTTTCAAAGCTGAACAACTTTTTATAGAGATGAAGGGTAGGAACAAATGTTTGAAACAACTTCCACGGCAGTTGGAGATGCAAAAACCAACACATTATTAGACTAGAGAATCTCTGTGCATGGAGCAGGAAAAGGAAAGTCCACTTATGGGCTGTTGAAGTATCTTAGAGACAGAGTTGCGAGAACACAAGTAAAAAAGCTTCACAGGACTATGTCTTTGATTGATTCTCCACAGTTAACTGCTTCTACAATTGCATTACCAGTGCTTGGGCAGCCATTGCGGTTACCAGCAATCACTTCCACTCAACCCTCAGATGCCCACACGACCCCCAGCCTGTATTTGTGAGTCATTAGAGATGCCTACACTCCTAGTGGGGAGGGTATATGTAGGCATTAGTATTAGTTATGGATAAGCATACATTTTGTTATGTATTGCCTTGGCATACTCATGTTAATAAAGTATTTTGGCACGTTATATTTCCAACCAAGTATACGTGTGTTGGTTTTTTTTTAAAATATTTTTTTGGCATTTGTCATGCTCAGAACTACTTGCTTCTGCAACATTTTGTAATTTACTTCAAGTTCTTGACATCTTTCCCACTTGCAAAATGGCCATCATCCTCTGAGATTTTTGGTGACATGTCTTAACCTGCAAAGAGGCATTCATGATACTTGAAGTCACCATCATTCAATCTTCTTGTTCTAATCTTGATCCATTGACCAAGTCTTTCCACAAACTAGCAACTAAATTTTGAAGCTGGATTGCTTTATTGTTCCTCTTGCATGCATGAACATCCTTATACTCCATGAACATTGTTGATCATTGCATCTACAATCTTGAACTCAATCAATACGAGTAATTATCTTTGGCAAAGATAACTTGGATGTCCTGTGAATTGACTTCTTGCGGGACAACTTCCTGATTCTATCTCTTTCTTCACCACAAGGGATTTCGGGTTGACAAGTTGATCTTGCTGCCTAGGTATAGAGATTAATGTATTTATCTTTACATGTACTCGAGCCTCTAATACTTGCCTTGCAACTACCAGGCTGCCCTCGTTTCTCTTTAGTCATGACAGTAAACATGTAATTTATTTATTAATTGAAAAACTAGATAAGCATATCAAAACATGATTCAAACTCTCGCCTACATTTGGCTTGCCATGAGTCCAATTCTGGTATATCATTTATTCTTGAGGCAATAGATAGACGGGATTGTGATATCTTGAGCCTGAAAACCCAAATGGTGCTAAAAAAGAATATAATAAATTTGGTAAATGCAGTGAAAAGCTGCAAAAATCGAGAATAATATCCCAAACATTTGGCATTCACATAGCCCAAATCTTACAAAATTGAAAATCTAGCATTCAACATTCGAAATCTGACAACTAGCTATCATGCAAGTCTTGATGTTTGAGCACTGAGTGTGGTTGCAGCATCATTCCATCAAGACTTTTTGTAAGAGCCATGGAGAAATTTTAACTTGAAACTAGCTTGGAAGTTCCGAGATTGAGCCAAAAGAATGAAAGAGTAATCTTTTTGGTTGCTTTCCCTTCAAAATCAATAAAACAATCATGTTGTCACTTTGGTCAATGTCTGATTGTTGATGGAAGAAACCTCTCTTTTACCTCTTTTTTATTTGTGAGCTGATAATACAGAAAAATAAAGGGCAGTCAAACTCAAATAGGGTCCGTTTTTGTTAACATCAGGAGATGTGTATAAGGCTTTATTGATTAGGATTTAAGATCTGTTGCAGATGTTGATCAGGATTTAGGATTTGTTGCACGTGTTGATTAGGATCTACATAAACGATTTGTAAGCATTACAAAGTGTTTTAATCTTCTTTGGTATGATCTGAACTTCAAGGTTCTACTACTTTAGAAATTGGCTGACAGATCTTGTCTGAATATTTTCTGTACTTTAACAATGTGCTGAAAATCAATTATTTGAATGTTATGCTGAAGAAATTCAAACTTTGATTGTTTTGTCTGTGATAAGTTGACATATTTGCAATGATGAAAAATATGATGTTGAACTCATAATTTGGTCTATGTTATAATTGCAGTATGTCCAACTACATTGAAAAGGATATGCCGACAGCATGGAATTGCAAGGTGGCCATCCCGCAAAATAAATAAAGTTAACCGATCTTTAAAAAAGCTCCAAGGTGTCATTGACTCTGTACATGGGTCAGATGGAGCTTTGAAATTTAATGCCATTACAAGTGACATAATGACCACAGCTTCTATGGTCCAAGGGTTGCAGGCGTGTACCAGTATTCCATCCTCTCAGGGAAGTTGGCCTGTTTCATGGCCCTCTGCACAGGAGTTTGTAAGAAGGCAAGCAGTGCCAGTTGGAACAACTGCTCCTGTGATGGAAACTACGTCTCCTCAGAAAAAGAAATTCTAAAGAATGTTCCCTTGACAGGATTTTCAACTGGATTGGAAACCTCATTGACTGTGAAAGCAACTTTGCGGGTGCAAGGTGGAACTGATATTCATATACAAAGCTTCCTAAATGATGGAAGTGTTTCGTCGAGGAAGGATGAGTTACTGGCAAGGCATTACAGAGAGAGTGCCCAGCAAGGAT
Organism: Taxus wallichiana var. yunnanensis; assembly: GCA_018340775.1. Classification (NCBI taxonomy): domain Eukaryota; kingdom Viridiplantae; phylum Streptophyta; class Pinopsida; order Cupressales; family Taxaceae; genus Taxus; species Taxus wallichiana. The sequence continues at coordinate 324,507,606 of CM031238.1, read as the reverse complement.
CAGCGGCTAACATGAAAGGAGAAACAGAGTTAAGTAGGAACTCAGATAAGAATGCTCATTCGGCTGGGTTTGCTCAATATAAGGTTGTGAGAACTGCGAGTTCTGTTGACGCACCTTTTTCTGAAAGCCGCCATCGTGTGACTAGCACGTCTGATACTAGTGATGAATTAACTTCAGTTTGTTTCAGCAGAGAAACACAACAGACAGCTTTTAAGCAAAGTTTCACAGACGGAATTATGGAAAGGCAGCTACAAATAGGAAATCAGTTTTGAGTAGGAAAACATGACCATGTGGACTTGAAGGAGACAGAGAAGCATCTGAACTTGCAGGATGCTGACCATCATGTCACTTCCAGAAGCTCAAATTTCTTTGATATGACTAATGACACAGGTCCTAGATTTTATGCTATAGATGACGAAGTTTCCGGGCAGGAAAGAATTCTCCCAAGCTTTTCAGCTATTTCAAATTCCTCTGCTGGTTCTGGATCTTCGCTATTGCATGGAAGTGATGCTAGTTCACCAACAGAGAGTATTGGTGATGTTGCAGCAAAAGAAATACATATCAAAGATGAGAGCTTAAGAACTACAGTGAAGGTGACATATAAAGAAGATACAGTTCGATTCAAACTGCCATTGACTTCTGGATATTCCGAGTTATGCAAGGAGGTAGCAAAAGCGATTTAAGTTGGCAGTTGGCATATTTCAGCTCAAGTATTTAGATGATGATAATGAGTGGGTGATATTGGCATGTGATGCCGATTTGCTAGAGTGTATAGATGTTATGAACTTTTCTGGTGGGCATGCAATTAAGCTTTTAGTTCGTGATTTGGTCTTTTTTCCTGGGAGCTCTAGTGGAAGCTGTGGTGGAATGTTAAGGTGAATTTTTTAATTGCCCTAATTTTGGAGATCCAACTTATCTGGGATTTCTCATCTCAATTGTATGATTCTGTACTTATATAGTGTTTAGTGTAAAAAGATTAAACTGTTCAGTTCCCTCTTTAAGTGCTAATGGAGGCAGTCATGAGTGTATGCATATCTACATGTAAATGAAGAGAAAAATGGTAATGCATGACAAAGATTATCCATATGGAAAACACGTTCATGTCTAGGTTTTGGTACCATCAGTGTCATGAGTGAAATCTTAAAATTGGGGCGAACTCTTTTCAAATTTTTAGAGTTGTCAGTGAAACATTCTGTACACTTTATAATCTTATTCTATTTAAGATCCATCATTTTAATACTAATATTTTGACCTATCAAAGAAAGGCAGTTATGTTTCATATTGGTGGATTGGCATGGCTAGGTTTTTCAGGAGCTTGGTCATACATCCTAAACCTGAAGAGTACAAAATTTTCAAAGGAATTGAGTACTGAAGGATAATCTTATGTCTTGGAGTTCACAAATTACCCTATGTTTTCTATCCCATGTAAATAGTAAGAGCAACACCTAGATTATTTCCTAGTGTTTTGTTTATTAGTCCTAAGTTAGCACACCCTATTATTTAGGGATGTATTTAGCTATTTGATCATTACATCGGTTGCACTTAGTTGTTTGATTCATATATTGGTTGCGTCTAACAAGTGATGATACATTTCTTATTTTCTTGTTAGCCCCTAAACTAAGCTAATGTGAGCCTATTTAAAGGCCTGTTTTGTAAATACAATTTAGTGGGGTCATTGCAAGAGAGAAGCTTGGTATGCCATTATTTTGCATGTTTGCTTTAGGTCCTTTCTTTTCACAGTGGAGCCAAGCCCCTATATCGCTTATGCGGGAATTTTTAGGTGGCTTGCATTTGATTGGGCACTAACCCCACCCTTTGGGCAGGTTAATCACTTTAAATAGGGTTCTTTCCTAGCTCAATGCAACTATTATTGCAAATGATGGAAAGCATGGCACCCAAAGGAGCCGAAAGTTCCCCCAAGTATACAATGAGGTAATGTTTCGATACATGTCATTCTTGTATTGATATATTCATTTAGTTGTAAAGTTGTATAGTTCGTTTTACAACTAGTATGATCTCAATCTTATTGTTTACTATGTCGAGTCATATCCCCTTAGAGCCAACTCTCCATAAGCGAGTTAAACACCAATGGGAAATGGTATTAAATCGGGAGGGTTCGAAACATTACCAAGGGCTTTTGTTGTTTTCATTCCAAGAAGCGTAACACGTGCAAACCTTGCTTTTGAAATCTTGTTGCTTGTTCTTGCACAACAAGGCTATAATTTTGCCACAATGTACTTGTGATTTTAAGGTTTCCAAACAAGCCTTACTTGTCATTTAGTTTGAACTTCTTGGGTGGTTGGCCTCGCTATGGGCTTTCCTTACCCAGATAATTCAACCTATAGGATGTGTGATCTCCCATGAGCAAGAGCATTTCTACTTGGTATGATTGAACAAGCTCATGTGTCAAGGTTGACTTCACAAAAGACTTGAAAGAGTTAGTAAAGATTCAAGTGTGTTCAAAACATTTTACAAAAATGTTATTTACATCAATCAACTAAAAATGCTTTTGTTGTCAAGTTCTTGACCATAAAATCCACATTTGTTCACTTATCCTAATGTAGTCCCTAAACCAATAGTGGAAAAAGTGAAACCCAAGGAAAAAGACGAGTGGACAATAGTTAAAAACAAAGAAAAGGGTATGGGGAATAAAAACCCCAAATTTGTTAATCCTTGATTTAACAAAAATGGAATAAATGTTAAATCCTAATTGCAGAGTCACACATGATAAATAAGTGCTAAAGTATATATTTGACACAAGTAATAAGTTAGATAAATATGAAACCCTAAGTGCAAGAGAGGGAAATAATGACTTAGCCGATTCATGCTATTCCTAGAACTGATATGGATTAAAAGATTGATGAATAGGAAGGGCATCTTATTTAAACTGTTGTAAACTATAAAATATGTGATTGTCGGATCTGCGAGTGGCCACCCGTGATTTGCAAAAGTGCTCGAAACACAGGTTTTTGGTGTCGTACAAGTATTGCTGATATTTATTGTTGGTCGCTTGTATGTCCCACCTTGATCGTTGGATGTACTTGTAACCTGCAAAAGATAGATTCACCTACAAAACCCACAATACCACATCAAATCCAAAAAAAAAAGATGCAATATGGGGAGTCAGATTGACCTCGACGGTCACCCGACTAAGTGAACTTGCGACCGAGTGCTGCACTACATATCAGACTCCATGTAGTTCTTGTGCGTGTGTGAAAGAATTGTGCCCTAGGATGCCCTTGTGCAAGTGCACTTGATAACGGGTGGTAACTAGATATAGCAATGTAAATAGATGTGTGGATGGAAAAATGAACTTCCCCTTCCTATGTAGTGTATGTAAAAATGTAGTCCCTTGTCCCTTAAATGAGTGCTAGATGGATGTCTTTGTTGCTCTTAGATGCATTTGGATGCAACCTTAGGTGATGATAATAAATGCTTAGAGCTTGGTCCTTTATTTTGGTCACATAACTTTGTATTTATATGATTCCCTTGGTTGAATTTCGTAATTGAAAACTGGAAGGCCAACCCATAAGAAAATAAGATGCCCAAAAGATAAAAGAAACCCAAAAAGAGCAAGTAAGGTGAAAGAGGTTGTGGGCCTAGAGGGGATGGGCATCTTGGTAGGCGTTGGTGTCGAAGTCATAAAAATAAACCAATAAAGCTCTGAATGGGTGTAGGGTGTAAAAGACTAGAAAGAAGACAAGAAACAAAACAAAGAGGCCAAAGATAACTATCAATTACTAGTTTTCTCGCTTAGGAATCATATGAATGCAAGTATGTTTTAGGACCTAGAAATGTACCCAAGTGTGTGATTTTGTGTCTACATTTGCCCCCACTTTATGTTGTTGAGTGAATACTCGATAACATAAAGTAGATAAGAGATGCATACTTGATAACCATGTAGAATGTGATGGTGATAGTGCCGAGGAGACAAGTGAAAGCGTGGAGTGATAAAAATGAAGCATGAAAGCTAAGAAAGAGGAAGTGACCCTAGGGGTGAAGCGTATTGTGTTGTACCATGTTTTACATGTTGTTGTGCTTGATGTAGGGTTGTTTCTTGTTGTGTATTAAGGACGGACTACAAAAAAGAGCAAAAGAGTAGTCAAAGTCATGTATTATGAAAACTCTATAAAAATGTGTGTAAAAGTAGTAAAAGGAAAGTGTGCACCTGATGATCATGAGTGTAAAAGGATAGAAATATGTCCTAAAAAAATGTTTTGTAGATCTCATGCCAAGAGTTTTTTTAGGTGATCTCATGCCAAGAAGTGAGTTTTTGGGCGATCTCATGCCAAGTTTTTTGGGTGATCTCACACCATGGAAGAGTGTTGGGGAGAGAGGTCTAGTGTTACTCTCCTTCCATGTTGCTTCCGAGTTTATACACACTACAAATGGTGTGATCTTATTTTGTCCCAAGTTGTATTGTATTTAGTTCCGTATTTGTTCCAAATTGAAATGGAGAAAGAATGCATTATGATTGTTGGAGGAATGTGCATGTACTTTGTGAAAAATGCTCTGTAAACTATGTGAACTATGATGATATGAGAAAGTAACTATATTTTCCCCCAGGACATAGGTGCCTAGAGGAGGTCAAGAGCACCCAAATGCTAGTGTCTGTATCTGGGCATTGGAGTTTATGTTGAACTGAGGACCCAAGTCAGATTCTAGGTCATTTTGTAACTATAAACTTTTGTGTTGTTTTTTGTGTTATTGTGCTATAGCTCGAGCTTGAGCTCTCGATTATGGGGTGATTGATTCACCCAATGTATGCCCCCTCATTTGGGGTGCATGCAATGTCGCTAGGAGTATGCGGCCCAAAGAGAGACCCGATGTTGAAGTGAACTATATCCCTACATGAGGGGAGGGAATGTGCATGGTAGAAACCAAGACACATGTAAACAATATGGCTAGATAATATGTGTTAGTAGAAAAATTAGCAAACATGTCATAAAAAAACAATGTAACAAGCAAATGTGCATACAAGAAGAGACCATGCAAAAAAGTGGGTTTTAAACATGGGACATGCTCACAATGTCACAAGACAATCAGGCTGAAGTGGCCAAAAGCATACAATGTGCATACAAGACAAAGGGCATAGCCCATAAAAAAATAACATACAATGAAAAAAGCAAATAATCAAAGTGTAATAGAAAACCATGGTGGAAAATAGTCCTGCAAAGAAAATGTTGCACATGAAGCACCCATTAGCATGTTAGAAAGATAAAAAGTATGTCAAAGTGTGTATAGATCAATGGAAAGTAATGTGTTAGTAAGAAAGAAGTAGTAAATAATGAAACAATAACACCTATATGTGTGTAAGAAAGAAAGTAGATGCCCCAGAGCCTCGTGGGGGACTGGTAAGAGGTACAATGCCAAGCATCATCATTGTGCATGTAAAGGATATGTAAGACACATGCATTCACAACTAAAGAACAAGTGAATGCGTGCATGTGTATATAGAAAAGATAATGACATACTAAGTATCGTTTAACATGTGAAACAAAGTGTACATGTAAGTATAATTAAGCAAGAATAAGTGCAACCAAGATATGCAATATGTGTGTGTATGAGTGAGATGGAATGGTATGCAATGTGAATGTGATAGGAGCAGTGTGTCCCCCCTTGAGCGGATGTGGATGAGTATGAGATGAGGTTCATTTATAAAAGACCCTCAACAATCAAGAATGAACCATAGAACAAGAGTGTGTCATCGGGAAATGGTTTGAAAATAGATGCTAGAAAGATAGATCATGAAGCGTAGAGCGTAAAGTGTGAAAGAGGTGAGGTTCATTTCAGATTTAGACCCTCAGTAGTCGAGTATGAACCATGGAACTAGAGTGCGTCATAGGGTGGTGACATGATGAGATGTGTATCAAGTTGCGTAAGATTGCTTAGAAATAGGAAGTATGAAACATGAAGCGCAAGAGTAGAAATGTTAGACACCTTATGATGTTAGGATAGGGGGGAGTAAGTATGATGCCCCAAAGTGTATGATGATGAGTAAGTTATCAACGAAAGTGAATGGAAAGGGTCCTCCACCCGATGTTTGAGGAGATAAAGGCGTGTGACCATGCTCTGAGATTAGTGATGTATGAGACTGATGATGTATTGGTGAATGAGACCTATGTGTGGAAGGAGGTGGTGAACACCCATGTGAAGGAGACTTAGGAGGTGATGAGCACCTACATGAAGGATAAATCTAGGAGTGATGAACAACCTATGTGAAGGAGATCTAGGAGGTGATGAACACCTATGTGAAGGAGACCTAGGAGGTGATGAGCACCTATGTGAATAGAGACCTAGGAGGTGACAGGTGGTGAAACCTATGTGAAGGGGCTGCCCGAAGTAGGGGACTTAGGCCGGTGAGATGGACTAGTGGACCGATGAGAACAAGTAGGTCGTGTGCAAATGGGAGAGCTAGGTGCAGAATATGCCTTAGATTTGAGAGGCCTAGGGGGCCTAGATGTCTGTAACTAGTGAGAGGACATCCTCAAGAGGAGGAAGAGGCAACATGGTGTGGATGGTGGAACACCTTTGAGAGTGATAACTTTCTTATTGTGAATGAATTTGAGACATAAGTGGTTCATGGAAAAATAGCTTGAGTGGCAGCGGAGCCAAGGAAGACCTAAGAGCATGTCACAACCTTTGATTGAAGGTGCCACAATGAATGACACAAGCATGGTGAGAGGCCCAACTATAACTAGAAGCTTGATGTAGCCATAAAATTTTGGAATTGGATATGAAATTTGAGATAGTGGATAGTTGATAGTAACAAGGAGTGTAATAGAGCACACACCAATAGGAGCCGATGGATTGATCATGGTGTTATTGATAGTATAAGATCCGATAGAAGCATTGATGTGTAGTGTATTAGAAGAAAATGTAGCATGATAATCATGATTAGAGAATGTGATGAGTGGTGGAGATGCATCAGTATGAGCAACTAGAAAATCAAGAGCCCCGATGAAGGAGGAGGCACAACACGATATGTATGATTAGTTGAAGAATCAACAACTTGTTTGTCATGCTTAGGGAAATGGATCTTTGAATATTTTGAGCTTTTGGTTTTCATTGATCGACTTGGATGCCGAAGGCTCAGGGATCTCAATTGCATTATTGTCGATAAGATCTTGAATGAGATGCCTAAGTTTGAAACATCGATAATAATTGGAATGCCCAACACATTGATGATAGTCACATCTATCATTTTTTTATAATTGTGGCCTTTAGGGTGAGATGGATCAAGATTCAAGTGGTGGTGGAAGCATAATAAGATTGCTTTCAATAAGTTGTGGCAATAGAAGGCGCAAAACATAAGGACAATTTTGTAAATGTACGCTTTGGAGGTTGTCATTGAAGCTTTTTAGGAGTAGAAACAATGTTAACAATAGCTTTTTGCTTAATGGGTTTAGGAGATGGCTTGAAAGTAGATTTTCTTTGAAATCGATTAGAAGATGAAGCATGATCATGATATTTGAGCTTTCCCATAGATAAGAGTTTTCTTTCACGTAACTTAAGAGTATGACATAATTGATCAAATGATGGAGAGGTCTCAAAGATGACACTCTCTTGTAATGGAGATAAAAGACTTTGAACAAAAAGATCTTGCAATTCAAAATCCATGAGTACATTGGTCATCTTAGCTAAATTGTTCTTATATCATAAAACATAGTCACTAGATGCTCATTAGATCCTTGTTTGATTTGTGCAAGTTGAGCATAGGATATTTTAGAACCGATATTGATTGAAAAATGTGCAAAAAACATCGGATAAATGCGTAAATGATGTTACCGAATGAATAGGTAGATCGTAGAACCAACACATAGCATAATCTTGGAGACTTTGAGGAAATAACTTAGCTAATAATGTATGATCATCCACATAATCTAGACATGCAACATGAAAATCATAGATGCTCTTGAGGGTCACCATGGCCATTGAAGGTGGGCAACTTAGGGGTGATGAAGTTTGGAGGAAGTGCATAAGTGGAAATGGGTGTGAAAGGAGTATGAAGGAGTAAGGTGGAATCAAGAGATGGAGATGCATGAGAAGTAGCTATTTGAAGTTGAAAAATTTGAGTTTGTAGATCTTGATATAAAGAAGCTAAATCAAGATTATTTGAAGAGCCAAGTTGTGTATTAGAAGCATTGGGTTGAATGAGTGGAGTGGTAGTAGTAACGGTGGAGGTAGGAATGTGAAGTGGTTGAGTGGAGGCCATGGTAGCGAAGAGGAACCTACAAGAGGTATTGAAATAACATCTTGAGAGTTCTTAGCATTCAAAGCATGGAGAATATGCGAAATATGTGTAGGATTTTCGCACAAAGCTTGACGAAAATTAGTAAGCTTGTCTAATTGTTCTTGATCAACATTGGTATCCTCATCATATGATTGTTCACTATCAGATGTTTTAATATCTTTGAGATGAACATTCCTTGAGTTGGAAAAGGGATTATCAGATTCAACCATTGATTTAGAAACCCTACGGGTAAATGGAGGAAGCTCTATATGCTCAAAAGACCCAAAACAACCACTACGGGTAACAAACATAAGAAGAAAACCCTAAAAAGAAGGTGGAATTTGAGCGATGGGTTCACCAAATGATTAACAAAAATGGAATAAATGCTAAATCCTAATTGTAGATTCACATATGATAAATAAATGCTAACGTACATATTTGACACAAGAAATAAGTTGGATAAATATGAAACCCTAAGTGCAAGAGATGGAAAGAATGACTTAGATAATTTTGCATTATTCCGGAATTGATACGGATTGGAAGATTGATGAATAGGAAGGGCATATTGTCGCACATTATGCACACTATAAAATTTGTGACTTTCGGATGAGCTTGGACCAGGGTGCTTAGACCGGGTCAGGGGCACCTGGGCACTAGAGTTTGTTATTGGGCGCTCATAACTGTGAAAGTGGATCGAAACCTGGTTTTTTTGGTGTCGCACAAGTATCACTGATATTCGTTGTTGGTCGCCTATATGTCACACCTTGATTACTGGATGTACCTATAATCTACAAAAGAGATATTCACTTGTAAAACCCACAATACCGCATCAATTACAAAAAAGAAAGATGCAATATGGGGTGTAGGACTGACCTCAGTGGTCACTTGACTGAGTGAACTTATGACTAAGCACTGCACTACAACTCAGAATCCATGTAGTTCTTGCATATGTGTGAAAGAATTGTGCCCTAGTATGCCCTTGTGCAAGTGTACTTGATAACGGGAAGTAGCTAGATGTAGCAATGCAAATAGATGTGTGGATGGAAAAATGAACTTCCCCTTCCTATGCAAAGTGTATGCAAAAATGTAGTCCCTTATCCCTTGAATGAGTGCTAGATGAATGCCTTTGATGCTCTTATATGCATTTGGATGCAACCTTAGGTGATGATAATAAATGCTTAGAGCTTGGTCCTTTATTTTGGTCACATAGCTTTGTATTTATATGATTCTCTTGGTTGAATTTCGTAATTGACAACTGGAAGGCCGAACCATAAGAAAATAAGATGCCCAAAAGATAAAGAAGCCCAAAAGAGCGAGTAAGGTGAAAAGAGGTTGGGGGTGCTAATAGGAGATGAGGGCGCTTGAGCGCGTTGGTGTTCGAAGTCATAACAAATAAACTAGTAAAGCTCTATTAGGGTTGTAGGGTGTAAAAGACCATAAAGAAGACAAGAAACAAAGCAAAGAGGCCAAAGATAATGTCAATTACTAGTTTTCTCGCTTAGGAATCATATGAATGCAAATATGCTTTTAGGACCTAGAAATGTACCCAAGCGCGTGATTTTGTGTCTAAAATCCCATTCCCAATGACAAGCCCAACATGAACAATAAACCCCAATATGTCGGAAGGGTGGAATCTACTTCCCCTCTCCCCATCTTAGCATGGTAGAGTTAACATTCTTCATACCTTATTTCTCAAGGTGTTACTTTAGATGTTGGGGAATATGTTTCCAACCTTGCTCAGATGCTCATGTAACCCACCTCGTGATGGTGGAAACTCATCAAGGGGAGAAAATTGGGCCAATCACTACTCCATTGTGTTGGAAGACTCCATATCCCAAACCAACATCCTTGCTTGAGGAACGAGTTTGCAACATTAGATATCGAGGAGGGTTTGAAGACGAACAAGGATAATTGCATATGGAGGATTTCTCATGCGTATTCTCTCTTGGAATTTTTATGGCCTTACAAAGCCCTTTAGAAAACTCTATGTGAGATCTGCTTAGTGGCTTGGAGACTTGGATATTGATTGTTTTTGCAAGAAGTTAAAATCTTCGGTTTTCATCTACGAACATCACTTAGAATATTTGGTCGATGCTTCCTAGTACTACACTTAGAGGATTTCGATGTCATTTGAATGTTTCTAGGAAAATTCCATTAAAATATTCAAAGTTTTTTTGTTTGTCTTGTAACCATACAAAACAAAAGAAGGAAAACAATTTTAATGAGTTTTAATCACAAGAGTGCCCAAAATTTCAATGGGGTTGAGTTTTGGCGCAAGTATTTTCATGACCGAAAGGGGGAATTTTCCTTCTAAATGTAAGAATTAGTGGAATTTGCATCCATTGGGAATGTAATATATCCTTGAGAAACTTTGAAACTTTGCATTTCACCTGAAAATCTGAAGGTATTTGGTTGTGAATAGCCCTCTCAAGAGTGATCCACAAAACCTATTTACAAAAGACAAATCATACATACTTTAAATGAAATATGCAGAGTGTGTAAAACATTTATTATGCAAAAAGTAGACATAAGCTACTCGTAATTTAACCATGTACATAACAAATGCTAAAAATCCACAAACAAGATGGGAGAAGTAGCTTCCCTTTTAGGTGAAATGAGGCCACAAGATTGGTTTTGAAGTACCCATGGCATGTGAGAAGAGTGAAAACAAGGTTTACACTTCATCCTCCAAATTGTTAGGTCTAATGGAAGAATACACCACCTCTTACTTAATTCTTTATTTGTGAAGGTAAATTAGCCAACTCTTGGTATTTTGAAACTCTTCCTCATGCTCTAAAGTGAACATGACATGTGGCAACTCTCACTTAGGCTCTGATTTGAATATAAGATACCCAAATTTCAAAACCAACATACCATTTTCTTTTATTTGCACATTTTTTGTTGTGTTTGGATCCATAGACATAGCTTGCAGACACATCTTTCTTGACTTTGAAGTCTGTCAAACCCACGATCTCATCCAATGTAGGTTCTACAAGTGAAGACAAAGTTTCATAATCACATTCATCCCCAATGGAAAGCATGAAACTCTCAAAGTCAAGCATGATGGAAACTTCATCTTTCTTGTGTCCCTCACATGCAAAATTTGCAACCTCAACTTCCTCCTCATCAATAGCCTTAAGCTTAGAATACACCTCTTCCCTATCACTTTTTAAATCTGATGACACCTCTAAGTCATAATAAATGTAGTCCCCAAGGATGCCAAAAATGTTTTCTTATCTTTTGTATCTAACTCGATTTTCTTGGTGTCAAACATTTCTTTCGTTTATTTTGAGCTCATCAACCACATCCTAAACTATGGATTGATCAATCTTAACAATAGGGATTTCTTGAATGAGTTGAGCTATGATCTCATCATCCTATTTATATTCATTCCAATATGAAATAACTATTTCTTGACTTTTAGTGATGGAGCTTACCTCGGGAGACCATGGTGCACTTACAATAGGTTGGATGTTACATAGGTTTTGATGAATAACTTTTTTCTTTCAAACTATTTGACCCACTCCTTCAAATGTTTCATGTGCTCTTTTTTATTCCCAACTCTCTCATGCTCTAGAGGATGATGAACATCCTTATATATAACCATAGGTTCAAATCTAGGCTTGAACATGGTTGGCCATTGAAAAGTGTGGGCATGCAAATCACCATGGCTTCCCAAGTACTCTTTAGGAGACTCTTAGGGATCGGGTAATAATTTTGGCGAGGGTGGGAGGGTGGAATACTCACTGCAACTTCTCAAGACGAAGGTAACTCGAGGAGGGTCTAAGAAATGGAGGAAGGAATACTTCCTAGTGAGAGGGGTGCGAGGTTTCAAATGTTTGAGTGGGAGGATTGTATAAGTAGGGATTTGGATTAAAAAATGAGGGAAATATTAGTTTTATGTTGATGTTGTAGGGGTTTAGTGATTAAGTGGGAGGACTATATGAGCATGGTAAAGGATCACCCCATGGACATGATTCCTTATGAATAGACTGTTTAGACTCCATTTGTTCAACAAACTCTTGCATGCTCTTTATGTTTTCCCCTATGGTTTGAATATTTTGCTTGAGGATTGTATGAGCATGGTAAAGATCACCCCATGGATAGGCTTCCTTCGGACCAGCCTATTTAACCTCCATTTTTCAATTAGCTCTTGCACTCTCCTCACATTTTCATCCATGACTTGAATCTTGAACTACAAACCATGATTAGGGATGAATCTTCCTTCATTACACACACACACACTCTTGCTCCTAAAAACCATCATAATCGGTTGGATACCCATATACATCAATATGAGCTAGCAGGATACCCATATACATCAATATGAGCTAGTGCACATGCATATCCATCATAATACGACTCATATCCCTGATATTATGAGAAACTTTGGGTGAATGTAGGGGGATGAAGATAATATTTATATTGTGTATGAATATGGGAGAAAGATTACAATGAGTAAAATGATGGGCCATAAATATATAAAATCATGAGAATATGGAAGGAAATGGATGGAAATTGTCCGTGAATGAGAGAAATGGATCTTTTAATCAATGGAGTCGGAATGTGCTTGAAAATATGGTTTAAAAACTAAATGAGCTAAAGAAACCACCAAAGCTTAGTTGTGAATTAAAGAAACATGTATCCTTGCCTCTACATATACTCCAAATATTCAACAAGAACACACATGCCATGGAGCATTTGAAAAATAAGCCTAAAATCTAAACATGTCCCACAAAGTCTCTCATCAAGTGTGACAAAAATTCTTGGTTGGTTGAGAAGTGTACCCACACATCACTAATTGAGAGTTTGGTGTCTTAACAACAACATTGGGAATACCTCCAAGGTGTGGGACACTTGGCTCATTGAGGCATACCTCTAGAGAAAGATGAATCTTATCCTAATTACTCTACACTATCACTAATCTAATCTATTGGTTACTGGGGAAAAAAGGGACAATAAAACATGGAAAAAAACATGGTGATGCACTAAGAAGAAAGAGGATCACCCTCCCGATACAATTTAGCAAGAAAGAGGATAAAAAATAGTTTCAAAGGGAAGATATGTGCCATATGAGTCGACATCGAAATCTAACTCTCACTCTTATCCTTTATAAGACAATGAATAAAAACCTTGTAAATTCTATACACAATTAACCATAAAAATAACATAGAGGTAAGGGAAAATTAACACACAAAGACAAAGGGCAAATATGAGCCACAATCATAGATGTATTAAAAGCTAGAATATACACAGTCTACTATCAACATAATCCAAGGCATTTATGCATTTACAAAGCTCAAAACTAGATGTCAGAGGCATTTAGAAGCTAGGAACTGTACAAAACAAAGTAACCTTGCATTCAAGGAAGGGGAATCCTTACTACAAGAATTCTTAGACACATATAGAATGGGGAAGAGGGGAGAGAAGGGGAAACACAAATCAAGAATATGTTAGAGTATATTTCTCATGCTTATCCCTTCCACACAGATCAAATGGTTCAAATAAAATGCATAAGTGAAAAGATCAGATCAAAACCACTTAGGCATATTCTGGATCTCTCTGCTAACACAATTATGGGACACTCTTTGTTGAAACATGACAAGGAGTGGCTTATAACATTTTTTTTTCACAAAACCTGCATGAGTTTGCAAGAAAATACAATTTTGTTTGATTTGATGCCTTCATTTGCAAGAAATAATCAAATATTTCATTTGAAAGTTGATCTTTGAGTAAGCCTCAATGCATACCCATGAGATCGGGAGGATGAGTGAAGATGAAGCTACCATTTGTTCAAGGATCATGATTTTCCATTGGGACCATTGTGAAAGCTTATCCTTTTGATTTACAACTTGTTTAACACATTCCTTTGCGTTTTGGTGGGGCCATGAGGGAATATCCAATTAAAATCATATTCACAAGAGAATATAATAGTTTATAATCTCATGAGAGTGATTTTGGAACCATTTATCGATTATTTGAGAAAAATATAATTGAAGACTTTGTCATATATTTCTCACAAATCCCTTAACCTTTCTTCTCAAAAATAGGACCAATGCAAAGCTCTATGAATTACATTTCCAATTCTACTAGTCGTTTTCAATTAGAGCCCCCAATCAAAAGACATCAACAAAAACTAGAGCTTTGTTCATAGCCTCCGTCTCATTTGACATTCTCGTGCTTCAGTTTCCTTCACTATAAAACCATCTAATTTTGACAAAGCATGAACAATTACTATAGAAAATTTCAAAGTTCATTGATTTGTGCCATGTTTTTCTTATGCCCCTTTTCAGCCATAAATTTCTTGATGTTTGATAGGGAGAGAAATTAGAGGAACAAAATCTTGAAATAATGTAGATCACCGATCTCTACGAATTGTCTACAATGCCATGTGTAACCCATCATTATTATAATGAGTTTGGAGTGAGAGACCAAGCATTGAGACAATGCAGAACATTGATGAATTTCATATGTCCTTCATACCACTTGTCTTTCATCGATTTATTACAAAGTTAGGAGGAAAGGATTAAATGTTTGAGGTAGTCCCGTATGCCAATTGCCTCCATGTGTAAAATATGCCACTTGTCAACCATCAGTATTCATGCAAGGTTTAAAACTTTGAGGAATCTAAGGACACTAAATTATGAGGTAACACGATTAGCGCCAAGTGTCAAAAATCCATCAAAGGCGTTGAAAAAATGAACAATGAGCAAGTTTAAAAACTCGTTAAATGTGAGAAAGCCAATGAATGCCACATGTCAACCATTAATCATATGTGCTTTGAAAAGATTGAAAAGTGACTAAGTCCAAAAAATTTACCACATGAGGAGATGTCATTGAGTGACATGTGGCACTATTTTGCACACTTAAATTGTGACAGTCCATATCAATGAACAATCAAAGGATTTGGATGTCATTTGAACATTTAAAGGGAAAAATCCATTAAAATATTTTAAGTTATTTATAATTTGGTGTGTAAGAACTATAAGCACATAAAATAGAAGGAAAGTAATTTATATGAGTTTTAATCACAAAGGTGCCTAAAAATTCAATGAGGTTGAGTTTTGGCAACACTCTCCACAAATCTCTAGTGTATGAATCATCATTGCTCACCTATAAATTATCCTAGCCCATCACAATCCTATCACCTTTTAGTTGGAGTGGGGAGGTAGTCCATAGAAGGTCCCTAAAACAATTATTTTTAATACATTGCTTGTAGAGAATAAAGGGACAATTTGACTCATTGGTTAGGTTTGGAACTTTGTGCCACATCCTCCTTATGCCACCAATTGTATTGAGTGGTGGAATGTTGTCTGCTCACTCATACTACCTATTTCCTTCGCTACTTTGGAAAACATGCGGTGAGAGTTCACAAGTGATTTGACCTTTGCTTGGCCAATAAGTTCCAGAGATCCATGACACAACTAAAAATTCATTGTATGATGCTAAAGTGCAAGCCATCGCTACTTTTCTTAAGCATAAACTAAATTTTGTTGAATGTCACATTGCTTAAAGGAACTCAAATTGGGAGATCGAGCTTCTAAATATTTTTAAAAATCTTTATGAGTCAAGAAAAGCTCGGGAGCAAATCAAAGGCATCAAAAGCTGCTCATAACCATTTCATGGGGCTTCTTGAAATCTCTTTGACCTTTCTTGAGAACTACACGATAGTGTTCTAGGCCTAAGAAGATTAATAGGAGCATGCACAAGCCTTGGAGGAATGCATTGACATGGTTCCTTATAAGATCAATCCTTTATATCAATGATGTTGCGATGATCCACTTTCTTTGGATGATATTTTTGTGGTATTGTAGAGGATGAATAAAAAAGTATGTGGGAGTGGATGATTTTACTTATGAGATTTACAAAACCACGTGACATTTTCGGAGTTAAAGTGATGATTTGTAGAATCCCTCTTTAGGAAAAGTTCTAAACCATAGAAACATCAAATCCATTATTAATCTAGGATATCCTAAACATATCACTAGTTGGAGGCCCACTACATTGCTCAACGTCCCTTACAAAATCCTTTTGAAAGATTTGGCACTTTGTCTTTGTTATATTCTTCATGCAATTATTAGAACTCGAGAAAACATGGTTTCTGACAAGCTGCTATATTTTGGGAAAATATCATTGTGTATCTACCTACTGCCCCTGATAAATAATGTATGAACCCATCTCACCTTACCTAGCTACATGTGCACATATTCATCCCATCAATAAATTATTGACCCGAGAAGCTGTAACACATCTCTATTTGGTGCATTTTCTAGGTACATGGTGTATATCAATAAAGGGTTTGTTGGTAAAATAAATTTTTGCATGACATATTAGTGGTTTCCACCAACGATCACGGGACTAGGCCCCTCTTTGGGTATGGAGGAGGTTCCCATTTATTGAATGAAAGGACTAAATGAAAGCTGTGGGTGGTTCTTAAGATGAGGATCACATAGGAGTATTCCATTAAACCTATGGAAACATGCCTATACAATTTACAAGGAGGAATTCACTTGGAAATAGGTGAAGGAAGTAGGAAACTAGAGAGAGGGGGTTAAGATTGTGAGTAGGTACTTACAGATTCTCACCAACATTAACCATAGTAGGTCCAAATTCAATAGTAAGAATAATAATAGTGTAATAAATAACAAGACTAAAAAATTAGAGATAAAAAGTTCTATGGATTCATTAATCAAAGACAAAAATTTCTTTCTTAGTTGTACGGGATTACAATGCTTGCAAATTTGGTAAGGAATAAGTGCATAAAAACATAGGAAAGGAAATAAAATAATGTTTCTTATTGCTTGTAGTAGTAGGGAAAAAAATCCAACAACTAACAACCATAAACTACCAACCCTTTAGAATGGAGAGGACATCCCAATTTATATTTTAAAAATATGTCTCTTTACCTACCCCCATGTGACTTTTCATCTCACCACCACTTGTGACCTTTCATATTCCCTATGAATGAAATTAAGTCCTTTTCTTATTTTTGGAAAAGGAACTTTTACAATGCAAAATAAGGCCACTTAAGTGAATAAGATGAAAGAGTCAAAAAGTACATTCCCAATGAAGAAATAAAATGTTAGAGAGGGAAGGAGGAGAGAGAAGAAGAAGAGAGATGTTATAATTTAGAGACGAGGAAGCTTATTTCGATGGAGACTCTACTTGATGGATCTTGAGAGGATGCTCCAAGAATGAAGTTATTTTCCTTTGACTTCCTATTGAATTAAAACATTGTGATTGCAATTTCCTTAGCTCTTGTGGTACGAACACACTCCAAATAATTGAGTTCAAAAAGACTACTACGAGACGTGAAATGCATGGACTGAGATGACTAATGGATATTGCAAACATGATGATCCCCTTCTGCCACCACTAGGATGAATTGAACCATCTAGTTTGTTAGCCATTGTGTGTTTGTGTTGTCATTGATGTCAAGTCCATTAATGGAAAAGGGTGTCATGAGGTCATGTGAGTCTCCATGTGGTGTTAGTCAGATGTCAAGTGTGAAGGTTGATTGGTAGTGACAAGATTTGGTGAGTTCTAAGGTCCTGGAGCTTGGTTTGCTAGGAAGAGTCATGGTATGAGATATTTTGAGTTGGTTAGATGTTTTCATGAGGTCATACATGGTCATAAAGGTGTGTTATAAATGTCTATGGGTTTGCATAAGGTCAACATGGTCAGTTCATGGTTTGTCATGGTTGAGTCAGGTCATTCCAAGCCTATTCCTTTCCTTGGAGCATACAAAATGAGAAATGGAGCTGACCAATATTTTTGAAACATGGTAGTAGCATAGTGACACTGTACCTAAGGTGTATGGTGAGTTTTAGGTCAATTCTAAGAGGTTTGGTAGTGTTTGGGGTCCTTGAGAAGAAAGGAGGTGAGAAACAAACATGTTGGCATAAGTAAGTCTTAATGGATGGAGAGTTTTGGGAAAATTTGGGATAGATGATGAGCATGGATAGTTATAGGATGATTTCATGGTGCTTCATGACAAGTTTCAGGTCAAAGTGCTAAAGGAAGTGCAAGATATCTCATTTTGGCAAAACCGGAGTAGATTCTGATGTGTTTTAAAGTAAAAGTGGACCTTATGATGCTCACTGTGAATTGTATGTTTATCATGGGGACCCAACCTATTTGACATAACTTCTTAAGTTAGTTATGAATATTAAAAAAATGATGAGGTGGTTTGATCGTCACTTTTTTATGAATGCTCGTTAACAAGGTAAAGTGGTTTGAAACCTTAGCTAAACTCTAGCTAAAAGTGACTTGGAGAAAATGAATAATAGTGAGATTGTATTGATTGATTTTACCAAAGTGACGATTGGATGATGTAGAGAACTCATCCATATTTTCATAAAGCTAAGATAATGCTTGTGATAGTATGTGGGCCCCACCTTAAAATGCATGTTTCCAAAGAAGTTCGGTTCAAGGAGAATTTTCCAAAATTAGGAAGAAATAAATTGAAATTATTTTTATCCCTGGATTTTTCTAGATGTCCACAAAGGTTTCAGGTCATGGTGAAGGTGAAAAAGTTCAAAGAGTGCCCTATTTATGAATACTAGGTTTTGGGGCAGTTTGGAGTAGCTAGGAGTAAAATATACATTACTGAAGCTACAGGTGGAGTTAGGACTGAACTAAAGTTATGTTATGATAATGGTTTAGATAGATTTCCATTGGTATATTAAAATTGGGTTTTTTAATATGGTATGCAAAAGTTATGACCTGATCTTTGAGGGTTAAGTTTGAAGGGTGCATGTTCTAGGAGGGTGTGAAGTAGTTTCAAGAGGTAAAGTGATGATTCTGAGTTGTTCAAGCTTGGTGAAGGTTGATGAGTGATTATAAATAATTTATAAGGATGTTAAAATATTTTTTTAATCTTGAAAGTGGGTTTTGTGGTGATGGAGAAATTTGGAATAATGGCTAGTTCTCGAGTCCAAGAATACATAAGAAGTAGTTTGCAGAGATTATCTTGGTTGAAGGCCTTCCACTTGGATTTGGAAGTAGTTATAATATGTTAAGGAAATGTGATTTAGATAGATTTAAATTGGTTTAGGTTTTGTGTCTTTTTGAGCTTATTTGAAGGGTCATTAACATGAAAGAATGAAGTGAATGAAGCATGAGATGGATTAGTTTATGATTTCTATCACTTAGAGAGTGAATAGGGATGAATTTTTTTCCTAGTGAAGGAATTTTAAGGTCTTGAAACTGATAGAAAGGGTGCAAATTAAGTAAGTTTGCAAAACATGTTTCGAGCAACATGATTTGGTGAAGAAGAAAGTGGTCATGGATCAAAAAATGTATGTTTCATTAGCTATAACTTTCATGGATGTGATTTATAAGCCCCAAGGATTCCATAGAGTGGTTACATTCCATATTTGAGTTGATCTTGAGTGGTCTTGAGACTCAAAGGTGAAGATAAGTCTCTGGAAACAATTGTTTAGTAAATGATATGCGCCTTTTGGCCCATGTTATGAATTATTTGATTGGTAAAAGTAAAATTGAAACCATTTATGGTTCTTATATGTTATATTAAACATGTGTGATGAATTTTAGATCTTGAATAATCATGGTTTTGGTGTTAGTGGATTTTACTCATCCTAGTGATGGGGTTTTTGGCATGTTTGGTGCAAATTGGATGGTTTTGGGCATGGCCGACCTATATGGGTCATATGTGACCATTTTAATGAATTTATTAGGATGTAATTATGATTAATTGGTCAAAATAAATGTGAGGGACCGAAATTCTTTGTGTTGGTGAAGTGAAATGCATATAAAAGTGAGTTTAGAGTTCAAATTTGAACTAGTCTTGTGAGAGGGAAAAGTGCGACTTGCCTAAGGATGTGAAGGAGATTATAATGCATGATTTTTGGATGATGATTTTTGTGGAAGGTTGAATAATAATTGATAACATGTGTGCAAGAGTTTAGAGCCAAGACAAGTCAAAGAATAAGAAGATAGAGCAAACTAGAGGAATGAGGGTTTGAAAGAAGATTGTGTGAGCTAGATTAGAGATCTCCATTATTTGTGGAAAAAAAAAAATTTGGGTATCATCATCATCAGGTGGCTGAGTTGGTTCGTAGTAAGTTTAGAGTTTTGTATCCTCCTTTTGGAGTGGGCGCTTCACTAAATAAGAGGTTGGTGCTCCTTATAGGGTTGGTGCTCTATTGAACTAGGGGTTGGTGCTCCTTGTGAAGTTGGTTCTTCACTAATTTTATTTTTGTGTGTAATATCATAAAATTTTTAGTGGTGTTTCTCCCCCTTGAGATTTTCGCACTTACATATGGTGTTCTTGTGTCATGTACTTTGTTTCATGCTCTTGTGATTGATGGTGTATATCTTAATATGTGCATAATTGTTTATGGATATTGAATGGATGGGTAATGTGATGCATAAATTTTAATTTGAATAAAGTAAATGTTTTTAAGGATTGATTCACACTCCCTTTCAATCCATTGTGATTCCAACAATTGGTATTAGAGAAGGTCCTTAAGAATCAAATCTAATGACTTGAAGGAGATCCTAGAAGCACAAGATGGATAAACAAATCAGGAAAGAGAATTAGGAGTTGATATCCATGGCCAAGAAGGATGAAGAAACTATCAAAAGTCTCAAGATTCAGTTGGAAAAGGATACTTCATATTTGAGTGCAAAATAAGAGGAATGTGAAAGATTGAAAAATAAGCCTGTGATGTGTGTTTGCATAGTCAAGATGATCTCAAAGATGTGGTAATGGATCTTCAAGTGGATTTGGATTTCCATAGGAAGGAGAAAATCATTTTGAAGTCTGAAATCAAAGGTATGTTTGTTGCTCTTAAGACCAAAGAAGAAGAGTTCGTCAAGCTTAAGGAAGAGCTATAGTTCTTGAAGATCCTTGAGTGTGTGAATGATCCATCAAGGGAGTTTGATGTTAATAAATTCCAAGGTAGAGTATCAATGTATGTTAAAAGATTCCTAAGGGATGTTAAGACTATGTAGTGTCACTTGCAAATATTTGAAGTAAAGTATGGTACAAAATTTTGTGAAAACCATTCAAAGAAGGTATATAGGTTCAAAGGCGCTTTGAGTTGACTAAGGTCGTGTTTGAGATTAAGAAAACTCAAGTAATTTGCTTGAAAAATGGCTTGAGTCAAGAATTTGGGTCCTGTGTTATAAAATAAGGTATGAAGATATATTAAATGACATGTTGTTGGACTCAATGGATTGGGATAAGGTGAAAATGACATGTCTTAGGTTTGGTGAAATATTTCATGGAGAGGAGGCCTCAAAAGCATGCTACATGTGTGTGTATATGATTTGTTTACTGAGGTTAGAGGTGGTTTTCGATGTATCCAAAAGTTATGCAGGATGATGACTTGATCAGTGAAGAAAATGACCATGAAGGTCTCCCAAATTTGTCAAAGAAGGAATACTTGTGTGCTCTTGTATGAAGAATGTAATATTTTAGGGGGAATTAGGTATCCTTAAAGGACATCTTGTCACTAATATGTGGAATCAAGTATGTCATCGGGATTTAAATGGTATGCACAATGTCTATGACAAGACAATGATGGTATAAATTTCTAGCTATAGGACCGTAGTTGACGTTTTTAGCCTGAAGCGGTGTCTTTGATGGGTGAAGTAAGTATTTGTACTTCTTAAAGTGCATGTAAGGTATCAAAGAAATGGAATTTGAGATGTATTTAGAGAATCTATCTTAAGAGTAGTATTAATGCAAGTTATAAATATGAAGGTGTATATTCTTGGATAAACCTACGACATTCAATCTTGAGTCATGTTTTGAAGGGTCAAGTTGTATGCGTATCATATAGGTTGTTTAGAGATTGATCAATACGTGCAAGTTCCAAGAAGGGTCTTTGATGACAATATGGTCTAAAGGTCAAACTGGTATTCTCCATGCATCATATGAGTGGTTAAAAGTTCAAATGTTAGGTGTCACCTTTTGATTCATGATTAAAAGCTCCTTAGAGTGAACATTCATCTTAAGAGTAGTATGCTACAAGTGTAATAATATGAAATAACTTGTTGAGGTAAGGGAAGCTTACCTCCATGACTATTTGAGTAATAAAAGGATTTAGATGAATTTGAAGGAAAAAGTAAGTAATGTTTACATGTATAATGACTTGTGGAATATGTATGTCCTCAAAGAAGATTGGAATAACATAAAATTAACTAAAAATGGACTAACTATGTAGTATGGGGATAGTTAATCTAAGCTATGAACAACTATAAATAAAGTAAATAAATGCAGTAAAGAATTATGAAATCAATCTAAACAACTACGCAAAAAGGAAATACTAACCTAATATGAAATAAGGAAGAGGAAAGAACTCACGTGATTAATAGATGCTCACAAGATGGTGTCACACGGTGAAGATTGGAAAATATAGAAGCATGAATGGCTGTGCATGAGTCACAAAAAGGGTGAATCTAGAGGATCTAGTTGGATTGGGGGGCGTCGAAGGAGGATTGGGGCATCTACAAGTGCTGCGGGTCTACAATATGGGCACCTGGTCTATGAAAAAGCTTTGAAATTGATCTCTGCGGGGATGGAAGATGATCTAGAACCTTCACCGTGTGTTGCATCAACTTCTATATCCCTGTGCTAGATGTCACTAATACTCCAAGATGAAACAAAGACCTACAAGACCCCCAAAACAAGCATCAAACCCTAAAAAAAAGATTAATGCATATGAAGGGGTCGAAATGACCTCACTACCACAATGGTGGACTTACTAACTAAGTGCTACACTACATCTTAGACCTGATGTAGTTCTATGTGTAAGTGTGTGTGAACATGCCCTAGGTTTCTCTTGTGCAGTCACACTTTGTGAAGTAGCAAGCAATAAATATGTGTATAAAATGTAATAAAATGTGTGCATGGAATAGAATAGAATCCCTCCCCTATGAAGTGTGATGCCAGATGTCCTAGCCTTGTGCCTTGATGATGGAGCTATGTGGATGTAAGTTATATCTAATGTAATAGATGTATGCAACTCTAGATGGAGTGATAGTAGTAAGTGATCTTTGGGTCCCTCATTATGCTCTCATAACTTTATATTATAGGGTTCTCTTGATCTAATTTCGTAATTAACCACGAAAAGGTCGACTACAAGAAAGATAAAGATGTAAAACAGATAGAAAGATCCCAAAAGATGGAGGGAAAGTATAAAAGGGACCGGGGTGCCCCAGTACTATCCTGGGTGCCCCAGTCGAGGATAAAATTATGGGAAATGACCAAAACAAACTAGAAACGTGGACAAAAAGGGCCGATAATGATGAAATAAAATAAAAAAATATGGCCAAAATATGGGGGTTAATTAGTACTTTCTTCACTCAAGAACCTTCTAAATAGTAGTATGAGAGAAGGATAAATAATGTCTAAAGTGCATGATTTTGTGGTTACTGACATGAAGAGTCGGTGAACACTAAAAGACTGCATTTAAGGCGAGAGGTGTTTTTCTTGATTCATCCTCATGATAAAAAACAAGGTATGTGGTCTAAATTTTATTTTATCTAATAGAATAGGGTGTCTCAAGACCAAGGGAAGTCATAAGAATAGGTTTCATGAGGTATGTTGGCATCTATAGCTTTGAAAACTTTAAATAAAAGGCGAGGATGTACTTTATGTCTAATGGTCCTAAAGAAGGTGTTTGATAACTATGGAGGAAAATTTTAGGTTCTTAAGCATGAGAGTGACCTAGAAGAAGGTGTTGAGTATGAATGAAGACAAAATAAGAGAGTATACATTCGGGGAGCTAGGTTGAGGCTCATATCAAGTCCACAAGATTTTCATTTCTCTTATTGGAGTAAAAATGAGATATTTCAGTCCCGAGGAAGATTTCGAGTCAAGTAAGTTGTGTTTTGCATTGTATCTATTGTGTCTAGTCATGTGTTGTCATTTTCCATGTCTAAAAGTCAGCATAGCCTTTGTAATAGATGTCAAAGGGGGAAAGAAGCATCAGAAACATGGAAAATAGGTCATGTAGGTGTTGGTCTTGTTTGTTGCCATCAATGTTTTTGAAGGTGGTTGCCATCAATGACAAATGGGGAGATTTTTAGCCATTATGTGTTTGTGTTGTAATTGATGGAAAAGGGTGTCATGAGGTCACATGAGTCTCCATGTGGTGTTAGTCAGATGTCAAGTGTGAAGGTTGATTGGTAGTGACATGTTTTGGTGAGTTATAGGAGATCCTGAGAAGCTTGGTTTGCTAGGAAGATTCATGGTATGAGCTCTCTTGAGTTTCTTTGATGTTGTTATGAGGTCATACATGGTCATAGAGGTGTCTTATAGATACATATGGGCATAAGGCCAACATGTCCGATTCATGGTTATGTCGGTTCATTTCAAGCCTATTCCTAGCCTTGGAGCATGCAAAATGAAGCTGATCAGTCTTGTTAAAGCATGGTAGTAGCATAATGATAGTTTACCTAAGATGTATGGTAAGTTTTAGTTCAGTTCTTAGAGGTTTGGTGGTGTTTCAGGGTCCTTGGGAAGCAAGTAGGTGAGAAACATGCATGTTAACATAGGTAAGTCTTAAAGGTCGAGAGAGTTTTAGGAAAATTTGAGATAGATGGTGAGTATGGATAATTATAGGATGTTGTCATGGTGCTTCATGACAAGTTTTTCAGGTCAAAATGCTGAAGGAATGACAAGATATCTCGGTTTTGGGAAAACCGGTTGGGTTGAATTCTGTGTTTTTAAAGAAAAAGTGGACCTTTTGATGCTCATTGTGAATTGTATGATTTTCATGGGGACTGATATATTTAGCATATCTTCTTAGGTTAGTTATGAAGGTTTCAAAAAAATAATGAGGTGGTTTGATTTTCATGTTTTAATGAACGATCATTAACAAGGTAAATGTTAGTGTAAAATCACAGCACCCCTAGATGTTGATCAGATTTCTAGTTTGATCACTCTATCATCCAGTGTGATTGCACAACATTGAATCCTTTCTCCAAGTGTGGGACTTGCAAGAATGAGAAAGGAATCTCCAGAGAAGGCTGGTTCCTATTCCTCTGTTCAGATGCACACGAAAAATGCAGAGGGTTCACTCAAAGTCTAATCTAACTTGCCAAGGAGACAGGGTAAGAAAATGCATAAAGATAAACCTAAGCTAACAGAGGTGATGCACCGAGGAATGAAGAACATCTATCTTTCCAATAAACACAGACCATTCAAATGTGATGCAAGATCATGCACAGATAACAAAATTCGCAGTGAAAGATCAGGAGGATGCAAATGAACACAGAGAGGGTTGAGAATCATCCACAGACATGCATTACTTGCTCCAAAGATTGATACAATACACTACAAAATGCCAAGAGGCAGAGTCACATTACAATTTCAAATGGGAGGTTCGAACTCCACAAATTCACTGATAAAGAGAAGAAGGGAGGAGCAAAACAGAAATGTTCGACCTTTAGAAAGAAGCCCCTCCTTACAATATATAGGAAGAATGAGAGAGGGAAGAGAGAGGAAATCCAGATCTACCCCAACCACTTCTAGGTTGCATTTAACTCATCTCATTATGGCAGAAGTGGTGAATCTTGGCAAAGCATGAATTGTATCTAGCAGAAATGGCGAAATCTGCTCGTTGCATTAAATTTGGTTGTTGAAGCGTAAACGCCGCTTCTATCTATTATTACGTGCCAGAGGAGTTTCTCAATTTTCTCTCTCCACATTGAACCAAAATGAAATATTGACCCCAAAATCGTGTAGAGCATTTCGTTAGCTTTCCATTGATATAAAGAATGTGAAAATCTGAGCTCTGGATCAAAAGATATGGCGATCTGAAGATTTAGGACAAAAAACTGGCCAAAACGGATTTTGAATTTTTTCCCGCGCTCTGCCACCTAGACGACACGTGTCAGGTGCTGATTGGATGAGAAATTCTCTCTCCTTCCCTTACCCGCGGGTTTTCCTTGAAAGTTTTGACTTTTTGTAACTTTGGAAAATTTTCCATTTTTTCCCCGCGCTCCCGCCACTTGAGACACGTGGCATCGTTTGGTTGGAGGACGGGGCGCGGGGTCATCCTTACCTTTTATTTTTTGGGCCCAAGAATTTTGCTAAATTTTCTAAGTCCTCCCTAAGCTCCGCACTCCCTGCTCCTTAGGACATGTGGCATGTTCTGATTCGTTGGCGGCTTTTCCGGGTTTTCGCGTCCCTCGCATATTTTTGGCCCGGATGTCCCAAACCTTCTGGGACAAATTTTCTCGATCCACCCGATTCGGGCTTCCCTGTCCCTCTTTGCATTGAAGACACGTGGCAAGATTTGATTGGCTCTCGGCTCCTTGACTTTTCGCGTCCCACGCGTCCCTTTGTCCCAACTGTCCCAGACGAAAGTTTCTTGTTTCGGCCGAACCGGGTGGTTCACATCCTACGCGTACATTTGTTCCAACTATCCCGGACTGTCTGGGACAAATTCTTCCAAACCGCCCGAAATGGGCTGCCTTTTCTCTCGACCGCTTCGCCTTTTCGTGTCCTTTTGCGTCATCACGGCCGAGATGTCCCACCTTCTCTGCACTGTGATTAGTCAATTTTTTCACCTTCGGCCGGTTCGCCCTTTCGCTTCCGCGCGTCCCACGGCCCAGATGTCCCTTTGCCTTTGCACGGACCACCTAGAGGTGTTGGCGTCGAATCGCAACACCCCCGAATGTCTACAATCTGACGGGTTGAGACTCTCGGTGCGATTGCACAACACAGAGCTTTTCCTAAGTGTAGGACCTTGCGAAAACGGAAAAGCTCTCCGGATGAAGGCCGGTTCCTATTCCTCTATTCAGATGCACAAATAAAATGCAGAGGGTTTACTAAAACCTAATCTAACTTGCCAAGGAGACAGGGTAAGAAAATGCATAGAATAAAACCTAAACTACAAAGGTGATGCACCGAGGAATGTTAGACACTCATTTTACAAATTTAACACGAGACCACATGGATGCAATACAAACACCATGCACAGGTAACCAAACTGCAATAAGAGATCAAAATGACAACAATGAATACATGAGAGGGTTGAGAATCAATCACAAACATATATATATATATATATATATATATATATATATTATTGCTCAAGAGTCGATACAGTACATTGTAGTGGCCAAGAGGCAAAAGAGACGGCATTACAACCCATATGGGAGGTTTGAAAGCTCCACAAATTCTCTTGCAAGTAAGGGAAGAAGGGAGGATGCAAAACAAAATTGTCTAACCCTTTACAAAGATCCCCCTTTTCAATTTATATGAGGAAAAATGAGGGAGAAGAGAAGAAAACGCCCCAACCACCTCCAGACCGCACCTAACTCATCATATTATGGTGGTAGGTGAGAATCTCAACAACCCAACAGTGGCTGAGTGTATTTTACATTTTGAAGAACTTTTTGCCACCCAATTAAAGATATCCAGTTGTAGTTGGGTAGAGGACGCCGAGAGCTTTCCGAAAAGTCCAACCTTGTGTGAATCCGAGCTCCCTGTGAAAAGTTATGGCGATCTGAATATTTCCCGCGTCAGGGTCTTCACTGTCGGGTTCGGGGGTTCTCCTCTGCATTTGCATCGGGTTTGGAAGATGCCTCGACATGTGTATACGCCCATGCTTTCCCAACATGTTTTCCCGACTCCAAGACCCGATTGGCCTAGGCAGTGTTTCGGGTTAGCGGAACTCTCAAGCATCGGGTCATCCCTTGCGATCTGCATGTTTCATGTCTCATGTTTCCTGAAACCCGAAACCCAATTTTCCTTTGTGTCGGGTTTTCTAACCCCTCCGACATGCTTTATTTTGTGTTGGGTTTTCTAACCCCTCGACATGATTTCTTTTATGTATCTATATTTACACAGGGGTAAAAAAAAAAAAATTTGGCAACTCGGCGGGATTACCTACCTGCTAGGTAGAAGATCGTGGCCTTTTAGCGATCCATTGGGCATGGAGTCATAAGCAATAACTGAAACCAACTGATATCGATCCCAAGCTTCGATACTACAACCCCTTCTCTTAGAGCACGCATGCTGTAGAAATCCAACCCAGAGCAACAAAACTGTGCCAAAGCACTTAGGGAAAGCGAAACCTAACTCTACAACAAGACAATGTACATACACACTTAGAGGAATTGAAATCTAGGCTAATATTTACAAGGGTAAATCTTTTCTTTTCAGTAGCAATGTTTAAGATAGATTCCGTTAACTAGAATCGGGAGTTCTTCTCCATCCAATGTAGACAATTGGAAGGCATTACTATCCTTACATCTCGTGACCATGTAGGGGCCACTCCAAATGGCATCAAACTTGGAATGCCTTCTCGGTTTTGCTCGATCTGCATCCCATTTCAGAACTAGGTCCCCTTCCTAGAAGGTCCTTGCTCTTGCTTTCTTATCAAACCATCTTTTCACTAAGGCTTGATCTTTCTCAATTGTTTGAATTGCATGTTCTCTAATTTCTTCCAATTCCATCAACTCTGCATACCTGGCCTCCATTGGTTCGAACTCAACCAACTCCAACTGCTTCATGAACTCCAATGCAGGCAGTTCTAATGATATAGGCAATACTGCCTCTTTTCCATAGACCAACTTGTAAGGGGAATTACCTGTAGACCTCTTTGGTGTTATTCTGTCAGCCCATAATGCTGATTTTAGCTTGGTATGCCATGTTCTTTGATTTTCATCCAGAGTCCTCCTGATGATTCTTAGCAAATTTTTGTTCGTGGACTCTGCTTGTCCATTACCCTATGGGTAATAATTGGAAGAGGTGCTCAAGTAGATTCCATTCTTGACAGCCCATTCTGTAATCTTAGAACCTATGAATGCCAATGCATTTTTTGATATGATAGTGGCCGGCACACCGAACCTAGTCACTATTCCTTCATAAAATTCTAGTATATTAGACTCGTTTGCCTCTTTGAGCGCTACTGCTTCAATCCACTTGGTGAAATAATCCGTTGCTGTGAGAATCCACTTGTGGCCTTGGCTCGAGTTTGGGTTGATGACCCCGATGAAGTCCAATCCCCATTGCAGAAATGGTTGGTCAACCAAAATTGGGTGCAATGGAAGTGCTGCTAGTCTTTCTTTAGCCTGTGAAGAGTGCACATTTCTTACACTTTCTTATCCATGTATAGCAGTCATTGAACACCGTGGGCCAATAATACCCTGCCTTCATTATCTTGAGAGTTGTTACTCGTGGGGAAAAATGTCCTCCAGAATCTTCATCGTGAAAATCTCGTAACACCCTCTCAATTTGACCTGTCCCAATGCACCTCAATAGAACCCCATTGATGTCTTTCTTTAACAAAACACCATCAACAAGCACATATGGAATGGCTTGTAATCTGAAGTATCTCCTCTTTTCTTTGCTCATTTCTGGAGGGCATAGTCCTGTCTGTAGGAAGTGTATCATATTCTGAGTCCAACAAGGAGTAGGCACATCATCATTTCAATGTTCCTGACCATCATGTAGTACCAAGGTAGTCTCTTTTTCATCACCTGCTTCAACCTGTTGACTCAAGGCTAGTTGTTCACATAGTCCCTTTCCACGTACTAGTTTAGTGACCTTGATCTCGATGTCATATTCCATGACACGAGTGATCCACCCTGCACACTTCTCATTCAGATCCTTGTTTAGAAGGAAGTCCTTGACTCCCGCATGAGAGACCAATAATTGGATCTTGTTGTTTGAGACTAGGTGCTTGAATTTCTTTAAACTCCTGATCACTGCAAGTACATGATTTTCAATGAAAGAGTACTTAGTTTCGTATTCCTCCAAGCCTTGACTGAAGAAAGCAACTGGTTGTTCTAATCCCTCTTTGTTTTGTTGTACCAGGATTGTAGAAATTGTGTCTCCACCACCGAAGGCATATAGCATGAAGCCCTTGGAGAATTCTGGATTGACGAGAGTTGGAGCTTGAGATATAGCCTCTTTTATTTCCTCAAAACTTGCCTTGCCTTCAGATGTCCACTTAAATGCCATGCTCTTCTTCAACATCAGTGTTATTGGCTTTACGAGAGCTGCAAAGTTTGGAAAAACCTGCGAGAAAAAATTGATCCTTCCTAAGAAGCTTTGAAGAGCCTTCTTGTGACTTGGCAATGGCAATGCTTGAATTGCTTCAACTCTTTCTGGGTCAATCGTCAATCCTTCCTTTGAAACAATATGGCCTAGAAGTTTTCCCTCATGAGCCAAGAATATGCACTTTTTGGGATTCAAAGATACCCCAAATCTTCTACACCTCTGAAATACCTGCCTCAAATGTAAGAGGTGATCCGCTGCATTTTTTGAGAATACAGTGATGTCATCAAGATATATCAGAACTATTTTGTTGATCAACCCCTTAAACGCCATATCCATTTCCCTTTGGAAAGTGGCCCCAGCATTTGATAGCCCAAATGGCATCTTCTTGTAGGCATAGGTCCCCCATTTGGTGGTGAAAGCCGTCTTGAATTGGTCATCTTATTTCACCATCACTGATTATACCCTCGAGTAGCCATCTAGAGAGAGAATCTCTCGAACCGGATACTGCTTGCAATATTTGTTCCATTGAAGGAAGTGGGTAATGATCTTTGAGAGATGCCCTATTGAGGTCTCGAAAGTCCACACATAACCTGATTTCTCTGCTCTTCTTCCTGACGGAACCAAGTTTGCAACCCAACTTGAGTGCTTGATCGGGAATATAATGCTTGCCTCTATTAGCTTGTTAAGCTCTTTCTTCATTAGAGGCTCAATGTGAGGGTTGACTGGTCTCTGCTTCTACCTAATGGGCTTAGCATCTGGATCCAATTCTATGGTATGTTGTGCCAACTTCGGATCGAATCCCCTCAAGTCTTCATAGCTCCAAGCGAAGACATTTGGAAATTCTTGGCAAAGTTGTATGAAATCTGATTTCTCCTGCTCAGTGGCCACTTTGCCAATTTGAAGTGTTTTGCCTTCCCCAACTGGAATTGGCTCTGAATCTTCTCTTTTGACCTGTATGTTAGCCTTTTCCTTACAAAACTGGTCGTTAGGGTTGAAGATAGACTCCAACGTTTCTAAACCCTTAGGAAGCTTGTTTGTCCGCAGCTGCACTACTTGATCCCTGTATTGCTACGCTAGTCTGTCCTGATTCCTAGCTGAGAATTCAGCCTCTTCTTGTAAGAAATTGACGATCTGTTGATCGTTCTCAAACACCTGCCAGCTTGTGTTATTATCTGGAACTGCTGGCCTCAAAATCACATGGATATGCGGTTGTGTTTTTTCCCTTATGATATTTTCAACCACATCGAACATTGCTCCAACTGCTGCGAGCATATCTGCGGCTTCATTTTTCTTCCTGGGTATGGACACAATGTTGAAAGTTTCGAAATCCTCAATGAGGTCCCATACCCTATTCTTATAGCTCTTTAGTAGTTCATTCTTTGTAGCATGTTGTCCCCTGACTTGGTTGACGATTAGCTCACTATCTCCAAACACCTGCAAGTTCTTTATGCCCTTTTTCCTGGCCCAATGAAGTCCATGAATCAAGGCCTCATATTCAGCTGTGTTGTTTGAACAAGAAAAGCTGAAACGAAAAGTGAATAATATTTGATGTCTTGTGGTGAAATCAACACCTTTGCACCACCTCCAACACCTTGTCTTCTTCTCGAACCATCGAAGAATAATTTCCAAACTTTGTTTTCATCCTTTTGTTCAGGCTGAATGATGTCAGGAATGGGTGAATTTTCTTCGTGCACACAATACACACCCAATTCAGATTCTTCAATTTCCTTGTATGGGTCAAATTCATGAATTTTGCTTGCCCATTCATCCAAAGTTAAATCAGGAATTCCCTCGACCTTAGTACCTGTTTCTAGATCATTTGAACACTCCTCCTGATCAAAAGTTGAGCAATTTGCATTGATAGGACTTGGTACATGAGGCTCAATATGGAAATTGGCAATTGGTTCTAACCTGATTGTTGCTTTGGCTCCATACCTTGTCCTAAAAATCATGTGTGACCAATCTGCAGATAAATATCCACTGATTTTTGCAGTGAAGTCCCTTGATAGACACAACGCAAAGAGTGGCGGAAGGTCAATCACAGACACATCTTACAGAACTGTAACATTAGGACATGAATGTAGTGTTAGGCTTAACCCCTTGATGACCCCAACTGTTCCCACTGCCATTCCATCTAGCTGCACTACTCCTTTTAACACTGGTTCATACTTCAAACCTAGTTGATCCGCTATTTGCTTCGGCATCACTGAACTACTTGCCCCTGAATCTATCATGCAGTTGTGTACCAAGTGGTTTCCAACAATCAACGAAACATAGAATGGTGGAGGCTTCAAATTTTTTCTTGTCTGGCCCCCATCATGTTGCACTGCATTAGTGAGAACTTTCTCATGTCCCTGGTTTGATACATTTGTGGCAGACCAATTAGCCATTGCAGCTTGCAATAAATCTCATTGCCCTAGGATCGCAAGTGATTCCCACATGGAAATGTTCACATGTGTCTTCTTCATTTGATCGATGATGTTGAAGGGGGATGAATTGTCCTTTTGTTGTCCCTTACTTGGTGCAAACTTTTCTGGAGCTTGAACATGTGTGTGTGTTGCTACAACAGGTACCTTAGGCTGATTTTGCACATTTGGAGTTGTGTTTGGTCTACTGACCCCTTGTTGTGTAAGAGTGGGTTGAGAAACAACTAGATTAGATGGTTGTCCCTCTTCTATGCTTCTCTTCTTTGACCGTGTGTTGGCAGCCACGCCTTGAAAAGGCTGTTGGTTAACTCCACAGAAGTCTTCCATTTGCCAATTGGCCAATGTGGTTTCCGTTGGAGGTCCTTCTTGTTGCGTTTCTTGCTGTTGATTCCCTTCTTGGCTTGGTTCTTGAGGCACACCAATGGTTTGCACCATCAAGGCCTGATTCAGTGCACCATTGAAACATGCTGACTGATTGTGGGGTAGATTGCAAGGGTAACACCAGTTGTATTCCTGTGCCATGTTATTTTGTGTTGGAACCAAGGCTCTTGAGGATGTCGTTGCATTTGGATCATACGGTCGAAATGGCCTAGCAGCTTGAGGTTGTCCTTGGTTTTGGTTTTGATTTGCAGCTTGAGGTGGTGGTCTATTTTGTTGGTATGGGGGCCTAGCACGGTACTGTGCTTGAGGCTGATACGGTCTAGCACTTTGAGCTTGCTATCTTTTGATAGTCACTAGCTCATTTCCAAGGTTCTGTAGCTGTTTCATAACCTCCTGTAATTCCTTTGAAGTATCTGAAGAAGTCGATGCTCCATTATTGCTTTGATTTCTAGGAGTTGGAATGGGATTCAACTCTGGTGCTTGACTGGTTGTAGGAACTCCCATATCTGGATAGAGAGGCATTGGTGGCCTTGGTGCAAGCTTGCCGGCTTGGATCAAACAGTTCTTTGCTCTGATCACTGTGTCATAGGCCCCCGACAGTGTTGTCCCTCCCATTGATTGGATCATCATGGCTATGTCTGAATTTATAGCCTTTAAGAAATAAAGGAATGCTCCTTTGGCGGTTGGTCTAATGGCTATTGGAATCCTGTCCCATGTCCGTTGGAATATGAAGTTGAAATCTGTCATTTGTTCGTTAGGATCCCTTTTGATTGTTGTCAATTGTTCTAATAAGGAAAAATTGTTTGCCCTCTCCCGAGGTTTGGTTCAGAAAGAGTGAACAAAGTTGGTTCTAATTCATAATAGACCCTGCTGCTAGCCTCCTAAACCATTGTAAGGCCTTACCTTTGAAAGATGAAGCCAACAACTTGACTGCAACATCCATTTCATTTATTTCGTGGATTGCAAATGCATTAGCAATATCCACGGATGTGATCAATAGGAGTAGTATGATTTTCTCCTGTGAAATAGGGTATATTCTTTAGTGCTTAGCATTTGGAATTTGATTACGAGCATTTAGGGCAAGTGGACTCGCCTGTGAAATTGACAAAGGGATTCGGTGGTAAATGTGCCATTATGATTGGCCTAAGAACCTTGGTTGATGCGAGAAAATGCCTACCAGGTGGAGGTGTAGACAAAGTCCTGTTAGGTGGAGATGGTGATCTTTGTGGTCTTCTTCCTCTCCTTCCTCTGCCTGGTGAAAGTTGCAAGTGGTAAAATAGCCCCTCTTCTCGAGTATTAGACCTGGTTCGAATTCTTCTCATGTGCCTGGGAAACTTGTGCTGCTACACCGCTGAATTCTATCCCTTCGGAGTCGCCAGATGTGTTAGATAACAAGCTTCTAAAAGGCTGGATTTTGCCAAGTTACACACCAAACTTGACAATATTGAAAATATAATTTAAACTTTGAAGGACCCAGAGGAGACAATCTTCAATCCGGAATTCGGGCCTTGTTGTGCAGCTGTGAATCCCGAAAGGTACAGGCGGAACTCAGGTCATGCAATGCAACTTACAAAACCCGAATTGCCATGTGTCAGAACTTGGAACATGCCCGACACCCTGGAAAACCTGAAATGACTGTTGTCGGGAATAGGACCATGCAATGCATCCCCCAAAACCCGAAATGACTGTTGGGTCTGCTTTGATGTTCTCGGACCTCAAAACCGAAACACTAAAAAGCATGAAATTTTGAAAGTCAAAATCTCAAAAAAATAAAGATACCCTTTTGAAGATTACCCTCAGATCTACCAACTGGTGAAATTTTGACTTGTTTTGAGCAAGTTAAGCCCTTGAAAATTGATTTCGGAGTTCAGCCTGGAAGGTGCAAAATCCAAAATTTTAAAACTTGCAATTTCTTAGTCCAAATTTCATGAAAACTCCTTCAAATCTTGTGGAATGACCTCTTGGTCCCACCAGCGTGCCAAAACTATTGGCGTCGAATCGCAGCACCCCTGAATGTCTGCAACTGTGGGTTGAGACTCTCAGTGCGATTGCACAACATGGAGCTTTTCCCAAGTGTGGGACCTTGCGAAAACGGAAAAGCTCTCGGATGAAGGCCGGTTCCTATTCCTCTATTCAGATGCACAAATAAAATGCAGAGGGTTTACTAAAACCTAATCTAACTTGCTAAGGAGACAGGGTAAGAATATGCATAGAATAAAACCTAAACTACAAAGGTGATGCACCGAGGAATGTTAGACACTCGTTTTGCAAATTTAACACAGACCACATGGATGCAATACAAACACCATGCACAGGTAACCAAACTGCAATAAGAGATCAAAATGACAAGCAATGAATACATGAGAGGGTTGAGAATCAATCACAAACATATATATATATATATATATATATTATATTGCTCAAGAGTCGATACAAGATATCTGTACATTGCGGTGGCAAGAGGCAAAAAGCGGCATTCTGACCCATATGGGAGGTTTGAAAGCTCCACAAATTCTCTTGCAAGCAAGGGAAGAAGGGAGGATGCAAAACAAAATTGTCCAACCCTTTACAAAGAGCCCCCTTTACAATTTATATGAGGAAAAATGAGGGAGAAGAGAAGAAAACGAAAACTGCCCCAACCACCTCCAGACCGCACCTAACTCATCATATTATAGCGGTAGGTGAGAATCTCAACAACCCAACAGTGGCGGAGTGTATTTTACATTTTGAAGAACTTGTTCCCACCCAATTAAAGATATCCAGTCGTAGTTGGGTAGAGGACACCGAGAGCTTTCGAAAAGTCCAACCTTGTGTGAATCTGAGCTCCCTGTGAAAAGTTATGGCGATCTGAATATTTCCCGCGTCAGGGTCTTCTGCCTATCGGGTTCGGGGTTCTCCTCTGCATTTGCATCGGGTTTGGAAGATGCCTTGACATGTGTCCGCCCCATGCTTTCCCGACATGTTTTCCCGACTCCAAGACCCGATTGGCCTAGGCAGTGTTTCGGGTTTGCGGAACTCTCAAGCATCGGGTCATCCCTTGCGATCTGCATGTTTCATGTCTCATGTTTCCCGAAACCGAAACCTGATTTTCCTTTGTGTCGGGTTTTGTAACCCCTCCGACATGCTTTCTTTTGTGTCGGGTTTTCTAACCCCTCCGACATGCTTTCTTTTTGTCGGGTTTTCTAACCCCTCCGACATGCTTTCTTTTGTGTCGGGTTTTCTAACCCCTCCGACATGCTTTCTTTTGTGTATCTATATTTACCCGGGGGTAAATATATACAATGAGGCTTTTCGGCCGGTTCGCGCCCCGATGTCCCAACTGTCCCAAGGACCGCCTGGACTAGGACTTAGCCAATTTTCATGATTTTTTCTGCCCCAAGCTTAGTTTTCGCATTTCTTCCATTTTCTCGACTGTTGGGATTCCTTCTTGGATGGGAGAGTTTGGGAGAAGCAGAGGGACCCCAAAAACATGATTTTGGGCCCTGAATCAATCTATTTTCTCGGGACTTGAATATTCTGATGCATGTTATCAAAATTACCTTGGGGGGAATTTTGGATAACGATTTGACAACTCAATGGGTCACCTACCTGCTAGGTAGAAGATCAGTGGCCTAAAGCAATCCATTGGGCATGGAGTCATAGGAAATAACTGAAACTAACATGATATCGATCCGAGCTTGATACCGCAACTCCTTCTCCGAGAGCATGCTGAACTGTAGAAATCCAACCTAGGAGCAACAAAACCTGTGCCAAAGCACTTAGGGAAACAGAAACCTAACTACAACAAGACAATGTGCATACGCACTTAGAGGAATTGAAATCTAGGCTAATATTTACAAGGGTAAACCTTTTATTTTCAGTAGCAATGTTTAAGATAGATTTCTTTAACCGGAATTGGGAGTTCTTCTCCATCCAATGTAGACAATTGGAAGGCATTACTATCCTTACATCCCGTGACCATGTATGGGCCACTCCAAATGGCATCAAATTTTGAATGCCTTCCCGGCTTTGCTCTATCCACATCCCATTTCAACACTAGATCTCCAACTCGGAAGGATCTATCCTTGGCCTTCCTATCAAAGGTCTTCTTGATCCTTTTCCATTGCTTGGGATGCCGATTTCGATCTCTTGCAGCTCCATCAACTTTACATACCTGGCCTCCATTGGTTTGAACTCGCCAACTCCAATGCTTCATGAACTCCAATGCAGGCGGTTCTAATGATATAGGCACATCTGTCTCTTTTCCATAGACCAACTTGTAGGGGAATTACCTGAGACCTCTTTGGTGTTATTCACGAGCCCATAATGCTGATTTTAGCTTGGTATGCCATGTTCTTTGATTTTCATCTAGAGTTCTCCTGATGATTCTTAGCAAATTTTTGTTCGTGGACTCTGCCTGTCCATTACCCTGCGGGTAATAATTTGAAGAGGTGCTCAAATAGATTCCATTCTTGACAGCCCATTCTATAATCTTGGAACCTATGAATGCCAATGCATTATCAGAGATTATTGTAGCAGGTATACCAAATCTGGTTGTTATCCCCTCATAAAAGTCTAAGATGCTAGACTCAGTTGCCTCTTTGAGTGCTACTGCTTCTGTCCATTTGGTGAAATAGTCCGTGGCTATCAAAATCCATTTGTGCCCTTGGCTTGAATTGGGATTAATGACTCCAATGAAGTCCAAACCCCATTGCATGAATGGCTGGTCAACTGAGATCGGATGTAATGGAAGGGCAGCAAGTCTCTCTTTTCCTGTGAAGAATGCACAATTCTTACACCTCTTGATCATCAAGATTTTAGGCGAATAATAGCCAGCCTTCATGATTTTTAGAGCTGTCACTCTTGGTGTAAAATGACTACCAGTGGTCCATTGTGGAACTCTTCCAACACCCTTTGAATCTGATTTGTGCTAATGCATCTCAAAGCAAAGACTCCATTCACATCTTTCTTGAACAAAACTCCATCAACAATGGCGTATGAGACAGCCTGCAATCTGAAGTGTCTCCTTTGGGTCTTGTTCATCCCCGGAGGGCATAGGCCTGTGCCTAGGAAGTGCATAATACCTTGGGTCCAGCAAGGAGTGGGCACATCATCATTTTCCTGTTCTTGACCATCCTGTAGTACCAAGATAGCCTCTTTTCCATTACCTGCTTCAACTTGCTGACTCAAGGCTAGTTGTTCGCATAGTCCCTTCCCACGTACTAGTTTGGTGACCTTAATCTCGATGTCATATTCCATGACACGGGTTATCCATCCTGCACGTTTCTCATTCAGATCCTTGTTTAGAAGGAAGTCCTTGACTCCCACATGAGAGACCAATAATTGGATCTTGTTGTTCGAGACTAGGTGCTTGAATTTCTTTAAACTCCTGATCACTGCAAGTACATGCTTTTCAATGAAAGAGTACCTAGTTTCATATTCCTCCAAGCCTTGACTAAAGAAAGCAACTGGTTGTTCTAATCCTTCTTTGTTTTGTTGTGCCAGGATTGCAGAAATTGTGTCTCCACCACCAAAGGCGTATAGCATGAAACCCTTGGAGAAGTCTGGATTGACGAGAGTGGGAGCTTGAGATATAGCTTCTTTTATTTCCTCAAAACTTGCCTTGCCTTCAGATGTCCATTTAAATGCCATGCTCTTTTTTAACATCAGCGTTATTAGCTTTACGAGAGTTGCTAAAGTTTGGAACAAACCTACGGAGAAAATCGATCCTTCCCAAGAAGCTTTGAAGAGCCTTCTTGTGACTTGTAAGTAATGACAACGCTCGAATTGCTTCAACTCTTTCGGGTCAATCATCAATCCCTCCTTTGAAACAATATGGCCTAGAAGTTTTCCCTCATGAGCCAGGAATATGCATTTTTTGGGATTCAATGATACCCCAAATCTTCTACACCTCTGAAATACCTGCCTCAGATGAAAGAGGTGATCCACTGCATTTTTGGAGAATACAGTGATGTCATCAAGATATATCAGAACTATTTTATTGATCAACCCTTTGAATGCCATATCCATTGCCCTTTGGAAAGTGGCTCCAACATTTGATAGGCCAAATGGCATCTTCTTGTAGGCATATGTGCCCCATTTGGTTGTGAAGGCTGTCTTGCTGGTCTTCCTCCTTCACCATAATCGATTGTAGCCTAAGTAGCCATCAAGCAATGAGAACCTTCTACCGAACCAGCTTCTGACCTGCAATATTTGCTCCATGGAAGGGAGTGGGTAATGGTCCTTGAGAGAGGCTCTATTCAAGTCTCTGAAGTCAACACACAATCTGATCTCCGCACTCTTCTTTACATTTGGAACTAAGTTGGCAACCCAACTAGAATGCTTGATTGGGAATATGATCCTTGACTCAATCAGCTTCTCCAATTCTTTTCTCGAGAGAGGCTCCATGTGTGGGTTGACTGGTCTTTGTTTCGCCCGATGGCTTAGTATTGAGATCCAATTCAATGGTATCTTTGAGCTAAGTTGGGATTGAAACCTTTCAAGTCTTCATAGCTCCAAGAAAACACGTCAGGGAACTCTTGACATAGCTGTATGAACTCATACCTTTCTTGTTTAGTTGTCATCCTTCCAATTTGCAATGGTTTGTTCTCTTCCACCAAGATGGATACTGAATCCTCTCTCTTGACCTGAATGTTCACTTTCTCCTTTCTAAACTGATCATTGGGATTAAAAATGGACTCTAAAGTGATAAGTCCCTTGGGCAGCTTGTTAGTTCTAGCTGTACCACTTGGTCACCATATTGCTGTTCCAATTTTTCTTGATTCTTGGCTGAGAACTCAGCTTCTTCTTACAAGAAATGGATGATTTGCTGGTCATTTTCAAACACTTACCAACTGACATTGTTATCCAGCACTGAAGGCCTCACAATCATGTGGATGTTTGGCTATACCTTGTCTTGTTGAATACTTTCCACAATGTCAAAGGCTGCCCCTATTGCTGCAAGCCTGTCAGTAGCTTGATTCTCTTTCCTAGGAATGGATTTGATGCCAAAACCTTCAAAATATTCCATGAGGTCCCACACCCTGTTCTTGTAGCACTTGAGTAGATCATTCTTGGTAGCATGCTATCCCTTGACTTGATTTACAATCAATTCACTGTCCCCAAAGACTTGCAAGTTCTTTATTTTCTTCTTGATTACCCAATGCATCCCTTGCACCAAGGCTTCATATTCAACAATGTTATTGGAGCATGCAAACTGAAATCTAAAAGCTGAATAGTACTTTATTCCTTGAGGTGAAACAAGCATGGCTCCACCTCCTGCGCCTTGTCTACTCCTTGATCCATCAAAAAACAGCTGCCATACCTTATTGTCATCTTTATGGTTTGGCTTGGTGATGCTAGGAATAGGCTGATTTTCTTTGTGTATGCAATAGAACCCTAGCTCGATTCTTCTATTTCTTGATAAGGATCAAAAGCATGCACCTTGCTTGCCCATTCATCAAGAGTTAGATCTGCGGGATGCTCCCAACCTTAGTGTCAGCTTCATCGGTGCTTGGGTGATCTTCTTGATCAAATCTTTGAGCAATTGACATTAATCGACTTGGAGTGTAAGGCTCAATATGGAAGTTTGCAATAGGTTCTGACCTGATTGTAGCTTTGGTTCCATACCTCGTTCTGAACAACATGTGTGACCAATCAGCAGACAAATATCCTCCAATCTTGGCTATGAAGTCCCTTGACAAGCAAAGGGAAAAGAGTGGT
Source organism: Taxus wallichiana var. yunnanensis (assembly GCA_018340775.1). Classification (NCBI taxonomy): domain Eukaryota; kingdom Viridiplantae; phylum Streptophyta; class Pinopsida; order Cupressales; family Taxaceae; genus Taxus; species Taxus wallichiana. The sequence continues at coordinate 324,466,874 of CM031238.1, read as the reverse complement.
GGAAGGTCTATGACTGATACATCTTGTAAAACAACAACGTTTGGACATGCATGCAAGGTAAGACTCAAGTTTTTAATCACTCCAACTGTTGCTACTGCTGTCCCATCTAGCTGCACTACCCCTTTGGATATTGTTTCATACTGGAGCCCTAGCTGATCAGCTATTTGTTTAGGCATTACTGAGCTACTTGCCCCGGAGTCTATCATGCAATTGTGCACTAGCTGATTTCCAATGATCAATGAAACATAGAAAGGAGGGGGTTTCAACATTTTACCTTGTTGTCCTCCATGATTTCCCTCAGGCTGGGTAGCATTTGTAAGTACCTTCTCTTGCCTTTGGACCTGTTGATTTGAAGTTGACCAGTCCTTCATGGCAGCTTGTAGCAGATCTCTTTGGCCTGGGATGGATAGGGATTCCCACATTGATATATTAACATTTGTCTTCTTCATTTGATCAATGATGTTGAATGGGGATGAAGTATCCTTTGCTGTCCCTTGGTTTGTACATTCACTCCTTGCATGTGGGCAGCAACAACTGGTATTTGAGTTGGCCTAGGGGCTGTTCTTGGCTGCCCTTGTGCATTTGAAATTGGATTTTGCTTGCCAACCATTTGTGGAGCCATGGAAGGTTGTGGATTGGTTGGGGCTAATGGCTGTTCTTCACCCAAATTCCTCCTTTTTGACCTTGTGTTGGCTGCAACACCTTGAGAAACTGCCTGGTTCATGCCACAAAAATCCTCTGCTTGCCAATTTACCAATGTGGTGTCATTTGGGGCTGATTGCTGTTGGAATGTTTCTTGTTGTTGGCTGTTTTCTGTTGCTCTCACCCTTCACACCAGTAGTTATCACCATTAATGCTTGAGTCAAAGCACCATTGAAGCACATGGATTGATTATGAGGCTCATTGCATGGAAAACACCAATCATACTCCTAGGCAATGTTGTTTTGTGTTGGCACCAATGCCTTAGAGACAGATATGACATTTGGATTATAGGGCTGAAATGGTCTAGGAGGCCTCGTTTGATTCATATTTGCAGGTGGATTAGGTGGCCTTTGTGGTTGGTATGGTTGCCTTTTAGGCTGAGCTTGGGGTTGATAAGAAGGTCTAAAACCTTGGGCTTATTGCCTCTTGAGAGTAACCAACTCATTGCCTAGGTTTTGCAATTGCTTCATGACTTCTTGAAGCTCATTTGGGGTACTTGGAGATGAAGTGGAAGCTTCATTTGAACTCTGATTTCTAGGAGTGGGAGAAGGAGCCAAATTAGGTGCTTGATTGGTGTTTGGGCTCTCTAAACTTGGAAACAATGGCATGGGAGGTCTAGGGGCAAGTTTTCCATCTTGGATCAAACAATTTTCAGCCCTAATGACAATGCTATAAGCCATAGGGATAGTTATGCCTCCCATGGACTAAATCAACATAGAAATATCAGAATTTAGAGCTTTGAGGTAGTAGAGAAAAGCACCTTTCTTTGTTGGCTTTTGATCGCCACCTGGAATTCTCTCCCAAGTCTTTTGAAACCTGAAGTTGAAATCGGTCAATTTGCTCATTGGGAGCTCTCTTGATGGTTGTCAGCTACTCCAAAAGAGACAAGTTGTCTCCCTTTTCTCCAAATTATTCATGAAGTGCTATACACGGACTGATTCCAATTTGTGATAGAACCAGCTCAAGGCTCCTAAACCATTGCAATGCTTTACCTTTGAGCGAAGATGCCAAGAACTTGATGACCACTTGCATCTCATTGATTTTATGGATTGCACAAAGGTTAGCAATATCTTTAACATGATCACACAGAGTAGTCGATTTTCTCTAGTGAAGTATGGAATGTTCTTCAAGGCTGCAATAGGAATTAGATGTTGTGCATTGAGGGAAAGTGGGCTGCTGCATGTGAAGTTGACATAGGGGTTGTTTTGTGCCATTCTAATTGGTCTTAAAACCCTTGTATATCTTGAATGAAAGGCCTATCGAGGTGGAGGAGTTGAGAGAGTTCTGTTTGGTGGAGATATAGACCTTTGAATCCTTCTTCCTCTTTTCCTTCTTTTTGGAGATAATTGCAGGTATTCAAACAAAACTTCTTCTTCTCCAACTCTTGACCTTGTGGTGACTCTTCTCATGAGTTTTCAGGCCTGCACTGCTGAAACCAGTTGATTCTTCCCCTTGGAGTAGCAAGATATGCAAATAATAGCTCTTTTCAAGAAAGAAAATTGCAGCAGATGCACATCAACTTTGCTGCAAATAAAAATGAGACCTCTAGTCCCACCGGGCGTGCCAAAACTGTTAGTGAAAAATCACAGCACCCCTGGATGTTGATCATATTTCTAGTTTGATTACTCTATCATCTAGTGTGATTGCATAACATTGAATCCTTTCTCTAAGTGTGGGACTTGCAAGAATGAGAAAGGAATCTCCAAAGAAGGCTGGTTCCTATTCCTCTGTTCAAATGCACACGAAAAATGTAGATGGTTCACTCAAAGTCTAATCTAACTTGCCAAGGAGACAGGGTAAGAAAATGCTTAAAGATAAACCTAAGATAACAGAGGTGATGCACCGAGGAATGAAGAACATCTATCTTGCCAATAAACACAGACCATTCAAATGTGATGCAAGATCATGCACAGATAACAAAATTCGTAGTGAAAGATCAGGAGGATGCAAATGAACACAGAGAGGGTTGAGAATCATCCACAGACATGCATTACTTGCTCCAAAGATTGATACAATACACTACAAAATGCCAAGAGGTAGAGTCACATTACAGTTTCAAATGGGAGGTTCGAACTCCACAAATTCACCTGATAAAGAGAAGAAGGGAGGAGCAAAATAGGAAATGTTCGACCTTTAGAAAGAAGCCCCTCCTTACAATATATAGGAAGAATGAGAGAGGGAAGAGAGAGGAAATATAGATCTACCCCAACCACTTCTAGGTTGCATTTAACTCATCTCATTAGGGCAGAAGCGGTGAATCTTGGCAAAAGCGGATCGGTTGTCAGCGAAAATGTGAACCGTCTGCATTGCATTAAAGCTGGTTGTTGAAACGTCGCTTCTATCTATTATTACGTGCTGAGGCGTTTCTCAATTTTCTCTCTCCAAACTGAACCAAAATGTAAGATTCACCCTTAGAATCGTGTAGAGCATTTTGCCAACTTTCCATTGATATAAAGAACATGAAAATTTGAGCTCTGGATCAAAAGATATGGCGATCTGAAGATTTAGGGCAAAAAACAGGCCAAAACGGATTTTGAATTTTTTCCCGCGCTCTGCCACTGGATGACACGTGTCGGGCACTGATTGGATGAGAAATTCTCTCTCCTTCCCTTACCCGCGGGTTTTCCTTGAAAGTTTTGACTTTTTGTAACTTTGGAAAATTTTCCATTTTTTCCCCGTGCTCCCGCCACTTGAGACACGTGGCATCGTTTGGTTGGAGGACAGGGGCGCGGGGTCATCCTTACCTTTTAATTTTTGGGCCCAAGACTTTTGCTAAATTTTCTAAGTCCTCCCGAGCTCCGCACTCCCCTGCTCCTTAGGACATGTGGCATGTTCTGATTCGTTGGCGGATTTTCCGGGTTTTGCGTCCCTCGCGTATTTTTGGCCCGGATGTCCCAAACCTTCTGGGACAAATTTCTCCGATCCGCCCGATTCGGGCTTCCCTATCCCTCTTTGCGTTGAAGACATGTGGCAAGATTTGATTGGCTCTCGGCTCCTTCGGCTTTTCGCATCCCACACGTCCCTTTGTCCCAACTGTCCTGGATGAAAGTTTCTTGTTTTGGCCGAACCGGGCGGTTCACGTCCTACACGTACATTTGTTCCAACTGTCCCGGACTGTCTGGGACAAATTCTTCCGAACCACCCGAAATGGGCTGCCTTTGCTCTCGGCCGCTTCGCCTTTTCGTGTCCTTCGCGTCCTCACGGCCCAGATGTCCCAGCCTTATCTGCACAATAGTTAGTCAATTTTTTCACCTTCGGCCAGTTCGCCCTTTCGCTTCCGCGCGTCCCCACGGCCCAGATGTCCCTTTGCTGCGCGGACTGCTTGAGGCTTTTCGGCCGGTTTGCGCCCGACATCCCAACTGTCCCAAGGACCGCCTGGACTAGGACTTAGCCGATTTTCATGATTTTTTCTGCCCCAAGCTTAGTTTTCTACATTTCTTCCATTTTCTCGACCTGTTGGGATTCCTTCTTGGATGGGAGAGTTTGGGAGAAGCCGAGGGACCCCAAAAAACATGATTTTGGGCCCTGAATCAATCTATTTGCTCGGGACTTGAATATTCTGATGCATGTTATCAAAATTACCCTGGGGGGTGAATTTTGGATAACAGTAAAGTGGTTTAAAACCCTTCTAAACACTAGCTAGAAGTGACCTGGAGGAAATGAATAATAATGAGAATTTATTGATTGATTTTTAAAAAGTGATGATTTTATGATGTATAGGACTCATCCAAATTTCTAGAAAGGTAAGGTAGTGCTTGTGACAGTATGTGGGCTCCACCTAAAAATGCATGTTTCCAAATAAGTTCGAGTTTAAAGAGAAGTTTCCCAAAGAAGGTAAGAAATAAATTGAAATTGTGTTAGATATGGAGTTATTATAGATTTCCATGAAGGTTTTAGGTCATGGTTGAGGTGAAAAAGTGAAAAATGTACTCTATTTATGAAGATTGGTTTTTGGGACAGTTTGGAGCAGCTTGGAGTAAAATTGAGATTGCAGGAGCTACAGGTGGAGTTAGGACTCCATTAAAGTTATGTTATGATCATGGTTTAAAGATATTTCCATTTGTATACAAAAATTATGTTTTTATATGGTATGAAGAAGTTATGACTTGATATTTGAGGGTCAATTTTGAAGGATGTTTGTTCTAGTAGGGTGTGAAGTGCTTCAAGAGGTAAAGTGATGATTATGAGTTTTTCAAGATTGTTGAAGGTTTATGATTTCTTATAAATAATTTATAAATGTTCCATGGTTTGGTTAATCTTGGAAGTGGGATTTTTGGTGATGGAGCAAGTTGGGCTAATGGTCTAGTTCTTGAGTGCAAAAAGATAGAAGAATCGTTTGTAGAGATTGGCTTGGTTGAATGCCTTCCACTTGGATTTGGAATGAGTTATAATATTTGATGGAAATGTGATTCAAATATATTTATAGTGGTGTAGGTTTTATATATTTTTGAGTTGATTTGAAGGGTCATTAGGGTTAATTTGTGAAGAAGAAGATATTGTGGATTTTAGGACAAATTTTCTTAGGTAGAAAGAATGAAGTGAATGAAGCATGAGATGAATTATTTTATGATTTATATCACATATAGAGTGAATAGGGATGAATGTTTTTCCCATTTGAGGAATTTGGAGGTCTTTAAATTGAATGCAAGGTGTAAACTAATTGAGTTTGCAAAACAAGTTTTCTCGGGAAACATGATTTGGTGAAGAGGAAAGTAGTTGTGGATTGAACACATGAATGTTTCATGAGATATAAATTGGATGGATTTTATTTATAGGTATTTAGGATTATATATAGTGGTTTCATTCCATATTTTAGTTGATATTGAGTGGTATTGAGGCCCAAAGGTGAAGACAAGGTGTTGGAAACAAGTAATTGGTAAAGGATATGACCCTTTTGGTCCATGTTATGAATTATTTGATAGGTCCAAGTAAAAGTGCAACCATGGATGGTTCTTATATGTTATATTACACATGTGTGATGAATTTTAGAGCTTTAAAAATCATGTTTTTTATGTTAGTGGATTTTACTCATCCTAGTGACGAGTTTTTTGGCATGTTTGGTGCAAATTGGATGGTTTTGGGCATGACCGACCTATATGAGTCATATGTGACCATTTTAATGAAGTTATTGGGATTTAATTATAATTCATTGGTTAAATATATGTGAGGGATAGAACTTATTTGTGTTGGTGAAGTGAAATGCATATAAAAGTGAGTTTAGAGGTCAAGTTTGAACTAGTCTTGTGAGAGGGAAAAGTGTGACCTTCCTAAGGATGCAAAGGAAATTCTAATGCATGATTTCAGAGTTGATTACATGTGTTATAGGTTGAATAATAATTTAGATCAGGTGTGTAAGAGTTTAGAGCCAAGACAAGTCAAAGAATTTGAACATAGAGTGATTTAGAGGAATGAGGGTTTGAAGAAGATTATGTGAACTGAATTAGAGATTTCCATCAATTATGGTAGAAAAAAATTAGCGATCATTATCATCAGGTGTTTGATTTGGTTTTTATTCATCTTAGGAGGTTGTATCCTCTTTTTGGAGTGGGTGTTTCACTAAATCGGGGTTGGTGTTCCTTGTAGGGTTGGCGCTCTACTAAACTAGAGGTTAGTGCTCCTTATGAAGTTGGTGCTTCTCTAAATTTATTTGTTGTGTGTAATATCATAAAATTTTTAGTGGGTTTTCTTCCCCTTGATGGTTTCCCACTTACATATGGTGTTCTTGTGTTGTGTACTTTGTTTCATGCTCTTGTGATTGATGTTGTATATCTTAATAAGCACACAATGGTTTATGAATATTGAATGGATGGTTAATGTGATGTATAAATGTTAAGTTGAATAAAGTAAATGTTTTTAAGGATTGATTTACCCCCTCTTAGTCCATTGCGATTCCAACACAATATTTTACAATAGTGACCCTTCCCACCTTGAATAGCCCACTAAGAATGTATTCCCCTATACATCTGTTTGGTGTTCAATCAACATACTTGTTTTCAAGTCTTCTAGTTCCATACTTGTTACATCACTGTCACTCTCATCAAGACACTCAATGTTTGAAGTTGAAATTAGATCCAAAATTGAGTGTTTGAGCTCCATGGTGACAAAGTTCAATGAGATGAATTAGAGATGACTGAGTATGCAAAGTTTTACCATAATCCCAACACTTTCTATTTTTAGTAAGTCCAATTCCAAGATGTCTATTTTTAGTAAGTGTCTCAATTTAGCACTTTTGAGTGTTCTTGATATGTAAAAAGTGAAGGCAAATTAGGAAATTATTTGTTTCTAGGACTTACTATATTAAGATTGTGTAACCTTGTAAGACTTACTATGTTTGTAAGTGTGTATTCCGGTTGTTGATATGGAGTGAGAGTGGTCTCAATTTTTGGTTATTTCAAGGATGCTTATTTATAAATTTTAGATGATTCTCTCATCTAGATTAGTGGGAAAGTGAAAATTTAATCAAAGAGGGTAGAATACTGAGAGAAAAATTAGTATTTCATATCTCTAAAATACTCCACTTCATCATGTAAGCAATAACTCAAATGGAAGATGATTTTATGATGAACATTTTCTCCAAATTTTAGGAAATTTGGATCGTTGGATCACTAGGAAAATGAAAATTTCATTGAAGAAGGTAGAATACTTGAGAGAAACACAATTCCTCTATATCTCCAAAAATAATCCTCCTCATCATGCAAGCAATATCTCAAATGGAAGTTGATTTTATGAAGAACATATACTCCAATTTTAAGGCAATTTGGCTTGCCAAGTCACCAGAAAATACAAATACATTTTCAATTGTTTTGGGAAAAATGGAGTTCATGGCTGAAAAATTATTTCTAAAATAGAAAATAAATCATACCATGATATCCCCAAGTGATAGATCATGTGAAATATGTTTTCGAGGAGTCATTTGTTAAAATTTTATGGAAAAGCAGACAAGGGTTTGAGAGATATGAACAACTTTCCTTTTTTGACATGGAGGTCCTGCCATATTTTTCAGTAGTATAATAGTATGGAAGAGAGATTGAGAGGGAAAAATATACATTTCAAATCAAAATATGGCTATGTTTTTGAATAATAATCCTTTTACCTCATTTGCACACTTAAACTCACTTTCCCCCATTTAGGAAACCAAGGTGAGATGTGGGTTGAAGTGGAGCTCGCCCTAAAAATAGGGAAACAAGGGAAAAAGGGACAAGAAGGGCAAAAAGTTAACTTTTCACTATATCTTGACATGCAAAACATGAGGTGGCATGAGGATGTTATGAGAGGGGTTAAAAAAAGTTCTCAAGAGCTGCAACAGGATCCCGCATGTGACCGGGGGTTGATTGAGAGAGGGGAGCACATTTTCTTATCCCTCTTGTTCCCTTGCTTGTTGGGACAAAGAAAAGGGACATAAAAATTCAAAAATGTGCAATGGGTGTATACATCATGATGAGGGGATCTAATTTTGAGTTATACTTGCCTAATGACCCAAGTTTGCATGTTCTAACACTCCTAACACTTCAAGTTGTGACTTTCAGTGAAAAAAACATGTTGGCTTGATAGGGCATGCAAATCCTTGTCCCTCTTGTCTCCTTACAACACAAGGCACGGGAAAAGGAAAAAAAGAGGTTGAAAAGTGTGGTCAACCTTGTTTTCTTTCTTTGATGTCATCTCACCAAATTGAAATCGAGAACACTAGAAGTGTGTTTTCTGCCCCAGGAGCATGACATGGAGATTAAGGGCCAAACATTATATGATTTTGAGTCCAAAGAACATGATGATAAAATTAAAAAAATTTACAAGAGCCAATTATACCTAAAATTTAAATTTTAGGCCCAATCACCCTTTTGGCACGAAGGAGCAACAACAATGACCTGAACTACCACAAAGAGTGGCGAGGTCAAAGATCAAAATTAATGCATCCATAATGTAGTGGAATCCAAGATACTTCCATTGAATACTTGATGAGCTCCATATCTTCTAGGAACTCATAGAATATTTAGAATAAGCTCACTTTCTTTGTTGAAGCCTTGATTCCCTGTGCTCGTAGTGACTGATTTTTCTTGAACTATTCCCAACACTAATTGCCTCCATAGATTTTCCATAAAATTCCATGGATCACTTAATTTATCTTCTAAAAAAATCCCAGATGGGTTGAGACTTTACAATCAACTTCTTGACAATGTAAAATGGCTAAAAATAGATAATTTAGTGTTTTAGAGAACATTATTCCATCTCGCGGCTTCGTCTCACTATGAAATCAACTTGGATCAATTAATCTGCACATGAAACACACTTGAAAACCATGTTAACATGTTTCTCTTAGCCAAAATGAGGATGACACAGACTCAGAGGGACTATGTGGGTTGTTAGGTTAGCTAGAGGAAGGGTTTAGAATGAATGGGAAAGGAATTTACAAATGGCGGGATTGGTTGTCATGACCAAAATTTTCAATTTTGCATGCTTATAAATTTAGCATGAAAATAGATGAATCTAACTCGAGGACATTATATCATAAGGGGTAATGAAGAACCTTAGGCATCTCATGGAGGAGCAGACACATGCCTTATCCATTGGGCCATAGAGTCACCACACTACACAATTAGCAAAGCTACCAACAAAACCAAGAGAGAAAAAAACACAAACACATAACCAAAAGGGAAACCATGATACAACATTCCTAAATCACCTATGGTACATACGGGGCAACCCACTTTCATTATAGCATTGATTATTCTCTTAATGTTTTACCCATGCATGGGTAGCACCGAATTCCTTTGATTTGAAAAATCATTGATTGGATCAATGAAATATTACCCCTTTCTCAATTTCTTAAGAAAATTTTCATGATTGTTCTTGTGAGGGTCCACTCAGATAGCTCATTTCCTTTGTTGCTCTAACATTCTGTTTTTTTGTCTGCTCATCTATTTTCAAATTTATTCCAATTTCTAATTTTTTATTACTACTACAAGAATGAGTCTTGATCATACAAAGCTTTCCATTTTCACACCAAGGCTTATGGTCTTTAATGGGAATTTTACCTTTATTTTTTATTTTCTTCATGACCATGGTCTCTATGATCTGGTTCTCAATAGATATTTTGAGATTTTGAACCTCATCACAAGCTTCTTAGTACTCCATGTTTCTCAATTTCTCTAAACAATTATCCTTCACACATATTGGCTCACCTTTGACCTACTTCTCACTATGGTGTGATGTGCATAGTGCTTCATTTTCATGAAAGGATAATGAGCACAAGGTTGGGCATGAAATATGGAAATCATCATTTTCCTCATCTTGACCATCTTGAGCTTTGAAATTCATCTCCATGATGGAGATACCTCTTTCTTGAGTAGAGTCAACCTCGTGAGAGTCAAACACCTTATCATTTATGCATTCCTTCTTGAAAATTCATCCTCTCCCAATGAGAAGGAGAAATCTTCGTATTCACAATCATACTAATCAAACAAATCTTTGTGCTAGATTTTGAGATAATTATTGGAAAATTGGGACTCACATGCCAAGAAGTTATTTGATGTCATATTTATTTCATGACCTGCATTTATCATCATCTTGAGATTATTTTTTTGTAGGTCAAGACATCCACAATCCTTATTATCACCAAGTAGAGTTCTTACATCCATACTCAGTGGGAAGTAACTATTATCTAATTCTGGATCCATCGGTGATATTTTTGTTTCTGAACCAACTCCATCACACTTGGGTACTCATCCATCAACATGGGAAACTCAACATCTTCCTCTGAAGTTATAAATTTTTTTCCATACCTTGAATCTTGAAATAGGATGTTCGCCCTTGGGTCATTTGGTTTTTGAACAGTGTATTTCATTTTCCTTATCGGAAGGAGTTTCTTTATTTTACCATTCACGGGTATGATGGCACATGACTAATCCATATATATATCTCCTACAACATCCCAACATAAAATCTGGATCAACAACATACCATACAAAGCTGGCATTTTTACCACAAGTATTTTCATCATGATTTTTTTCAAGAAAATCTACTAATGCTACTTAAGAATATTTTACATGGCCAACAAGAGGTACTTCTTTGGTTTTCATGGAGTAAAAATGGCCAATAATGGGGTGAGAGTAATACCAAGGGATTTGTAAACTTTGGTAGACATGAAATTTTTAGAGGCACCGAAGTCAATGATACAATTGCTTAATATACCCATTGATCAACAAGGCAAGATAGAAAGGTTCTATTTTCCCAGAAGAGGAAGATGTTGAGCAAGAAGTTTTGAGAGAGTGGGAAGTGATTCTTTGATTACAGGATTTTTGGAAGACAAATTTGAACTACTTCCTTTGATAAACTCGAAATTTTTATCAAATTTATTGGGGTGAGTTCTTAAGTACTTAGACTCAAAAATTTGAATTTTTCTTTCTTGACATGGTCAATGATGTCAAAAGGTGAAGAAGTGGTAGGCACATTAGGAGCTATGAAATCCTTAACATGAGTAGGATTTGCATTCTTAGGATCAATAGAAGTAGAATTCATTTAAGAAGAAGAGATGAAAGAGACTTACTAAAATATGTAATTGGAGTCTCAACTAATGTAGTCTCAAGATTCTTATTAGATGACCCCATGGAAGTGGGAAATGATGATCCTCATTTTGTTTTTGTTTTTGTAGAGTTTTCATTTGAGGATTCAAGTGTTTTTCTTGGGCAACAAAAAAAGAGGCTTTTTCTCTATTTGTGAGTGGGTGAACACTACACAAGAGTAACTATTCATATCAGCCATGGGCTCTTATAGATCTTCATCCGATGAGTATTAAAAATAAAAAAATATCTACATATCCATCTTCTTTCTCTCTTTCCATTTCTAATTCAAAAATTTCTTCTCTTTCATCTTCACAAGTTCCACATATTGCATTAACCATTGGAGCTTCCAAGACAAGTATTTGGGGCACTCTAACAATTTGATTCATGTTTTGATTTTGATATGAGGCATGTTGATAATTTTTTTCTTCAATGTAGTCAGATCATTGACCAATTTTTATAGTAATGGATTAACACCTTCATCTTTGGAGCTCTAGATTTTACTCTTCATTGAGTAGTTCTTGACCTTCCCTGACATGATGAGATCATCTTCCACTTCAATAGAAATTTATTGAGCATTATCCAAAGCATTTTATTGAGATCTCTGAAATATGAACCCAACTTCAGGAAATTGAGCATTTATGAAGAACCTCTTCTAATACTCTGAAGTAGGATGAACACTAATAGAACTTTTGTTAATCAACTTGTTAAACTTTGCCAAAAATTCTCTCATGGGATCTTGCAGTTATTTCTTCATCTAAGCTAATTGAGAAAGGAGGGAATGTGCATCTTCTATAGTTTTGAATATTTCTTCAAACCTAATTTTCATGTATTCTCAATCAGTAATTGAGCGAGGTGGAAAGTAGTAAAACCATTCCGAAGTAGTAGCTTGCAATGAATATACGAACAACAAAATAAAATCATCATTATGTTCCACCCCAAGAACTCTATATGATGTGATAAAAGCTATGATATGCTCATCTGGATGTTGCTTTCCATCTCTGTAGAACTTGGGAAAGTTCTTTCTTGATCCTTTTGGTAATTCATGAAGTGGAGGAGCCAAAACTAGTAGACATGTGTTTTGACCCCAAGGCACAAGCACAACCATTTCTTATTCTTCTTATTCTTCTTCTTTTGGTGAGATGATGTCTAATGGTTGTGCACTTGATTCTCCAATGGGATCTTCAAGAGGAAAGTTAGGATCAAATTTAGGGAAGATTTCTCTCTAACTTGTTTTGCTACCTAGATAATAGGAAGTCTGAAATCAACTTGTTGTTCTTCAAATTAGGGATCAACAATGCCACTTGTTTGATCATCTTGTGTATAGTTTTTATGCCATTTTTACTCACATAACATAAATATGAATGCAACCAAGAAAAGTGTATATTCTCAATAGGATTGCAAAAAGCTGTCAAAAATTCAAATAATATTTTTGTATTTTGTTATTTTTTTATTTTTATGGGTTTTTAGAATATATAATTTTTGGATTTTAGATATCGTTATAGGGTGCACAAGGGAAAAACGTTCCCAATATACCCACCAAAAATCTTGGTGAAATAATTTTTGCATGATAGATGAATGGTTTTCACCAATGATCATGGGGGTAGGTCCCTCCTTCTTGGGTATGGGGAGGATCCCATTTATTGAATGCAAGGAATAAATGAAACTGTGGGTGGCTATTAGGCTTGGGATCACACAAGAGTACTCCATTAAACCTATGGAAAAGTTCTTGTATAATGTATGAGGGAGGAATTTTATTGGAAAAAGGTAAAGGGAAGTAGTAAAATAGAGAGAGGGGGTTAAGATTGTGAGTAAGCACTTGTAGATTTTCACCAAAATTAACCATAGCAGAGTCCACATTCAATAGTAATAAGGACAAAAATGTAAGCAATAACAAGACTAAAAAAACAAAGACACAAAGTTCTATAGATTCATTAATTAAACACACAAAATTATTTCTTGATTGTATAGGATCATAATGCTTGTAAATTTGGGAAGTAGTGGGTGCATAAAAACATGGAAAAGGAAATAGAATAATGTAGCTTATTGCTAACAGTAGTAGGGAAACAAAATCCAACAACTAACAAAAACAAATTCCAACCCTTTGGAATGGAGAGGACATCCTAATTTGTATATTTACAATGATGTCTCTTCACCTCCACCCCATGTAACTTTTCATCTCGCCACCACTTGTGACCTTTCATATTCCCTAGGAATGAAGTTAAGTCCTTTTCTTATTTTTGGAAAAGGAAATTTTACAATACAAAATAAGGTAACTTAAGTGAATAAGATGAAAGAGTCAAAAAGTAAATTCCCAATATATAAATAAAATTTTAGAGAGGGAAGGGTGAGAGAAGAAGAAGAGAGAGAAGTGATAATCGAAGATGAGGAAGCTTGATCGATGAAGATATTGATTTTGATGAATCTGGGAAGATGCTCTAAGAATCTTATTTTCCTTTGACCTCATGTTGAATTGAAATAATGTGATTACAATTTCCTTTTCCTACAAGATGCGAACATACTCTAAAGCATTGAAAAATGTGTTAAAAACACTACTACGAGACTTGCATCGTGTGGACCCGAGATGACTATCGATCTTAGAAACATGATGACCCCCTTCTGCCACCACTAGGATGAATTGAACTATCCAGTCTCTTGTAAAAGTGACCTTCAATCAACATCCTTGTTTTCAAGTCTTGTAGCTCCATACTTGTTACATCACTATCACTCTCATTAGGATACTCAATGTTTGAAGTTGAAATTGGATCCAAAATTGAGTGTTTGAGCTCTATGGTGAAAAAGGTTAGTGAGATGAACTGGAGATGACTGAGAATACAAAGTTTGACTACAATCCCAACACTTTCTATTTTTAGTAAGTCCAATTTCAGGATGTCTATTTTTAGCAAGTGCCTTAATTCAGCACTTTTGAGTGTTCTTGATATATAAGAAGTGAATTCAATTCAAGAAATGAAATGTTTCTAGGACTTACTATATAGATTGTGTAACCTAATAAGACTTACTATTTTTAGAATTAGGTCTTTTGGGTTTTGGAATGGAGCGAGAGTGTTCGAAAAATTATGTTATTTCACTGGGATGCTATACTCCAAATTTTAGATGATTCACTCGTCCATATTGCTGGGAAAGTGAAAAATTCATCGAAGAGGGAAGAATACTGAGAGAAAAATCAGTCCTCCATATCTTAAAAAATAATCCACCTCATCATGAAAACAATATCTCAAATGGAATATGAGTTTACGAAAAGCATTTGCTCCAAAATTTAGGTAATTTGGCTCATCGCATTATCGGGAAAATGCAAATTTTGTTAAAGAGGTCAGAATATTGAAAGAAAAATCAGTCCTCCATATCTCCAAAAATACTCAACCTCATCATGCAAAAAATATCTCAAATTAAAGCTGATTTTATGAAGAACATATGCTCCAATGTTTAGGCAATTTGGCTCACAAGTCATTAGGAACATGCAAATACATTTTCAATTGTTTTGGAAAAATAGAGTTCATGGCTGGAAATTTATTTCTAAAATAGAGAATAAATCATACCGTGGTAGCCCCAAGTGATTGATCATGTGAAAGAGATTTTTGAGAAGGAGATGTTATTAAAATTTCATGGAAAACAAATAAGGGTTTGAGAGATATGAACAACTTTCCATTTTTGGACATGGAGATCCTTGACATATTTTCAAGTAGCATAACAACATGGAAGAGAGATTAAGAGGGAAAATAACACATTTTAAATCTAAAAAATGACTATCTAAATAAGAATCCTTTCTACCTCATTTGCACACTTAAACTCACTTTTAACCCATTTAAGCTTAACCAAGGTCATACGGGGTTGAAGTGGAGTTACACACTAAAAAATAGGGGAAAAAGGGGAAAAAAAGTGTGCTTTGCACCAGATATTTACACATGGCAACATGTGGTGGCATGAAGATGAGATGAGATGGGTTAAAAAAATCTCCTAGGAGTTGCAACAAGATCCTGCATGTGACCAGTGGCTGAATAAGAGAGGGGGGATAAATTTTCATGTACCTCTCATCCCCTTGGATATTGGGACAAAGAAAAGGAAAAAAACAACTCAAAAATGCACCATGGGTGCATGCATCATGAGGAGGGGGTCTAATTTTGAGTTATGCTTGCCTAACAACCCAAGTTTGCATGTTCTAACACTCCTAACACTTCAAGTTGCAAATTTCAAGTGACAGAACATGCTAGATTGATAGGGGAAGCACACTTTCTTATCCATATTTTCTCTTACACCAAGGGACATGAGATAAGGAAAACTAAGGGTGAAAAGTGTGTTGAAGTTTGTTTTCTTTGCTAATGTCATCCCACCAACTTGAAATTAGAACATCGAAGTTCTTTTTTTAATTCGAGAGCATGACATGGAATTTAAGGGCCAAATATTATATGATGTTGAATACAAAACCATGATGAGACCCTTCCAACCATTTCCAAGATCTAATTTTTCATGAAATTTGAATTTTAGGCCCAATCACCCTTTTGGCATGAAGGAGAAACAATAGTGATCTAGAATACCATGGAGAGTGGTGAGGTAAAGGATCAAATTAATGCATCCATCATGTAGTGGAATCCAAGAGCTTTCCATTGAGTACTTGATGATATCTCGTAGTGCCCACATTTTACACATACAATTTCAATAGTAAAATACCAGGATAATTTTTTTTGACTTAGATTGCTCACTACACACAACACAACATGGGCTTCAAGTACAAAAACTCAAATTGCATACGACAATCACATAAGTCATCGAATCACATAGACACATGAAAACAACAAAGGCATGTCAATGCCACACTTTTCCCAATGAACGAATACTAGCAATTCCCCAACCACAAAAAGAAGACTCAAGGATAGGAAAACCCACAACACATATTTTCTTTAATTGTATTTTATTTTACGATTAACATTCTAAGAACGTTATTGTGCAAGGATAAATTTCTCGTTTTTCCACCTACAAATTCTTAAGTTCATACCGCGGTTAAATTATCGTTCACCCCTTTTAAGTTGGTTTCTTATTCTTTACAAAAGTTTCCATAACTTGCATACTTATTTGGCATAATTCAAATGCATATAAAGTACTTAACTATCTCACTCTTATGTCAAAAATCTTCTTCTCGAACATACATTCAATGTCTACCTTTGTACTCTTACCACTCAAGTGAATGTGACTTGGTGTCCATATAGCGATATTAGGTTTTAACAGAGATTTAAATACAAGATATATATATACCACAAAACATTTCTCGGTCACGGTAAGGTTATTTCTCTACCATAGTTATTTTAATTCAATGACTTGTGAATTTCCATTTTGTTTTATATATGTATTTTGTTTTCTCGAAGGTGGATTATACCAAGAATATTCATATTATTTGAAACAAATGCATATATTTAATTGAGTTATAAGGTCTTTAAGAGTGGCATTATTCCGAACCTCCCATCTCATTTTTACTCTTATATGCTTTATTTTCTACATCATAATATGGTCTTATTTTTAGCATTGTCTTGAAAAGGAGTTATGAACTGCTTGCCTAACCTCTTGAAGACATAGAAAAATAGAAGACTTGTAGCTACACATGAACCCAAGTTAACATCCGAATCAACTGAGTTTTAGATTAATTCCAACTTCACCTAAGGGTCTACCCCTCAACTATATATGCATTTTAAGCAAGAGGACATATTTATGCTAAACCACCTTCAGAAAGGACCAAGGTGTTATGTTGAGAGAAACCAAGGTAACACATTTAGCTGAGCGGAGCTAAGGAGTTCATTAACAAGAGTTTAAGACCTAGAACAACTAAGTCACAACCTCCATCTATGTCGTTTGGATCCAACAGGGATTTCACTCGATGAAGAACTTTAATTTTAATCTATCTTCGGATGACAAGGTAGTCCACTAGGCTACAAAGGAGGAGTTAGCTCTACATACTCCAAGTGAAGTTTGACTATGTCGCTCCTATCAGACAGGTTTAAGACAATGTCACTAAACATACTAACTAGACGATAAGCCCATTCTCGGGTTCTTGTTTACTCAAACTAGGAGGTTCCATCGAGTGCAGAGTTTAAGTTCATTCTACGGTTTTCAATGTCATCTATGGTAAGGAGTATCACACATGAAAAACAAGTTATGTCCCGATATTGAACAAGGGTAGAGTGTTTCGATTAAATCCCTTTATTACATTTACAAAGTATGAAAGCACAAGATGACTCATTAATCATTTATTGAGCACTAAATATGCATTACAAGATATTAATTCAAATTCATTTACCTTATTTAAATGTACTATGAATCTAAATTGAACCTAATATTAAATGCACATTTCCTAGATGTCCTTGAACTAACATCTCATACATATCCACAAATTATCAATATATAACAACATTGTAACATGAGACAACATTATACATTTATTCATTTAACCATGAACTATATAAATTACAATGATAATTAATGCATTACACAACGCCTTTTTGTCGTCATTATTTCATCCTGCAAAACCACGTGAGCATGATATCAGCTATAATTCGCTGGCATGGCATCCACCCTAATCTAACATAATTATCATTTTTCAGTTTCCCATTTACATATGATATTAATTACAATTTGCAATCGAAATAAAAGGTTTAGAGACATGTATTCATTACATTTCATTTTACTTCATTTTGTAACCCAGGAGAGAAAAAAAAGAAGGGAAGAGAGAGAAAACACCATTTTGTCAAAAGTTCTATTTTACACAACAATTTACACTATGGAGTTTTAAACAATTATTTGCATGTGTTAAAAGTTTCCAGGGTGGTTTGGCAACCCTACGAGGGTCCTGCAGCTTCCTATTTTAACATTTTCTCACTAGCTACAACAACGTTTAAAATGGGCTCGGAGACTAAGAAACCGCTTCCAAAAGTTATCTTCCGATGAGAACACACACTATGATTAACTTTCTACGTGTCCCCAGATATACCAAGAGTTCATAGCAACTAAAGGAATTGGGAAAAAGTGAACGGTTTGCGTTTAGCGGCTAGTTTTCCGGGGCCACCGGGTCGTAGTTGGCCGAGTGTAAATTGAACAAAAGTTAGCTCGAGGGCTCAGAATACCACATCTAAAACTGATGTTTGATGGATGAGCACGCAATGAGACACTTCTTACAAACTCCCCTATATAAGGAGAATTCATCAGAGTCGATGGGACTGAGAACTAGAAAGCTAGTTTCAATCGGCGACAAGTTTTTTCGGAGTGACAAGTCGAAATTGGTCCAGTTTGACCTTGTCAAACTATGACCAGGAGGCCTACAAAATGGCTTTGCCAAACTATCTAGAAAAGTTCTTTTCCCTAAACTGAATGTTCCATGCAATTGTCTAGTATAAACACTAGAGGTTTGCGAAGACGGAAATAATTTCTCTATCTAGGTTTCAAATGGTGGTTCAAAATGAAAGTCAACTTTCTAGATTTAACAACTTTCTACTACTATAAAACAGTGTAACAAGGCTCCTATAAGAGCGTCAAAAGATCTCATATGTTCATTCGGGGTCAATCCAAAGGTCAAGGTGACTCCTCGCATACCAAGGTACATGAATGAAGCTTAACATCTCATTTTTAGAGTTATGAAGGGTACTTAATGAGTCTCGAAAAATGCAAAAATTAACTATTTAAACAGGGAAATGGTCAACATTATTACTGGGAAGTCAATCTTGTCTTGTTGATAAACCAAGATTGAAGCGATCTAGTTGGGTAAGAAGTTTTCTAAATCACCTCAGAATGAGGGTGGAAGTTCATGGTTTAATGCAGAAGAGTTATTTTGATTTCGTGAGTTACGACACGACATTTCATTGTTTTTGCAACGAGTTGATATAAACATTTAACTGTATTTAAAATCCTAATATTTTAAAATTCTATTAAGTTGCAAAAGAGAACTAAAACATGAGAATTATGAGAGGTAAGAGAAGATGAACCATGCCTGGAAGGAATGGAGTTGGTCAAACCCACATGCTTCGGTTCAGCATGTTGCTTAAGCATTTGTCGAACAAATCAGAAGTGTCTGTAATTTTTACCATTTGCCTTTGCTCGAAATCCTCAAGCTTTCCCAACGAACCCATTTTGTACCTTCTACACCCGTGCAAGGAGATGAGTAAGATTGCTTTTCAGGCTATGCAAATGTCCAAGGTTCTTGGTACTAACATTTCTGGCCAGCTCATCCAATACAGGGTAAGCCTCTCGCTCGAGATCTACAACATTTGAATCCATATATGTACAAACCACCTCCAGAGAAATTTCCAGCACATGGAACTCAAACGGAAGCTCATGTTGCAAACCCATCCTGCCGCTTCTAGGATAGGTAGCTAGTGTCAGGGGAACTTGCGTAGGAGTATCAGGATTTTCTGCAATCATGGAATTCCATGAGACAACATTTATTTGAGGCATTCTATCAAACAGTTCACACGCCTTTTCAACAAATCCATTTTGTGCATATCTTGTTATCATTGCAAGTCCAGGAGAACACATTTTTTTCAAGTGTTCAATCGAACAGATCACATGACAAAACAACTTCTATTTTAGTCTTATTTAAAAAAAAGTTGGACTTGCTTTCACATGCCTGGAATAGCATTTGTTCTGAAAATGCCAAGCATTATTGCTGAGATGATTGTATACCCCATCAGCTAAACCAAAATCACCATCTTCGGGGGTAAAAATGCCTTTATCGGTGGTTAGAAGTGAGGAGGCTAGGAGAAGCTAATGGTGTGCCACGCAGTTATAGAAAAACTAGAGTCTATTCTGACTATAACACCTAACCAAAATCCTTGCTAAACGTTCGTGACCTACTTTAAAGTTCACGTTTTGGCATTGGCTGGGAAAACGTGGCAAAGATGAACCGATCGGGTTGAAGACTGTTTGTTACATGGCTAAAACAAATGTTTGTCCCCTAAGAAAACCCCACATCTTCTGTACACTGCTATGGTAATATTCCATGAGTGGCTGTCTTGTTCTCTCATTTGGTCAAACACAAGAAAGGCTTCCTCACTGGACGACTTGCCAACATTGGGTGCAACCAAAAATGTCCAACGAACAACCTCTAGATTGTGAGTTGTGTTCTTGAAAAGTTATTATCTTCCACTATCGGAACATCCCCAGAAAAGTTATGTGCAATTCAAGTTGCCTTGCACCATCCGACTAGATCATTCTAGACTTGCAACATCACGATCACTTCCTTTGTGCACCTGTGCAGCCTACTACGCACCTTGCACCTTGAGTTCATTTGTGTCGTGCATCTTGTAGAGTGTGCATAAGTCTCACAAAACCTTTACACATCATCGTGCACACTTCTCCTCTGCACGGAGTCACTTGTGCCTTGAGGAATGATTGTATTACTTCTCCTTTTGCAAAGAGCCGCTTGAACCTTGAAGAATCTAGTGGCATCTCATGCCCCACACAGGGCTTGCCTAAACTACTCCAATGCCACACACTTGCTTTGCAACATTCGCAACTTCCACCATCCCGTGAAAGCATACCACATACACTTCTCTTTCTTACCTCTCAATCTATGTAATCAGAAAGCGGCTTCACAGGAATTCACAGTAAACCATGGACGTCTCTATACTGATTCGGATGAGACCAATTGTAGGCTGCCATCATGAGCCAGGGAGGAAGGAGAAACAATGATCCAAAGAAAAAAGGACAATACATTAGTAACTGCGTTTCAGACTGAAAAAAAATGAAGCACCAATCCAAAATGTGCACATCCTCCCAGAGCAGTCCTTCATCCAAAGCACCACGCAACTAGGGAAAAGTGTGTACCTAGCCACCAAAAGGAGATTTGCAGATCAGATAGATTTTAGTTTCATTAATACACGCCTTGGGAAGAGGGAAAATAGTGGCTAGCTCCCCTACCAGCTAGAGCCCAACACGCAATGCCATGGAGGAGACATGATGGGATGATAGGTGTTCCACCTCCCAATCACATGCAACCAAAGACCAGGTCTTTTCAATAATAAAAATATAAAATAAGTAAAATAAAATAAGGGTATTACACCCAGCATGGGAAGAAGAAATGGTGGGATGGGTGGATACCTCCACAAATTTATAAATAAACGTTTTATCAGCAAAAGTTGTATTTATAGGCTTGCAACGATGCCTCGATGGTTAAAGAGGAATGTTAAACAATAACACGAACACCATGCCCTAACAACATCAAGTCATCATTCAAAACATCTATTGAATTCGAGAAAGAGATTTTTCCTTAACAAGGTAATCGAAAAGGTGAAGCCAACAAGGATTAACAGGAGCACAACAATGTTAAATGCTTAGCAACACGGTCATCGAAGAATAAAAGGAAGAAAGAGGAACGGGCATTACATTCTCCTCCCCTTAAGAAAGCATCGTCCTCGATGCGACATACAATGAAGAAAGAGAAAAGGTAGCAACAAGGAACAAATATGGGTGAAGGTACACTCTAAGGTTAAGATTTCAGACACAAAATCATGGTCATGGGGTGGCCCTAGGAACATCAGGTAGAAATTTTAACTTTCAAGGTTATGTGAAGATTGGTAGTTCTAGTTTACCGTATTACTTTGTTAGCATTTTCTTTTACAATATTTCTTAGCTCAAGATTATAATATTCATTGTTTAGAATTTTTCAATTGTCTTAAGTTCATGGGTGCCCAACAATAACTAACATCAAGATGTCACACAAAACTTAACACAACACAAATAACCCACGAGACATCTTGCTACCTACTTTCATGATTGTATCACATCACAAGACCGTTAACTCCACCATGGAATGACAACCAGTTGTCTACATAGCAAAGAATTTCCAACAAATTATGTCCTAGACATAGGTCTAGTACACACATATGACTGACCAACATAATCATCACACTGATACAAAGGTAACTGGTATCACATGTCTCAAAACTAGGACTATACCCACATAGTGCGAAGACAATATCCAATAGTCCATACCAACCAAGGAAAGAGTCAAGCCTCAAGCATAACAAGGTGTCAAAAAGACTCACAAGGGTACACATAACTCACTATACCAACTCCACACATCTCAAAATATCAAGAAATAACTCCATATATCTCCTGAAGTATCATAAAACAACTCCATATACCTCCCAAACCATCACCAATAATCTCCATATACCTCTCATAGAGAAAGAATCATAGTGCCAAAACCAAGTCAGGTCACTCAACCATAGAGCCCCATCAAGAATATTAGGTCACTCAACCATAGAGTGCCATAAAGAATATCAGGTCACTCAACCATAGAGGCCCATCTCCTTTCTCCTTTTAATGAGGCCGGGTCACCCTATGGCCCTGGGCACATAGAGCCCCATCACCCCAACCAAGTGACATAATAACTCGTGGTTCAACAACCTACTAGTTATCTCGTAACTCCCCAGGATGTACCCCCATACAAAAAGCGGGCCCATAGGTTCAACCACTCCATGGTTAATCCCATGACCCTAACCTAAAACATTACAACATTAGAACTAGCATAACAATCCATTCAAATGCCAAGTGGCAAAATCAAAATCCTTAGGCTAGGCTACAAAACTTTTAAATAGGACAAGAAATTTTTAAAACCAAGAAAAACAAATGGCTAATTAGCCTTGGTTAGTGCAAAATCCAAATGTTAATGCAACAATCAAATAAATGCCCAAAATATAAGAACATGTCAATCAAGAAAAAAAACTGGTTCTAGCTAAAAGAGATAATGATCAATTTACAAATAAAATATGTATTGAGAAAATAACACATTACAATCACTATGTGGCCTCATGCCGCCACCAAAGGGGTACTCATCGAGTTTCTGACACTTGGACATTGAGCCTCAGCTCGAAAAAATAAAATATATATGTAACCAGAAATGAGTAAATCAAATAATGTATCTGTCATCATCTCTGCCTGAATCATTCCTCCATACTCCCACAAGGATCAACATAGTCAAAATTACATAGGATTATTCAATGAACAATCCAATAGGAAAGAGCAGGGAACTCTAGTTACATAAGTTGAGCCTAAGGTGGTGTGCACCCACAATATCTTGAGAGCAAGCTTGAAGTATACTAAACAGATAGAAGTGGGTTTTCAGTCTATATAAGACTCCATTTCCTCACTCGTACTCGGCTCAAGATTATGAAAACCTGGTCCATGCCTCCTCTCTCCACACATACACTCTTGACATTTTATCCCCTTAGGGTTGTCTAGTGTAAGGTTCACAACATACACATAACTACATCACTAACACAATGGTGATTCATGCACATTAACCATAACATCTTACGCATGGTATTTATATATAATGCATAACAAAACTAATACTTTCATGGGTTACGATATATCACATTAACACATCCTGCACCCAAAATGCAATCACTGTACACTAGGGATCATACTCACCATATCCCCTAAATCACGACATGAACCATCACATATTACATGAGTTATATGTATGAGGAACACAATGTCTATCCTTACAACCTATAGTCAATTACAACACAACACAACAATGCACACAACTACTCATAATACGGTGATGACATCATGATAACTGTGATTCACTTTACATAAATTTTGTCATGTAATACATCAACACACCTTCATATCACATAAAGCCAAAATGTTCTAACCCTCAACAATCCACAATAACATTCCATTCACAAACAACAAGGCAGTACACCACACTCGAATTCCTCATTGGATCCACGAAATAGAGAGTGAATACTCTCATCACCAGCACATCAACATGACAACAAATATGCACTAAGTGACATGCACCACATGTGCTTCCATAAGGTCACAATTACGACATAGTTCACATAACAACATATATCACATTACTCTTCCAATATCCACCACCATCATGTAGAATCATCACAACTCCAATCCATCCCAGAGGTTCGAGAGCATGAACCTCCACTCTGATACCATATGTAGTGCCCACATTTTACACACACAATTACAATAGTAAAATACCAGGATATTTTTTTGACTTACATTGCTCACTACACACAACACAACATGGGATTCAAGTATAGAAACTCGACTCGCATACGACAATCACATAAGTCATCGAATCACATAGACACATGAAAACAACATAGGCATGTCGATGCCACACTTTTCCCAATGAACGAATACTAGCAATGCCCCAACCACAAAAAGAAGACTCAAGGATAGGAAAACCCACAACACATATTTTCTTTAATTGTATTTTAGTTTACGATTAACATTCCAAGAACATTATTGTGCAAGGATAAATTTCTCGTTTGTCCACCTACAGATTCTTAAGTTCATACCGTGGTTAAATTATCGTTCACCCCTTTTAAGTTGGTTTCTTATTCTTTACAAAAGTTTCCATAACTTGCATACTTATTTAGCATAATTCAAATGCATATAAAGTACTTAACTATCTTACTCTTATATTAAAAATATTCTTCTCGAACATACATTCAATGTCTACCTTTTTACTCTTACCACTCAAGTGAATGTGACTTGGTGTCCATATAGCGATATTAGGATTTAACGGAGATTTAAATACAATATATATATATATATGTGTGTGTGTGTGTGTGTGTGTGTGTGTGTGTGTGTGTGTGTGTGTGTGTGTGTGTGTGTATGTATATATATATATGTATATATATATATATATATATATATATATATATATATATATATATTTTACCACAAAACATTTCTCGATCACGGTAAGGTTATTTCCCTACCATAGTTATTCTAATTCAATGACTTGTGAATTTCCATTTTGTTTTATATATGTATTTTGTTTTCTCGAAGGTGGATTATACCAAGGCAATTCATATTCTTTGAAACAAATGCATATATTTAATTGAGTTATAAGGTCTTTAAGAGTGGCATTATTCGAACCTCCACTCTCATTTTTACTCTTATATGCTTTATTTTCTACGTCATATTATGGTCTTATTTTTAGCATTGTCTTGAAAAGGAGTTACGAACTGTTTTCCTAACCTCTTGAAGACATAGAAAAATAGAAGACTTGTAGCTACACACGAACCCAAGTTAACATCCAAATCAACTAAGTTTTAGATTAATTTCAACTTCACTTAAGGGTCTACCCCTCAACTATATATGCGTTTTAAGCAAGAGGACTCATCATGGTATAGGGTTTTACTCGGAGTGACTTGATTCTTTTTTCTTCTTATGGAGGGCCTTGTCATGATGCCACAAAATAGTAGGATTTAGGGATCAAGGTAAAAATTTAGAGTGTGGGTTTTCAAGAGGAATTCAAAAAAATAGGAAAAAACTCAAATAACATACTCAAAATAATTTTTTATCCTCTTTTCGAAAATATAAATAAAATGGAAAAATTCCACAATTTTCAGCCTATTGAGTGAATTTATGAAAAACCTAAAATTGATACAACTTTTGCAAAATAAATAAAAAGATTCTAAAATTTTCAGAGAACCTTACTTAGAATGTGTCACAACCTTGATAATAACATTTCGATAAATTATCACATGTGTTCAAGATGTAACTAAATTTGTTTTTTTACATTTTCCCCTAATTTTGGCTATATCACAACTCTAATACCTCTTATAAGCAATATATCACCAAAGAAAACAAAAATATAATTAAATGACTACAATATGTAAATATAATAACTTAGCCACCTCGAGGGGGAAACCTCTAAACCATATAATAAGACTCAAGTGCTCAATATGATGATAATATCCTACTCTCTAACTCCTATATATACCCTACTATACTACCCAGAGCCCTAAGGCCGACCCACTAAGAATATGAAAGCATAAAAATATGATATGACATGATCAAAAACTATGTTAGCCATAGGGCGGCTATCCATATCTTGATATATGACCTAGGGTTAAGGGCATATCATATTATCACATCATAAACATACACAAGAGCCATTGATCAGGGGGAAAATGAATACACCAATGCTACCTATTTCTCATAGTTACTCTCCAAACCCATATGGAAGAACAATAAGGAATATCTCTTCAACTTTGACATGTGTAGGGGCATGTTTATATATATACATGACCCACATACTTACAATTAATAGATGTACATTACCTCACCCACATATGCCCCAATAGTTAAATACATAAAATCATCCTTGCGTAAATGTATATGCTTATAGTATATGAATCCTTATAATCTAACCTAACATAATCACACGTGCACATATGTATCCCACCAATATATTAATGACCCAAAACCCATAACACATATCGATGTGGTGTACTATTCTAAGTACATGGTATATGAAGGTTAAGAATCTCTATAACATATATCTTTCTTGTCAAAAATGTTAGGATAAGAAGGGGAAAATTCTAGTGTGACACATAAAAAGATTTAATGAAGGGGTACAAGATTTTATGATATAGAAGATGGTAATATACTCTTTATCAAAGGTGTAGTGTTATAAAGTCTAGGATAAAGGATGTTGTCTTACTAGTATCTTAAATTTTGAAAACATGAAGATATATGTGATATGGTTATACATATATATTTTATAGATATTGATAGGTTTTAATGCCAAAAGGGAAGTTTGTAAGGCAAGGGATGATATAAAATAATGCAATAGACATTAGGATTCTACTCTATTCTAGCTTATGTACATGATACACCAATCAATCAATTAAATCATTTCATCTTAAGGCTGGACCTCGACATCTTGAAATGATTTTATACCAAAATAGATTATCAATACAAACGAATGGAAGAACTGAAGAAAGGAAAGAGTAGAATATAACAATACTTTTAGGAAATATAGATAGCAAAGTATAACCCTATATGTACTTGAAAAGAGTGATACAAAACATAATCATTCACATTCACAACATAAGATATCATTCCATAGACACAAAGTTCTAGAAATCATATCAATAAGAACACAAAGTTTCTTATCACAGAAGATAAATGATCCATGAATTTTTAAGTAAGAAGGGACAATGGAGGAAGATAGAGAAAAAGGGAAAATCTTTTGTATTGATTTACTTTGACTATAATTACACTTCAAAAGTATCAGAGTCCAACATTTGCAATGAGCCAAGCTCTTACATTTATAGATGAAGTGAAAAGAGGAGAAGAAGAGAAGGAAGAAAATCTGATTTGGAAGCTCAACCACCAACCATCAATGCCCCTACAAATCCACCTACAATCTATCAAATCTAGTTCTGCATGTCTTTGGCGTGTTGAAGAAGGAAGGATGGAAGATCAGATCAAATTTGATCTAGTTGAAAGCAGTTCGATCACATATTAATGGAATGAAAGATGTTTTCCATATTTTCACCCAAATCAAGATATCCAATTCGGTTCTCCATGTCTATTTGGTGTGTTGGAGAAGGAAGGATGGAAGATCAGATCAGATCTGGGTAGTTGAAGCAATCAGATCATGTATTAATGGCTTGAAAGATTTTTTTCATATTTTCACCCATCAAATCCTACTAAAAATAATATTTTATGCTTCCATGGTGTAGAGGAGACCAAGACCTTTCCAATAGTATAAAATTTGTCAAATTTTGAGCACTGGAGTGAAAGTTATGCTCATTTGAATATTTGAATCGAATCCGTACAAAAATGGCAAAAATGCAATTTTCAAAATGGATCCATGGGCCCAAAATTGAAATTGTGCCTTTAGCGCAAAAGATGCAAAAGTGCAAAAAGTTCCCCATAAGCCCCACAAGCCCACAACTTCACATTTTTGATATAGGTCTAACACGTGGCTTTACCTAAGTGGTAACGGAGTCATGACTCACTTTATAATTTTACTTCTTTTGGAAACAAGGCTCAAAATCTCAAAGTTCTCCTGAGCCCGCTTTCCCACTTTGACTTTCAATGTGGGCTCAACATTTGACTTTTTCCCTTGGCATGAGTGGGGCCATGGTTCACTTTATCACTTTACACCTTTTATGGAAACAAGGCTCAAAATCTCAAAGTTCTTCTCCAACCCACCTTCCCGCTTTGACTTTTGATGCGGGCTTAACATTTGACTTTTTCCCTTTGGAAACAAAACCAAAATTGGAAAAATCTCGATTGCCTCACTTTCCTTTTTTTGACTTGAAACATGCCAAGCCATGGTGTCCTTTTGGCCTTTGTTTTTTTTGTTTTGCTAAGTCCTTTTTTTGCCATATTTTGACTAAGTCCCTTTGTTTGGACATTTGGGGCCACCTTTATTTGAAACCGGGACACATGGAGGCTCAATGCACATTTGGGACATTCCTTTGGATTCACCTCTTGAAAGAGTGTTGAAGAGACATGTGGCTCCTTCCCAATGGCTTTTTCTTTTTAGCTTTGGTTTTGGCTAAGTCCCTTTTTTTTCGGGACAGGGTTTATGTCTTCTTTGACCTAGACACGTGGAGGCTCAACACACATTTGGGACTGCCTTTTTTGACCTTTGAAATTTTGCCATTGAGAGACACGTGAGAGAGGCACACAAACCCCCTATACTTAGCCGATTCAATGGCCTCTTTTCTTTTCTTTGACATTTTGGGACATTTGGACACATGGAGGCTTTTCTCCCTTCAGTTTGGGGTCTCTATTTGGCTTTTGCACTTTGCACTTTGACTTTTTCGATGAGACACGTGGAGAAGTTGGCTCATGTTTGGGGAATCACCTTTGGCTTTGACCCTTGAAGGTGTGCCGATGAGACACGTGGACATGTGGCTTTTTCTGCTTTATAGCCTTAGACTTTGGGATGGCTTGATTTAACTTTTTTTGAGGCTCGACACGTGGAACTTTGCGCTCATTTGGGGTTTGTCCCTTGGGTCTCACTCTTTGAAGTTTGCCGATGAGGCACGTGAGCAGCTTCTGCACCTTCTGCTCACTTAGGATCCTGCTTTGAACTTGGCCTTTTCTTTTTGCACCTTGATTTTGCATGTGGATTTGAATGCCTCATTGGAGGATCACTTTTATACTTAGTCGATTTGAAGTCTTTCCATGGGCTCGACCACCTTTTTCCTTTTTTTTCTAGACCAATTTGGACACGTGGAGGAGGATGCACAAGTTTGGGGTTCCACGTTTGTGCACCATAAAAAAAGTGCCCATCTAATTAGAGATGTCCATGTTACTCATGGAAAGGGCCAAACATTGTGGAAGGCACCTTTCATGTGTAAAAATACTTAGCCAATTTGGGCCTGATTGAACATTACCTTTCTCCACTTTGACTTACGAGGAAAGATCAAGAACCATATAAAGACTCGATGGCCTCAGGCAAGATCCAGAAGGATTTGAAATTTCATTTGAATGGAGGAAACAATTTTCAAGCATCCGAGATGGGGAAAAATTTTATCAAAATGGAAGATTTTAAATTAATGGGGTGAGATTGCAAATGAGCACCAACTTCTTCAAAGCATGAATTTTTCTATCTCTCCAGACTTCTCAATCTGCTCAAACATCTCTCAAAGGCACCAACTCAAAATTTTTGAAACTTGACTTAAAAAATGAGGGGAATTTTGAGGGTGACAACAAAATTAGCTCTTTCTGGGGATGACTTGGCTGGGATAGAGGAATGAGGAAAGATCAAGAACCATAGAAAAACTCTGGGAAAGTAGACCAGTGCCTTATCCATTGGGAAAATAGAGTCAAAGGTAAAACCAATACAAGAACTACAACACACATGGAAGGGAAACAAACAAAAAGGAAAAAAAAAAAAAAACAAAACACACACACATATATACAAAAGGAATTGCCTAATCACCTAGGACTTGAACAACTTCAAATATTTCCCACTATAAGGAAGTGGGAGAGAGGATCCATCCATATAATCCAAGTAGAAAGAATTTTCTCAGCAAAGTGTCTTGATTTTGAAAGGACCAAGCCAAAGAGAATCAAACTTACCATGGCTTCCTCGAGGTTCATGTCTTTTTGTCCCACAACAGAACAATGTCTCCCACTTGAAAATATTCTGGGCCTAGCCTTTCTTATCAAACAAAGCTTTCACCTTTAGTTGATGAGCTGAGATCTATCAAAAACTTGCATCTGTCTTCATCCAGCTTCTGGAGATACATGATCCTCTTGTCCAAGGAACTGGTGAAACTTGTATCTTCAATAGCCTTCATTAAGTGCAAGGCTGGAAATTCCATTATTACTGGAAGTTGAGCTTCAACACCATACACCACCTAGAATGGAGACATCCCAATTGCTCTTTTGGGTGTAATTATATCTTCCCAGAGAGCATCATAGAGCTTCTTGTGCCAATTCCTTTGAGAGTCATTGACAAGCTTCCATGAACGATGGTTACCAGATTCTTATTTGTTGATTTTGCTTGTCCATTCCCTTGAGGATAATAATCTGAAGAATGAGCAAGGGAAATTCCATAGCCATAGTAGAAATCCATCATCTCAGAAGAAGAAAAATTGGAAGCATTATCAGTCACAATCTTGTTTGGTACCCCAAACCTTATCAAGATGTTCTCCTTGATGAAATTACACACCACCTCAGAAGTAGTGCTTTTGACTGGAATAGCCTCTACCCACTTTGTGAAGTAATATGTAGTAGTTAGCATGTGAGTATGTCCAACATTGGAAGGTGGGTTAAGAGTTCCAATGAAATCCAATCCCCATTGTTGAAAAGGCTCATCAATCACTACTGGTTTGAGTGGTAAAGCAGCCAACTTAGGTCTCCCAACAAAAGTTTGATAGGCTTCACACTTACCTACCCATTTTGATGCATCTCTGAACAATGTAGGCCAATAGTACCCTACACGAAGGATTTTATGGGTAGTGACAATAGAAGAGAAATTCCCTCCACAAGCCTGATCATGAAAAGCTGAAAACAACTTCTTTTGTTGCTCTTTGTCCACACATTTAAGGAATCTTCCATCAATGCCTCACTTGAACAAAGCATTTTCCCATAATACATATTGTGTAGACCTTAGCTTAATAGCTCTCTTTTCCTTGGCACTCAAATGGGATGGACACTCTCCATAAGTAAGAAAATGTGCAATATCAACATACCACTCATCTGTTGAACTGAGGAAGAGAACAACAGGAACATCAACTACTTTTGTGGACAATTCTTCATCAGCCCCTTCAACAATAAGCTCACACAAGCCTTTACCCTGAACTAGCTTAGTTGGCTTGATATCAAGGTCATATTCTTGGAATTTTTCTACCCAATTTCCTCTCTTAGTTCCAAACTCTGTTGTGTAAGAATAGACTTGATGGTTGTATCAAGTACAAGCACAACAAAGTGAGAATTAAGAATATAAAAACAAAACTGCTTGACAACTTTGACCACTGCAAAAGCATGTTTCTCCATCATAGTATATTTCAATTCATGAGATTTTAGAACATAGCTCATGAATGCAATTGGAAGTTCATGATCCTCATAATTTCTTTGAGTTAGCACAACAACCAAGGTACTCTCTGTAGCATAGCAATAGATAATAAAATCCTTGTTGAAATCAGGACATGCTAAGATGGGAGTTTAGCAATGGCTTTCTTGATACCTTCAAATGCTTCTTTACCTTCTTAAGAATTCCAACCAAATTTTTTCTTTCCTTTCATCATGTGAGCAACACTCATAGTCAGTTCTGCAAAATCTGGAATGAATCTCCTCAGGAAATTTATCTTGCCAAAGAAAGAGTGAACACCCTTTTTGCTTGTGGGAAGAGGAATCTGTTGGATTGCTTGAACTCTTTCTGGATCTATCTTGATCCCTTCTTTGGAAACAATATGCCCCAACAACTTGCCTTTCAATAACAAAAAAGACAAACTTCTTAGGATTGAGGAAACTCCATGTTCTCTGCATTTTTGAAGAACTGTTTCAGATGTTGAAGATGATCTATGCCCTTGTTTTGGAAAAAATAGTCAAATCATCAAGGTACACAACAATACACTTTCCCTTTAGACTCCAAAAGCTAAATCCATTTCCCTCTGAAAAGTGGCACCAACATTGATAAGACCAAATGGCATTCTCTTGTAGGAAAAGGTGCCCCAAGGGGTAGTAAAAGTAGTCTTGTGTTGATCTGGGGTACTGACTTCCACTTGATTGTATCAGAGAATCCATCTAGCATAGACAACATCTCAGAGCCTGAGACAACTTACAAAACTTGATCCATCATGGGGAGTGGATAGTTGTCTTTTAGAGAGGCTGATTCAAATTCTGAAATCTACACAGATGTGAATCTCACCATTCTTTTTTTTGACAGGCACAATGTTGGAAATCCATGTTGAATGATGTATAGGGAAAATAATCTTGGCTTTTAGTAACTTCTAGATCTCTTGAAAAATAGTATCAACAACCTTAGGATTGTACTTACCTTTGCTTCTTCTTGAAAGGTTTGATCCCAGGTTTCAGAGGGATATAGTGTTGCATCTCCTTTGGTTGAAAAGCCTTAAGATCATCATATGAATAGGCAAGAACATCAACATACTTTTTAATAGGTTTACTGCTTTCTTTTCTCTTCTTGAGTGCAACATTTTCCAATATTCACCACCTTGGGTTCATCATTGCTTCCAATATTGACCTTCTCATACTCAGATTGTTGAGTCCCTTGAGAAGCTTCAGATTTGATGAACCTATCATGTTTGTCAAACAGATCTTCTAGACTCACCAGTCCTTTGGGAATCTTGTTACCCTTCAACTTAATACAACCATCTGATCCATCTCTTCCTTGATATCTTCCTCATTAGAGGGCACATATTCTCTAGGAAGAGTTTCACTTCCTTCAAAATATAACTGATTGAAGTTATCTTTAAGCTCCAAGAAAGAGAGAAAGTGTTGATCATCATTGAAAACCTGCCAGTTGCTTGCATTATCGGCACACTAGGCCTATGAATCATTTCAATGGTAAATTTCTCTTGAGAGAAATCTGGATGAGGAATCAACAAAGATCCTGAGACAACTAGAGAATCAGCTCTAGTATTCTTTTCTCTTGGCACAACTTCAATTGAGAAAGCATCAAGGAATTCAATGGAATCCCAAACAAGATTTCTATAATGTTTCAATCTCCTATTCTTGACTTGGTAAAGATCCCTTACCTATTTCACAATCAACTCTGCATCACCACGAGCACAAAGATTCTTTACTCCTATTTCTTTTTCCATGCTCAACCCAAGGATGAGAGCCTCATACTCAGTTATATTATTTGTATTTTCAAAATGAAGCTTGAAAGAAAATGGATGAATCTTCCCTTCTGGAGAGATTAACACCACACCAGCTCTAGAACCAGCTGAAGAGCAGCTTCCATCAAACTCCAAAGTCCAAATGCCATTGGGATCATGAATCACTCCCTTAGGAAGACTTGCCTCATCCTATGACATGATCATATAGTTTCCATGCCCTATATCTTCATAGAGTATTTGTGCTTTTGGATCATCAGTCTTTTGCACAATATACTCAGTTTTCTTTTCTGGTAACAACTTTCTTATTTTTCCATTGACCGGGATCAAAGCATGTGACCAGTCCATCTGAATTTCACCTCCTACCTCTTTACAAAAATTCCTACTCAGCAACATACCATATGAGGGAGGAATATCAGCAACCAAAATAGTGGCTAAGACCCTTTTCTCTGGAAAGCAGTGAAGGCTACTTGTGCATCTTTAATCCTTCCAACCAAAGGCACTTTTCTACTCTCCATGGAATAGCAGGAACCAAAGGCATGTGTTAGAGTCAAGCCCAAAGCATGAGCTACTTTTGTAGGCATTACATTGTCTGATGCTCCTGAGTCTATAACACAATTACTGAGTTTATGGCCAGCTATGAGGAG
Source organism: Taxus wallichiana var. yunnanensis (assembly GCA_018340775.1). NCBI lineage: Eukaryota > Viridiplantae > Streptophyta > Pinopsida > Cupressales > Taxaceae > Taxus > Taxus wallichiana. The sequence continues at coordinate 324,432,869 of CM031238.1, read as the reverse complement.
AGTCACATAGAATGGTTCAATTTTCTCATTAGGGGAAGTGACTGCAGCCACAAGGCTTGGTTGAGGTGAGGAAGAGGGAGTGGGAAAAATACCTTTAGAAGTATTGGATGAGGCTTTGGATTTGGAATTGACAAATTTTACCATTTTAGAAAAGGCTTTTGGATGGGTTTGGTAAAACTCTGCCTTTGAAATTTGGATTTTGGTCTTTTTGAGGTGATCAATGATATCAAAAGATCCTAGAGGTGGATGGGGAATCATTACTAGGAACTTGAGAAACTTTTGATTTATCAATTTTAGGAGTTGAAGGACAAGAAGTTTTGGAAAAATAGAAGTAGAAGGAAAAGGATTAGCATTACTCACCTTTTGTGTGGAGGTAGTGGGAATAGGAGCTCCTCTTCTTGCAACCACTGGAATAGTTATAGGAAACTCCTTGGATTTCTTAGTAGGCTGCATCACTTTTTCTTTTTTGTTCATTTGTTCTGAGTCATAACAACATATGACTCACTATTCATATCTGCCACTCTTTCATCATATTCATCTTCATCATCCATACCTTCAGTGGTAAGGAAATGAACTTGAGATCCACCAAGTTCTTCTTAGTTCTTCATCAACCTCTTCTTTTGGGTCTTCAAAGTCTTCATTAAACTCCTCATCATCAGGTTCTTGAACTTCACAAGTTGCATTGATTGGAACCTTGATAGGTGGGCCTTCAATAGCCAATTTATTCTGAGAAGGAGGTAACTGGTTCCTAGGCTGAAAATTCCTTCTTGGAATATCTTGATAAGGAGTATGTTGAGCCAATTGTTTTTTGATAGCAATGAGATCATTTGCAAACTTCTGTACTAACTGATCAGAATTGGCTCCAGGGAAGGAAGAGAAGAAGATGCTTTAGATTTGGAGGATTCTCTTTTCAATTTACCAGACATGATTAAATCATCCTCAACACTGATAGCCAAAATGTTGATCAACATCCAGAGTTGTAAGGTTAGCTCTCCTTAGTGCATAGCTTACTTCAGGAAACTGAGCATTGAGGAAGAAGCACTTTTGGATTTGATCTATAGGGTGAGTGTTCTGTGGAATTTTAAGAACTAGCTTGTTGAATTTAGCCACAAACTCCCTCATGGGTTCATGTGGTTCCTTCTTGATATGAAATTTGAGCCAAGAGGGCATGCACATCTTCAACAGGTTTGAAACGTTGCTCAAACTGAGTTGTCAAGGTGGTCCAATTAGTAATTGACCCAATAGGAAGATGATAGAACCAATCAACAACATTATCCTGCAATGTTTCCACAAAGATCTGAGAAACATCTTCATGTTCAACCCCAAGAATCCCACATGCAACAATGAAGGCTGCAATGTGTTCATCTGGGTGTACTTTCCCATCACCTCGGAATTTAGGAAAACCTTTCCTACTACTCTGGGTAACTCATTCAATGGTTGAGGAAGAGCAAGGGCCCAATCCATTGTCCCCAAGGTAGAGGTGTTGCCATCTATGGGAAGATTGTTTGAAGGGGAACTGAAACACCAACAAGTATCAGAGCAAGAAGATTAGGATTGAGTTGTTATGGAGGAATGCTATTCTTGGAATTTCTATCTTTAATAGGAGGTGTGCTTGAAGAATGAGTTCCTTTGTTCCTTCTTGCTTTGGAAGAGAGAAGTTTTGTTGCTCTAGAAGTTGAAAATGAGAATCTTCAACCCCAAGAGCTTTCTTCCCATGTGTATATCGTAGAGTCACCAGATCAAAAAATGATCTTGAAGTTGTTCTTTTAAAAGGGATATGTTTGAAACAAAATCCCCAGTAGGAGTCACCAAAAACTATTGGGTTTTAAAATGGTACTTTAACAAAACCATAGTCAAGGGACAACAAGTCCCTCCTCTTTATGGGAGAGGTTCCCTTATTGAAAGAAAGCAAAAAAGCTTATATACAAATGTACAACTTTCATCTTAAGGCTGGACCTCTGACATCTTGAAATGCTTTTATACCAAAATAGATTATCAATACAAATGAATGGAAGAAATGAAGAAAGGAAAGAGCAGAATATAACAATACTTTTAGGAAATATAGATAGTAGAGTATAACCCTATACATACTGAGAAAGAGTGATACAGAACAAAATCATTCACATTCACAACATAAGATATCATTCCATAGACACAAAGTTCTAGAAATCATATCAATAAGAACACAAAGTTTCTTATCATAGAAGATAAATGATCCATGAATTTTAGGTAAGCAAGAAGGGACAATGGAGGAAGATAGAGAAAAGGGGAAAATCCTTTTGTATTGATTTACTTTTGACTATAATTACACTTCAAAAGTATCAGAGTCCAACATTTTGCAATGAGCCAAGCTCTTACATTTATAGATGAAGAAAAAGAGAGGAGAAGAAGAGAAGGAAAAAATCTGATTTGGAAGCTCAACCACCAACCATCAATGCCCCTACAAATCCACCTACAATCTATCAAATCTGGTTCTGCATGTCTTTGGCATGTTGAAGAAGGAAGGATGGAAGATCAGATCAAATTTGATCTAGTTGAAGCAATTTGATCACATATTAATGGCATGAAAGATGTTTTCCATATTTTCACCCAAATCAAGATATCCAGTTGGTTCTCCATGTCTATTTGGCATGTTGGAGAAGGAAGGATGGAAGATCAGATCAAATATGGGTATTTGAAGCAATCAGATCCACGTATTAATGGCTTGAAAGACTTTTCCAGATTTATAACCATCAAATCCTACTAAAAAATAATATTTTATGCTTCCATGGCATAGAGGAGACCAAGACCTTTCCAATAGTATAAAATTTGTCAAATTTGAGCATTGGAGTGAAAGTTATGCTCATTTGAATATTTGAATCGAATCCATACAAAAATGGTGAAATTTTTGCAAAATGGATCCACGGGCCCGAAATTGAAATTGTGCCTTTAGCGCAAAAGATGCAAAAGTGAAAAATTTTCCCCAGCCCCGTAAGCCCACAACTTCACTTTTGATGTAGGTATGACACGTGGCTTTACTGAGTGGTAATGAGTCGTGACTCACTTTATAATTTTACTTCTTTTGGAAACAAGGCTCAAAATCTCAAAGTTCTCCACCGACCCACTTTCCCACTTTGAATTTTTTTGACGTGGGCTCAACATTTGACTTTTTCCCTTGGCGTGAGTGGGGCCATGGTTCACTTTATCACTTTACGCCTTTTATGGAAACAAGGCTCAAAATCTCAAAGTTCTCCACTGACCCACCTTTCCCTTTGACTTTTGATGTGGGCTTAACATTTGAATTTTTCCCTTATGGAAACAAAACCAAAATTCCCAAAATGCTCTGACAGCCCACCTTCCCATTTTTGACTTGAAACATGGCCATGTGTCCCTTTGCTGGGCATGTTCTATATTTTTGTGTTTTGACTAAGTCCCTCTATTTGGAAAAGGATTTATGTTTGACCTGGGACACGTGGAGGCTTAGCGCACATTTGGGACTGCCTTTGGATTAGCCTTTGAAGAGTGCCAAGAGACACGTGGCTCCTTCCATTTTTTCTTTTTGTTTCTTTGGGTTTTGGCTAAGTCCCTTTTGTTTGGGGGGCTCTTCATATGTTTGACCACTGGACACATGGAGGATCATCACACATTTTGGGACCCGCCTTGGATTTCACCTTTGAAGTTGCACCGAGATGACACGTGGAGGCTTCCGCAAACCCTTCTATACTTAACCTTTGATTCAACTTGACTGACTTTTCACCTTTTAGAACCTAGGACATGTGGAAGGTCCCATTTGGAGGGATCCGCAGTTTGGAGCCTTTTCTTTGGGCCGCGCCTTTCAAGTGCTTTGATGAGGCATGAGGCATGTGGAGAGCTGGTGCATGTTTGGGGAATCACCTTGAATTTGACCCTCAAAGGTGTACCGATGAGACATGGAGACGCCTGGAACCATCTGCTGGCCTTAGAATTTTCAATGACCGATTTAACTTTTTGAGGCTCGACCACGTGGATGGTGGCGCTCATTTGGGGTTTCCCTTTGGGTCCTTCAAAGTGTCGATGTGATCATAGTTTTGAAGTTGCCGATGAGGCACGTGGAGAGTCTGCGCTCACTTAGGATCCTACTTTGAACTTGGCCTTTGGAGGTGCGCCATTGGGATGCGTGGAGGCTTCCGCCTTGCTCTTTATAATTAGTCGATTTAAATGGCCGATTTGTCCCTTTTCTAGACCTTAGACACATGGAGGGCTGGCGCAAGTTTGGGGTTTCCACATTTGTGCACCATACCAAAAGTGCGTTGAAGAGACACGTGGCACCTTCCATGGTATTTCTATACTTAGCCAATTTGGGCCTCGATTGAACGCTGCCTTTCTCCACTTTGACTTATGAGGCAAGATCAAGAACCATAGAAAGACTCCGACGGCCTTGAGGCAAGATCCAGATAAGAAGACAAAATTTTTATCAAACCATGCGGACTACAAGATTTTAAATTAACGAGGCGAGATTGTAAATGAGCACCATATTCTTCAAAGCACAAATTTTCCTATCTCTCCAGAATTCTCAATCTGCTCAAACATCTCTCAAAGGCACCAACTCAATTTTTTTGAAATTTGACTTAAAAATGAGGGGAATACACATTAAATATCTTTCACAAGTTCTCCCACTTACTAACCCACTCTACTCTTGATGATGCCTTGTAGAACATCGCTTAGGAGAGGTTTATGTGCTAATAGTGATTACAAAGAGAAAACATTAGTGTCAAAAATAAGGAGTATACATATTCCTTGAGTGAACATAATTTCATGTTATCAAAGGTGAAACATGAGATGGTATTCAAGAAAATAAAATGTGACATCAAAATAAAAATGCCTCGAAATGAAGCAACAACTTAAGTGATATAAATATAAACTCAAATATAACATACTTACCTTCCCGTGAGTGTAGCCACATTGTGAATTACTAGAATGTATAAAGAGTTGTTGACGGAACCCAAGTAATACAAATTTAGACAGAAAAATTAGAAGATAAATTATAAAAATAAGAAAATTCTAAGCTAAGGGGAGCTCATGGAAGGATGATAGGATTGGCTCGGATGAGAAAGCTTGGATGGGCCTTGATAGTTGGGGGAGATAGTAAAGTAGGTTGTAAATATGGGAAAGATTTAAAAAGGATATTTAAGGTGCATCAATAGGAGAAACTGGTTTGCTTGGCCTATATATAGGGAAAAATGAATAATGATGATATAAGGTGTGGACTCGAACCAGGGGAGGTTAGGATCATGGGTTGAAAAAATAGGTTATTTTGAATTTTTTTAAGAAAAATGCACACAATATACCATTAGATTTGTGTCGATGTCATAATCATGATGCTTATTATGAAATGCCTATCAATGTTACAATTGTAAATATGTTGTTATTTTACAACATTATCGGCATAAATAATTAAAAGATTCAAAACATATAAATTGGAGGTTAAACATTTCATTTGTGAATTTACAAATATAAGTTTTTAGATTTGTGAACTACGGGAAAGATTTTGATAAAACTAGAGTCTATGGCAATGATGCGGTCTAGATAAACGAGGAAAAGGACAAGGGGATGAAATGAGGTAGATCCATTGTTAGGTTTTGTATGTGAATTAGGAAAGGGTATGTAAGGTAAAAATGCAAAAATGTGAACATGAACCAATGTTACGATCACAAGCCATAACAGAGGATTTTTGATTTTTAAGAAAAATGTGGACAATATAATATTGGATTCGTTATGATGTCACAAATGTGATTCTTCTTCCGGAAATTTGATTAAAATTATGGTTGAAAAATATCACGATTTTATGCAATCTAGGTGGAAATAATTTAAAGTTTTGAATTTGTTTCAAAAACTATAATAAAAGGTTAAACCTTTCATTTGTCACTTATGAATACAAATTTTAAGATTCTAGAGATCAAGTTTATTCAATTTTGATGAAACTAGAGTCCATGATGAGGATGTGAGGAGGTGATCTAGATGGAAAATGAAGAGGATGAGGGGTGTGCACCGAGGAGGATCCAATGATAGGTTTAATATTTGAATTGGGAAAATGTATATAAGGTAAAAATGTAAAATTATGTTTTAGAGAAAATATGGGTAGCTAAATTTTCCCCAAGACGTGTAAAAACGTAGGTGTCGATAAAATATAAGTGGGTTTGGTATAATTTTGCATTATGAAGTTGTTAGCTTAGGTTTTTGGATTTAAAATGCTGAAAAGGGCACACAACTTTATGAAAAATGGTATCGGCCATGCTTGGCCAAAAGAGATCATAGAAGGGGCAATGCTACTTAATTTACCAAGAACATATAATGTAGTTTTGTAATATGGCTAATGGTTTTGGGTGGGGAAAATTTTCCTTAATGGATGATACCATTGTGGGAAGTAATGGGTTTATTTATTATTTTTATAGCTATAATGATGCTGTATGTTAGGAGGCTTTAGGAGATATTAGAAGTTAAGATAGATAAAATTGAGATTTTTATCTAGATTTTGAGTTGATTATAAGTGGGATTATAAAGTGATGATGAATCACTCTATTAGTGTAGGTTATTATTTATCCTTTTATAATTTTATTATAATAATTCTTGCACTTGGGTTATACCTAAACTTGTTTATTTAGCTTGATTTGGTGTACTAATTATGTAAAGTTAACTTGCTAGTCATGTGGAGTTAGCTTGTTATTTGTATGGAGTCAACTTAACTTTCAATATCAATTTGTTGGAGTTCTCACCACTATTCTAGGTGGTAGTTATACTTGCCTCCTCCTATATGTACATCTTGATTATTAAGCTAATTCAAGGGAATGGAATAGAATGACATTGTATAGAGTTCCATATATGATATTGCTGCTCTTTATTTGCAAATGTGTTTTGTAAGTTTATTCTATAAAATTGCTTTCAAGTTATTGAACGTGATATTCTATTAGAATATGAGATATTTGTGTCTCGGAAAAATTTGGTTATTGTTCCTTTCATGGTATCAAACCAATAGATGTTGTAGACATCCATCTATAAGTTTTTCTTTACATGTAAGAGTTATTTGTTTTCATATATTTGGAACTTGTTAGCACTTTTTTTGCATTGTGCATTTCTATATAAAATAGAGTGTGCTATTAGATATGACAAGTGACCATGTTTTGAAATAGTCAAATTTGGGAAATTTTGGGGTTTTTTGTTAGTTTTTTGGGCAAGCTATACATTTCTATATGAAGACAACTTTTTAAAAAATATGACTTCTCGGTTTTGTTGGTTTCATTTAAAAATAATTTGGGTTTTGTTCATATTTCTTGTTATAGGCACCCATTTTTGTATATTTGACTTTGATCTTTTTGGGAAAGTTGCACAATTCCATAATTTTTTTCCCAAAAATATGACTTATGGGTTTTGATGGTTTCATGTACAAAAATCTGAGTCTTGTTCAAATTCCTTGTTGCAAGCACCCATTATTTGTAGATATGGTTTTAAGTGTTTCTTTTACACCGATTTCCCCGAGACTCTATCAATGTATTTTTAAGTGTTTTGCTGATTTGCAGGTTTGTAAAATATTATTGATGACTCTTTAAAGTAGAAAATTAGTGTTGTGGCAGCCATTACCAAGCATATTTAAGCTTTAGGTAGCTATAAGGGCATTTTTTTGTAAATATATTTTTATTCACATCATATTCACAACTTCTACTTTATGGGTTTTGTTCACAACACCCAAAATTGCTTTGGGTATATATTAGATTTTGTAAATCATGAACAAAATTTATTAAAATTACTATTAAATAAGGTGACCAAATCTCCTACGATAGTCGTATGATTAGGTTAATGAGCTAAGTTTTCTAAAATTAAATTTTCTTAGCCTTGGTTGTTGACTTTGCTATGTCACATAGGATTTTTTTATTGTTTTTGTATAAAAACAACATCAAAATTGAAATATTGTAAAAATAGATAAAAAGTAAGTTTTTTAATTTCTTGCTTGAATCCCTTGTATTTTCACTTGTCAAAAATGAAGGGTGAGGTCCAGTTTGGAAGGAGGCCAAAACCCCCTCACAAGCAAAACAAAACTTTCTCCTCTTTTCTTGTTGATTCCAATGACTGGTTATAAGGCCACCTTGCTTCATCCCTTAGTGTTTTTTAATGTTTTAGTGAAATTTAATTAAATGAGCCATTAATGATGGGAAACTATTTCCTTAATATATTTTTATCGGTAACTCGGAAGTGAGTCTTGTCATTCATTTGCAAAATTTCATATTTTTCATTTCCCACACATTGATTCTTTTTGCATTATAAACTACATTAATCTATAAAGATCCAAAATTTTGGTGGTGTTGTAATCACATTTAGAAGCATTTTTTCATTGAGCCCTGGCATCCTAAATTTTTGGGTGTTGCATCATCTTTTGAGTGTATTCTTGCATCTATCATGGTGATATTTGTATTGTAGTCCGAGAATGAACTGATGTTATTTGAAGTTTATTCCATTCAAGAGGACCTAGTCAAATATGTGGAAGAAAATAGATCACTCACGAAGCAAAATTCTCTTCTACATGCCCTCATTCATAGCAATGATGAACTCATACACTCTTTATGGAAAAAAATTGCTATCCCGCAACATCATACTCATATTATGAACATTCATACCCTGCTCCTAGTCCACTTCAGAATCATTGCTACCGCATCCACTAACCCTTATTTGTAAGTTTCTTAGCCTTCTCCTTCTTTTGATGCTCTTAAGCCTATTGAGTTTATTACTACATTTTCTACTTCCACATTGGTGCTTATTACAATAACACATTATGTGTATCCCACTTTAGTGCCTTCTATTGACATGCCGGCTCTTTTGAGAAACATACCACTACATTTGGTTCTCGCATGCTCCATTCGATGGGTTATTCTGGTGGAGGTATTGGTAGACATTCAAAGGGTATTACTTCACCTATTCATCTTGTTAAGTGACATCCTCACCATGGCATTAGTTTTCGAGTAGGTAACTCATTGGGATCACTCATTAAACGAGCTCCTATTTTTGTTCACTCGAATATTTCGAGGATCATGAGCTACATATGAGTTCTGCACCTTCACTCAAGAATAAAAACATGATATTTTAGATTTCATACATGATCATCTTGACACACATTCGAAGTTACTTTACATGCTCGAGTTGTGTAATTTACATTGAATCATATTCATGCATCTTCTTCATCCATCCATGCTAATTTGGGATGGATATGTGATCACTTATGGTGGCGATGTAAGAATTCATTGAGAGAACTCCACAAGCGTGACTCCATCACCATTTAGCTTCTTGCTCCACTTTATTCTCCTCCTGCATTTTAATGCTCCTTATTTTGAGTTATTTTCTTTAGCAAGTGTAGTGAGTATATCTTGTTTATGAGATATTTTTATATGTATTTTTGACACCTTTTAGGAACATTGACATTTTCTTTGGTTATGGAGTTATTCTAGCAGATCCCAGTATGATTTTTTCATTATTTGAGTGTTTGTTTAGATACTCATACAAATTTTTAGTGTCACTCCACCCATTCAACAATATGGGAGGGTGTGATGCTAATCATGCTTCTTCAAGTGTCATGTTACTTTCTCTTTTGTAGTTAATCAACCACATATTCCGTATTAGATTAAATTATGTTAGGTGATTTCTTACACTTTTGACATCACCTATGAAAATTTATTTCATTTCATTTTTAGCTTGTTATCCTTCTAAAGGGTAGCTATTTTGTTGAATTATAGTTTCAAAGACTCCATCGATAGTCTCCTAGCATGGAGCTATTCTATTGTATCACAATGTTAGTTGATTTTGAGTTTTGTGATCGAGCATTATATCCAAATATAATGTAAACCAAATTATTCTTTAGAAAAGTATGAGTTTTTGAGTTGAGATTCTTGTTTTACCTTAAAGTGAGATTTTTCTCTCTACTTTGTTTTCACTAGTTTTTGGTACCTTGTGGTGATTTTTTTCATCCATGGTGACTCTATTTTCCCTAGTTATTGTATGTGGGTACCTCATCATGCCTTGTTTATGGGACCTAATTTATTTTACACCCACCTAATATATGCTTATGGGGGTGTTAGTGTGGGACCGTATTATTGATCATTTATTTTTTATTAGGAAAATTCTTGCAATTGTGTTATCCCTAAACTTGTTGAGTTAGCTTTCTTAGGTGTACTAGTTATGTGGAGTTATCTTGCTAGTATTTTGGAGTCAAATCAACTTCCAATATCAGTTAGTTGGAGTTATTACCACTATTCTAGGTGGTAGTTGCACATCCCTCCTCCTATATGTCATCCTAATTATTGAGGTAATTCAAGGGAATGAAATAGAATGACATTGTATAGAGTTCAATATATGATATTGGTGCTCTTTGTTTCGCAAATGTGTTTTGTAAGTTTATTCAATGGAATTTATTTTAAGTTATTTAATGTGATTTTCTATTAACATCTAAGATCTTTTTGGCTTGGAATAATTTGGTTATCATTCCTTTCACACTAAAATAGTATAGTATGAGTCATGTCACGTTCACAATAATACATATAGGATAAGAAGGTCTATAATATCCTCTCTTATTGATAACATAGATTAGGATAAGAAGGGGACCATCTTAGGGTCACCCATAAGAAAATTTAACAAAGGGGTGCAAGATTTATGGATCTATAAGATAATAATATAATCTTTGTCAAAGGCATAATGTTCCAAATCCTAGGTTCATGATAGGGGATGGCGTCTTACTAGTATATTGGATGTAAATAGATCAATAGATTGTAATACTCGAAGGGTGGATTATAAGGAAAGTGCTAATATAGAATAATATAATAGAAAAAAATATGCTACTTTGTCCTAGTCTATGTACATGATACATCAATCAATCAATAAAATCAAAAATAACATAAAGGAAAAGGAGGGTTAAATATACTTAATTAAATGAAGACACCATTAGTGCATTAAATTCCATATAGGGTGAACATCAGCTTATGAGATATTTGATGTGGGAAACCAAAATATGGATGAAAATAAAACCTAAGTATGTCATAGTTGGGGAGTCCAAAGATGATGTACTTGATTGGTGTAATTCCTATTGTTAAGTGTTTTAGACCCAATGCTCCAAGGTAATCAAGACTAACTCCTAAACCTTTAATACATTGAGAGAAGCTTGAAAGCATAAGAAAATCAATTGAAAAACAATGTGATGATGATAAATTCTATCAAATGTTTCCTATAAATAGGGAACACAATTAGCTATTATAGTTTCCTATTGCTAAGTGCATTGACCATGGTCTATGTAGTTGGTCATGAGGATTAAAAACCAAAAATATCGACCATAGTAAATTCTATTGACTTTAGGTAATAAAAATGATGTCCTAATTGGAAGGCTAAGGAGATGGAAAAATACTCTAAAACTAGTAAAAATTGATCTAAAAGAGGTATAAGGGTGTTGTAAGTGGATATGTACGTGATTATTAGATGGCAAGTAAGGTGATTTATAAGAGTTAATACAAGGATGACTAGGAGATGTAAATGCTTTAGGATATGCTAGGATATCTAAGGTAACATTGATTGCACATAAAATATCTCTCATAAGTATTACCACTAACCAACCCACCTGCTCTCGGTCATACCTTATATGGCATCACTCAAGGGAGGTTAATGCAGTAATGGTCTTTGTTAAAAATAACATTAGTAAGAGTAAAAATAAGGTGAATATACATGTCCCATATAATAAAGGGTCCCATGTCTTATTAATAATAATACATCAATGTCCACTAGTATAATATCTAAATATAATAAGCATGACATGTGGCACAAAAATTATTGAAGAGAACAAATATTATTTTTATGAAGTCATGGCTTGCCTAAATACTATCTGTAAAGATTATGGCTATCGTCTTTGGTCGATAAACCCATGTGCTTTACGTAGAGTATGTTTCCCTTACATGATTGTATCACATACTTATATTGGAAATGGGTCAACATATGAGACACATTTAAAATCCTTAGAATTATTTTTTCATTTAATTATGATCCTTTTGACATGTGAAAATGTGCACTAGAAAAGTTGAAAAGAAGACAATTATTCAATTTCTAAACCTCTATCTTTAGTAGAAGGTTCTAAATTTGCATTAGAGTCTTAGCTTCCACCCACATCTATTATTATTCTATTGAGACCCCTCAAAATATTCCTATACAAAACATTCTAAATTTCTTTGATATTTCCTCTAGGATAATTTTAGTAAAACACATGGATTTCAAGGGTTTCCCTAAGATGTTTCTGCCTCTCGCAAGGTAAAGTAGGTATGGGGATGATTGATGTTCATAAATTGAGTCTTGCATTATGTGCCAAGTGGATTTTTAGGGTCATCAAAGGTCGGAAGCATGAAAATGATGCTTTTACATTACATCAATGTATAAATTAATTATTAAAAAAATTATTGGAATAATATCAATCTTCAAACCCTTTTTATAACCTATACCGCCATGAAAGTAGAGGGATCATTGGTAGCCATAAGAACTTAGAAATCCTATAAGACTATCAATCCTTTTCTAAAATGGGTTTCCTTTTTGTATTTTATTCAATCATCATAATATATGGTGGTATTATATATCTCGTCTAGTACCTTACCTTTAGTTGAAACTCTAGGCATTAAAGGTCATTGATTCTTTATAAAGGGTACCTTTATAATTCAAGTTCTCATTTCTTCTTGCCAATAGATTTCTTGTATGGATTTACAAAGGAATTATAAGTTTATTAATTTTTATATACCTATGCTAATTTTAATTTAGAGCATATTATAGATGTAAAATCACGCACTTGGGTACATTTCTAGGTCCTAATCACATACTACTATTCATATGATTCGTAAACGAGAAAACTAGTAATTGACTTCTATATTTGGCCTCTTTTCTATCTTCTTTGATTTCACTTTCATCTTATACACCCATGGCCCAGTTTGAACTTAATTTTTTAGTCTTTTATGACTCTGGACACTAGACCCTAGCCAAGATGCCAACACCTAGGTGCCCTTGTCTCCTCTAGGTGCCCCGACCTCTTTCTATCTTACTCTCTATTTTTGGGCATCTTATTTTCTAATGGGTTGGTATTTTAGTTTTTAATTATGAAATTCAAATAAGGGAATCATATAAATATAAATCTATGTGACCAAAATAAAGGACCAAGCTCTAAGCATCTATTATCATTACCTAAGGTTGCATCCAAAGGAATTCTAAGAGCATCAAAGGCATCCATCTAGCACTCACACAAGGGACAAGGGACTACATTTTCTACATATACGCATAGGAGGGGAAGTTCATTTTTCCATCCACACATCTATTTACATTGATACATCTAGCTATCACTCACCATCACATGCACTCGTATAAGTGATTCCTAGGGAATAATTATATTACACACACACACACACAAGAAATATATGGATTCTGAGATTTAGTGTAGTGCTCAGTCATAAGTTCACTCTTTCGGGTGATTTCTGAGGTTATTTTGACTCCCCATTTACATCTTTCTTTTTAGGATTTGATGTAGTTTGGGGTTTGTAGGATATCCTTTGTTTTGTAGGTTACAGGTGAATTCAACGATCATCCCGTGATATAAAGGAAACCAAAAGAGAAGGTTATTGAAACTTGTGCCACACAAAAAAATTAGTTTTTGAGCTTCTACGTAGTCAAAGGCTCCTAGCAGAGGTACCTGGCTCTTAGGTGCTCTAGTTCTATTCCAGGTGCTCTAGTCTAGGATCATCTGAAAGCTCCAGCTTTTTTTTTTGTGTTTGATTATGATAATATGCTCCTCTTATTCATCAGTTTTCCAATCTATAATACTTCAAAGATATCAAATGCAAAATCAACTAAGCATTATTTCCTCTCTCTTACACTTAGGGTTTCATTTTTATCTAACTTATTGCTTTTGTCGGATATATACTTTACATTCATTTATCATACATTACTTTGTAATTAGGATTTCAAAAATTTCATTTTGTAAAATCATTTAGCAAATCCATATTTTGAGCACTATTGGATCTTTCTTTCTTCCTTTTGCTTCAATATCCTAAGTTTCTTCCATCATGGCTATTTCTATCTATGCCTTTTTGCAAGCTAATCCTGAATGTAAGGCTAAAATAAATTCTCTCCTAGATAATACTTACATTCCTACTAATACTCCTCTAGATCATGTATATCAGTTATTCATTGATGCATTTTCTCAACACCTTACTTTCCCATCTGATGTAGCTTCCACTCTTTCTGTTTATGACAATGATCCTCCTCTTTATATTAACGCTTGCATCTTTAACATAGGCATTAGGTGGGTACTAGTTGATAATGGATCTGAGCTCAATCTTTGTAATCTTACATTTATTCAGCAGCTTGGCCTTTCCTCAACTAATCTCATTCCAACATCTATTTCTATTTATAGCTATGATTCTTCTGCACGACCGTGCATGGGCCATATCACCTTACCTATCACAGTTGGTCCAAAAACCATCCCTACGATATTATTTGTTATTGATAACAAGATCCAATACAATTACTTACTTGGTAGACCATGGCTTCATGCTATGTAGGTAATACCTTCTATATTTCATCAATGCGTTAAGTTCCTACATGATGGATTATACATATATTGTTCTTCTTGACTACGACCCATTCAAATATTACACTCTAGACCCACTCACTACTCTCCCTACTCCATTTCTCTATCACAATGTTGGTCATCCCCATAATCCTCCTACATATCTCACTGATGATTATCAACTCGTAAAACCTCCTACCCCTACCATTGACATGATTCATCTCTAGGGATCCATTTGTGCATTGGACACCATGCCATCTGCTTCATCTCCCCAAGAACACTATGTTGGCTCCCCCTCCTACTAATGTTATGGTACTTTTTTGGGGGTCTGTCCATACATTAGACACCATACCACCTTCCTTATATTCCCATGAGCACTTTGCATTAAGGATTCCTCATTTCACATGCACTTTTTTCATCAATAATTCTTATTGGCCACATATTCCATTCAATCCTACTAGTTGTGACACTTTGTTTGCATGCATGATGGTTTGGATTGGTTCAAATTCATACTCAATGATATCCTCCCTCCACCTAATTCTCCTCACCTCTATCATAGACATGTTTTTATCATTCGCTACTTATGGCCTCCAAGTCTTCCATATATCAAGTAATTGTTTCACACAATTCTCACACTTCTCCACTTACTCTTGGGAAGTCTTGGCTTGACTACATTAGTGGAACTCTAGATCCTAATCATATTGACATCACATTTCCCATGATTTTCAGCCATGTTTCTATTTTTTAATGATTCATTTCTTGGATATACACAAAATCTTACTCACTGGTATGCACATGGATGTCCACTACCACCTTTCACTGATGAAGAATATGTAATGGACATGTACAATTTACGCCGTAATGGTTATTTATCTGATCAACCACATACTATTTCCCACAAGGTATTTGACACATCTCCATTTGGATTTGACCATTACAATGATGATATCTTAGATAATTTTACTTGATTCTTCTATACATCATACACTTGGGGGCCATCATGCTCACTTCCACCCCCTCATACCATTATCAAGTGCCTTTCATTTCTACTATTACGCTTCGTGCTTCACATATAGTCTTTCTTCTGCATCTTACACAACTTGATACTGACAACTTGTATCATCATTACCCTATGAAACACCCTTGTGCTAAGTTTCACACTTGACTATTGAGGGCATACTACATTCATGAACCTCACACACTACACAATTCACGCTTCGTGCTTCATGATACATCTTTCTAGCATTCGATTCTCACACATCATACTACCCTATGATGCAATCTACTTACATGGTTCATACTCATCGCTGATGGTTTAAATATAAAATGAATCTCACCAAATTCATGCTCTTTATGCTCTGTGCTTCATTGATCTATCTATCTAATGTAATTTTTAAAAATCATTTCTAGATGATGCACTCCTTTTCTATGGTTTATTCTTGACTCATTGAGGGGTATTTTATAAATGAAAATCATATCATACATAATCATACAAATCTACTTGGGGGAATGCTACTCCCATCACATTCATATTGCATACCATTCCATCTCACTCATACACAACATACTACATATCTTGGTTGCATTTATTCTTGCTTACTTATGCTTACATGTACATTTTGTTTCACATGTTAGACAGATACTTAGTATGTCATTATTATATATATTTATATATACACATGCATGTTCACTTGTTCTCTAGTTGTGAATGCATCCTTTTTATAGATCCTTACACACAACAATGATGCTTGGCACTATACCTCTTACTAGTCCCACCGAGGCTCCGGGGGCATCTACTTTCTCACACATTACAGGTGTTATTGTTTCATTTTTTACTACTTCTTATTCTTACTAGCACATTACTTTCCATTGATCTATACACACTTTGACATACTCTTTATCTTTATAACATGCTAATGGGTGATTCATGTGCAACATTTGTCTTTAAAGGAAATATTTTCCACCATGGTTGTCTAATACTTTACTTGTTATTGTTTTCCATTAATTTCTATTGTATGCCATTGTTTATGGGCTATGCCCTTTTTCTTTTATGTACATTATATGATTTTAGCCGCGTCAGCATTTGATTTTCTTATGACATTGTGAATGATGTCCCATGTTTGAAACCTTCTTTTTGCAATCTCTCTCTTGTATGCACATTTTCTTGTTTCACTACTTTTCTATGACATGTTTGCTTCTTTTTATACTAACACATGTATTTAGCCATCTTGTTTTCATGTACCTTGGTTTCTAGCATGCACATTCCCCCCCTACAGGTATTAGTTTTGAGTCCTCTCCTTTGGGACACATTCTCCTAACAACGTCACATGCACCCCAAATGAGGGAGGGCATACATTGGGTGAATCGGTCACCCCATATAGCAAGCTCTAATACATGTCTACATAATACAAGAATAAAATAGTCTTTAGTTACAAGAATGAACCATATTCTAACTTGGGTCATAAATTCAACATAGACACTAGCACCAAAATATGACACAAGCACCTAGGCACTCCGACCTTTCCTAGGTGCCTATGACTAGGGGGAAGTTATAGTTACTTTCTCATATCAACACAAGTCAACATTAGTTCATAGAGTAGTTTTCACAGTATAGGCATAATCCTTTAAAAATTAGAATGCATTCTATCTTCTTTTACTATTTGGATCAAACTGGAACAACATGTAACTAAACATAGATCACACATTCTACAGTGGTGTATAAATTCAAGAAGTAGTCATAGAAGGAGAATAAAACTAGACATTTCTCCCTAACACTCTTATGCCATGGCGTGAGATCGTCCAAAAACTTTTACTTGGCATAAGATCACTCAAAAAACTTACACTTGGCATGAGATCTCACAAAAACAGTTCTTATACAATAGTTCGGACATTTTCTATCCCTTTCACTCTTCACAAATCAGGTGTACACTTTACTTTTACTATTTTTTCACATTTTTACATGTTTTTATAGATTTTTCATAACACATGACTTTGACTACTCTTTCTCTCTTCTTTTACAAGTCTATCCTTAATACACAACAAGAAGCAACCCTTCATCAAGATACAACAACAAGTATAAAATGGTACAAATCATATGCTTCACCCCTAGGGTCACTTCCTCTTTCTTAGCTTTCATGCTTCATTTTATCACTCCACGCTTTCACTTGTCTTTTCGGCATGCTTTCACCATTAAAATCTACATGGTTATAAAGTATGTATCTCTTATCTACTTTATGTTATTGATTATTCACTCAAAAACATAAAGTGGGGAAAATATAGACTCAAAATAATGCACTTGGGTATATTTCTAGGTCCTAATCACATACAACTATTCATATGATTCCTAAGCGAGAAAACTAGTAATTAAGTAATATCTTTGGCCTTTTAGTTGACAATTACAAAATTAAAACAAGGGAATCATATAAATAAAAAGATATGTGAAAAAATAAAGGACTAATATCTAAACATGTATTATCATCACCTAATCCAAAGATATTATAAGAGCATCAAAAGAATCCATCTAGTTTTCAAACAAGAGACAAAGGGACTACTACATTTTCGCACACACGTATATGAGGGGTTAATTTTTCCATCCACACATCTATTTATACCGATACATCTACCTATCACCTGTTATCACGTGCACTCACATAAGGGATTCCTAGGGAACTATTCTATCACACTCACACAATAACTACATGGAGTCTAATATGTAGTGTAGCGATCACTCATAAGTTCAATCTATCGGGTGACCACTAGGGTCAGCTCAACTCACCATTTACATCTTTATTTTTAGGTTTTAATGTAGTTTGGGGTTTTTAGGTTACATGTGAATTCTATGATCATCCAACAACATAAAGGTGACCAAAATAGAAGGTTAGTGACACTTGTATGAAACAACAAAAATCGGTTTCGAGCCTGCGTAGCCCTGGGCACCTAATATAGGTCTCTAGTGCCTAGGTTCCCCACTCCTGTTCTAGGCACCCTATTCTTGGATCATCTGGTAGCTCCATGATTTACTATGTTTAATTTTGATAGTTTACTCCTCATGTTCATTATTTTTTCAGTCCAGTATACTTCGAGATCAAGAAAAAAATCAACTAAACATTCTCGCCCTCTCTCTTGCACTTAGGGTTTCATTTGTATCTAGCTTATTACTTATGTCGGAAATGTACTTTAGCATTTATTTATCATACGTGACTTTAGAATTAGGATTTCAAAATTTCATATTTGTAAAATCACGTATGCCATATACTATGCTTCACAATATTAGGATTCAAATTATTTTTACTTGGTGGAAAGCGCAATGATATTATGATCCTCTATTCAAAAATATTAGGGTAGCATGATATACTAACATATGAGTCATTTCCATTTTCTCTAGGTAGTCTTAGTTTTCAATGGAATCCTAATTCTTCCTGGATGTGGCTTGTAAGGATAAATTGCTTATAGAACTTAAATCTTGATCCCATTCTTGTCCATTTTAATTTGGGTTTAATTTATGAAGGTTTATCAATTTGGGAAATACTTTCTAATATTGGTGAATTGCATCACAAGTTTCTTTCTTGTCACATGACTAAGAATTTCAAAAACATATTCTATACTTGTACCCATGTTTAGAAAGCCTAACAATGGATTCACAACATTTTTTCACCCTTTCATCTAGAACCCATCAAATGAAGAATGTATTTATTTGCATATTTTAATTAATGGTCAACATATATTAATTTCATTTTGAATGTGTTCATAGATACCACTCCTTTTCAACCGAGCCTAGTACTTTTATTTAATAGTGTGCGAGTCATACAATTAAGGTCGACCAAAATTGAACATAGTGGACCCAACACGCTGTTGGAAATATAATAATTTTGTTATTTTAAATTGGGAAGCTATTTATTATTATTTTTCTAGTAATATCAAAGTTTATATGTTCATCTATGGTTTATTTTGAGATTCAAGCACGTGTATAAAATGTTTCTCTAAAATCTAAACTTTTATAGGAGTTTCTAAACCATTAAGGAAGTGCTCCTCGCAACATCAACAATGTTCTAATGAATATCCCACCTTTAGACCATGGTTATCCTCTACCACATTCTTAATGGCTTAATCCATCCCATAGTCATTTCTGCTCACCTCCTTGGTGTTATTGGAAAGGGGTGGGGGTAGGGTGGATGGAAGGGGGATGGGGTATGCTATGAAGTACTTCACGCTAGAGCTTTCGGGAGGGATTCAATTAGTATTGGATTGGGGGTACTTTTTCTACTAGTTGTGTAAGATTTGTAACATAATGGGTGAATGGAATTAAATACATTTTTAGTGATTCACCCTCTTGGGTTTATCTTCCTCCCAAGGATGATATACCACCTCTTCCTAATGGCTCACTTGATTTATGTTGTTATAGTTTACTATAATTTTATGAGATTTTAGATTGTATTTTTATAACTATGGTGATTTCTCGACATTAATACCAACTAGCCACATTTTAATCCTAAACCTTATATGTAATTTAAATATAAAAATTTGATTAATATTAATGAAGATGATAATAAAAAATCAAATTTAGTGAAACTTGAGTACTTTCAATCCACATTGAGTTTTATGGATTCTTCCTCGCATAGGTTCTTAGTTGCACTCATTATTTTTACCTATATAATTGGTATTAGATTCATTCATTGTGAATTATTAAATATTTGTGTGTTTCATTTTGAAAGTTGAGGCTTCTACTATGCCTTTTTGTGTTTCTCTATTACCCTTATGGGATATTTTAGATTTTTAAAAAATAAGATTGATGTGATAAAATGGATAGCACCAACACATTTGACATAGTCAAATTTAATAGGGGTAGACATTTGTTTCAATAGAAGTGGAATCCTAAGGTTAGAGATATTATGGTTCAAAATTCCTTAGCTTGTTTGATAGTAGACATGTTGCACTTGGAAAATATTTCAAGAAACATTTGCAACATGAAAATAACACCACCTAAATGCCATGTCATTTCCATGACCCTTTCCCTGTTAGTAATATGTCAATGTCACATCATTACACCACATCATTTTTCCATGTCATCTTACTTTCACCCATCCATATGAAATTAGCACATTATTTGGATTACTCCATGCTTTGATGGTTACATGTTTTTCAAACCGACCCTTGAACTTTAAGTGGGTCATACTCATTTATCTAGAGATTGATCAAGATCATTGTTTTGAATGGTTATTTTCTTGATAGAAATATAGTGGAAACCTTTAGTTTTTAGTGATGCGATTCATATTCCTTGAATTTGTAACTTTATATTCTAGTTATTGCTTTATTTTTGTTTTGGAACTTTTGGTGTAATTTTTTCATTCACACATAATCATTTTTCAGTGTTATTTGCTTTATGTAGATTTTTGATATCCAACACACATGATAAATTAATGTGCACATTTAGTGTCCAAGTGGTGTAACATTTAAAAGGTGAAGAACCAAAAATGGAATCTTAAGTGGTTTGAATTCTATAATGAATATTGTGCCTTCAAAACTTTTTATTTTTATGTACAATCTAATCCTTATATAACAAGAAGATACACAAAATATAAGAAACCATACACATTTCTTAAGAGTATAATAGGTACAAAATGAAAAGATAAATAAATGCATTTAATGTTCTAGTCCTATATCTCTCTCCTTTGTTTCACACAATTTTTGGACTTCCACATACACTTATGACACATTTAGATCCTCATCTAGAATGTTGTCTTCTATACATGCTCGGATATAAATCATAAGTATCATATATATTTTATTATATATACAATTGAATGAATTTTGAGTATTTGAGCCTCAAAAACTACTTCCCATGTTATTTAAACAAATTTGTGATGACCAATGATAGTCATATACGGATGTAATTCGTGTAATGATCAATAATAATATTGCATAAGTTATTGAATGAGTGATTCTATCAAATTCATCATCAAGGAAAATTTTTGGTGTTCGAGGGCCCCCAAGTAAATCTATTAATTCATGTTTTTAAAGGAAATATAGATGTAGATGTGGTAGAAAACTAGTTAAATAAATTAGTCTCTAAAAATTCTACGAGCGCATTTTCTCGATGAAGAAAAGATCAAAATTGATTTTCTAAAATTTTCTTCACCTCTCAATAAGTGGTGGTAAGTGTACACCCTGAAGAAGGATAATTTATAGTAAAGACATTTGATCCAACATGGGAAACATTCCTATAAGACTTCAAGTATGAATATTTGGAAATCAGAGGTGGAGAATACCGCAAATATCCCTGGAATTGGTTTCGAGGGAAGGAAAATTTTTTGGGGGTTGTATGAAAAAATTTCGCCTGATTGTCAAGTCTTTCATGACGAGAAGGTTGTAGACGCGTGATGGGAGATTTTTGCTGTCGCGCGTAAAAAAAATGAATTGACGCGCGTCACTAGACCTCAGTGACACGCATCATTACGGTTGTTGACACGCGTCACTAAGGTCTAGTGACGCGCGTCAATGCATTTTTTTACGCACGACAGCAAAATCTCCTGTCACGCATCTGCAGCCTCCGACCTCTACTTTCTCATCAAAAAATCTCCGTGTCACGTATCAACAAACTCTTTGTCGTGCGTCTGCTATGCATCAATATCTGTTGCACCTCCTTGACGCGCGTCAACAACTGTAATGACGCACGTCACTGAGGTCTAGTGATGCGCGTCACTGAGGTCTAGTGACATGCGTTAACAACCCTTTTTCTATCATGTGTCCACTGCCTCGTAAATCTTTGTTGCTGCACGCCAAACACGCCCTTATCACGCGTCAATTTCTTTGCCCAAGTCGCGCGTCAACACTTCCTCTGTCACGCGTCATTACAGCTGTTGTTGTGTGTCAACAATGCCCTTGTTACACGTCATCACTGCATTTGTCACGCGTCAAAAATCACAGGCTAACAATAATCTGAATCTCTGGTGCTTAAGGGTATGCGATTTCAAATTTCACAGTATTGGTAATTTGTTAAGCTACTTGAGGTATACTACCCGGCGAATCAGCTAGGTTTTTATAGGTCTGATGTTTTCAAATTAAGGCAAAGTGACCCCAAAAAAAAATATACTATATATTTTAGGTGAACAGGACACCCACCCACTCCTAATAATTTGCCTTTTCAAATTTTCCTAAAATGAAATTTTCTCCATATTACGAATATTCGCCGCTAAAATTATCCCTGCTCAGAAGTGAAAAATAAAGAACTTGAAGTTAATTTTCTTATATAAAAAATAGCACCAATAGTACATAACATTGAAGTAGAGTGCCTACCCCACTCAAATATTTGGATGTGAGGTAATCTAATGGATTATTTGATCAATTGTGGGAAAATGAAGAATATAATCTCTCAAACAAACATCAAGTGAACGATCATTCCAACCATGTCTCATCTACACCTCTATAATTTGGGATGGATTAGTTTATATAAAATTAAGGTTCTCCAAATCATGCATCAATTTTGTTTCACATATATTATATGTCATTTGAGTGTGGAGCTATTATGTCAAGTATCACAAATTGAAGGTTGTAATACAATCATTCAACATGAATGCATGCATAATAATCATTGTTAGAAGCATAAGGGGATTAGAAGTGGGGGGGGGGGTGAATCATTTCTACATTAAATTTCCTTTCATTTACCAAACCATACATTCATCAATTGTATTTTTCATGCAACATTCATAACCATGTGTGCTTATTTATGTATACATCAACAACCACAAGAGCAAGAAACAAAGTACTCAACACAAGAACACCATATGTAAGTGGGAAACCATCATGGGGAAGAAAAACACTAAAAATATACTTATATTACTCAAATCAAAGTTATTTCTTCAAACACCAACTTCACAAGGAGCACCAACTTCTAGTTTAGTAGAGCACCAACCCTACAACAAGAAACAAACCCTAATTTAGTTAAGTACCCACTCCAAAAGGATGATACAACCACCTAAAGATGAAAAATAACCAACTCAACCACCTGAATATACCCGATCTCCGATTTTTATGCTATCACAACTTATTGAGATCACAATTTCAGCTCACAAACCCTAGCTCACACACTAGGTCTTCAATCTCTCATATTCTTACTCTTTCTTCACTTTTATTTGATATATCCACTTTCTCTCTTGTCTTTAATAAATATTAAACCTATCATGATAATAGTTAACCTTCAAAACACGCACTCATACCTGAAAAACATCTTCCTCTAGGTCTCACTTCTTCCCTCCAAGAGGACTAGTTCAAAAATGAACCAAACAAGTACTTCAATATGCTATTATTTCTTCCAACCCAAGGGAGGTTGGTCCCTCATGATAATTTCAAACATAATTTCTTATAATATTCATGTACATTCATTACAATAGTTACATATGACCCATATAGGTTGGATTAGGTAAAACCCTCAATATATGTGCCAAAAATGGCTCAAAACCCCATGGGCACAATCTTAAAAATGCCCTTACATCAATACTATAATTAGTAATGAACCATAAAAATTCATATATAATTAAAATATCATTAAACATCCATACATGTTAACAATTTAGATTAACCAATAAAATTATTGCATATAATGGGTCCAGTTCCTTTACAAATATCAAAACAATTGTTTCCGCACCCTTCAACACCATGGAAACTTCATAAGTTCACCAAATCACTTAAAAAGAGAAAAAAATCCATATGAAAACTTTATGGAAATCCCAAAACCTGTAGAATAATTATAATCAAGTTTTAATTCATTAAACATCCATATATTCAAACCACATTTACTTTTACCTTCACCAAAACAACTCGCCAAAAACAATGTTTCCAAAGGATAGCTCATAAATTTTTTTATAAATACATTCAATACCTACAAATTAATTAATTTGATTAAAATTTAATCCCTATTCACATTCACGGTGATATGAAGCATCACCCAATCCATATCATACTTCAAAAAACATCAAGCCTTCACTTAAACACATCCTATCTTAAATCTGTAAAAATATTCCTTATCAAAGAATGACCTGGAAAACCTAAAAAATGACCTCATCATGAGGAAAAAAATATATCACTTGGAATATATATGAAAAATATTTCCAATTTTTTTAAAATTATCTTCAAACTCCACTTGTAGCTCAAGTTATGCCCATTTTACTGAACACTGCTATTTGAGGCCTCAAAACTACCCTTTGACTAGTCAACATGAATGGAATTCAAATGACCATGTACCTACATGAAAATTTCACGAAGCCTCAATTTAAATGAATAAAAATTTCAATACATCAAGCACCATCAATTTAACATGCTACTCCTTTTTACCATCTTTTCCTAATACCTTATTCTTCGAAACTATTATTTCTAGGTGGGACCCACTCATCACCATGACCTCAACCATACATTTATGGAAATATAATGGATTTATATACAAAATTGAATCATAATTTTTTCACTAGAAATACAAAATTGGTCAATATACTTCAATTTCTATAAACTACTCCTAGCTAGGGTTTAACTAGGGTTTTAGATCACTTTACCTTCTTAAGATTCGTTCATAAAAATTTGATGATCAAATGACCTAATTATTTTTGTGAAACATTATAAAATCACCATAGAAGCTTCCATAAAATTCAGAATGTCCCATGTAAATCAAACTATTCATAACGATAATCAAAAGATGAATTTGAAGCTGGAAATTGACCCTATCTCACAAAATCAATCATATATGGAAAAATACACATCATGGGAACCTAAAATTTTTCGAGAGGATCATGAATAAGTTTTTGTAACATATCCAATCATCATAATTTCAATTAAATATCTTAATCTCTAGTCACTAAGACTTAACTATGGTTACTACTAGATCCTCACTATAGAAGCTAGGTCAATGAAATAATGTAATAAATCATCAAGTAACCTATGAAAATGACTCAAACATACCTCATATGTCATGATACACCTGGATACATTATTCCATGAGCTCATATAGCTCCAAAATACATTGTCACACCTCCAAGATGCCATACTTGCTCCTAATGAGCACCTGTAACAAAGTGAAACAACTGTACCTAT
The DNA here is from genome assembly GCA_018340775.1 of Taxus wallichiana var. yunnanensis. Lineage (NCBI taxonomy): Eukaryota > Viridiplantae > Streptophyta > Pinopsida > Cupressales > Taxaceae > Taxus > Taxus wallichiana. The sequence goes on along the minus strand of CM031238.1, from coordinate 324,407,215 downwards.
ACCATGCCACCGATGTGAGTGCTCGGGAACCATCAAAACATGATATTAATTATGATAAAATGCTTCCTAAGAATCTCCTACTACCAAGTTACATCTTCTAGGAACCTATATAGGTTTGTAAGAGCAGGCACTCCTCACCGAATCCCACTATATCAACTGATATACATATGAAAAATCATGTTAGCACCATGAAAAACATCATATTAACTCAATTAAACATTCACTTTGTCATTAATTGGGTTTTTCATCAATGATAACACCTATTAGGACACCATGCCAATAATCTCCCCTTTGTCATTGATGGAAAACACCCTGAACTTCTCCCCGCATTAATGAAAAATTCACACCGTATCTTACACTCTTCACCTAACTCAGATTCATACCATTTTGATTTGGTTAGAAACATCAACCAAAGGTCTCAAATAAGCTTCATTTTCTTGATTTTTTCTCAAAATATGAATTTCAGCCTCATTTCAAACATGCAAATACCATAATCCCCTGAACAAGCACCTCCAACATTTGAAAATCATAAAAACTCATGAAATAACCATAATAATACCTTTTTAGGAGCCAAAACATCATTTTCAACCTTCTAGGTCTACAAACCAAGAAAATTTCACCTCAAAACCTATTTTAGCCCTTATGTGACCATTGTAATAAATCGTAACTTTGAGCCATTCATACGAAAACATGCCAACAATGACAAAATTCACTATATAAAAACATCATACCTCCATTTTGTCCAAATTCCATCTTGTCTAGGCTCAAGATAAGCTCTACATTGCATATTCTTACTCTTCATACCATACTTGAGACTTATAGCCCTAAATAGACCTTTTAGTGATTGTAGGACCAATTTTGGTAAGCTTTAGGACCTCGTACATATTATGAAAAAGAAACTCATAGATCCCCATAGAATTAAGACCACCTTCTCATGTAGGCACATAAAGTTTCAAGCATCTAACCTTAATATCTTAGATTAGGAGCACTTCAAACACTTAGCCTCAATCCTAAGATCATTTTTAGTCCATAATAGTCATGGAAGATGAAATAATGCATTTAAGAACCAAAACCAACCAAATCTTGACATAAAAAGCTACTCCATACCTTACATGGCTTGAGATCACTTATACCATCTTCTACAAGCACACATTTAAGCTCTCCTACCTTTAATAGGAATATATATACTTAATCCACTGCAACAACATCTTCATACCTATACTTACATTGTTTCAGGGAGTGCGGTGATTTGATGAGTCAAATGAATGACTTCTGAAAACATGTTCCATCAATTATCCTTGCTTTTATATGAAGATGATCATCTTGAACATATTTTCAAGAGTTATCTCAACACATTATCAAACCTTGACATAACTCTAAATACCTCGGCATGAAAAGATGGTCTATATAACCTACTCAACTTCACTTCATGGAATCCTAACATGGAGTAATGATTTTATAAACATTACAAGGATGATTGAGACACTTTGAATGAGACACATTCAAACATCAACATAAGCCTTTGACAATTACATACATCTTAAAATAACTCTTCAAACAAGACAGTTAAATTTTATAACTTGGACTTCTCCCAACTCTTAGACCTCTTAACATGCTGATGATAGACCTTAAAACACCTTGATATAGTCTTGATAAAACCATCAAATAATTCATTCCTAAATTAATTTCATCATTCTAGAATAGGATTATTGAAGACATTCAAACCAAAAACACTTAACCCATAACAATGGAATCAGACCATGAACTTAAAAATATATAAAATATAGAAACACAACATATTTACTACTCATATATCATTGTTCTGTCCTCTTTCAACTTTCTCAACACAAACAAACTATAGAATTCAATCCCTCACTTTACATAAATGAATGATGCTTCAAGATTCCACAAGATCCTCCTCGACTGTACCTTCACATATAATCTACCTCAAAACACATTTTCACAACTTTAAGACCATCATAGATTCATATTCTTGTTGAACATATCCACCTTCAGGCCTTCATGTCTATATCTTACACTTGAAATCATTCTTTATCTTATACAAGGTAAATGTAACCTATCATTGTCATTGATATGCCTTTATACCATGTAGCACTTTGATGATATTTTAAACATTATCACAGCACCATTGCAGAACTTGTAGAAATCGGGACCTCTTCCTTTTAGGTAAAACTTTTAATTTCATTCAAAATTTGAGTCTTTTACCTTTAGGATTGATAGAAAATGACATTTCATTTCCAATATTGTTGAGATATAATTTTCTTTTAAACAATCCTTAGATGTGCATTGTCATGACCTATAGATATTCAATTCATGCATCTGTACTTACAAAAACATGTCATTTTACATCTTCTTGTTTTTGAGATTTGAAAGGTGACTATACCATGTCAATTCCAACTTTAAAGCCTTAAACACACACACATATACTTAAACATGAGATTTTTAGCTAAACCCTAGTGAGGGTTTCGGTGAATCTGATAGAAGTAAAAACCTTTATAAATTATAAGATATATTGTTTCAAAACAAGAAATTTGACTTAATGGTCTATATTATGCATCTCTTGATTATGAGAAACTAATAGAACAAAGTGATTCATATAATTACTAAAAAGAGTTTATTCCTCACACTATGACTTCTAGAAACAAGGGTTAGTACTACAAGGCATTCTCAAACCTTGATTATCAATTTCACATATCTAAGTCACATATTTTGATGCATAATAAGATCATGAATACCTTTACCATACCTTCATGATATGAGATTATCTAAGTAATCCTATTAAATATTTCGAATACTAGATAAAAAAAATAACAATTGACTGTGTTATGTGATGATTATGCAATTGTAGACTTCTTCTTTCTTGACCTTCAAACATACCATAAACCTGGAGCTTATGATCAAAGCAACTTAATAGATAACATAAATTCCTTGGGGAAAAATTCCTCAAACTAATGTATTTTACTCTGAATCACGGCTTAAGGAATATTTCAGAACTTTTATCAACCTCTTAAGCTTTAGAAGTCTTATGCATGGATCACAGTTTGAACTCACAACTAAGTAAATATGCGTAGATACATCTTGTACATACCCATGGAGACCTTCACAACATTATTTCATCATTGTTGAACATAGAGCATATCTTTCACTTCCATGAAGAAAACATAACCTTTGAACATATGGCTAACATATTTACATCCTCTTGAAGAATTTAGTATAGTGCAAAATACTCATCATCTATAGATTCATACTTCAAAGTCTTGATTCAAACATCTATCACCTGTAGTCATTCATTAGAAACTTCTGGTTTTCATAACAAAGCAATGTTAGACTTGTCTCAAACTATCCTTGACCTTTAGATTTTTACATGTCTCAAGTAGATTTTATTTTTGCTATTAAATGGCATTGAGAAATTTCTCCCCTTTGTAACCCTCAAGCTCAGCTATAGACCTTCAAGCTTCTTCTTGTCATGACAATAACACTAATGGCTTGAAATTTTTCCAACCTTAGGGTACATTCTTAAACCCTTATAACCTATAGCTCATCATAGTTCCATCATATCACTTTTAACCCTTAATCGGACAACTCAACCAAATTACTTAGGAGAACCTCTCAATATTAAGAGCACAAACTTGTTTTTCATGATATATGATGCATACAATCATCAATAGTGCTTTTACAACTTCATACATTGACTTTGCACCACACAAAGACCAACTTGGAGGCATTTACACACCCCTATGACACTTCAAGAAACATAAATGAGAATCACTGTCCTATAGAAAAGCTTTTTCTCGGTCAACTTTCACCCTATCCATGAGAGTACTAATCATTCAACCCTTACAATTTTAGGTTATGGAAGAAAATCACCACAATACAGACATGCCATAAGCTTCATATTCTAACAATCTTTGAAAATTGTAAGATCAACACCACCTTGGAGTTCATATCTTTGCTTGATAAGGAGCATCCTTTGAAGGCGATAGATAGACTAATCATCCACTAGATCATCAGTTGAACTCATGAGGAATGAAGAAGCCCCTTTACATTCTTGGCAATATTTCTTTTGATACTCAAAATCATACTTGAAGGCTTGACCTATTAATATATTTTATGGATAGAAGTGTTAAATCATACTCCCTTGAAAGTGTACATAGACCCAACACAATTTCCAAATAGTGACAGGATACAACATGTGCCCACATAACATTTTGAGAAACATAGACCACCATTGATAACACCATACTTTGCAAAAACAAGTGACACATGACATGAAATTAGGCAACATGATGACATAGAGGATGATACTTGCATAGCTCACATGGACCCAATTGATGCACATACCCAGTGTTATAGATGAATCTTGAAAATCATAGAAAACCTTAATTTAACCTAGACTTTGAAGACATAGATACCTAATACATTTCAAGACACATGAATCAAACACCTTTTACACCTTTTGATGATTTCACATACCTCAAGGTCACTATTCCGTTAACTTGAATTGAAGCACACATTCAGATTATAAATGCCTTCACGGATCTGAAATCCATCCATTTGAGATATATGGAACCCTTATGGCATACACACAAAGGGATAAGACACACTCTATTAGCCTTTATACATCAGCCGAGAGATACTTTTGAGAAAACAAAAACCCATACTTGTTTTGACATCAACTCATAAATTGTACAAATACATTTGAGAATGAAAGATACTTAAAACTATGTACATTTTGTTATACTTCATGATAGGACACTAGATTTAGCACACTTGTAGCTATATGCTCGAGATCAGACTCTTTGAAAAAACCTTGAAACTTGGATATGCATTGACCAAGATCATATAAAATTTTATCCAATTGAGACACACCAATTTTATTTTACAAAACACTTTGGAGCACCTCTATCATGATCTTATGAAACAATTAGAGATAAATAACATGATTGATCATAGACACATGCTACATACCATAAATGAGTATGACAGGCCCAAAAATATATTTTGACACATGGGATACCAAACATATCGAACATGGACAGAACCATACACCAACTCATATTGGAGGACAAAATCAGACTCTATCAAGTGCAAGAATTCGTGAAAACAAGGGGGAGTCACTTTCCATACCTTATCAAACTTGAGGTATCCCAAAGTCCTAGTTTCTTTAACTAATATTGTACAGAACTTGAAATCCATTTAAAAACATGTGATATTCTTAAACAAGTGCAAAAAAACTCCCTTTAGCTGATTTAGATTTGATTACCTTGATTTCACTCTTGTTAGAAAAAGAATACTCTTTGATAGGATTCATACACTATATAGAAGGTTGAGAATCAATCTTCTTGACCTCCTTCACTTGATAAACCTCATTCTTATCCTTTGAATTTAACATAATAGTCTTGGGTTCATACATTAGACTAAATTTCCTTTTTAAAAACCTTCCATTTGATGCTTGAAAGTTCTAGCACCTCTTGGTGTACCACCTTGGATACAAAATTTTGCAATATGTCCTTGTTTGTGACACTTATGACATACAACACCATTCTTAGTCCTCCTAGGTTCAAACACTCTTAGATTCCATCCACAATCCTTAGCTCTATGTCCATATTCACAACATGAGTAACATTCACCCTTGAAGACACCTAAACCACTTCCAAAAACCCTTTTCTTGCAATCTCTAGCTATATTGCAAAAACCATGAAAAAAATCAATAACCATTGAATGAAGAGCCATACATTATAGCATTAGGTTATATAATGGGATTATACCTCCTAAAATCAGTCCTCTTAGTCACCTTTACATCTGATTTTGAACTTGGACTAACTTCATCATAAGGCTTTCCTTGAAACCCTAGACATGATTTGTCATCTATGGCATTTTGACCTTCTAAACACTCATCAAAATCCTTGGAAATATTCTCAAATATCCCATACATCTTCAACTCACTTATTGCATCCTTCAAATCAGATTCAATGGAACTTTTCATCATACTTAAAACATGCATCTTCTTTCTCCTCTAGGGCTTTGGTCAAACTTTACACTTGAGATTCCAAAGAAAGAATGGCTTAACTATTATTAGCTTTCATATCTTTGAAATAAATTTTATAGGACTCAAAATATGACTGAGATATTTCATTCCTTCTTCTCAATATAGTCTCAATATCTTCAGACTTAACCATTTCTTGCGCTTTAAAGGATCTACTTCAAGATGGTAAACTTGCTTCATAAGGACTTGATATGATACCAATTATTAGAAGCACAAGGGAATGAGAGGGGGGTGAATAAATCATATGATAAATTTCCTTTCATTTACCAAACCATACATTCATAAATAATATTGTTCATTCAACATTCATAACCATATGTGCTTATTTATATATACAATAATAACCACAAGAGCAAGAAACAAAGTACTCAACACAAGAACACCATATGTAAGTGGGAAAACCTCATGGGGAAGAAAACCAACTGAAACTCTACTTATATTACTCAAATAAAATTTATTTAGTGAATGACCAAATTCACAAGGAGCACCAACCCTACAAGGAGCATTAAACCATAATTTAGTGAAGCACCCACTCCATAAGGAGGAAGAAACCCACTAAATATGAAAAAAACCAACTCAGTCCACTGAAGATATCTAATCTCTGATTTTTCTACTCCCACAATTTATTGAGATCATAATTTTAGCTCAAAAACCCTAGTCACACACCAGGCCTTTAATCTCTCATATTTTTGCTCTTTCTTCACTTTTCTTTACTCTATCCACTTTATCTCATGTCTTCAAAAAATATTAAACCTATCATTCTATTCCTCATACTTCAAAACATGCACTCATACCTACAAAACATATTCCTATAGGTTGCACTTCTTCACTCCAAGAGCATTAGTTCAAAAATGAACCAAACAAACACTTAAATATGATATTATTTCCTCCAACCCAAAGGAGTTATGTCCCTCATGATAATTTCAATCCATATAATATTAGAACATTCATGTACATTCATTACAATAGTTAGATATGACCCAAATAGGTTGGCCTAGCTAAACCCTCAATACGTGTGCCAAAAATGTCTCAAAACCCAATGGACAAAATTTTAAAAATGACCTTACATAAAAAAATATACTTAGTCATGACCTATAACCCTTCATAAATCATTAAAATATCATTAAACATTCATAAATGGTCACAATTTACATCAACAAATCAAATTATTTCATTTAATGGGCCTAGTTCCTTTATAAATCTCAAAACAATTGTTTCTTGCACCCTTCATCACCCTGGAAACTTCATAAGCTCACCAAATCACTTCAAAAAGATAAAACCATGACATGTGAAAAATTTATGGAAATATAAAAACTTGTATAAAACTTATAATTAATTTATAAGTCATGAAAAATCCATCTCTTCAAACCACAACTACTTTTTCCTTCACAAAAAAATGCCAAAAAAGATGTTTCCAAACGTTAGCTCATAAAAACATTTATAAATAAAATAAAGACCTATAAATGGATTAATTGGATGAAAAATTCATCCCTATTCACATTATAGGTGATAGGAAACATCACCCAATCCATCTCATGCTTCAAACAACATCAAACTTTCACTACAACACATCCTCTCTTGAATTGCCAAAAATATTCCTCATCAAAGAATGATACGTAAACAATATAAAATGACATAATCATGAGGAAAAAAATAAATAAATCAAAATATCCCTGAATCCTCTTTCCAACAAAACTTAAATTGTCTTAAACCTCCACCTGTAGCTCAAGTGATGCCCATTTTATTGAACACCGCTATTTGAGGCCTCAAAAGCACCCTTTGGCCACCAACTGAATGAACCTCAAATGATCATGTACCTACTTGAAAATGTCTTGAAACCTCCATGAAAATAAATAACAAATAACATAAATCAAGAACCATCAATTTTTCATGCTACTCCTTTGGACATTTTTTTCCTAAGGCCTTCCTCGAAACTATTGTGTTTAGGTGGGGCCCACTCATCATCATAACCTCAACCATACATTTATGAAAATCTATTAAAGTCCTCTACAACATCCAATCATAATTTTTCACTAGAAATAAAAATTGGGTCAATATACTTCACTTTTGAAAAAATGCTCTATTTAGTAATATGTAAACTATCTACTTTGGAATTCATTCAGAAAACCACAATGATATTGTTGTTCTACTTTCAAATAGAAAATGATAGTTGGGCTAGTGATTGAATTGTTTATGCCTTAGAACTGAAATTTTCAAGAGAAATTAATTAACACACACACATATGCCAAGGATTTTTATCCTAGAAACCTCTAGAGGAGGAAAACCAGTTGGGAAGGGAAAAAAATCTTTCTTCCCTTTTTCTTTATTATCCAATTCAAAATATGAGAGATACATACTCTATAATAAGTGAGACAGAAATTGACAATGTCTCATACTTCCTCCAAACTACTTGACTACTTTGTTCTCAAACTCTTTCTTCTACAAACTCAATTCCATCACTTCAGAACTCTTACACTAACTCCCATGAAGTCTCTTGCTTCGATGATCAAAACACTCCTTCCTACATGTATTTATATCCTTTCTAATGTCCTCATGTGCACTAGAGGATGGGAAAGGTCATGGAGGAGAAGAGACATGCTTTTTTCACTTATGGGAGTGTTTGTTTCAAATTTTATTTTCTATCTGAAAGTGAAAGGACCACCACCCAATACACACCGAAGGTCACGGGACCACCGCCCTATCTCGAGCAGCGGTTATAGGACTACCATCTTGGTTTGGTGGTGGTTCTCAGAACTACCACTCTCTACATAGAGCGTAGTTCTATTAACATAAAGACATAACCTCTGTTTCTTCATTTTCCTTCTTTGTTATTGGCTGATCTGATGAAGTAGAGTCATTTTGAACCCCTATGGATCACACCTCCCTTGCTTATGAGGATTTTGGTCCCAAAAAATCTTAGTGGTGGAGTAGATGAGGAAATAATTCCCTCACTTGCTCCTATAAGTACCACCGGGCTTTCCTTGGTGTCTTTCCTTTCGGTCCAACCTTCCTAGACACTGTAGACCTCTCCTAATCTATTTGACATTTCTACTGCAACACTACATCCTCCTCCAATTCACCTCATGAGTCCAATAGGAAATCCTCAATATAAGGTAGCAATCTGTAATCCTTCATTTCATCTAGCATGGATGGCTCATATACGTGCAAGTTTTCACACTTTACTAGTGAGTACATCCTCATAAATGGCGGAAAATCAAGTTCAAAGGAAGTTTCTCCAACCCACTTCAATATGGTGAAGGGTCCATTTCATAGTGGTCCGAGATGCCATGCTTGACCTTGTAGTCTCTCCTTGCTCAAGTAAATCCAAACTCTATCTCCAACATGAAGCTTATGCTCTATCCCTGTGCTTGATCATGCCTAGCCTTGTACTTGGGTTGAGATTTCTCTAATTGTTCTTTGACTTTGAGATGGATTTTTGGATCCTCTCAATGAATTTGTTTTCTCTAGTCACATCTATGTCTCGTGTATCCTCCCCATCTTGCTGCCCAACTGCTATGTCCAATGGAGTTTTTCGGTAGATATCCCAAGCATATTTCCAATGGTTACATCATAGTGGATGTGTGTACTACCCGGTTATAGGAATGTTGAATGTAGGCTAAGGACTCATCCCAAGTCATTGGGAATTTTCTATTATACCCTCTCGATCAACTATACCAAAGTCATGTTCACCACCTCTATCTTTCCATCATGCTCGTGGATGGAAAGCCATGATCCTTTGTAATATGGAATCCATCTTGTCCCACAAAGTAGTCAAAACTTCCTCAATAACCTAGAACCCTTGTAAAAAACAATAGACTTTGGAAAGCTAAAATGCACTGTACATTAGCAAAGAAAAGATATGTTGCATTATGTTCTTTTACTGTCTTTTTACATGACATAATAATACACATCTTCTTGAATCTATCAACAAAACCATAAAGATAGTCATGGCCATATTTATACATAGGTAATCCTCCTACAAATTCCATAAAAATGTCCTCCCATGGACAAGTAGGTACTGGAAAGGTATATACAAACCCTCCTTCCTTATATTAGGCTTGCTGGTATAACAAAGTTTACATCCACGTATAATTTTTGATACTTCTTCTTGCATATTGGGCCAATACATGTACCTTTGAAAGTGGGATAGGGTCTTACCAAGAATGAAATGTCCTCGCTACTTTCAAGATATGTGCTTCCCTCATCAATAGAATTGTTTCTTCTTTAGGCACATAAAGCTTCCTCCATCGGTAGAGCAACCCATCCTTGAGATAACAATCTTTGATCCCCATTCTCTCAACCCCTGGGACTCAGTAACTCACTGAAATGTCACCTTAAAGTCTCTATCCGGGCATATTTATCTCTCGTAAGCTTCCTTCGTGAAGGGATCGATCCGAGAGATAATAGCCAAACAAGAGAAATTATCCTATATAGGCAACCTAGACAACATGTCTTCCACCAATTTTGTACTACCCTTCTTGTATTTGATCGCCAGATGAAATTGCGGAAGGAACCCCATCCATTTGTAGTGCCTTTCCTTCGAAATTTAGACTGTGCTTGCAAATACTCGAGAGGTTTTGGTTATTATGCACAAGAGTGTCTTTACCTAACACATAATGCTTCCATTTTTAATTTCTGAACTAGTGCATACATTTCCTAATCATATATCGAATACCCTTTACCTATCAAGTAAAAGTATCATAATGATGGAATACATGTTTATCTCCTTGAAGCAACAATGCACCCATAACATAATCACCTGGAATCTATTTCTACTTCAAAGGGATACTACCAATTAGGAAGAGAAAGTACTTGATCATGAATAATCTTGCATTTTAATAACTCAAAGGATGTGTCTTGTTTCTTATCCCAGTCAAAACCCTTACTCTTTGTGACCAATGTATTTAGAGGTGTCTGTGATCATGGAGAAGCCTGAATGAACTTCCAAATGTCTGTGATCTTGATCCCACAAAAATCCTAGTCTTTTTAGCTCTTGTTGGTGTTGGCCAATTGGTGATGGCTTCCACCTTCTTTGGATCCACTCATAGCTCTCCTCCTCTAACCATGTGCCCAAGATAGACAAGTGATTGTTTGGTAAATTCACATTTCTTCATATTACAAAGTAGTTGTTTCTCGCTGAGAACTTGCAAGATTTACTATCAATGAGGTAGACGTTCCTTCCATGTGGCACTAAAAATCAAGATATCATCTAGATACAAAATGACACATGAATCTATGAAATACCACAATACATCATTCATCAATCTCATAAATGTAGTGGGTGCATTGCATAAACCAAATGGAATTCATAACCACTCATACATAGAAACCCTATTTTTTCTTGAAGGAAGTATTACATATATCCTCCTCCTTCATTTTGACTTTGTGATAACTTGACTTGAGATCCAACTTCATGAAGAATTTGGCATGCGGAAGCTGGTCCAAGAGATCATCTATGTGGGGAAGTGGATATTTGTTCTTTATGGTGATCTTGTTCAAAGTGTGGTAGTTGATGCATATTATCCAAGAACCATCCTTCTTTGGAACCATCACAATAGGCAAACCGCATGGTGAGGTTCTTGGACGTATCATACCATGGTCTAGTAGTTCCTTGAGTTGTTTCTTTACTTCAGTACTCTCCAACAAGGATTGACTATACAACCTGATGTTTGGTAGAGGGGACTCTAGGATCAACTGAATCTCATGCTCCACTTCCTGTTTTAGTGGTAACCAACTAGGAACCTGAAAAAATTCCTAAAAGGACTAAATAATACTATCCAAACCATGTTTTCCCTGGTTAGAAATATCTGAAACTTCTACCCCATCTTGTTTATCCTTTAAAAAAAGTAAATAAAACTGATTATGATTTTCCTAAATAAGTCATTTTTCTTGGTTAGCAGTGACCATAGTAACCCATGTATTACGCTGGTGTTCTCAGATGTTGTAGCTGATCCCATCCTTGATTCATATATATCAGTTTTCCCTTATCATAAATATAACATCCTTGATATACAAGTAAGGACTCCCGAAAATAACATCAAAAACATCAAGTGGAATAACATCAGATTCCAATATATCAATATACTGGGAATTTATCCCAAACTTGACCGTACACATTTTTTTTACTTGAATTTCAACACCCTTCTTCACTTAACCCAAAGGATAAGGGTGTGGATGATTGTAAGTATCAAGAACAAGCTTCTTTACAATTTCTTCAGAAATCAAGTTAGACTGAGAACCGGTATCAACCAAAGCATTTACCTTAGTTGTCTTGATCGGATTTTGATATGGAATAGTCTACTCATCTCCTCTTCCCGGCTGTCCATGTTGGTGTCCGTGCATCCAAACCTCTCATCTACATCAGATTCATCTTTGATTTCCACCTCCCCCTCTATATTTACAACTTTCATAGACTTTTTGAGTCCTTAGTTCGGTTATTTGGATATAACTCTGGATGTAACTTCCAACATGTAGTGTCGGTATGGCCATTGATATCATAGTACTTGAAAAAAATTATTGGGATCTTTACAAGTATTTAAAGTAGTGGCATCTTGTTTACCTTTCCCTTTTAACTTAACTTTGTTACTTGTTTGGCAATGTTCTTTCTTCTACTGATTTTTTCACTTTGTACCCTTGGCTTGGCTTCTCCTTTCTTATTTTCATCATCTATATAGTATTCCTCCACACACACCTCATTGAGATCTTTGGGATTTGTGGAGATGAATTTTATTCGAGGGTGAGTGTGAAGTCCTCCCAAGTACTTAGTTAGAATATCCTCATCCTCCAAGTCTATATTTAACAACATGGCTCGCCTCCAAAATATGTAGTATAGTCTTGTACACTCGACCATTTCCTTGTCTAATATATTGCCATTTTATCATTTAGTCAGTCTTGTGGCCAATATGATAGAATTTATCTCTAATTAATTCTTTAAATTCTTGCCAAGATTTCACAATAAGATGTTTCTTCTTTTCACAAGTGTCTAGATGGGTTTCCCACCAAACTAGAGCATGTCCCTCCATTTTGAGATGTGCAAAGGTGATCCTATATGCCTCGGTGACATTATGGAGATTAAAGTAGACTTCGGATTATTTTAACCATTTATCAAGCAACTCTACATGTACTTGTACTTCCAAGCTTTTAATTTCAAATTTTGTCTCAAATTAAAAGGAGCATGATCAAATTATACCTTCTCTCTTCCATTTTTAGTCTCTTCTTCATGCTCTTCTACATATTCTTCACCATGGTGGCCCCTCCCTATGCCAAACATTTCAGCTAAGCCTCGGACCACCGAGTCCATGGAGTCTTTCTTAACATAAGTCATCTTCGCAAATCTACAAGTTCTTCTTGTCTTCTAAACATCCTATCCATCATGCTCTCTAACATCTTGATTCTACGGACCAAGTTCTCTTCATCCATTTGTCCATGAATTCTCTGTTTCCACATCCTTGTAGAAATATATGGATCGCAAGGTAAATCCTCTTCACCTTTGGATCTTTTCTTTGTCATAAAAATCCAAGAGCGAATACCACGGTCCCGGATACTTGTTAGCTCGATACCAAAATGATCTCGTAAACTATCTACTTTTGATTTCTTTCACAAAACCACAATTATACTTATGTTCTACTTTCAAATAGAAAATGATAGTTAAGCTAGTGATTGAATTGTTTATGCCTTAGACTGAACTCTGTAAGATAAATGAATTAACACACACACATATGCTAAGGATTTTTATCCTAGAAACCTTCAGAGGAGGAAAAGCAGTTGGGAAGGGAAAATAACTCTTTCTTCTCTTTTCCTTTATTGGCCAATTCAAAATATGAGAGATATAGACTCTACAATAATTGAGAAAGGAAATTGACAATGTCTCACATTTCCTCCCAACTACTTGACTGATCTTTTCTCAAAATATTTCTTCTACAAACTCAATTTGAACACTTCAGGACTCTTACACTTAATACCATGAAGTTTCTTGCTTCCGATGATCAAAACACTCCTTCCTACATGTATTTATAGCCTTTTTCATGTACTCCCATGTATTGGAGGATGGGAAAGGTCATGGAGGAGAAGAGACACATAAAACCTTTCCAATTCTAGGAATTTTTCGTTTCTAATTTTGTTTGATACCGCTTCCCAGTCTAACTTGATTTTCAAGTAGTTGTAAATAAGCTTGGTCTTGAGACTTATGAGCATCCACACCATTATAATTTGGGTTGGGTGAAGAAGGGTGTTGAAATTCAGGTAAAAAAATGTAAACTCAAGTTTGGGATAAATTCTGGTATATTGATGTATTGGAAGGTGATGTTATTCAACTTGATGATTTTGATGTTGTTTTGGAAGTCCTTACTTGTATATCGGGATGATATATTTTTGAGAAGGAAAACTGATATAGATGGGTCAAGTATGGAATTAGCTACAACATTTGGGCACACTTACATAAGACACCGATTTATGGTGAGTGCTAACAAAACAAAATGACTTATTTAGGAAAATCATAATACATTTTGTTTACTTTTGTTAAAGGATAAACAAGATGGGGTAGAAGTTTAGATATTTGTAACTAGTGAAAACATGATTTGTATAGTATTATTCAATATTTTCAGGAAGTTTTTCAGGCTCCCAATGGGTTACCACCAAAATGGGAAGTAGAGCATGAGATTTAGTTGTTGTCAGGGTCCCCTCTACCAAACATCATGTTGTATAGGAAATCCTTGTTGGAGAGTACTGAAGTAAAGAAAAACTCTAGGAACTACTAGACTAGGGTGTGATACGTCTAAGCACCTGACCATGTAGTTCACCTATTGTGATGGTTACGAAGAAGGATGTTTTTAGAGAATGTGCATCGACTACCGCAATTTGAACAAGATCACCATAAAGAACAAATATCCACTTCCCGAAGAGACAATCTCTTGGAATAGCTTCAAAGCATGACAAATTATTCATGATGTTAGATCTCAAGTCAAAGTTATCACTAAGTTAGAATGAAGGAGGAGGATATACAAAAGACTTCCTTCAAGAAAAATATGGTTTTTATGAGTGGTTAGTACTTCTATTTGGTTTATGCAATGCACCCGCTACATTTATGAGATTAATGAATGATGTATTATGGGATTTCATAGACTCATTTGCAGCAAGTCTTGCAAGTTCTCAAGGAGAAACAATTGCTTTGTAATATGAAGAAATGTGAATTTTCCTAATAGTCACTTGTCTATCTTAGGCACATGGTTGGAGGAGGAGAGCTACGAGTGGATCCAAAGAAGGTGAAAGCCATCACCAATTGGCCAACACCAACAAGAGACACAAAGACTAAGAGTTTTGTGGGAATAATACAATACATGAGGAAGTTCATTTTGGGATTCTTTACAATTCAAAAGCACCTCTACACACAGTGGCTACAAAGAGTAAGGGTTTTGAATGGGGTAAGGAAAAAGATGAATCCTTTGAGTTATTAAAATACAATATTAGTCATACACTACCGATTACTCTTCCTAATTGAAACAAACCTTTGAAGTAGAGATAGATGCCAATGATTATGCTATGGGCACAGTGTTGCTTAAGGTGTAGGTAAACCTATATGCTATCATTCTAAAATTTTTACATAAGTAGTTAAAGGATATTCAACATATGATAAGGAAATATATGCACTAGTTCGGAAATTAAAAATGGAAGCATTATTTGTTGGGTAAAGAAACTATTGTGTGCACTAACCACAAACCTCTACAATATTTGAAAGCACAATCTGAATTATAAGAAAAAGGTCTCGCAAATGGATGGGGTTCCTTCAATAGTCCCATCTGGTGATCAAATACAAGAAGGGTAGTACAAACTTGGTGGTAGACATGTTGTCTAGGCTGCCTACATAGGAGAAGTTATCCTACTTGGCCACTATCTCTCAGATCAATCCCTTCATGAAGGAAGCTTATGGAGAGGCATATGCTTAGGACGAAACTTTGGGGTGACATTTCAGCAAGTTGCAGTCCCAAGGGGATGAGAGGATAGGGATTGAATATTGTTATCTCAAGGATGGGATGCTCTACCGATGGGGGAAGCTTTGTGTGCCTAAAGAAGAAAGACTTCTATTGACAAGGGAAGCACATACCTCGAAAGTAGCAAGACATTTTGTTGTTGGTAATACCCTAGCCACTTTTAAAGGTATGTGTATTGGCCCAATATGCAAGAAGAAGTATCAAAATTTATACGTGGATGTAAACCTTATTTTACCAAAGCAAGCCTAAGACTAGAAGGAGGATTTGCATATGCCTTTTCCAGTACTACTACTCGTCCATGGGAGGACATTTTTATGGACTTTGTAGGAGGTTTAGCTATGTATAAACATGTCCATGACTATCTCTATGTTGTTTATGATATATTTAGTAAGATGTGTATTCTTATGGCATGTAAAAGGTAGTAAAAACACATGAGGCATAAGATATTTTCTTTGCTAATGTGTGGGTGCATTTTGGCTTGCCAAAGTTTACTATTTTTTTGACAGGATTCCAATTTCTTAGGGAAGTTTTGGACTACTTTGTGGGACAAGATGGATAATAGGTTACATATGAGCATGAATTTCCATCCACGAGATAGATGTAAGACATAGGTGGTGAACAATAATTTGGTATAGTTGATAAGAGGGTATAATAAAAATACCTAAGGACTTGGGATGAGTCCTTATCCTATATTCAACATTCCAATAACCACGCGGTACACACATCCACTATGAAGTCATCATTTGAAGCATACTTGGGATATCTAACTATAAACTGTTGGACATAGCGGTTGGGAAACAAGATGAGGAGGAGACATGAGACACAAAGGTGACTAGAGAAAATAAATTCATTGAGACAATCTAGAAAATCCATCTCAAAGTAGAAGAAAAGTTAGAGAAATCTCAAGCCAAGTATAAGGCTAGGAACTATTAGCATAAGAGAGAGCATATGCTTCATGTTGCGAGATAATGTTTTTCTTTACTTAAGAAAGGAGAGACTACAAGGTCAAGCACAAAAGCTTAAACCACTACGATATAGATCCTTCACCATATTGGAGTAGGTTGGATGTACTCAGTATTAAACTATGAGAACTTGCACCTATATGAGCCATCCATGCTAGATGAAGATGAAGAAAAAAGTTGTTACCTTCCATCGAGGATTGCATCTTGGAATCATGAGGAGAATTGGAGGAGGATGTCTTGCTTTAAAAAAGGTCGGAGAGACTAAACAAGGTCCATGCAGGAGTCTTGTGAGTTGGACAAAAAGGAAGACACCAAGGTAATCTTGATGGTACTTGAAGGAGTAAGTGAGGGAATTATTTCCAAATATACTCCACCACTAAGATTTTGTGGGACCAAAATCCTCCTAATCAGGGGAGGTGTGATCCATAGGGATCTAAAATGACTCTACTTCATCAGATCAACCAACCAAAAAGAAGGAAAATGAAGAAACAAAGGTTCTATCTATATGTTAACAGAACCATTTCTTTGTGTAGAGCAAGCGGTTATATAAGCGCCACCCAACTAGGGTTGTGGTCCTATAACCTCCATCCGGCCTAGGCAGTAGTCCTATGACCATTGGTCTACATTGGGCATCGTTCATGTCACTTTTGGATAGAAAATAAAAATTCAAAATGAACAGTCCCAAAATTGGAAAGGCTATCCATGTCTCTTCTCCTCCATGACCTTTCCCATCCTCCAGTGCATAGGAGGACATGAGAGAGGCTATAAATACATGTAGGAAGGAATTTTTGATCATCGGAAGTAAGAGACTTCATGGGAGTAAGTGAAAGAGTTCTAAAGTGTTGGAAATGATTTTTTAGAAGAAATATTTAGAGAACAAAGCAATGAAGTAGTTGGGAGGAAGTGTAAGACATTGTCCATTTCATTTCTCGCTTATTGTAGAGTTTGTATCTCTCATATTTAGAATTGGCCAATAAATTAAAAAGGGAAGAAAGAGTTATTTGCCCTTCCCAAATGGTTTTTCATCCTCGGAGGTTTTCATGATAAAAATACTTGGCATATGTGTGTGTATGAATTCATTTCTCTTGTAAATTTAAGCTCTAAGGCATAAACAGATCAATCACTAGCTCAACTATGATTTTTATTTGAAAGTAGAGCAACAATATAATTGTGGTTTTGTGAAAAAATTCTAAAGTAGATAGTTTATAGATCAAAAAACACCATGGATACACCAACAATGTCATGTATGAGTTACAAAATCATCTTACCTTATTTCTTGAGTTAACATTTCTTGACTTGGCATAAAGTTTTTCGTCTCTTATCATTCTTGTCTTCAAACCATCTCAAGGAATAATTTACATAAATAGGCATCTTAGTGCAATTTCAATCAAATTTTTCATGCTAAAACATGTCATTCATGCTTTGAATAAACATACGATCACTCTTCTTTGGACTCAAGATCACTATATCTAGTTAGTAAATCTAAAAAAAAAAAGCAATTTACCTTGGTTACTTTGTTAGAAATTACTTTGAATATTTTTTTCTCTGCCATGAAGTTCCATTTTAGTCCATAACAACCATAATTGGATGACAACATGCATTCAAGAGTCAAAACACTATGATGACATCCACTACATACCTCAAATTTCTTGAAACCATCCATCTCACCTTCTAGAATACTCATTCAAGATCCCCCTAACTTTAGTAGGAACCTAGATGCTTCATCCACATGTGGGTACAATGTTTCTCATCAGGAGAGGCATCGACATCCTCAAACAATCAACTCATCACCATGTCAAACTTTTAACAAGTCAAGAAAGTAACTTTCAAGCACATGAACTCACTTGGAGCACCTTAAAGAGGTACACAAATACTTCACTTGTTATAAATATTCACTACATACCTTTCTCCTGAGAAGACAACTTCAAAACTACTTTGTAGTACAATATACACTAATTCTGAGACAACATATCAAGAAACCTTATCAAGGGTCAAACTGGCTATAAACCTTGATGTATTCACATTACCAATGACATAAGAACTATGCTAAGATCATTTTACCACTTCAATAATATATTCAACACTCAATTATGCATGAGAATATCCTCATACATTGTCTTTCACCCGAAGCATTCATTTCTTCATTTTGGTTATGAAGAATATCAACTCATCGTCCTTTGTTAATCGAGACTTACAATATTGAGACACATTAATCTGAGTCACCTTTCCTCTTTCTTGTATTTTGAGTAGATAAATAACATCAAGACCTTTTAATTCACCTCTTATATGTACAATTCACATGCTTTACCTCATAACCATACCTTGCACCTATAGTCAGTCATCTTGCGTATGGAGTCATAAGTGAGCCATAAAAAACCTTTAATTACCTCAAATCTAGGGCTCGTATCACCTTAGTGCAAACATAATCCATCTTCATGAGGTCTTGGTCTAATAAAAAAATGCGAAAATTTCAATACTTGTAAGAGCTTACTTCCGGTTTGAGAGCATTGTGACCAAGTTTTACCATATAACCATTTTTACCTCTTCATCAAGACAACACATCTAAATGGGATGAAGCATGAAGATCAATACATTCAATCTTAAGAACACAATATTTAAGATTAATATACCCAAAAAATCCTTGAAAGACCTTTGAAGATACAAAATGAAGAATTACAGGTCTGTACCTAATCATGAATCCATAAACATTTGTCTTGAAGCACCAAGGAACACAAAAGATCTTAAATCACCAAAATTTATCCTTACACCATCACCTTATACCCATTCATATATCTAAAATTATTATTCATGCCTCAATAGCTCAGAAAGGTCATGAAAATCTCACAAAAAAATTCTTTATATCATCAAATGCATACACACAGTTTACTAGCCCTTGATACTTGAAGAATCAAGCATAAATTTTGGCATACAAGTTTTCATGAGGAAATATTACCTGGTATAGATACACATTAGGCTATATTATCTCCTTGAAAAGTTTTGAACCATTTCCTTGAATAGAATTTCCTAGATTACAATATACGCATATCAAAATTAGGTCCTTTTAGTTCAAACACAATCATCTTGAACTCGAAGGTGAATACTAGAAACATAGACACCGTAAGGCCCTCTAACTTCTTAAAATCTATGGTCCAACTCATATAGATGATAAGTAGAAAAAATTATCCTTATATTACATCATTTGATCATTCAAATGTCACCTTCTCTTCATACCGCTCTTTGTGTCTTGAGAAAAACCAATGTAGGTAGAGAAGTACCAAAATACACAAATTTTATTTTATGACCTAAAAATGTATCATACACATTGTAGTTGAACCTTATATATATCTAAGCACCTTTTAAAATGAATGATGAGAAAGAATACAAAATATCATACCGAAACATTCTTGACATTCTATAGAGCACACTTGATTTGACCATGTCTTGGCCACATTTCACCTTTTAAAAGTAATATATTGATCAAGTCATTACTTGATCACAATATCTTCAAAAAAATTCAGAGGTCTATTCACAAACTCGTAATCTCATGAAGCATGACCCAATGACACATAGACCAAGACTCATGCCTAGACTACTTATAATGACAATACTATATATTTTAGGAAGAATGAATACGGTGAGTCTCTTGATGAAATTTTATAACTTCTCGTGACACATTCATAAATTCACACATATTATGGACTCATAGATAAACATGACACCTAGATATCAAACATGTGATGAATTTATGTCACACCATAAGACTTAGAATTGTCACCACGTAACTTCACAGTGAATACTTACCAAATAGTGAAAAAATCGGATAGAGGATAAGTGTGTTCGCTTGATGACTTCCATGGAAAAAAAACTTCATATGTCATGATAAAAGGAATCTTGAACATACTAAACACCTCGACTAGAATTTTTTTCATGATAATGAAAGACATAGACTATGATAACTTAGACTCATATTCCTTATCCCTATAAGACTCGAGAGAAAGACACTTTACTCACAAGGACCACCAATCAAAACCATAGAAACATGCTTACAAACATTGAAATACATACCTTATGATCACAGAGGAGTCAAAAACACATACCTAAATAGATAACCTCGGTTGAATGTTTCATTTGCATTTGTATACCTCTAATAAGCATAGTAGAGGTATATGGGCATAGTGAGGACCTAAAAGAAGGTGTTGAAGAGGTCCCAATCCCTCTTAGTCACATGGAAAACTCCTTCATACTCTCTTTTCTGGTCATAACTCTATGTTTTACCCTTCATTCCATCATCACAAGCTCTTGATGAGACATCAAGGTCTCTTTTAGGTTCCCATACTCTTCTTTGACCATTGTCATACATTTTAGGTCTTTGAACTCCACTAGCTTACACTCTAGGACCTTGAAAACTTTTGTTTTGACTTGAATAACCTTGATAACAATACTTTGCAACATGTCTAACTTTGTTACGAGATGTAACATACCACTTTGTATTTATTTTATTTAAATATTCAATATGACTAGATGTATCACTCAAATAATCATTAACAACATGGCCTACCTCATTACACTTGTAGAATATAACCTTGTAGACACCAAAATTGGGTCACACTCCCCTTGGTCCCCTTGCGAATAACCAACTTAAACACATTCACCTAACCATGACCCTTATACCCCACATTAATAATTTATTTAATTATTTACAATTAAATTAATACTCATCCTCACTTCATTCATTATTTAATTACCTTGATTAAAACCAATTTCCACCTCACCCCACCACCTCACCATAGACCTATTCATAACATGTTTCCATAACTGAATAAGACTTATCCCTACTTAAATTAATGAACTAAGACTTAGTATAAACCTAAAAGCACATGCCTCTTCTTCCTTTAACCACATTCCCGCATATCTAAGTGTAACCTTCCATTTATACCCAATATAAATGAGAAAAAGATGGAAAAAGATAGCCAAGATCTTCTATTTTAGGCAACCTAGGATATCCCACCTTAACCGATGCGGTTGTTGGTCGTCGAGATAGGACTTTATGAAGAGCAACAGCTTTTGGCGACTCACTGGGATAATCATATTCTAGTTTTGTAATTTTTTGATCATCCTTTGATCTGGCGACTCCGCGTTTTACTCGAGGGAGAAGGACCCTTGGTATTGAAGATTCTTAGTTCCAGATTTTGGAGCAGCAGGGTTTTCCTTTTCCTTCAACAAGAAATAGAAGAACTCGTTCGACAAGCACTCCACCTGCTCAAAATAGAATTCCTACGGGTGGTACTCCTTTAGAGCCAGCTAGCCCTAATCTTCGAGCTTTGATTCTTGCTGGTGTTGCAGTTCCTCTCCAAGCCGTTTTTCCAAGAATGGCGGTACCATTGCCACTGGGGTCATCGTGTCAGGCCCCTTGCTCTTCCTCAGCCTTTGCATGAGTTACCTAGAGGTAACCGGAAGAACTTCCCCAAATTCAAAGGCGATGGAAAAGTGCATCCTGATGAACACATCGCAGCCTTCATTGTTGCATGTGGAGTTCTGGGAGTCGAACATGAAGACGTCTCCGTAAGGCTGTTCGTTGAGACGTTACAAGATAATGCTGCTGATTGGTTCTACCACCTTCCGGCTGGCGCTATCATCGCCCAGGACATAATGAGAACTCGGTTGAAAACCATTTCAAAACCAGAAGATGTGCATGCCTTGCTTGCCCAAATTTCTCAGATAAAGAAAGATTCATCAGAACCCATGAGAGAATTTGTGGCCCGATTCAACAGATTGATCCACAAAATTCCTGTAAATACTCGACCTGTTGATCAAATCCGAAAATGTTTCTTCTTAAATGCCCAATCGTCTGAAGTCAGTTATGCGCTGAGAAGGGCTAATCTCGCAACATTGGTGGAGGATCAAACTCTTGCTATTAGTGTCGAGGATGATCTGATCATATCAGGGAAGTTGAGGAGAGACCCTTCCAAATCTAAGTCTGTTGCTTCCTCCTCCTCCACTCCTGGACCTAATACTGATCCATTAGTCCAAAAGCTTACGAATGATCTCATTGCTATAAAGAAACAATTGGCTCAGCATGCCCCTTATGCAGATGTTCCAAGAAGAAATTTCCAGCCCAGAAATCGTTTGCCTGCTTCTCAAACAAGACTGGCACTTGAAGGACCTCCTGTTAAGGTTCCTGTGAATGCAACCTGTGAAGTTGAAGAGCCAGATGATGATGAGGATGATGAAGCTTGCGAGGAGTTTGTGGAGGAATTTGATGATGAGGCAGAGGAACTTGAGGGATCTCGGGTTAATTTCTTCACCACTGAGGGCATCGATGATGGAGATGATTATGATGAAGTGGTAGCAGACATGAATAGCGAAATCATTTCTTTGTCATGACTCGAGAAGCAGAGACAAATCGAGGGAGAAGGTGACGCAGCCCATAAAGAAATCTAAGGAGCAGTCGGCAACTATTCCCGTAATTGCAAAAAGAGGATCTCCTATCCCTACTTCATCTACACCAAAGGTGAGTCCTGTCAATCCTACTAGCAAAGTTCCTTCTTTTTCTCCTAAAGTTGATAAGCCTAGAATTTCAAATGATGATGGCCCATCCACTTCTGGGTCTTTTGATATTATTGATCATCTGAAAAAGACTAAGGTTCAAATCTCAGAGGCCGAGTATTATCAAACTCATCCCAAAGCTTTTTCCAAAATGATTCAATTTGTTAATTCCCACTCCAAAACCACCTCTAAAGGCCTTTTACCTACTCCTTCTTCTGCACCACAGCCTAGTCTGGTAGCTGCTGTCACCTCGCCTAGTGACAAAATTAAACCATTTTATGTAACACTTCTTATAACTGGTCATAGGCTCGATAATTGTGTCATTGACTCAGGAGCCTCAGATAACGTGATGCCTGCTAAAGTAGCTCATGCTTTAGGCCTGACCCTCACACGCACTTATGGATCTTGTTACTCCATGGAGAGTAAAGAAGTGCCCCTGGTCGGAAGAATTAAAGATGCACAAGTGGATTTTGTTGCCTTGCCTGAAAAGAAAGTGTTGGCTACCATCTTAGTAGCAGATATCCCTCCTTCATACGGGATGTTGCTAAGTAGGAACTTCTGCAAAGATGTGGGTGGGGAAATCCAAATGGACTGGTCGCATGCACTCATACCTGT
This sequence comes from Taxus wallichiana var. yunnanensis, assembly GCA_018340775.1. NCBI lineage: Eukaryota > Viridiplantae > Streptophyta > Pinopsida > Cupressales > Taxaceae > Taxus > Taxus wallichiana. The sequence continues at coordinate 324,383,039 of CM031238.1, read as the reverse complement.
TAATGGACAAATGAAGAAGTTGATGCCTGAGAAGCAATCTGAGTATATTGTGCAAAAAACGGATGATCCTAAAGCACAAATACTCTATGAGGATATGGGTCATGGCAATTACATGATTATGTCCCCTGATGAAATCCAACTTCCCAGAATGTCACCTAAAGATCCTAATGGTATTTGGATTTTAGAGTTTGATGGAAGTTGTTCCTCAGCTGGTTCTGGAGCTGGTGTCCTACTGGTGTCACCGGAAGGTGGCCTTCATCCTTTTTCATTTAAGTTGCAGTTCGAAAACACTAATAATACAGCAGAGTATGAGGCTCTCATTCTTGGACTGCAAGTGGCCAAAGAACAAGGTGTAAAGAACCTTCTGGCACGTGGTGATGCAGAACTGATTGTAAAGCAAGTGAGAAGCCTTTTCCAAGTAAAAAATGGGAGGCTGAAACATTACCGGAATCAGGTTTGGGATTCCATTGAATTTCTTGATGCTTTCTCCATTGAGGCAATACCTAGGGAGAAGAACAGCAGGGCTGATTCACTAGCAGTCTCGGGGTCACTACTGATTCCCCATCCTGACTTCTCTCAGGATAAGTTCACTATTGAAATGGTCCATCGGCCTAGTGTACCTGACAATACCAATAACTGGCAAGTTTTCAATGATGATCAACATTTGCTTTCCTTCCTGGAACTCAAGGGTAATTTCGAACAACTGTATTTTGAGGGAAGTGACAACCTACCTCGTGAGAGTGTGCCCTTTGACCAAGCAGTCACCCAAGGGGAAGAAACAGATCAAGATGGATGCATCAATCTCAAAGGAAACAAGATTCCTAAAGGTTTGGTGAGTTTGGAGGAACTATTTGATAAACATGACAGGTATGTGAAATCTAGAGCTTCCACTGGGCCTCAACAATCAGCTGAGTATGATAAGATTGATATTGGGAGTTCTACTGACCCCAAGCTCGTGAACATTGGAAAATGTTGCACAACAGATGAGAGGAAGAAAGCAATTGCTCTTTTAAAAGGTATAAGGATGTTCTCGCTTACTCTTATGAAGATTTGAAAGCTTTCAAACCAAAAGATATGCAACACTCTATTCCTCTTAAGCCTGGAATTAAGCCTTTCAAGCAGAAACAGAGGCAATACAACCCCAAAATAGCTGACACCATCTTTCAGGAAATACAGAAGTTGTTGAAGGCTAAAATCATTTTTCCCATTCACCATTCAACATGGATTGCAAATATTGTGCCTGTTAGGAAGAAAAATGGTGAGATCCGCATCTGTGTTGATTTCAGGAACCTGAATCAGGCTTCTTTGAAAGATAATTATCCTTTGCCTATGATGGATCAGGTCTTGCAAGCAGTAACAGGATCTGAAATGTTATCCATGCTTGATGGATTCTCGGGATATAATCAGGTAGAGGTTGATACTGTAGATCAACACAAAACAACTTTCACTACTCCTTGGGGTACCTTTGCCTACAAGAGAATGCCTTTTGGGCTTATTAATGCTGGTGCCACTTTCCAGAGAGCTATGGATCTGGCTTTTGGAAGTTTGAAAGGGAAGTGTATTGTCATATATCTTGATGACCTGACAGTATTTTCCAAGACAAGAGCGGATCATTTTGATCACCTAGAGACAGTTCTGCTAAGATGCAGAGAGCATGGAATTTCTTTGAATCCTAAAAAATCTGTCTTTTGTGTTACAGAGGGAAAACTATTAGGGCACATTGTCTCCAAAGATGGTATTAAGATTGATCTGAACGAGTACAAGCTATCCAGCAAATTCCTCTCCCAACCAGTAAAAAGGGCGTGCACTCCTTCTTTGGTAAGATCAATTTTTTAAGAAGGTTCATCCCTGATTTTGCAGAGTTAACTTTGAATATTTCTCAGATGATGAAAGGGAAGCAAACATTTGGTTGGTCTTCTGAAGGAAAGGGATCCTTTGAAGGTATTAAGAGAGCTATCGCTAAAACTCCAGTTTTGGCCTGTCCTGATTTTAGTAAAGATTTCATCATCTATTGCTATGCTCTAGATAATACCTTGGTTCTTTGTCTTAACTCAAGAAGACTCTAATGAGCATGAACTCCCAATTGCGTTCATGAGCTATATTATGAAGAATCATGAGTTAAAATACACCATGATGGAGAAGCATGCTTTTGTAGTGGTCAAAGCTGTTAAGCAGTTTCGTTTTTATATCCTCAACTCTCACTCCATGGTGTTGGTTCCAGATACAACTGTTAAGTCAATCCTCACACAACAAGAATTTGGATCCAAGAGAGGGAATTGGGTTGCTAAGGTCCAAGAATATGACATTGACATCAAACCGACCAAGCTGGTTCGTGGAAAAGGCCTTTGTGAGCTCATTGCTGAAGGAGCTAAGCATGAATTACTGGAGAAAGTTGACCTTCCTACTGTTCTGTTCCTTAGTTCAGTTGACGAATGGTATGCTGACATCACCCATTTTCTCACCTATGGGGAATGCCCCTCTCATTTAACTGCCAAAGAAAAGAGGACTGTTAAATTGAGGTCAGTGCAAAATGTATTGTGGGAAAATGCCTTGTTCAAGCGTGGGTTAGATGGGATATTTTTGAAGTGTGTGGACAAGGAACAACAGAGAAAGTTTCTCTCAGCTTTTCATGATCAGGCATGTGGAGGGCACTATTTGTCAATGGTTACAGCTCATAAGATACTCTGTGGAGGATACTACTGGCCTTTCTTATTCGAGAGATGCATCCAAGTGGGTGGATAAATGTGAGGCTTGTCGGACCTTTGTGGGAAGACCTAAATTGGCTTCTTTGCCTCTCGAAGCCGATTGTGATTGAGGAACCATTTCAACAAGTGGGGTTTGGACTTCATTGGTACACTTAATCCTACTTCTAGTGCTGGTCACACTCATGTACTAAGCGCCACGGACTACTTCACCAAATGGGTGGAAGCTATTCCGATTAAGAGCACTATACGAAGTGGTATGCAACTTCATCAAAGAGAACATCTTGGTAAGGTATGGTATACCTAATAAGATCAGAGATAATGCTTCGAATTTCTCTTTAGCTGAGATAATGGACTTCTGCTATGGATATGGCATCTCCCTGGCTCATTCTTCAGATTACTACCCTTAGGGAAATGGGCAAGCAGAATCCACTAACAAAAATCTGGTGACTATTATAAGGAAGTTAGTCAATGAGTCTCAACGAAACTGGCACAAGAAGCTCTATGATGCTCTTTGGGTAGACAGATTACACCAAAGAGAGCTATTGGAATGTCTCCTTTTCAAGTGGTATATGGAGTAGAAGCTCAATTGCCAGTAACAGTGGAACTGCCAGCCTTGTATCTAATGAAGGCCATTGAGGATACTAGTTTCAGTGATGCTCTGGATAAGAGAATTATGTACCTTCACAAACTGAATGAGGACAGATTGGAGGTTGCTGATAGGATATCTGTTCACCAGCAGAAGGTTAAGGTCCTGTTTGACAAGAAAGCCAGGTTCAGAGATTTCCAAGTTGGAGACACTGTGTTGTTATGGGATAAAAGGCATGAACCTCGTGGCAGCCATGGAAAGTTTGATTCCCTATGGCTCGGACCTTTCAAGATCAGACACTTTGCTGGTGAGAATTCCTTTTATCTTGATTACATGGATGGTTCTTCTCTCCCACTTCCTTATAGTGGGCAGTATCTCAAGTTGTTCAAGTCATAGGTGATTAGGGAGTCCTTTGTATATTCTGTACAGTGTTTTTGTTTTTCTTTCCTTTTCTGTTTTGGTGTGTTGTCCTCTGTATTGGTCTACTTTTTGACTCCGTGGCCCAATGGATAAGGTACTGGTCTGCTTCCCGAGTTTGTCTAAGTTCTTACCTTGTCTCATTCCTTGAATTTATGCCAAGTCATCCCCAGAAGGAGCCAGCTGTTGTCCACTCAAAATTCCCTGCTCTGATGAAGGTAAAAATTTCAAAATTTTGAGTTTAAATGTTTTCTCTAAAGTACCTAAGTCGTGAAATTGAGAAAATCTACGTTTTTGGGTCATTTTGAGTGATTTTCGGGCCTGTCGGAACTTTTTGTCCCAACTGTCCCAAGTTCAAAAGTGCGTTCTGTTCCCCGATCGGCCGATTTCCCCGAAGTTGTCCCGATTTCGGGCCCGTCGGAACTTTTCGTCCCAAGTGTCCCAAACTTATTGTGCGAGCTATTCCATTTTCGGCTGAAACACCCGAACCGTGTACTTCGCACTTTCGTGTCCCAAATGTCCCAAATCAAATTATGCAAGTTGTTCCATTTTCGGCCGATTCACCGAACCGCGCCCTTCGGAACTTTTCGTCCCGAATGTCCCAAAGTTCAAACGGGCCTCTTTGTTCCATTTTCGGCCGAAACACCCGAACCGCGTCCTTCGCGCGTTTTCGTCCCAAATGTCCCAAAATGCATTTGTGCGTCTTCTCCCTGTTTCACCCGAATCGGCCGAGCCGCGTGTTTCGCGCATTCGCGTCTCACATGTCCCAAGTGAACCAAGTGTCATTCGTGCTTATTTTTCCCACTCTACCCGAATATCATGCTTATTCAAATTGGTGGGTATGTATTAAATGCGCATTTATGACCTTTTCTCTCTCTAAACGGCTATATAACGAGCATTTCCCCTTTGCATTTTTCGCACTACTTCCATGCTATCTTTTGCTCGAACCCTTGCAATTTGAAAACTGCGCGTGTATCCCCTCCCTCTGTAATTCCTTTCCGAGTCTGGTTTGCGGCTCTGTCCTCCTAGCTACTATCAATATGAAGATCAAGTTTCAGGGACAGGAACAAATTTCACCACTTGAGTCTGCCGTTCATAATATTGGGGACAGCGAAGCTCGTCATCTCGATTTCAGTGATTTTTGGGTGAGAATGGCAGACGCAAACCCTACACCAATGGCACAAATGATTCACGATAGCGGTTTGGCTTTTGCTGGAGGTTTCCCGATCTCGGTACAGTGCGCTCATTGTGCTTTCGTGTGGAGCTCACTTCGACCCTGTTTCCAGTGAATTAACCAATATACACGGGGAGCTCATCGCCAAGCTGGACGCTGCCGCTATTAGCACCGCACTGAGAATCCCAGAGATGGATAATGCCATAGTCGTTTCCCGGGATCAAGCACAGGCCCTGTTTAATCAAGATAGCGACAAATTCAAGGCACGAGTGGCGAAGTCATGGCTTAAAAACCCTAGGAAGGGAGCCTCTCGCCTGTCCAAAACCCTTTTCCGGGAAGATTTTAATGAAGAATTGTCTGACTTTATAATTCTGCTGGCTCGGGTTATGGGTTTGCCCTCTACCAACGAATTCCACTTCTGGATGTGCCCGCTCATCAGCATGGTGTGTGAGGGAATGCAAAATATTAACTGGGCAGAGATCATCAGCATGAATTTGGCAGAGCAGCTGTCCAATGTACAGAAAACGAAGAAGTTCTACATGACTTCTTACCTGATGTATACCCTGGCAGCGTCACGACAATGGTTTGGCTTTTCCTACCTTGACGCTCACAAAGATGATCCAGTATATGCCTACTACCCGCAGTTCACCCTGGAGACCAGCAATCATAATTTCAGAAGGGTCAATGATGCTTTCACCATGTACGTGGTCAGGCTGCTCGAAGGTGATACTGCTAGAAGGTTTTCAGATGAAGCCATGAACCTGATATCGCAATATGGTGCTTATTTCATCCAATTCAGGAAATTTTCTTATATCAGGCTTGCTGGCTATGAGAGCACCCCTCTGAGGCTTCCCATGTTCTGTAATGATAAGATGGCTTTGATTGAAGTATGCAGGCAATTAGACAAACTACACAGAACCTGCAGGGACAAGAAGATTTCCGGTTTGCACTTTCCCATTTCTTTGGGAAATTACACTTGTAAAACAGCCCTGGATGCACAGAACATAGAGAGAGCCCTGGTTCCTATCACTGTCCATTTCTTCAAGCCAAGAACCTGCTTTGACTTGAAGAAGTTCATTGAACAGAACATCAAGATAATCTACCATCATAGGGCAGATACAGAAGACTACTGGGCTGACTGTGCAGATGATTTTGAGGCCAGGAGAAGGCATTGTGGCAGGTTCTCCCTGCAATTGATCCAAGAACTCGGCTTGTACCAAGTTCCCGAAGGACTCCAGGATGACAATTCTGATCTATACTCATATGAGTATGACAGTGTGATTAAGCACACCCCCTTGGAGGACTTGGATTGGAACAGGAAAGAAAAAGATGATCTGGCTGAGATCCTTGCTCCAGTCTTAGTCAGGACTAAGGTCTGGTTTGACAAGAAAGTTCGAGAGCTCAGAAGGCACTCAGGAGAATCCTCTTCCAAGGATGTTTCAACACCAAGGAGAGAGGCATCGGTTCCCAGGTCAGAAACACCAGTGCAAACCCCACCTGCCTCATCAATACAAGGACCTGCAGCTTCCACTCCTTCTTCATCCACTCAAGTGTACCAGAAGAAACTCAAGGAGGTTAAGAAGGAGCCTATGGAAAGTGACCCTCAAAGAAAGCAGGTAGAGTTGCCTATGGGACCAGAGAACATCATTGTTCTCAGTGAAAGTGAAGAAAGTGAAGTACCAACTCCTGCAAGTGCTCCTGAAGATCCAGCTGATAAAGATAAAGAAATCCAGAGCACTGAGCTTTCAGGTGATGTTGACTCTTCTGCCGCAATTGCCCCAAGTGCCCCACTCACCTCTCAACTCGAGTCAACAGCTGCGCAGACCTTGAGCGTCATGAGCTCTCTGTCTCTTGGTCCCCTTGCCCCTCCTGCTGATTCCTCTTCCTCTTTTGCGTGGGTGCAACCTTTGGTTGACAAAAGGAAGAGGAAATTTTCCTCTCGAAGCTCAGGACCAAATTTTGATGCTGTTGCAGCCTTGTTGGGCACCACTCCTTCTCGTGCCAAGAAAGCCAAGGTTACCTCTAGAATAGTGTCTGATGCTCAAGGTCAGCAATTCTGGAGATTGCTAAGCCTACAAGTGAGACAAATCAGAGCAAGACTTGCTGGCATCTGACTTGGAGCTTTCAAGAATTCCAATGGGAGAGTCTACTCCTGAAGGTGAGATTCATAACCTCCAAGAAACAGTCACAAGAGTCATTGGGAGGGTAGAAAAGGGCAACAAACTATTGAGCAATTAGAAGAACAGGCCCAAATTCTCACAGGTTTCATCAAGTCTCTTTTGTCTAAGGACAAAGTTTTGGACCCTACCCCATTGACTACTCTCCCACCTCCTGTAATTCTAAGCCAAGATGAAGTGCAGAGTATCAAAGATATGCACAAGTATTCTGTCTATGGCAGAGCTATTGAAGCCCTGGTGGATGACATGCTTGTTGCTGGATTAAACTTCATCGATGAAGCTTTCAAACTCCATGAAAAGGTGAGCAATGTGCAACTGAAGCTCTCCTCCACTATCAATATCATGGATAAAGAGCTCAAACTCTGGAGCAGTTGCATAGTAGACCTCCGACTCATGGGACAGGCAGATGAGAACATTTTGTTGGCAAGTAAAGTCTTTGATGATGCAAAGGATAATCTGTCGAAGTCCTGGGTCTACAGCGTGGAGTGGAAGATCAGAGTCCTGGAGGAGGCTTTGGGAGAACTGAAGAACAGTTGGCAGAAGGGCGAAGCTTTCAAGACACTGGTTGTCTCTGCTTTCAAAGATATACACTGCCATCTTCAAGATGAAACTTCTGGTGTACTCCTTTCCTTGCAAGAAATCAAAGCTCAATTCAGAGCTTTTGTCAAAGATAACTTATTCAAGGAAAGTTCCATCTCCAAGGAGAAAATGAAGGAGATTTTCTCTCTTCAATCTGCCATTGAAGAAGCAAACAAAGATTATCATACTCATGTCGAGTTTGATAAAGAGATGGAGAAGTGTCTTGGATTTTGGACTCAGTCTACGACCAACACGTCAGTCCCTCGTGGCAGAGACATAGCTGAGGCGTTAAAGAAGTTCAGGCAGCGGATTTTGAAGTCAGTGGGCCCCTCTCAGTCATAACCACCTGTCTTCTTCTCCTTATTCTTCTCTTCTTTTCTAATTCTTTTTCTCGGATTCATTGTAATAAGTTGAGGTATTGCGATTGGCAATCCTTAACTAATCTTTAGTTAAAAGAAGTAGTTACAAAGAGTAACTGATTTGTAAGCTATATAATGGCCTTTCCACGCCATTTTGAAGGAGGAAGAACTTGGCTTATTTTCTGAAAAGTGTAAATATATTATAAAGAAATCAATACAGAAGGACTTTCCATTCTTTGTCTATCTGATCTCTGTTATTCCTAAGCTTTCATTTATTTTCTTTGTGAAGATCATTTGTCTCAAGTTTGTTAGTCTTACCGATTGCATACTCTTCAACTTTGCAAGCCTGGTGATCTTGTATAACCAAGAAGGAACTTTGTGTCCTTGATTAATGAATCTGTGTTATGTTAAGAAACTTTGTGTTCTAGCAGATGTTATTTACAGAACTTTGTGTCTTTGAATTCCATCTTATTTATCCGATACAAATGATCTTGTTTCAATTCACTGTGACTTCGCATACATAAAGAATTACTCTGATATCTATAATTCTGCATGTTGCCTTTCTGCTCTTTCCCGTACTCTCATTTCCTCAGTCCTTTTGTAATTGATGATCTTCATAGAAAACACTTTCGTGATATCCAAGTTTAACCAACAAATCATGTCTTGTACATTTGTAAATAAGTTCGTTTCTGAATAAGGGAACCTCTCCCATTAAAGAGGAGGGACTTCTTGTCCCCTGACTGTTGCTCTTCGTAAAGTCCTATCTGACGACCAACACCAGTCAACCCAAAACTGATGCCGATAACCCTAAACCATCGTTGTTACCATATAACTATTTTGGTAACTTTATTTAAGGGGTTAGACACATTCTTGAGTTTTAGAGAAAATGAGATATGCATGCAAGAAAGAACCAAATATCTTTCACACTTTTAAAAAACCATAGCCAATACAACCATTGATCAGAAGATATTTGCATTCATAGGAGCATTCTAGGAAGCACTTCCATGGCACTAATAACCATCTCACCACCAACCATCACCATCACTCCGACCATTGAATCCTGCACAATAGTAAGTGTGTTTCTAACTCCGCACCATTTCATTTCTATTCAATTTATAAGAGTTCTTCACCTTTTTTTTTCAACCACCATTTATATTTTTACCTCACCACTATTGCCTTCCTGTGAACCTAAACATTTCCATCACTCATAACCATTTTAATCACCTCTGTCTACTCCTGAGTACCTCTAAATATTCCCAACACCTCCCTAAACCTAAACCAACTCCTTACCATCTCTAATTCAGTCTTAGACAAATCCCCAAAACCATGAACTATTGAGTTATTATCAGCCCGCACTAACTGTCGTCAGTTCTTACTAAACCGTCATTGGTCATACCAGAATGACATCGGTCTTTGTATTTGGCAGTCCTATTAGATCCCAATAACCTTTTCCAAGTGACTCAAGTGACCTAGAATCTAACCCTGACCTGTTCCAACACCTTAATTATTTACCTCATTTCTAGATCTGATCATAGCCTAGCCTGTTATGTTAGATTTACTTATTGTATTTGGATGAGATACCTAAATCATATCAACTACAATCGAACTTTGTGTATTTGTGTCATTTCTTGCATTAAATTGTATTAAATAGTGGGTTGACTACCACCGAGTTAGTATCACACTTTTGGATCTAGCATACACTAGAAACCCACCGACATATATCGTTTAACTTTCTTGTGGTCTTGTTGTGTATTTCAGGTAGTTCCTCCTAGCCAAAAGGAAGCTCTCACAAAGAATCGATAGGGAAGTCAAAACACCGCAACAACCTTCAAAATTACCGTCATAATAGGTATTCCTCCTTGGCCCACACCCTTATATATTTCATGTAAAAACTTAAAGAAAATGGTGAAACATTTTGGCACACTCGAAGTGGGACCCATCCGAGGTTCCTTGCATTTTATTCATTCCTAGGCAAAAGTTGTGTGTTTGTTTCCTTCAAAATATTACACACTAATTTTCTCTCTAGAATATTTCCTCTTTATATTGTTTAAAAGAAACCATGTTTTTTGGTGCCATAAAAAGAATAATTATTTTCTTTCATTAGTATTGCATTAGTGAAAGAATATTCCTCTTCCTATTCATTATTTGTTACATCAAATAACACACTTCAAGTTGGGCTTAAAACACTTGTATAACATTCTGATTCATTGCGTCTTAGATCATATTAAAATGAGGGTATCCTATATGTTGGAAGTCATGCCCAATCGATGGTTAGTCATAATGAATCGTAGAAAAGTACATTCTTTCTTCTCTCTATTTTCCAAACTACACAAATTGGAATATCTTCTTCAAAAACATCCCACACAGAAGAAGGTATCAACGATCACACAATCAGAGGATTGACAGTTGGCACCCAACTGGTTATCTCTGTCTAGTATGTCATTAGAGAATGGCCTACCACAACTATAACATAACCTGAAACCTCACCTTTAGAATTTTCTTCTTCGTAGGAAGCCTTCCCAACCAAAAAATCTACTCTAAATTCATGAGTCAGTATTTTAAATATCATAAGCTAAACATACTAAATTCACTTGTTGGGTTACATATTGTTCTTAGTTTTATGCTTCACGTACGTTTTGAGGTGTGAGGGTAAGATTCTTCATTTTTATTTTTTCCTTTCACACTCTACCATCACAGTTGGAGTATTATGAATTTCTCAGAGTGTGTCAAGACCTCATCTTATCATCCCCAGACTTCGGGTTGATTATTCATCTAATCTAAATTCACAAACATTCATTTTTCTTCATTCTTCAGATTTCACAAGAATCGACATTAGTTCAAAGTGACCTCTGCATTGGTTTACATCCACCACCATCAATTTACCTAACTAGCATCAGTTCCTTGTTCTTTTGGTTAATTTACCAAAAAGACACTTATCTCATCTTCTCTTATGTTTGGATTCTCTCTGTGTATCATTGTATTCTCTCTGTACTCGATAATAGTCACCTTATACAACTTTTTTTTGTCTGACAATCATTAGTTTCTAGCTCATTTGCTAAAACTGTCATTTCCTCATAGTAATTGGTATTGGTTCTTGTAATCGATATCGGTCACCTTGATCAAGTTATCGCTAGTTAGATCGAGTCAGTAATTTTGTTTTGATTTTAATCAAAACATTTACCAAATTTCCCTCCTTAATTTGTTTTGTCCCATCTCTATTGTTCCCTATGTCATTTACAAAGTATAGTTCACTTGATATATGTTGATTCACATGGTGTTGACTCGCATCCAAACTAACACCCTCGTATTTCATGCCATCCATTAGCCACTCCCACCTAGTCCATCACCACCATCCATTCTATCACTTATGGATCCGAATCATCTTATTCCCATCACTACCACCGACGAGGAGTTTGTGAGATTCTCAACCGTAATCCTTCTACCCTCCAAGATTACCTTGCTTATTCTTCCACCCAGGATTCCTCAAGAAAGTTAATATATGACATGCCCGTATCAATCCCTCCTGCTCTAGCCCCCACTTTTCGTCAGTGGCACCGGGATTCGGCGCTACCATCATCCACTTTATCTCCTATGGTGTCTTAGCTAAATCCCATAGCTGTTATAACTACACCATCTACATCATCAATTGTACCGTGACATGAATATCCTCTCGATAATCGCTATGAGATAGTTTCATCCGCACTCGCCATTTCACATATACCTATCGCATCAAACCACCTCTAGTGTCAAAACTTACACCCCTTTCCAAAACCTCATCCTTTCTATCCCATAATCCTTACCCCCAATCGCCACTAGATTTGTTACAACTACCCCACCCACTTACACATACTACCAACAACCCCCGACCTCATCTATTGCTTATGCTGGCTATGTGCCACCTACATCTATTCCTCCTATATAGTTCTCATACTCAGCCGTAACCATACACCAACATACCACCCACTTCATACATTCAACATCAACCCCTTTTTCTGCAAGGGGCACCCATTCATCCCAACCTACTAACGACCTCATTAAAATGATGATGGAGAAGATGCAGACTTTAGAAACATCTATTGCTAGCTCCCGTACTTCTTTAACATATGATGAAATATGTAATGAGCATATCCATCCATCTATTCCCATTCATCCTTACCCAAAGGCATTGGGAAATGCCTAAATTTAATTGCTTCAATAGTAAATAAGACCCGCAACAAAAATTGTGGTCATTCAAACATGGGTGTTACCTAATCACCCACGATGAAGCTTTTCTCCTACAAACTTTCCCAATGTCCTTAATAGGACCAGCATTGGATTGGTATAATGGACTATGTTGACATTCTGTTTATTCTTTTAATCAAGTGACCCAAGCTTTCTTAGATCATTTTTCAATCAATGTTACCAAGAAAGTCACCATGACCAATCTCTATTCAACCCAATAGTACGAAGACGAATCTATCACAGATTTCATTGCCCTCTGACGTTGCAGTCTTATTAATTAAGTGGTGCTCCAATTGCCTCGCACGAAACTTATTGAATTGTTCACTACAGCTTATGCTAGACACATCTCACCAACTTTACAAGTCCAAACCTTCAAAACCTTTGATGAATCTTTCAAAATGGCCCGAAAACTTGAAATTCATGCCATTGAAGAAAGGAAGATCTAATTACAAAACAAGAATACCCCATTCAAATCAAATGACTCTTATTCATCTTCAAAACCTCAAAATAACTATTCAAAGCCCAAAGTATCTGCCAACATGGTAGTCCTCAAGGCGGGTCCACCTCATCCTTATAATCAAGCCCAACCTTCTTCCAATATTTCTCCCATCCAGGCCTTTCAGCTACGATGGGAACAATGGAAATACACTTCAATTGGAGATCCCTATTCATCAGTCTTGGAAAAGCTTCTTAAAGTTAGATCCATTACACTTCCTCCCATAAAACCTCATACATGTTTTGATCCTGCTTGTCCCATGTTGGCATGGTATAAAGAACACAACTACTATAATTATCATCATGTTAAAGGACATAGTGATGGTAACTACATAATTTTTAAAAAAATGTTGAAGAGATGATAAACAATTGAGAATTTGTCATAGACAACCCGAATGGGCCATAAAATTAGAATTTTCACATCTTCAAAAATTCGTTCCCTAATCATAAACCATTGTTTAATCAAAATAGAAAATCTTCATCTATCGACAACAATGTCCGTGAGGTTCACGCAGTTTTTGATATCGTGCCAACTGCTCTCAAAACCTACCTACTTCATCTATTAAGGAATTCTTGGAATGAGCTCCTACACCCATAGAGGAGTATAATTATTCTACTTCTCCACCCAAAGAGGAGTCCCCCTCATCTCCCCTTGCTCTCATGGAGGAACTCACACTTTCTACCGATGTCGTGTCATCGTCTGCTTCCTAGCCTTTTGAACTATCAACACTTGTTACTCTCCCATCCACAAGAGAATCATCATCGCCTTCTCCTCCACCAAGAGAGAAGTCTACCTCACCTAACCTATTATCTCTCCTACCCATGGGAGATTCTTCAGACATGTCACTACCTATCAGGGACAATTTTCCCCTAGCATCCTAGGACCCTATTGACATGATCTTGGCTCTTTACCTACAAAATGCAAGGCTAGCCAATTCCCTATATCACAAACCTATTTTATAGGCATTACCACCCAATCCATTCCCTTCTCTTCTTCAGAAGTCCCATTTTCATGGTTGGTCAATCATTTGGATTACATTGATCATTCCATACTCCGGGTATAGCTTTGGCTCCCCATTTTGACCCAAATGCAAATATTTCTTGAAGATATTTCCACAATCTACCTAATGGTATTTTTGGAAACCAAAACTACACCGATTAGGCCGATTGAAATGAATTCCTCTTCATCATCCCTACCTCCATCCAAACTTATACCTATCAATACAACTATTCCCAAACCTAAAAAACCTACCCACACTTATCCCCCACCCATATCTAGACCCAACACTACTTTGGGTGTTATGCCGACTTCAAGCCTTACTCACCCACCTATCAGATTAGACCTAGCTACATCTTCCCAAGTTTGTAGCAACATTATCCTCTCACCTAAAAGGAAAACCAACATTCTAGGCCATGTACACCGGTCTCCCTACCACACCTTTGTCATCTTCCCCCTTCCATCTATCCTAGGGAATCATCCATCAACCTTAATAAAAATTCTCTTACCATATGCTAGTCAAAAGATAAACAATATACTACTACATAATGAGCCTTTGTTACACCTCATCCACCCAAAAACCAAACTCCCTCACTCTCACCCATGCACTTCATGCCACCTATACCTCCGCCAGTTACCATAGCCCCAACCTTGCCTATACTACTTCAATCAATGCCGTCTACCCAACCTCTACCAATTACCTCCATCAGAACTCGGTTGCCCGAATTGGTAACCCGTCCTCTTCCACCATCTAATTTTCCTTCTATATGATAGTGTTAAGGGTACATTTTAAAAATCAGTTTAGGACTACCACCCAAAGTAGGGCAGTGGTTCTAGACAGAATGTCAAAATATGCTCAAAACTTGACTTTTTTGGGATTTTTGAGAGTTTACTATGTTTTTGCTAAGCTTATTGTGTGATTTAATTTACTAACTTGCTCTTTTCTCATGTTTTGGTGGATGTAGAAGAAGGTGGAGTACATACGTTGTGGCAGAGAGAGAGTTTGATTGGCTCCTTGGGATTTTAGATCAGTTGACCCAGGCCGAGACAGATCTTTACAAAGTGGGCAGACATCTGGGGGATAGCACGGGTGCCCCATGTTTCTCATGCAGTCACATTCTGTGTGACTTATTTTCTTACTAGGATGTAGACCGGAACACTTTCTAGTTCCCAGAGTGTCAAGGGGAGTGGACTATCACTCTGGAGGATGTATACCACATTCTTGGACTCCCAAGATTGGTAGGGATCTTACATTGACAACAATAGGGTCCAAAGCCGTGATGACACAATAGGCTACATAGATGGGAGACATTATTGTCTCATCTAGCTCGAAGAAGGGAATTAAGGTTTTATCTACATGCTATTTCTCCCATTCATATCCTTTGGAGATCCATCATGGGTATCCTTTCCTTGAGACTAATCAGGGACAAGGGAGGAGATACACTCTTATATTGTTGGGCCCCCATCATTGCACAGATCAAAGCTCATGGACATAAGTATTCCCGGGAATAGATATTCTGGGACCATATACCATGACTTATATAGAGTTTTCAGATTCAGTGGAAATTCCTTGAGCTACCCTACCTGGGTTATGAGTTGGGTCTATGAGATTTTCATCTCGTATGGCAGGGGGTATAGGTATCAGATCCAGAGGCTATCTAGGTAGCTAGATGGACAAGCATGTCAATGCTCTAGACACCACATCAGCCAGTGGCCTCCATAACTACAATAGACATGACCACCACACCCTATCAAGACATGGTAGGGATATGGGGTGAGGAGACTACGATGATGGTAGCTTGTTCTTCCATGAGCCAGCTAGTTGACAGAGCCGGGAGGCTAGAGATTCACCCCTTTGACCGGGTACCCCAGCAATTCGGTCTTCCATACCCTATCATGCTTCCTCCAAAGTGGCACCGCCTTTTGCAGGACTCTTTAGGAGGCACAGAGAGGTCTTAGAGGGGATCTTGGTTGTAGTTATTACTCATGGTGTGCTTATTGTAGTCGTGCATGTAGTCTAGGATCGTCGGGTAGCTGGTGCTCCTCAATCACTCTTACTTAAGATTGGGGTGGCTCCGCTCATAATGGGGAAGAGGATGAGACGATCAATTTGGAATTTGAATTTGAGGAGGATGCGGGAGATGATACAGAGGGGTGGTCGGTTGGAGATGAGGATGAGGGGACATGACCTTCGCAGGGGGTTGATAAAGAACCCTGAGTGGCATGATACTCAAGAGATCCTTAGAGCAGCACATGAGGAGGTGAGCACGGAGAGAGAGACTCTGGTCTTAGATGAGACACTTGGAGGGGATGATGAGTTTATGATTGGGCAACACCATGCCTCGAATCTGGGAGTCTCCATAGCCACCAATAGCTAGTGTCGCGGCAGTCATTGATCCCACATGGATGCCCGAAGTCCCGAGTATGTTTAATACTCCTTTCTCAAATTTGTCTATCAATTTTCACATGTTTAGCTTAGCATTATCTTTTGATTTACATGATTTGATTTTATCTTAGCTCACTATCTCTTCTTTTTCTTTTTGTAGTGTCCACACATGAGTGGCGAGAGATCATTTTTCAAGTATGTGTGGACACCCTATTGATCCCCTCAGGGAAGACTCAAGCTGAGTTGACAGCTGATACATGGCAGCCCTTAGCCGCCGGCCAACATACCGACGTGTTTTCTCCCATCTAGAAGGTCATGGAGATAGTGACCTCCCTTTGTACCACAGTAGCTAGATACGAGACCGCTGAGTGCCTGATGAGGCAAAGCCATTCTCATAGTGAGGCTACAGGTAGTGGGTGCCACCATGAGCACTCACACCATTTAGTCCATTCTCAGTGCCGCCATAGCCACAAAGCAGAGCCCTAGACACAGTCACGCACCATCTAAAGGATCCCTTAGGGATTCACAGCCATTGAATGTTTATATCTTTTTGTATGTTTCGGGCTCATTGCGATAATTTTTTACCATGCCTAGTGCATGACAACATTGTATACAAACTTGATCCACTATGATATATACCGACTCTATTTTTGGTTCAGCATTCCATTGTATCCGAGTTGACTCTCTTTTCCTTATCTCTCATGTTTACTCTAGATGTTTAGAATTTATACTTTTCTATGCTTTTTAGAATGTATGCAATGGATGTGAAATGATAACAGAATGATTTATTTTTGTATTTCATAATGCTGATATATGATGATGTAAACACAATGTGATCTTAAAATTAGTTTCTTTTACAATCTTTGGTACTTCATATTTGTCTTGACAAAATGTTATTCTATTTTGATACGATAAATAGATATGCTTGACCCACTTCTAACCCCACACAACTAGTAAGATGCGAGGGCTCAACACCAAGAGTTAGAAAGGGCACAAGCCATGAAATTTGTTGGATGGTAGTGATGAGAGAAGGACAAAGGTTTGACAGAACCAAATTTGGACACTACAACCTTACCCTACTCATGCTACTTCATAGTTTAGAATGTGAATTAATTTGCAGTTTATCTAGAATTCAATCCGTAGATGGCCACTTGGTTAACAAAATATGGTTTTTAGGGTTTTGAATTCTCTTGGAATTTTAAATGTCTAATTCACTTTGTTTTGACTTAGGATTTCACAGTAATTGATTTAATTTTTTATGACTTTCAGATTTGTTAAAGAGACCCCCTAAACCTTGCCCCATGCTACCAGTAGGAAGCAAAAGCTTATCACCATGGAAAAGGAATAGGTGAGTTAGAGAATTTAATTCATTTCCCAATTGTACATCACTAGTAAGAGATGCAAACTCAAAACCAAACGTTAGTAGGGAAAAGAAATGTGTAAAATAAAATTTTTTTGTTGATTTGCATTTGACTTGCTTATTTGGGAAAATTGTTTAGAATGTTCTTATTTCCAAGGAGATGTATGTGGGATAGATGTGACACCATGAAGCTTCTAGAATAGACCATGAACAAAAGACACCTATGCTAAGAAGAGACCAAAAGTAGAACCAAATATGAAGGCCTTGGTATGGTTACTGTCAAAATTTTGTCTTATCTTGTTTGGATTGATAAGTGATATAGAAATAGTTGATAATACAACGAAGATTTGAAGAGACATGATTTGAATGTTTAACCAATATTTTTAGAAGTTTTTAGGAATTTTTATAAGAATAAGTTCTGGTGTGTGTTATTTTCCACATCATTAGGTGAGTCATCTCACTTAGGTGAGATCGTAGGTCCATGTGTCATTTAGGGGTCATTATGAGATTCCCTTACGCGTCAGCGTGTCAGTGTGTCATTGGGAGTTACACTTCTATTCTGGGAATGTGACTCTCCCTTTCTACTCAAGTTGTCATGATTGTAAAGACCGGGTGTTACTCAGCACCTCCTATATGTACACCCTTTTTGATCTATGAGACAGAGGAGAGTTTTATGGCTTAACTAGGTTCTACCCGTGTTTTAAATCTTTGCATGCACATTCGGTTGATGCTCGCTCCTCCCGAGATCTCTTCACACTATCGTTCACACATTCGTTGATGTGCACGTTGTCCCTCGTGATCCTCACTTATAGGTTTTAAATCCTCTTTCATGGTATTAGAGCGGATCTTGTGGATCCGTTCACCCTTCGACACTTATTTGCATGTTTTCCAGCTTTCGGCATGATATTTAGATTCTCGTGCATGTGTCGTAATGGAAATTTTGACCGTGCCCTTCCTGCATTGATTTAGGTGTTTATACCTCTATTTGGGTTGTTCATGGTTTGTTTTCAGGTGTTCGTGGGTTTCTAGCTTTTGCATGCCATCTTCAGAGGTGATTTGCATTTTTGGGTGTTGTTTGAGGGCTTAGATTTGAGTTCCAGTTTTAGTACCTGAGGTCATTTTGTGGTCTAACGTTGGCTCGATACATATGCTCATGCTTGTCTAACTGCTTCTGAGTGGTTTTTTATGCACTGGTTTCTCGGGTTCATTTTGTTTGACTCATGTTTTGGCCACTTCAAAACCCCCTGCCTCTTTTTGGCACCTCGTGCACTGGTCTATAGCTCGAGTTCTCACGTGGGTTAATGTGTTTTGTATTGCTCAGCATTCAAACCACGTTCATTCTGCCACGTTCAGTTACTCAACATTCAAACGGCTCAGGTTTTACTCATGCATTGATTCTCCTTGTTATTTCTCATGCTTCACCATTTTTACTTACATTTTACCTTGACCTATAATGTTTGGCACCTTTGGCATTGGTTTCACGCATCTCTCGCTCAGTCTATAAATGGATGGTCGTTTATTTTCGTGTTTAACTCTATTGTGAGCTCCCCGTGTTTTTTTTTACTTTGTTCTCTCCATTGGGTTCTTCTCCACGCATTCCCAACTCCACTGGTTCAACAACTACCCACTCACCCAACATAACTCTCGATTTCCAGCTCTTTGACTGCTTTTACACTCTGCACTTCTTCATGCAACTACATTTTTTTCCACGTAGTTCTGCATAGACCATTTCACTCAACCCCAAAACTTGGCACATTTCTAGCACATGTAGTACCTAACTAGTTATATGCACATCCAGTCCACGTGGCAACCTCAAAATCTCCTCCAGCCTCCCACGTGACCTATGCAATTACATCTCACTGGGATTTGCAGCTCAAGGAGAACCTCGACATGTGGCTTGGGATTTTCTCCGCTTGGTCAACAATGCAAGCCAACATTCTTTTTTTGAATTGATTACTACTAAATCATTATCCTCTTTTTAATGTTTTAGGTCATTAAAAAACATTCATGGTATTGTAAATTTTCTAGGCTGTTTTTGGCTTGATCAATCAACCCTCCTACACTTGTTCAAGACGGAGGGCGAGGTCCGGGGTTGGCAGGAGGCTAATCCCCCTCGCAATCAAAACAAACCCTATCTAAAATTTCGTTCCATTTCCAATGGGTACCCACACGATACCCTTTGCACCCATTTCATGCACTTTTTTAATGTGTTTGCAACATCTAGTGCATTTTTCCATCAGTTGTGGGAATCATTTTAATGCTATAACTTTTGACTCGCTACTCATTTCTGAGTGCTTCCTTGGTCAAAGTTACATGATTTTTCACACATTACATGATGGCATTGCCAATTTTGTAAACACACTACTTTTATAAAGTGCCGCATTCTGGGGGGGTTGATCTGTACTCTTGGGCTTTCACACGTAGATGCATTATCGGCCGAGTCTGACATCTTACTTTTGTGCATCTTGCATTTTTCATCATGGAGAGTGCTCTTTCTAGACTTGAGCATTGTAGGATCACCTTACAGCCTCTCGCCACTTTTCATCGGGAGAGGAAACTATTTAGCTTGGCGTGCTTCCATGGAACGTTACTTCACCCATGAGGGTCTTGTACCCTTCTTGCTTGGGCCAGTTCCTACACCCACTGATCATTGTCATCTAGAGGACTTCCTCGACACTTGTGACCATGTATTTGGTCACATGATGATGTATGTCTCTCGATCTCTATAGTTTCACGTGGCAGACTCAGATCCGCCTCACCATGTCTGGAGCATTCTTCAGTCCCTCTATGGAGATCCTTCACATACTGCCACCATTATTGCTACTACTCGATTCATTGTCTCCTCCATTTCTTTCTATGATGGTAGTTCCACCGACATAGAATCATTTGGTTCTACTTCGATAATGAGGATTGTGCACCTAGTTCTGATGCAGAGAGCATTACAGAGGAATCTTCTCCTCTTTCTCTCAGTATTCTAGAGAGTGTTGCCACATCCCACATCTCATCAGATATCAAGCAGCCTCATACTCGGCCTCACATTGTCATTACACTAACCTCCTTTCCACTTCCGGTGTGCGAGGCCCACTTCACTCCTCTATCTTCATTGGATGACTCATACCTATCTGAAATTGCTCTTTTGTTTGTTGAACCCCCTCATTGGGACGAGTATCTACCTAACCTTAGTCATCTTTTCACAGAGTCTACTTGTGATGCACTACAGGTCCCTCATCCATCTACAGGTGTTTCAGAGGAGTTTATCATCTATGTTGTTAGGAGTTCCCCTTTTAGGAATCACGTCACTTCCACATTTACAGAGACCTTCATTGATCCACCCTCAACTGTGGATCCCTTTTTTGTTGTGGAGGATGTTCTGTTCCCTTCACATCACTTGGACATCCTTTCTGTGGGTGTTCGTCTTCACTTTGACAGTTCTACGCCTATGGAATTACCTTCGGTTCCTTTGCGCTCACTCGCTAGACCTATGTCACACTTCCATGCACCAGACTCAAAGTTCTTCGTGTTACTACCTTCATTTCCTTTGTGGAGTGGGTGGACTTCCAAAGCATGTCATTTATGTCCTTCCTAAGGGTAGGCACATAGTTTGTTGTGGGTGGCTCTTCTTTAGTCTAGAGGCAGAGGATCTCATCATCGACATTCTTCTAGGAGACTTCCTAGAGTTGTAGAGTTCAGATCTGTCCATGGCATCTTCTACATTCCTCTCGTCTCCCTCTTCTTCTCTCTTCTTCTTCTTTTCGAGAGATTACCTCTTTGTACATGGGTACCTTTTCAGGCTCATCTAGTCTGGGACCCATATTTGGCATCTTTCTTAGATTAGAGAGTGTTTTGTTCTCTTGTGGTGGATGTTTTTCCCACTAGGTTTTCCTTCACTGCTTGGGACCTTTTTCTTGTGCATGGGTACCTCATCAGGCTTTGTGCTAGGACCCATTTCTTGTTTTTGACTTGCCGCCTCATCCTAAGTTATGATGAAGGGGGTGTTGGTGTGTGTTATTTTCCACATCATTAGGTGAGTCATCTCACTTAGGTGAGATCGTAGGTCCATGTGTCATTTAGGGGTCATTATGAGATTCCCTTACACGTCAGTGCATCAGCGCGTTAGTGTGTCAGTGCATCAATGCGTCATATGCATCATTGGGAGTTACACTTCTATTCTAGGAATGTAACTCCCCTCTCTACTCGATTTGTCATGATTGTAGCATCGGGGTTACTTAACAACTCTCATATGTACACCCTTTTAATCATGAGATAGAGGAGAGTTTTATGGCTTAACCGAGTTCCGCCCATGGTTTAAATATTTGCATGCATATTCGGTTGATGCTCGCTCCTCCCTAGATCTCTTCACACTACCATTCACATGTCTGTTGATGTGCACATCGTCCCTCATGTTCCTTTCTTGCGGGTTTTAAACCCTCTTTCATAAGCTCCTTGATCATATTTTTTACAAAATGAACAAATAGATGAAAATGTAATGCATATGCAATAATGTACATATGAGAATGCCGATGGATCATGCGTAGTACCTCTTTAGGTGAAGAGAGTTTATGGATTTTCTAAACTCCTTGCCTTCTAGTGTACACAAGAGAAATGCGCCATTTTTATAGGCTTCAACTACTCGATATGAACCTAACCACCTAGTTCTCGAACCTGTCTTCCCTCACCGGTCTTCTTATCTATTTGGGCTTCGAGTCTTAATACAAAATATCCTTCATAAATATCACATTCATATACCTTTTTATTATATTTTGATCCATGCGGTCATTGAAAACACTATGTCATTGCTCATCATTCAATATAGCTTCACAAGACTTTCTAACTAGGAGATTCAAGCTTATCGATAACCCTCCTCTCCCAGATTCCATGTAGTGAAATACGGAGGTCGGGTATTTCGACTTCGAGTGGAATAACTTCCTCAACACCGAATACTAAGGAAAATGGGGTTGCCCCTGTTGGTGTTCTAACCAATGTTGGTAAGCCCACAAGGCCGTAAAAGCTTTACATGCCAATCTCATTTATTCTCCTTAACAATTTTTAGAAGAATGGAATTTAAAGTCTTATTGGTAGCCTAGCACTCACTGTCAGTTAGCCTAAGGGTAGTAGAGAGAAGCCACGTGATGGATTATTTTGAACTTTGTACACAACTCACACACCTTGTCATTTTTGAAAGATGTGCCATTATAGGAAATAATGACCTGTGGCACCCCATACCTACAAATGATCTGGTTCAGGATGAACTTAGCGATTACTGAGCTAGGAATAGTGGTAAGGGGCATGGCCTCTACCCACTTGGTAAAGTACTCTATGGCCATGATTATGAAATTATTGCCATCCATTGATAAGGGAGAGAATTTCCCTATCAGATCCAGGCCCCATGTGGAGAAGGGCCATGGAATTGAAATTGGTTGTAAAGCTTGTGCCGGTATGTGGATCTCATGGGAAAAATATTGACACTTGTGGCATCTACACACAAAATCTACCGCATCATGTTTGAGGGTGGGCTAGAAATAGCCCATCTGATGTATCTTCCGGGTAGTGGCATGGCCGCTAAGTGACCTCACATACCCTCTATATGACTCATAAAGAATCTTTTCAAATTCTTTGGCATCAACACATCTCAATAACATTCTGTCAAAGGCTCTACGATAAAGCACCTATTCCAAGATAACATACTTAGTAGAAATTATGTATAACCACCTTCTTTTTTGTGATGTTGCCCCTTCTGGGTATGTGTGGTCCATGATGAAATTGATAATGTCAATGTACCAAGGACATATAGAGATAGGGGTCCTGGTTTTAATGAAATATACGCACTCATCGGGAAAGTCCAAATCTACCAAATCATCCCCATTTAATGGATTATCAACCAATGATTCTCGTAATGATTTGAACCTTAATGAATTTTTGATTTACAAACGTTAACTCAAACTCACCCATTAATGTAATGAAACACCCAGCCTTTTTAGAAAAGGATCCCTACATGAGGAATGTTCATAAGTGGTCTGACTTGATGATGAACCTTGTTTCTTGATTGAGCATATAATGTCTTAAGTGCTTGGTTGCAAACACTTTAGCAAGGCATTCTTTTTCTGCCTGTGTGTAGTGTGTCTCATAATCAAGTAGCATCTAAATGATAAAGTAAACTACCCATTCCCACTTATCGTCATCCTCTTGAGCCAACGTACAGGCTAGTGAAATGTCTATAGCCCACAAATATAAGATCAAATGGTGATCTGACCTAGGTGGCATTAGCATGGGAGGGGACAATAAGAATTGTTTAACTTCCTCGAAGGCCTCATCGCATTCCTCCGTCCAATCAATGCTATAATATTTCTTCAACAAATTTTTGATTGGATGAATGGAGAAGGTCAAGTCAGGGATGAACCTTCGGATTGCACCAAGTTTCCCAAGAAAATATCTAATACTAGACTCATCCAATGGCAGAACCATTTCTAACACAACCTAGATTTTGGTTGGGTCAACATCAATCCCTCGTGAAGATATAATGTAACCCAGAAGCTTTCCTCCTGTTACACCGAAAACACATTTCTCTGGATTCAATGTGACACCATACTCAATTAAGCACAAGAGAATGATATGAAGCACCTTTAGGTGATCCCAAAGTGCTTCCTTGCCTTGGCTAGCAGGTCATCCATATAGGATTCCACAATATTATGAATAAGATCAAGAAATATGTAGGTCATTGCTTGTTGGTATGTAGTGCCAAAATTCTTAAGACCAAATGGCATGACAACATAACAATAAGTTCCCCAAGGAGTTATAAACATAGTTTTAGCTTGATCCTCGGTAGAGATTTTGATTTTATTATATCCCGAAAACCCATCCATGAGGGACAACAACTCAAATCTAGCTGTTGCATCAACAATAACATCAATGGATGGTAGTGGGAAATCATCCTTGGGACAAGCCTTGTTAATGTCTCGGAATTCTATGAAAATACGGATCTTTCCATTCTTTTTTAGAACAAGGAAAATGTTAGATACCCATTGTGAATAATCAACTGGCTTGATAAATCCTACCTGGAGAAGCTTCATTACTTCTTATTTTACCATAAGGAATACCTTTTGCTTCATAGGTCTTGATTTCTACTTAATTGGTTTGGCGCCCAACTTAGTGATGAGATTTCGAACCGCAATGTGTGGTGCAATTCCGTCATTTCTCAGAACTAAACGTGAAGGATTTCTGATGTTCTTTGAGGATTTGTGTATGAATTTCTACTTCCTCTAGAATTAAAGAGGACCCTAGTTTTAAGATTTTTGGTTCCTCCTCTGTTCGATGTTTATATCAATTGTTCTCTTAATTAAGGAGGCATTACCCTCCTAAAAATCAAAGTGGGGCTAGTGGAAACTTCAATTCCCCTTCTTCTTCTACCTCGTAAATTTCAAGATCTCTTCCCAGATAGGACTCAATCATTGGATTCCAAAAATAAGAAGAAGAACGTGGAATTAGGGAAAGGTCTACCTTGTGCAAAGTAAGATGCATCTCTACCAAAGCGTTTAAATAATTTAAATTTGACTCATCCCCATCGATGTGGTCCGAAGAGTCAAGCTAGTCCTCATCTTTCACGTATGTCAACATTGACACTACTAGAATTTTATGAATCAAAGATTCAACACGGAGTCAAACCGTGAAGTTGGTATCTTCTAAATCATTACTTGGGGTGAAGCGTGATGCAGAATTTGCTATAAAGTCTACCTAAAGGATTTTTTCACGTGGAACTGCCTCGATTGATATAAAATCAAACCCCTTAGTTAGGCTCAACACGACAGTTTTATAGAGTTGTAAGTGTTCAGCCCTAATCTCGTATACCTCGGATACCTAATTCATGACTAGCTATGAATCACCCAACACCCTAATATTTAGGATGCCCATTCTCTTAGCTATAATGAGTCCTAATAGGAGAGCCCCATACTCAGCCCCATTGTTTGTGCATTTGAAATTTAATTTGAAAGCAAAAGGTAAAAACCTTCCTTTGGGCAAAGTAAGGATTCCACCCGCCCTAACATCAAGCAAAACTTGACCCCATCAAAATGGAGGGTCTAGTAATTACTTAGAAAGACAGATGTTGAGTCATCCTTTGTAAGTTCTCCTTTTATCTCGGTTACATCCACCATGAAAACCTCATCTACTAGAAGGGAACCAAGTCCCAAAGCATGTCCCATACCCATGGAATCAAAGGAGAGAAGGATAGGAAAATCCTCTTCTAATAGTTCAACAATCTCGACTGTAGTTCCTAAAGATACCATCTCTACAAAAAAAATTTCATCCTTGACCGCTGGAATACCATCAATCAAACCTGTAACTTCTAATTCCATTGTGGGAACCAGATTTTCTTCTAGAACCATTTTTATCGGTTTGTTTAACTAATTCGTAGGAAGTTCGAATTCAGAATGGACCCCTAAATTTTTCTTCAAGTTGGCAAAATGTATATCAAAGGGTTTTGGATCACCTTGAGTGAAAAATAATTTCCCTAAATACAAGAATCTGAATTCCTGGAATAGGGTCAAGGGGATTGCTTTCATGTGGTGGATCCATGGATGGCCAAGGATCATATTTTAGTTGGTTTCCCAATCTATAATATAAAACTCAATGAGTACCGTCTTGGGCCCAAGAGTAACTGGTAATAATATGGTTCCGATCGAGGTTTCCTTGAGGCTCTCATAGCCCCTCAACGTGTTTCACATTGAGGAGAAATTAATCTCCCCATATCCTAACTTCTGAAGAAAAGATAAGGGGACTATATTAACCGATTCCCCATCATCGATCATTCATGCGTTTCACATAATTGTTGTAGATCTAAACCTATAAAAACAAGGTCGATTGCCTCTACGAGCTATTTAAACATACGTGAGCATCTTTCTTATCTTAAATACAAACCCAATATCCCTTTTGGGTTTCCTGGAGGGAAAATGTCAAATTCTATATGGTTTATTTGTGCCTCTAGAGAGGGGTAACGTTAATTAGATGGCCAAAACCAAGTGCTTCTAAGAGAGTGGCTCAATGAGCGGGGTAATTCTTGAGAGATCCAGAAAGGAAATGTGTGAATAGGTCTTGGTTAGATCACTGATCAAATCATAAGCCCCTATTGGCTTGTTTAGCGTGTCATGAACACTATTTGAGATAACTGGATAAATTGGGATCGACTACGATGAATAGTCTCTGGCTCTTGTTGCAACATTAATTTGGGGTTCAATGTCTAACTCAACCAAACCTATGATCTTTGTTTGTTGGTGACCATCTAAAGGATGTGCCACTTGTGGGTTTGATAAAGTTAAGGCTTCATGATCATGAGTCCCTATTACAATGCCTTTATTTGAACTATTAGGATCCAGTCTACCATCCTTTGGACATGTGGGGAGAGGATTGTTGAACATTCCGATGTTGTGTTTTGTGGAGACATCGGTCCCATATAGGAGTTTTGACTAGGCACATTTGGGTTGGCCATAAACATGTCAACAAATAATTGTCTTTGGTCTTCTGGAAAATGTTGCAAAAACTTATTACAATCACGATAGGTTCTTGAGTCATGCTCGCGGACCTTATAGAAACCACAATACAAGTCGAATCATAATCTTGAGGCCTTCGGTTTGTTCCTTTTTGTGGTACGAAACCACTATTATTGTTTGGTTGCTAATCGTTACAATTAACACTTTGGAACCCTTGCCCCGGTTCCGGAATTGGTTGGGGTATTGATTAGGGCTTGGGGTCGGCATTTGTCTTTGTGGCTGAGGCTATTGTTATTGTTGGGGATGATTAAAGTCCATAGTGTTTAGTGAGGGTGAGAAATTTTTTTTTCCTCTTGTTATTTCCATTATTATATCCATTGTTGTTGTTATTCGTTGCACATGTATCAATCAGATTAACAACATTAGGATTTTTGGGCTAGTCGATTACACATCGGTCATGACTCCACGATTCTTATTAAGTATATTTGGTCCTTGATTGTTATTTGTATTGTTAGAGTAACTAGGATTGTTTTGAGAAGGGGTAAATAACTTCCCATTTGCTCTGTAGGTCTTACGACCACTTTTTATGGCTGCCTGGTCAATCCAAAGAGCACCCTCTAGCACCTCTTCATAGCTCCTTAACATGAACTTTTAAATCTCTTCCTTCGTCTCTCTATCGAGGGAGTGAAGGAACAAATCACAAAGTTCTATTTGATCCATGTTTTGGGAACTTGTGGAAGAGTAGAGAACATGTCACCACATCTGAATGAAGTGAGCTACAAACTTGTTTGTTATGTTCTTGTTTGATATGAAGAAATTCTTTAATTCCTATTCGTAAAATATTGTTCATATCAAAAGATTTGATAAACTATGACACAAGTTTTTTAACAAGTGTATTGAAGCCTCTCCAAAGATCCTATAATACTAGTCACGAGAAATACCTTCAAGTGTCTTAGGGAAAATATTTACAACGACTACATCCCATGGGAGAAGCTCTCAAATGGCCATTGCATAAGCCTTGATGTGGACATTTGGATCACCCTCCCTTTTGAACTTAGAGAGATCAAGAAAGGGTCTCAGGAGCATGACTACCTGAATGGAGAAATCTAGGGTTTCTTTGAGATATTTAGAATAAGTCTCCAATGCATATGTTTCCACCATCAAGACCCTTGTTGGGGAGGCGGGGGTTGTTGGATGCTAAAATGGGAAAACATAGACATTTGGCGGGGTGTATGAAATCTCCGTGGTTATCCATATGGACCTAGGTAGGTGTACATTTCCCCTATGGAGATTTAGAATACATGTGTATATAAGGGTTTTGACTTCCTTGATATGGAGATGAAGGCATGAAGTGAGGGAACATCACATTTCTAGCTGGTATAGCATGTGAGAGTGCACTTCCGGCTGGTGTCTATTGTAGATATCCATATATGGCTTGAGGAGGCATACCCAAGGTACCCGTCCTAGTTAACAAGTTTGCATGGTTTAGAGTATTCATGTAGACTGGTGGATTTTGTGTGGTCGGTATTTACCCATAGTTCTGTGGGTAGGAAGGAGCCCATGCTTTCCCTATGTATGAATTTTGTGTATTCTGGGTAAGCTCTAAATCCTTGAATTTATCAACCAAAGATGAAATGACATCACCCATTGATGGGGCGGTACCTTGCTTAGAAACCTTTGGTTGAATCCTTGGAGGTTGTTGAGGAGTATGGTATCCCACTATGAATTTTTCACAATGTTTCCACCCCTCATTGGTCGTATTATCAGTTGGTGGGGGGGTAGTGTTATTGTTTTGAAGCGGGACATCACCTTGTCCCTACAACCTATTGAAAGATTGGTTCATTTGTTGGAATTTCTGCTTACTCCTAGCATAGCATGCTAAATAATCCTCATCAAGATGGGGGAGTTGATTGGATTGCACGATAATGGGCTGTCATAACAATACCCAAGGAGATGAAATCACTTCTCCAGTAAATGTCATGGTATTTGAACTTGATTTTTCAAGGGGGTAAGTCTAAGTGACCTGATCCAATTCTTTGATGTGTACAAAAGAACCAACATTGGTTCCCTGAAGTATAGGGTTTTGAGTAGATGAGTGGTTGTCTGCCCAAGTTGAAAGTGAAGGTGATTGATGTGGGATATTTGATTAGTAATGGTACATGTCGAAACTTGGGATGGGTCGACCATACTCGTCATATCCTAACATATTTGGGGGTATAAGAATACCCATAGAATAAAGGATGGACAAAAGTGGAAACGCTTAGAGACTAGCTCTTCATGTCGGGTTCACCAATTTGTACGACAAAAAATCAACATGTGACCTTCTTCACACCCAACCTCCCAAGGTCGTGTCGAGACAACCGGTGTGGAATTGAAATGGGAGTGAAAGTGATGGCGATGATCAAGCTAATTGGGAAATCTTATGTCTTCGACACACAATAATGGGATCTACAAATCTAAGGAAAATAATTCTCTCCTAACTTGAAGGGGTGTAATGGTACGGTCCAATATGATAGCTACTCGGAGACTCCAATTGATGTCTAGTTATGCCGAGATTCTATTGATTGGTTACGAAATACATGGAAAGTAACTGCAGGTGCCTCGTATGGGTTTCCAGATAAGGTCATGGAAATGAGACAAGAGATGTAGTGGAGATGTAGGATCTAAGGGTGATTTTCTGGTCTTGTTCAGAAATTCTGAGCCTGATCGGCTGCTATATTCAATAATGAAAGTTGTGTAATAATATCAGGTGGAATCGGTGAAGATATGAATACCAATGTGCGTAAGCTAGTGTTGATATCTAATTGACTAGTAGGCCCATTGGGTCAGCAGGACCTATGGTCACACCAAAGGCTCGTTGAGGTTGAGGTCCTTTTATGGTTATGCATGTAATCAAATCCTATTTCCAAGAGTAGTCCAAAAGTCATTGGCTTGATTAGCAGCTACGTTCAATGTCTCTAATTGTCTTATTTTCTCTGTGTATGTGGTAGGTGTATGTAAGATTGTTAAGTGCAAACTTGTGTCAATGTCAATTATTAGCTCTGGCCCGTTAGGTTGTGGGACTAGGGGATCACAACTGTAAGTCTTTTCCTGTTGCGTACCATTGATGGTCATACAAAATGAATTGATTTGTTTTCAGTAAATAAACTATGTATCAAAGGAAATCTAAGTTATATTTTTGGTGTTTTCTCAATGTATCAGAACAAAGCATAAAACAAGTTAATATATGGAAAGTAAATATTTTTGTTCTTTTCTAACTTTTCAGACAATGCATCTAATCTAATAAACTAGTTTAAAACAAATAACTGGCTGGATGTAGCTAATTATCTATCCGGATGTGTGAATCTAAATCTAAGATCTATTCTAACTCCAATAAAATCTTTCCAACCCTACCTCATAAGTGAAGAAAAAATCATGGCTCTAATAGAGATATTGTTCCCCCATAACTTCCCTGGGAATATTGAAGAGAAAACTTCCTATTGATTTGATCTACTTGCAATTATCTAGCTAATTGAAATGAATTATTTCTCTACTCTATTTGATACACAATTGAAATCAAAAATTCATAATTGACAATTTGGCAAACAAATAAAACAAATACACAACTCCAACATGGAATAGAAATAACCTTGGCAAATCCAGAGTAAAAGAAAGATTCGTCCCCTTAGTTCTTTCCTTTCTTTCTATGAGTATTCATGTGAGTCTAAAGGATTGGGAATGCAAAGAAAAAAACAAGAGGATAGCGCTTGAGTGATGGAAACTTGGAAGCAATTTGGATGTTATGCAAGTAGAAGAGGGATAACACAAGAGATCTAAGCTTGGTTATGCAATTCCTAGCAAGACGATGGCAGCACAACAATGCAAGATACACAAAATTCTCAAGCCTTTTGCTTGAATACAAGCATGGAATATATAGGAATGGATGATAGAAGGTTACTTCATGCACAGGAAATCAAGAGGTAGTTCCACTCATTAAATATATTTAAAAATAGGAGCAAGGAGAACCAAGTGAACAAAGATATTTTTACCAAATTCGGATCACAGATGCATTCAAAAAGAAAACTTAAATGAATCGTCGCATGTAGTTTTACGTATGAAGATTATGGAAAAATGATCGGGGACTGGCGGCCGCCTTTGCCTCGGGTGACGATTTAGACACTTAATGCCAAAACGAGCATAGAAAGAAGAGGGAAGCTGGAATAATGTAAGGAAAAGTTAAGTAAGGCTATCTAGGATACAAATATATACTACAAATGGGTTTTGGAGCTTGAAAACCTTCTTGAAATGATTTTGAATCATCACCGGGACTTTAATAACCGTTTTCTTGACAATATTACACGTGTAATTTTGAGTGACAAGAACCCTAAACCATCATCGCTACCATATAACCATTTTGGTAACCTTTTTTAGGTTTAAACACATTCTTGAGTTTTGGATAAAAGGAGATCTATATACAAAAATAACTAGAGATTTTTCACACATCCAAACAACCATAGCCAAGATAACCATTGATTGGAAGATATTTGCATTCATGGGAGCATTCTGGGAAGCAATGCTATGACACTAATCACCATCTCACCGATCAACCATCACCACCACCCGTGACATTAAACTTGCATAACAAGAAGTGTGCTTCTAACCTACACCATTTCATTTCTATTCAGTTTATAAGATTTCTTCACCTTTGTTTATCAACCACCATTTATATTTTTACCTCACCACTATTTCCTTCCTGTGAACCTGACCATTCCCATCACTCATAACCATTTTAATCACCTCTATCTACTCCTGAGTACCTCTAAATATTCCCAACACCTCCCCAGATCTAAACCAACTCCTTACCATCTTTGATTCAGTCTTAGACAAATCCCCAAAACCATGAACTATTGAGTTATTATCAGCCCGCATTAACTGTCATTGGTTCTTAGTAAACTATTGTCATCATACTGCATCGACGCGTGTCTCAGATTTGGCAAAGGCTACTAATACTAGATCCCAATAACCTTTTCCAAGTGACTCAAGTGACCCAGAATCTGACCCTGACCTATTCCAACACCTTAATTATTTACCTCATTTCCAGATCTGATCATAACATAGCCTGTCATGTTAGATTTTCTTCTTATATTTGGATGAGATACCTAAATCACATCAACTACAGTAGAACCTTGTTTATTTGTGTCATTTATTGCATTAAATTATATTAAATAGTGCGTTGACTACCACCAAGGAAGTATCACACTTCCTGGATCTAGCATACACTAGGCAAACCACTGACATATATTGTTTAACTGTTTTTTGTGGTCTTGTTGTGTATTTCAGGTAGTTCCTCCTAGCAAAAAATAATCTTTCATAGTTATCATTGTATCAAGAAGTCGAATGGGCACAACAACCTTCAAACTGACCATCATAATAGGTATTCCTCCTCGCCCACACCCTTATCTGTTTTGTTTAAAAACTTAAAGAAAATGGTGAAACAAACCTCTTTAGTATGATCATTTATATTGTCTTTCCATGGATGAGTATCTCTAGGATGCCTTCTACACTCCTTAGCCCTATGACCAAATCCATTACATGTATAACAATAACCATTAAAATATATTTCATACCTTGAGGCATTAGGTTGCCTAATTTTCTTGGTTTTCTCAATGTCCTTGATGTAGATATCCTTCTTTCCTTCCTTGGTGTTTGGTTCACCTACTTATTTGCATGAAACCTTGTCTTTGACTTTAGATTTGAATCCTAAACCATCCTTTTCATGTGAATTTTTTGATTTCTCAAGAGATCATCAAGAGCCTTAGTAATTTCTTCAAACTTTTGATATGATTTCATCTTACTTGCAACATCTGAGAGTTCCTTCTTGAGAATTATCACTTCTTCCTCTTTAGATTGTAAGCTAAGAGTCATGTTACTCATTTGCAACTCTAACCTTCTCACCAATTCTTCAAGTTTCTCAGAAATGGAAAAATATTTCCCTTCACATTCTTGTATCTTTTCTTCATACTCCTTGACTTGTGAAGTCAACTTCTTGTTATTATTTTCAGCATGCTCTAGTTCTGATTGGACACATTCCAACTCAAGCCTTAAACCATCATCTTCTCCTTCATTTTCTTTACAAGAATCAGGTGAAAGATCACCCCAAAAAGTAGAGCCACCACTAGAGGATCTCATAACTTCCTTTGTCATGAAAAGAACCTCATCACCTACATCATTGTGATTAGATTCAATCTCTAAATTATATCTATCAAATTCACTACATGTGTCATAGGAATAGTCCTCTTTCTTAGTATAGAGACTCTTCTTATTATTCTTCATGAATTCATTCTTCTTAAACCCTTTCTTCTTTTTATCATACTTATAATTTTTCTTCTCATGATCACTATCATGTTCATCATTTCTTTTCTTATCATGTCTATGAGGGCACTTAGCAAAAAAATGACCTACTTTACCACAAGTAAAACATTTAAAATGAAGTTTACCCTTGTACTTACCAGCCCAATTATCATTCTTCTAGAAACCATGGAAAATAATTCTTCATCATCAAGCTCTAGAGTAGTATCTTCATATTTTACCTTTTTTTCCTTAGCCATCTTCTCCATTTTGAAGGATATCTCTTTCTTAGTAGGTTTAGAATCAATTACCCTCATCTCATAGGCAGTCAAAGTACCATGTAGATCATCCATCTTCAACTGATTCAAATCTTTGGATTCTTCTATGGCAAAAACTTTGGATTCATATCTAGGAGTTAAAGATCTCAACACTTTTGAACAACTACTTCTTTCACATCTTCTCCTAACCCTTTCATGTTATTGACAAACTTGTAAATAATAAGAATATATACAACAATAGAATCATCATAATTCATATTAAGAGATTTAAAGTGATTTCTAAAAGTTTGAAGCTTTGCAATCCTTACCTTTGAGTCACCTTCATAAAGAAATTGCAATTTCTCCCATGTTTCCTTCGCTGATTTGTAATGCATAACCTTTCCCAATTCAGATTCTCTAAGACCTTGAATGATAACATTGAAAGCCTTTGAATTATGCTCATATGCATCCTTTTATTCTTTATTGGTAGGAGTGGAAGGATGAGTATATCCATCTTCCAAAATATTCTAAACATCAAAACCTTGGGACATAATAAATGTTTTAATCTTCAGACTCCAAAAATCATAGTTTATTCCATCAAACAATGGTGCCTTCCCGATAACTTTACCACTCACCATTTTTGTGCTTCAAGGCTCTCCTTTCACACTGTCAAACTTCTTGAAGAGGACCTTCTCGATACCAATTTTTAGAATCACAATTGATTAAGAGGGGGTGAATCAGTCCTTACTAAATTTCAATTCAAATTTCATATTTTCTTATTTAAAAATTAAAAACATTTAACAATCCATTAACGTGTGCATACAACCAATTATCACAAGTGCAAGAAACCATAAGAAATATAATAAACAAAATACACAAGATATAAGTGGGAAACCCTCAAGGGGAAGAAAAACCACTGAAACATAATCCTTATATTGATATGTTTCAAATTTAGTGAGACAACAACCCCACAAGGATTACCAACCCTTAGTTTAGTAGAGCTAAAACCCTACAAGGAACACCAACCCCTAATTTTGTGAAGCACCAACTCCACAAGGAAGATACAACCCCCCAATATGATCAAACACCAACTCAACCACCTTATGATGTTATGATCTCTAGAATATTTCTACCACAATTGATAGAGACTAGTGATTTAGCTCAAACTTCTTCAAATCATCATAAAAACCATAGGTATTCAATCTTTCACAAACTAGCTCATCTTGTAGACACCTAAAATTGGTATCCCTACCCTTGTTTTCCCACGTGCACATATTTTATTAGGATCCTATCTAGGTCCCCTTTTAATTAAATACATCCCCTTAATTTAATTAAAATGCCCATCCCATCACCTTTAGTTAATTTAATTAATTTCTATTAATTAATTAATTAATATCCACATCATATCATGCCCTAATCCACTTTCTATTTAGGATGCTTTTATCCTAAATCCCTATCCTATGATTTTTCCTAGCTTTCTTCCTATCTATTTTATGCCCTAACTACCCATGATTTATCCCAAGCAATCTAATCCCACACATATGATTTAAAGCACCCTTCCAACTCTTAAAAACATGAAATCACGCCAAAAAAATAACAAAACTAGCCCATTGGGGAAACTTTCCCGTGGTCAGCGGCAACCCAACCAAGTCATCGTCGACCCTATAAAACTAAGTTAAATCTTTTAAAAAAAGAGATAAAAAATCAGATGCATGTGAAATTTGGAGCTTCCTTGTGACTTGTGAATTGAATCTCATACCAAAGCATTCCTCCAACAATTATAGACCTCCCGAATCTTCTTGGAACATTCTTACATCGCTCGCAATCATCCTTCATTAGCTTCTATAACACTTAGAGCTCCCTCAAGTAACCTTCTATTCCAACTTACTTACTTATAGGTTTCCCTTTCTACCCACTTATCCTCGACCTTATATGACTCTCATATAGTCGCCGTCAACCCACCCTAGTCGCCATTGACCGAGGGTCCTATTTTTCAAATATCTCATCTAAATCACTATTTTTCTATCCTTTTCTCTACCTCTCTATCCCCGAGATCGGTTTGCATGCCATCTCCAAGTACCCTGGATATTTGTTACCTCCTAGTTTACATTCAAGATCTTACAAGCCTGCATATTCCTTCTATTATTCATATCTTCTCTCACATGTCATCATCAACCTACTTCTACACGGTTTGGGTTTCTAACGACCTAGACTAGGTAACCTTTCATTTACTGATTATTTCAATTAAATCAACTTTCGATCAATTTCAGTTATTTCTCAGATTCAGTAGTACTTCTATTTCTGCATGTAATTTATTTATCAATCCTTTACTTTAATATTTCTTTAAATGGGGTTGACATCCATGAAAATATGGTCATACTTCTTAGATCTACTTTTCAGAAACCCCCACATATCCTATCTAATCAATCTCCTTTTCATTATGTCTTATTTACAGGTCATCAAATACAACAAGGATTGGCTACTTGGTGCTCATTCATCCATCAAATCACCTTATAGGTACCATAAACCCTCCATGTTATGAGTTGATAGTTTCTTTCATTGTTAGTTCATTCATTTGATTAGGAATGAAGAAACTTGTCTAACACATCTTTCACTTCTCAAGTCTTCAAACCCTTACACACATGTTTTCTGATATTCCTTAACCCATTAAAAACTAGATCTGATCTCATTTAATTCTTCAACACCTTTAAAAATCACTCACCTAGGTCACACTTCTTGCACACACACCACCCTCACTTAACTAGTTCCAAAAAGTACCCAAAACAATTCTTTTATAAACATATTTCCATTTCAAATTCAATTTTTCCCTCCTTTTTCTCAACCCATACTCATAAAAACATCCCAAATTCAAAACATAATAGTCACAAGTGACCCAAGAAGGTCATCCTAGCCAAAATTGTCATTACATGCTCTACAAAGACTCAAATCCCCATGTGCATAATGAGAAAATTACCCTAACATCAAAAACATAATTTTTCATTTCCCATAAATCATCAAACATTTTAAAATTAAAATTTAAACATCATAAATGGTCACAATTTACATCAACAAATTATAATATTTCATTTAATGGGACCACTTTTCTTGTTCTTCTCAAAACAATTGTTTCATACACCCTTTAGGACCCTAAAAACATTTTTATGCCATTAGATCACTACAAAAACATCCAAAATATGTCATGTGACCACTTGATGGAAATTAAAAGACCTGTATAACACTTATAATGAAGTAAGAAGTCTTGAAAAAATCACCTGCTCAAACCACAACCATTTTTGTCTTCACCAAATCAAACTAGCCAAAACTCTATTTTCAAAGATCATCTGATTCACACCCTTATAAGAATAATAAATAACTCTAAATGGATTAATTGAATGAAAAATTAATCCCTTTTCACATTACAGGTGATAAAAATCATCACCTAATCAATCACATGCTCCAACCAACTCAAATCTTCAAAGAATCCTCTGTCTTGTCCCGTGACCGGAAAAATATTCTTGTCCAAAACTAACTTGGAAACCTTAGAAAAAATCATCTTCATGAGAAAAAAATTATATCACTCTAAATCCCTCTGAATTATCTTTCCAAAAAAACTTGAATCACTTCCTAAATAATCTTCAGCTCTTGAAATGTCCATTTTACCATAGATCGCTCCAAACCACCTCAAAACCGCCCTTTGACTAGTATATCTAAATGAAGCTTATTTGACCATATAATTACATAAAAATTCTTGAAACCTCTTTTTAAATCAAGAACATATCACATAAATCATACAACAACAATTTAGTTTACAACTCCTTTGGACAACCTTGTCCCAAAATAAACTTCTTTAGAAACTAACCTATTTGAGTGGGGTCCACTCATCACCATGACCTATACCATACCTTTATGGAAATATAAAGGAGTATTATACATGTTCCAATCATCATCCATGCAATATGAAGCAATTTTTATCACTTAGGAATCAAATCTATCAAACTATTTTTAGACTAGAGTTTCAAACTCATAACAAGTTGTTTACCTTCTTAACATTCGTTCATAAAAATGTGACAATTAAATGACATAATTATTTTTATGAAACCTTATAGAATCAATTTAGAAACTTTTTGAAATCCAAAAGGTCCCATATAAAGCACATAATTCAGGGTGAGTGTCAGAAGTTCCAATTTGAGCTGGAAATGGCCTTGTTCTTATCCCTGTCTCACCAAAACTGACATATCTTACAAAATTGACTTCCTAACATCCTGAATTTTTCTAAAATCACCATGAAACTTCATAATAACATCTCCAATCATAAAAATTCATCACCATATCTCAAAATCTCTAGACACTAATACTTGCATAGTAATCCCTTAGGGTTTTACACTGTAGAAGCTAGGGTCAACTGAAAGAACACAATAAATCATCATGAAAGCACTAAAAAGGTCCAAACATACCGATACACCATAATACACCTACATACATGCATCAATGAGCTCATGTAGCTCCAAATCTCATCCTCATACCTCCTAACATCCATACCTACTCCAAATAAGCCCTGAAACATGGTCACCAACCCTGAATTTACACCCTACAATGATGTGAATTCCTAAGAACTCTCTAAACCTATTATCTAACATGTAAAATGTTTCAAAAGTAGCTGTCTAGCATGGTTTTTACCTTTGGTTTTCTTGATTGGTTCAAGGGGTAATAACCGAGCTTGACCTTGATATGGTGGGGTTTCTAGGGTACCCACAATGTTGATTATGTTTTTATTACGCACCATGTGAAGTGATGGTTAGAGCTTATTTCCCTATAAACAAGCTTACAAAGATCACACTTAAACAAGATAATGTTACCGCTTAGAAAAATGCCTTAAGATTTTATTGATGTTTATGATCGTACTACAAGATAATAAGATATAAATGTGACTATCACTTATTTAGATTAGATACATATATAGCTAATATTAGTCATGGTTTAAAACCATAAATCAAACTCCTAGTTTGTGTAAAGGTTTTTAGACATGTTAGAGGCTACAAAATCAATTATTTATTCCTCCCGTGCAGTGGTGTCATAACTGGAATGGAAATATAATCCTCTGTAAAGAAATTAGAGGATTCTTCTAGGGTGTTGAAGAGGTGAGAAAGTGGAGTGTTGGTACTTGATATGCTGATGTGGCTGTGGTCTTCAACTGTAGGTGTTGTGTTGTGGTCATCTGATAAGTCTAAGCCCATCTCATAAGTGTACTGCATTTATACTAGGTCTTAATGAAGACTTATAACTTCATTATACGTGTCCTAGAATGCTTTGGTGACCTCCCGTATACATTGATTTTTTGTGAAGATATCCTCTACATGGTTGAATGCCACATTTTGAATCATGCAGAGCTCAATATCATGGAGGAGCTTGTATTGTTTCTAGTAGAGTGGATGTCAGATGATAGGAAAAGCACCAATATCAGTTGCAGGATAATTTCTACCACCTAATGCCATCTGAAAGCAACATTCTGGACAAGAGATTAGCAGATAACAAGGAA
This sequence comes from Taxus wallichiana var. yunnanensis, assembly GCA_018340775.1. NCBI lineage: Eukaryota > Viridiplantae > Streptophyta > Pinopsida > Cupressales > Taxaceae > Taxus > Taxus wallichiana. Next base: position 324,343,984 of record CM031238.1, on the reverse strand, counting down.
AAATAAGAAATTTTGATAAGATTTGATAGGAAATGATGAAAAACAAAGAAATACAAGAATCATTAGCGATTCAGAGGAATCGGTGATGATTAAGTCAATCACTACCGATTGTTGCTAGTTCTAACAATTGATAAAACAAAGTTAAAACAATTGATTAAGCTATGGATTTTGATGATAACAGAACCTTAAAAGTATATGAATGATGTCTAAATGAAATTTTACCTGTGATCAGTGCCTGTAATAGTAAAAAGATAGATTACCTTGCATGATGGACCATCTAGACGGATTGATGAAAGAAGATGGTTGAATGTTGAAAAATGAGTAATTCAATGATGGATTCAATGTTCTTTGGACAACGTGGCATTGATGAGAGTTGATATGAAGTGCTTGGATGTCTGAGATGTTAGAATTGAGACAGAATGCACCTACAAAGCGTGAGAATCCGTTCTGGAAAGGAGGTGTGAATGCTTGTATATATATAATGCCGAGCGATTGGGAAAATCATTGGTGATTGCGGAAGATCTTAGTTTAGTTAACAAACAAGTGATTTTATTCTATTTCAAGCAAGATATGATAGCTTCGAGGTTGTTAAAGTGGTGGCGTGGGTAAATTTAGTTAGGATAAGAGGAGTTAGTCTTCTTAGAAGGTTTAGTTAATTAGGAGTAAGTTAGCATTTTTAGAAGGCTTAATTAGTTAGGAGTAAATTAGAGTGTGTTTAGGAAAGTTTAGTTAATTATAAGTAAGTCAGCATTTTTAGAAGGTTTAGTTAATTAGGAGTAAGTTAGCATTTTTAGAAGGTTTAGTTAGTTAGGAGTAAGTTAGTGTGTTTTTAGGAAGGTGGTTTTTAGAGGCGGTTAGGTGGTTGATGAGGTGTTGTAGTGAGGTGTCTTAGTTAACGTAGCGAGGTGTAAAAGGGGGATTATTTTAATTAGTTAAATTAATTAAATAATTTAGATGTGAGGGGTATGTGATTAATTAATTAACTAAAGATGATTTAAGAGGGCGTAATGTCATAAATGTGGTGCTTTTTACCGTGAGTGCATTTGAGTCGAGGGATGTGAATTTTTAGTGTCTACATTTTCCCCTTTTTGTCTGGTAATTTTTGACAATTCACTAGACAAAAATGATGAAAAAAGGATTGTGTTGATATGGGTGAGTCTACTATAGTGCAATACAACGAACATCGGTGTTGTGCTTTCTTATTATACAAAAGGGCTTGCCCCAATCAGAGAGGGTGAAAATAAAAATGTTGGCAAACCAATTGTCGTGGTGGTCAAAGGGCTCGATGCCTGAGGACGTATGATCCTTACTAGGTAAAGTTGTTGAGCAAGAAAACCATGTTATGGGGGCCAAAGGGCTCATCTCCCATAGACGTATAACAAATCCCAATGTTGTGTTTATATTGTTTTGACAAGAAATCTTGAGGGATAAGATCCTTTTAGGAGAATGACACATGAGTGCGGAGGGTAAAATGTCATGTTTTTTACCAATATAAGCATGGATGTTTGGAACAAGGAAACATCGGTGATAAGGAAAATTACAAAAATTTCCCTAATCTCTAGCGATTAGGTTGCATGGAAAATCGGGGATATAAATACCCAAGTGTATTGTTTATTCATCACTTTGCACCGTATAAGACAATGACTTGTTAGAAGGGACTGAAAAAAATGTGTTTTGTGTGTGAAAAATTGTGAAATGGCCTCCTCGAGTCGCAAATAGAAGCCGGTCCTTACTTGAGCTAGGTCTTAATAATGTTTTTATTTTGTTTTTCATAGTTTATAGGGATTTTTATTGTTTTTGAGTGATTAAGGGCCATATCGGGCGCACACGGATGCCCTAGGGCATATTGATAAGAATTGCTAGCGATTCACATGTAACCTAAATGACTTGTGTTTTGAGTGAGAATATGTAATTTTTATAAAAGTGTTTTTACTTTATTGAATGTTTAAGAAAACATTTACACATGTTTGATTATTAGGCTTGTGTTTTATGAGGATATTTTACGGTTGCAAGTTATTATTTTTACGAACTTTAACATTATTATTAATGTTTGATTTCATGTGTGTATTTTGCAAGTGGATGCTCAATTGACTATCCGAGACCACATCCCCTAGATGTTAGATGAGGTCAGAGGGGATTTGTTTGATGATGGCTGGGACCATTTGAAGGATGTGGGATGAGATTTTACGGGAGGATTCATAGGTGCCGCAACTCAATACTTGCATTGCAGAGAGGTGGAATCCTTCCACCAATACTATTTGGCTTCATACATGGGATATGACCACTACCTTGTAGGATGTTCATCGTATTACCAAAATTCTAGGTAGGGGGAACCTATTTATTGTATTTCAGATGCATAGAGAGGAGATTCCATGCAACGATTATACAGAGATGAGGCTCATGGTGTGAGATACTCCTCGGGAGCTTTTGATTATCAGGCCCTATATGAGTCAGGAGAGCGGGGTGTCCACAAATGACTATGATGATGTTGGGAATTTCATGTTTTACATTACCTAATTTAGGAGGTGGGATATTCCCATGTATAATGACAGGGGTAGTTACGGAGATGATGGAACATCACACAGTCTTTGAGTGGACTCCTACCTTATTAACATAAACTTACAAAGAGTTGTGGGTTTGGATAACCAACAAGTGCTATGTGATTGGTGTTGGATTTTTACTACAGTGTTGGGCCCACAAGCACATTGCCATTTCTTACCCATTTGGATTGCCTATTGTCATTGATTTGAGGCACCAAGGTTTTATTAGATGGAGTGTGAGTCTTGTAGAGAGAGGAAGGATAAGGGGCCTACTTATTATAGAGACTTAATATCTCGATTATAGGTTAGTGTCATGATTTGGAGTTCGTATGTGGATTTTCATGATTATCTAGAGTTTAATGGGGATTTATCATATTTACAATAGGACATTTGGGTCTAGGGCCGTAGATCTAGAGAGGATGAGTTGATACACTTTAGTTGGGTTATGAGACAGTTTGGCTTGGTTCAAGATATACCTAAGGATCTAGTTCTGTATAGGTGGGAGGATGGGGATGTTGATACCCCATAGGAATTTGTGACAGTTCCAACACCATTTGTTAAGAATCTAGGTGTGATGGTTCTAGATGAGGATGGTCATGTGGTATCGATTGATGATGCAGGGGTCACCCATGATTCTGCTACTTTGTAGTCTCGTTCATTGAGGAGTTTTGAGAGGATGAGGGTAGAGGAGAGGGAATCCCAATCAATTAGGCGAGTGTGGGCTTGAGCGAGAGAGAGGATTTAAAGAGGTGGTGAGGTTGATGAGGAGAAAGTTGAGCCCAATGCTACTATAACTCCAGATATTTCTCTGTAACAACCAAGAAGGTGTAGTGGAGGAAGAGAGAGATGCTTTCGCTAGGAGAGTGTGAGACAACTTAGTAGAAGTGTGAGATAATATTATTGGAGAGAGAGAGAGATGGCTTGATCATAGAGTATGATGGGCTCCAAGAACAGCTTATATATGTCTCCTTTGATAGGAACCAAAAGTATAAGAGTCAGAGAGATACTTTTCGGAAGGCCTTGGGGATCATAGGGCCTTCTATTTTTGCATGAAGTTATTAGTGTTGGTTAGAAAAAGAGTTGCATCGACATGACCTTTTGGTATGATTGTGATGTCCCATTATGAGGTTGTGAGAGTGGAGAGGGACTATTATGTGGATATGATCATCAAGAACTACCTCGATGTAACTTTGTATGTTGATCATATAGCTACCCAAAGGGGTGCCACACAACAAGGGCCAAACTCAATGACATTATGGTGAGTTTGGGTCACCCATCACAAAGACCTTTGAGAGGGGATGATGGTGTAGAAGGATTTGGTGCTGCTATAATGGGAGGCACTCCCGATCCTAGTTTGTGAGACTTTATAATTTGATTGTAGGCTCATAGAATCCCTTTTTCTTATGTATGACATTATTTTGATTGTATGGACATTGGATTTGATACACACACACACACACATATGTATATATGATGGTGATGATTTTAGTTCTTATGTTAATAGGCTTAGAGAATCCCCTGATGTGATATGGTTATTTGATTTTGTATATGATGATGATTATGATTCTTGTGATTGCTTTATAATGTTTATGATGTTCTTTTTATGCATATGTTGTATGAAATATGTGTTGGATATGATGATGTTTATGTTTTTGATTATGAGTCTTGATGTTTGACTATCTTTTCAGGAGATGTGACCTAACCTCAATATATCAGATTTAAAATGTGATTAAACAAAATGAAGTAAAAGTGGAAAGAATGCCCCATTGAATAACATATGCGTAATGGGTTTTGATAACACTTGCACTTGTAACCTTTCAAAATGTTAAATGAGACTATCAATGGAAAATTCATACTGATCTTGGTGAACTTTGGAAAATGCATGTATTTGTGGTGAAGAAAGGTTATCCTTTTAAACAAGTTCGAGAGGAATCAATGCCCTAGCTCTTTATAAGAAGCAAAATGATCAGTGCGGGAAGTTTGCCATGGGAAAGCTGATCAATGCAGGAAGCTTTCTAGGATGATTTTTATTTTGATATGTTTATAGAGGCTGATCAAAATGGGAAGCCTTTTTCATGGGTATCCATCCTTTGAGGGTATGGTCTATATCTTGTATTTAGGTTGAATTACCTTCCTTCAATTGGTGGTACATAACTTTAAAATGGTAGTTGTCCTTGAGGATCAGTATACTTTACTTTTTAACAATATAATGTTCAAATAGTTGTCCTTGAGGATCAAGTATACTTTACTTTTTAACAATATAATGTTCAAATAGTTGTCCTTGAGGATTTGTCTATTTATTTTGATATTAACAAGAAACATCGTATGATTTTTGGAATTGTTTTGAGCTTAGAAAAATACCCTATCAAATCATTTTTAAGGAGGGAATAAATGTATAGGTGGTGCACATCCATATGCCCCATGTATTGATGTTAGGAAAAAGAGCAATGGATTGATTGGGATTAGTTAAATGGAAGGTTTGTTATTTTGATAAGATCTTTAAAATGTTGTTGTGATAATCAATAATTTAACAAAGTAGAAAGGCCACAAGTGCAAAGAATTTAGAGGTTCCTACTTAGGTTCCCCATCAAGAGAAGCAAGACGATATGCTCCTAACCCATATTTATGAGTACTAATGTAGGTACCAATCAATTGGGGGTGAACTTACCATGTTTTACTTCGTTCTAATTTAATCACATTTTGATATTATTTAAGTACGAGGTCACCAATTTTGAAGTCATGTTCTTTAACATGCTTTTTGTATTCTCTACTAATGCATTGTTGATAAACTTGGTGATGTTCGAGGGCTGATAGATGCTTTTCATCTAGTAATTCTAGTTGTGTAAGATGATTTTGGTGATATTCTTCATTAGGAATGAAATATGTTAAGGACATACAAAGTGATGAGATTTGAGTTTATAAGGGTATGATGGCTTCAGAGCCATAAATGAGAGAATAGGGTGTGACATCCGTAGGTGTATGTATACTAGTTCGATAAGCCCATATAGTGAACTTGATTTGAGTATGCCAATTCATGCCTACATCATTTACGGTTTTCAAGAGGATCTTGTTAAGTGTTTTGTTGGAAGCCTTAGCTTGTCCATTTTATTGAGGATAATATGGTGATGAGAATCTTATTTTGATGTTAAATGTGTCTATTTTTCTAAAAAATGCGTAGGTATGAGAAAAACATACATGTTAAGGGTGAGGAGGAATACATGTGAATAAAGGTGAAAGGTAGAGTGCGCACGTTATGACTTCTTGATCCAATGTTGATTACGATAACTTCCTTTTTTAGGAGGAACTACCTTAAATTTAAAACAAGACCACAAGAAGAACATTAAACAATATATGCCAAGACTGCCTAGCATATGCTAGATCCGGGAAGTGTGATACTTCCTAGATGGCTATTAATCCACTATTTAAAACAACTTAATGTAAGAAATAATGTAAACCAATAATATCCTACTATAGTTGATATGATTTAGGTGTCTCATTCAAGTACAATAAGAAAATCTAATCTAATAGGCTAGGTTATGATCAGATTTGGAAGTTAGATAGGTGAGTAAGATGGTTGGGACAGGTCAGGGTCAAGTTTTGAGTGGTTTGGGTTATTTAGGTAAATGTTATGAGTTTCTTTATTACAGGTAGATATATCAAATACAAAGACCGATGTTGGTTTGGTATAACCAATTCGATTGAGAGAAACCGACGACGGTTTAAGGTAAGCGCATCGGTAGGGTCAGGCTAATAGAGACTCAATAAAGTTTGGTTTTAATTATTCTATATGATTGTATACGAGAAAATACGAGAGAAGGGTGAGGTTGATGATAGTGTTGGAAATACTTAGATATGTATGAAGTTAGGTATGGATGGCTGGGAGGTTGTAGGTGGTTAAGCTGGAGGGATTGGAAGGAAGGTGAGAGGTGATGAGATGCAAAGGATACTAGGATTCCCAAACAAAGATAAATAAACTAATCTAAATAAGTATGGAAAGATGCAGATCCAAATGTACTTACTTGTACTTATAGACCTATTTGTAGGATGGAGGTGATGATTGATCCATGGCGGTGGTCGAGTGTTAGGGCCATGCTTCTCGGAATGATATCGTAGATGCTTGCCCTTTAGATAAGTGTTTGGTGCTAGTTTAGGATGTCTGGATGTGCAAGAGTTCTCTTGGTGCGTGCTTACATGCATATCTCTCTTCTCCAAAACTTGAATAATTCTTCCAACCTCTAGCAAAGGTTACCCAAAATGACTATAAGGTAACCAATGATGGTTTAGGGTGTTTGGCATTGGCTTCAAGTTGATCGACATCGGTTAAGGCAAAATATCCTAGGTTGCCAATATAGCAGAGATATTGGTTATCCTTGGCGATTCTGTCCATTGTTGCGGTCCAAAAGGGAATTTCCCAGTAAGTAAGTAAGTGTGCATGTAGTTAGAGGAAGAATAGGCATCTAGTGTTAGGGTTAGACTAAGTCTTAGTTAGTTATGGTAAGTGGAGATTGAGTCCTAGTTAAAAGGAAACATGTTAAGAATAGGTCTATGATGAGGTGTCTAGGTGATGTGGTGGGGTGAGGTGTCTAGGTGAGGTGGAAATTAATTTAATTAAGGTATTTATTAATGGATATTATGATAATGGGAATTAATTTAATTGTAGGTAATTAAATTAATATACATGTGGGGTAAAGGGGAGTGTGACCCAAATTTGGTGTCTACATTTTTCCCCTTTTTGTCACGTAGCTTGTATTGGTAAGCGATGCTGAAAAAAACATGAAGTGATTGCCCCATGTGTGGGTGAAGGTGATCCCCCTCAAACCAGGACAATGATGAGGTGTAATATGGAATCGGTGAGTGGTTTGATAAATGTGTAGTTGGTGGAAGTGAAGGTAGGTGGGGAAGGGTATGAGTATTATGGGAAAGGGTGATGGTCAACTCGGGTAATAGGTAATAGGATGGGGTCAAATTAGGAATGGGTAATGGTTAAATCGGGTAATAGGTAGCAGCCGAGATAAAATTGGGTAATGGGTAATGGAAATTAAATGCACACACATGTATAGCTTGCAACATGGTACCAGGTTGAAGATCTTGAAAACTCTACATCGTCCAAGGTCGATAGGTTTATCCAAAAAAGGGTGAAGTTATTCAGGTATCCAAGGCATAGGATATGGTAGGGAAACACAATATAGGTTAGGTGCAGGAATGTTTAGGTATGTTCTGGTACACAAAAGGTTTGGTCGAGATAACTAAAATAAAAATAGGCAAGGTATGGTTGTTAGGCTAAAACAACATAGGTAACAACACCGCAAGGTATAACGAGTTGATAAGGTCAATGGTCACACCAAGGAGGTTAGGTCTAGGTAAATAGGTCATGGCATGGGTAAGGCCATGGTATAGGTAAAATAACAAATCCCGAGGCATAACTAAGACAATGTAGGGGTAGTGTAGGCTAGTGGGTAAGGTTGATAGGTGTTTGTAATGATAAAAGGTGTTTGAGCAATAATAGTTAGAGGCCAAAGAATCTAGCATTAACAAAAAACTAGGGGTGGCCTGATGCCGTTATATGGTGGTAGCATCTATTGGCTAGGAAAAATATTACCAACATCGGTCATGTCGATTTGGGGATAAAAAAGGAAAATTACGCTTTTTATGGAATCATTTTTCTTATAGATATTTGTGGAAAATGAGAGAGGAGAAGAGGAAAGTTGGAAAACAATAGGATGAGGTGTAGAGCTGAGGTTGTGAGCTACGTGGCGAGGTGATTGGAATTTGATTGGCGGTCCACGAGATCAGTTCAAATTATTTCATTCATTTGGGGGTGAGGTGTTGATTTGGGCATGTAGAGGTGGGAGAGGAATCGGTGGGCCACCGGTGTGTAGTGGCTAGATGTACCACCACACCAACGACACTGAGATGAGGTAGGATTGTATTCGATCTACACATTTGTTGTTGAAATAGGTTGTGTATAAAATTTTGGGTATAAAGTTAATTTTTGAAATTATGGGTAAAAATGAAGGAAATAAGCGGTGGGAAGGTCTAATGTAGATTAAATATGGTCAGGAATGAAGCCAGGATAGGTTTGGGTGGGTTAGAGTAGGTTTTTAGGGATGATTTTGTGAATTGTTGAAAAAAAGGGTAGGGGTTTATGGATTTTGATGTTGCGACAATGACCGAATGACGATCGAGGTTGGTCAGGTTAATGATGGTTGTCCTTGGCTGACATCGGTCAAGTATTAGGTGACCAATGTCATTCACGATGGATTGATGCCGGTCAACTCTAGGGGAAAATAGGGCAATAAAAGAGATAGGGTGGGAGGGAAAGATAGGCAATGAGATATAAAGGCAGGTTTATTGAGAATGGGTAGGGTAATAGGTACAAATAGGTATGAGTTGAGGGATGTGAAATTGGGATGGGGGGAAAAGGGGTAGTATTTAGGGTTGGGATGTGGTTATGGGGTAGTAAGTAGTAAGGGTCTTGGGAATAGGTTGGTTGGTTAAGAGATATGTTGGGTATGGTCAAGGTTTAACAATGTTGTGGTTTTTAGATGTAGGCTAGGGACCAACTGCAAATGAGAGACAAAGTACCGCCTCTGTTGCTAGTGGTATGGTTGAGCGTGACAATAAAGAAGTGGAGACATGTGATGGACATTAACCTGATTAGGATCTAATGCTATAAGCACATCGTTTGAGAGATGATCTTGATGGTCGCACTCATTGATAGATGGGATTCAATAACCAATACATTTCATTTGTTGATGGGTGAGATCATAAGTACCTGGAGGACATATATAGGATCCTGTGGCTACCTATAGTGGGAGAGAAGGTTTATTTTATTTCCTTAGAGGAATCAAAGGAGATGATGTTGGTGGTGTTTGGAGAGGGGATGGTGGAGATGAGGTACCATAACATGATCCTAAGCTATGGGGACATGTACATGGCCCATCCTCAAGAGATGAGGTTGGTTATCTTGATCATGGAGGTAGTGTGTTGCTTCACATTTTCAGATGCAGAGGATGGGAGATTTCCACAAGATCGATGGGGTTCTCCATGACATGATGGAGGATAGGACCCATTTTTCTTGGGCACCAACATTCTTGGTGTAGTTATACAGAGAGCTATGGGCCTATGGGAGGCTACGAGGAGGTTTAGTTTGTGTTGTACCTTTCTTCTTCACTATTGGGCATACAAGCACATTATATGTTTGCATCCAGTTTGTATGCCATGACTGATGCATTTGATGCGGGCTTGGTTCAAGTTGGCTACAAGCGTTGGGTGCCTACTAGTGGAGAGCATATGGTTGTTAGGGCTACACATGATGTAGCATACTACAGTGCGTAATATATGGGTTGTCAAGATTTGACATCATTTGGAGGCCATATGTTGGATTCCCTTCATACAAGAAGATGGCACTGAGGTTAGATGAGCTAAAGCTTATCAGATGGATAGAGGAGCATCGTGCTAGAGAGCATGAGGTGATACCCATTAATAGGGTCGACGGCGGTTCGGGCAGCCCAAGGACGTGCCTCCACCATTCCCACAGACAAGATAGATAGATGACATGGAGAGTCCTATTCCTCTACCACGGCCGATGGTAATGCAGAAGCGGGGTAGGAGGAGTAGGTAGTGGGTGGTATATTGATGATGCCGGGGTTAGAGGTAGATACATGAATTCATGGGTAGCACAACTATGGGAAGGACCACCAAGGCTAGGAAGCGACCTAGCCACCATTATGGTTCAAAGGAAACATTACAGTGTAGGTGGTGACCCTTTTGACATAGCTAAGAGTAGTGTAGGGACAACTTATAGGTTTAGAGGCACAAGTTGCCATGCTACAGAATAGGTGGTAGCCTACGAGGCCCAAGTTGCACGGTGGAAAGTACCCACATAGGGTGGGGATAGTGATGAGGGATAGGTAGCTTCCTTACATGTGCACGTAGCAAGTCTACGAGGATAATTGGCCATTGCACATGCTTAGCTTGTGGCCCCATAGGCCCATGTCACAAAATATGCACTCATAGGACTAGGGACAGGGTCCTATTTTATGGGCAACAATGGGAAAGGGTGGTGAGTGCAGGAGGAGGAGGGAAGGGTTCACGCAGTACATGGGTCGAGGCTAGCAGTAATAAGACAGATATCACAAGTTGTTGTGATACCTATGGAACCCCCAAAGATAATGTCGATGACGAGATTCAGGGATGCCATAAATGAGGCTAGATACTATCAAGATCACTTGACTACTACTGGGATAGATGTCACTTCTTATGTAAAATACGAGGGGAATAACATGCCTTGAGTGAGAGGATGAGATCTCGCATGCATAGTGCAAAGAGTACATGGGGCTGGAAATCCCAGAGATAGGGTTAGGGTGAGGCCACTAGTTCACGGAGGCACAACCAACTACGATGGCTAGGTTGAGGTTGAACCGAGACTCATGGAGAGTGGAGAGATATTAACAAGGTGTCGAGATGGAATAGAGGAGGAGGAGACGTATGAGACTGTCTTGGACATCATATGGGCCGATAATTGGTGTCTCTATACATCATCATTTTGTTTATTTTTTATATATACTGGTATGCGTGCCGATGATAATGAGGCTATACATGATAGTTATTGATATTGTTATTATTATATCTGGCTTTGCATCTTTGAATAGTTTGAGGATGAACTTGAGAGATACTTGTATTATTTTGTATCAATGTATAGTTGATGGATACACAAAATTTTATTTATAGATGGTGAGATCGATGGTTATGGATGATGTACTTGTGTTTTAAAAGTTCCATTGTTATTTGTGTATGGATGGAAATTTGGTGAGTTAGGCATGGTGGAGTCGGGTTAGTTAGGCACGATGGAGTCAAGTTAGTTAGGCATGATGGAATTAGGTCATTTAGGCATGATGGAGTCAGGTCGACTTAGGCATGATGGAGTTAGGTCATTTAGTCATGATGGAGTCATGTTGGTTTAGGCATGAGGGAGTCAGGTCAGTTTAGGCATGATGGAGTCCTTTGTTTAATTTTGAGTTAATTTCCAAGTTATTAGTAACATGAGAAATAAATGATGAGATATATGCATGTTATGGTGTAAATTTTTAAAATATTTGATATCATGGAAATGTGAGATGATTTATTGGATGTTTTTATGATGTGATAACATGGTAGATATGTATGTGTGGGAATTTTCCAAGTGTTATATAAAAAAATGGAAATTAATTACGATAGAATGTTAATAGAAAATATGTGGGGTAAATGGTTAGGGTAAAGAGTGGTTGAGCTAACCTCCAAGGGCCCTATGCCCTAGGAGTGCTACCTACATAGCCCCAATGAAAAGGGCCTTAGGCTGATGTAGTTCTCCCATAAGCTAGGGAAGAATATGATGAGGTAGAGGAATGGGTTGGTAGGTTTTAGGCATGATTGAGTCTAGGTCATAGGCATGGTTGAATGAGGTCACTTAGGCATGGTTGAGTTAGGTCACTTAGGCATGGTTGAGTCTTGGTTTTAGGCATGGTTGAGTCTTAGGTGATAGTGGAAATATTTTAAAATGTAGGTGTTGATGGTCTAGTCTAGTATAGGGTAAGCAATAAGTAATGAAGAAGGTGAATGGTAAGAGGTGGTAAAAGAGCCGCCTAATTGATAAGAACCCTAATGAGTCTATCATACCAAATATTGGCTTATGAATGTGAGATCCTAAAGGCATTACATAATGGACTATTATAAGGGTGAAGAAATTCACATGATCACGAAATGTTGCAGTTATGAAAAGTCACTTGAGTGGATAGAAAATTAGGGTGAAAAGGAAATGAGGTGAAAATGGGTGGTTTAGCATAACTTAGTGTATGACAACATATTTACTGGCAAGAAAAACATAATAAAAATAGGAAAGTCCATGACAAAAAGTTATCATTTTCTTCTTCTTTTTTTTGTAATATACTGATCAATGCGGAAAGTCTATATGGGATGAGTATATTATCTCCTTAAGGTCTTCGTGAAGCTGATCAATGCGGGAAGCTTATGAATATTTTATTTTGTTTTTGCAAGGATAGTCCTTTTTATGATAGACTATGTGTAGTATGGAAAGCTTTGTATAGTTGTCCTTCGAGGGAGCAGTCTATTTATAGCAGCAAGATAGAGAGAAGAGATGTCCCTTTTGAGGATTCATCTCATTGCTAGAAGTTTGACTCAAGGATTTAAATACCATTTTGTTTTTGGACGTTTAAGTCATGGATAACACTATAGAAAAAGACTAGGTTCTTGTTTAGAAGACAAAACCATAACACACAGAGGTTAACTATGAAAGAGATGGTTTCAAGTGATGAATGACCATGGGATTCCATATTTGAAAAAGACAAAAATTATCCATGAGAATCATGCCATGAGTAGAGCCATGGTACTCATATTGAAGATAAGGATGAAAGGTGATGGGTAATCACATGATTCTTGTTTAGTCATTGATCCTCAAAATAGGTAACATGGAAGGTGAATGGTGCTCAAAGGATGAGAGATCAATAGATAGAAGGTGATATAGGAATTTATTTCAACAATAAAATGGTCTAAGATGTAAGGCATTAAGGGGCTTAGGTTTGGGTTTACCTTCGAGTGAAGACAAATGATAAACACCTGATCCATAGGTATGAGTAACGATATAGGGTCCAAGGCAATTAGGATCAAATTTTCCCCATTTACGTTTTCTTCTTTTGTTACATGTTGATTTTCCTTTAGGATGAGGTCACCGACCTAGAAGGTTCATTCATGGACACACTTATCATAGGAACATTTGATACATTTTTGTTAGATTTGGAGATGATCAAGAGCATTGAGATGATGTTCATCTAACAAATCAAGTTGTTCTAAACGGTCCTGGTGAAAGTCATCATCATTGAGCATGTCTTATAGTGAGATAAAAAGAGATGGAATCTAGAATTTTAGAGGCCAAACAACCTCAGTAATATAGACTAGAGAGAAAGGTGTGGATGCAGTCGAAGTGTGAATACTAGTGTGGTAAGCCCACAAGGCAAAAGGAATGTGCGTATGCCAATCCTTCCCAGTATCATCAACTACTTTCATAATAATTTTTTAAAGGTTTTTTTGTTGATTCTTCTTATCCATTTGTTTGTGGGTAATAAGGTGATGAGAAACTAAGTTGAATGCTAAAAGCGTCACAAATTTTTTGTAGGGTTTTATTTTTGAATTTCTTTCCATTATCAGTGATGAGGTGGTGAGGGACACCAAAGCGAAAAATGATGTGATGGTTGATGAATTCACAAATTTTCTTGGATTTTGTATAAATGAGGGAATGGCTTCTACCCATTTAGTATAGTATTCAATGAGTGTTATAATCCATTGATGGCATTGTGAAGAATGAGGATTGATTTCTCAACAAGATCCAAACCCCATTGAGAGAAAGGCCAAAGGTATCGTACAACCTACAAGGCATGACTAGGTGTGTGATGAAGATCAACATGTTGTTATCATTTCGCACAATGTTTGACATAGTCACAAGAGTCATGGTTTAGGGTTGGCCAATAATAGCCAAGGTGAAGAATGTGTTTAGCAAAAACTAAGCCACTAAAGTGACCTCCAAAAATTCTGTCATGAACTTCCTTGATGGTGTAAGGAATTTCATAACTTGTAAGACATTGTAAGAGAATTCCATTGAAGCTTCATTTATAAAGAAGACCACCCATGATGACATTGTGAGAGACACTTTTAAGAAAGGTGTGTTGTCCATTACGAGTGAGGTTGGGAGGTAGAATGGAAAGGGAAAGGTATTATGAAAACTGTTTATACCAAAGGTCACATGGGTCAAGTGCAATGGCTCGACGGAGTTGACATCTCAAGATAAATAAGAGGGTGATTGCAACCTTTGTATTGTGACAAATATTTTAGAGTTGACAGGTGAAGTAGGTATCGAGAAGCTAGGCAGGCCATGGTATCCACAAATTTATTAGTATAATGTGGGGTGGTTTGAAGTTCATAATGGTCAAAGGTAGTCAAAAGTATGTCAACATGACATTTGTACTTTTGGAGTATTTTGTTATGACACTGGTATATACCATTGACTTGGTTTACAACTAGTTGGGAATCACCAAAGATATTAATTGATTTAACATCTAGGGAGATGGCGGTTTGAAGGCCTAATACGAGTGCTTCATATTCGGTGATGTTGTTAGTGCAATCAAAATCTAGTTTGAAAGATAAAGGCATAGGTTCACCATCAAGAGGAATGAGGATAACACCTGCACTGCCTCCACGCTGACATTTGGAACCATCAAAGAATAAGGTCATCTGGTAAGTGGTATCATCTAAAGAGAGGGTAGAAATGGATTCATCATGGGAAATCGAAGTTAGAAAGCTAATCTCAAGAGAGAGGTGCAATCTGTTAGTTGGTCAGCAATGGTTTGGCCCGATATATTTTTGGTGGATGAATTCAAGGTCAAGGTCTGTAAGAAGCATGAGCCAACATGCAACATGTTGATGCTAGTAGGGTTTGGTGTACATGTAATATAGGGGATCAATGTTAGTGATGAAAAAGGTTTTGTGGTTGAGTAAGTAATGATGGAGTTTAGTGATGACAAAAACTAAGGCTAAGAATTTTTTTAGCATGGGTATAACTAGTTTCGTAGTCAAAAGGGTGTGACTTATGTAATAAACTACTTGTTCTTTGTGCTACTCATCACAATGAGTGAGTATGAAACCTAAGGAATGGTTAGTAGAAGATATGTATAGGTAAAAGGGTTGGTCATCTTTAGGGGGATGAGCACCGGTGGTTGAAGAAGGTATTGTTTTAAGGCATCAAAGGATTTGTGGCATTCATCATCCCATTTGAATGAGACATCCTTTTGAGGAGATGATGAAATGGTTGATAGTGGTCGAGAAATTTATGAAATAAACCAATGGATAGATTGCAACTTACCTTGCAAACTTCAAAGTTGATGGAGATTAGTAGGCAGAGGCATTTTGAGAATAGCCTTTACTTTAGCAGGATCAACTTCTATGCCACGCAAAGAAATGATGAAACCAAGGAGTTTTCCTAAAAGTACCGCAAAGACACACTTCTTAGGTTGAAGGTGAACATAATACTTGATGAGGCAGTCAAAGATGACCTTAAGGATTGTCAGGTGTTCATCCCAATGTTTGGATTTGGCAAGAAGGTCATCCACGTAATCTTCCAATATGTGATGCATTATGTCATGGAAGATATAAGTCATGGCTCACTGATATGTAGCACCAACATTTTTAAGGCCAAAATACATGACTCGATAGCAGAAGGTCCCCAAGGGGTGATGAAGGTAGTTTTGTGTTGATCTTATAGAGTGAGTAATATTTGATTATAACCCGAGAAACCATCCATGAGTGAGAGCATCTCATGGCTAGCAGTGAGATCAACCAGTTGGTCAATTCCTGGTAGAGGAAAGTCATCTTTGGGGAAGGATAAGTTGATGTTACGAAATCTGTGCAAATGCGGAGTCCCCATGTTTCTTTTGTGACAGGAATGATGTTAGAAATCCATTGGGGATAGTTAATGGGTAGGATGAAGGAAACCGAGAGAAGGCACTAAAGTTATTCTTTGACAAGAAGAGAAATGCAAGGATGTATTTTCTGCAACTTTTGTTTTATGGGTTTGGCATCAGGAATGGTTATGATATTGTGGACCACAATTTTTGGGTCAATACCGGGAATATCAGCATAGGACCAAGAAAAAGCATTGCTATGGTCCGGAGGAAAGAAGTAAAAGCTTCATGTTCAGAAGACATCTAAAGATTGGCCTATCTTTAGAATGTGTGGGTCGTCTTGAGTGTTAATGTTGATTTCAATGGTCGATTCGTTCAACATGGTTTACGTCTCAGAAAATAACGAATGATGAATATAAGAATCTTCCGCACCAAGGTAGGTGAGTATAGACTCATCATTCTGACATTGAACAAAGTTAATAGAAGGTGTATCATCTTCGATCATGTCAGGATATAGGAAGGGGAAAGAAGAAGGAGCCTTGCCATCACGTTGATAAGTTAGAGGTCTAGGGAAATCATGTTCATGAATTTTTTAGGAGGAATAGATTCAAGATCTATGGACTTCGTGGGTGAAGGTGGTGACGTTGGTGAATGGGGTGGAGAAGGTTTTCTTCCTTAATGAGGTTGATGCGGGCCTTCTTGGAAGATGGTATAGAAAATCCAATGCCACTATGATCTTTGTGTTTATGGGTGGTACATGGAATGACGGTATGATGACCTTATTCATAAAAACTGAAGCCAAAGTCTTTCCATGCAAAAGCGGTGAAGGAAAGTGTGGGAGAAGCGGTGGTTTGTGAGGTATTGGAGGTCAGATGAAAATGATCATGTTTGGGATGGAGGTTTGGGTGAATAAGTGGTAGTATCAAGTCCCCCATACGTTAAGTTAGTGTGAAGGTGGGGAGGACCATAAGGGAAAACCTCTCCTATGCAATATTCATAACAAGGGTGCTGGTGCAAGTTTCCATACTCTTGTGGAGTGAGGAATGTGTTAATATTGTAGAGGTGGTATTCCCCTCAGAGTGAGGCATTGAAATTTTTTTCTAAGGGATTGATAGTCGATGTGCGGAGTAACTGGGATAGATGAATCACTAAACTATTAGGTGGAGGATTATCAGTTGGTAGGAAAGAAGATGGTTCAGCTATAGAGGTTGTGACATCAGTTTGAATAGAAAAGTTAGGTGTGGGAGAGGTGGTGATAGAATTGGTGGATAAGGATGTGGGTGAAGGAGAAGTGGGGGTAGTGGCGGATTCCTTGGATGTACAAGAACATCATTAGGTTGGTAAAACATGTTACAAGTTTTGAATGGTGATGGGTAGATAGGAATGCTATAGTTATGACCTTCATGTTTGAATCTTACACGGTGGTGTAAAGTTTAAGGGACACAACCCATGACCCAAATCTAAGGTCTCGCAATAAATAGGTTATACTAGAACTCTCCCTCTAAGATAGAATATTTACGAGACAATGCAAAGGCCCACACGAACATGGAGAATAATGGTGCAAGGGTGGGGTTGATGGCGTCATTGAAGGAGCACAACATAACTGGGATATTGTTATCCCGTAGAATTGACAAGGGCAATTTTGCGGGTAACCCAATGAAAATTTTGTTCTGGTCCCTCGTCAGGGACCCCTTTGCGTTCGGAACGTTGCAAAGTCCCTTCCTAGAAATCTAGTTTTCGAACTTAGCCATTTTTGGTCCTTTTTGGTTGGGTGCACCTTATGTCTATGCAACACAGATTAACTATGTGCCCCCTTCATTTCCTTTGGTGCACCCTTGAAGTGTCGACACACATTTTGGTGCGCCTCCCCATGTTACGCCTTTCTTGCATGCGCCAAGGCGCATGCGCCTTCGTGTCAACAACATTTTTGTTGCACCGTTTTGGTGCACCAAAGGCGCATATTTCTGTGTTGACAACATTTTTGGTGCACTAAAGGTGCACATAACCACATGTTAACACGCATTTTGTGCGCGAAAGGCGCTATGAGGTTTGAAGTGTCAATAGGCGTTTTGATGCGCCTCTTCAAAAAGTGGTTGGTGCATTTATTACACCCTTGCATATATATAGGCGCATCCGCCCTATCACTTTCACAATAAAAACACGTGATTGATTTTATTCCTCTGCATCATCTGTCGGCTCACTGTCGTCCTTGTATCATGCTTGTGGACCCCGCTTCGTCTCTCGCGTTATATATATCCCAAGTAGGTGGTCTTTTTCCTCCTGTGTTTTTCTTTGTTGGTTGTTGTTTGTTTGTGTAGTCGGTGGCATAGATTCATCAAAACCCTCTTTTGCTGTCCTGGCTATCTTTCTCCCATGCTCTCCCTCCTCTTTCTAGATCCATCTGGTAAAGAGAGATCTGCCTCAAAAACACTTGGATATTTTTATTGTGCCCTCTTCACTATCTAAGAAACCCTGCAGAAGAGGCTTAACACCCATGCAAACCCCCAGAGAAGGGACCAAGACTTAAAAGTTGATAAACTACATTTTCTACCCTTTGGCGCAATCGCCACCCTTGCAACATGAAGCAAAGTTGCGCCAACGACGCATCCGCCATGCTTGTTGCATAAAAAAGCGATTGCGCCCTCAAAGCACAATTTACTCACTTGCAACACCCAATAACCTTGCGCCCTCTTTACGCAACCAAAATCCTATGTAACATTACAAAACTTGTGCCATTGGTGCACCGCATCCATCATGCAACACCAACCTTACTTGGGCCAAGTATAAAGCGTGTAACGGCGCAGCGCATCCCATGTTACAGTAACACATTGCCATGCAAACCTTTCATGCGCCGTGCCAAGTTCCCCTATTGCACACATAAAGATGATGTTACACGCACTAAACCTGTGCCCTTTGGTGCATCCTATACCCGTGTAACATGAAAAATATCTGCGCCCATTATAAAAATCATGTAAATGGCGCAGGCGCACTTCCACTTGCAACAACAAAAATGTCATGTATAGTATCCATGCGCCTTGTGCCCTTTGGCGCTGATTTGTCCCTTGTAACACCATTTTTCTGTGCGCCATACTATTTAACCCTGCAATCTGCAGTGTTCATGTACCCTGTGCCCTGATGCCTTAAAATTGCTAACTCTTCCTTCTGTCAATACTTTAATGGGAGATCAAAAAGTTAACATGACTCTTCTGCGTTGGGTTTCGCTTCTTCTTCTTGCAGATCAGCAACTAAGTTCAGAACTACATATGTCTACATCAAGCAAGAGACCAACCAAGTCTAAGGGAAAAGCCAAACTTATAGAGGAAGAGATGAAGTATAAATATCAGAGGGTCAGGATGCCTGAATCCCAAGTAGAATGCGACCTAGATATAAGAGACTCTGAGCTCGGGCACATTGATATGGAAGATTTCTGGGCTAGAACCAGGAGGGTCACAGGAAGTCCCTGGATGGATAAACTGGTAGGCAGTGGCCTGCATTTTTCTGGGGGGATCCCAGTCAGTGCGATAAACAATGAATTCATGATGGTAGTGGCCCACTGCTACAACAAAGACACAAGGTGTGTCCAGAATGAGAAGGGTGAGGTCGTGATCAACCTCACTTCCCGACACTTTGAAATTATGCTTGGCATTCCTCACCATTGGCACTTTGTGGCCGTAAGCCAAGAAGACTGCACCAAGGCTTGGGAGGATAATGAAGACCAGTGTATGCAATTGATGAATGAGGTATACCTGAAAAACAAGAAGGTGGTAACCAGATGGCCACAGGTCATTCATCGCAGCGATTTCTCGAGGAACTAAGTGATACCATCACATTCCTAAGAAGAGTATTTGGGCTTTCTGATGCCCACTACTTTCATAAATGGATGCTCAGGTACCTGGAGACAATGAACAAGAATGTGCCAGATCAATGCTTCGAGTGGGCAGAGATCATAAGCAACACTATATCCGAGCAGCTCCAATAACTCACCACAACGGGGAGGTTCTACATGAACTCCTACGTAGTTTATGCTGCAGCCTCAGAAAGAGATTATCCAGCGTTGATGTGGTGCGGGGTTTGGCCCTAAGTAAAAATATATGAATACTATCCGAGTTGAAGGCTGGAAAACAAGATTTCTCGGTTCAAAGATTAACGACACCTTCTTCTACGGCATCGTCTACCTTTTGAGGCCAAACATGACTCACGGTCATACGACCAAGAGTATTGTTACAGCAATGGAGAAGTGGGGGACCGTATTCACGCAATTCCCCACCTTCACCTATCTAAGGGCAGCCAAATTCTTGGGGGAACCCACCAAATTGCCAAGATATGCCGGCCCCAAGCTGATCTTGTTGGAGCTATCAAGACAGCTCATAACCTACCATGAAAAGTGCTTAAAGAGAAAGAAGGGTGGAACTCCTTTCCCCCTCACAGTGGGCAGGTACACTTGTCTTTCCCACCACAAAGCCGGGAGATGTTTGCAGAGCTGGAACTGCTCAATCTAAAGCACAACTTCCGCAAGGCCCACTTTTGACCCAAGGAATTGCCTTCCCAAGGCCAAACTCGATCCAATCCACATTCCACAGATCGAGGATATTTATATTGACCTGTATCATGAGGTTGAGCTCAGAAGGAAAGATCACTCCCACTTGGCTTTGGCTAAAATCATTCAGTATGGCATAGCCATCATCCCAAAAGGTTATCAAACTACTGATCAAGAAGTTGATCAGGTATATCTTGACACGGATGGGGACGACTAGCCATTTTTTGTGATCGATAGAACTAAAGCGCCTCAAACAATAGAAGAAAGGGTCAAAGAAACTCTGCAGAGAACAGAGCACTGGTGCAGGATGAATGGTCTCATCTACCTCAGAGTTGATTTCACCACATCTCCATTGGGCAACACACCTTCTAGACCAAAACATCTACCAAAGAGCAGAGGTAAAGACAAGGAGGGCGAGTCAAGCTCTGCCCAAGAAGAGGCTCTTGAGAGTCCCCTTCCGCCGCATGAGAACAAGTTGTAACTCGGCTTCTCCGAGAGAAAGAGGTGACCAAAGATGTTTCGATGGGAACATCCACTCGAGATGTTACCACTACTGCAATGGCTTTGTTGAGGTCCCTTCTATCCCTTCCCCCTGTCCACCTTCCCCTTCTCGAGTGACCCAAGCGACCATTCCTTTGGTCGTATCCTCTCCCCCATCTTCTATTGTTCCCCCTTCCTCGTCATCCATCTTCTCTTCTCTCACGGAGCTGTCCCCCACCATTTCTTCCCTCATCTCTCAGCTCCCTTCCATTTCCATGTCTACCTCCCCTGCAGTATCTCTTCCTCCCGTGAGCACTTTCTTGGCCTCCCTCTCAATGCCACCTCCAAGTGTCTCAACACATTTTCCTTCTACTACTGCAGGTGCTCCCTTTTCTATTTCTCGGCCCCTCTCCCATAAGTCCAGCATGGATCTCTCAGCACCTGAGCCAACTGAAGAGGAAAGTTCCCATTGCAGACCGATGGAATTCTCCATCATCCCATCAAAGGGGGCCAAGAATCAAAATCCTATAACCCGCTTCTCTCGAGTGCGTCGAGAGAGAGAGAGAGTAATGGAGATAGCGTATCCCAATCTTTTCAAGGATAAAAAGGATCTGTCTTCCATAGATTATGCAGTGACCTAAGTCATAATGGGAACATCTTCAGAAAGCCTTCAAGGAGAGGCCCTATCTACAGTTGACGCCCTTTGCAAGAAGCTTCAGGGAGCAAAGGAAGAAAAGAGGCTATTAATGGAGCAAAATAAACATCTTCACCATGCCTTGCAGAAAATGGGCAGTGCACCTCCTACGAATGCCGCCGAAACTCCTGAACCTCTGAGCCAGGATAAGATTAATGAATACGCCAAAATTGGCAAGTAGGGTATGGCAGTTTCACCCTGGAGAAGCCAAATCCTCAAGGAAAGTGAGGGAGTAATCGCCAAGTTCACCAGTTTGTATCAGAATATCAATCGGGTGAACAAAGAGCTCCAGGCGATAGCAGGACCCATCTCTCGAAGAGCTGGACCATGCCAGGATACAACACGAGACCTTTCAAAAAATGCTCAACTGTTCAGTCGAAGATCTGGTCAAGTTCGGCATCTTCGGTCACCCTAGAGCCCTCAACAAAATCCTTTCTACTCTGGATTAATGGGTCGATCAGTTAGAATTTTTCCTGGAGAAGATTGACAAGATCAAGGAGGAAGCCCTGGATGCAATGCATCAAATGGAGCAAATTGTCCTGAGAATGTCTCTGGGCTTGCTCACTCCTTCTTTCACCTTAAGAAAGGTTGATGAAACTATTCGGATCTTCAAGGAGATTGTTTCGCAAGGGCTGGGACAGAAGTCACTTTCGACGCCGAATCCATCAACAACCTGCTGGCCTATCATGACTTCATAGGGTACCTGATAGATGTAGAAAATGAATATTCCAAGCTCCCAGAAAAGATCACAGATGAGCGGGAGACTTGCGAGGCTATCAGTGATCATCACAAGGATCCTTCCCAGGATCAACTTCAGCCCATGATCAGCAAGTTCATGGAATACCGTGCCCAATTCCACATCACGTCTCCTGAGTAGCAGCAAAAGCAGGATACCCTCTTTCAGCTGCCGGGACGATGATGAATAGTTTCATTCTTCTCGACCTTCTCTTTGTAAACATCTAAAGTATGTTGACACAAATGATGACATCATCCATGTTGCACCATGGGATGATGTCATCCACCAAGTTGTCAAAAGTCAACAAATGACTTTAGGATATTTTGTAAGATATTTTTGTAATTAAGTGGTTGGTTCGTTTTTGCCTTCTCTTCTTCTCTTCTTCTATATATACTTGAATATTTGTTGTATTCAAGTGTGGATACTTTTCAGATGAGAAATAGAAGTAAGAAGAAAATATTTTGAACTTTTTGTAACAGAAACAAATATTAATACAATATTTAGACTTTGTGCTGAATACATGTGTTTTACATCAGACCTTTCTTATGTTAGATCTGTATGATTGTTCTGTTGAATTTACTTCTACTTTATTGTCATTTATTCATCAATATTGCTCTATTCGTCTATGCAAGTAGGTTCGGCTCTGTATACTACCAACCCAAATCATAGAACTTCTGACCTTTCTACTTTGGAATTCATTTCTTTTCTCCCTTCAGATCTTTCCTATCTTCCCACCTCGTTTCTTTCCCTTATTTTATAGTTGGAAATACCTCTATTAGGATGAGATCCCAAATCCACGAAGGAAGAATATTGTGATACTTGCACAAGATTCCTGCTTGTAGAATAACAATAAATCGTTTCACTTTCTTTCGACTCAAAGAGGGCTATGCCCTGCACACTATTGGCTCGTCATCCATGCTAGATCTGTCCACCCAATGATTTTCAAACCAACAAATATTATACATACAATTAGAAGGGATGCACATTTGATTGTATGTATCAAAGGAGATGATGTTAATGCTAGCACCACCATCGATCATGATGCGTCATACATGTATGTTATCAATATAGATGGAGATAAAAAGTTGGGATCAGGGTCATCTGACTAGATAGGTACAATATCCTCATTAGAGAAACTGAGGGTGACAACTTGATGAGTGGGCATGGGGGTAGAATAAGGAGATGATTTTGTAGGTGAGGCCACATGGTGAGGGGTAACAATGGAGGCCACTAGTGTGGGGTCATTAGGTAAAACTTTGATGGATTACAAAACCTCCATAAGGGCCTATCTATGCGATTCAGAAGTTTGGATGAGATCGTACAAAGACATCTTTAGAAGGGATTGGTGTAATTGTTTTATCATTATAGGATGGGTGACCTCATCATAAATAGGATATGTGGGTCCTAAAATGGTGGTTTTGGGTGTGGGCGTAGGTGGAATATTGGGCACAAGGTTGGTTGATGGGCTAGTTAATTTTTATTTTCCTTTATCCTTTTGAGCGTGGGTGACAACTTGGACTATGTTAATATGAGGGGAGGTGGTAAATGGAGAAGGTGTGGGATAAGTAGTGTAAGGGCATGATGGGATAAATACTAATGGGGAAAAATCCTTATGAAGTGAGTTGGGCACACTGGCATTTGGGTGGTGGTTTGGCTAACTCTCTGATACGGACCATGTTGATCTTGAATTTTGGAGGTGGAAAAAAGGTTTTTATGGAGGAGATGCAGGTTGTTAAAGAAGCAAGGGATGATGATGTGTGGTGATAGGTGAAGGTGGAACATGGTCCTCATTAAGAAGGTCATCATCATTAAAATTTTGTTTAGGAGGACAAAGTTGGAGAAGAACAGTTTTTAGAGCCTTACAATTTTCTACATCATGTCCTGACACATGATGATAGGTACAAATATTGGTTTCATCAAACCCTTTTGGTTTGGGTTTGAGAGGGCCATAAGGTCGAAGTGGCAGTAATGTGATGACAAAATTCTCTGAGAGGTTGGTTAGAATGTTTCGTAGGAACCTACCAACATATCACAATGGGAAGTGAGTGTGGGTTTGGGTAAAGGTGTAGATGATCATGAGGGAAGAGGTGTTATAGGAGGAGGAATGGGTTGGACCATTGGTTTGGTAAGTGGTATTGTCTTAGGTTTTGATGGCATCTTCTTGGGTAAAGGTGTGGTAGAAGAGCTAACAATGGAAGGTTTTGTTGGTTTAACTACCTTATTGGAGGGTAGTGGGTTCTTGTCTTTGGGTTACACCTTCTTGGGTAAAGGTGACATGGGAGTACATGATGTAGAAGGGAAAGAAGATGGTGGAAGAGGATGGGTTACCCATGGGGAAAATAGAGTTGTGGTGGAAGTGGTTGGTAGAGGTTGGGTGGATGGTATGGGTTGAAGTCATATAGGAAAAGTTGGAGTTATAGTAACTGGTGGAGGTATAGGTGGTAAGAAATGTGAGGGTGAGGGTGTGGGTGTTTTTCATGTAGGTAAATGAGGTGTAACAAAGGCTCATGATGAAGTAGTAGGTTTCTTAGCTTTTGACTGGCCTTGGGTAGGAGACTGTTTGGCCAGGGTTGATGGGTGAGGCCCTAGGATGGACAGAAGGGGTGAAGGTGACAAAGGTGTGGTAGGTGAGACTGGTGTATGTGGCTTATAAGGTTGGGTCTTCCTTTTAGGTGGAGGAATAACTTTGGTGTGGGTTTGGGAAGCGTGGTGAAGTCCAATTTGGCGAGGTGGATGAGTAAGGCTTGACGTCACATGACACCCAAGGTAGTGATGGGTCTAGATATAGACAAAGATATAGGTGTGGGTAAGTTCTTAGGTATTGGAATGGTTTTAGTCATGGGTAAAGGTTTAGATGTAGGTAGATGGGATGAGGAAGAGGCCATTTCGGTAGGCATGGTCGGGTCGATCAGTTCTTGGAAATACCTTTTGGTAGATTTTGGAATTATCCTCAGGTAACATTTGCATTTGAGTAAAAAAGGGGAGTCGAAGATGTCCCCAAAGCATGGAATTATCAATGTAATCCAAACAATCAACTAGCCATGAAAATGATAATCTTGTTGTAGGAGGATATGCAGTTGGTTTGGTAGAAATCCCTATAAAATATGTCTGTGAGATAGGGAATTGGCTAGCCTCGGACTCTGTGGGTAAAAGAGTCGAGATCATGTTAATGGGGTCTTGGGATGTTGTAGGAGAATTACCCCAACATGTAGTGACATGTTTAAATAATCTCCCATGGGTAGGAGAGATGGTAGGTGGGGTGAAATAGACTTCTCCTTGGTGGAGGAGAAGGTGATGATGACTCTCCTGTGGATGGGAGAATTAATATTGTTGATTGTTTGGTAGGTTATAAGGTAGACGATGGAATGAAATCAGTAGAAAATGTGGGTTTCTTTGTGAGAGTAGGGGAGATGAAGGGGAATCCTTTGTGGGTGAAGGAGTAGAAGAGGTATGCTCCTCTGCGGATAGAGGATCTTGTGCCAGAATTTCTTCAATAGATGAAATAGGTGAAATTTGAGAAATGACCGGTATGACATAAAAAACCATATGGACTTCCCGGACATTCTTTGTTGGATGAAGGTTCACTATTTTGGTTAGATGATGGTTTATGGTAAGGGGAGCGACTTGTTAAAAATGTTTAATTTATGATTTGCCGACATGTTCGGTTTGTCCACCACGAGGTCTCCATTATCTATCGTCTCTTGGAAAATGTTCTTAAAATTCATGTTGTTACCATCACTATGGCCTTTGACACGATGATAATTACAATATTCGTGTTCCTTATACCATGCAGGTATAGGATGAGTGGCATCGAAACTAGTATGATATTTTATGGGAGGAAGTGTAATGGCTCTAGCTTTAAGAAGATTTTCCAAGACTGAAGAATAGGGTTATCTAATTGAAGTTTACTTTTGCTATTCTTTAGGAACTAAAAGGTGCAGACGGGGAAAGATTGAAAGAAGGTTGGGCTTGATTAGAGGGATGAGATGGTCCCACTTTGAGAACTACCGCGTTGGAAAATCCTTTGGCTATTGAATAATTATTTTGGGATTTTGAAGATGAAAAAGAATAATTTGATTTAAACGGGGTGTTTTTGTTTCATAATTGGATTTTCTTTTCTTTAATGGCACAAATTTCCAACTTTTGTGCCATGGTGAACACTTCGTCAAAGGTTTGGAAGGTTTGTACCTACAAATTTGGTGAGATGTGTCTAACACAAGCTCTAGTGAACAACTCAATAAGTTTGGTTTGAGGTAAATAGAATGTTAATTGGTTGATAAGAATTCACCAACGAGCAACAAAATCTATAATAGATTCATTTTCATACTGTCAAGTTGAATATAGATTGGTCATAGTGATTTTTTGACTACATTGATCGAGAAGTGGTCCAAGAATGCTTGAGCCACTTGGTTGAAGGAGTAGATGGAATGTCTAGGTAAATTGTTGTACCAATCTAAGGTGGGTCCTATTAGGGACATGGGAAATGTTTGTAAGAGAAAATCATCATCATGGGAAATTAGGTAGCACCCATGTTTGAATCACCACAAGTGTTTGTTGCGAGGTACTCTTTACTATTGAAGCGGTTGAACTTGGGCATTTCCCAATGCACGGGGTATGGGTGAATGGGAATAGATGGATGAATAGGATCATTACAAATTTTGTCATATGTCAAGGAGTTACGTGAGATAGAAAACTGATGCTTCTAATGTCCGAATCTATTCCACCATTATCCTAATGACATCATTGATTGGTTGTGAGGAATGGGTGCCTCTGCATTAAAAGAAGGTTGACGATGGGTGTATGATGTGGAGGGCATCCTAGTACATGAGGGTTCCAAATAAGAAAATTGTGAAGGGGGATAGATACGGGCGGAATGTACCTAAATAAGTGATAGACAAGATTGGGGGTTGTTGGTGATGTGTGTAAATAGGTGGGGTGGTCACAACGACTCTCATGGCAATATTGCAGTAGAGACTAAGGGATTAAAAGAGCCCGGTTTTGGAATGGGATGTGGGTTCACCTGACACTAGAGGTGGTTGTGATGTAACTGGTATATACTGAGGAAAAGGGGGTAGATGGGGCCATGTTCAAAGTAGTTGGTGAAGGAACGGTTGACACCATGGGTGCAATAGATGTCATTGGGGCAATAGTTATGGTAGAGGTGGGACCTAACTGAGAGACCACAGGGGGTAATGTGGATGAGGGTAGCACTAAACTAGTGGTAGCTGACGTGGAAGTGAGTGCGAGGCGGGAGGAATAGATATAGGCATGTCATATACTAGCTATCCTAAGGAGTCTTAGGTAGATGAGTGGGAAAGATAGTATTGTAAGGCTACATGATTCTAATCAAGGAGTCTTATAAACTCCTCGTCACTAGTAGAAATGGTGATAGGTTGAGTTGGATCCATAGGTGACAGGATGGATGATGGTGATGGAATAGGTGGGAGTGGTTGACGGTTGGTGTGAAATACAAGGGTGTTAGTTTGGTTGTAATTCAACACCATGTGAATTAGTGTTGACCTAGTAAAACTGTATTATGTAAATGACATGAAAACAACAGAAGCAGAGAAGGATGAAGTTTGGGGGGTAAATTTGGTCATTGTTTTGATTAAAAATAAAACACAACAACCGATGATAGTCAGTATGACCAATGATGGTTAAAGGGTAACTAATGATGGTTATGATAACCAATAATGGTCACTGTGGGAAATACTAGTTTGAGTAAAAGGAGCAGAAGCGACAAAAAAATGAAATGGGGAAAGCTGTTCTTGATAGAATCTTTGGAATCTTGGGAATATGATGATATCACGAGGACCAAAAATAGAAAAGAATAGGTGATGAAGGTTATTTCAGGTAAAATAACCAAAAGAGCTAGAAGCTGGCACTAGTTAGGTAAACTCACGACGGTCATATGTAAACCAATGATACGATCATTTGGGTAATGTTGGTTATTGTGAAATTAGAAGAAATGAAAAAAATGGATTTTCATGAATTAAACTAGATGAAGAATCAACCTAGAAATTTGAGAATGATAAGATGACATCCTAACACACTCAAAAATAGTTAGAATACTCCAACTATGATGGTAGAGTGTGAAAGGAATAATAAAAATGAATAATCGTAACCTCACACCTCAAAACACGAGAGTTAAGAAAAAAGCTAAGAGTAAAACACAATCCTAAAAGTGAATTTTATTTTTGCTTTAGCTTATGCTATTTAAGACTGACTTGTGAATTTAGAATAGATTTTTGGTTGGGAAGGCATCCTACGAAGAAGGAAATTCTTAAAGGGTGGTGTCAGGTTATGTTATGGTGGGGGTGGTCCTTTTCTAAGTTATGATTGGACAAAGAAACCAGCTAGGTGCCCACGATCAATTCTCTAATCGTGTGATCATTGACAACTTCTTTTGGGTGGGATTTTGTTTGAAGATGTGTAAATTCAATTTTTATAGTTTGGAAAAGAGAGAGAGAGAGAATAAAGTTATTTCTATGGTTCAATTATATCACCATCATTTGGGCATGACTTCTAGCATATAGGTTGTCCTTATTTTTAAATGTGAGCTAATAATGCAACAAATTCTATAACCCAAATCGACAATTATATTCGATGAAGAAAATGATGAATAGGTCAAGAGCGTGCTCTTTCACTACTATGTAAATACAAGAAGAAATAATTGGTTCATTTAAGCACCAAATGACAAATGTTGTTTAGACAATTAGAAGAAAAGAGTATTACAAGGAGAAGATGAAATTTTTATTTTTCAAAAGGAAAGAAACACAAAAAAAGTTTCCGTATATGAAGAAAATGTAATGAACCCGAGAGAGGGTCCCACCGGGCATGCCAAAATGTTTCTCCAACAAGTTGTGTACATATGAGCAAAATAGATAGGGTAAGGGTGAGGAGGAATACCTATGAATGAAGGTGGAAGGTAGAGTGGGCATGTTCTGACTTCTCGATCTAGTGCTGATTGTGATAACTTCCCTTTTCTAGGAGCAACTACCTGAAATGAAAAACAAGACCACAAGAAGAATATTAAACAATATATGTCAGTGGAATGCCTAGCGTATGCTAGATCCGGGAAGTGTGATACTTCTGAAATGGTTGTCAATCCACTGTTTAAAACAAATTGATGTAAGAAATAACGTAAAACAATAATATCCTAATATAGTTGATATGATTTAGGTGTCTCATTCAAGTGCAATAAGAAAATTAAATCTAATAGGCTAGGTTATGATCAAATCTAGAAGTTAGACATGTGAGTAAGATGGTTGGGACAGGTCAGGGTCAAGTTTTGAGTGTTTTGGGTTATTTGGGTAAATGTTATGAGTTTTTGTTATAGGAATATTTATCAGATATGTAGATTGATGTTGGTCTAGTATAACTGATGTCAATTGAGAGGAAAATGATGATAGTTTAAGGTAATCAACATCGGTAGAGTCGAGATGATAAAAACTCAATGAATTTTTGTTTTAATGATTCTCTGTGATTTCATAAAGAATAGACAGAGAATGGTGAGGTTGATGGTAGTGTTGGGAATACTCAGAGATGTTTGGAGTCGGGTATGGAGGGTGGGAGGTTGTAGGTGGTTAGGTGGAGGGATTGGCAGGAAGGTGAGAGGTGATGAGATGCAAAGGAGACTAGGATTCCCAAACAAAGATAAATAAACTAATTTAAATAAGTATGGAGAAATGCAGATCTAAATGTAATTACTTGTACTTGGATACCTAATGGCTAGATGAAGGTGATGATTTACCCATGGCATTGGTGGTCGGCCCACAATTGTGCTTCTGGAATGTTACCAAAGATGCTTTCCCTTGAGATCAGTCCTTGAGTGCTGGTTTATGATGTATGAATGTGCATGCTTTCATGCAGATCTCTCTTCTCAAAAACTCAAATAATTCTTCCAACCTTTAGCAAAGGTTACCCAAAATGACTATATGGTAACTGACAATAGTTTAGGGTGATTAGCATCGGTTTCGGGTTGACCGACATCGGTTAAGGTGAGATATCCTAGGTTTCCAAAATAACAGATCTTGGTTATCTTTTGGCTAGTTATGTCCTTTGTTGTGGAACAAAAATGACATTTTCTCGCATAAATAAGTGTATATGCGCAGTTAGAGGAAGAATATGCATCTAGTTTTAGGGTTAGACTAAGTCTTAGTTAGTTATGGTAAGTGGAGATTGAGTCCTAGTTAAAAGGAAACATGCTAAGAATAGGTCTATGATGAGGTGTCTAGGTGGTGTGGTGGGGTTAGGTGTCTAGGTGAGGTGGAAATTAATTTAATTAAGGTATTTATTAATGGATATTATGAGAATGGGCATTAATTTAATTGTATGTAATTAAATTAATATACATGTGGGGTAAAAGGGGAGTGTGACCCAAATTTGGTGTCTACTGAGTGTCACGAGATCTTTTTAACCTCCTCATTTATGAAGGATTTACCATTGTCTGTGATAAGCTTATGTGGAATGCCAAAACAACATATGATGTTTTGATATATAAATTTAACGATTGGCCCTGAATTTTTTGAGGTCAAGGGAATAACCTCAACTAATTTAGTAAAGTATTTAGTTGTAGTAATGATTGAATGATGTTGTTGAGATGATTTTGGATTAATTTCACTAATGAGATCCAACCCCCATTAAGAGAAAGGCCACAAGTATTCTACGGGTTTCAATGCTTGACTAGGGATGTGGATGAGATCAGAATGAAGTTGACACTTAATGCACCTTTCCATGTACATGAAATATTATTTGGTGATAGTGGGCCAGTAGTATCCTAGTCATATGATATGTTTGGCGATAGTGCTTTGCCACTAAAATGGCCTCCACAAATGCCATCACAAACCTATTTGATTACGTTGGTTGATTCATGTGATTTGAGGCAACGTAATAATATACCATCAAAACTACATTTGTAAAGGATGCCTCCTATGAAAATGAAGCAAGTGACACGTTGAAGGAAGGATCGTTTAGTTCCTTGTGAAAAATATGGTAGGAGTTTGGATTCAATAAGATAATCAAATAGTTGAGTGTATCATAGATCCAATGCATTTTTATCAATCATGTTATGGAAGGTAGTTCATTTTGATGTGAAGGATGGTCTAATCTTTGAGAGACTAAAGACATCTTAGTTTTATCCTTTAATTTTTCTGTTTCGAAGGGGA
This sequence comes from Taxus wallichiana var. yunnanensis, assembly GCA_018340775.1. Lineage (NCBI taxonomy): Eukaryota > Viridiplantae > Streptophyta > Pinopsida > Cupressales > Taxaceae > Taxus > Taxus wallichiana. The sequence goes on along the minus strand of CM031238.1, from coordinate 324,312,382 downwards.
CAAGGGATCCTAGAGAAGCCATAGTGTCTGAACCTACTAGAGGACCATGAAATGGCTTAAATGGTATAATGATCAAATGTGTCAAAGAGAAATTTGAAAATGTCCTTATAATTTTGAAGGACATCATTTTTACATTAGTACTCTCCTTTGACTTGATAGATGATAAGTTATTAATCCCCATATATTTCAGTTGTGAACACATAGGAGAATAACAAAGAGTCAAACCCATGATTAAGGCCTTAATATTCTACGATATTATTAGTGCATTTGAAGTTGAGTTTGAATGATAAGGGAGTGGGAATATTCCATGGTGGTATGATGACAACACCAACCCCTCCACCTTCTTGACATTTAGCACCATTAATGAAGAGGGTCATTTTAATGGGGATGAAGTCTGATTCATAATCATCAGATTCATTAATGTTTTTGATAGATTCATTGGGAAAGCATTCATAGGGTGGTTGATTATCCAAAATAGCTTCCTAAATGAGTTGATCGACAATGGGCATACCTTTAATAGACTTTTTGGTATGATTTCAAGATCAAATTTAGTCATAAACATCAACCATCAAGTTATGCGAGTCATTATGGTAGGGTTTAGCATGCATGGTCTTAAGTGGATTAAAACTAGTGACAACATATGTTTTTTGGTTGAGGAGATAGTGTCAGAGTTTGGAAGTAGCGAAGTACAATGCACAACATAATTTTTCAGCTTCAGAGTAGTGTGTTTTGTATTCATGGAGGTACGACTAATGTAGTACATGACTTGTTCATGACCTTGATTATCGTGGTCGGTGAGAATTGATCCTATGGTGTGCTCTGAGGTATAGATGTAGAGATAAAATGTTTCTCCTTCACAACGTGGCATAAGTATAGCTGGTGAAAACAAATATTGTTTGATTTAATCGAAGGCTTTCTACAGTTAGAATCCCAATGAAACACTATGTCTTTGTTGAGTAGATGGTGAAATGGTTTGATAAAGTGGTCGAAATATGTGATATAAAACACCATATGGACTATATTTTTCCTTGTAGGCTGCGCAATTGTTTGAGATTAGAGGGTGGAGGAATTTTGATGATTTCTCTAAATTTTTGGGATCGACTTAGATTCCACGAAGAGATATGATAAATCCTAAAAATTTTATGGTGAGGACACCAAAAGAATTTTTTTAGGATTTAAGTGGAGACAAAAGCTGGATGAGACAGGATGAAGATTGATTCAAGAACATTGAGATGATCCTTCGTGATTTAGACTTCCCAAGAAGATCATCAACGTAATATTCAAAAATTTTATGAAATAGATCATGGGAAATGTATGTCATAACACATTGGTACGTTGTCCCAAAATTTTGAGAGTGAATGGCATAACGCGGTAGCCAAAGGTTCCCTAAGGGGTTATAAAGGTGATTTTTGTTGATCATCGGGGTGATAAAGATTTGATTATAACCATAGAATCTATCCATAAGGGAAAGCATTTCATGGCCAAGCTGTTAGGTCTACAAGATGATTTATGTTTGATAGGGGGAATTCATCTTTTGGAAAAAATATTGAGATCCCTGAAGTCTATGTAGATACAAATTTTACCTGAAGATTTAGTTACCGGGACAATGTTGGAGACCCATTGTGGATAGTCAATGGGTATGATGAAGTTGGCGGATAAAAGGTATTGCAATTCTTCCTTAACAAGGAGAGCTATACGTGGGTGCATCTTACAAAATTTTTGTTTGACCGGATTAGGGTTAGGATATGTAACATTGTTGTGTATGACAATGTTGGGATCGATCCCAAGTATATCACTATATGACTAGGAAAAGGATTGACTATATTTTTGTAGGCATGTGGTAAAATCATTCAATTCTTTTGGATTGAGGATCGAGTCGAATTTGAATATGCGAGGGTACTATGGTGTTCATAATTTAATATCAAGTGTGCATTCATTAAGAAGAGTGGTTATTTTGATGGGGCCTCAAAAGGAAATCGAGGGACTCGGAGGAGGGGGAGTCATCGAGAGATCAAAGAGGCTATTTTGTTGCTGCTTTTAAGGAGAATGGGCAAGCAAACTAATCATTACTACGAAGCCCTAGCGGCTCTTTGGGATATAAGACATACAGGAGATGATAATATTCGAATATTATAATTGAAGGTGATTATCGAATATCATCAATCTATTAAACAAAAAGCAACACCTCATTGGTCTATCAAGAGATTTTATTGGGGAAGCTATTGATATATGCAAGAGCTTTGAAAATGTTAAAATCATCCACACCTATCGGGGAAGGAAATAGGGTCGGCGTTTGGATAACCTCGGTGTTACTAATACCTTTCAAACTTGGCTTAGGGGGGATGTTCTACCCACTCAAATCAATAAAGCCATCATCAATGATCTACATGGCAGTGAAAATCAGCACTAACGGCTGTAATTTGGATGCTAATGTGTAGATCCTCAAGTACAATATGATGACATCACATAAGATATGGATGATTGATGCGATATGTGCGGGATGGACTGTCATCATTTCTAGGCATAGGTGGAAAGCCGAGGATCGGGGCAATAATTACAAGTATGGTATAATAATTAAACCTGCTTTCATGGAAAGGAAAGATTCAAATACCAACATCAAAGCTCTACCTGTCTCGCATAGTGATAGCATTTTTACCGTTGAGAACAGGAAAAGGAATAGAGGAAACATAGAAGTGCCTTGCAAAGCGGAACCAAACCACAATCTGGCGTGGAAAGAGAATACGGAGCTTTGGAATTACCTTCAAATTAGGGGTCTGTCTAATTTAATTGAAAGGATTCAAGGATTTGACCAAGACATTTCTATCAGATTCACCCAGGGATGGAAGAATCAGATTGTCAAATATAGTAACATGGAGATTGAGATAACGGAAGAGCTCATCACCCGGATCACGAGCCTCGGCTAGAGGGCACCAAATTCTTGAAGAAGGTGGATAGGAGGTGGAGACCAAGAAGTTCCTATACGATGGGGAGAATCTTGAATTCGTGACTGCTGGCATCAAGGTGGCATCGATTCCTGAGCCTTTTGCTGAGCTTGCTAGGATGGTTGTTAGGTATGTAACTCTTGAAGGAAGATTTGTGACTATACCTCAAAAACATTTGATATTTCTAAATCACTTTCGTAGAAATATCATCATCAGCTTTCCTCACTATTTGATAAACTCGTTGGAGAAATCAATTAGGGAAATTCAGAGCCACTCTAGGGTTGTCCCTTTACACTAAGGGCTTATCCTCCTGATCCATTGCCACTGTTCTAGCTGCCCCCCCATGAATCCTACCCCACCTTCTTCCTCCATACCTCCACCTGCTAGCACCGCTTCCACTCCCACCCGTAGAAAAGGAAGATTGAAGCTACTACTTCTAGCAAGAAAAGTAAGAGCATAAAAGCTAAAATTCCTTCTTCCCAATGGGTCCTAAGGAGCCATAAAGACCTGGAACTTGCTGAGAACCTCCTGCATATCAATAAACCGATGGAGGAGCCCAAGGAGGAGGAATTGATGGACAGAGTGGACAGGTTAGAAAAGGAGATACAAGAGCTCAAAGGGACTATAAAAAATATGGAAAGAGCTAAGGGAAAAGTAATTCTTCAAAGTGATGATGAAGAGGGGGTTATTGCTGAAGTCTTCAAGAAGTTATAGTCCTTGGATGGTAGAATGGGGAATGCAAAAAGTCACAATGACTACATATTATCTTCCCTTAAAAGCATTTATAATTTCATTGAACAACATGTTCATAGTGTCTGCAGTTTAAGTGGGGTTAATGAGGACATTTGGGGCCCTAAAGAGAAAAGGGATATTGTAATTGCTCAGGCGGATATGAGAGACTCCTCTCAGGCCACTACCATTGCCTTCTTCATGTCACTGTAGGCTATCAAGACCAAGATTGACAGGGCTATCAAGTAACGGGTTGTTGTGTTGCTATTTTTTGGCTGCGAAGTTGTTGTTATCTGGTGGTTCTAGTGCTTTGCTTTTTGGCGGAGTTCTATATGTTGTTTCTCTTTTGGTTTCTTTTTGATCTTTTCTGCTTCTTTTTGGATCATTGTTCGTTTGGATCCTTTCTTCACTTGTATTGTCATATTTGGCTATTGAGCCCTCTTTGGTTGGCCGTTTTGCCCTTCTCTGGGCTGTTTCTCTCACCTTTACTATCTGGCTTTTGAGCCCTTTTGTATACAGGGTATAGTCCCTTCAAAACTATTTGCCCTTAATAAAAAAAAAAAAGAGTGGTTATTTTGGGTGGTAGGGATTTTTAAGGTAATGATCTTCACCCCCATATGTGAGAGGATACCTTGTTCTTCTTGACATTTAAGGATGTCTATGGTTGGTGAGTCTTCTTCAACCATTTCTCATTGAACAAGTGGTAGAGATTTAGCAGAGTGGTTGGATTGATATGTTAGCGGTCCCAATGATATATAAATGATTACAAAAATAAGTTAGGTGGAATAAGTATGACATCGTCTGTGTTTATGGAACCTTGATGGTTTGCGGGTGGTGATTTTGGTTTGGAAATAATTATGGAGGAAGCTATTTTAGAGGTATCGAGATTCACAAGCTACAGAAAGGGGACTCTTATAGCCTAGACCAATTTTCGCATGAGGTTTAAGGGAACATAGAACTGGATGATTATGGATCCCTTGCTCATAACACCCAAGACCAAATCCTTTCCATACACAATGATGGAGATACATAGGGGTGAATTTTGGATAATTAAGGGATTTGAAATCCAATTTGAAAGACATGGTGTGATGTGGATTGATAATGTGAGATAGTGGATGGTTGTGTCCTCCACAGACAAAATTGGTTTTAAGATAAACGGTACCATAATAGATAATATCTCATATGTTAGGTTCATACATGGGTTGTTTATCGAGATGACCATATGTTTTTGGTCAAGGGATAGAGTTGAGCATAAGGAAGTAATATTCCCCAAGTGTGAGGCGCTTCATGGCTTCACCAAGAGAATAATTTTATGATAATTTAGATGAGGGGATAGAGGTGTTAGTGGATGTTTGATCATATGAATTAGGTATAGATGTAGGTACAAGAATGTTGTTTGGGTGATACATCATATAATCGATCGGCGAATGGATTCAGATCACTAGGGATAGTAAGTGTTTGGCCTTCATGTTCATACTTGAGACAATGATGAAGGGTGGAAGGAACACACCACATGGTCTGTATCTAGGGGTGTCTTAGTAACATGTATGAAACTCTCCTTATATAATGTAGAATAGTTCGGGTAGGGTTTTAATACCAACCCTAAGTGAAAGTGTAACTATGCCTATAGTAGGTGTGATAGTGTCGTTGAAGGAGCATAACAAAATTGGATTATGAGTGATAAAAATGTTGGGTAGTTTGAGTTAATCAAAGAACAGGAGGATATGATGTTGATGGTAGTACCACTTTCATTCATGACCATCTTGATGAATATTTCACCGATTTGCGTGGTGATGAAGAGTGGTAGATCTTGATCTTCTAGTCTAAGAGAGGAAATTTGAGATGGTCCAAATGAGATGGCAAAGTAGATGCTTTTAGGGAGCCAATAATATTTTTGAAAGGAGTTGGATCATTAGATGGGATAGTGATGATTGGAGGGCTTCTAACATGGCATGTTTATGAGTTGGTGAGGTCTTCACAATTTCATAAAGTGAAATCCTAATGGGGGATTGGTGTAGTTGTTTAATATCTACTTTCTGTAATGTGGTGAGTGGAGACAAAAGCTGCTGTATTGAGACTTTTCCTTTGGATGAAACTATTTTATTGGACTATCTAGGAGCTACTAAAATGGAGACCTTAGGTTTATCAGATGGTGCCGATAATTCTGAAGTTGAAGGTATGACAACAAAGTATCTATCTTCCTTAGACCTAGATGGTTATTTTTCATAATTTTGTGAGTGTGTGGTGACATGGACAACATTGACTTGGTGGTTAGATGCTTTAGGGGTAGAATCTTCTAAAGGTATTGAGGTTGATGTCAATGTTGTGTGAGAAGGAAGGAAGAGTGAACTACTAATATTTTGAACTTTTTGATGAAAGGCTCTACAATCCTCTATGGTATGGCTTTATGTTCTGTAGTAATCACAAAAAGTAGCAAAATCATACCAGGTGGGATTCCACCCATGATGATTTAACATCTTGAGTGGTGGTAACTATTGATGTGAAATCACAGCACCCCTGGGACTCTGCAACGCGATCGGTTGAGACTCTCAGTGCGATTGCACAACATGGAGCTTTTCCCAAGTGTGGGACCTTGCGAAAACGGAAAAGCTCTCCGGATGAAGGCCGGTTCCTATTCCTCTGTTTAGATGCACACGTAGAAGATGCAGAGGGTTTACTAAAAACCTAATCTAACTTGCCAAGGAGACAGGGGTAAGAAGATGCATAAAATAAAACCTAAACTAATAGAGGTGATGTACCGAGGAATGAAGAACACCTGTCTTGCCAATAAACACAGACCATTAAAATGCAATGCAAGATCATACACAGATAGCCAGATTCACAGTGAAAGATCAAGGGGATGAAAATGAATACAGAGAGGGTTGAGAATCATCCACAGACATGCATTAATTTTCTCCAAAGATGATACAGCACACTGCAAAATGCCAAGAGGCAAGGTTGCATTACAGTTTCAAATGGGAGGTTTTAACTCCACAAGTTCACCTGCCAAAGAGAAGAAGGGAGGGGCAAAACAGAAATGTCCAACCTTTAGAAAGAAGCCCCTCCTTACAATTTATAGGAATAATGAGAGAGAAAAGAGAGAGGAATTCCAAAACTACCCCAACCACCTCTAGATTGCACTTAACTATCTCATTATGGTGGTAGGTGAGAACCCCAATGAACCCAAAAGTGGCGAACTGTATTTCGAATTTTTAAGAATTTTTTCTCACCCAATTAAATATATCTAGTCGTAGTTGGACAGAGGACCTTGTAAGCTTTCCAAAAAGTCCAACCTTGCATGAATCTGAGCTCCCAGTCAAAAGTTATGGCCATTTGAATATCTCATGCGCCAGTGCCGCTCTCTGTCGGCACTCAAAATGTGCGCCTCGAAAGGTGCGCCATAAAGCGCATTCATGTGCATGTCGACATCCTCTTACATGTGCCAAGGCGCAACTTTTCTGTGTTGACACTCGGTGTCGTGTGCCCTTCTCGTGCACCTTGGGTGCACCATTTTCCTTGTTGACACTCATTGTCGTGCGCCACTTCTGTGCGCCTTGGGCGCATCATTTCCCTGTTGACACTTAGTGTCGTGCACCACTTCTATGCACCTTGGGTGCACAATTTTCCCTGTCGACACTCAATGTCATGCGCTACTTCGTGCGCCTTGGGTGCACCATTTTCCCTGTCGACACTCGGTCGCGGCGCCACTCGTGCGCCTTGGGCGCACCATTTTCCCTATCGACACTCAAAGTGTCGCGGCGCCACTTATGCACCTTGGGTGCACCATTTTCCCCTGCCGACACTCGGTGTCGTGCGCCACTTGTGCACCTTGGGCGTATTTAGGGATTTGAGCTTCTTTGATTTCTCCATTCTCCTGCTTGTCTATATCTACCCGGGGGAAAGATATATACAACAATTTGGCGACTAACGGGATCACGCACGTTAGGTGACCTTTTAGCAATCCATTGGGCATGGAGTCATAAGCAATAACCCGAAACCAACCTCGATGTCCGATCCCGAACCCGATACCGCAACTTCTTCTCGACAACATTCGAACTTTAGAAAACAACCCGAGAGCAGTAAAACTGTGCGAGCACTTAGGAAGCAGAAACCTAACTACCACAAGACAATGTGCATACGCACTTAGAGGAATTGGAATCTAGGCTAATATTTACAAGGGTAAACCCTTTTCTTTTAGTAGCAATGTTTAAGATGGATTAGTTAACGGAATCGGGAACTCTCCTCCATCCAAAGTAGACAGTGGAAGGCATTACTACTTTTACATCCACGTGACTGACCATGTAGGGCCACTCCAAATGGCATCAAACTTGGAATGCCTTAGGGCTTTGCCCGATCTCGCATCCCATTTCGTAACTAGGTCTCCTTCCTAGAAGGTCCTTGCTCTTGCTTTCTTATCAAACCATCTTTTCACCAAGGCCTCGATCTTTCTCAATTGTTTGAAGCTCGCATGTTCTCTAATTTCTTCCAATTCCATCAACTCGCATACCTAGCCTCCATTGGTTCAAACTCACCGACTCAATCGCTTCATGAACTCCAATGTAGGCGGTTCTAATGATATAGGCACATCGCTCTTTTCCATAGACCAACATGTAATGGGAATTACCCGTAGACCTCTTTGGTGTTATTCGTCACAGCCCATAATGCTGATTTTAGCTTGGTATGCCATGTCCTTTGGTTTTCATCTAGAGTCCTTCTGATGATTCTTAACAAATTCTTGTTTCGTGGACTCTGCCTGTCCATTACCCTGCGGGTAATAATTTGAAGAGGTGCTCAAATAGATTCCATTCTTGATAGCCCATTCTGTAATCTTGGAACCTATAAATGCCAATGCATTGTCTGATATGATAGTGGCCGGCACACCAAACCTGGTCACTATTCCTTCATAAAAGTCTAGTATGTTAGACTCATTTGCTTCTTTTCGAGTGCTCGCTTGGTCCACTTGGTGAAATAGTCCATGTTTGTGAGAATCCACTTGTGGCCTTGGCTTGAGTTTGGATTGATGACCCCGATGAAGTCCAATCCCCATTGCATAAATGGTTGGTCAACCAGAATTGGGTGCAATGGAAGCACTGCTAGTCTTTCTTTTCCTGTGAAGAGTGCACATTTCTTGCACTTTCTTATCCATGTATAGCAATCCTTCAAGACTGCCGGCCAATAATACCCTACCTTTATTATCTTGAGAGTGTTACTCGTGGAGCAAAATGTCCTCCGTAATCTCCATCGTGAAAATATCGTAACACCCTCTCAATTTGACTGTCCCAATGCACCTCAATAGAACTCCATTGATGTCTTTCTTAAACAAAACACCACCAACAAGCACATATGGAATGGCTTGTAATCTGAAGTATCTCCTCTTTGATTTTCTAATTTCTGGAGGGCATAGGCTTGTCTGTAGGAAGTGTATCACATTCTGAGTCCAACAAGGAGTGGGTACATCATCATTTTCTTGTTCTTGGTTATCTGTAGTACCAAGCAGCTCTCTTTTCATCACTCCGCTTCAACTTGTTGACTCAAGGCTAGCTGTTCGCATAGTCCCTTCCCACGTACTAGTTTGGTGACCTTGATCTCGATGTCATATTCCATGACACGAGTTATCCATCCTGCATGTTTCTCATTCAGATCCTTGTTTAGAAGGAAGTCCTTGACTCCCGCATGAGAGACTAATAATTGGATCTTGTTGTTTGAGACTAGGTGCTTGAATTTCTTTAAGCTCCTGATTACTGCAAGGACATGCTTTTCAATGAAAGAGTACCTAGTTTCGTATTCCTCCAAGCCTTGACTGAAGAAAGCAACTGGTTGTTCTAATCCTCCCTTGTTTTTTTGTACCAGGATTGCAGAAATCGTGTCCCCACCACCAAAGGCATATAACACGAAGTCCCTGGAGAAATCTGGATTGACGAGAGTCGGAGCTTGGGATATAGCTTCTTTTATTGCCTCAAAACTTGCCTTGCCTTCAGATGTCCACTTAAATGCCATGCTCTTCTTTAACATCAATGTTATTGGCTTCACAAGAGCAGCAAAATTTGGAACAAATCTGTGGACAAAATTGATCCTTCCCAAGAAGCTTTGAAGAGCCTTCTTGTGACTTGGCAATGGCAATGCTCGAATTGCTTCAACTCTTTCTGGGTCGATCGTCAATCCCTCCTTTGAAACAATATGGCCTAGAAGTTTTCCCTCGTGAGCCAAAAATATGCATTTTTTGGGATTCAATGATACCCCAAATCTTCTACACCTCTGAAATACTTGCCTCAAATGACAGAGGTGATCCGCTGCATTTTTTGAGAATACAGTGATGTCATCAAGATATATCAAAACTATTTTATTGATCAACCCCTTAAATGCCATATCCATTGCCCTTTGGAAGGTGGCTCCAACATTTGATAGCCCAAATGGCATCTTCTTATAGGCATATGTCCCCCATTTGGTGGTGAAAGCCGTCTTGAATTGGTCATCTTCTTTCACCATCACCTGATTGTATCCTGAGTAGCCATCTAGGAGAGAGAATCTCTCTGAACCGGATACTACTTGCAGTATTTGTTCCATTGAAGGAAGTGGGTAATGATCTTTGAGAGATGCCCTATTTAGGTCTCGGAAATCCACGCACAACCTGATTTCTCCACTCTTCTTCCTGACCGGAACCAAGTTTGCAACCCAGCTTGAGTGCTTGATCGGGAATATAATGCTTGCCTCTATTAGCTTATTTAGTTCTTTCTTCATTAGAGGCTCAATGTGAGGGTTGACCGGTCTTTGTTTCTACCTGACGGGCTTAGCATCTGGATCCAATTCTATGGTATGTTGTGCCAAATTTGGATCGAATCCTCTCAAGTCTTCATAGCTCCAAGCGAAGACATCTGGAAATTCTTGGCAAAGCTGTATGAAATCTGATTTCTCCTGCTCAGTGGCCACTTTACCAATTTGAAGTGTTTTGCCTTCCCCAACCGGAATTGGCTCTGAATCTTCTCTCTTGACCTGTATGTTAGCCTTTTCCTTACGGAACTGGTCGTTAGGGTTGAAGATAGACTCCAATGTTACTAAACCCTTAGGAAGCTTGTTTGTCCACAATTTGCACTACCCGATCCCCATCCGCTGCTCTAATCATCCGATTCCTAGCTGAGAATTCAGCCTCTTCTTGTAAGAAATTGACGATCTGTTGATCATTCTCAAACACCTGCCAGCTTGTGTTATTATCTGGAACTGCTAGCCTCACAATCACATGGATATGTGGCTGTGTTTTTCCCTTCTAATGTTGTCAACCACATCAAACGTTGCTCCAACTGATGCGAGCCTATCTGCGGCTTCATTTTTCTTCCTGGGTATGGATATAATGTTGAAAGCTTCAAAATCCTCAATGAGGTCCCATACCCTATTCTTGTAGCTCTTTAGCAAGTCGTTCTTTGTAGCATGTTGTCCCCTAACTTGGTTGACGATTAGCTCGCTATCTCCAAACACCTGCAAGTTCTTTATGCCCTTTTTCCTGGCCCAATGAAGTCCATGAATCAATGCTTCATATTCAGCTGTGTTGTTTGAACAGGAAAACTGGAAACGAAAAGCTGAAAAATATTTGATGTCTTGTGGTGAAATCAACATTGCACCACCTCCAACACCTTGTCTGCTTCTCGAACCATCGAAAAATAATTTCCAAACTTTGTTTTCATCCTTTTGTTCAGGCTGAATGATGTCGGGAATGGGTGAATTTTCTTCGTGTATACAATACACGCCCAATTCAGATTCTTCAATTTCCTTGTATGGGTCAAATTCATGACTCTTGTTTGCCCATTCATCCAAAGTTAAATCAGGAATTCCCTGACCTTAGTACTTGTTTCTAGATCATTTGAACACTCCTCATGATCAATAATTTGAGCAATTTGCATTGATAGGACTTGACACATAAGGGTCAATATGGAAATTAGTAATTGGTACTAACCTCGATTGTTGCTTTGGCTCCATACCTTGTCCTAAAAATCATGTGTGACCAATCTGCAGATAAATATCCACCGATTTTTGCAGTGAAGTCTCTTGATAGACACAACGCAAAGAGTGGCGAGAAGGTCAATCACAGACACATCTTGCAGAACTGTAACATTAGGACAGGAATGTAGTGTTAGGCTTAACCCCTTGATGACTCCAACAGTTCCTACTGCCGTTCCATCTAGCTGTACTACTCCTTTCAGCACTGGCTCATATTTCAAACCCAGTTGATCTGCTATTTGCTTCGGCATCACTGAACTACTTGCCCCAGAATCTATCATGCAGTTGTGTACTAATTTATCCCCGATGATTAATGAAACATAGAATGGAGGGGGTTTCAAAACTTTACCTTGTTGTCCTCCATGATTCCCTTCAGGCTGAGTAGCATTCGTGAGGACCTTCTCTTGCATATGGGCCTGTTGGTTCGAAGTTGACCAATTCTTCATGGCAGCTTGTAGAAGATCTCTTTGTCCTGGGATGGATAAAGATTCCCACATTGATATATTCACGTTCATCTTCTTCATTTGATCAATGATGCTGAAAGGGGATGAATTGTCCTTTTGCTGTCCCTTACTTGGTGCAAACTTTTCTGGAGCTTGAGCATGTGCGTGTGTTGCTACAACAGGTACCTTGGGTTGATTTTGCACATTTGGAGCTGCGTTTGGTCTACTGACCCCTTGTTGTGTAAGAGTGGGTTGAGAAACAACTAGATTACACAATTGTCCCTCTCCTATATTTCTCTTCTTTGACCGTGTGTTGGCAGCCACGCCTTGAAAAGGCTATTGGTTAACTCCACAGAAGTCTTCCGTTTGCCAATTTGCCAATGTGGTTTCTGTTGGAGGTCCTTCTTGCTGTGTTTGTTGCTGTTGATTCTCCTCCTGGCTTGGTTCTTGAGCAACACCAATGGTTTGCACCATCAAGGCCTGATTTAGTGCACCATTGAAACATCTTGGTGATTGTGAGGTAGATTGCAAGGGTAACACCGGTGTCGTACTCCTGTGCCATGTTATTTTGTGTCAGGACCAAAGCTCTTGAGGACGTCGTTGTATTTGGATCATATGGTCAAAATGGCCTGGCAGCTTGAGGTTGTCCTTGGTTTTGGTTTTGATTTGCAGCCTGAGGTGGTGGTGGTCTATTTTGTTGGTATGGGGGCCTAGCTTGGTACTGTGCTTGAGGCTGATACGGTCTAGCACTTTGAGCTTGTTGTCTTTTGATAGTCACAAGCTCATTTCCAAGGTTCTGCAATTATTTCATGACCTCCTACAATTCCTTTGAAGTATTTGAAGAAGTTGACGCCTCATTATTGCTTTGATTTCTAGGAGTTGGAATGGGATTCAACTCTGGTGCTTGGACTGGTTGTAGGATTTCCCATATCCGGATAGAGAGGCATTGGTGGCCTTGGTGCAAGCTTGCCAGCTTGGATCAAACAGTTCTCTACTCTGATAGCTGTGTCGTAGGCCCCTGGCAGCGTTGTCCCTCCCATTGATTGGATCATCATGGCTATGTCTGAATTTATAGCCTTTAAGAAATAAAGGAATGCTCCTTCGGCGGTTGGTCTAATGGCTATTGGAATCCTGTCCCATGTCCGTTGGAATCTAAAGTTGAAATCTGCCATTTGTTCGTTAGGAGCCCTTTTGATTGTTGTCAGCTGTTCCAATAAAGATAAATTGTCCGCCCTCTCCCCGAATTGGCTGCAAAGAGCAGAACAAAGTTGGTTCCAATTCGTAATAGACCCTGCTGTAAGGCTCCTAAACCATTGTAAGGCCTTGCCTTTGAAAGATGAAGCCAACAGCTTGACCGCAACATCCATTTCATTTATTTCGTGAATTGCACATACATTAGCAATATCCTGGATGTGATCAATAGGAGTAGTGTGATTTTCTCCTGTGAAATAGGGTATGTTCTTTAGTGCTGCAACTGGAATTTGATTCTGAGCATTTAGGGAAAGTGGACTACTACCCGTGAAATTGACAAAGGGATTCGGTGGTAGATGTTCCATTATGATTGGCCTAAGAACCCTGGTCGATGCGAGAAAAGGCCTACGAGGTGGAGGTGTAGACAAAGTTACGTTAGGTGGAGATGGTGATCTTTGTGGTCTCCTTCCTCTCCTTCCTCTTCTGGTGAAAGTTACAAGTGGACAAATAGCCCCTCTTCTCAAGTATTGGACCTGGTTCGAATTCTTCTCATATGCCAGGAAACTTTTTGCTGCTTACACATGCTGAATTCTATCCCCTTTGGAGTCGCCAGATGTGTTAGAAAAAATGAGCCTCAAAAGGCAGACTTCTGCCAAGTTACACACCAAACCTGACAATATTTAAAAATAGAATTTTGAAAGACCTATATTTTTGATATTTTAGAGTTTGGAATTTGATTTGGAATGACAGTCCTGAAAATCCAAAAATGCCAGACTTCCGAAAACCCGAAATCTGAAAATAAAAAAACCATGAAATTTTGAAAGTCAAAATATCAAAAATATAAGAATACCCTTTTGAAGATTATCCCCCAATCTATCAACTGGTGAAATTTTGACTTGTTTTGAGCAAGTTAAGTCCTTGAAAATTGATTTCAAAGTTCAGCCTGGAAGGTGAAAAAACTGAAACTGTAAAACTTGCAATTTTTAAGGCCGAATTTCATGAAAACTCCTTCAAATCTTGTGGAATGACCTCTTGGTCCCACCGGGCATGCCAAAACTATTGATGCAAAATCACAGCACCCCTAGGACTCTGCAATGCGATCGGTTGAGACTCTCAGTGCGATTGCACAACATGGAGCTTTTCCCAAGTGTGGGACCTTGCGAAAATGGAAAAGCTCTCCAGATGAAGGCCGGTTCCTATTCCTCTATTCAGATGCACACGTAGAAGATGCAGAGGGTTTACTAAAAACCTAATCTAACTTTCCAAGGAGACAGGGTAAGAAGATGCATAAAATAAAACCTAAACTAACAGAGGTGATGCACCGAGGAATGAAGAACACCTGTCTTGCCAATAAACACAGACCATTAAAATGCAATGCAAGATCATACACAGATAGCCAGATTCACAGTGAAAGATCAGGGGGATGCAAATGAATACAGAGAGGGTTGAGAATCATCCACAGACATGCATTAATTTTCTCCAAAGATTGATACAACACACTGCAAAATGCCAAGAGGCAAGGTTGCATTACAGTTTCAAATGGGAGGTTTTAACTCCACAAGTTCACCTGCCAAAGAGAAGAAGGGAGGGGAAAAACAGAAATGTCCAACCTTTAGAAAGAAGCCCCTCCTTACAATTTATAGGAAGAATGAGAGAGAAAAGAGAGAGGAATTCCAAAACTACCCCAACCACCTCTAGATTGCACTTAACTATCTCATTATGGTGGTAGGTGAGAACCCCAGCGAACCCAAAAGTGGCGAACTGTATTTCAAATTTTTAAGAATTTTTTCTCACCCAATTAAAGATATCTAGTCGTAGTTGGATCAGAGGACCTCGTAAGCTTTCCAAAAATTCTAACCTTGCATGAATCTGAGCTCCCAGTCAAAAGTTATGGCCATTTGAATATCTTCGCCAGGGTCTGCTTCCTGTCAACGCTCAAAATGTTGCGCCTCCTGAAGGTGCGCCATAGGCGCATTCATGTGCGTGTCGACATCCTCTTACATGCGCCAAGGTGAAACTTTTCGTGTCGACACCGAGTGTCGTGCGCCGGATTGCGCATGCACCTTGGGCGCACCATTTTCCTTGTCGACACTCATTGTCGTGCGCCACTTCTATGCGCCTTGGGCGCATCATTTTCCCTGTCGACACTCTGTGTCGTGCGCCACTTCTGTGTGCCTTGGGCGCACCATTTTCCCTGTCGACACTCTGTGTCATGCACCACTTCTGTGCACCTTGGGCGCACCATTTTCCCTATCGACACTCTGTGTCGTGCGCCACTTCTGTGCGCCTTGGGCGCACCATTTTCCCTGTCGACACTCAGTGTCGTGCACCACACTGCGCCTTGGGTGCACCATTTTCCTGTCGACACTCGTGTCGTGCGCTACTTCGTGCACCTTGGGCACACCAGGGATTTGAGCTTCTTTGATTTCTCCATTCTCCTGCTTGTCTATATCTACCCGGGGGAAAGATATATACAAAAGTAACATAATGAATGCTTCTTGTAATAAGTTATCCAAAATGGTGGCATAATGTCCTTTAGGTCTGAATTTAGCTAGGAATTCATTTTTCTTAGGAGGGGGTGAAGTGGGTTGTTTGACAATAGTATTTTTATTTGGCAGATGATGAGGATTTTTAGCTATTGTACCAAGTGGATGTGGTGGTTGTGAAGTATAATTTGTTGTATAGGAGGTGGAGGGCAAGGATCAAATGTGGATTCCCATTGTGGGGTAACAAATGTGAAATATAGACTCATGGTGGGGGTATGATGTATGGGTTTTACCCTGTAATAATAGGGTGATTAACCGGTATGGTAAAAGAAGATTTATGTAGAGGATCTAGATGCGGGGAGATAAGGATGGTTTTTAGGATCCCAAGTGATGCTTGATTCGGAGTGGTCTCATAGGTCTTAGGTTTGACATGACAAGAGGATTTCTAAAAATGGGTATGCTTCTTAGATGGAATGAAGGATGGAAAGGAGGAGGACCATGGAAATGATAAGTTTCATCATGATAAAGACTTATAAAGACTTGAACGACGCCCTACTTATTAGGTCCTCTTGTTGTTGTACATAAACTAGGTGTATTTTTTGAAGTCGATGCTAGTGAAGGAGAAGAAGTTTGGATGGTGTGGTCTAAATGATTTGTAGATTTTGGATTGTTTACTTTCATAGATTGGGGATGAACATGTCCTATGGTTGGCTTGGGCGGGGATGGTTGTGCTAAGAATGTTTCAAGTGGTATCATAGTTATATATGAAAATATAGGTATAAGTGTTGATGTAGTTGTGTCGGATTTGGTAATAACATCGTGCAATGATGTGGGTATGTATTTAGTAGAAAACAATGAATTTACAAGTTTCAAGCTTCTCATATTCTAGCTTAGACTCTATGGGTGTAGGTGAATGAGACATATAGAGAATTTGAGAAATGTGTTGAATAGGGGAGGTTTCTATGTTGATGGTTTCAAACTCATTGAGTGTTGGTGTTGATTCCACAGATTTTGTTTTGTTGGGTGATGAAGTGGTTAGAGGGACAGGCTCAATTTTAGTTATCATATTAATGGTATGAACAACATTCATTTGCAGTTGTTCAGAGGAAGAGGGGTGATTTGGAAAAGGTTTCTTAAATATGTCAAGGCCTTGATTTGGGGTACATTTGGATTATCTAAGTGAAGGTCACCCTTGTCGATCAAGTCTTGAAGCACATTGCGGAATGTGTGACACATTTCAATGTCATGACCATTAACCTTGTGGTACTTGCAGAAGTCATTATCTTGATACCATATGGGTTTCAAAACTAATATGTCGATGGGTCAAATGGGTGGAAGTGATATTAGATTAGATGTGAGAAATTTATCAAAAACTGCACCATAAGTTTCAGCTATGGGTGTATAGTTGTCGTTGTTGACAAAAGCGTTCGGTGGTTGGATTTTCCTTAGGAGTGGATTTGACCAAAATGGTGTTGGCGGATGATTTAGAATTATTTGAGTTGGATGGTGGCTTGGATGGGAACTCCATTTTTGGTTTCTTAGGATGAAGTTTTACTTGTCCATCTTCTAGGGCTCACAATTCTAACTTACGAGGCCATGGTAAAAGCCTCATCGAAAGTTTGGAATGACTGGATTTGCAGAGTAGATGAAATGTGTTTGGAACATGCGTGACAGAAAATTTTGATTAACTCTAGTTGTGGTAGTGTAAAGGATAGTTGATTGGTAGTGTCCCTCCAATGGGATACAAAATCAACGATGGATTCATATTTAAATTGTCTAATGGCATACAAATCATTAATATTGATTTTACGGGATACTTTTATGGAGAAATGGTCTAAGAAAAATTGTGTAAGTTGTGTGAAAGAGAATAGTGAGTGTTGTGGGATGTTGTTGTACCAGTCTAAGGTAGGACCGAGAAAGGGACATGGGAAAGGTCCTTAGCATGAGGTCTTGATCATGAGCTATTAGATAGCACACATGATGAAAGGCACATATGTGTTGTTGGGGATCTTCTTTTCTATAAAACTTAGTAAGTTTTGGAAGCTCCCAATGAGGTGGATATGACTTGTATGGTATAGAAGGGTGAATGGGCTCATTAAAAATATGATCATAAGAGAGTGCATTCTTGGATGTTGATGAAGTGGCTTCTAGGCTAGATATGTGGCTTAGAAGGGCTTGAAGAGGATTGACTTGTGTTGATTATTATAGGGATGAGCTATGTTGATACGAAGATTGATTGGGTTATGAGTACACTTGATATTGTTGTGGAATGTTTTATTGGAGGGGGTGTTCTGTTAGGAGATGTTATGTTGGTATGGGAGATTATGTTGATAGGGGTTGTTTTGTTGTAGGAAATGGTATGATGGAATATTTTGTTGATATCCGTATTGTTGAGGTATGTGTTGTTGATTTTTTGGGGAATGTTTTGATGATGAAGGATATTGCGTTGTGGAATGTTCTGATGGGATGAGGATCCTTGCTACAAAGCGATAGGTTGTGAGGCTTGAATATATTGGTATTATAATGGAATTGATACATGCATAAGAGGTTGTGAATATGTAGGTGTTTGTTGAGAAGACATAGTCGAAGTGGCGAAAGATGGATCATGTTGTGGAACAATTTGTTGTGGGATACCATATAGTGGGATGTTTTGTTGAGGCATAGAGTGGGATACAAAGATTAGTGGTTGCGAAGGTTATGGTATATATTGTGAAATAGAATGTGTACTAGAAATGACACTAGTATTAACCAATGGTGTTGTTGTGGGGATGGACATAGTGATATTCTAGATGGGAGTAGTAACTTGTTGGGAAGACATAACTATAGAAGGGGTGACAGAACTCAAAGGAGGTGTTGGCAAGTATAAGGTGACTGGAGGAGTGGATGACAAGGTAGTGAAATTTTTAAAGGCAATGTGGATCCCTGAAGGACTGACAAAGATGTGGGTTACTGAACAAATGTTTTTTGGGACGAGATCATGTGAAGGTTATAGACGGAGATGACGAAACATGATATTTATTAGGTTGGTTAATGGTAAATTATTCATTTAAAATTTTCAATGGGTTTTTAGAGGTGAGAGATGGTTTAGGTTGATTATTGTTTGATGTTTGAGAATGAATCCAAGTGTATGTATATAACTAATGGACAACAAGGTCTTGATTTTGATTAATAAGGCCCATGATGGAATATGATGGATTGTATGTGTGTTAAATAGATGGAGATGTGAATGGTTACATCTGAATGTTTCTTGTTGCTAGATAAGAATTAAGGGAAATGGGATTTGAATCTAACATTTCCTCAAAGATGGGGTCTCCCCTATTGTAGAAAGGGAGTTCAGATGCTTGAGGACTGGAAGAAAGGAAGTATTCCTCTTCTTGAGATCCGAGGGGAGGGAGAATTTGACTATTATATCGATGTGGGGAATGCGAGAGTTTTTTTCTGTTGTATTTTTATAATTGGCCCCTACTTCATGCCAAGTTTGTTGAGGGTCTGAAAAGGGGTTAGATGTGTCTATTTGATAGTATGGAAGTTATTGTTGTGTTGGGGTAAAAGGTGTTGAAGTGCGAGAATGTAAGTGGGATGGAAATGTTTTCGGGGTTTGATTCTTTGGGATTATTGTCTAGTAAGTACCATAATAAGAAAACACACAGAAAAACACCCAAAAGAAAGGGAAGCAAGTGGATTTTTTTTTTTAAAAACAACAAGCAAGAACAATCGAGAGTGATTATATAGTTATCTTGAATAGTTATTATGAAATGTGTAAGATGGTGAACAGGGGTCCTAGGAAGTGGCCATCTAGGGATGGTTTTAGGTGTGTTTAAGGGAAGAGTACTTGATATACCCAAAGGTATGTGAGGCCCAAATCTGCATTATTACCGGTATGGGCATGGTATTGGGGCACACCCCGTCACTTCACGGTCCCATTGCAATAAGGGAGTCGGGTGCTGAGCCAATATATATTGATAGACAAGAGATTATACTCGGCTAGAAAAATGAGTCAGATTCCCTATTGGGTGATGAAATCCCAATTAGTTTTACTTGGGTGGGATATGTTTTGAATGTGTTTTACATTTTGATAGTGACTAGATTTTGTGTGAGGGATGAATAAGTGGATGCAACCAATTTCACCTCCCGATTAAAGTATGTGAAGTAAGAAGAATGATAATGTTTTGTTTTAAGAGCCAAAATGAAATTTCGATTTCGATGAGAACATCCAATCAAGAATGCAATACGGAAAGTTAAACAAATGGCTTTAAAAATTACCACGAGAGCGCTCCTTAATTTTAATTTTAATTTAATTTAGCAATTTCCAAAGCATTCGCTTAGCAAATCTAGAAAATAAAGTTTCAATGAGAATCCACTTTAAACCTTATTAGGAGAGACATGAAAAAAAAACCACAAATGGATTATAAAATGTCAAGAAAACAACATAGGGGAATCATTGGTGATTAACAATCAGTATAAATAATGCTCAAACTGATAATAAAATGAAGAAATTAACAGGACTCGGTGGTCCCACCGAGCGTGCCAAAATGTCTAGCATGGTTTTTACCTTTGGTTTTCTTGATTGGTTCAAGGGGTAACAACCAAGCTTGACCTTGATATGACAGGGTTTTTAGGGTACCTACAATGTTGATTATGTTTTTATTGTGCACCGTGTGAAGTGATGGATCAAAGCTTCTTTCCCTATAAACAATCTTACAAAGATCACACTTAAACAAGATAATGTTACTGCTCAAAAAAATGCCTTAAGATTTTATTGATGTTTATGATCATACTACAAGATAATAAGATATAAATGTGACTATCACTTATTTAGATTAGATACATATATAGTTAATATTAGTCATGGTTTAAAATCATAAATCAGACTCTTGGTTCGTGTAAAGGTTTTTAGACATGTTAGAGGCTAGAGAATAAATTATTTCTTCCTCTCCTGTAGTGGTGTCATAATCTAGAATGGAAATATAATCCTCCACAAATAAATCAGAGGATTATTCTGGGGTGTCAAAGAGGTGAGCAAGTGGAGTGTTGGTGCTTGATATGTTGATGTGGCTATGGTCTTCAACTTTAGGTGATGTGTTGTGGTCATCTGATAAGTCTAATCCCATCTCATAAGCATACTCGTACTATGCTAGGTCTGCATGAAGCCTTATAGATTCATTATACACATCCCAGAATGCTTTGGTGGCCTCTCGTATGCACTGATTTGTTGCAAAGATATCCTCTAGATGGTTGAAGGGCATGTTTTGAATCACACAGAGCTCAATATCATGGAGGAGCTCATATTGTTCCCAGTAGAGTGGATTTCGAATGACAAGAAAAGCACCAATATTAACTGCATGATAATTTATACCACCTAATTCCATTTGAAAACAACATTATAGACAATATATTAGTAGATAAAAAGGAAAAATAAGACATTTTGATTAGATTTGACAGGAAATGATGAAAAAATAGAGAAATACAATAATCACTGGCAATTAAGTCAATCTCTAACAATTCTTGCTAATTCTAGCTGTTTATTAAACAAAGTTAAAACAATTGATTAAGATAAGGATTTTTCTAATAACAGAAACTTAAAAGTATATGAATTATGTATAAATGAAATTTTACCTATGATCAGTGCCTGCAATAGTAAAAAAAGATAGATTACCTTGCACGATGGACCGATTGGATGGATTGATGAAAGAAGATGGTTGAACGCTGAAAAATGAGCAATTCAATGATGGATTTGACATTCTTTGGATAGTGTGGCATTGAAGATAGTTGATATGAAGTGATTGGATGTATGAGATGTTATAATTAAGATAAAATGCACTTGGAAAGCATGATAATCCAATCTAGAAAGGAGGTGTGAATTTTTGTATTTATAGATCGTCTGTGATCAAGTAAATCACTGGAGATTGTGGAAGATCTTAGTTTAGTTAACAAAACAATTGATTTTAATGTTTCAATAAATATATGATAGCTTTGAGGTTGTTAAGGTGGTGGCATGGGTAAATTTAGTTAGGATAAGAGGAGTTAGTCTTCTTAGAAGGTTTAGTTAGTTAGTGTTTTTGAAAGGTTTAGTTAATTAGGAGTAAGTTAGCATTTTTATAAGGCTTATTTAGTTAGGAGTAAGTTAGTGTGTTTTTAGGAAGGTTTAGTTAATTAGGAGTAAGTTAGTGTTTTGGAAGGTTTAATTAGTTAGGAGTAATTTATTGTGTTTTTAGGAAGGTGTTTGTTAGAGGTGGTTAGGTGGTTAAAGAGGTTTCGTAGTGAGGTGTCTTAGTTAACATAGCAAGGTGTACAAGGGGGATTAATTTAATTAGTTAAATTCATTAAACAATTTAGATGTGAGGGGTATGTGATTAATTAAATAACTAAATATTATTTAAGAGGGCGCAATGTCATAAATTTGGTGCTTTTTACCATGAGTGCGTCTAAGTCAAGGGAGTTGATTTTTATCGTCTACAATCACCGAGAAGCTCATACCACCATGCAACATCACCTAGGCACCTAAATGGGCTTGCAAGAGAAAGAAATCCTCATTGAATCTCCTTGTATCATCAAGTACACATCTAAACCATCATGTCAACATCATCCACAACATCATCGACCCTAATCCATCATCCACTTTTTCATTAATGTGGTTTTTCATCAATGACAACACCTATAGGACCACATGGAAACAAAGTCATATAATGGTTGGAAGATGAAAAAAACACATGTAATCTTGAGAAGTTAAAATTCCATATAGATTTTTTTCTTTCACGGATTTGTAATTTTTCTATACACATTTATAGATTTAGATATACATATAAGATAAGAAACCATACACATTTCTCAAGAGTATACCATGTAGAAAACAAAAATTTAGATAAATACATGTTCTATTATAGTTATATATCCCTCTCCTCTATTTAATACAATATTAAAGATTATGAATAAACTTACAACGCAACTAAATACTCATCTTAATAAATTTCACTTGGACATAATGGAATCCAAGCCAACATACACTATGATGATTCCTTTCTTTAACATTCATTTTCATGTTGGAGTGGGATAAAATCATTTAAAATGTTTTGGATGTTCATTTGAAGCTTTTTTTGGTTTTTACTTATAAATTTTAAACCAATGATGATCGAGGATTAAAATAATAAACTAGGATTATTAGGAAATCATCTTCCAAAGTTTAGATTCAAATAAATTATTCAGTGGAGTACAAAGGTGGTCCCATGATTAGAATACACCTAACCACTAGAGTAACCATTTTATTCCTATAAAAATACCAATAATTTGATCTCTACAAACCTGAAAAAGTTTTTTCCTAAACATTTAAAGAAAAGAAATAACTACAAGGAACTATGAAATCAATTTTATTTCACAATGATGCAAGTTTTTTTTCCATATTTGTAAGGTGTATACACCTCATTTTTGACGTTTTATAACCATTTATCTTATATAGGGTATCTTAATGCATTTTTATCTTGAATGGGTGCTTTAAGGGATCGAGACAAGATTGGGATATGATTGGACTTGTTCAAATGGTCTAGAGCACAAAATTTGAGAGATATAACTATTATACCACAATAATCTTACCTTTCCTTATTAATTACTTTTCTTTACCCATTATACCCATCCTATATTCTTATTTCATTATGTTCACTTGTTCATGTTTATTGCAAACTCTTATCCCTCATTTTGGTCACACTAAATCTTCTTCATCACCCCCATTTATATTTTGGATTCCATTCATCATTTTTGTACACACCATGACCTTATAATTCCCTCAAGGAAAAATGCATTTTCCATAGGTGATGGTGTAGGGTTTGATCTCTACATTGCATACACCATTGACCATGGGTGATGATATCTAATATACATACCCATCCACATTTACCATCATCTTATAACACATTCAATTTTCTAAAATAATTAATTTTATTTAAAATTAAACATTTATGCATATTTTCAAACCTAATTGTCAGACTTGAGGTTTTAGAGCTTTTCATTTTGCATTTGAGTCACCAAAGTAAGATATGAGCATATCTTCTAATTGAGATTTCCCTTTCTCCACCCATAATGATATTATCTCAATGTTGTTTTCTATAGGGAGGATCATGCATCAAAAATTATATCATAGGTAAGTATTTCTAAACCTTATTTATCCTTCATTGCTATTATATTATTATTGTGTGGATGATTAATCATTCGTTGTTATAGATTAGGGTAAATGCATGTTTACTTTGATCAATTTATTTGTCTTATCATACTACGTTCCTTGGATTTATCCATCTCTTGACTCATTCCTATTCTAAATACTATTAATATGCCTACCTTTATCTTAGGTATATGATTTGTAAACTTATAACTATCATAGGGTTAAGGTTACTATCCTTTCTAATTACAAAAGTAATTCTCATCGAGAACCTTTGGTATCTATGTCATGTGTAAAAGCTTATATTTGATCCCTCCATTAGAGAACCAAATGAAGGAACCATATTTTATCATCATATACTATTATGAATTTGACATTACACCTATTCCTAAATTAGGTGAGATTAAATTTACTTTTCAAGTTTTCCTTCTTTTCCTATTTGATAAGCCATGTGCAAAACCCTACTATGTAATTGATCTTATCTATGCATTATTCAATCTATCTTGATGCCATCAAAATCGTGTAAGATTTCTACATGGTTAATCCTATTCTAATTATCCCAAAATTCTCAAACTTATCTTTCCAGTGTTATTAACCATTATGTAATCTTTATACATGCTTGATCTTGCTAGAAAACTATTTTCATAAGCTCCTTCTCAAGCATCTTCACTTTATAATGGAATACTTACTTATGGGTTCTATTTCCTCTACCAAGCCATAAGTGTATATAAAATAGAAGTGAGGATGATGATTTTACTAATATATTTCCTCATTACATTAACTATTTTTCTATAAGAGCTGCTATTGCTAAGAATTCAAAACCACCATCTCATAATTTTTAGGCCATGACTAGCATTTAGAATCCCATATTTGTATCTAAAGAGTAATATGGACATGAATATGTCCCGTAGTATGATTATCCTCTAACTATTCAAAAAAATCAACAATTAACTAGATATGTACGAGATTCACTTGATATGTTGAAAAAATGCATTGAAAACTACCTTTCCAGAAAGTTAGATTCAAATATCAATCAAAGCTGATCCTCCAACAAGCGGAGAAAATTATGATCCAACCAATGAAATCAATGTTCCTCCAAATAATAATCCCACATAAATCATCATAGATCTTATTGATTTCTTGAGTAAAAAAAAACTAAAACCATAAATCAATTCCTAAAAAGTCAAAATAACCTAGTAAAACTTACTAGTTGACCAAAAATAGTTTATTGGGGCACAAAAAAAAAAAATCAAACTCCCTCCTCTTCTAGTTTGGATCAATGAGGCATCCATTTCACAACATAGCTTCATAACAATGCCCTTTAAGACATTTAGAGAGATCCTCCCACTCCATACATAGCTTCCATGTACATTAGCAAGATCACCCCTTCCATCTCTTTTGATGGTTCTACTAACCATACCATTCATATCAAAGCCTTTGGAAACCTTTACATGGATTGGATTAAAGATAATTCATATGCCACCAAAAATATCTTGACCAAGAAATGTATGAAATATGTTTTTGGATTGGTATCATACACTTCCAACTAACTTTATTGTTGAGCTTGAAATCTTTGGTAACGTCCTTGGTAAAATAATTTAAACATCATTTCCTTTTTACAAAAACGTTAATGCTTTCATCAATTACAAACAAGACAAAAATGAATCTTCCCAAGATTTCGTCAAACATTGGAAAACCTTATCCACTAAGACTAAACACAACATATCTAATGAGATTCTATTTTAGCTATTCCTTAGGAACTCAAACCTCACCTTCAATACAATGTGATGTCCTTATCTCCTAATTATTTTGAATAAGAATTCAAGAAATACAAATTCTAGGATTACCTCATAAAGTAATTTGAAAATCCTTCCCCTACTAAACAAGAACCTAATAACACTCATGTCCTCACGTACCTAGGAATACGAATGCCATTGATTATGGAGTCACACAAACTCTTCCTCAAGACACTTATTCTAATAATATCATCCATAAAATTGACCAATATACTTATAAACCATAAGGAAATTACCTCTCTTCCTCTCTTTATGATTTTTACCAATCTCTATCTAAAGATTTGAGATGATTCCAACCTCGAACATTCATCATATGAAGATATGATTTATGATGAGCTCATATTTCATGCAAATGACCCTACCATATTTGTTTTAGTTTATATTTTCCACACTATGATTAAGATATCCCTCATAGATGAAGGTTATTGTACATGTATAATTTCTCTTGACTTCATTAATATAATTGATTACTTGATTGACAATCTTAAATCCACTAGGAGCATATGTTAGGTTATGATCATGGATAAATTATGGTTATGGGTTTCATTTTGTTCCCTATTCTGACCTTCCTTGCATCATCCATGTAAAATTCATGATATTCAAATTCCTCTTATCTTATAATATCCTCTTAGGTAAACCATGGACTCATCACCTACACACAATCACATCATACGCCTACCAATGTATTAATTTTGCACACATAGTGGTTATCTATAAAGTGCAAGGTGACACTAATCCTTATAAATTTTACCAATTGAAACAATGTGGGACATTCAAAATTTCCACTCTTGAATAAATCCTTATATGAAAATTAAAGAGAGGTTTCTAGATGGGTTCTCAAATATGGGGATCCAATCTAAGACCATCCAAACTATGCAAATATAAAGGTGTTCGAGGATTGTTAAATTCATAATTATAGTGGATAGTAACCCTAACCCCAAGATATATAGGTTTCCAAGACCTACAACTAATATAACGATAGGTATCATACTAGGATTTAGAAATAAAATTAACTAAGAGGATAGATAAATCCAAGGGGAGTGACTATACATACCCAAAATTATAGGGTACTACACCGTCGAACAATCTTACACCTGCCCCAATGATGATATAGGTCTCCTCGCAAGGTGTTCAGGATCCGGAAAAGCTCTCCAAGTGTGTGTTAACATCTCGCATACCCCACTTACCCTCCACGTGCTTTGTTTTGCTCTTTCCCCCTCTTTTCCTTTGCATTTTGGTCTTCAGTGATGAAACCGCCACCATGCTCAGGGTGGCGGTCCTTCATGCATTTTCAATAATGTTCTTTTAAAGCAACTTGCGTAAATTTTCAACTTTTACCAACCTTTTCATCCGTTTTTACTTGTATTTATGATTCGGTTCCCCGTAATAGTGTTTCTCCATTGTTTATTGTAAAAGAGTTCAAATTGGATTTCACCTTTGGGTAAATGGGAATTCTATAAATAGCTAGTTTGATTACAAGAAAATGGCCCCTCAAAATTGCCTCTCATTCTCTCATTTCAAATTTTAGTCTTTTAGTTCTTGCTTAGGAATTGTATTAGTTTTATTTGGTTGCATGCATAGTTAGCTTTGTTTTGCTATTTAGAAGCCACATGATCTTCTTGTTCCAGTGTTATTACTATTTTATACAATTAATTGAGGTAGGATAGTTTCATTTCTAGTCTAAAGCCATTAGAGTTACAGGTTTTGTTTGTCAAGAAGGATAGTTTCAGGTTCTAGATGTTTTGTGTTATACGACTTGTAATAAATCTCACTAGGAATTACATAATCCAAGCTCCATTCTCTTATAATATCCCTCTCCTACTCGCATTGTATTCAGTTTACATCCAAAGCTGCCATTTTTCCAATACCTACTTCTATTGACGTTATCATTACATGCTTTTCTGGATTTACGTGAGCACAAAGGAACGAGGAGACCACACTGAGGGGACAAAGCCACACAATCGGATTCACCACTGTTATGCAAAATATAGGTTCAAGCTATCAAAGTTCTAGTTAAAACATATCAAATAGAGTAGTGAATCATTTCATTTCAGTTAATCTCACTTTCGATATTGTCAGGGAAGCTGTGGGGATTGATAGTTTCTAAGAAACTATGATTCATTCTTCACTTCTGAGGTAAGATCAGGGGTCTTTCAAATAGAATATATTAGTTATTTGGTTATTCAAAATAGATTCACAATCGCACAAGCGGTAGCTATACTCGGCTACCTTGTTTGTTTTAAATTATATTATTAGCTTAGTTGTCACTTTCTAGATATTAAATAATTTCTCTTTCAATTTTATTAAATAGTTGTTATCATAATTCTGTTAAATACTTTGTCAAAAATAGAGAAGTTATATATGATGTGGATATACTTTATATACTTAGTTTTACTTTGCTTCATTAGATTTATATTGTTTCCTTTGTATAACATCACGGGACCTAGGGAGCCCAGAGAATACGTATTCGAGCCAATCATGCGTCAACCCAATATTGTTGCAACAATAACCGACATAGACCAGAATCTCATAATTGGTCTTAGAACAACAACAGACCTACAAGAAATCGGTGCACAATTAAGAGGGTTAAACATAGAAGACGAAAAAGTGTATACTTTTTGGTCAAACCAGCCAAACTACAAATTGCACTAATAAATATCCACATGACTGTAGAAGGGATTGAAAGAGAGAAAACATTCAGTTGTGATCCTTTGGTCCCATAGCCAGATGCAGGAGACATCCTCATTGACATAGACAACGACTTAAGAATTCAAGTTGTCGTAACACTGTAAGGCAACTCGAGAAGATTGCACAACTTTTAGTTCTAAACATAGAGGCCGAAAAGGCATACAACTATTAGATATTAGGGATTAGGGATTGATTTTGCACATGACCATAGGAGGCTCACAAAAACCACGAACCTACGGTTGTGATCCATAGATCCCGCAAACCAATGAGCCCACAGGACAATCAGACATTGATGTTGGTTTATGCACATTAGTATTTAGATCCTCTCCACTTCCACCAATCATCATCGCACAACTATCCTCACTAGATATAGCAGCTAATCAAGCTAAGGATTTCTGGACTAGACCAGAGAATAGCCCATAGAATCCACCATACATCCATCATCCATTTTTCATGACCCTGTTGGGAGATATCTATGAAGCACCCACAGGTTATCTTCCACGTATCCCATAACCTATAGATCAGATCATGCAAGAGCTCGATATTGATTGAATCCTATGAGCAGTCATCCTTGCCGAACGATCTATCATGCTAGTTTAGGTTAGGAGGTCCTTCTTGGCCTTAGATTTGTAGATTCCATTAGTGCACGTCAAAGACATAAGATTTCCTAACTAGTTTTTCTATGCCCCACATATATTCCATCCCCACCAATTGTCTTGGCACGACCTCGAGAGGTCAGGTGCGAGGAAGAGTTACTTGTAGATTCCCATGCTTGCTTGTCACTTTTCCATCGTATAAAATTGGTGAACCCGACATGAACTTCCTACCTTCTGGTTCGGAGTCTTATTTCTACTTGTTCTTCTAATTAGTATACTTTTCATCTTTTCCACCTCATTAGCCTTCACATCGGCTTCACCAACAAAATTGGTGAACCCAACGTGAACGAAAAGCTTGATTCTTCCTCTTTTATTTTTCAATTCTTCCATCCATCTTCGATTCTTCCCATTATTCTCGTGGGTATTCATATACCCCCGAATATGTCGAGGATTCAATGCATATGGTATACCTCTCCTAGGTCTTGAAGCATACTACGATCGGTTGAGTAAACAACCATCACTCACTCTCGGCATGGGGTGACAACTATTCAATCAATTGGTTTTCAACACAAACTCCACCTCAAAGGACTAGATATAGTTCTTCTTTCCAAATAGAGGAGTTGGATCAGCTCACTCAAACACAAAAACCAGAGCCTTTGGGCTTGAATAACATGACACTCACTAGAGAATCTAGTTTGTCTCCTTAGTTGTTGCTTAGACCGCAAATCAGTAGACAATCAGATCCATATCTATTTTTAGATGATGGACATTTAGTGCATTACGCTAGGAGTGAACAACACTCTCAAAGCATGTACCCACCAATAGGAGGTTTGTAAACACAACCCGAGGTCTCTTTTCAAGAAAACACCTCCATTCCTACACCTATAGGAAATGCCCTCGGTGAAACTTGGAAGGGAAACAATCAATTCATAGCAGGGTACCATATGCGTATACAACATCGGGGTATACAACGAATGCCACTAAAGAAAAATACTATGACTTCACCGAACGAGGTCATCTCAACCTTAGTTGAGAAAGTTAGAGGGTTGGAACTTGCTCAAGCAAGTCAAAGTTTGTAATTCATGCAAGCAGGAAATTCCAATCCTCCACATCATCCTAGCCAACTAGACCTCCTCATAAGAACAAGAACGTTGGGCATGCCTCCTCAGTATTCACAACAAATACCAACTAGAATCTGCGTTCTCTAACGCGCTCAAACGGAAAATATGATACCTCCTAGTTTAGTACAAAATAATCCATTTCTAAGCAATGCTCCCCATACTTAAACATGTATTCCAAATCACCACAAGGAGATATGTTCTCTTCTCCCGGCATGTTCCCTCAACCACAGGGATTTCCTTATGTCCCTGCAAATGCATATGCTACGCCATACCAACAACCCATTCCACCTCCACCCCCTCAACAAACATCATCAATGGTCAAAACCTATGTGATATGAACTTATTCAGAATATTTAAAAGAACCTTTAGACTTCACCATGCGAATCATCATGCTTCAAGATCTCTTCCCAATTTTCCCAAGTATAAAGGGGAGGGAGACCCAAATGCACATATTAAGGCCTATGCCATAGCCATTCAAGAATTGGTCCCCTGGGATGGAGTTGTTGCTAAAATATTCCCCAAAACCTTAGAGGGCATTGCCCTTGATTGGTATTAAAGAATACCTGAAGCCTCCATACATTCATTTAAACAACTCATTTCAGAGTTCATCAAGGTGTTCGATATGAACAAATTGTTGAGAATAGGAATTAGGGAATTCTTGCATATTAAGCAAGAACACAATGAATTGGTTTCTCATTTCATCTAGAGATGGCGTATAGTATCTATTCTTGACAAGCGCTCCAAACATGGACCGGATGGAACTATGTGATTTATTCCTTCATTCTCTCAAAGAAAGAGATAAAGGAAGAAGTATAGAAGTTTCCACTAAAAACTTACGATGAAGTGTTTGAGATCACCCTCGAATAGATCAAGGCTATAATAGATAGCGGTCACAAGGCATATGGAGCAAATGAGAGGTTAATCATCCCCAATCAAAACACTATGACCTATCCTAGTACAGTAAATGCCAATCAAAGACCTAAAATCCTTAACAAAAACCGTGGGGTCACAATAGATGGAGTAACTGACCAAGCAAAGAAGGCAAATGTTGTAAATGCTCCACCACCAGTTAACAATCAACGAAACAACAATTTTACCCCAACAATCAATGCGGTGGATTTTAATCATCCACAACAACAATGGTAGATCCAGACACAGGGTCCAAGTCAAAACTCAACTGGATATCAAAACCAAAGGAAACAAACACAAAACTTTAATCTTAATAGTCAACGGTTTAATCAAAGTTTTGGACCACAACACATGCCAAACCAATAACCTAGGAATTACAATCCCAACTCGTATTGTGGTTTCCAAAAATTCAAGGCTATGACACTAGGACTTGCCATGACTGTAATAAATTCATGCAACATTTACCAAAGGAACAAAGAAAATTTTCATAG
This sequence comes from Taxus wallichiana var. yunnanensis, assembly GCA_018340775.1. Lineage (NCBI taxonomy): Eukaryota > Viridiplantae > Streptophyta > Pinopsida > Cupressales > Taxaceae > Taxus > Taxus wallichiana. Next base: position 324,280,855 of record CM031238.1, on the reverse strand, counting down.
ATATGTTCTTAGCTGATCATGCGTCACCGATGCCAAGTATTTTCACAGGGGCAGTCTCCCCTCAAAATGCACCCCTCAAGATCTTCAATGATCTGCTCCCAAATCACAATAACAACAAATTAAATCCAAATGGGATGAACAAGGGTGCAATGACAGGAAACAATGATCATGAAGCCTCGACTTCACGAAATCCACCTGTCGCACCACAATTAGGAAATCAGCTACGACCCAAGATAGTTAGTTTAGTGGAGTTAGACATTGAGCTACACGTGGAAGTCAGAACAAGGACACGAGAGTATTCCTCTCGGCCAAATTCAAGTTACCCACTAGAGCCGAGATAACATTCAACAAACATTAGTAAAACCCGTAGGTGCCTATGATTTAATGAATGACCTAACAAAGACCTTCTATCACATCTCCTTTTGGACTTGTGAAGAACTCTCCTACCCATAGGGCTGCTCTTTTAGAAGCATTAGGTTTAGGCCATTTAATTAACATCACTCCTCCTCCCAAAACATAGGTAAACCATATAGACTTTTATATCCACCTTAGGGGCAGCCGGATAGGGATACCGAGTTTATATTCAACATAAGCAAAATTCCAACAGAGATTGAGATTACACATAGAGGTGATCCAACCTTACATTTACAAGTGTGGGTTTATAACAATTATGTTAAATGTGCAATGGTTGACGATGGGGCAACAGTTAACATAGTCCCCTTCTCTTTCCTTCAAAAGCTAGGGTATGGAGAGACAAATTGTTCCACGACTAGGAATATGCTAAGAGGCTATGATATCCTTAAAGACACTTCGATTGAAACTATAATACTACCGGTCACCTTAGGACCCAAAAAAATCCTTTCTGAGTTTTATATTATAGATCAGGAAACCAACTATAATATGATCCTCGGTCGACCATGGATACACCGTATGAAGGTAATCCCTTCTACATTATTTCAAGAAATAAGATTCTTGCACTTAGGAAAGATATTCGTAGCAAAAGGTGATCCAAAACCATTCGATATACACCTAGAAAATATGAAGAAAAGGCCAGGCGTTCACTCTGAGTTTGAACTCCCAACAAACCAACTTAACAAACCAACCAACGTAAAACCAGAATAAAAATTAATACCTACAACAAAACTAGAGATTACAAACCTAGTCAAGAGCATCTGAGCCCTCAAGGATGAAGCTAACGTTGTAGAAATAGTATCATTAGGAACTACTACAAAAATTCTTGAGCTGCTAGAACAAGATTTGCCAATCTTCCTACCATTTAATTCCATAGGTATGGGATGTACCCTAGAGTTGGTTTTCTTCCCAGAGAAGAACTCGCATGGTAGAAGTGACCAAAGTAGAAGAAATAGATGTAATGAATGTCCCGACATCCATCCTCCCGAGATAAACATTGGACTCTCCACTTTGTTGGAGCTAGATGTCATTATGGGGTGGGTCAAGTGTGTGATCTTTACTTCTCTCGAGGTAAAGATCCTACCATTCACCTTTAAATTAAATTTTGAATGTACAAACAATGGCCCTGAGTACGAAGCCCTCCTCCTTGGCCTCATCATAGCTAAAAGGCTCAGTGTTAATGAAATGAAAGTTTTAGTAGACTCTCAATTAGTAGCAAACCAAGTCTCTGAGGTGTATGAGACTAGAGCTGAACATTTACAGATCTACAAAATAGTAGTATTAGATTTGAGCAAAGGTTTTAACTTCATATCAATTGAAGCAATCCCGTGAGAAAAAACCTTCTCACATATTCGATAGCAACCTCAACTTCACGTTTCACTCCAAACAGTGAGTTGGAAGACACCCGTTTCATGGTATCCCTTCGTGTTGAACCGTTAGTAAAGAAAACATCAACAAACCCTCTTCTAATGCACATAGCTGAGAATAAACCTACTATCTTAGGTCACGTTGACAGTGATACAACCACTCTTGATTACCTAAATGCCTATGTAGAGTTACATCTCACCCATCACATGGTAGATTTGTCCTTAATCCCACATTTGTCTTCTTACTTTGGGAATCCCATGGGAGATCTTCCCCCACAAAAGGAACTCAACATATATGTGGTAGAGAATGGAGAAGATCTGGAACTACCTCCAGCCCCACCTGAGTTTCAAGAAGGTAATGATTCTTTAATCGAAGAAACGATTGATATAAATATCAGAACAGAGGAAGAACCAAAGATCTTGAAACTAGGATCTTCATTAACTCTAGAAGAAATAGAAATACACACTCGAATCCTCAAATAACATAAAAAGGATTTTGCATTTACTTATAAAGAAATGACGAGAATTGCACCACACATCGCGATACATAACCTCATCACCAAATCAGATGCAAATCCAATTAAACAAAAATTGAGACCAATGAAACCCAAGGTAGCTCTCATGGTGAAGGAAGAAGTAATGAAGCTTCTCTAGGTAGGGTTCATCAAACCGGTCAATTACTCTCAGTGGGTATCTAATATTATCCCGTTCTCAAAAAGAATGGGAAGATACACATCTGCATATACTTTTAAGACATTAACAAGGTGTGTCCCAAGGATGACTTCAGTTACCATCCATTGACATCATCGTTGACGTGTGATTGGATTTGAGCTTTTTCTCTCATGGATGGGTTCTCGGGATACAATCAAATCAAAATATCTAAACAAGACCAAGCCAAAACCACATTTATGACTCCTTGGGAACTTATTTCTATGTTGTTATGTCATTCAGTCTCAATAACACTAGCGCCACATACCGGTGGGCAATGACATACATATTTCACGATCTTATTCATAAAATCATAGAATCCTATGTAGATGACTTGTTGGCCAAGGCGAGGAAGCATTGTGATCACCCGGAAGTTCTCTGCATCATTCTTTCATGCTTGATCGAATACAGAGTCATTATACATGAAAATATAGTCGGTGTGTTTCTAAGACCAAATGGACAGTATAGGTAAAGCTGCCCCATTCAAAGTAGTAAAAGTAGTCTTTTCTGATCTTCTTAGGAAATCCTAACGATGATAGCGAGAGAATCCATCTATAAATGAATAGATTTCACGCCCTGCAACACCTTATAGTATTTCCTCAATGAATGAAATAGGAAAGGGATCAATCACACATGCATCATTCAGCTCACCGTAGTCCACACATATCCTAATCGACCATCCTTCTTGATAATAATCACCATTAGACTAACCCATTCGACTCATCTAAGGGTTTGATGATTCTAGACTTCAACATTTTATTAATCTCTTCTTTGAAATTTTTGCACAAGTTGGGATTCATCATGTAGGGTCTCTTTCTTACCAGTGTGCACCCTCTTTAAGATTTATCTTCATCTCTCCTAATGATTTATGCATGCCTTTAACTTCATGGTACCCTCGAGGAATAATTCTTGATAATATCATAGTAACTCAATGATTTTTGCCACTTCAAATTTTGACCAATAGTCTCTAATTATGGCCTCCTTAGGCTTAACATTTGATCAATATTCACTTTCTTTTTCTTCATAAGTTCATGATAGGCGCACGTGGTCTTATCTCGCACCTTGGCCCAAAACCTCACGCTTACTGTTGAATGGTCTACATCCAAATTTTCTAATTCTTCATCATCCACTAAGTAGACCATTTCTTCCTTTTTCTTTCTCAAGGAAATCACACTCAAGTAATGTGGTATCAACCTCTGTTTCTTCAAAAAATGCATTCTTGAGTCTCCTTCATCAAATAACTCATAAATGAGTTCTTTTGCCTTCACAATATCCCCCATAGTGAAGTAGTTTATAACCTTTAATTATTCTTCCACTGGAGGTTTAGTAGAGAATAATTCAAACATCTAAATCATTCATGTAATTAAATCCTACCAATTTCTAGTCTCTTTATGGTGTTCTACATATACATACCAAGCATGCGTGCAGCCTTATAAAGTGATATAAAAAAATTTCACCCAGAATGAAGGTGATAAACCTTCTCGCCCCTCCGTGAAAAGTCTCTCACACCGCTTAATGTGGTCTTTGAATAAGTTGATTACCATGATAAGTAAAAATTCCAGAGGTTCATTTCCCCTAAAGAACCTAGTACCAAGAGCAATCCTAATTTCATTCCATTCTACAATATTACCCTTGTGAACCACCCACCAATGCGTTGTTTTCCCACATAGGGAATATACTAGCATATTCCATCTCTCCAACTGTTTTATCCACTATTCATCCATGGCATGTAGGAACACCATAAGGTCTCATTCTCCAAAGATAATTTGGTACCGAGTTGTTACCTATTTTCCTAATACCACGCGGTCTATTGTCCCTAGTAAATATGCTCTTTACTTTGTGCCCTACCAACTCATAAGTGCTATGAGCCAAATTATCACAAGAAACACTTGTAGTATTGTTAATAGACTATGCATCCTCCCACTAAAGGATTCCTTCTTTACATGGCTCATACACCTTTGGGTCCTGGATGGCACATACATAAATCCTATTCAAGTCTTCCTCACTCAAGGGCTCAACATAGGGCACATATTTGCCATCTGTTAAAGGGATAATAACTCTTTCCTCCTTGTTTTCAAAGCTGATATAACCCTTGTTAAATAGAAGATCAACATTATTTTCATAGCACCAAGGACACCCCAAGAGATATTGGAAACTATCTACCTCGCCATCGCTAAAACCTCAAAATATCCAGTGAACTTGGCTCCTTGTATGGTAATGGAGGCATATTTTAAAACTCCAATGGGAGTGGCCTTAGTCTAGTTAGCCATGAACAATACATTTGAAGATGGCTGCAATGGAGGTCTCCCCATTTCTACCCATGTATATAAATTAAGAACATTGACTTCCGTCTGTATCAATCAATATATTACTCAAAAGCCACCCATCCACAACAACATTCAGAGTGATTTCCTTATCATAATATAGGCTATGAGGGGGAATATTTTCATGCAGGATATGTCATCCAATCTTAATCCTTGTGCATGGAGTGTTTCCTTTTAACCAATTCCCTAATAGTGGAATTATATTCTCCTAGCGCAACATCTTGCACACTTATTTCAAGTAATCCATATCAGATTGGATTGTCTCCGATGCTTTCTTTTACTTCATCTTCTGTAATTTCTCCTTTAAACAATGTATTTCACCCTAAATATTTCTGAGTACCTCCATGGTTTCTGATAAACCTCCTTTTCATGGGTAGGATCAGGGTATCATGCATATAGAACGTCCTCCTTACTAATGGTAGGCTTCTGTTGTAATGCTTCTTTGGCACGTGCCGCTTCAACATGGGTAGTGATCCTTACTTGCAATGCCTCAAATTCTGGTTCCAACTTGGGCATCCACTAATTTCCATAGCACATTGTATCCTAACCATCCCTACACCTTTATTTTCTTATTTATGCTGCTTGCTAAGATGCTCATACAAGTCCGGGAATTCCTCATAACTATGATTCTTTCCATAGAAAGAACATGTAATATTTTGAGGACATTCACGCCTATAGTGGTCAAGAGATCCACATGTATAACATGTTTTGTGAGGGAACTCACCTCATCAACCATAGTATCCTCAACCTCTTCCATGACCACCTTCAAAACACCCTTCATTCCAATCATAGTGCACCTGATTATGATCCCAATCCTAATGCTTGCTCTTTCCTTTAGAGTTATCTGAAACTTTTGTCTATTGTACACCAATATCTATAGCATCATGGATCTGACCAATCAGTTGGTAGTCTTCAGTGTCATGAGTTGTGGACCTGTAAATTTTATAGTAACAAGAGATATTCTTCCTTGTTACGTGTTGTAATAATGGGCAGTGGCTAGCATCATGGTTTAAATGAAATATCTCATAGTCTAACAACAATGAGTGTGCTGATATATGGGGATAACTATCCTTTGTGTTACCTTCCACTTCATAATCTATATACCAAATCCCTGTGCATGTCTCATGTGTTGAATTTTCGATAGCCTCTCCAACTGTTTTGCCATAGTTGTGATCTATACTTCTAAAAATGGGCACACCCTAGTGTCTATACTTCCAACTGCCTTAGCCCATAAATCTGCTTCAAGTGCTTCACATGGATCCATGTATGTCTTATGTGATAGATCCCTTCTAAAAGGTGTAATCATGTCCCCAACAAACCATTGTGCATGCTGGCTTGCATGAATATCATAAGAAAGTGTAGATAATAGTGTTTTGAAAGGAGCATCATACTCTCTAACACTCTTAGTATTTCCTTACTTAGTGTCCTTAAGCGCACTTATACTCTTCTACTCAAACTCAGAGATATGAAATTCTTTAAGGAAAGCATCTTTTAAAGTTACATAGTCTACGCAAGTCTGATCAAGGTCAAACTTTCTATACCAACTATGTGAACGCCCTTATAGCATGGTGGAAAATTGACTTTCCCTTTGCTCATAAGCCATGATTCCTTTTGTGTGCCACGGTATTTCACACATGTGCATGTGTTCAACAACATCTTCTATGCCCCTATACTCTAGAAGATGAAGATACATCTCCATGTAAATATTTTGGGGTTGGTGCGGACCTTGCCCACCTAATCAAGAATTGCCTATGTTTCTCTGCCTCTAGAATCACCGAGATCTACGAACTAGAACCACCTATACCTCCTAATCCCGAACCCGTAGTCGAGTCGGACTGAATATGTACTCCCTGTGTCCCAAAAATAGTAATGAACTACACCCCTATGGTCTATAAAGTGTTACTACTCCCAGAAGAGAGTCCAAAATTTTGAGCACCCCGAATTTTGTGTAGAGGATACACCTAAAAGGTACCCTCAAATAGTAATGAAGATGTTTGTTCTCCCATCGATGTGCTTTTTATATGACTAAATCCTACTCCCTACTACATAAATTATCTTACCTTGACTATTTTTCATACTAGATACTAGAAGACCAAGTGCAAGGGAAAGGTTACCAAGTAGACTCATAATCACACTCGCGGCCCAAGTCATCTCTGTGGCGTGCTTCCATGTGAGGTGAGGGGATTTCCTGTCATGCCCAAATGAGGGAGTTTCGATGCTCTAGCTCTATACCTTACGTGTGAGCTTCAAATCCCTCACAAGCCATCTCTCTCCTCAACACCATTCACTCGGTAACATCTCTCTCGCTTCTCTATCTCCCTCTCACATGCCTCATTTTACTTAAGCCACCTTTCTTCTCTCTGCTTCTCTGTCACTAGGTCTGTCATCTTTCACCAAACCTAATCCTGCCCTACATATGGTGGGGTTTATTCATTATCGTTTTCTCTCCAAGTTCAGGGTTACCATCAAAATTTTGATTGCTAGTGGAATGCCTTGTAGGTAAGCTTCCATGGGATATCATAAAAATTGGAATTCAGCTACCTCTGGGCATGAGTAAGTGGAAATTGAGTACTCCAATATATAGCTATTCAAAACACCATGGAACCATGTATCTACAACGTGATTCCAAATTAGATCAACATCATAAGGTTATGAAATTCTTCTTATGTCTAGAAAAGTGTGTGATACCTCCAATTCTATTTAGATGGATGAGAAACTAGCCACTCGTATAGTTCTACGGAAGGATAATAAATAAGCTCTTATACAAATAGTCTTACATATTATGATCCACCCACGTGTATGCATCAAACTCAGATCCAATGTTGAACCTTCATGTGTATTATTATTCTAGGTCATGTATCCACTCCTAAAAACTTTCTAGGATCAACCGGTATGTCTTCATCACAAACCATCTTGAAAACATTTGAAAAAGAGGTCCGGTAATGAGAACCAATGATACAACCTAGGTGCGCTATCACATCACTCAACCTAGATTGAGCACTCATCCAAAGTGTGCAAAGGTACTAGGCCCCTCTTTAGGGTTGTTGTTACAGGATGTTAGCATGATGAATACTTAATGCATTCAGATCCATAATTAACATACCATTCTATAGTGCATGTTCAGATCTATAACTAGAGAATAACAAACTTTAAATGATAACCATGATGGAATCAAACATGCAAGAGCCAATTATACTCAGGATTAATACTCTAATTCATCCAATACACTCCATTACATTAAACATGATAAATACACAGAATCTCATTATAATAGATAATACCATAGTTTATGTGCACATCAAATTTGGTAGCATAACCTCACAATAATTCAGTTCTCACATACCACTACTATGCTACACATTTCATTACATATTTATAAGGGTGGGGAATTTCCATTCACCACTTATCTAATCGAAAAATAGGTTGCATGCTAAGAATAACCATGCACCTTTATAATAATAGGCTCGCATGAAATAATTCTAACAATAGACCTTGCATTAGCTTAATCGGCAATAGCAAATCTATTCTTAGATTGATCCTATGAAAATAAATCCATAGCCATTCTTCTAATAATAGATGATTTTTTTTAGCAAGTCTTTTCCCATTTGTGTGCTCCGCATTCCATCTTCAAAAAATAAATCATAATCGTGAAAATAGCTAAGTCCTGAATCTATCTCTGTCCTCCGCACGCGATTCCTTCCCGTTCCTCTTGTGCCTTTGAATGCACTCTACTCTTCTGTGTTAATATTTTTTATGCCTTCTTCTAAGTGTTATACATTTTCTGCTCAACAAGGTTTTAGCACTTGTAGAGGTAGATAGCTTCCCAACTTTACTTGGGTGCCCTTGGTGCTATGCAAATAATGTTGATTTTCAGTTCACCAAGGGTTATATCAGTTTTGAAAACAAGGATGAAAGAGTTACTATCCCTTTAACATATGGAAAATATGTGCCCTATGTTGAGCCTTTGAGTGAGGAAGATCTAAATAGGATTTATGTACGCATCATCTGGGACCCAGAGGTGCTTGAGCCATCTAAATAAGGAATCCTTCAGTGGGAAGATGCACATTCTATTAGTGATACTACAAGTATTACCTTTGATAATTGGGCTCATAGTACTTATGAGTTAGAAGGGCATGAAGTAAAGAGCACATTTACGCAGAATAACATACCTCGTTATATCATGAGAGTAAGTAACAACACGGTACCTTGATACATTGGAGAAGGATATTATACAACGAGAAAATCAACACATGACCTTCTTTGCACCCGACCTCTCGAGGTCATACCGAGATAGCCAGTGTAGAATGATTGTGAATGTGAGTGTGGTGATGAGGATCAAGCTAATTAGGAAATATTATATCTTCAACACGTAATGTCGGGATCTACGAGTCTAAGGAAAAGAATTCTCTCCTAACTTGAAGTGGTGTGATGGCTTAGTCTGAAATAATAGCCACTCGTAGACTCCAATAAATGTCAATATTTGCCAAGATTCTATTTTTTGGTTGTTGAACACATGGAAAATGACCTGTGGGCATCTTGTATATATTTCAGCCAAGGTCATGGAAGTAAGAACGAGAGGTGTGATGGAGCCACATGTATTTATGGGAGATTTTCTAGTTTGGTCCAGAAAGTCTTAGTATGAGTGGCTGCTATGTTTAATAAGGAAAGCTATGTAATAACATCTAGTGGAAGTAGTGAAGATCTTAATACTAATGTATGCAAACTAGTTTCAATGTCTAACTGACTAGTAGGCCCATTGGGTTGTGGAACCTGAGGATCACAACCAAAGACTCGTGGAGGTTGTGGCCCTTGAATGGTCATGTGCGTAATCAAACCCTGTTTCCAAGAGTAGTTTAATAGTCGTAGGATTGATTAGCAAGTGATGTTTAGTATATTGAGTTGTTCTATTTTCTCAGTAAAAGTTATAGGTGTGCGTAAGACTATCAAATGTAAACTAGTATCAATGTCAGTTATCAATTTTGGCTTGTTGGGTTGTGGGACCAAGGGATCACAATTGTATGTCTTTTCCTATTGTGGACTATTGATGGTCATATAGAATGAAATAAAATGATTTTTGATAAGCAAACTAATTACTAAAGGAAATATAATCTATGTTTTTGTAGTTTTCACAATATATTGGATAAAAGCAATAAAATAAAACTAATCTATCAAATGAAATTTTTGTGTTCTTTTCTAATTTTTGAGCAATGCATTCTAACCTAATAAATAAACTAAATACAAGTAATCAGCCGGATGTAGCTGGTCACTTTTCTAAATGTTTGAATCTAATATACAAAAATAACCTAATCTAATCAAAACCCTCAAACCCTACCTCAAAGGTGAAGAAAAAATCATGACCCTAAAAGGGGCTATTGTTCCCCACAACTTCCCGGTAATGTTTAAAGAGGCAAACTTACTAATGATTTGATCTACTTGTGATTGAATAATTTTAATGAAATGAATGATTTTATACTCTATTTGATATGTGATTGAAACTAGTGATTTGAAATTGACAATTCAACAAACAAGGCAAACAAACACACAATTCCAACCTAGACAAGCAAGAGCTTTGGAAAATATATTTATGTCTCTATATATCCCCTCAATATGTTCCTTTCTTTCTTTGAGTGTTCATGTGAGTCTAATGGATTGGGAATGAAAGAAAAATAGTAGGAGGATGGCACTTGAGCAATGGTAGCTTGATGGAAGTCTGGATGCAATGCAGGTAGAAGATAGATAACACAAGAGATCAGAGCTTGGCTATGTAATTCCTAGCAAGATTGTAGTAGCAATACAATGCAAGATACGCAAAAATTCTCGGGCATTTTGATTGAATACAATCATGAAATATATATGAATGGAGGATGGGAGGTACATTTAAGCTCAAGGGAAGGAGAAGTTCCAACTAATTAAATATATTTAAAAATAGAAGGAGGAAGGAGAACCAAGAAATTAAAGCTAAATTTAGATAACTTGGCTCACGAGATGAATGTAAAAAGTGAAATTAAGTGAACTGTTGCATGTTAAAACATGCATGAGAGAATATAGAAAAAGTGGGCATGATCACACTGTGCGAGGTGGTAGCGGTTTCAGACCACTACCCTGTTTTGGGTAGCAATTTCAGAACCGCCACCGTGTAGAGCGGCGGTCTTGGCACTAAAGGCCAAAACATGGGCGAAAGAGGCGAGGAAACTAGAAAAATAATGGGAAGGCTAAGTAAAGATGTATAGGAAACAAATATACACTACAAATGGAAATTGGAGCTCAAAAACCTTCTTGAAAGGACTTGAATCATCATTGGGGAATTTTGTAACCGTTTTCTGACAAATGTAGCACATGTAATTTTGGTGCGTACTGACAGAGATCCTACGGTATTTTTACGTGCCATGGAGGAACAGTGGGGATGACCAGTTGGAGAGATGGAATATTCTAGCATATACCCTATGTGGGACATCATTATGCTGGTGGGTGGTTCATAAGGATAATCTTGTAGGATGGAATGAAATCAAGATTGCTCTTTCTACTCGGTTTTCCAAGAGCAATGCACCTACTCAAATCTGCACTTATCATGGTAATCAACATGTTCAACACCATGTTTAGTAGTGTGAGAGACTTTGGATAGAGGGGCAGGAAGCTTTACCACCTTCACTCTGGGTGCAAAAATTTTATTCCACTTTACAAGGCTACGCGCATGCTTGGTATGTATATGCGGAACTCCATAGAGAGACTGGAAATTGGAAATATTTGACTACATGAATGATCCAAACATTTGACTATTTCTCTACTAAACCTCTAGTAGAAGAGGCATTAAAGGTTATAAAGTTCTTAACTATGGGAGATAGTGCCAAGGAGGAAGAACTCATTTAGGATTTATTTGATGAAGAAGACTCAGGAGTGTATTTTTTTGAAGAAACAGAGACAAATGCCACACTACTTAAGCACGCTTTCCTTGAGAAGGAAAAAGGAAAGATGGTCTACTTAGTGGATGATGAAGAAGTAGAAAATATAGATGTAGACCATTCAACAGGTAGGCATGAGGTTTTGGATAGGGTAGATAAGACCATGTGTGCCTATCATGAACCTATGAAAAAAATAAAGTGAATATTGGATCAGATGCTGAGCCTAAGGAGGCCATAATTGGGGACTATTGGTCTGACTCTGAATTGGAAAAAATCATCGAGTTACTATGAGATTATCAAGAATTATTTCCTAAGGGATACCATGAACTCAAAGGCATTCATGAATCATTAGGAGAAATGAAGTTAAAGTTTATGAAAGGTGCGTGCCCAATCAGGAAGAGACCCTATAGGATGAACCCCAACTTGCACAAAAAATTCAAAGAAGAAATTGAAAAAATGTTGAAGTCTGGAATCATCAAGCCCTTGGATGAGTCAGAATGGGTTAGCCTAATGGTAATCAATATCAAGAAGGATGGTCGATTAGGATCATCGGACTACGGGAGTTGAACGTTGCATGTGTGATTGATCCCTTTCCTATGCCATTCACCGAGGAAATACTAGAAGGCGTTACAGGCATGAAATCTATTCATTTATAGATGGATTCTCTAGGTATCATCAGGTTAGGATTACATAAGAGGATCAGGAAAAGACTACTTTTACTACTAAATGGGGTAGATTTTCCTATACTGTGATGCCTTTTGGTCTGAAAAATACACCTGCTATATTTTCACACATAGTTGTTCAAGCGTTCAAATATTTTATTCACAACTTCTTACAGGTTTATTTAGATGACTAGATAGTGTATGGACTTGTTAAGGATCATTGTGACAATTTATGCTTAATGTTTGAAATATGTCACCAATTAAGCATCTCTTTGAACATCAAGAAATGTGTCTTTGCTACACCATTTAGCACATTATTAGGGCACATCATTTGAAAGGAAGGTTTATTGGTTTATCCAGCTCAGATTGCGGTCATTATCAGCCTAGAAGATCACCGTTAAAGTGAGGTGTGCGGATTCTTGGGTCACACTAGGTATTATAGAAAATTAATAAAGTTATATGCTAAGGTTTCCGCACCCTTGGAGGAGTTAGTAAAATGAAAAGGTACATTCTACTAGGGAGAACTACAACATCGCACATTCAAGAAATTGAAGGAGAAACTTACTAAAATGACTATTCTACACTTTCCTTTGTGGAACCGACCATTTCATGTACATGTGGACACCTCAAGCATGACCATTGGAGTGGTTTTGTCTCATCCTGGAGAAGGTATTCTAGATCATCCTATCTTTTTTTCTAGTAGAAATTTGACTCCTACAGAGAAGAATTATAAAACTACAGAGCGCAAAGCTTTGTCAATGATCTATGAGCTACATAAATTTAGATAATATCTACTAGAAACACCATGTTTATTCTATACCAATCACATGAAATTGAAGTATTTCTTAAACAATCCCATTTTATGGGGGTGCATATGTCGATGGGTACTCTTATTCCAAGAATTTGATTTTACAGTTGTGGTCAAACCAGGGAAGAGTAATTCTAGACCAAATCATCTATCTAGAATACAAAGTGGGAGAATGCATGTAGGCAATTGAAGATACCATGCTTGATGCACAGTTATATAGGTTACAATGCATGCCATCAGAATTAGAGGACATATTTGTATTTCTATGTACGGGTATAGTGCCAGAAGGAATGAAATCCTTAAAACAACTTCCCATTCACATGACACCATTTATGTTGATTACCGGTGCCCTGTATAGTTAGGTTGGGATGAAGTATTGTGCCACTGTGTACTAGAACATGAGTGCAAAAATATCATGGAGGAGGCTCATGGTGGTATTGCAAGTGGGAACTATGCAGGTGACATGAATGCGTGTAAGATTCTACTCACTGGATTATGGTGGGAGACCCTGTATAAATATTTTAAGGCATATTGTAAGGCTTGTGATCACTATTAGTGCCTTGGAAAACTAGGTCAAAGAGATGAAATGCCTTTAAGACCTATTACTAGTGCGAGAACCATTTGAGAAATGGGATATATATTTTTGGGTCTTATTTCACCAACTACACATAGGATTGGATTGTGTTACATCATCACTTGCATAGATTATCTGACAAGGTGGGAAGAGGCAACACCTACAAAGGATTATACAACAACTACAACAACTAGGTTTCTATGGGAAAATATTATTACAAGGTATGGATGCCCATTGAGTTTGACCAATGATAGGGGCACACATTTCTTGAATGAGACAATCATAATTCTATTGGATGAATTCATGATTGCACACCATAAGACTACACCATATCATCCTCAAGAAAATGAGACTGCTGAGGCTTTCAACAAGATCTTGAGCCAGACATTGAAAAAAAATTGTGATGTTGGAAGAAAATATTGGGATGATAAAGTTTCTACCATGCTTTAGGCATATAGAATAACATACAAGTAGTTAAACAAGGCCACACCCTTTCAATTAGTATTTGACGTAGAAAGCGGTCCTTCCTAAGGAATTCATGTTACCATATTTGCATATTATGTGTGTTGGAGGTCTAGATGATGAACATGCATTAGAAGAACGAATTAAACAGTTGATTAAGTTGGATGAATGATGAGAAATAACACGCTAGAGTCAAAAGCAAGAAAAATCCAAGAAGAAAGCATGGCATGACACACACATAAGGGGAAAAAAGGTTGAGATAGGGAAGATGGTACCTCTTTATGATTCTAAGTTTTTACGCAATCTAGGAAAACTCAAAGTACATTAGTAAGGAAAATATTTTATCACTTACATAGTTGAAACTGGATCTTGTCAGTTAGAAATTCTTGATGGAATACGGTTACCCGGTTACTTCAATGGGAGTAGGTGAAGCCCTACTATAAATAAGTCTTCTTGGTGTTTGTAATAAGACAATGTTTCCATTTAGATTAGGTTTTCAATTATGTATTCCCTTAATGTATTTCCTTCTTCTTCATTATTCTTTGTCAATTTAGTTGGTGTTTTGTGAAATAAGTGTGTTTACGTGCCAAAAGCTAATTACCATTTGTAGTATTTTTATGCGCAGAGGACTGCACATACCATTTGTGTGGGGTGGTTATTGAAAAATGGGTACACATAAAGGAACAAATTGCTACATGTTCTATTCAAGTTTGAAGAGTTGGTGGATAGAAGATTGCTTCCAAATAAGGACCATAGATGGAGATAAATGAAGGAACAATATAACGTGAGGTAAGTAGTGGCCGTGGAGACTACCAGGAGAAGGCATAGTGATGAGGTACTCAAGCACATGGAAGCACACTGAAGAGAATTTTGTAGCTAGAAGGTAGGAATGCATTCTAAAAGGTTATAGCTGAGGTGTGAAGATGTACCACTTGGAAAATTGTGAAAATGGTCAATTAATGAGAATTATTGGTAGGTGAAGGAACAATAAATGCAATAAATTTTTCAAAATTTATATAAGGAAGGGATGTAAGTTCATTTCTACTATTGTAATCAAAAAAATTTGAATGAGGCAAGTGAAAAATGAGTTGATTGAATCATGTTGAGGTGCGGAGAGTGTGAAACCAGATGTGGAGAGAATATTTGTGCATAGGAGAAGCTTACATCCCCATTGGTGAAGGGTTTGAATGAAACAAAGTGTTTCAAAAGAGCTAGGGCACGTGATTTCAACTAGGAAACGTGGGTTTGAGCTAGGGTTTTGGAATTTCTCATTAAAAAAGGTAGAAGGAAAGCATTTGCACACTACTGAGAGAATGGATAGTTGTGATTTATAGATGACAACAAAGAAAATACTTGCCGTAGGAGCCAAAGGGAAGAAGAAAGTGGAAGCAAAGGTTGAAATCACTCCGAGAGTAATTTCTCATAGATGCAATACCCAAAAGGTGTGATAGTGGGACAAGAATGGGATTCTCACATCCAGGAGTGCAAGATAAGTGATTACAATCACCGCACATTGGGTAATAAAAAGGAATTGGATGCGTTGTTGAGTACAAAGACAAACAAGTGCACAAAAAAGGACATGATAGTGTATGATGACACCAGAGAGAAGTTTCTAAAGAAGATTAGAGTCTACTAGTTGTACGAGCTCCCATATTTCAGAAAATATGAACCTTTGTACTAGTGGTTGATGAGCAGGGTACATGAAGACTTTTTCTATTTTTCGAGATGAAGGGTAAGGATTATAGCCACTTTGATTTCAACTATAATAGGATTAAAAAGTGTAGGAGTGGATCTGAATAGATACTTGGAGATAAAGAAACAATCCTAGAGACACAAAATGAGTTAGGGTATACCAAGGGTCCACGTGGAATGGATATCGATAAATTAAAGAAGTACCTAGTGGTATAGGCAGCTGCACATCTAGTGACCAAATTGAATGATCAAGAGAGATGGTCATAGGTGAATACAATGTGGCTACACATTGCAAGGAGAATGTCATAGGAATAATTTACAACATATCAGGATACATTATGGAAACTATCATCGAGGAAGTGCACACGGTGAGAAAATCAGTTTCGGTGTTATCCTATTATCCCTTGTGTTTATGGAGATCGGAGTGCTTGATGGGCCAAAGAACAAGATATAGGAGTACCCCATGTAAAACAAGTCCCTTACGGAAAGATTTGAAAAGTACTTGTGTGAAGGGTCAATGAGTGGGCCATTCAAGCAGAGGGTGAAGATGTGGTATGACAGGCTCCATACGAAATTTGAAGAGGAGTGGCGCATCCCCAAGGAGTTATCTTCAATGGTGGGAAAGGCAGTGCATTTCATAGTGTATCAACACTTCTACATCGCATGATTTGTAATGAAGGATGGGACTTGGATCCCTGGTGTAAATTTTTGTATACCTTCATAGCATTCTACTTCAAGGCATCAAACCATCATTTTACTAATGCACGACACCTAATTTTTGTTGCAGAAAACATCAACTTAGACTACCACAAGCTACGAAAGACGTATGTATATCTAGGTTAGACTACCTACATTGAGAGGCTAATTTCAAACATGATAAGCATGAATCCTATGAGTTTGATTATTGGAGATAATAGAGCCACGCTTTTATACCTTCAGCTCAAACCTAGGTTGGAGGGTAATAAGTATGTAGAGAATGAATTCACACTCCTAGGGCCACCTAAGAGGAATCATATAGTGGAGAATGTACTAGCTCCAAAGCCCACCGAACCTATAGAGGTAAATGAGGAGGAGGAACAATGTGAAGATAGTGGTAGCTTGGTATATAGAGGATGGAGGTAACCCTCAGATAGGGTAGAAGTCGAGTGCGCAAGTACTCCACCCTAAGAACAAGAAGAATGAGATGAAGAATCCAAAGTAGGATCATACCATGAAGAACGCCACTTTAAGAGGGAGTTCGGATGAAAAATAAATCAAGGAATTGCTCCAAAATCAGTATGGAGATCACCACGACTCTCTCAACAAAAGGAGACGACTGAGAAGAGAAGGAGAAAATTGAAGCTAAACGAGGAGGCAGAAGAGTCTTAAGAGAGCGCGACTAGATCGCCTATACAACAAGAGGATGTGGAAGAGCCCAAGGATGAATAAATGAAGGTTGAGGAAGAAGGGGTACAAAAGCTAGGGGAGACAAAGAAAGATATTTCTCAGGACATAGAGGATCCAACTCAAACCTTGGAGCTCAAGTTCCCAAGGGGCTAAGATCAAGGAGGGCATTTGGAGAGTACGTTGCACTAGTCATAGGTTGTGAAGAGGACACAAGTAAAATTGTCCATGCATAATTTCATAATATAATGGGCCTTAAGGAATTACATGGATGGGATTTGATAGACCTTGACATGGCAACCACACATGCAAGGAAACAATTTTCATGGTCCATACAAACTCACATAGACGAGCCTGATTTTGATGTGTGTGAAGAGTCCTATGTATCAAGGAGAATGAGAAAGGCACCACATAACATACATATAACCATCAAACCCATGGTTATGTCTAATGAACAGGTGAGTAATGCCCTAGTGAAGGTGTCTACAGAGGTGGCACGCATGAATGTGGATAAAGCTGCCACCATTAAAGTGATAAGAGAAGATATTAAAGTGCTAAGGGAAGATAACAAATCCAAAGATGCAAATATTGTGCAATTCAAAGGAGATAAGGATCTAGAGAAAAATAAGAATGGGGTTCCTATTGGCATGAAAAAGGAGATCGAGGATCATGTCCTACAAGCAAGACCACACTTAGAGCCCAAGGTACTAAAAAGTTTTCCTTGGCTATGCACTATGTGTGTACCTTAGTTGATCTGGTGCTTGAGGATGGACCAGTTTAGATGCCAGCACCAAAGGACCCTGAGTAGGAAGCAGAGAAGGAAAAGGCTTCAATAGTATGAAATATTTCATCATACAAGGCATTTCTTCAAACCTTATAGGAGGAGCTAAAAAAGTGGACTGCACTCGAACATATGTGCAGCTCCAGAGGCGTAATAATGATCGGGAAAATAGTAGAAGATAATGAAGTATTGAAGCCAATGAAGGATGAGAGCTTTGGAAATGCGGAAAGATTGGTGCTAGTCAAGCAAAATCACTAGGCCCTCAGTAGAAAGACAGGACCCCCATAAGGAAAAGTTGCATGAGATTGGAAAATGTATAGCATAGAAGATGGATATGTTAGAAGGAAGAATGTCTGCTATGTCCAACATTGTTCTATTGTTACAAAACGAGAAGGGAGAAATTTCCCAAGATGATTTGGAGTCTATTGCAGTGGACATTCCAGAGAAAACAAAAGTCGCACTAACTAAATGGAAAACCTTGGAATCGGAGATAAAAGAAGAATATCCAGAATTAATTCTTCTAGTTGAGACAGAGGATGTTACATAGTGAGAGTTCATTATTTATGCAGAAATTATTTCATTTCTTTCCATTCTTTATTCTTTATTATTTAAATAACAGCCATTTTTGGGGTGGCAATGCAGTTTAGTGTGGGGTAATGTTGAGTGGAAAAGAGTATGATATGAAGGAGAGGGTGCACAAAAGATTCACATGCAGGAGTAAAGCACAATCAATGCGCGTGAAGGATAGGGAAGGACACACATGTAAAAGACAAGGGAAGATTTGGGACTTAGTTGTTTTCACATGTACGGGCTATTTTTAGAGATAGCATGTAAAGAAAAAAAACTGGATAAAAATTGCGTGACATACATGGGCTAGGTATTGGAAGAGCGAATAATAATCACTTTTCATGAGTTTAGGATAATAATCTAATTACTACTTCTAGTTAACCAAAAGAGATATATTTTTAGCACACTTTCATGTGTGTCTAATATTGTAAAGGCTCATGGTTATTTTCAGCATGCGGCCTATTTTGGGAATTATGCAAGCGGTGAAGGGAAATTCCCCACCCTTATAAATATGTAGTGATCTACATAGAATAGGATGACTATGTGAGAACTGGATATGAATTACTTTGAGGTTATGCTACTAGATCTGATGTGCGCGTGAGCTTATGGTATTAATTATTGTAATAAGCTTTTGTATATTTATTGTGTTTAATATAATGGAGTGTATTAGCTGAATCAAGGTATTAATCATTAGTATAACTCGGTTCTTGCATGTTTGACTTCATTGTAGGTATTATTTAAATATATTACTCTTTAGATCTATATCTATACATGCTATGTAGAATGTTATATTAAGTATGGATCTTAATAAATTAACTCTTCATCTTGCTAACATCATGTATAAGCAATCCTAAAGAGGAGCATGATACCTTTGTGCACAAGCTTCGGGTGAGAACTCGGTCTAAATTTGAGTGATGTGTCAAAGATGCCTAGAATATTAGTGGGAAATTCTAGGCTACATCAATGTATCTAGTGTGTTAGGGAATTTTAGAGAGGTATCATGATGAGGTATGAGATTTTCCTACAATGACCCAACTTAAAACATACAAAACCTTAAGGGCTAGTCATGAAAATGAGATGGGATATGAAGATACAAACCTATTTGAGCTAACTTGATGATTGGATATGGTGCATAGGGGTTTCCTAGAGGTGTGATAAAAATTCAAGTCATTATGAAGAATATTTTGCAATTTATGATGTTTTAGGTGAAATAGGGTCCAAGAAAGGGTGATTTCCATCTCGAATTACAACTTCTGATGCTCATTGTGGATTGTGTGATTTTCATGGGACCTTTTGTTTTTCAAGGATTTTTTTCATTGATCTAAGATAATTTCAAAAAAATAATTGAGTGGTTTCATCATCACAGTTTTATGAATGAATGTTAAGAAGGTAAACTACTTTTTGTGAGTTTAAAACCCTACGTTGAAAGTGATAGGAGATATATTCTTAGTAAGTTCCCGGACTTTTCGTGGACCCCACTCAAACATGTAATTTTATGAAGATGTTTAGTTTGTGGAAAAGTTTTCCAAAGAAGGTATGGAATAAATTGACATTGTTTTTATCTTGGGAGTTGTAATAGATTTCCATGATAGTTTTAGATCATGGTTGAGGTCCTCAAGGGAAATTTTTCCTATTTATGAAGACTGGTCTTTGAGCTCAAAAAAGGTAGTTTTGAGAAGTTCTAGATTCTGACCTAGTTGAAGGCCTTCCACTTGGATTTGGAAAGAAATGTAAGATTTAATGGAAATTATCTTTAGAGATATTTACAATGGTATATGTTCTATATCTTTATGATGATGTTTTATAGGTCAACAAGCTTATTTTGTGAAGACAAAGGTTGTTTGATTTTAGGACAAGATTTCTCGCTAGAAGATGGAGGTAAAAGAAACATTATTTGGATTAGTTAATGCTTTCTAGATATTTTAGAGTGAAGAGGGATAAATATTGTCCCTATTTAAGGAATTCAAAGGTATTGAAAGTGGCAATAAGGTTGAAAACTAGTTGAGTTTCCAAAACATACTTTTGGGCAGCTCGGTTTGATGAATAAGAAAGTGGGTGTGGTTTACATTGTTCTATGTTTCATGATCTCTAGAAAGAATTTATGTGTTATATGATCAGTGTATTTCCAATGAGTGGTTACATGGTATATTTTAGGTGTTATGGTGTGATCTAGAGGTCCATAGGTGTAGACTTTTTTGGAAATAGTGTTGGTATGTCATATTTGACATGTATTAGGCCTTTAGATGCTTGGAAAATCATGATGATGAGTTTGGAGGTATTTGAGGAGTTATGTGATTGGGTTTTGAGAAAAAAATGACCTTGTTTGGTTTGTAGGAGCATGTCTGACCTATATGGGTCCATATTATGAGTTTTTATGAATGTAGTGTTTTTTTGTTGTATTGGTAGTGGTATTGGTGTAGGACCAAATCATCTTATGTTTTTGAGTTGGTAAGTTTGTAAAGAAAGTGTTTTGGGTTCAAATTTAAACTAGTGAATTAAGAGTAAAATTGCAAGCTGCTTGAGAGAGTTTAAGTGGTGCTAGGGCATAAAATCAGAGATGATGATGTTTCAAAATTTCTAAATAGTGTTAGAGAGCATGTGTGTAAGTGTTTGAATCCAAATCATGTCATGAAATTTTGATTTAGAGTGAGTTAAAGGATAGATGGTTTGAAGAGTTTTTCAAGGTGTGTGAGCTAAACTAGTTATCTCCATCGTTATGGTAGCAATTATACATTAGATATATTCATCACAAGGTGGTTGAGTGGGTGTTTTATCATCTTAGGGGTTGTAGCCTCATTTTGGAGTTGGTGCTTCACTAAACTATGGGTTGGTGCTCCTTGTAGGGTTGGTGATCTATTATACACAAATTTGGTGCTTCATTTGAATAATTTTGATTTGAATAATATAATAAGAAATTTTAGTTACTTTTCTTCCCTTTGAGTGTTTCCCACTTATATATTTTGTTCTTGTGTCTCTTTCATGTTTATGCTCATTTGAATGAATGTTAAGCACACATTAATGTATGATTAAATGGTTTATGTTTAAAGTAAGTAAATTTGAATTGTTTAAAATCTTTGAAGAACTGATTCACCCCCCCTCATTCTATTTTTCTTCAAATAAATGATATCATAGAATTTCCTTTTGGAGAATTATAATCACTTGAAAGGAGATACTTGAATAAAAAATTATGAGTCAACATATTGGATCTTCTTTTAGCAATGCACGATTGTTTGATGGATTAAACTATGCCTTTTGGATTCTAAAGATGTGAACTCATATCATGTCTCTAGGGTTTGATATTTGGAAATTTGTGTTGAATGGCTATATAGTTGCTTCTACCCCTCCAACAAATTTTTGTAGAAAATAAGACTTTTAGTGTTAATTCCAATGGTATGAATGCCATCATGTGTGGATTGGCTGAAAATGAACTTGTGAAGTTAGTGCATTGTAAATCTACAAAAGATATGTTGGAAAAAATTCATGTCTTGGATAAAGGAGACTCAAAGGTAAGGATAACTAAGCTTCAAACTTTCAAAAATTAGTTTGAAGGACTAAAAATGAGTTTCTATGAGCATATTGCTGCATATTTGCTAAGGGTTGACAAGTTTGTCAACACCATGAAAGGATTAGATGAATATGTGAAGGAAGAAGTTATAGTTAAAAAGGTTTTGTGGTCTCTTTCTCCTAGATCTTCTTCCAAATTTTCTTCTATTGAAGAGGCCAAGTAATTGACTTATTGAAAATTGATGATTTACATGGAACCTTGACTACATATGAGATGAAAATTTAGAGTGATAAACATGTCAAGAAGAAGATTTCCTTAAAACTGAGATGAAGTCCAAGGGAAATAAAAATAAGGATGATGGAGATGCTGTTGATTTTTATGATGAAAAACTCTTTGTAATCCTTGTTAGGAGATTGAAGGTTGGGTCTAGAAAATATAAGGTAAAGCTCCCATTTAAGTATTTCGATTGTGGTGAGGTAGGTCATTTTGTTGCTAAGTGTCCTCATAGGCATGAAAAGGAAGGTGATGAAGACCATGAAGATTATCATGATAAGAATAATCATAAGTACAATAAAGGTAAGAAAACTTCAAGAAGTAGGATTATAAGAATAAGGGAAAAAGAGTTTTTACACAAAGGAAAAGGATAGATCATCTGAAGAAATTAGTTATGATAGTGGTGTTTTAGATTCTGAATCTGAATTAGAGCATGAAGATGTAGGTGATGAGGTTTTTTTCATGACCAAATATGTTACTAACTCTATGAGTAATGGTCCTATCATTTTTGGTGACTCCATACATTCTGAAGATGAAGAAGAAGATGATGACTATGAGACTAAATTGAAGTATGTTCAGAATGAGTTGAAGCATGCTGAAAGGAAGAATAAGAAGATGAAGACATTAGTCAAGGAATATGAAGACAAGATTCATGATCTAGAAGATAAGCATTGGTCAGAAACAAGCAAGCTAAATGAGACAGTTAGGATGCTAGAAGAAAAGGTAAAGTTTATAATCACAAGTTTGCAAGAAAAGGATATTTAGTGCACAAAATTTGAAGAAGATATAAAGTTTTTAATTGTAGAGTTTTCTCGAGGCTATTAAGAATACTAATACCTTTCAAAGAAATGAGAAAAAACACCAAAGGATCTTGATGATCTTCTTGTAAAACAAATATTTGTAGGTGATAAAGCATGTTTGGGATTCAATGATGAATTTAAGGGAAACAAAGTGTTTTTAGAAGATAATGTACCAAGTAAAAAGGTTGAATAACCAAGAATTAAGGAACGAAACAAAGACAAATTCACCAAAGATAACATGAAGACAATCAATTAGGGATCCCAATGCTTCAAGGTATGAAAGATCATTTAATGGCTATTGTTACACTTGTAATGGTTTTGGACATAGGGCTAAGGAGTGTAAGAGGTTTCCTAGAATTTATAATCCTTGAAGGGATAGTAGGAATTAGAAAGAAAAAATTGTAGTTTAATACAATTGACATGAGAGAGGTCATGTTGCTAGGTATTGTTGGTGT
Organism: Taxus wallichiana var. yunnanensis; assembly: GCA_018340775.1. NCBI lineage: Eukaryota > Viridiplantae > Streptophyta > Pinopsida > Cupressales > Taxaceae > Taxus > Taxus wallichiana. The sequence continues at coordinate 324,257,184 of CM031238.1, read as the reverse complement.
GAACCATCAAGTCAAAATCGGGGTTATGAAGGCTACAAAGCTAAGAATTCAGTTGTTTGTTTAAATTATAACAAGATGGGACATGTTTCTAGAAACATATATGGTACTACAAGGCAAGAGAGGAGATTTAAAGGTCCAAGAATGCATGACAGAATATAAGGCATGTCATGGGATCCTAGAAGGAATAATGTGGTCTCGCCAAGAACTGATATAAATGTAAAAAAAGGTGTGTCTTAGAGTACTAATCAGAAACAAGATGGAAAAGGTGAGTTATAGGTATATAATAATTTTTGGTACCTCTTTAGGTAACTCTTTTATATTGATCATGAAGTGTTATGTCTCTACCGAGAGCTTAGAGAAGCTTTCATCCATATGAACCATTGAGAAGAGGTGGAGCTGACTAGGTTGAAGTATACCACTAAAGAGGTCTTGTTATGATTTCATGGCATGTCAAGGTATGTCATAAAATTTTCAAGGTATTTTTGTAGTACTATGTGGTTGTTTTTGGTTTCTTAAATAGCAGAAATGTGTGGTTATAGTTAAGAGATCTCAGAGTTTATATAGTTTTTTCCTCAAGCTTGTGTTGCCAAAATTGAAAGTTTATTAGGTCTTGTCTTGATCTTATAAGGTATGGTTATGATGTAAATTTGTGTAGTTTATGTAAGTCAATCATATTGATTTGAGAATGAAGTATTGTTGGTTTTTTAAAAGGTCTATCATGTGTAATGGTCAAGTTATGTCAAAAAAATGTCAAAACGGTGATTCTCAAGTATGCCAATATAAAAAAATGTCATTGATTCTAGGTATGTCCATAAGATGTTTTAGTAAATATGATGAGCCCTAAAGTTTATGGGTTAAGATGTTTTGTTAATACATCATGATATCAAGATGGGTTTATGTGTAAGAGGCTGATAAGAGATGCTTGAGCCTGCATGGAGATTTGTGACTTATAGACTATGTCAAGGTATGTCGAATGTCATTGTGCCTTAAAGAATCCTGAATGGAATTGTAGTAATACATCATGGAGTAAATGAAAGTTCTTTAACATGTTTATATGTTTGATTCAACACCAAAAATTAACAAGGAGAGGGATTTGTGAAGAAAAATCCATTCATCAATATGATGACCATCTGTAGCAGGAGTTGTGATGCCTTCCAAGTATCCAAGTTGTTTAACATGATTCATATTGAGTTATATATCCTTGAAATATGTTAAAAATGTATCGAAGGGTGTTCATGCATCATGAAATCTATATGAAGAATCTAATAATATTATCAAGATTGTGATGTGTACTAGGTAAGTCCATCAATTAATATGGTGTGTGTTAAGCATGTGCATGATTATTAAGGTATGTAAAGCATGAGTAAAAGTGTATGAAGATGTTTTAGTAATAATTTTATGGTTAGAACGAAAAATTTAAGCACAAATAGATCTTTGAAGGATAAAGAGTATGCTCTTCATGATGACAAAGATGGTTACCAATATGAGAGTGATTTTGAGGACTGAAATGGTGTTCCCTATGATTGTCATGAGTTATCAAGAGCTCAAATGTTGAGTCATAACTTTTGAATCTTATATGATAGGTCTCAATGGTGACTACATATCTTGGAAGGAGTATAAAGATGTTTTAGGATTGCTTAAGTTTCATTAAGACTCGTGAAATTGTAAATTTTTTTATTACAAGGTGACATACAAGGTCACCATTTTGTATGAGCTCAATAAGGTCAATATTGGTGCCTTAAGTAAGAGTATGGAATGAATTCATGGTTTAGGTACATGAAAGTTTTAAAGGAATCTTCAAGCCAATGTATGCATTCTGAGTTCTCTCTCTTGAAGGAATTATAGAGTATTGTGATAGAAAATTCTTTTTTGCAGTGTGTGCAAGATGTCCATGATATCTCTATCATGTTTCCATAAGATTGAGGTGTTTTTTTAAACTTGAAATAATTATGAGGTGAGTTATAACATAGGGTATTTATAATAGATATCATATATCTTGAGTAGATGATACATCCTAAAAAAAATTGTGAAAGGTTATTTTTACATTAAAATGTTGAGCTACATGATGATTAATGCCTCTAGAGGAATGGGGAGTTACCATTACTCTTCAAGTGGTATTTTTAGAGGACATGGAGACCATGTAAATAAGAATGACATGGATAAATATAAAATTCATTGACAAATATTGAACAAAACAAGGATAAGGTATGATCATTCATTGAAGATGCTACAATATCTTAAGGAAAAAGTGTGTCATCACAGGTTGTATATGAGGTTTATTGATACCTCAACATAGATGCATGAATTAGAAGGTAAATTGAAGTTCTTCTCACCACTAAAATGTGAGGACAAGTATGTTAGCCAAGTGTTTATTAGAGAATACTTGTTAGAGAACACACAAGGAGTTTGCGTGGGAGAGAAGGCCAGGATCAAGGGAATGGAGGGATAGGAAGGATCCGTGGAAGGCAAGTTCATCATTCAAGACTTAGCTGATTTTGAGCATGAAAACCTATTTTTAGAAGATGGTGTGTGGAACACACCAACGATATAGAGATGTGCGTGCCATGCACTGTCTATCTTTAGAGGATCGGATTGAAACATTTTTTTATGGAGACAAGCTAAGAATAGGATTGACACTTCAGTTAACTATAAGAGGTCTATAGATAGCACACTTGCATGTGTGGCTATGCCTATGAATGGCGCGTGGCTATTAATAGCATGTAGCCTATTTCTGGAATAGATAAGTGGTGAAGGGCAAGTCCCCACCCTATATATATGATGTGAGGTACATAGTGGTAATATATGAGTGTGATGGATGTATGGAGGTATAGAGATATACACATATGACTAAATTACTATATCAGATCCATACGCACATTGGTATAGATTAACATTATTGTAAGGAGCTTCTGTGTTTATTAATAGATGGAAGATATTGGATAAACCTAAGTGTCATTCTGTGTGGAATTGAGTAGTACATGTTATTGATTCAATCATGATTACTATTTAAAGCTTGTTCTGTCATAGATCTGAATGTAGCATACATTATAGAATGATAGATTAGTTATGAATCTATATGTTTCTTCCTTCATCATGCTAACATCCTACTACAACAACCCTAAAAAGGGACCTGGTACCTTTGCGTGCTTTAGTTAAGTGCTCATCAAGGATGAGTGATGTGCCACTGACTAGGTGTTATCTAGTAAATTCTAGGCTACATCATTGATTCCATTTCCAGGAACTCTTTTTAGTTGTTTTTAGGATGGTTTGTGATGAAGACGCACTGTTAACTCTAGAAAGTATTAAGGAATGGATACATGATATGGAGGAAGAATATGCACGGTGGTTCAACAGTGGATCTGAGTTTAACGCATGCACTTGGGTAGAAAAAAATCTATATGACAGCTTATATGAGAGATTTTTCACCATATTTCTAGTAGAACTATACGAGTGGCTTATTTCTTATGCATCTTAGCAAAATTATAGGTATCACACACTTTTTGGACACATGAAGAATTTCGGGCCTTTTATGATGCTGATCTGATCTAGACTCACGCTATGGATATGTGGTTTCATGGTGTTCTAAATATTTATATTATGGAATATTCAATTTCGACGTACTCTTCCCTAGAGGTAGCTGAATTCTAGTTTTGCAAAGTATCTCGAGGAGCATATTTTTGAGGTATTCAGCTAGAGATCAAGGTCTTGATGGTAACTTTGAACCTGGAGAGTAAACCAATGACTAACTAAACTTCACCACATATGAGGGAGGGAACAGTTTGGTGAAAGATGGCAAACCTAGTGGTAGAGAGGTAGAGAGAGGAAAGGTAACTTAAGTATAATGAGGTGCATGAGAGGGAGATAGAGAAGTAGTGTTCCATTGCAGAAAGTATGGCATTGAGGAGAGAGATGGATCATGAAGGATTTACAGCTCATGTAGAAGATGTGGAGCCAGAGCATCAAGAACTCCCCCATCTTAGAAAACATGACAAAGATCCCCCTTGGCCTCACACAGAAGTGCACCAATAGAGACTACTGGACCATGGGTGTGCATCTTAATCCACTTGGTGACCTAGCCCTTGTGTTTGGTTTTCCATTATCTAGTATGACAAGTAACCAAAGAGCTAACTTGGAAAGTAGGAGAGCAGGAGTAATTCAAGGAGAAAGTACATCGATGGTATGACAAATGAATTTAATGATATTTGGAGGAACATTCTTAGCGCATCATCCACACTGAGAATGTGAGCACATAAAATGATGGATTCACCACCTGGAAGTGGAACTACCTCACTGCATCGTACGGGTCCAAGATAGTACTACTATCATAACACAGGAACTACATCTATAGGTCATATTCCCACTACATGTGGAGGATCAGGAGGTATAGGTGGTTCTAGTTCTAGTGGATCTAGTGGTTTTGAAGGTAGAGGGAACACAAGAGGTTCTAGATCAGGTGGTCAAGGTCCTGCAACAACCACAGAATATTTATATGGAGATGTCTCTTCATCTTCCGGAGTATAGAGGTATAGAGGATGCTACTAAACATGTGCATATGTGTGAAATCTTGTGGCACACTAAAGGGATCACAATCTGGCTGAGTGTAAGGAAAGTAAATTTTCTACTACATTACAGGGACATGCACACAACTAGTATAGGAAGTTTGACCCTAATAAAAATTACATGGATTATGTAGCATTAAAATATGCTTTCTTGAAAGAGTTCCATATCCCTGAGTTTGAGCAGAAGAGTATAAGTGCACTCAAGGATGTCAAGAAAGGAACTACTGAGATTATATGTGAGTATGATGCTTGTTTTAAGACACTTCCATCTAAGCTATCTTATGATATTCACGCTATCCAGCATGCAAAATGGTTCGTTGGAGGATTGATTACACCATTTAGAAGGGCATTGTCAAATAAGACATACACTAATCCATGCGAAGCTAACCGGAGGCATGTTTTCATGTTGAGGTAGTTGGGAGCATTAACACTAGTGTTAGTCCATTCTTAGAGGTGCAGATTGCAGCTATGACAAAGTAGTTAGAGAAGTTATCTCAAATTCATCCCATGAAACACACTCAGAATTTGGTGCACATATTATGAAGTGGAAGGTCACACCAAGGACAGTTTCCCTCACGAGATATGTACGCTCATTATTGTTGGATAGTGAGATTTGTCTTTTGAAACATGATGCTAGTCACTATCCTTTATTACAACGTGTGATAAGGAAGAATGTATCTTTCTTTTGCAAGATTTATAGGTCCACGACCCATGATACTGAGGATTTTCAGTTGATTGGTCGATCCAGAATCTATAGACATTAGGGTATGACAGGACAAGTGTACAGAGATAATTCTAAGGGTAAGAATGAGAACTAGGATCGGGATCATAATCAAATGTGCTATGATAGGAATGAGGGGCGTTTTAAAGGAGGTCATGGAAGGAGACATGGATATCATGGTGGATATGGAGGATGAGGCCGTGGTGGAGGAAGAGGTGAGTTCTCTCATGGAACATGTTATACATGTGGATCTCCTGACCACTATAGGCACGAATGTCCTTAGAATATTGCATGTTCTTTCTGTAGGAAGAACCATAGCTATGAAGAGTGCCCAGACTTATATGAGCATATGAGTAAGTAGCATAAGCAAAAAAACAAAGGTGTTGGGATGGTTAAAATCTAGTGTGCGGTAGAAGATCAAGTGGATTCCCAAGGTAGAAGTAAGAACCGAGCCATTGACAGTGAAGATTACTACATGCATCAAGTGGCACTTGTGCAAGAGAAGCATTACACCGAAGCCTACAATCACCAAGGAGGAAGTTTAGCATGTAAGGTACCCAGATCCTGCTCATCGAAGGAGGTTTACCGAGGATACCATGGAAGTTCTAAGGAATCTTCAAGGTGAGATACAATACTTAAAGGAACAGAAGAAAGCATCGAGACATTCTAAACCGATATTGATGATCGTGAGAAGTGTGTAGAATGTTGCATAGGAGATCATTATCCCACTATTAGGAAGTTGATTAAAGGGGAACACTCCATGTGCAAGTATTAAGACTAGATGAAAGATCCTACATGCAAATCTTCCACCGATAACATTGACTATGAAAAGGAAATTACTTTGAATGTTGTTTCGGATGGGTGGCTATTGAGAAACATATTGATTGATACAAAGTGCGAAATTAAATGTTATTACATTAGGTGCATGGGTACAAATGGGGATGCCTCCATTGTATCCATCATGTAATGTGTTGTTTATCGCACACCGGACTAAGGCCACTCCCATAATATTTTTAAAGGATGCATCTATAACCATACAAAGGGCCAAGTTCATTTGGGATTTTGAGGTATTAGCACTTACTGTAAGCGGACAATTTTCTCAGCCTTACTTGGATGCCCTTGGTGTTATGTGAATAATGCTGATTTTAGATTCAATAAGGGGTATATAAGATTTGAGAACAAGGAGGAAAGGTTTGTGATACCATTGTGAGATGGGAATTATACACCATATGTTGAGCCTATAAGTGAGGAGGACTTAAACTGAATCTATGTATGTGCTATTCAAGACCCAGAGGTCAATGAGGCATCAAAAGAAGGCATCCTACAAAGTGGGAGTATTCTCATTTTATTAGTGATCCTATAGTTGGGCTCATGGTACATATGAATTAGTAGGGCGTGAAGTAAAAAGTGTGGTTGCGTGCAAGAATGGACTTCGTTTGGTTTGATGGATAGGTAGCACAATACCTTGGTATACAGGGGCAAAAGATCTTCCTGCATTTTTGAAAGCCATAGAAACACATTGGACAGATCAAATTAAGAGAAGAGATATGTTAGTATATACCTTGTGTGGGACAACAACGCATTGGTGGGTAGTCCACAGAGATAATATTATAGAATGGGAAGATATTGGAATCACCCTATCTATTAGGTTTGTAAGGAACAATGCACCTATGTAGATCTGCACTTATCATGGTGATCAACCTATTCAACATCACATTCAATAGTGTGAGAGACTCTAGATAGTAGGATAGGAAGCATTACCACCTTCACTCTAGGTGCATAGATTATAATCTACGTTACAAGGATGCGCACATGCCCAGGTATGTATATGTAGAACCACACCGAGAGATAGGAAACTAGAAAAATTTGACTACAGGATGATCCGGATGTTTGACTCATGTTCTTCTCAACCTCTAATAGAAGAGGCATTAAAATTTATCAAATGCTTAACCATGAGAGATAGTGCAAAAGTAGAAGAGCATATTCAAGAATTATTTGGTGAGACATATTTTGGAGGGCATTTTGAAAAGGAAGAAGAAATGGAATTCATACTACTTGAACGTGCTTCCTTGAGAAAGAGAAGAGAAATATGGTTTACATCATGGATGATGAGGAAGTTGAGAACCTAGATATTGAACATTCAGAAGGGGTGCGTGAGGTCTTGGATAGTGTAGAAAAGGATACACACACCTATCACAAACCCATGAAGATAAAGAAGGTGAATATAGGTTTAGAGGCTGAGCCTAAGGAGGCCATAATTGGAGACTACTGGTCAAACTCGGAGGTAGAAAAGATCATTAAGTTACTCAGAGATTATCAGGAAATATTCCCTCAACGGTATCAAGAACTTAAATGCGTGCATAAATCACTTAGGAAATGAAGATAAAGCTTAAGGATGGTGCATGCCTAGTTAGAAAGAGGCCTTATAGAATGAATCCTAATTTGCATGAAAAGGTAAAAGAAGAAATTGATAAAATGTTGAAATATGGAATTATCAAACCCCTTGATGAGTTAGAATGGGTTAGCCTAATGGTGATCAAGTATCAAGAAGGATGGACGAATTAGAATATGTGTGGACTACAGGATTTGAATGTTGAATGCATCACCAATACATTCCCTATGCCATTTACTAAGGAAATACTAGAAGGTGTTGTAGGGTGTAAAATATACTCCTTTATAGATGGGTTTTCTGGGTATCATCATGTTAGGATTGCTTAGGAGGATCAAGAAAAGACAACGTTTACTATTGAATGGGGAATTTTTGCCTATACTGTGATGCCTTTTGGATTGAAAAATGTATCTGTTGTATTCTCGTGCATAGTTGTTCACCATTCAAACATTTTATTCACAACTTCTTACAGTCTACCTAGATGATTGGACAGGATAAGGGATTGTGAAAGATCATTGTGAAAATCTATGCTTAATGTTTGAATGGTGTAGAGAGTTGACTATCTCTTTGAACATCAATAATTGCATATTTGCTACACCATTTGGAATCTTGTTAGGATATATAATCTACAAGGAAGGTTTGCTTGTGGATCCAGGCTAAGGCTGCAGATCATTTTAGGCATGGAAGCACCTATCGGTCAAAGTGAGGTGCACAAATTTTTAAGTCATATAAGATATTATAGAAAATTCATCAAAGAGTATGCCAAAATTGTTGCACCCTTAGAAGAGTTACTGAAGGGGAAAGGTAAATTTTATTGGGGAGAACCACAACATTGCACATTTGAGATATTAAAAGAGAAACTTACCACCATGCCCATTCTATTCTTTCCTTATGGGATAAACCATTTCATGTGTATGTGGACACCTTTGGCATGACCATTGGTGTTGTGTTAGCTCAACCTGGAGAACGCATTATCGATCATCCAATTTGTTTTGCTAGTAGGAAGTTGACTCTTGATGAATAGAATTATACAACTACATAATGAGAAGATTTGTCCATGATCTATGCATTGCACAAGTTTTGACAATACTTGTTAGAAACACCATTTGTTTTTATATAGATTACATGGTATTGAAGTACTTGGTAAACAAACTCGTCTTACAAGGGGCACATATGCAGATAAGTACTCCTATTTCAAGAGTTTGATTTCACATTTGTGGTGAAGCCAGCGAAAATCAATTTTAGACCAAACCATTTATATAGAATCAACTCGGGAGATGAAGCATAGATAATTGAAGAAACTATGCCGAGATGCATAGTTATATAGGTTACAACGTGCACCATTGGAATTAGAAGACATTTTTTTCTTTCTATGGACTAGTATAACACCAGAAGGAATGAAGGCATTAGAAAAGAAATAGCTTGCTATATGTGTGACACTATTTATGTTAATCAGTGGTGACCTCTACAAGTTAGGCAGAGATGAAGTATTATCGTTGTTGTGTATTAGATCATGAGCACAAGGATATTATGGAAGAAGCTAATGGTGGTATTTTAGGAGGCCATTATGCAGTGATGTGACTTCCGAAAGATTCTACTTGTTGGATTATGGTGGGAGACATTGTATAAATATTGTAAAGAATATTGTAAGGCATGTGATCATTTTCTAGTGCCTAGGAAAACTAGGAAAAAGAGATGATATTCCTTTGAGACCAATTACTAGTTCCAAACCATTTGAGAAATGGGCCATTGACTTTGTAGGACCTATTTTGCTAGCCGTACGCACGACTAGATTGCGCTATATCATTACTTACACAAATTATCTCACATGGTGGGTAGAAGCAACACCTACAAAGGACTGTACAACAACTACAACAGCTAGGTTTCTATGGGAGAATGTTCTTACAAGATATGGATGTCCTTTAAGCTTGACAAGTGATAGGGGTACACACTTTTAAATGAGACAATCAGATCCTATTACATGAGTTTATGGTTGCACACCATAAAACTACACCCTACCATCCTCAGGAAAATGGAACTATTGAGGCTTTCAACAAGATTTTGAGCCATACTTTGACAAAAATTTGTGATGTTGGAAGAAAGGATTGGGATGACAAAGTGTCAGCTATTCTTTGGGCATATATAAAAATTACAAGCGATTGAACAAGCCACACCATTTCAGGTGGTGTTTGGCATGGAAGCCATTCTCCCTATAGAATTTATGTTACCTTCTTTCCACATTGCGTGCATCTTTGGAGGTTTAACTGCGATGAAAAGGGTTTAGAAGAGTTTATCGAGAAGATGATTCAACTGGATGAGTGACAAGCCATAACATGATGGAGTTAGAAGAAGGAAAAGGCGGAGTAGAAGGCATGGCATGGAAGAAACATAAGGGATAAGAAGTTTGAGATTGGACAAATGGTACCTTTATACGCACCAAAAATTTCACGTGCTATATTGTCGGGAAAATGGTTATAAAAGTCCCCAATGATGATTCAAATTCCTTTCAAGAAGGTGTTTGAGTTCCAAAACCCATTTGCAGTATATATTTGTATCCTGGATAGCCTTACTTAAATTTTCCTTGAAATTTTCCAGCTTTCCCCTTTTTTGTGCTCATTTTGGCATTAAGTGTCTAAATCACCACCCTAACTCGGGAGGAAATTTGCAAACCGCCACCCAAGCAGGGTGGTGGTCCTGATAGATTTTTATAGAATCTTCATGCATAAAATTACATGCAACGATTTACTTTAGTTTCCTTTTTGAATGCATCCGTGAGAGGAATTTACTAAAAATATATTTGTTTCCTTGGTTCTCCTTGCTCCTTCTATTTTTAAATAGATTTAATGAGTGAAAATTCCTCTTCATTTCCTTGTGCATGAAGTAACCTTCTATCCTTCATTCATATATATTCCATGCTTGTATTCAAGAAAAAGGCCCGAGAATCTTGTGTATTTTGCATTGTTGTGCTTTTGCCATAATCTTGCTAGGAATTGCATAGCCAAGCTCAAATATCTTGTGTTATCTCTCTTCTACTTGCATTATGTCTAGATTGCTTCCAAGATACCATTTCTCAAGCACCATCCTCTTGTTTCTATTCTTTGCATTCCCAATCCTTTGGACTCACATGAACACTCAGAGAAAGAAAGGAAAGAACTGAGGGGATAGATACTGCTACTACTGGATTTGCCAAGGTTCTTGCTCTTCCAAGTTGGAGTTGTGTATTTGTTTTCTTTGTTTATCAAATTTTCAATTACGAATTGTTAATTTCAATTTCATATCAAATAGATTAGAGAAACAAGTCATTTCAATTAGCTAGATAATTGCAAGTAGATCAAATAAATAGGAAGTTTTCTCTTCAATATTTCTAGGGAAGTTGTGGGGGTAACAAGAGATATGTTAGAGCTATGATTTGTTCTTCACTTCGAGGTAGGGTTGGAAAGATTTTATTAGAGTTAGAATAAGTCTTAGATTTAGATTCACACATCTCGTATAGATAATTAGGTACATCCGGCTAGTTATTTGTTTTAAACTAGTTTATTAGATTAGATGCATTGTCTCGAAAAGTTAGAAAAGAACTAAACCATTTACTTTTCATAGATTATCTTGTTTTACTAATTTGTTTCGATAAATTGAGAAAGCACCAAAAATATAGCTTAGATTTCCTTTGATAGATAGTTTATTTACTGAAAAAAATCAATTCATCTTGCATGACCATCAATGGTCCACAATAGGAAAAGACTTACATTGCGATCTCCCGGTCCCACAATCCAACAGCCAGAGATTATAACTAATATTGACACAAGTTTGCACTTAAAAATATTATGTACACTTTCCACATATATAGAAAAATTAAGATATTTAGAGACATTGAACATAGCTGCTAATCAAGCCTACGACTTTTGGACTGCTCTTGGAAATAGGATTTGATTTCATGCATGACAATATAAGGGCCTAAACCTCTACGAGTCTTTGGTTGTGAACCATTGGTCCTACAACCCAACGGACTACTAGTCAATTAGATATCGACACTAGCTTACACACACTAGTATTCATATCTTCACCACTTCCACCGATATTATTACGCAACTTTCATTGTTGAATATAATATCCAATCAAAGTTAAGACTTTTGGACAAGACCACAAAATTGCCCTTAGTTCCTAGCTGCTCCACTACATATCTTGTCTCAATTTCCATGACCTTTCTCGGAAACCCAAATGATGAACTTGCAGTTACTTTCCACACATTCTATAACCAATCAATAAAATATCGGTAGAACTAGACATCGATTGGAGTCTCCAAGTAGCTATCATATCGACCGTATGATTACACCCCTTCAAGTTAGGAGAGAATTTTTTTCCTTAGATTTACAGATCCCATTCTTTCATGTCGAAGACATAATATTTACCAATTATCTTGATCATCTCCATCACTTTCACTCCCATTTCAATTCCACACTGGCTGTCTTGGCACGAACTCGGGAGGTCGGGCGTGAAGAAGGTCATGTGTTGATTTTCTATTGTATAAATTGGTGAACTTGATGTGAAGAGCTAGTCTCTAAGCATTTCCACTTTCATCTATCCTTTATTCCATGGGTATTATTATACCCCCGAATATGTCAGGATATGACAAGTACGGTCAACCCATCCTAGGTTTAGACATGTAATATTACCAATCAAATATCCCATAGCAATCACCTTCACTTTCAACATGGGTAGAAAAATGCTCATCCACTCAAAACCCTTTTTTTAGGGAACCAATGTTGGTTCTTCTATACACATCGAAGAACTTGATCAGGTCACTCAAACTTACCCCTTGAACAATCAAGTTCAAATAACATGACATTCACTGGAGAAGTGAGTTCATCTCCTCGGGTATTGTTTCAACAACCCATTACCGTGCAATCCGATCAATTCCCCCATCTTGATGAGAATTATTTAGCATGATATACTAGGAGTGAGAATAAATTCCAACAAATGAACCAATCTTTCAATAGGTTGTAAAGACAAGGTGATGTCCCGCTTCAAAAAAATAACACTAGCCCCCACCAACTAACAATATAAGCAATGAGGGGTGGAAACATTGTGAAAAATTCATAGCGGGATACCATACTCCTCAACAACCTCCAAGGGTTCAACCAAAGGTATCTAAGCAAGGTACCGCCCCATCAATGAGTGATGTCATTTCAGCTTTGGTTGATAAATTCAAGGAGTTAGAGCTTTCCCAGAATACATAAAATTCATACATAGGGCAAGCATGGGCTCCTTCCTACCCACATAACTATGGGAAAATACCGACCACCCAGAATCCTCTAGTCTACATGAATACTCTGAACGATACAAACTTGTTAACTAGGAGGGTACCTGGGTATGCCTCCTCAAGCCACATATGGATATCTACAATAGGTGCTAGCCAGAAGTGCATTCTCAAATGCTATACTAGCCGAAATGTGACATTCCCTGGCTTCATGCCTTCAGCTCCATATCAAGGAAGTCAACCCCCATATATACACATGTATTCTAAATCTCCACAGGGGGACATGTACACCTACCTAGGTCCATATGGACAACCGTAGGGATTTCATACGCCCCACCAAATGTCTATGTTGTCCCATTTCAGTAGCCAATGCAGCCCCCACCTCCCCAACAAGGGTCTTCAATGGTGGAAACATATGCAATGGGGACTTATTTTGAATATCTCAAAGAACCCCTAGATTTCTCCATTCGGGCAGTCATGATCCTGAGACCCTTTCCTGATCTCCTGAAGTTCAAAGGGGAGGATGATCCAAATTCCCACATCAAGGCTTTAATAATGGCCATGAGATCTTCTCCCATGGGATGCAATCGTTGTAAATATTTTCCATAAGAAACTTGAAGGTATTTCTCTCGAATGGTATTATAGGATATATGGAGGCTTCAATACACTCGTTCAAATAACTCGTGTCAGAGTTTATCAAAGCTTTTGATATGAACAAGCTTTTGCAAATAGGAATCAAAGAATTTCTTCATATCAAACAAGAACATAACGAGTCTACAACTCACTTCATTCAGAGGTGGCGACATGTTCTCTACTCTTTCGCAAGTGCTCCAAACATGGACCAAATGGAACTTTGTGATTTGTTCCTTCACTCCCTCAATAGAGAGACGAAGGAAGAGGTTCAAAATTTCCTACTAAGGAGCTATGAAGAGGTGCTAGAGGGTGCTCTTTGGATTGACCAAGTGGCCATCGACAGTGGTCGTAAGACCTATGAAGCAAATGGGAAGTTAGTTACCCCTTCTCAAAACACTCTTGGTTAATCCAATAATAAAATAACAATCAAGGACCAAATATCCTTAATAAGAATTGTGGAGTCACGACCGATAGTGTAATTGACTAGCCCAAAAATCCTAATGTTGTTAATCCCACCAGTACATGTACAATGAATAACAACAACAATGGGAATAAAATAACTAGAGGAACAAAAATTTCTCACCCTCAGTAAATGCTATGGATTTTAATCATCCCCAACAATAGCAAGAACCTTATCCATAAAGATAAATGCTGATCCCAAGCCCTAGTCAATATCCCAACCAATTCCAGAACCAAGGGCAAGGGTTCCAAAGTGTTAATTATAATAGTCAACAACCAAACAATAATTGTGGTTTTAGACCACAACAAGGAACAAACCAAAGGCCTCGGGATTATGATCCTGACTTGTATTGTTGTTTTCATAGGGTTCGTGGGCATGACGTAAGAACCTCTTGTTGTGATTGTAATAAATTTTTGCAACATTTTTCAAAAGACCAAAGACAGTTATATGTCGACATGTTTCTGGCCAACCCAGCTGCATCTAGTCAAAATGCCTATATGGGACTGGTGTCTCCACAGAACACACTGTTGGGAATTTTCAACGATCTTCTCCCACGCATCAAAGGATGGTAGACCTGGATCCTAATAGTTTGAATAAAGTCATTGTACTAAGGACTCATGATCATGAAGCCTCAACTTTGTCAAACCCATAGGTGGCACCTCCTTTGGATGGTCCCCAACAAACGAAAATCGTAGGTTTGGTTGAGTTATATGCTAAACCCAAAATTAATGCTATAACAAGAGCCATAGACTATTCATCACATCCGATCCTGATTTATCCATTTGTCTTGAATAGTGTTCATGACATGCTAAGCAAGCCAATAGGGGCTTATGATTTGATCAGTGATCTAACCAAGACCTTTTCACACATTTCCTTTTGGATCTATTGAAGAATTCCCCTACTCATCGAGTTGCTCTCTTAGAAGCACTTGGTCTTGGCCATTTGATTAATGTTACCCCTCCACCAGAGGCATAGATAAACCATATAGACTTTGACATTTTCCCTCCAAGGCAACCCGAAAGGGATATTGGGTTTGTATTTGACATAAGCAAGATGCCCACGGATGTTGAAATAGCTCATAGAGGTGATCCGACCTTGTTTTTATAGGTTTGGATCTACAAAAATTATGTGAAATGTGCAATGATCGATGATGGGGAAATGGTTAATATAGTCCCCTTCTCTTTTCTTCAGAAGTTAGGATATGGGGAGACTAATTTATCCTCAACGAAAAACATGTTAAGGGGCTATGATAGCCTCAAGGAAACCTCGATCGGAACCATAGTATTACTGGTTACTCTTGGGCCCAAGATGGTACTCACTGAGTTTTATATTATAGATCAGGAAACCAATTATAATATGATCCTTAGCCATCCTGTGGATCCACCGCATGAAAGAAATCCCCTCCACCCTATTCCAAGAAGTTAGATTCTTGCATTTAGGGAAAGTATTTTTCACTCAAGGTGATCCAAATCCCTTTGATATACATTTGGCCAACTTGAAGAAAAATCCAAGGGTCCACTCTGAATTCAAACTTCCTATAAACTAGTTAAACAAACCAAAAAACACGATTCCATAAGAAAAGTTAGTTCCCATAATGGAATTAGAAGTTACAAGTTTGATCGAGGGTATTCTAGTGGTCAAGGATGAAAATGTTGTTATAGAGATGGTATCGTTAGGAACTACATCAAATATTGTTGAACTATTAGAAAAGGATTTTCCTATCCTTCTCCCTTTGATTCCATGGGTATGGGACATGCTTTGGGACTTGGTTCCCTTCCAATAGATGAGGTTTACATGGTGGATGTAACCGAGATAAAAGGAGAACTTACAAGGATGACTTAAAGCATCCATATCTTTCGAGTAATTGCTGGACCCTCCATTTTTATGGGGCCAAGTGTCGCTTCGGTGTCGGGGTGGGTGCAATCCTTACTTCGCCTAAAGGAAGGGTTTTACCTTTTGCTTTCAAATTGAATTTTAAATGCACAAACAATGGGGCTGAGTATGAGGCTCTCCTATTAGGTCTCATTGTAGCTAAGAGAATGGGCATCCTCAATATTAGGGTGTTGGGTGATTCACAACTAGTCGTAAATCAGATATCCAAGGTATACGAGACTAGGGATGAACACTTACAACTCTATAAAACCTGTTGTGTTAGGCCTAACTAAGGGGTTTGATTTTATATCAATCGAGGTAGTTCCACATGAACAGAACCTTCTAGAAAACTCTATAGTGACTTCCACCTCACACTTCACCCCAAGTAATGATTTAGAGGACACCAACTTCACGGTTTCACTCCACGTTGAATCTTTGATTCACAAAATTAGAAGTGTCAATGTTGACATACGTGGAAGCTGAGGACCAGCTTGACTCTTCGGACCCTATCGATGGGGATGAGTCAAATTTAACTTATTTAAAAACTTTGGTGGAGTTGCATCTTACTTGTCACGAGGTAGACCTTTCCCTAATTCCATGTTCTTCTTCTTATTTTGGGAATCCAATGATTGAGTCCTCTCCGGGAAGAGATCTTGAAATTTATGAGGTAGAAGAAGAAGGGGACTTGGAGTTTTCCACCACCCCACCTAAGTTTGAGGAGGGTAATACCTCCTTAATTGAGGGAACGATTGATATAAACATCAAAATGGAGGAGGAACCAAAAATCTTAAAACTAGGGTCCTCTTTAACTCCAGAGGAAGTAGAAATTCATACCCAAATCCTCAAGGAACATCAAAAATCCTTCACATTTAGTTACAAGGAAATGACGGGAATTGCACCACACATCATAGTTCACAATCTCATTCACTAAGCCGGATGCCAAACCAATTAAGCAGAAATCAAGACCTATGAAGCCAAAGGTAGCCCTTATGGTAAAAGAAGAAGTAATGAAGCTTCTCCAAGTAGGATTTATCAAGCCGGTTGATTATTCACAATGGGTATCTAACATTGTCCCCATTCTCAAAAAGAATGGAAAGATCTGTATTTGCATAGACTTCTAGGACATTAACAAGGCTTGTCCCAAGGATGATTTCCGCTACCATCCATTGATGTTATCGTTGATGCAATAACTGGATTTGAGTTGTTGTCCCTCATGGATGGGTTTTTGGGATATAATCAAATCAAAATCTCTCTGCCGAGGATCAAGCTAAAACTACATTTATAACTCCTTGGGGAACTTATTGTTATGTCGTCATGCCATTTGGTCTTAAGAATGTTGGTGCCACATACCAACAAGCAAATGACCTACATATTTCATGATCTTATTCATAATATTGTGGAATCCTATGTGGATGACCTACTGGCCAAGGCCAAGAAGTGTTGTGATCACCAGAGGTGCTTCATATCATTCTCTTGCACTTGATTGAGTATGGTGTCATGTTGAATCTATAGAAATGTTTTTTGTAGCAGTAACAGAGGAAAGCTCTGGGTTACATTATATCTTCACGAGGGATTGATGTTGACCCAACCAAAATCCGGGCTATGTTAGAAATGGTTCCGCCATTAGACGAGTCTGGTATTAGATATTTTCTTGGGAAACTTGGTGCAATCCGAAGGTTCATCCCTGACTTAACCTTCTCTATTCATCCAATCAACAATTTATTGAAGAAAGATTATAGCATTGATTAGATGGAGGAATGCGATGAGGCCTTTAAGGTAGTTAAACAATTCTTATTGTCCCCTCCCATGCTAATGCCACCTAGGTCAGATCACCCTTTGATCTTATATTCGTGGGCTACAAACATTTTTCACTAGCCTGTATGTTGGCTCAAGAGGATGATGATAAGTGGGAATGGGAAGTTTACTTTATCATTCAGACGCTACTTGATTATGAGACATGTTACACGTAGGTAGAAAAATAATGCCTTGCCATAGTTTTCACAACCAAGTGCTTAAGACATTATATGCTCAATCAAGAAATAAGGGTCATCATCAAGTTAGACCACTTACGAACATTCCTCATGTAGGGATCCTTGTCTAAAAAGGTTGGGCATTTCATTACATTAATGGGTGAGTTTGAGTTAACGTTTGTAAATCAAAAATTGTTAAGGGTCAAATCATCGCAGATTGGTTGGCTGATAATCCATTAGATGGGGGTGATTTGGTAGATTTGGACTTTCCCGATGAGTGTGTATATTTTTTGAAACCAAGCCCCCTATCTCTGTATGCCCTTGGTACACTAACATCATCAATTTCATCATGGACCACACATACCTAGAAGGGGAAACATCACAACAAAGAAGGTGATTACATGTAATTGCCACTAAGTATGTTATCTTGGAATAGGTGCTTTACCGCAGAACCTTTAACGGAATGCTATTGAGATGTGTTGATGCCGAAGAATCAAAAATATTCTTTATGAGTCACATAGTGGGGTATGTGGAGGTCACTTGGTGGCCATGCCACTACTCGGAAGATACATCAGATGGGCTATTTTGGCCCACCTGAACATGATGGTAGAGTTTGTGTGCGAGATGCCCAAAGTGTCAAGAGTTTTCCCATGAGATCCACATACCGACACAAGCTTTACAAAAATTGTAACTCCATGGCCCTTTGTCCATGTGGGGCCTAGATCGATAGGGAAATTCTCTCCTGTCGATGGATGGCCATAATTTCATAATCATGGCCATAGAGTACTTTACCAAGTGGGTAGAGGCCATGCCCCTTACCATTATTCCTAGGCTCTGTAATCGCTAAGTTCATCCTGAACCAAATCATTTGTAGGTATGGGGTGCCACAGGTCATTATTTATGATAATGACACGTCTTTCAAAAATGATGAGGTGTGTGAGTTGTGTACAAAGTTCAAAATAAGCCATCACACGACTTCTCTCTACTACCCTTAGGCTAATGGACAAGATGAGGCTACCAATAAGACTTTAAAGTCCATTCTTCTAAAAACCGTTAAGGAGAATAAACGAGATTGGCATCTAAAGCTTTTTTTGGCCTTGTGGGCCTACCAAACATCGGTTAGAACACCAATGGGGGCAACCCCTTTTCCTTAGTATTTGAGTGTTGAGGTAGTTTTGCCACTCAAAGTCAAAATACCCAGCCTCCGCATTTCGCTACATGGGATCTTGGGAGAGGAGGGTTATTAAGAAGCTTCGACTCTCCTAGTTAGAAAGTCTTGATGAAGCTACATTAATGTTGAGCAATGAACAATGTTTATTCTAACCGCATGGCTCGATAATACAATAAAAAGGTGTATGAACGTGAGATCTACGAAGGATATTTTGTATTAAGACTCAACAGCCAAATAGACAAGAAGACCATTGAGGGAAGAAAGTTTAGACCTAGGTGGTTAGGTCCATATCGAGTAGTGGAAGACTATAAAAATGGCGCATTTCACTTGTGTACACTAGAAGGTGAGGAGTTTAGAAAATCCGTAAACTCTCTTCACCTAAAGAGGTACTACGCATGATCCATCAACATTCTCATATGTACATTATTGCATCTACATTACATTTTCATTTGTTCGTTCATTTTGTAAAAAGTATGATCAAGGAGCTTATTCTTATAGCAATTCCTAAAAACTTTTGAAAATATTGGTAAAACATTCAAATCATGTCTCTTCAAATCTTCATTGTATCATCAACTATTTTTGTATCACTTATCAATCCAAACAAGATAAGACAAAGTTTTGATAGTAACCATACCAAGGCTTGCATACTTGGTTCTACTTTTGGTCTCTTCTTAGGATAGGTGTCTTTTGTTCATGGTCTATTCTAGAAGCTTCATGGTGTCACATCTATCCCACATACATCTCCTTGGAAATAAGAACATTCTAAACATTTTTCCCAAATAAGTAAGTCAAATGCAAATCAACAGAAAATTTTATTTTACACATTTCTTTTCCCTACCAACCTTCGGTGTTGAGCTTGCATCTCTTACTAGTGATGTAGGGTTGGGAAAGGAAGGAAATGCCCTTACTCACCTATGCCTTGTCCATGGTGATAAGCCCATGCTTCCTACTAGTAGCATGGGGTAAGGTTTAGGGGGTCTCTTTGACAAATCTAAAATTCATAAATAATTAAATCAATTACTGTGAAATCCTAAGTCAAAACAAAGTGAATTAGATGTTCAAAATTCCAAGAGAATTCAAAACCCTAAAAACCAGATTTTGTCAACCAAGTGGCCATCTATGGATCCAAGTCTAGATAAACTACAAAGAAATTCACATTCTAAACTATGAGGTAGCATGAGTAGGGTAAGGTTGTAGCGTCCCAATTTGGTTTTCAAACCTCTATCTTTCTCTCATCATTACCATTCAACAAATTTCATGGCTTGTGCCCTTTCTAACTCTCGGTGTTGAGCCCTCACATCTTACTAGTTGTGTGGGGTTAGGAGTGGGGAAAGCATATCTATTTATCATATCATTATATCATCACATTTTGTCAAGAAAAATATGAAGTACCGAAGATTGCAAAAGAAACTAAGTTTAAGATCACATTGTGTTTGCATCATCATATATCAGCATTATGAAATACAAAAGAAATCATTCTATTATCATTTCACATCCATTGCATACATTTTGAAAAGCATAGAAAAGTAGAAATTCTAAACATCTAGAGTACACATGAGAGATAATCAAAGAGAGTCAACTCAGATATAATGGAATGCCAAACCAAAAATAGAGTTTGTATATATCATAGTGGATCAAGTTTTTATACAATGTCATCATGTGCTAGGCATGGTAAAAATGCTCGCAATGAGCCTGAAACATATACAAAAAAATTATATAGTGTCAAAAATGATATCCAAGCAATAAAGGATCAATGGCCTGTCAATCCCTGTGGGATCCCTTAGATGGTGCACGACCACATCTAGGGCTACTGTTGGGGCTGCGACGGCACTGAGAATGGACTGAATGGTGTGAGTTCTCATGGTGGCTCCCACTACCTATAGCCTCACTATGAGAATGGATTCGCCTCATCGGGTGATTGGAGGTCTCGTATCAGAGCTACTTGTGGTATGAAGGAGGTCACTATCTTTGTGACCTTCCAGATGGGAGAAAATACATTGGTATGTCAGCCGGTGGCTAAGGGCTGCCCTAAATCAGAATTCAACTTAGCCCGAGTCTTCCCCGAGGGATCAACAGGGTGTCCACACATACCCGAATGAATGAGCTCTTGCCACTCATGTGTGGATGCTACAAAAAGAAAAAGAAGAGATAGTGAGCTAAGAGAAAACCACATAACACAAATCAAAAGAGAATGCTAAGATAAACATGTGAAAACAAATTTGAGAAAGGAGTATTGAACATACTCGGGTCTCTGGGCATCCATGTGGGATCAATGACTGTTGCGGCACTAGCTGTTGGTGGCTATGGAGCCTCCCCAAATCTGAGGCATGGTGTTATCCAATCACAGACTCATCATCCCCTCCAAGTGTCTCCTCTAAGACCATATCTCTCTCTCTCCACATTCACCTCCTCATGCACTTCTCTGAGGATCTCCTGAGTATCATGCCACTCATGGTCACTGTCAGCCCCTCTCGAAGGTCTGCCCCTCATCCTCCTCTCCGATCGACTCCCCTCCTCCATATCATCTCCCAAATCCTCCTCAGATTCAGATTCCAAATCAATGGCTCATCCTCCTCCCCACTGTGAGCAAGAGCCACCCCAATCTAAAGTAAGGGTGATTAAGGAGCACCAGCTACCCTTCGAGCCTGGACTACATGCCTAACTACAATAGGAACACTAGGAGTAATAACTATCCAACCAAGATCCCATCTAGGACCTCTCTGTTCCTCCTGAATAGTCTGTAAACTGGTGGCCACTGGAGGAAGCATGACATGGTATGGAAGACCAAACTGCTGGGGTACCGGTCAAAGGGGTGAATCTCTAGTCTCTCGGCTCTATCAACTAGTTAGCTCATGGAAGAGCAAGCTACCATCATCGTAGTCTCCTCACCCCATATCCATGCCATGTCTTGATAGGGTGTGGTGGTCATGTCTACTATAGTTAGGGAGGCCACTGACTGATGTGGTGTCCGGAGCACTGACATGCATGTCCATCTAGCTCCCTGACAACCTCTAGATCTGATACCTATACCCCCTACCATATGGGATGAAACACTCATAGACCCAACTCATAACTAGAGTGGGGTGGCTCAAGGACTGTCCCTATAATTCTGACAACTCTATATAAGTCATGGTATGTGGTCCCCAGAATATCTTCTCCCTAGGCATACTTATGGCCATGAACTTCGATTTGTGCAATGATGGGGGCCCAATAGTATAAGAGTGTATCTCCTCCCTTGTCCCCGATTAGTCTCGAGGACATAGGATACCCATGATGGATCTCAAAGGATAGGAATGGGAGCAGTAGTAATAGACCAAACCTTCATTCCCTTCTTTGAGCTAGATGAGACAATAACATCTCCCATGTATGTAGCTTGTTGTGTCATCACAACCCTGGACCCCGTTATCACCAATGTAAGTTTCCTACCAAGTACCGAGAGTCCAAGAATGTGGTATACATCCTCTAGAGTGATATTCCACTCCCCCGACACCTGGGAACCGGAAAGTGTTTGATTCTCATGTCCCCAGTAAGAAAATAAGTCACACAAAATGTGATTTACAGGAGCAACATGGGGCACCCATGCTATGCTATCCGCCGATTCCTACCCGATGTAAAGATCCATCTCAGCCTAGGTCAGCTGATCTAAAATCCCAAGGAGCCAATCACTCTCTCTCTCTGCTCCAGCGTATGTACTCCACCTTTTTCTGCATCCACCAAAACATGAGAAAAGAGAAAGTTAGTAAAGTAAATCACATAATAAGCTCATCAAAAATATAGTAAACTCTCAAAATCTAAAAAAAAGTCAAGTTTCGAGCATGTTTTGACATTCTATCTAGAACCACCCTGTGTAGGGTGGTGGTTCCCGAACCACCGCCTTGCTTTGGGCGGCGGTCCTGAACCAATTTTCAAAACGTGCCCTTAACCCTAGAAATGACCAAAAATGTTAAAATTGACCATTTTGACAAAATAAAAGCATGCCCTATGGGCGCCCCCTAAAGACTCATTCAAAACAAGAAATTTTTAAAATCTCCCCCTAGGTGAACTTTTCAACATTTTAACTTTTAGGGTACAAAAAATACAAAGGAGGAAATAGCTAACCTGAGAGCGTGTTAGTCGATCTCCCGCTCATGGAGGCATGATCATGATCTTGCACGAATGTATCGGCTGTATTCTCATCAAGAATGGTCACCATAAATCTAGAGCTCCAAATCAATCAAACTAACCAAATCAACAATGCACAAATGAATTGAGAAATGAGTTTATTATATATATATATATATATATATGTTATTTCTAACTTCATTTTGAGTGTGTTTGTTTACAGGGCTAGAGCATTGGCACAAGTATATTTCTATAGCCTCATACAAATGGTAAGTCCTCTTGTCATTTTAATTTAGTGTTTATTTTTCAATATTTTATCTATTTGCACTTGAGTCTTCTTTTTTCTCTTATAGGTAGCGGTATTTTGGATGACAAGATTTTGACACACAGGCGTGTCAGGTATAGCTTCTAACTCCCCATTTTGGGAATGCCATACTCAGACTCTACGTTTTACGCCTCTTTCATGGCTAAGATGCTTCTCCGAGGGGGTAATATGTATGCACCCAAAATTACACGTGCTATATTGTTGGGAAAATGGTTATAAAAGTCCCCAGTGATGATTCAAAATCCTTTCAAGAAGGTGTTTCGAGCTCCAAAACCCATTCGCATTATATATTTGTAGCCTGGATAGCCTTGACTTTTCCTTGCATTTTTCCATCTTTCCCCTTCTTTTTCGTGCTCATTTTGACATTAAGTGTATAAACCGCCGCCCCTACCTGGGTGGTGGCGGTTTGAAATGCCACCCTACGCAGTGGCGGTCTTGATCGATTTTTCCATAATCTTCATGTGCATAAAATTGCATGCGATGATTCACTTTAGTTTGACTTTTTGAACGCATCGGTGAGCCAATTTTCTAAAAATAGCTTCATTTTCTTAGTTCTCCTTGCTCCTATTTTTAAATATATTTACTGAGTGGAACTACCTCTTCATTTCCTTGTGCATGAAGTAACCTTCTATCCTTCATTCCTATATATTTCATGCTTGTATTAAAGAAAAAGGCCCGAGAATTTGTGTATCTTGATTATTGTGCTCCCATAATCTTGCTAGGAATTGCATAGCCAAGCTCAGATCTCTTGTGCTATCCCTCTTCTACTTGCATTACATCCAGATTGCTTCCAAGCTGCCATTACTCAAGAGTCATCCTTTTTTGTTGTTCTTTGCATTCCCAATCCTTTGGACTCACATGAACACTCAGAGAAAGAAAGGAAAGAACTGAGGGGACAGATATTGATACTACTAGATTTTTCAAGGTTCTTACTCTTCCAAGTTGGATTTGTGTATTTTTTTGCTTTGTTTATCAAATTGTCAATTACGAATTGTTAATTTCAATTACATATCAAATAGAGTAGAGAAACAATTCATTTCAATTAGCTAGATAATTTCAAGTAGATCAAATCAATAGGAAGTTTTCTCTCAATATTGCTAAGGAAGTTGTGGGGGAACAATAGCTCTGTTAGAGCCATGATTTGTTCTTCACTTCTAAGGTAGGGTTAGAAAGATTTTATTAGAGTTAGAATAGATCTTAGATTTAGATTCACACATCTGCACAGATAATTAGCTACATCCGGCTAGTTATTTGTTTTAAACTAGTTTATTAGATTAGATGCATTGTCTGAAAAGTTAGAAAAGAACAAAAACATTTACTTTCCATAGATTAGCTTGTTTTACTACTTTGTTTTGATATATTGAGAAAAGACCAAAAATATAGCTTATATTTCCTTTGATAGATAGTTTATTTACTAAAAACAAATCAATTCATCTTGCATGACCATCAACAGTCCGCAACAGAAAATACTTACAGTTGTGATCCCCTGGTCCCACAACCCAATAGACCAGAGCTGATAACTGATATTAACACAAGTTTTCACTTAACAATATTACGTACACCTACCACATACACAGAGAAAATAAGACAGTTAGAGACATGGAACGTAGCTACTAATCAAGCCTATGAATTTTGGACTACTCCTGGAATTAGGATTTGATTGTGTGCATGACCATACAAGGGCCTCAACCTCAACGAGTCTTTGGATGTGAGCCACAAGGTCTTGCAACCCAACGAGCCTTCTAGTTAGTTAGATATTGACACTAAATTATGCACACTAGTATTCAAATCTTCACCACTTCCACCCGATATTATTACACATCTTTCATTGTTTAATATAGCATCGATCAAAGCTAATAGTTTTGGACAAGACCAGAAAATCACCCTTAGTTCCTACAGATCCATTACATCTCTTGTCTCAATTTCCATGACCTTGTCTAGAATCTCATATGAGGCACCTATAGGTTACTTTCCACACATTCCGCAACCAATCAATAGAATCTTGGTAGAACTAGACATCGATTGGAGTCTCCAAGTATCTATCATATCAGACTATACCATTACACCCCTTTAGGTTAGGAGAGCATTCTTTTCCTTAGATTCCCTAATCCCATTATTGTATGTTGATGACATAAGATTACACAATCAGCTTGATCATTGCCATCGGTTTCACTCCCATTTCAATTCCACACCGGTTTTCTCAAGCACGACGTCGGGAGGTCGGGTGTGAAGAAGGTCACGTGTTGATTTTCTATCATATAGGTACTTCTTTATGACTTTAATTTCTTGTGCCATCTAGGTAAGCTCAAAGTACATTGGTTGGGTCCTTATGTCATCACTTACATACTTGAATCGGGGGTTTTCTAGTTAGAAACACTTGATGGAACACAACTACCCATTTACTTTAATGAGAGTAGGTTGAAACCCTACTATAAATAAGACTTCTTGGTGTTTGTAATAAGGTACTATTACCATTTATATTAGCTTTCCTTCGTATTTCCTTAATGTATTTCCTTCATTTTCACTATGCTTTGTCAATTTAGTTGTATTTCTTGTGTAAAGCGTGCTTACGTGCATGAAGCTAATTACTATGTGAAGAATGTTTATGCATAGAGGAATGCACATACCTTTAGTGTGGGATGGTTGTAGTTATCCAAGTAAAAGATTGTGGGAATTGAAAGGTGAAAGGAATAAGCTGCTACGAGTGTGCTTTAAATCAAAAGAAAATTGCTTCTCAAAAGTGACCAAGGATGGAGATGAATGAAAGGATAGTATAACACAAGGTAAGCGGAGGCCATGATAACTACCAAGAGAAGGTATAGTGATGAGTTACTCGGGCGCAAGGGTGTGCACTGAAGAGAAGTCTGTGACTAGAGGGTAGGAAGGTGCACTAGAAGGTTATAGCTAGGGCGTGAAGATGTACCGTGTAGAATGAACGAATCTGGTCACTAAATGAGAGGATATTTGGTAGGTGAAGGAGAAATAAATGCATCAAAATTTTAAAAAAATTATATAATGATGGGATGCGATTAATTTTTCCATTACGACTAAGATAATTTGAGGAAAGAGCCAATTGCGAAGAGCCGAGTGATCAAGTTAAGGTGCGAAGGGTGTGAAACCAAGCGTGACAAACAAATCTGTGTGAAAAGAAGCTTGCGTCCCCAATGGTGAAGGGTTTGAGCGAAGCAAGGAGGAAGAGAGGAGTTAGGGCACAAAGTTTCCACCTAGGGCACAATTGAATCGAGCTAGGGTTTGATTCACAAAGTTGCAGAGTTAAAGAGGAGATGTTTGAAAGGGAAAAAAATGGCACCCAAGAAGGCATCTGCAGTAGCAGTAAAAGGAAAGAAGAAGGTGGTCATCGAGGAAGAAGAGATGGCACCCGAAAGTGATTTTTCAGAAATGTAATATCTAGAAGGATTCATCATTGGCTAGGAGTGGGATTCACCCATCAGAAAGAGCAAAGTGAGTGAATACAATCATAGGACCGTGGAGAACAAGGAGCTTGATTCCTTACGCACTACTAGGACAAAATTTTATTGTGGATGACATGCATGTTTATGATGATGTAGATGAGAATCTTCTAAAGAGAATTGGGGCCTACCAATTATATGAGCTTCCATATTTCGGGAAGTATGAGCCCTTGTATCAGTGGCTCATGAGTAGAGTGTGTGAGGAATTCTAATTTGTAAGATGTACATTTAGAATCTCATTTGCACTTATCTCATCAATTACAGGTTTGAAGGCCATAGGAGAGGACATAAAGAATGATCTCATAGATAAATCTGTGATCTTAAAGACTAGACATGATTTGGGGTACACAGAAGGGTCTATGTGGTATGGATATAGAAAAATTAAAGAAGCTGTCCGGTTGTAAGCAACAACACACCTTGTTACAAAGTTGAATTATCAAGAGCGATGGTCATAGGTAAATACTATATGGTTACACGGTGCACATAAGATGTTAAAAGGAGCAATCTACAATATTACAAAGCTATATTATAGAACAAATAGTTAAGGAAGTATGCACATGATGGAAGATTAGCTTTGGGGCTATTCTACTATCACTAGTATTCATGTAAATTGGGGTACGAGATGGGCTAAAGGAAAATAATATGGAAATACCTCATGGAGAATAAGTCACCACTAAAAGGTTCGAAAGTATCTATGTAAAGGGGCCATAACAAATGACGTAAAGCAAAGGGAAGAGAAATGGTAGGACAGGCTCCACATGGCATTTGAATAAAAGTGGTGCATCCCAAATGACCTACCATCGGTAGTAGGGAAACAAGTCTAGTTTGTTGTATATCATCATTTTATCATCGTGTGCTTCCTAATGAAAGATGGATTTTGGAGCCCTTGGTGTAAATTGCCTTACACATTCACTGCAAGGTATTTCCAAGCATCTGTTCATAGATTTATAGACATTTGCCAACTGATATTCAATGCAGATAAGGTAGACTGTGACTACCACACGTTGAGAAAGAAGTATGTGTATCCTGGAAGAAATTCCTTCACCGAGAGGATCATTTCAGAGGTGTTGAATATTAAGCCAATAAGTTTGGCTGTAGCATATGTAAGGGCAACATTGGTGTATCTTCAGTTGAAGCCAAAGATGGAGAATAATAAGTATGTGGAAGGTGAGTTCATACTTCCAAAGCACCACCAAAGGAAAGCATACAATGGAGAACATCCCAATGCCTAAGCCCACATAGCCAATTGAAGTGGAGGATGAAGAGAAGTGCGAAGATAATGGTGGTTTAGAGCATAGAGGTAGGATACATCCTATAAATAAGG
The DNA here is from genome assembly GCA_018340775.1 of Taxus wallichiana var. yunnanensis. NCBI lineage: Eukaryota > Viridiplantae > Streptophyta > Pinopsida > Cupressales > Taxaceae > Taxus > Taxus wallichiana. The sequence continues at coordinate 324,228,935 of CM031238.1, read as the reverse complement.
GTGAAGCTAAGCGCACCATTACACCACCTCAGCCATAAGAGGGGATGATGAGGACTTGAATGCAGTCCAAGGGGAGCACAAATTTAAGAGGGTGTTTAGGAGAACAAGGACCTAAGGTGCTACTCCAACCACAGTGTGCGAGATCACCCAAAATCTCTCCACGAAGGAGGAAACTATGCAAGAGAGGAAATTGAAGTTAAATGAGGAGGCGGAAGAGTCAGAGGAAAGTGTGCCTAATTCTCCCACACTTCTAGAGAACATAGAAGAACATGGTGAGGAATCAAAGGGAAGAGAAGAGGACAAGAAGGGACTATAGGATAAAACTACCGAGAATGTTCAAGACATGGAGAAACAAGTCCCAAATTTAGAAGCTAAATTCTCTAAGAAACAACGACCTAGAAGAACAAGTGGAGAGCACATTCCACTAGTCATGGGGTATGCCGAGGATGTAGGTAAAATTATCTATGCCCACTTCCAGATCACGATAGAACAGAAGGATTTATTCGGCTGGGAGCTAATGGATGAGAATATGGTGACTATGTGCACTCAAAAGCAACTATCATGGTCAATGTACACTCACATAGATGAGCCTAAATTTGATGTATGTGAATATTCATGTGTTTTAAGATGGCTAAAGAAGGCACCCCAAGCTAGACACATGACAGTAAAGCCTCTCATGTCATGTCATATGAGCAAGTAAGAAATGCATTGGTGAAGGTTTCTGCTGAAGTGGCTAGAAGAAACATGGACAAAGCTGCAACAATCAGAGCACTGCGTGAGGAGATGAAGACAAAGGATGCAAAGATAGTGTGCATAACACAAGAGAGGGACTTCACATAGAAGAAGAATGAAGTATTTATCAGCATCACAGAGGAGATTGGGGACAATGTCATTAGAGCAAGGCCACACTTAGAGGCCAAGGTACATCAAATTTTTCCTTCAGTGATACACTATGTAGGAAAGTTGGTGGAATTAGTACTTGAAGATGAACCTATGCACATGACAATGCCAAGGAAGTTAGAGCAAGATGCAGAATGAGAGAAAGCCTCAGTGATGCAAAAGATTACATCTTATGAAGGGTTTTCTACAAGCGTTATAAGAAGTATTGAAGAAAGTAGACCAAGATTTAAATATATGCATAGCTCCATAGGTGCTTATCAACATAAAGACCCTGGAAGAAAACAATGAGGTCCGGAAAGAAATGAAGGATGATACATTGGGCCACGAAATATTATCAATAGTTAAGAAGAATCGTGAGGCCATGAAAGAAGCACAAGAGCCGCACAAGACTCGGTTGGAAGAGCTTGATAAGCTAATTGTGCGGAAGATTGATCTTTTAGAAGGAAGCATGACATCAATGTCCAGCATTGTGTTGGTTCTACAGAATGAAAAGGGAGAGATTGTGAGGGATGAGTTGGAATCCATTGCTATGGACATCCCGAAAAATTAGGACAAGCACTCACTGAATGGAAGGTTTTGGAGGCTGAAATAAAGGAGGAGTATCCAAAATTGATACTTCAAACTGATACAAAGGAGGCTGTCTCATAACCTCATAAAAATTCTTTATTTTCTACATTCTTTCATTCTTATTCTTTCCATTATTTTATTCTTTACTTCAATTTTTGGAGGAATACCCATTGTCGGGATGAAAATGAGATTAGTGTGGGGTAATGTTGATCAGAGAATACTTGTTAGAGAACACACAAGGAGTCCACACGGGAGAGAAGGCCAGGATCAAGGGTATGGAGGGACAGGAAGGACCCGCACATGGAAGGAAAGTTCAACATTCAGGGATTTTCTGATTTTGAGCATGATGACCTATTTTTAGAAGATGGTGTGCGAGAACACACCAACGATGCAGAGACGTGTGCACCATGCATTGTCTATCTTTGGAGGATCATATCGAAGCATTTTGCATAGAAACAAGCTAAGAATAGGATTAAAACTTCAGTTAACTGTAAGAGGTCTATAGATAGCACACTTTTATGTGTGGCTATGCCTGTGAATGGCATGTGGCTATTAATAGCATGCGGCCTATTTCTGGAATAGATAAGTGGTGAAGGGAAAGTCCCCACCCTATATATATGATGTGAGGTACATAGTGGTAATATATGAGTGTGATGGATGTATGAAGGTATAGAGATATATGCATATGACTGAATTATTGTATCAGATCCATACACGCATTGGTATAGATTAACATTATTATAAGGAGATTTTGTGTTTATTAATAGATGGAAGATATTGGCTAAACCTAAGTTTCATTCCTATGTGGAATTGAGTAGTACATGTTATTGATTCAATCATGATTACTGTTTAAAGCTTGTTTTGTCATAGATCTGGATGTAGGATACATTGTAGAATGATAGATTAGTTATGAATATATATGTTTCTTCCTTCATCACGATAACATCCTACTGCATCAACCCTAAAGAGGGACATGGTACCTTTGCACACTTTGGGTGAGTGCTTGAGTCATGGATGAGTGATGTCACAATGTGACTAGGGTGTTATCTAGTAAATTCTAGGCTGCATCACCAAGGTTCATTTTAAGATACCTATGGGAAATTGAAGGTGGAATATTTTTGACTACTATCTGTGGAACCAATTTCGTGAAATAGGAAATTTTTTTGGAGTTTGTGTTCAAATTTTTACCCAAAAAAATATTTCATTTTCAAGTCACACAATAGCAAAGTTATTGTCACACGATAACAAGTTTTCATTCCCTCTATAATAAGGTTGCAGTCACATGACAACAAGTTTTTTGTCACATAACAAGGTTGTTGTCACACGACAACAACTTTTTTGTCTTGCGATTGTAAACTTGTTGTCACGTGACATTAACCTCATTATCATGTGACAAAAACCTTGTTGTTGTGTGACAAAAACCCTGTTGTAACATGATAACAAACTTGTTATTGCATGATAACAAAAATTTTGTCACACGATTGTAAATTACGACACATGACATCAAATCTCCTATCACACATCTCTTGATTTCTATGTCATGCATCTGATGGTACTTCACAAGTTTGTATAGTACTTTATTATACTTCGGATGGTACCTTACTAGTAAATTAGTAGTATACTACCCAGTGAATTGCCTATTTTTATATAGGATTTATTTTCAACAAGAGGTGAAGCCGACAACTAAAAATTTATATTGGAAAATTTAGGTGAATGGTACACTATCCTACTCTGAAATTTTTTTCCTTTTAGATTGTTAGTAGGGTTTGAACTATATATACATTGGATTTTGAGTGTACGGTTGGATTGTGATAACATGCTACAGGTGTTTGAAGCCTCCACCAAAATAGAGTATAAGGTTTTTTAACCTTCAAATGAGTTGTTAAGGTGTCTATCAAGGAAATTTAACAATTTTGGTGAGAGTTTGATAGGATATTTTTAAGGGAGGTAACCTATGTGTCTTAACAAGGCATTGTATGTCTTGTAGTCCTTTATTTTACTAAACAATGCAAGGCATGCTACCACATCATTCGGGAAAACCTAAGAACTCACCCAAATCTTGCAAGGGTACCTTGTCCCTCTTTTATGGTAGCTTTGTCAAGTAGTTAGCATGATAAACACACATATAATCTATATCCATAATATCCATTCAAAATTAAAGCATAACTAGAACTATATCACAACCATATGCAAACATGAAATAAACATGTATCAAGATCAGATCTACCATACAAGATACAAAAAAATATAAGTCAATAACTAATATCCAACTACATAGATCCATTGTATTAATAACTATAGAAAATACAAGCTAAGTACATACATAAGAGTATCAACATAGGTCATGAGCACCCATAAACAAAAAACATAACCATACTACATGTTATCTCTACCAAACCCTAATTTTTTTTCATATTTATAGGTAGTGGGGAATTTCCCTTCACTAGTCATGCATTCTCCAAAAATATCCCACATGCTAGAAATAACCAAGTGTGTGTTACCATCCAACTACAAGAACATACAAGCTCACTAATAATAGATTATCTTCTAATATAAACTGTAGATCTAATCCTATTAATATCCTAAGCCTTGTATGATGTTTTAACTTCTTTCACATGATATCTATCTCAAAATAGACTTTTCTTGAACTACAAGTCTTCATGTTCTATTCTTATCTCCAAAACCTTTCTCGGATGCTACTCCAACCATTTATTCTTCTAATCTTAATCATGGCTCAAAATGTAGCTAAGTATGGGATATAATTTTTTGAGGCACGAGAATTCACACACTGTCTGGCTTACTCTTGTGCATTCATTTGCACCAAACTCCCACGTGTTGAATTCCATCCATCCACTTATACTTAGAATAATTTTTAGGGGTCCAAAATTACCCCACACTAGATGGATTGTTTCCCCAGTCAATTCTTTGACCACTTAGTGCAAAAATCTTCATGGAGGAAAAATTTCTAGAAGTAAAAAATGCACATCATCCCAAACACCCTCAAGGCACTGGAGGAGCTCAGGGAACTCTACATCCACTTCATCATTTAGCTTCTTATACTCCTCCAACTCTTTCAACACCTTCCTTGGTGTTACCTCCATAATATAAACGGTACTTGGTATGCTATTATCTCATCAACTCCTCTCTTCGGCTCCTGGATGACTACCACTATCTCTATGCAAGCTCCCTTAAAAACATCCATGTGTTCCAGTATGGAATTGGAACTCGCTAATCTTGAACTCAAGATTCTTTCCCTTCATCTTGATTTTTCCTTATGCGTGTAGTAGTCTCAATAATTAGTTGAGTGTACTCAAGTTTTTGGTAGGGAACTTCTCTTGTATTTCTTTCAAAACTACCTCCTCATCCATCATTTTAGATTCAATAAATGGCTCAAACTTTCTAACTCAGTGATACATGCTTCAAATTTTATCTTATCGTTATCCTTTTCCTTGGCAAGCACTTCATCGATGGTCCCATGCCCTTTTGAATGTTAACTAATAACATTCCCACTAAGTCCTCAAGATACTCCATTTCATCACCATAATATTTCTGCTCCTGACTAACTAAGGATGGACATTGTGCCAAAATATTCTTAACTTGTACACCAACCCTATCATATGATTCATTCATCCTTGCCTATTCACCCTTGCCCCTTGCATAGTCTATCTATTTATTTTTCCTTCTCCTTTTTATCCTCTATAAGGGTGCTAATAGGTGGTGCATAAGTCCAAATTTATCCTTACCACTTCAAAGAAAAAAAAATTGTAACACATTTCACGCTTGTTCATTAAATCAAGTGGTTAGGGTCCACTACTTTATATGTCACTCCCTGTTTACTCTTCAAGTAAATAGTATTAATTACATGATCATTTACCTCAAACTCAAGATCTTCAAAGTGATTCTATAGGTTCTAGCTCAACACATATTGATCTAATAACTCCCACACATGTAGTTTGTCAGTGGCTATTGTGCTCTAGAAGTGAGAGTGAAGAACCTTCAAAGGATCATCAATATAGTCCATATGTGGGGACCTTGTGGTCCACCACTTCCTTTGTGCCTTCCTCTTTGTTATCTATTTCTTTGGGGTAGAGGTGTTATTCCCTTTTCCAATACCCTTATCCTCCTTGATAAAAAAGTATCACCCTTTTCTTCCTCACCATGTTCCACAGGTATAATAGAGTATTCCCCATCAATGGGATTTTATTTTTTTCTTCATTCATGGGCACCTTATTCTTCTCGTGTGTTGCACCCTCTAATTTTTCCTTAGCTTTCTTCTCCTACTATTAAAATTCTTGTTCTAACTCTTCAAGCAAGGAAGCACCCACCTTCTCTAAATATTCTTCTTTTGAGTCTCTATCTTAGAACTCGAGACCACTTGTGCCTTAGCACACTTATTATTTTCTTTCTTCACACTACCTTTTTGAGAGGTCCCATCACCCCCATTACTATTCCTATGAGTATATACCTTTCTCTTACAAGAAGTGTCAAGATTACCCTCTTATTCACCTCCTTCTTCTTCCTCTTTCACCTCTTCATCCTAGACTACCTTGATGGGAGGAACTGGTTTTCCCATTGGATGTGGAAAAGTGGAGTCTGTGACCTCCACTTCGACCCCTCCTTGAGTCTTTAGGAAAATTTATACAAATTCCCTATGAATAAAATCTTTAATTGTCACATTTATCTATAGGTGCAGATATAAAATGTCGGCTCCAAATACCTCCAAGTATGCAAGTCTAGAGTCATCTCTCAATGTGGTACACAAGGTGTATAAGCCGAATCCACCTTATCCATGTCATATGTCAAATTTTGCGCATCTTTCAATATATTGATGGAGTACTTCATATACTTGGTTGTGAATGCATATGAGAGTTTGCACCATGGCCCCATCTCTCTATTTTCCATTTTGAACTTTGCAAGACTAAAGTGTTGCATTACTACAAACTTAAATTGGTCCCCAAAACTATGGGAAAGTTAGACATAATGCACCATTCATTCTCAAAGGATTTGCGTAGTTTATCATACCATTTGTTAATCCTTGCCTTATAATCACTTGTTATGGTGCCATCATAAGTAAACCTTGCGAACTAAACTACGGGTAATAGATCTACTAGTGGGTAAACTCACATATTCTTTTCAAGTCCATCTAGGATGCCCACTTCCCTGAACATAATCAAGATAAGGATGAAACCCCATGTAATTTTTGCTCCTTCCTGAATCTACAACTTTTCCTTCCCTATAATACTATATATAACATACTTAACCAAATTTTAGTGTGCCCTCTTCAAGATTTTGTGCACCACGTACATGAACCACTTGTTTATATCAAGTATAACTGTAACACCCTTGACAACTGTTATATTCCTCTTTTGCATTTCAAGTGTTGACATGTGATTTTCTAGATAAAGATGTGTTCTTTTGACTGTTGAAGATCATGCTTGATAAGGATAAATCATTTCTATTCTTAAAAATCATTAGAATAAAATCGTATGGTTATCAAGAATTCATTTTCACTATGGAAAGGTGAGTTACAATCTGGCTTTAAGAGTTGCAGACTTATCCCTTCTTCTGACTCATCCTTGGATCAATTTCAGTGATCTAAGGAATATTTCAAATCTTCTTCATAGACTGAATGGTAAATTGACATACACTATTTTGAGGGACATAGAGGAATGAACTTTGTATGTGAAAAATTCTTTGGTCTTATGTGAACATGTTTTTGTTCAGCTATATGCTTGTGCTTGGGTCTTTGGTGAATGATCTTAGCAAGACATTAAGGAAGTAAGAAAAATTCAATTTATTTCATGATAGAGGAGGAGTTTGAGTCCTAAAACCTAAGGATTATCCTAACATTATCCTACAAACTTAATCTCCTTCACAACTCAAGCAACATCATGGATCTCACAAGACACTCAAGGGTAGATAAATGATTTGTGTGTCATTTGTAGCTAGGGAACACATCTATCTGACTTGTTAGCACTCAAGATTTGAAGGAGTGGGTAGCACCTCAAAAGGATTTTGATCTAATCCTCACTATTCTAGGTTGTGCCTTTCAACCAAGGTAAGAGAACCTATATTGCAGCCTTTGTTTGATGAAGGAGGTGGAGATATCCTTATGCTTTGCACATTGTATGGAGATGGCCTTGGGAAAACATGATCAATTATCCATTATTCAAACTCAAAAGAGTTGTCACTACTAAATGATGGAAATGCTTTCAAGACAAGGCTAAGGCTACTAGAGACATGATAAAATCCTGATATACTTTGTGCATTTTTGTGAATGGATTGTATTCTTTTGTTGACACACAATGCAATGCAGGGGTAGTATGGGTAGGATGAGTTAGTTTGAATGAAATTTTGTTGGGAGATGTTTAGACAAGACTAGCTAGGAATTACCAACTTCTTTGAGAACCTTTGCAAGAGATTTGCAACACCTAAACAACAGAGATGTTTCAATGGGTTTAAAATACTCCTTCAACCAGGATATGTGCACCAAATGGAGGCCCAGATCTGCACTCTTCCACACAACCTTTGATAACCTGCCACAAAATCTTGAAGCAAAATACCAACAAAGTATCCAGGAATCCCTATTTGATCATGACCTAAGGTGCACCCAAAGGTTTACAAACAATCTCAATATTCAAGGACAGTAAAATGATTTTAAATTTGTTTATCTTCTATTAGATGAAGGCTCTTCTGAATATAAGATTGCAAATGCCATTAAACCATCAACAAGAAATGAGACCATGTATAATCAAAGAGATCCTAAACATAAGATTGCAACATGAGTAAGAAACACAAATTGAAATCATTCTGAAACATAAGCATATGCAAATTTTGCCAAGAGATAACACCAAATAATCCAAAATTTGATCAAATACATCAGCAGGGAGTGTTATAAGAACAATCTCAGAGCTTGTTGATGGCTTTACAACTGAAACCAACTCAACATGATGAAATCTGATACAAAAATGGAATTGAAAATGGCTCTCAGGTGGTTTTCTCGAGAGAAAATGGGCTTCTTCTGTTTTTTCCTTGAAAAATTCTACGTCCTTTTTTCTCCTCTCTCTTAAAAATTCTCCAAAAATGCATGATATACCTCATGCCATCATGGAGTCTTCCTTCCCAAGAAAATAATATGCTTAAGGGATCAAATTTTTTACAAAAACTCTTCATGATTCCATGAAAATGACATCAAACTGGAAAATAGTTCGCAGGTTGCCAGGGATGCATAAATTTTTTAAAATATTACACAAATTTGGATCCTTATCCATCCTAGGGTCACGTTTTTGTCATTCAGGCATGCCAACATGCTTTATCAATCATTTTTCACCTTTTACCTTTTCAATTTTACCTCTGCAACTTTTGATTTTCACTTTTCACATTTTTTTCATCGGCTAGGGTAAAAATTTCATCAAAAACATCATAGATCATCAAATTAGCTCATGAAAATGGTGCCATTGCACTCAGAAGGCTGAAGAGGATGCAAAATCATATAAGGTTTGATGAAATTTGATGAAGAAATGATTTCCAAGCTTCTTGGAGCTCCCATGGTGGCGGCCAAAATGAACAAATGCATAGTATCCATCGATTTTGATCAACTTTTAATATCAGCCCTCCACGTGGACAATGTCATTTAAAAAATAAGCTCTAGAATTACCTTTTTGACCTTTGAATGGGGTGGGACACGTGTCAAAACATGATTGGATCGAACTCCCATCCTTTAGAAATGCATTTATGACCCTTTTTTAATTTTGGAAAATTTTCTTAAAAAATTTCCGCTTCTCTCCCCTGGGCCCGCCACGTGTCCACTATGGGCCCCTTAAAAAATGTGGGTCGATTTTATGAATTTTGCCATTTTGAAAAGATTTTGGAAATTTTTTCAAAATTTTTCCCATGGCCCACGCACACACTTTTTCCTCTTTGCCACGTGTCCTCTCTATTTGCTGCATGAGTTCAACCTTTTAAATTTTGCCTTCAAACCTCCCTACCAAATTTGCAAAATTTCAAAATTTTCTCCCCAGGCCCCTGCTCCATTTTGACTTTCTTAGGACGTGCCACGTGTTTGCTTCCTCTTTGGCCTTGCGAGGACCATTTCATTTTTCACCTTGCAAACACAAAGGCAAAAATTCATAAAACTTTCCCCGGCCCCTTCTTCACCTTTTGTATTTCTGGACACGTGTCCACTTCTTACTAGTCATGGAACTTTGGCTCAAATTGTAACTTTAAATTTTTTGAAGTTAAAAACTTCAAATTCATCAAAATCTCTCGCCCCCTCATATTGGCTTCTCCTGGACACGTGTCCACCTGCCATTGGATGAGGGCCTTCGGGTCAAAAATTTGCTTTGACATTTTGAGCCAAAAACATCAAAATTCTCCAACTCCTCCATGCCCGCCACCCACATGTCCCCGAGCCATGTGTCCTCTTCCTATTCATTCTAGGCCTTTGGGAAAAAATTGACTTTGAGAATTTTGCCAAAATGAAAGCAAAATTCCTAAGGAACCTCCACCACCCACCAATCCTTGACCAATCAACATGTGCCACGTAGACACCTCTTTAAAAAAGGTAGAGCCATGGGTCAAAATTTTCCTTTAGCCAAAATTTCAAAAACAACAAGTTAGAAATAATTCCCGACCACCCCCGCCAATAGGAACCCACCATGTTGCAATAATGTTATGATGATGAATTTGATGGGTATAATATGCCCGTATGACCATCAAAACGTCAAAAATATCAGAGGATGCCCTAGAAATCAAAATTTTTTAACAAGGAAGGTAGATTTCTTGATCTTAAACCAATTGAATCATTTTTGACATTAATTTTGACCTTGGGATTGGGAAAATACTTGCACAAATTTGGGATTCGATCAGACTCAAGTTTTTTCATGATTTGACAAAGGAAAAATGACACAACCCATAAAAATGAAGAAATTAGGGCAAAAAAGGGGAAAACTTGGAAATTTGTTTCAAATAGGGAAAAACAATAACATTATGAGCATTTTTGAAGTATTGAAAGGAAGATGAACTACAGACCACCAAATCAAAAAATGAAACATTTTTGAGCAAATTTGGACATGAAAAATTAGGGCACATTATGAAAACTCAATAATGGGACCAACATTGGCTCTTGCTTGGGGATGGGCACTCCCAGTGAGTGCCACAAGGACAAAACATAGACCAAGTGCCAAAAACCATTGGGAAAAGGAGTCAAAACACAAAGGCAGCCCAAAAACTAGAATTACCACCAAAAATGGACCGAGAAAACCAGCCAAAAATGGTTCCAAGGACAAAAGGGAAAACCACACACCAACCAATAGCAAAAAAAACAAAGCAAGAACAAAGACTATACAAATATACAACTTGTGCATACCTCACTTGGGGATTTAATCCAAGAAATGTTTTAAATGTCTGCCATTAATAGGAAGCTCCAGCAAATCCCCATCTAGATCCTTGAGAAAAAAGGTGTGCTCACCAATTCTGATGTCAATGGCATAAGGGCCCATCCATAATGCATCAAACTTGCCATGCTTTCCCTTGTCTTCATGCCTACTATCCCATAGCAAAACCAGATCTCCCACATTGAAGGCTCTAGGAGTGACCTTCTTATCAAACAACCTCTTCAATTTCTCTCTAAATCTGATATGCCTTTGATGAGAGGCTCTTCTTTCTTCATCCAACTCAATGATCTGATTGATTCTTGATTCATATGGGCCATGTTCTTGATCTTCTAACTATTGAGCAAACTGAAATGAGGATAATTGCAGATGTAAGGGCAGCAATGCTTGAGTTCCATACACCAATTCAAATGGGCTCTTACCAGTTGCTCTTTTAGGAGTTATTCTATCAGCCCAAACTACAAATTTCAATTGCTCTCCCCACTTCTTCTTGTTGATTTCCAAGGTCCTTCTAATGATCTTGAGCAAGTTCTTATTACTTGACTCAACTTGTCCATTCCCTTGTGGATTGTAGTTTGAAGAATAAGTTAGATTGATTCCATATTCATTGCACATTGCCATCAAAGGTTTGGCTCTAAAACACATGGCATTATCAGATACAATCTTAACTGGAACTCCAAATCTGCATATGATATGATTCAACAAGAAATCCATTACCACTTGGTGTGTTGCCTTTCTAGATGGAATTGCTTCAACCCACTTTGTAAAATAATCAGTTGCTACAAGGATCCATTTATGACCAGCACTAGAAGGATCTAAAATCTCACCAATGAAGTCCATTCCCCATTGTTTGAAAGGGGCTTCAATTGATATAGGCTATAAAGGAAGGGATCCTGAAGCTTTCAGTCTTCAGAGAAATGTTGGCAACTATCACACTTTCTAACCTAGTTAGGTTGCATCTTTAAAAAGAGTAGGCCACCAATAACCAGCTCTTAAAATCTTATGTGTTGTCACTCTCCCAGAAAAATGTCCTCCACAAACTCCCCCATGGAAATCAGCAATCAACTTGGGAGCTTCATCTTCAGTTATGCATTTCAAGAGGACACCTTCAGGGTTCTTCCAAGCCAGCCCAAGGTCTGTTATGATATATTTTTGAGAAGCCAACTTGAGGGCTCTTTTCTGATTTTTATTTAAATGACTAGGACAACATAGGTGTCTGAGGTAGAAGATCACATCCTTGTACCATTCAGAACTCATCAATCTCTCAAGAAGATCTGCCCTTTCTTCCTCTAGCTGATTCACTTCTACATTTTGCAAATTGCTCTCAGCCATGAGCTTGGCAAGACCCAAACCTCTTACTAGCTTTGTTGTTTGGATATCCATATCATATTCTTGTAATTTTTGACCCATCTACATCTCTTGCTTGATATCTCCATGTCTGATAAGATGTCTTTAACCATGGTGTGGGGAACATAGGCAACAACTTTTGAACTCAATATATAAGGCCTGAAAATCTTTGTTGCTTTCACCAAGGCAAATGCTTGTTTTTCCATGATTGTATACTTCAACTCAGCTACTTGTAAAGCCTTGCTAAAGAAGGCAATAGGCCTCTCAGCTCCATTCTCATCCTTTTGTAACAAAACTGAAGCAATAGTAAATTCAGAGGCAAAAGAAAAGATTTGGAAAGGCCTCTTATAGTTTGGAGCTGCCAAAATAGGTGCATGCTTAAGTGCATCCTTTATTCCTTCAAAAGCTTGAATGGAAGCCTCCTCCCACCTGATAACTTGATCCTTTTTAACATGCTTGTGATTGGAAGAGTCAGCTCAGCAAAATTGGAAACAAACCTTCTAATAAAATTGATTTGGCCAAAGAAAGATTGGATACCTTTCTTGGTTCTTGGGATAGGTACTTTGTTGATTGCCTCCACTCTTCAGGGTCTATCATGACACCATCCTTAGACACAATATGTCCCAGAAACTTGGCCTTTTGCATGCCAAAATGACACTTCTTTGGATTAAGAGAAATGCCATACTCCCTACATCTGATCAACATCTTCTCTAGGTGTTGCAAATGGTCTCCTCGCTGCCTTGAAAAACATAGTCACATCATCTTGGTAAACTGCAATAAACTCATTGATGTAACCAAAAAAGCAACATCCATTGCCCTTTGAAAAGTGGCACCAACATTCATCAATCCAAAGGGCATCCTTACAAAAACATAAGTCCCCAAGGAGTAGTGAAGGTTGTCTTAAGTCTTTCTGATTCTTTAACAACCACTTGATTGTATCCGGAGAAACCATCCAAAGTAGAAAGCATTTCTGACCCTGTCACAAGTTGCAACATATTTTCCATGTTTGGCAAGGGGTAGTTGTCCTTCATGGATGCTTTGTTTAGATTCCTAAAATCCACACAAAGTCTGATGTCTCCATTCTTCTTTCTAACTGGCACAAGGTTTGCAACCCAAGATGAATACCTAGTGGGCTGAATGATACCACCATCTCTCAATTTCTTCAACTCTTCCTGCATTTTCATGGAGAGAAGTGGATTAATAGGCCTTTGTCTCTATCTGAATGGCTTAGTCTTGGCCTCAAGAGGAATCTCATGTTGGAACAAATCTTCTCTATATGCTTTTAGCTCTGAATAAGACCAAGCAAGGTAGTCTTGATATTTCTTTAAGAGTTGGGCATAGGACTGCTTTTCCTCTTTGCTGAGATTGCTGCCCAACCAAATCTTCCTTGGTTTATCCTTGGTTCCCAAGTTGTGCTCTTCCACATCCCTTGAAGCAAACATGTTCCTATTAATGATGCAATCAACATTGCTAAAATTTGATTCAAGTGCAACAAGACCTTTAGGAATGGTATTTGTTTTTAATTGTATAATATCCTTGTCAAACAAAGTTTCTCTCCCTTCATTCATGCATACCATTGGCTCCCAATCAATGTTCTGACCAGAAAACTCACCTTGGCATTGTAAGAACCTCAACACTTGTGCATCATCATCAAAAAACTTGCCAATGTTTCACATTATCTGGGACAGCTGGCCTTGTTAGCACTTCAATGTTATATTCACAAAAAGGTGAAATGGTACAATTGTCAAATCTAGAGCCAAGTACTAGCCAACTTATCAGCAGCAACATTAAGACTTCTATCATGGTAAACAATGTTAAAGGAATCAAACATTTCAATCAAGTCCCAAACAACATGCTTATATTATTTCATACGCTGATTTTTGTGGCATATAACTTTCTTATTTGTTTAACAACCAGCTCTGAATCCCCTTTACAACAATATCCTTCACTCCATACTTCCATGCAATCCTTAACCCCAACAACAATGCCTCATACTCAATAATATTGTTAGTGCATTCAAAATTAAGTTTGAAGGAAAAAGAAACTCTTCTAAACTAGGAGAAAGCAAAACTATACCAACACCATTTCCAAATTTGGAGCAAGCTCCATCAAATAGCAAGGTCCAAGGAGAACCTACCATATCAAGGCACTTTGATTTGTCCATCTTGTGTTCTTTTCCATCAGCAAAGCCAATGAAATTTTCAGCATCTACATCAACAAACAACACTTCATAGGAAGCATTGTTGGGATCTTCAATCAAGTGCAACATTTTCTTTCACCATAGAGTTTGACAAGGCTTGCCCTCAATGGGAATGGTGGAAAAGGACATGTCCATTTGAACACTACCACCAACACTTGCAGCCCATTTTCTTGACAAAAGCATACCCCATTTGGCAGGGCAAGTCAACAATTACAACATCAAGTTTTAAGTTCTTACCCGGATAGGCTGCAAGTTGCACTACTAAACCCTTCACACAACCAACAACTGGCACTTCCCTTGAATCCATGGTAGTACACTTCCCATAGGTTGTTGTCACTTTGATATCCAACTCATTCATGACTTCTAGAGGCATGACATTACATGATGCACGGAATCAAACATGCAATTGTGAAGTAACCTATCTTTTATGAGCAAAGTTGTAAAGAATGGATCAACATTCAATTGGGAATCAACCAAGGATGTCCCCAAATATACTTCAGGTGCCTCTCCAAGATCTTCCACTTGCTGGTGGTGTTTCAAGGCCAACAATGATTTGAAGAGGAGTCTCAACAACATTTACATTTCTACTTGGTATACTCTTTTCTTCCTTCAATCCCAAGTATTCAAATGCTCTCTTCTTATGCTCAGGTATTCTAAGCAACTCAATGATGGGAACACTCACTTTGATTTGACTCAATACTTGGGAAATATCATATGGAACACTCTTTGGTAGGACAACATTGGGAGGGACACAAGTAGATTCATTAAATGGAGAATGGATTCTTGGCAGATTGGGCATGAAGAGGACTGATATCTTTGCATGGGACAGTAGGGTTCTTGGCAAGTGTTTCTTTTCTAGGATTATCTTTTGGAATGCTTGTGAGCAAGGGTGTCTTTGGCTTGGCTTGAGGACCAGCTCCTCTAACAACTTTACTTCTAGTATTATACTCTTTCTCTTGACCAACCACAACATTCATTAACAATTGTCTATCTTCCTCGAGGGAATACCACCATCATACTTCTTGATCATTAAAGCCCTTAGATATTCAAAGTCATTATTAGGAATTTCAAAAGCTTGAACAACATCTACCTCATGAGTTTGAGAGGAGGAAAGAATTGGTACCCTCTTTATGCAATCCCAAAAGGTTGCAGCAGTCCTTGCACTTATCACATCTGTTGATGT
The DNA here is from genome assembly GCA_018340775.1 of Taxus wallichiana var. yunnanensis. Classification (NCBI taxonomy): domain Eukaryota; kingdom Viridiplantae; phylum Streptophyta; class Pinopsida; order Cupressales; family Taxaceae; genus Taxus; species Taxus wallichiana. The sequence continues at coordinate 324,213,346 of CM031238.1, read as the reverse complement.
TGTTGCTTGTTGTGAGCTTGAAGAGCTGCCCATCATACAAATGTCATCATCCATTTCATCTTCATTATCATCTTCAACAACTTTTTGGTCCATTTCACATGGAGGATGAGGAAGAAAACATCTATCACACCAATCCATATCAGCAATTTCTTGAACAACAACAACTCTTGCAGTTAGAGGGTCAGGCACCACTCTATTTTCACGTGCTTGGGGTTGTCTATTTCCCCACCAACAAGCCCTTTACCTCTATCATCTTGTCTTTGATCACCCCTAGGATGATTGCCAAATCTATCATGGTTTTGAGTTCTTTGTTGTCCTTGTGAACTTTTCCCAATTCCTTTCTCAGCCCTGGGCTAATTTGTAAGAAATTTCTTTTGACCCCCCAAAGTCTTGACAACATCTTCTAAATCAGCACCCTTGCTAGCTTGAGGCTTCTCAGGGTTTATCAGACTTCACACCATCCCTCTTAAGTGGTTTACCAATAGCTTTAATATTATTTTCAATTTGAAGTGCCATGGTGAAAGCTTGCCTCAAGTTTGTAGGATTTTTGTCTCTCAAGTAATAGGCTGCCTTTTTATCAAATGCATCTACATATTTGATCAAACAAGATTCATCACAAGGCCTCAAAATGATAGGCAACCTTCTCAATGTTTTGTTAAATCTTGTATTGAAGTCATGGACTATTTCATTGGGTTCTTCTTGATATTCTCAAATTCAGACAAAAGAAATCTAGGATCAGTCCTATCACCATATTGCAACCTAAATGCATTTTTCATTTTAGTCCATGAATCAATAGAGTTATCAGGTAGAGCCTTGTACCAATCCCTAGCATCTTCTTCTAGTGTATGAATAAACAACTTAATATACACATCCTCAAACTCTATCTCAAAATCTTCCATCATATTATCAAAAAGTTTGAGATGCGTTGATCACCAGTGATGGCATTGTTACCTTGGAATTTTGGCAACCTATTTCTGACATCTTGTGGGACAACATTTGGGTAACCATCCATTCCTCTAAAATTTATAGGACCAAAGGTGTTAACAACAAAATGGAGGTCTAGGCTGAGCCATATTGTTTGGTGGGGGTGATCTTGGAGGTGAAACAAGCTGGTGAGGAGTACAATATCCTTGGGGCTCAAGAATGTGATTCACAAGACTGGTATCTCTAAGTGCTGATTTTCTTGGAAAGTTTTACTTGAATTAAAACACAGAGGTGCAGATTGGAGAAGGAACTTACCAGGTACAAGCAGAAGGACCTTCACCAGCTGAGGAAAACAAGTTTATGAGAGGATTTCCTGAATCAGAATCACTTGAAGAAGAGTGATAGTCTTCTACCAAAGGCTGATCTCTCTCACCAATGACTATATCTTTGCCTGATGTCTGACCTTTAACCACTTTCCAAACTCTTCTCCCTTCCAACTCTGAATTTCTCAAGTCTGAGAACAATTTTTAGTAGAGTCTTTAAGGAAGAGAGATCTTCTTCCCTCCAGTTTTGTAGAGATCAACAACACAAAAATAAATGACAGAAAGCTCAAGACACTGGTATTTCTAAAATCAAATCAGCATGGAGTCGCCACTAAGGAATTTCACCTCAGTTGTGCAAGAATGCACTAAAATAATTTGTCAAATGTATCTTGCTAGCACTGAAAACTTTGCAAGGCTTTATAAATCAGACCTTCTTCTTCTTAAATCAACCAAACATAATGCAACAAAAGTGTCTAAACTGCTGGGAAATGAAAAAGGGAAAAAAGCTTGAAATTTTTGCTTTAAAACTATAGAACTGAAATATAGGAAATGATATCTGAAAACCTCAAATGCAAAAAAAACTGAAATACAAATTTCAAAAAACTCCAAAACAAGAAATTCAGAAGTCCCGCAAGTAGTGGCGCCACTCACGGTGTTGGTACCCAAACTTAATCTCCTTCACAACTCAAGCAACATCATGGATCTCACAAGACACTCAAGGGTAGATAAATGATTTGTGTGTCATTTGTAGCTAGGGAACACATCTATCTGACTTGTTAGCACTCAAGATTTGAAGGAGTGGGTAGCACCTCAAAAGGATTTTGATCTAATCCTCACTATTCTAGGTTGTGCCTTTCAACCAAGGTAAGAGAACCTATATTAGCCTTTGTTTGATGAAGGAGGTGGAGATATCCTTATGCTTTGCACATTGTATGGAGATGGCCTTGGGAAAACATGATCAATTATCCATTATTCAAACTCAAAAGAGTTGTCACTACTAAATGATGGAAATGCTTTTCAAGACAAGGCTAAGGTTCTTTAGAGACATGATAAAATCCTGATATACTTTGTGCATTTTTGTGAATGGATTGTATTCTTTTGTTGACACACAATGCAATGCAGGGGTAGTATGGGTAGGATGAGTTAGTTTGAATGAAATTTTTTGGGAGATGTTTAGACAAGACTAGCTAGGAATTACCAACTTCTTTGAGAACCTTTGCAAGAGATTTGCAACACCTAAACAACAGAGATGTTTCAATGGGTTTAAAATACTCCTTCAACCAGGATATGTGCACCAAATGGAGGCCCAGATCTGCACTCTTCCACACAACCTTTGATAACCTACCACAAAAGCTTGAAGAAAAATACCAACAAAGTATCCAAGAATCCCTATTTGATCATGACCTAAGGTGCACCCAAAGGTTTACAAACAATCTCAATATTCAAGGACAGTAAAATGATTTTAAATCTGTTTATCTTCTATCAGATGAAGGCTCTTTTGAATATAAGATTGCAAATGCCATTAAACCATCAACAAGAAATGAGACCTGTATAATCAAAGAGATCCTAAACATAAGATTACAACATGAGTAAGAAACACAAATTGAAATCATTCTAAAACATAAGCATATACAAATTTTGCCAAGAGATAACACCAAATAATCCAAAATTTGATCAAATACATCAGTAGGGGAGTGCTTATAAGAACAATCTCAGAGCTTGTTGATGGATTTACAACTAAAACCAACTCAACATGATGAAATCTGATACAAAAATGGAATTGAAAATGGCTCTTAGGTGGTTTTCTCAGAGAAAATGGGATTTCTTCCTATTTTTTCCTTGAAAAATTCTACGTCCTTTTTTTCTCTCTTTTCAAAAATTCTCCCAAAATGCATGATATACCTCATGCCATCATGGAGTCTTCCTTCCCAAGAAAAGAATATGCTTAAGGGATCAAATTTTTTTACAAAACTCTTCATGATTCCATGAAAATGACATCAAACTAGAAAACAGTTTCGTAGGTTGCCAGGGATGCATAATTTTTTTAAAATATTACACAAATTCGGATCCTTATCCATCCCAGGGTCATGTTTTTGTCATTCAGGCATGCCAGCATGCTTTATCAATCATTTTTCACCTTTTACCTTTTCAATTTTACCTCTTGTAACTTTTGATTTTGACTTTTCACGTTTTTCATGGGCTAGGGAAAAAATTTCATCAAAAACATCATAGATCATCAAATTAGCTCATGAAAATGGTGCCATTGCACTCAGAAGGCCAAGAGGATGCAAAATCATATAAGGTTTGATGCAATTTGATGAAGAAATGATGAATCCAAGTTTTGGAGCTCCCATGGCGGCCAAAAGGGAACAAATGCACAGTATCCGTCGATTTTGATCAACTTTTAATATCAGCCCTCCACGTGGGATGTCATTAAAAATATTCCCCTCAAGAGATACCTTTTTGACCTTTGAATGGGGTGGGACACGTGTCAAAATGTGATTGGATCGAACTCCCATCCTTTAAAATGCATTTGCGACCTTTTTTAATTTTGGAAAATTTTGCAAAAATTCCCGCTTCTCCCCTGGACCCGCCACGTGTCCACATGTGGGCCCCACTAAAAACTGCGGGCTGATTTTATGAATTTTGCCATTTTTTAGATTTTGGAAAAAATTTACATTTTCCATGCGTGGGCCCTAAAACACCCACTTTTTCCTCTTTGCCACGTGTCCATCCTCTATTTGCTGTGGGTTCAACCTTTCAAATTTTGCCTTCAAACCTCCTGTGCCAAATTTGCAAAATTTCAAAATTTTCCTGGGCCCACTCTCCCTTTGACTACTTAGGATGTGCCATGTGTTGGCTCCTCATTGGTCATGGGACCATCTTTCATTTTTCACCTTTTACAAAACAAAAGGCAAAAATTCATAAAACTTTCCCTCGGCCCCTTCTTCCACCTTTGTATTTCTGGACACGTGTCCACTTCTTACTGGTCGTGGAACTTTGGCTCAAATTGTAACTTTAAATTTTTTTGAAGTTAAAAACTTCAAATTCATCAAAATCTCTACCCCCTCATATTGGCTTTCTCTGGACACGTGTCCACCTACCATTGGATGAGGGCCTTGGGTCAAAAAATTTTCTTTGATATTTTGAGCCAAAAACATCAAAATTCTCCAACTCCCTCCGCCATCCTGCATGTCCACCTTGCCACGTGTCCTCTTCCTATTCATTGCGGGCCTTCGGGCAAAAAATTGACTTGAGAATTTTGCCAAAATGAAAGCCAAAATTCTTAAGGAACCTCCACCACCCACCACTCCTGACCAATCAACATGTGCCACGTAGGCACCTCATTGTAAAAGGTGGAGCCATGGGTCAAAATTTTCCTTTTAGCCAAAATTTCAAAAACAACAAGTTAGAAAAATTCCCGACCACCCCGGCCAATAGGAACCCGCCATGTTGCAATAATGTTATGATGATGAATTTGACGGGTAGAATACACCCATATGACCATCAAAACGTCAAAAATATAGAGGATGCCCTAGAAATCAAAATTTTTAACAAGGAAGGCAAATTTCTTGATCTTAAACCAATTGAATCATTTTTTGACATTAATTTTGACCTTGGGATTGGGAAAATATTTGCACAAATTTGGGATTCGATCAAACTTGAGTTTTTTCACGATTTGACAAAGGAAAAAATGACCACAGCCCATAAAAATGAAGAAATTAGGGCACAAAAAAAGGGTCAAACTTGGAAATTTGTTTCAGATGAGGGCAAAACAACAACATTATGAGCATTTTGAAGGTATTTAATTGGGGAAATGAAGCTGCGAGACCACCAAATCAAAAAAATGAAACGTTTTGAGCAAAAACAGACATGAAAAATTAGGGCACATTATGAAAACTCAATAATACATAATGTTAGGCTATTTTTAAATAATACCTAATACTAAATGGTTATGAATTGAATCTAACCTAAGGTAGGAATTACTATTGGAAAATGTTTTAAGACCTAAGGTGGTAACTAACCTAAGTTTTATGGGATCCATCCTAAACTATTAAAAGGGAACCTAAGGGTTGCATGTCTCTAAGGTGACAGTTCCAATGGCATTTAAGTGAGTTGATAGGGTTTAATGGATAGTGGTACTGCCAGTTTTGGCAGGGGCTAGTTAAATTTAGTGGAGGCATACATGGAAGCTCCACTAAAGATGGAATTACATGTTTGGATGGAATTGGCCTTCGCCAATTTTAGGAGGCGGTGGAAAGGAAAGATGAGCGGGAAATTTATAATTAATGGCATTAATGGGCCTAGGTTTTGTGTGAAAACCGTCTTGGAAACTGGAAGGTGGGTTTGCATGCATTGCAGATTTTCTCTACATGGAGCTATCTGGTTCTTCGAACCAGCAGTTTGACCTTCACTTCAAAGCTATTTTTTGTTTTTACGGTCTAATTTTGATCAAAGGAAATTATATGTGGCATAGGAAGAAAAGATGTTTGATTGTTGATCTTTCATGGAGGAGAAAAAGAGTTGGAAGCTTGGCTGGAAGTCTCCTTCAATTTAGAATAATAACTATCAGGCATGATAGGCTCTAACCATTAAGATTATTTTCTTTCTTCTAAATGATTCATTAAAATAACTCTACTCTCATGAGATTCATGTTTTCATGTTTGATTGGTTATTTTCTTGCTGGGTTTTATGAATCTCTGTGATGTTTAGATATGAATCCATGACAAAAATAATGTTATTTTGGAAACTTTCTCTCTGTGCAAGTTCTATGACAACATGCATGTGAAGCTTGTATGTGAAACTTGTTTCGTTGCTCTATTTTTTCGGATTTTGTATTTGAGGTTTTTCTTTGAACTGACCTTTCTTTGTAATATAGGGTTATGAACTTTATGGGAACCTTGATTTCCATTTGATTTTTTTGGGCTTTGTGTTATTCGAACCACTTGTTTGGAAACTTATGCAACGTTGAACTATTTCTTGAATTTCATATTTGGCACTTTGTAATTATATTTTAAATTACTTATGAAGTTCGAACTTTTATGTGAAGCTTGTGTTTGACACTATACTCATATTTGGAACTTGAGTGTTAAGAAATTTTAATTGAATCGATGAATTCAATTATGTTCTAGTATTTTGTGTTGGGTTTCACTTGTATTAAAAGCTTGAAGCTTATAACTCTTTTATAGAACAACTTACTCACTAGAAAACTGGGTGATAGCTTGATTGAGTCATTTTGTAATCCCTTCAAGATTTGGAACTGGGAACGTCTTGTTTAAAAGAATGTGGTACTTTTGTTTTTATGACTATATCGTCTTCTCTGAGATGGTAATGGCATGAGATTTGGGGGTGTTCTTTCCCCTCTGTTTTGAGGAAACCCATGTTCTGGGTTGACTATTTTGTTTGAAACTAAGTCACCTTTATCACAATTTTGTGGTTGTGAAAGTCTTGTTTCGGATTTTTGTTTCAATTGCATTGGAGATAAGAATGAGACATCTTCTGAATTAGACATTTTTGGGTTCTTTCTCTCTCTTTTGATTCTTTAAAATAATTTTGGGTCTTAGTGGAAGGTTGAGTTATTACCCTTGTACACTGAATTTATATGGGAAGGATACTTTCTCCATTCAGTTGTTTTTGTATAGTTATTTTTGAATCACAAACTACATACTCTTCATAATAAGTTGTGAAGCATTTATGAGTCTTCAATCTTGAGTTCATGGATAATTTTGAACTTGTTAGCTTATTGTTTCAGGATTCTATTCTTGCTAGGTACAGTGAATGAGTCCTTGAGTTTCTTTTAAAGAGAGAAAATATATATATTCTCTTGGGATTAGTATATTATTTTGGGACTGTAAAATGTTTTCATTCTGATTTGAATTGAAACAGGAAATTCATTTGTTTAGTTTAATGAAATGATTGATTATTTGGACCGTTCCTAATAGAGATTCCTTTTCTCTATCTTTTGGATAAGCTCATTGATTGAACTTCTATGCACTCGATTCTCTTACGAGATGGTGATTTCTTTATGGATTGTTGGTCTACTTTGTTCAAATCATTTGTTCTAATGATGTAGAAATATAGTAGCTAAGTCGGTTTTGCTGATAAGTGAATGCATACTTGTGGGATTGACTATTGTTGACTAAGCCTTTCTTTGTTTGGATGGATAGGAGTAGGTTTTGTCTCTTGTACTCTATCTTTTTGGGTGAACTCAAGTAGAGATTAAATCCTTTATGGGACTACTTTGATTTGTGAACGTTGGTTTTAGATCTTTGATTGATAACTTCTAACATGCAAAAGTAGAATTAGAATTGTAGTTAGATTGTTTTGATTTTCTATACCTTCTTGGATTGTTATGAAATTATGTTTAGATGTATATCTTAAATGTTGAAATGAATAGATTGGTGGATCACCGAGTCATTTATAGCTGCATATGGTTATCTGTTTGAGATTGATTGGCATGGAATGTTTGTTCTAAATAATGCTTTATTTAGAACAATGAACATTATGTAAAAAAATTCCCTTGTTTCTAAAGTCTTAAAATGGGAATGTTACATCTTGGTATCAGAGCTGAAGGTTGTAGCTCTTAGACCTATTGTGTCCATAATCTGATGAAACTTAAATTTTCTTGTTAACAAAAATGGTTAGAACAAGAGGAAATGTTGCAAATAATCCTCCGCTAGAGGAAGGAGCAACAATTGCCCATAAACTAGATGATATCCTTGCTGCCATGTTGGAAACAAAAGATCGTTTGACTGTACTTTAACAAGTAATGGGTAATGAGGAGGAAGAAGATGCTGATAACAATAATCAGCCACTTCCTGGGGACAACGCCAATGAAGGTGTTGATAATAATAATGTGAACATACCTATTCAGCCTGAGAATAAAAAGGCTAGGCTGGCAGCTGAACTCACTAATGATATAAAAAGGATAAGTCTATCCAAGTTTGATGTCACCACATTAGGAGATGGGGCTGAGAATTGGCTCATCAAAATAGAGAAATACTTTGCAATAAGGAATTTATTATAAGAAACAAAGGCGATATGGGGAGCATATCAACTTTCTCATGAAGCATCTTCATGGTGGGACAGCCGTAAGGCTGAGTTGAATATTGATGAAGCTAATATCACTTTGATTAGTTTAAAAGATACTTCAGGAAATGATGGCTGCCGCAACTTTACTATGATAAAAAATTACTGAATTTCAGAACTTAGCTCAAGGATAGCTAAGCAGAATCGAGTCATCGGGAGCAGTTTACAAAACTCCTTAAGTATGTACCTCAGTACCAAACTGATGAGAAGTTTAGGATATGGAAATTCATCATGGGATTGAATCTCGCTATAGGAGGAGAGGTGGATGTTCACAACCCAACCACGATGGAAAGGGTTGTTGAAAAATCCATAAGGCAAGAATAGAAATTAAAGGAAATTTCTGCTCATAAGGAGGAAGTAAGGAAAGAAAGTTCCCAACTCCTCTACATCATATCTTGCACTTAAGAAAGGACCATGGAATAAATTCATAATGAAAAGTAAGAAAGCATCAACAAAAAAGTTTATTGGTAATACACATAACAACCTTGCTAAGAACAATAATAACGGACATAAGTCCTATGTGGGTCAGAATGATAACTCTAAGGATGTAAATAAACCCAAGCCTAGGAAGGGACCTGTAGAATGTTGTTATAACTATGGAAAAGATCATTACGTGAATCAATGTCCTTTGAAGAATGATGATAACAATCAGCAACACAAGATACACGCTGCAGTAGTTGACAAGCAGGCTGAGAAATAGACCACGCCCATAGAAGTTCTGGGTAAGTTATTTGGCTTACCTATAACTATTTTTTTTATACTAGAGCTACTGAATGTTTTATTTCTAGTAAATTAGCATCAAAAATTAAAAAAAAATCTAGAAACATGGACTGTACAGTATGGAAACAATGATGTTCATACAATTAGTATGTGTCTTTTTGGAGCAATCCTTGATTTACCTAAATTTTCCACTGAAGTTGATCTTTATGTTACACCTTTGGGGTCTTATGATGTAATCATAGGTGTTAATTGGTTAGCAAAACATAAGGCTAAAGTGGACTATTTTGAAAAACACATTAGTTGTTTAGATGACCTGCAGAAAACAACAGAGATTTAGGGTGTGAAACATGAGATTTCTGTTAGAAAATTGTTAGCTATGTAACTTAAAAAGGCCAAAAATAAAGGTTGTACCTTATATGTAGTAAAAATTACTGAATCAACAGAAGAGAATAGTGATGTTATGGAATGATATCCATTGTTACGAGACTTCAGTGACGTATTTACGGAAGAATTTCTAGGTCTTCCACCTAAAAGGGAGTTTGATTTCATGATTGAGATCAAGCCTGGAACTGGACCTATTTCTAAAACTTTGTATCGAATGACTACTATAGAATAGTAGAGCTTAAGGCTCAGTTGCAAGAAATTTTGTCTAAAGGTTTTATTAGACCAAGTGTTTCACCTTGGGAGCACACTGTATTTTTGTGAAAAGAAGGATGGAACACTTAGATTGTGCATTGATTATAGAATGTTAAATAAAGAAACAATCAAGAATAGATACCCACTCCCTAGGATTGATGATTTATTTGATCAGATGTGTGGAGAATCGGTATATTCTAAGATATATCTTTGATCTGGATATCATCAATTGCAAATTAAGGATGAGGATATTCATAAAACAACTTTCAGAACAAGGTATGAACATTATGAGTTCACAGTTTTACCTTTTGGATTAACTAATGCACCTGCAACATTTATGAATTTAATGAATAATATCTTTCAAGAATACTTGGACAAATTTGTGCTCGTATTCTTGGACAACATTCTCATATATTCTAAAATTATTGAGGAACACCATGAGCATTTGAAGATAGTTTTGGAAATATTAAGAAAGAGACGGTTATTTGGTAAGTTGTCTAAATGTTCTTTCTATGACACAGAAGTACACTATTTGGGACATGTAATAAGTAAGAAGGAAATTACTTGTAGATCCTTAAAAATTATAGCTATAACATAGTGGCTGCACCCAAAAATGTACATGAAGATTGAAGCTTCATGGGACTTGTTAGCTACTTATAGGAAATTTGTAAAAGATTTTTCTAAGGTGGATGCACCAATAAATTCCTTACGGAAGAAAGATAAAAAGTTTGTTTGGAGTGAGAAATATGAAATTGCATTCAAAACCTTGAAGGAACAAATAACTTCAGCACCTATTCTTGCGATACTAGATCCTAATGGAGATTTTATGGTGGTAAGCGATGCTTGGTGAAGGTTTAGGAGGCATTTTGTTACAAATGGTCATGTCATAGCTTACAAAAGTAGTGTTATCTCATTTTAGCGATTCCAATAAAATTAAGATAACCATAGATTTTGGAAAAATCTCCTAAAATGCCCTTTTGAGGAGATTTTCGAGGTTTCAACAACATGAAAAAATATTTTCTACATGCTTCATGTAAATTATTTCCCGAAACACGAAACCCAAATTGATAGTTAATCCTTTGTGTCGGGTTTTCGGGCACTCCAAGCATGATGACATGACATTAATGCCAAGTTGTCAGGTAGTTGGCACATGTGTCAGGTGAAGTGTAATAAATGCGAGGACTTTATAAATAGTTTGATTTTACATGTCATTTTTACCTGTTGTACTTTTTCTATGTGGATTTTTGTACTTGTGCCTGCGACCTCTAAACTTGATTGAGCTTCTTGATCAATTTTGTGTTCCATTTTCGATTATTTTTGAGATTACTGAAGGTATTTTTCTTTTCTTGCCGATTTGAGGTCTTTTGGATTTGTATTTGAGATATTCTTTTGGTGTTCTCCTTCCTTTCCTATTTTTCCTCTAGGTTTAGGGTTTTAGATTGTTTTCTTCATTTTATGTTGTATTCCAATGAAAGTTATTGTTTGGAATTCACCCCTAGGGTGTTTCTTTATTTTATCCCATGGAATATACCCTGTTAATTATTGAAAAAATCTAAAAATCCTAACTAGTGAAATGGTGGGAATTTTGCATGTCCTGACACCTCAAAAACCTGATTCCTTTGTTTGAGTTTTGCAGGGTGTTCAACATCTTGCTTCCATCATTTTCTAGGATTCATTGAGTGCTTAACAATCTCTAAGTTTTCCTTCTATCGGGTTGTTCCAAGTGCCGGACATCTATTAACCTCTCGACATACACTTTGCAGTGTATCAAGTTTTTCAAGTGTTCAACATCCTCTCGATCTCCGCTTTGTGTTGGGTCTTGCGAAGTGATCAACATCTTCCAACTTCCGCCAGTATACCGGGTTTTACAAGGTGTCTGAAATCTACTAAGTTTCGACACTCTCTGTAGTCTTTCGTGTTTTGTAAAGTGTTCGACAAGACCTTATTTCCGACATACATTCTAGTGTGTCAAGTTTCATTAGGTTCTTTGCAAGTTCTAAAGTCTAGATAGTGTGGCGGGTCTGTGGGGTTTCTCAGCAAGCTTCTAAGTCTGATTGTTCAAACAGGAGTTATCTAGGCATTCTTTCTTTAGGACTTCTCACGTCAATTCCTAGATCATCCAAGGATAAGTCAGACAGGTTAGGAAATATGAAATATAAGTACCAAAAAATGGAATCCCCCTCCTAAATAGATTACAATTACAACATCCGAGATACAGAGCTTGGTAATATTGACATGGAAAAATTTTGGAACAGAACCAAGGATTCTTCTCAGAGTCCCTAGATGAAGTCAATAACCAACAGTGGCCTCCCTCTTGTAGCAGGATTCCCAGTGTCTGCTCAATGCCCCAAGTTCATTTTGGCCTGTGCTTCCAATTATGACCCGATTCTTGCTCGGTGAAAAATCAAGCAGGAGAAGTCATAGTGAAGTTGGATGGAGGTTACTTTGATGACCTCTTAAGATTACCCAACTTTCAGGAATATGTCGATGTAGATCTTAAGTCGAAAAGGAATCCTAGGACAAAAATCAAGAAAACTCGCATCAAGCATGTGAATAAAAGTTCTTGATCAAGGCCAAGCCAACTATCTCAAGATTTCCCAAGTTTGTCCCCACGAGTGATTTCATCCTTGAAATTAGTGACATCATCACCTTGCTGAGTCAAGTATTTGGACTCCCTAAGTTAAGAGACTTCCAAGGGTGGATGTATCAATTTATGGTCATTATAAAGAAGAATGACCAAGGGATCGATTGGAGCAATCTTATAAGTGATGAGATTGATTCCCAGATAAGGACAGTCTTAACTAATGGAAAATTATATATGTCGTCATATGTCACCTATGTAGTAGCTAGCATGAGAAATTATCCAGGGTTGGATGCAAAAGGAGATAGGGTAACAGAACACATATATCAATATTTCCCTCAGCTGACAATGAATGGTTCCAAGGATCAATTCAGAAGAGTGAACGATGCTTTCTTTTATGAAAATATATGCAAGATGAACCCTAATCTAAGGAAAAGAAGAGTCTCTGACGAAGCATGGGCCGAAGTATCAAAATGGGGTTGTATCTTCTTGTAGTTCAAGAAGTTCACATACCTTCGAGTGGTCATGTACCTAGGTGATCCTTTCTAATTTCCTAGATTCCCAGGTGATAAGCTAATCCTAATGGAGTTGGTAAGACAATTATTAGATTTTCACAAATTCCAATAGAGTAAACACAAGGCTTCCGTATCCTTCCCTATTTCCATCGGAAGGTACACATGCTCGATAGTGGTTAAAGATAAGAATGTGGTGCATGAGCTTCAGGACAAGTTGAAGAAGCACATGAAGCACAGAGATGGATTTGATTTCCAAGGAGTCCTTAAATCGTACAGGAATTTATATCTACATGTTCCCAACATAGAATATATTTGGGTTGATATACGAGGATGAGGTTTTCATCCGAAGAATAAACAATAGCAGGTTGGCAATTGAAGAAATATAGATGCTGGATTTATCTGACATCCCAAAAGGCACTAAGGACAACGAGAGTGTCCTTGATGCCTCGTATGATGGGTTGAACGAAGACCAATATGTATTCCGACCATTGATTGGTCCATTGCTGAGAAAGATTCTATTGGGGAGAGCTGCTCAAATTCTTTCCCATACTAAGGCGTGGCTCATTTCTTGGGGAATGAGTTATAAAGAAGGGAGTTTTTCAAAACTAGATACTTTGGAAGTGGGACCCTCCAAGGGAAAAAAGGAAAAGGATAAGAACCCTTCCAAGAGGCCAATAAAGGTTAAGTTTGTCAAAAAGGAGAAGATCAAGTAACTACACCAATGGTCACTCTCCCACAAATAGTTGAGGTAGGTCTTCCTCTTATCTCTCAAGCTCTAATTTTAGAATCCTTGCCTCCTCCCATTAAGCCTTCCTTACCTCAGATTTCTTCACCAAGTTCCTCAGCCATGGCTAGTATCTTCTCTAGCCTCTCACCTCTCCCCACTGGACCCCAATTAACCATGGACATGCCTCCTCCTTCTGCACCTTCATTCCTTGAATCCATTACCATGGATGCTACACTTGCAGTGGTCATTGTTAGTGCAAATCAGTAGCTCCCCTGGATGTTGATCAGGTTTCTAGTTTGACATCTGGACATCCAAAGTGTGATTGCACAACATTGAATCTTTCCCCAAGTGTGGGACTTGTAAAAGAGGGAAAAAAATATCTAGATTAGAGGTGGATCCTCAACTCCTCTATTCAAGTGTGCATAACATTTTGCAGAGAGTTTACCTATGAGTTAATAAAAATTTTCCAAGGAGACGGGGTTGAGAAAATGCAAGAATAAACCTAATCTAAATGAGATGATGCACCAAAGGAGTGGTATACATCTGCCATGCAAAACATACACAATCCACAAGAAAATACAACATAAAATATGCACAAATTGTCAAAATGTAATGAAAGGTCGGAAATAATGATGAATATATGAAAGGATTGAGGAGATTTAATCACAGAGCATACATTCTCATTCCAGGTCCAATACAGTGCATTACAATGACCAAGAGGCAAAAGAAGTGCAGTATTTGCATGGAAAGGTAAAGAAAATCCACAAATTTTCCAAAGGTGGAAGAAAAGGGAAGTTACAGGGCCAGAAAATTGTCCAACTAACTAAGAAATGAACCCATTATGACTTCTTACAATGCCCATTCGAGCTCAGGAGAGAGAAACATGGGAAAACATGAGAAAGTTTTCAACCACCAACCAAATTTAGAATAAACAACATGGGTATCCTTAAAATTCTGTTCCCTAACATTTTTGACCATGTTGGGAGAGAATGTGAGCCATGCTGCATTAAAAATGGTGGTTGAAATGTCATTTTTGTTCATTTCCACGTGCCAGAGGATTTTTCCAATTTTATCTCTCCAAGCTACACCAAAACAAAAAATTTACCCTAGAATCATGTAGAAAATTTCACCATATTTCTAGAGATATAAAGAACGTCCAAAACCGAGCTCTAGATCGAAAGTTATGCCCATTTGAAAATTTAGGGAAAAACAGGGCCAAAATGGGTTGGCGGGCTGAAAATTTGAAATTTTCCCACTTTTTGCATTTGGGAAAATTTCCCCAAAATCTCCATGCCCTACTACTCCTAGTGCCACGTGGCATTATTTGATTTGTTGCGGGCCTTTCCTACTTCTTTTCCATCGTTTCGGCCTTTGGAAAAATTTCCAAAAATTCTCGTCAATTTGGATGACCGAGGACATGTGTACGATGTGATTTGCCACAGAATTTGCTCCTAAATTTTTACCGCCCCAACCATTTTCCCTTAATAGGAAATGTGGTGAGATCCCATTGGACATGGGCCTTTATGCTCATTTTTCCCGTGGGCTTGCCTTGTTTTTTTTTCCGCCACGTGGACACGTGGCATGGTCCTATTGGCTCGGGTTTTGGGGGGTGGGCTCTCCCTTTCAATATTTCCTTTGATTTTGCTTTGGGAAAAATTCCCAACTTTCCCCCACTCCGCTGGTCTTGGGACATATGGTGAGCTCCCATTGGATGCGGGCCTTGGGGGCAAACATTTCTCCTTTGCGCTAACCTTTGGGAAATTTTCCCACTTCTCCTGCCACTCGATGCTCACTTTGCCCCGGGACACATGGCTGTCCTCATTGGTTTAGGTTTAGGGGGCACAATTTCTTTTGATTTTTTCACACTTGGGAAAAAGGAAAATTTCCTCTCGTACCTCCACCCCCTGGCACCCTAGTGACACGTGGCTTGATCTGATTTGATGGCGGGCCTACGGGCCAAAATTTCCCCTTAGCGCCTCCTTCAAACACTTTGGCAAAAATTCTTGTCTTTCTCCGCTGGTTTGATGCCTGATGCCCCTTGGGACATGTGGCATGATCCTATTCACTAGAGGGCCATCGGGCCGAAAAATTCCTTTTGAAACCTTGCCAAACACTTGGTAAAAATTCCAAGTTTATCTCGCCGGTTTGACCTTCGAGGACACGTGGCACGATCTCGATTAGCTCGGAGCTTTTCTTGGAGATTTTTCCATGGTGCCAATACTTAGTAAAATTTATAAATTTTCCTCCACCCTACACCACTCGATTGCTGATGTGGCACTCTCGACGATTGGCCGGTGGGCACTGTTAAGGGAAAAATTCCCACAAAACTCTGCGAGCCATAACTTAAAAAATACATGGAGTTAGGAGGAAAACTCTACCTTCTACGGAAATCTGAGAAAAATCTCTATTCAATGGTACAATTTCTAGAAGGTTTTGAGTGCTTGAAAAGAAAAAGTTATGACTAAGGCATAAGAGGAAAAGGAATGAAGGGAGTTAGCCACATAATGAGCAAGGGACTCATTTTGGATAATAATTTTGGTGACTCAGAGGGATCATCTACTTGTTGGATGAAGTTACCAGTTACTGAAGCAATCCATTGGGCATGGGGTCATCAAATTCTCTGCCTGGTACCCCTACTAATTAGGACAATGCAAGGAGGGAGATGGAGGGTAGAACGCCATCGATTGGAGTAACGCTTGTAAACCATATTTCCTAGAATAACAAGCCTGTGCCAAAGCACTTAGGGAAAGAAAAGCTAATCTACAACAAAACAATGTGCATAAGCACTTGGAGGAAAGAAAATCTAAGCTAATATGTACAAGGTGGAGAATTTCCTTTAGTAGCAATGCTTCAGATGGATTCCATTGACTGGAATCTACAGTTCTTCACCATCTAATGTAGACAATTAGAAGGCATTGTTGTCCTTACACTTTGTGACCATGTATGGGCCACTCCAAATGGCATCAAATTTTGAATGCCTTCCCGGTTTTTCTCTGACTACATCCCATTTTAACACTAGATCTCCAACTTGGAAAGATCTATCCTTGGCCATTCTATCAAAGGTCTTCTTGATCAAGGCTTGATCTTTCTCCATTGCTTGGGATGCCTGATCTTTAATTTCTCGGAGCTCCATCAATCCTGCATACCTAAACTCCATGGGTGAAACTCCAATAACTCCAACCGGTTCATGAGTTCTAATGTTTGCAACTTAATTGACATGGGAAAAATTACCTCTCTTCCATAAACAAGCTTGAATAGAGAATTACTCGTAGATCTCTTGGGAGTTATCCTATCAGCCCTCACAAGGCTGATTTCAATTTGGTATGCCAAGACCTTTGATTTTCATCAAGATTCCTCTTGATGATTCTTAACAAGTTCTTGTTTGTAGATTTAGCTTGGCCATTACCCTGAGGATAATAATTTGATGAAGTGCTTAGGTAGATCCCATTCTTGACATCCCATTCAGTTACCTTGGACCCAATGAATGCCAATGCATTATATGATATTATTGTAGTAGGTATGCCAAATCTAGTTTTTATCCCTTCATAGAAGTCTAGGATGCTAGATTCATTTGCTTCCTTGAGTGCTATTGCTTCAGTCCACTTGGTGAAGTAATTTGTTGCTGTTAGAATCCACTTGTGTCCTTGGCTTGAATTTGGGTTAATGACTCCAATGAAGTCCAAACCCCATTACATGAATGGCTGGTCAACTGAAATTAGATGCAATGGAAGGGCAGCTAGTCTCTCCTTACCTATGAAGAATGCACAATTCTTGCACCTCTTGATCCATGCATAACAATCACTGAAAATCTTGGGCCAATAATAGCCAACCCTCATGATCTTGAGAGTTGTCACTCTTGGTGCAAAATGACCACCAGCTGGTCCACCGTGGAACTCTTCCAACACTCTATGAATCTGATTTGTCCCAATGCATCTCAACATCACTCCATTCACATCCCTTTTGAATAAAACACCATGAACAAGAGCATATGGCGTAGCCTACAATCTAAAGTGTCTCCTTTTGGTTTTATTCATCTCTAGAGGGCATAGGCCTATGTGTAGGAAGTGCATTATGTCTTGGGTCCAGCAAGGAGTGAGGACACCATCATTTTCTTCTTGAATGCTTCCTTGTTCATGGTTGTCTTGCAATTCCAAAACAACCACTTTCTCATTGCATGCTTCCTTTAGTTTTTTCAAGACCAAATGCTCACAAAATCCTTTTCCTTTGACCAACTTGGTGACTTTTATCTCAATGTCATACTCCATGACATGAGTAATCCACCCTGCTCTCTTTTCATTCAGGTCTTTATTGAGGAGGAAGTCTTTAACTCCCACATGAGAAACCAGTAGTTGAACCTTGTTGTTTTAAACTAGATGCTTAAATTTCTTCAAGCTCCTAATCACTGCTAGAACATGCTTCTTAATGAAGGAATATCTCACCTCATAGTCCTCTAGGCTTTGACTAAAGAAAGCAATTGGTTGCTCATCATTGTCTTTGTTCTGCTGTACCAAAATTGCAAAAATAGTATCATCACCTCCAAATGCATAGAGGATGAAATATTTGGAGAAATCTGGGTTAATGAGAGTTGGAGCTTGTGAGATGGATTATTTGATTGCTTCAAAACTTTCCTTGCCTTCTACCGTCCATTTGAAAGCTATGCTTTTCTTTAACATCTTGGTGGTAGGCTTGAGTAGGGATGAAAAATTTTGGACAAACCTTCGAACAAAATTTATCCTTCCCAAGAAACTCGAAGGGCTTTCTTATGACTTCAACTCTTTCTAGATCAATTCTAAACCTTGTTTGGAGACAATGTGGCCAAGGAGCTTTCCTTCATGAACTAGAAAATACACTTTTTGGGATTCAAGGATACCCCAAATCTTACGCACCTTTGGAATACTTGTCTTAAATGAAAGAGATGGTCTTCGCATTTTTGAAAAAATAGTGATATCATCAAGATATATCAACACCATGTGGTTAATCAAATCCTTGAACGCCATGTCCATTTCCCTTTGGAATGTAGCCCCAGCGTTGGACAACCCAAATGGCATCTTTCTATATGCATAGGTCCCCATTTGGTTGTGAAGGCTGTCTTGAACTGATCCTCCTCCTTCACCATAATCTTATTGTACCCTAAATAGCCATCAAGCAATGAAAACCTCTCGAGCCAGCAACAACTTGTAAAATCTACTCCATGGAAGGAAGTGGGTAATGATCCTTGAGAGATGCTCTATTCAAATCTCTGAATTCAACGCACAATCTGATTTCTCCGCTCTTCTTTCTATCTCTGGAACCAAGTTGGCCACCCAAATAGAATGATTGATAGGAAATATAATACGGCCTCTATCAAATTATTCAATTATTTTCTCATGAGAGGTCAGAGGTGTGGATTGGTGGCCTTTGTTTTTATTTGGTGGGTTTAGCACTTGGGTCCAATTCAATAGTGTGTTGAGCTTACTTGGGATTGAAACCTTTCAAATATTTATAGCTCCAAGAAAACACATCAAGGAATTCTTGACAAAGATGTATGAACTCATACCTTTCTTGCTCGATTGTCATTTTGCCAATTTGGAGTGACTTGCCTTCTTCCACCAAGATGGGCTTGAATCTTCTCCCTTGAATTGTGTGTTCACTTTCTCCTTCCTAAACTGATCATTAGGATTTAAAATGGAATTTTAAGTGACAAGTCCCTTTGGTAGTTTTTTGGTTCTCAGTTGTACCACTTGATCACCATATTGCTATTCTAACTTTTCCTGATTTTTAGCTGAGAACTCAGCCTCTTCTTATAAGAAATGGATGATTTGTTGATCATTTTCAAACACTTGCCAACTTACATTGTTGTCTGGCACTAAAGGCCTTACAATCACATGAATTCTTGGCTATACTTTGTCTTTCTTGATGCTTTCAACAACATCAAAGGCTGCTCCAACTGTTGTAAGCCTATCAGTAGCTTGGTTCTCTTTCCTAGGGATGGACTTGATGCTAAAGCCCTCAAAATCTTCAATGAGGTCCCACACCCTATTTTTGTAGCACTTGAGTAGATCATTCTTGGCAGCATGCTGCCCCTTAACTTGGTTGACAATCAGCTCACTATCACCAAAAACTTGCAAGTTCTTTATTCCTCTCTTGATTGACCAATGCAATCCTTGTATCAAGGCTTCATATTCAACAGTGTTATTACAAAATGCAAACTGAAATCTAAAAGCTAAATAATACTTAATTACTTGAGGTGAAACAAGCATAGCTCCCCTTTCGCACCTTTTCTACTTCTTGATCCATCAAAGAACAACTACCATACCTCATTGTCATCCTTGTGGTGCGGCTTGGTGATGCTTAGGAATAGGCTGATTTTCTTCATGCATGCAATAGAATCCTAGCTCGGATTCTTCTATTTCTTTATAAGGATAAAAGCATGCACCTTTCTTTCCCATTAATAAAGATTCAAATCTAGGATACATCTAATCTTGGTGTCATCTTCATCGTTGCTTTGATAATCCTCTTGATCAAACACTTTGAACAATCGTCTTGATTTGGCTTGGAGTGTGAGGCTCAATGTGAAAGTTTGCAATAGGCCTAGATTTGATTGTGGCCTTACTTCCATATCTTGTTCTGAACAACATGTGTGACCAATCAGAAGATAAGTAACCTCCAATATTAGCTATGAAATCCCTTGATAAACATAGGGCAAAGAGTGGTGGAAGATCTATCACCGAGACATCTTGCAAAACAACAACTTTGGGGCATGCATGCAAAGTGAGACTCAAGTTTTTTTATCACTCCTACTATTGTTACTAATGTCCCATCTAGTTGCACTACCACTTTGGATATGACTTCATATTGAAGCCCCAACCGATCGGCTATTTGTTTAGGCATTCTTGAACTACTTGCTATGGAATAAATCATGCGGTTGTGTACTAATTGGCTTCCAATGATCACTGAAACATAGAATGGAGGGGGCTTCAACATTTTACCTTGTTGTCCTTCATGATTCCCTTCAGGCTAGGCAACATTTGTAAGTACCTTCTCTTGCATTAGGTCTATTGATTTGAAGTTGACCGGTCCTTTATGGCAACTTGTAGCAAATCTCTTTGGCCTGGGATGGATAGTGATTCCCACATTGATATTTTTACATTTGTCTTCTTCATCTGATCAATGATGTTGAATGGGGATGAAGCATCCCTCTACTATCCTCTAGCCTGCACATTCATTCCTTACACAAGGGAAGCAACAACTGGCATCTGGGTTGGCTTAGGAGCTGGTTTGGGTGGCCCTTGCACGTTTGGAACTGCATTTTGTTTTCCAATAGTTTGTGGAGTGGTAGAAGGTTGTGGATTACTTGGATCTAATGGCTTTCCTTCACCCAAATTTCTCCTTTTCGACCTTGTGTTGGCTGTAATACTTTGAGAGATTTTTTTATTCATACCACAAAAATATTCTACTTGTCGGTTTACAAATGTGGTATCATTTGGAGCTGATTGTTCTTTGGGATGTTTCTTGCTTGTTGATTATTTCCTTGACTCCCATCACCCTCCACTCCGGGTTGTTGTTACCATCAAGGCTTGATTTAGAGCACCATTGAAGCACATAGATAGTTGTGATGTTTATTGCATGGGAAACACCAATCATACTCCTAAGCTATGTTGTTTTGCACTTTGGCATAGTGCTTTAGAGGCAAATGTAGCATTGAAATTATAGGGCTGAAATGGGTGTTGGTAGGAGGCCTTGCTTGATTTTGATTTGTAGCTGGATTGGGTGGTCTTTGAGACTCGATATGGCTACTGTTAGGCTGAGATTGAGGATGATAAGAAGGTATAAAACTTTGGGCTTGCTATCTCTTGAGTGTAACTAGCTCATTACCTTAATTTTGCAATTGTTTCATGACTTCTTGAAGTTCATTTGGAGCACTAGAAGTTGAAGTAGAAGCTTCATTTGAATTCTAATTTCTAGGAGCGGGAATATGAGCTAGGTTAGGGGCTTGATTAGTGCTTGGAATTTCTAAATTTGGCTACAATGGCATGGGAGACCTAGGAGCTAGCTTTCCAGCTTGGATCAAACAATTTTCAGCTCTAATGGCAATGCTATAAGTAAAAGGGATAGTTGTGCCTCCCATGGATTGAATTATCATAGAAATATCAGAATTTAAAGCTTTAAGGTAATATAGAAAAGAACCTTCTCTGTTGACCTTACTTCCATTGGAATTATCTCCCGTGTCCTTTAGAATATGAAGTTGAAGTCGAGTCACTACTCATAGGGAGCTCTCTTGATAGTTGTCAATTGTTCCAAAAGGGACAAGTTTTCTCCCTTCTCCGAATTGCTCATGGAAGGCTATACATAGCTGGTTCCTATTTTGGATAGAACCTAAAGTAAGGCTCCTGAACCATTACAAATCCTTCCCTTTGAATGAAGATGCCAGCAGTTTGATAGCAACTTACATCTCATCAATCTCATGGATTGCACAAATATTAGCAATATCCTTGACATGATCACTAGGAGTGGTCTGATTCTCTCCAGTAAAGTATGGAATGTTCTTCAGTGCTGCAACTGGGATTGGATTTTGTGCATTGAGAGCAAGTGGGTTGCTTAGTGAAATTGACATATGGGTTGTGTTGTGCCATTCTAATTGGCCTTAGAACCCTTGTTGATTGGATGAAAGGTCTACCAGGTGGAGGAGTTGATAGAGTTATGTTTGGTGGAGATGGAGACCTTTGGATTCTTCTTCCTCTTGGTCTTCTTCTTGGAGATAATTGTAGATACTTAAACAATACTTCTTCTTCTCGAACTCTTGACCTTGTGGTGATTCTTCTCATGATTTTTCAGGTATGTACTGCTAAAACCAGCTGATTCTTCTTCCTTGGAGTTGCCAGATGTGCAATTCAGGGCTCTTTTAAGCAAGAACTTGCAAAAATGCACCTCAATTTTGTTGAAATGAGGATGAAGACCTCATAGTGTTCCACTTTGGGTGTGCCAAAACTATTAGTGCAAATCAGTAGCACCCATGGATGTTGATCAGGTTTCTAGTTTGACATTTGGACATCCAGTGTGATTACACAACATTGAATCTTTTCCCCAAGTGTGGGACTTGTAAAAGTGGGAAAAAAATCTCCAGATTAGAGGCTGGTTCCTCAACTCCTCTATTCAAGTGTGCATAACATTCTGTAGAGAGTTTACCTATGACTTAATCAGATCATGCCAAGGAGACAGGGTTGAGAAAATGTAAGAATAAACCTAGTCTAAATGAGATGATGCACCAAAGGAGTGGTAGACATCTACCACTGCAAAACATACTGAGAATCCACAAGAAAATACAAAGCATAAAACATGCACAAATTATCAAAATGTAATGAAAGGTCGGGAAATAATGATGAATATAAGAAAGGATTGAGTAGATTTAATCGCAGAGCATACATTCTCATTACATCTCCAATACAGTGCATTACAATGACCAAGAGGCAAAAGAAGTACAGTATTTGCATGGAAAGGTAAAGAAACTCCACAAATTTTCCAAAGGTGGAAGAAAAGGGAAGTTACAAGGCTAGAAAATTGTTCAACTAACTCGAGAAATGAACCCATTCGACTTCTTACAATGCCCATTCGCGCTTAAGAGAGAGAGAAACACGGGAAAACATGAGAAATTTTTCAATCACCAACCAAATTCATAACAAACAACATGGGTATCCTTAAAAGTCCATTCTCGATGTTTTTGACCATCTTTGGGAGAGAATGTGAGCCATGCTGCATTAAAAATGGTGGTTGAAATGTCATTTTTATTCATTTCCACGTGCCAGAGGTGTTTTCCAATTTTGTCTCTCCAAAATCCACCAAAACACAAAATTGACCCTGGAATCATGTAGAGAATTTCACCATCTTTCGATTGATATAAAGAACTCCCAAAACAAAGCTCTGGATTGAAATTTATGCCGATTTGAAAATCTAGGGAAAAACAGGGCCAAAATGGGTTGGCCAGCCGAAAATTTGAAATTTTCCCACTTTTTACATTTGGGAAAATTTCCCCAAAAATCTCCTTGCCCTGCCACACCTAGTGCCACGTGACATGATTTGATTTTTTGCGGGCCTTTCCTACTTCTTTTCCATCATTTCAGTCTTTGGAAAATTTTCCAAAAATTCTCCACCGGCTGGATGACCCGAGGACACGTGACACGATGCGATTAGCCGCGAGCATTTTCTCCTAAATTTTTACCACCTGACCATTTTACCGAATGGGACACATGGTGAGATCCCATTGGATGTGGGTCTTTATGCTCATTTTCCCTTGTGGGCTTGCCTTGTGTTTTTTTCCACCACGTGGACATGTGGCATGGTCCTATTGGCTCAGGTTTTGGGGGATGGGCTCTCCCTTTCAATATTTCCTTTGATTTTTCTTTGGGAAAAATTCCCAACTTTCCCCACACTTCGTTGTTCTTGGGACACGTGGTGAGCTCCCATTAGACGCGGGCCTTGGGGGCAAACATTTCTCCTTTGCGCTAACCTTTGGGAAATTTTCCCACTTCTCCCCGCCACTCACGATGTTCCATCGCCCCGGGACACGTGGCTGTCCTCATTGGTTCAAGTTTTGGGGGGTGGGGTTTCTTTTTGATTTTTTCACACTTAGGTGAAAAGGAAAATTTCCTCTTATACCTCCAGCACCTGGTGCCATGGTGACACGTGGCTTGTTCTGATTTGATGGTGGGCCTACGGGCCAAAATATCCCCTAAGCGCCTCCTTTAAACACTTTGGAAAACATTCTTTTCTTTCTCTACCAATTTAATGCCCGACATCCCCTGGGACACATGGCATGATCCTATTCACCGGCGGGCCATTGGGTTGAAAAATTCCTTCGAAACCTTGCCAAACACTTGGCAAAATTCCAAGTTTATCTCGCACGGTTTGACCTTCCGAGGACACGTGGCTTGATCTGATTGGCTCGGGCTTTTCTTGGAGATTTTTCCATGGTGCCAATACTTAGTAAAATTTATAAATTTTCCTCCACCCTATACCACTACGATTGCTAATGTGGCACTCTCGATTGGGTGGTGGGCTGTCGAGGAAAATTTCCCATAAAAACTCCGCCGAGCCATAACTTCAAAAATACATGGAGTTAGGAGGAAAACTTTACCTTCTCGGAAAGCCGAGAAAGAGCTCTATCCAATGGTGTCATTTCTAGAAGGTTTTTAGTTCCTAAAAATAATAATATTATGACTAAGGCACAAGAGAGGAAGGAATGAAGGGAGTTAGCCACAAAATGAGCAAGGGGCTCATTTTGGATAACAATTTTGGTGACTCAGAGGGTCATCTACCTCTTTGGATGAAGTTACCAGTTTCCTAAAGTAATCTATTGGGCATGGAGTCATAAAATTCTCTCGCTTGGTACCCCTTCTAATTAGGAAAATGCAAGGAGGGAGATGGAGGGTAGAATGCCATCCGATTGGAGCAAGGCTTGCATGAAACATATTTCTGGAACAACATGCTTGTGCCAAAGAACTTAGGGAAAGAAAAGCTAATCTAAAAAAACAATGTGCATAAGCACTTGGAGGAAAGAAAACCTAAGCTAATATGTACGGTGGTGGATAATTTTCCTCGATGAAGCAATGCTTCGATGGATTCCATTGACTGGAATCTATAGTTCTTCACCATCCAATGTAGACAATTGGAAGGCATTACTATCCTGACACTTTGTGACCATGTATGGGCCACTCCAAATGGCATCAAATTTTGAATGCCTCCCCGGTTTTTCTCTGTCTGCATCCCATTTTAACAGTAGATCTCCAACTTGGAAAGATCTATCCTTGGCCTTTCTATCAAAGGTATTCTTGATCAAGGATTGATCTTTCTCCATTGCTTGGGATGCCTCGATCTCCGATTTCTCGGAGCTCCATCAAGTCGCATACCTAAGCGCCATGGGTCCAAATTCCAAAAACTCCAACCGCTTCATGACTTCAAATGTTGGCAACTCAAGTGACATGGGAAAAATTTCCTCTCTTCCATAAACAAGCTTGAATGGATAATTACTGTAGATATCCTTGGATTTATCCTATCAAGAGTCCTCTTGATGATTCTTAACAAGTTCTTGTTTGTAGATTTTGCTTGGCCATTACCCTAAGGATAATAATTTGATGAAGTGCTTAGGTAGATCCCATTCTTGATAGCCCATTCAGTTACCTTGGACCCAATGAATTCCAATGCATTATCTAATATTATTGTAGTAGGTATGCCAAATCTGGTTGATATCCCTTCATAGAAGTCTAGGATGCTAGATTCATTTGCTTCCTTGAGTGCTACTGCTTCAGTCCACTTGGTGAAGTAATCTGTTGCTGTTAGAATCCACTTGTGTCCTTAGCTTCAATTTGGGTTAATGATTCCAATGAATTCCAAACCCCATTGCATGAATGGCTTGTCAACTGAAATTGGATGTAATGGAAGGGCAACTAGTCTCTCCTTATCTGTGAAGAATGCACAATTCTTTCACCTCTTGATCCATGCATAACAATCACTGAAAATCTTGGGCCAATAATAGCCAACCCTCATGATATTAAGAGCTGTCACTCTTGGTGCAAAATGACCACCAGCTGGTCCACCGTGGAACTATTCCAACACTCGTGAATCTGATTTTTCCCAACGCATCTCAAAGAACACTCCATTCACATTCCTTTTGAATAAAACACCATCAATAAGAGCATATGGGACAGCCTGCAATCTGAAATGTCTTCTTTTGGTTTTATTCATTTTTGGAGGGCATAGGCCTATGTGTAGGAATTGCATTATGTCTTCGGTCCAGCAAGGAGTGAGGACACCATCATTTTCTTCTTGAATGCTTCCTTGTTCATGGTTGTCTTGCAACACCAAAACAACCTCTTTTTCATTACATGCTTCCTTTTGTTTGTTAAAGACCAGCTGCTCACACAATCCTTTTCTCTCGACCAACTTGGTGAATTTTATCTCAATGTCATACTCCATGGCATGAGTAATCCACCCTGCTCTCTTTTCATTCAGGTCTTTATTGAGGAGGAAGTCTTTAACTCCCATATGAGAAACCAAGTTGAATCTTGTTGTTTTAAACTAGATGCTTAAATTTCTTCAATCTCCTAATCATGCTAGAACATCCTTCTCAATGAAGGAATATCTCACCTTATAGTCCTCCGGGCTTTGGCTGAAGAAAGCAATTGGCTACTCATCATTGTCTTTTATTTCTGTTGTACCAAAATTGCAGAAATAGTATCATCACCTCCAAATGCATAGAGGATGAAATCTTTGGAGAAATCTAGGTTAATGAGAGTTAGAGTTTGTGAGATAGCTTCTTTGATTGCTTCAAAACTTTCCTTTCCTTATACCATCCATTTGAAAGCTATGCTTTTCTTTAACATCTTGGTGATAGGCTTGACTAGGGCTGCAAAATTTTAGACAAACCTCCGAACAAAATTTATTCTTCCCAAGAAAATCTGAAGGGCTTTCTTATGACTTGGAAATGGTAGTGCTCTTATGGCTTCAACTCTTTCTAGATCAATTACTAACCCTTGTTTGGAGACAATGTGGCCAAGGAGCTTTCCTTCATGAACTAGAAAAATACACTTTTTGGGATTCAAGGATACCCCAAATATTCTACACCTTTGGAATACTTGTCTTAAATGAAAGAGATGGTCTACTGCATTTTTTGAAAAAACAATGATATCATCAAGATATATCAGCACCATGTTGTTAATCAAATCCTTGAATGCCATGTCCATTGCCCTTTGGAATGTAGCCCAAACATTGGACAACCCAAATGACATCTTTCTATATGCATAGGTCCCCCATTTGGTTGTGAAGGATGTCTTGAATTGATCCTCCTCCTTCACCATAATCTGATTGTACCCTGAATAGCCATCAAGCAATGAAAACCTCTCAGAGCCAGCAACAACTTGTAAAATCTGCTCCATGGAAGGAAGTGGGTAATGATCCTTGAGAGATGCTCTATTCAAATATCTAAAGTCAATACACAATCTAATTTCTCCACTCTTCTTTCTAACTAGAACCGGGTTGGCCGCCCAACTAGAATGCTTGATAGGAAATATGATACTTGCCTCTATCAACTTATTCAATTCTTTTCTCATGAGAGGCTCTAGGTGCGGATTGACTGGACTTTGTTTTTTCCTAGTGGGTTTAGCACTTGGGTCCAATTCAATAGTGTGTTGAGCTAACTTGGGATTGAAACCTTTCAAATCTTCATAGCTCCAAGAAAACACACCAGGGAATTCTTGACAATCCTGTTTGAACTCATACCTTTCTTGCTCAATTGTCATTTTGCCAATTTGGAGTGACTTGCCTTCTTCCACCAAGATGGGCACTGAATCTTCTCGCTTGACTTGGATGTTCACTTTCTCCTTCCTAAACTGATCATTGGGATTGAAAATGGACTCCAAAGTGACAATTCTCTTTGGTAGTTTGTTGGTTCGCAGCTGTACCACTCGATCACCATACTCTTGTTCTAACTTTTCCTGATTTTTAGCTGAGAACTCAGCCTCTTCTTGTAAGAAATGGATGATTTGTTGATAATTTTCAAACACTTACCAACTTACATTATTGTTTGGCACTGAAGGCCTTACAATCACATGAATTCTTGGTTGTACTTTTTCTTTCTTGATTCTTTCAACAACATCAAAGGCTGCTCCAACTGCTGCAACCCTATCAGTAGCTTGGTTCTCTTTCCTAGGGATGGACTTGATGCTAAAGCCCTCAAAATCTTCAATGAGGTCCCACACCCTATTTTTGTAGCACTTGAGAAGATCATTCTTGGCAGCATGCTTCCCCTTAACTTGGTTGAAAATCAGCTCACTTTGTCACAAAAAGTTTGCAAGTTCTTTATTCCTCCCTTGATTGACCAATGCAACCCTTGTATCAAGGCTTCATATTCAGCAAGTGTTATTAAAATATGTAAACTAAAATCTAAAAGCTAAATAATACCAAATTCCTTGAGGTGAAACAAGCATAGCTCCCCCTCCTGCACCTTTTCTACTTCTTGATCCATCAAATAACAATTGTCATACCTCATTATCATCCTTGTGGTCTGGCTTGGTGATGCTAGGAATAGGCTGATTTTCTTCATGCATGCAATAGACTCCTAGCTTAGATTCTTCTATTTCTTGATAAGGATCAAAAGCATGCACCTTTCTTTCCCATTCATCAAGATTAAAATCTGGGATGATTCTAACATTGGTGTTAGCTTCATCAGTGCTTGGATAATCCTCTTGATCAAACTTAGTTGAACAATTGGTACTGATTTGGCTTGGAGTGTGAGGCTCAATGTGACAGTTTGTAATAGGCTTAGATCTGATTGTGGCCTTACTTCCATATCTTGTTCCAAACAACATGTGTGACCAATCAGCAGATAAGTAACATCCAATCTTAGCTATGAAATCCCTTGACAAACATAGGGCAAAAAGTGGTGGAAGATCTATCACCGAGACATCTTGAAAAACAACAACGGTGGGGCATGCATACAAAGTGAGACTCAAGTTTTTAATCACTCCTACTATTGTTACTAATGTCCCATCCAATTGCACTAACCCTTTGGATATGACTTCATATTGAAGCCCCAACTGATTGGCTATTTGTTTAGGCATTATTGAACTACTTGCTCTAGAATCAATCATGCGGTTGTGTACTAAATGGCTTCCAATAATCACTAAAACATAGAATGGAGGGGGCTTCAACATTTTACCTTGTTATCCTTCATGATTCCCTTCGGGATGGGCAGAATTTGTGAGTACCTTTTTTTGCATTTGGGTCTGTTGATTTGAAGTTGACCGAGTCCTTTATGGCAAACTTGTAGCAAATCTCTTTGGCCTAGGATGGATAGTAATTCCCACATTGATATATTTACATTTTCTTCTCCATCGATCAATGATGTTGAATGGGGATGAAGAATGCCTCTTCCTTCCTCTAGCTTTCACATTCTTTCCTTGAACATGGGTAGCAACAACTTGCATCTAGGTTGGCTTAGGAGCTGGTTTGGGTGGCCCTTGCACGTTTGGGCGCATTTTTTTCCAATAGTTTTTAGAGTGGTAGAAGGTTGTGGATTACTTGGAGCCAATGGCTTTCATTCACCCAAATTTCTCCTTTTCGACATTGTGTTGGCTGCAACACTTTGAGAGATTGTTTGATTCATACCACATAAATCTTCTACTTGCCCGGTTACAAATGTGGTATCATTTGGAGCTGATTATTGCTGGGATTTCTTGCTTGTTTATTTTTCTGGACTCCCTTCACACTCCAGATCCTGTTGTTGTTACCATCAAGGCTTGATTTAGAGCACCATTAAAGCACATAGGACTGGTTGTGAGGTTCATTGCATGGGAAACATCGTCAACACCAATCCGACACTATGATAATTCTTCACCGGGAACTCCTCGTGCTATGATTATTAACTAATGCACAACTCTTAGTTTGGTGGATGTAATATGGAAACACAACAACAAACATAACACAAGAATACCATAGACTATGATAAGAAGGAATAATGATAAATCTGAAATATCAGTGTAAATTATAATATCAACATGAAATTGTTACAATCTCACCCATGAGGTTCTTCAAGTGTTATTAACTTCACTTGCCTTCAAACAATAACTATGAGAGAAACTTCACAATTACACCTCTTAATGGCTTCTTTAACACACCTTAAAAATGATGGCTTCCTTTACACACTTACTCATACAATATTTCTCACTACTTCGCTCTCTATGCTAAATGAGTGGGGGCGTGGCCTCTTTATTTATAGGAATTCAGGTTTATCCACCTTATCTCTAAGATAGGATAGGAAATATCTTCCGGCCAATCATATTCCATGCTTAAACTCTTGCCTTTACATGTAGGCTTATCTTCTAAGATAAGATAAACCTTATCATCTCACATGGGTTCCACCTTTTTAGACTTTTCCACAAATAAAATATACAAAATATTTATGACATCACTCTTTGTCCTTATTACAAATATAATATTTCTAATTCCTTATCATGTAGACCTTACTTCTCTACATATCCTAACTTTGAAATTTTAACATTCTTGGACCACTTACGACAAGTATTTACTTTTTACAACATTCCTATTGTACTTTGGTTTTACCATACTCTACATTATTGGTGGCACCATCTTTGACGCCATATTTTCTATTGGATGCCACTACTAATTATACTTAACAACATCCTATTCCTAATACATAAATTAATAAAATAGAAATTACGGAGGAAAATTTTAATGTCGACATTTTCCCTCTTCCTAACTTCTACTCCGTCCTCGGAGTAGACTCTTATGGACATTCTGAAGATGGTTCTTGGAAAATATTTAACTTTTCATGGTTGACCCATTTTGTAATGGGAGTACCATCCAATTCCTCCAATCGATATGTACCATTTTCATGCACAGCTACTATTTTGTAGGGCCCCATCCACTTTGGAAGAAATTTTATCTGTCTTCTTTTTTGTATACGGAATCATATAATAGAACCAAGTCATTCCCATGAAATGGAGAGCAATAGATCTTTTGATCAAAGTATTCCTTCTACTTCATTTTATTCTTATAGCTTGTATCCTTCACTATTTCCCTCATTTCCTCTAGCAAATGAAGATGTACCAACCTTTCTTTTATTGAATCACTTTCATCCATCCTTTCATTTTTCATAACTCTCATAGTGGGAATATCAAACTCAATAGGAAGAACTGGATCAATTCCATAAGCCAAATGAAATGGGGAGTATCATGTTGCTGACTTTGATGTTGCCCTTTATGCCCACAATGCTGCATGAATCCTTTTATCCCACTTATGTACCTGCAAGGCTACATCTTTTGCTAGAATTTGACACAACACAAAATTTATTCATTCCACCTGTCCATTTGTGCTTGGCTTGTATGTTGTTGCCTTCCTTTTCTTAATAGAAAACTTGTTGACTAGGGCTTATACCACCTCATTAATGAAGTGGCTTCCTTGATCTGCATTACAATTTCTAATGGGCAACCAAATCTGGTCACAATGCGTTCATATATGAACCTTGCCACTTCATTCATGGAAGTTGTTTTCAATGGCCTAGCTTCAACCCACTTGGTTAAATAATTTGTGGCAACTACAATATACTTATTTTGGCATCGGGTAGTTGGAAGTGGACCTAAAATGTCTATTCCCCACTTTTCAAAGGGACCAAGTGGAAGAATAGGGCATAATGGAGCTGATGAAGTCTTACGGTTACCATGTGTTTGACAAATATCACATGTCTTACAATAATTATAACAATCTCTAAAAAGAGTGGGCCAGTGATAACTTGCGTCCAAGATCCTTCTTGCTGTAAGTTGTCTAGAGAAGTGTCCTCCACATGTACCATTGTGGAATTCTTCTATCAGCTCCTTCCCTTGATCACATCTAACTGCCCTCTTGTATTGTCCATCAGGTCCTATTCAAAATAATACTCCATGCAGAATAGAATATGGATCGACTGGCTTGAGTAATCTTCCTCTTAGTCTTTGCATTAGCACCATCAAGAAACTTGAATTCATTTAGATAATTCCAAATATCTATGTATTCACTAGGGATTGTGTCAAGAGATAACAATGTTGCATCTGGGAAATCATCATCATCACAAGGTGAACCTAAACCATCATAGGCTCGAGAGAGTGCATCTGCATTGACATGCTTCTTTCCTGGCCTATCTATAATATCAAATTCAAATTCTTGTAGAAAAATTATCCATCTTGCTATCCTCCTGATGGGTTAGGCTTATTGACAATATATTTTAGAGCCTGATGATCTATTACAACTATAAATTTCTACCCTAGCAAGTAATTTCTAAACTTCTTTACAAGGCAAAAATGATAGCTAGAGCCTCTTTTTCGATTCTGATATAATTTACCTTAGCACTACTCATTTTCTGCTCCCAAAGTAAATTGGATGATCATTCCCATTTTCATCCTTTTGGCTCAGTACTTCCTAGTGCTGCATCGAGGCATCGGTATACACAATGAAAGGCTTTCTCAATCTGGATTCTTTAAAACATGTGAAGACACGGGGCTTCCTTTAGTTGTTCAAAAGCTTCATGCGCCTTATTTCTGGTTCATAAGTAACATCCTTCTTGAAGCTGGGTTAGTGGGTCATGTAATCTTTGAGAAATTCTTGATGAACCTTCTATAGTAACCCACATGGATTAAAAATGATCTCAACTTACTTCTATTCATAGGAAATGGTAACTCTTTGATTTTTAAACTTTATCGGGATCATGTACCAATACCATCTATGGATCAACATGCCCTAACAAAATGCCTTTAGAACATCCAAAGACACACTTTGTAGGGTTTAGTGAGGCTTGTGCTTCATCTAACCTTTGAAATGTTGTCTCCATCTAGTGCAGGTGGTCCATCTTACTCCCATAGATGCAAAAATCATCCAGAAATACTCTGATGAAGTTCCTAATGTAGGGTTCAAACACCCTATTCATCAAGCGTTGGAACATTGTTGGAGCATTACACAACCCAAAAGGCATAACTCTATAAGAAAACATTCCCCAAGGAGTGGTGAACATGGTCTTCAGTTGATCTTTCTCTGCTATATGAACTTGGTTGTATCTTCTATATCCATCAGCAAAACTATAGCACTCTTGGCCAACTACTTCATCCAAAATTTGATCTGAGAATGGAAGAGGGTAATGATCCTTCTTTGTTGCCTTATTGAGCTTCCTATAATCAACAAAAATGCGTAGCTTCCCATTCTTTTTTATTGAGATCACTATGGGAGAAACCCATTATGAATTCTCCACAAATATAAATCTGCATCAAGCAACTTATCTATTTCTTCTTTTACGAGTCTTGAAAAATTATGATTCATTCTATATGGCATTTGCTTTATGGGCTTAGCACCATCTACCAGCTCAACAGAATGTTCTACCCAATTTACTTGACGGAGTTCCTTGTAATCAAAAGTGAATATGTGTATGTACCTTTGAAAGAGTTAGAGGTAGGATTCTTTCTCACTCTCCATCACAGCATCACCAATCTTTATTTTTTGGAGACGATCATCAATTTCTTCTTCAGATAATTTTATGGGATCATGAGTCGGTGTGACTGGAAGGATATCCATGACCAAAACATCAACCTCACTTTCTTCATCTTCAGTGTCCACTTCACTAGTACTCGAGTAATCAGAGGATGTCCAATCATCAGTTTCATCACTTGAATCCACAGGTTCTGCCTTATGATGCCGAGGGATCACGTTTATCTTCACCCTCTCTCTACCACGTCCAAGTGTCATGAAGCCTTCATTCCAGTAGTTTCTTGCATGAACTCTCCTTAGCCATGGTCTTCCCAACAACATTGGGTATGCAACAATACCATTTTCATCACACGAAAGTCTACCACACATACAAAACCCATAACGGATATTTCCACATTTGAGACTACACCTTACGGTTTAGTTTTCCTTTATTTAATGACCTTAACATAAGTGTTGAGGGCGATCAATTTTAAACCCAACATATTCATACTGAGACTCGGTCATTACATTAAGCTGTATCACCTCCATCAACTAAGACATCATGAATTGAAATACCATTACATAATACCTCGGCTTGTGGGCGTAGGGATCCGCCTCTGCCTCCAAAAGCAGGGACCTTAACCTCCTTCCTTCGTTGAGCATTGAGTCCACTTTGCAGCTCCGCCTTTTCTCAAAAGACATAGCCAAGAGTTGACCATATGTAATATTTGCAAGCCTTTAGGATAGATCGTCTAAGATGGAGTATGGTCCTTGTCCCTATGAAATCAAAAAATCCTACACACCCAACTTTCTTCTCCTATGTTTCTTACTAGTTTCTCCTTTCATCTTCTTAGGATCATTTCCATCTTGGTTATCTTTTTCTTTCTTTCTTTTTATTACAAACACATCTACTTCATTATTTATGCTCTTATCTACTACATCAAAAGAATTCACAGGTGCTTTCCCTTTATCATTATCTCTTGTACCAGATGTAGAAGCTCTATACGGATAATTATACTTATAATGACCCTTTTTATAACAACCATAACATACTGACTTCAGAAATATTTCTTTTGGACCTCTATCTCCTCCTGAGAACTAAATTTTTTTCCTTGAAGAAGATTAATAGTTAAGCGACCCATCTTTGAGCGAGATCTTCATACTCGGTAGATGTACTAGGAGAAGGATTTGTGCTCACGAGAGTGGTTGTGGATTACGGACCAAAGGTCTTTGGTGTAGGCTCTACTTTAGCAACAATTTCTTTGGGCTCCTCTTCCATGCTTTCTTCTTGCCTTCTTGCAATCTCCTTTGCTTGTTCAATGGTAGTTGGGTGGTCATACTTCACTCATTGTCTGATCTTTGGCTTCATCCCAAGAATGAAGTGCTTACAGAGGAGATTATTCACGCCATTCATTAACCCATCCGCTAATCCTTCCTTCCGGATCTAGGCATCGAGCTTCCTCCTTAGCTCTAGAACACAAGCATGATAATCCCTTATCTTCTCCTTCTCTCCTTGGGCTAGCTTTGTGATATCGATCATGAGATCTGCATATTTCTATTGTTCATCAAATTCTTCAAGAAAAATTTTAGTTAATAAATCCCATGAGTTTTTCACATTATCACCTAGTGTTTCAAACCACCTAAAATTTGAACCATCCAAAAAGGTAGGAAAAATTCAGTCCATTGTTCCCTTCTTATAAGGACATTACAAATACAAGATCGTTTAAACTCTTGAATGAAAGAGGAAGCATCTTCATTATATTGGGCTGAAAAACATGAATCTTCCCCATTTCCAAAAGTAACCACGGTGAAATACCAACCCACAAGTATAATCAATATGAATTATGTGCACAAATAATTGGAATCACTATAATAGAAAATAGAAATGATCACAATAAACTATGGTAAAACTTGACTTACTGCGGTAAAATATGAATTTACTGTGGTAAACACTATTCATAGTAAAAAGTGAAGTTACTGCGGTAAAAATTGACTTTACTGCGGTAAATACTATTCACGGTAAAAAGTGA
This sequence comes from Taxus wallichiana var. yunnanensis, assembly GCA_018340775.1. Classification (NCBI taxonomy): domain Eukaryota; kingdom Viridiplantae; phylum Streptophyta; class Pinopsida; order Cupressales; family Taxaceae; genus Taxus; species Taxus wallichiana. Next base: position 324,177,824 of record CM031238.1, on the reverse strand, counting down.
CTTTACCATGGTAACTACTATGCACAGTAAAAACAAGGTTACCCTCCAAATGTTTTTTGACTAAGTGGGAATATTTCTCTAGAAAATCCACCAACAAGGAATGGTCTGGCAGAACGGAACCAAAATGTCAACACCAATCCGGCACTATGATAATTCTTCATCGAAAACTCCTCGTGCTATGATTATTAACTAATGCACAGCTCTTAGTTTGGTGGATGTAATATGGAAACACAACAACAAACATAACACAAGAATACCATAGACTATGATAAGAAGGAATAATGATAAATCTAAAATATCAGTGTAAATTATAATATCAACATGAAATTGTTACAATCTCACCCATGAGGTTCTTCAAGTGTTATTAACTTCACTTGCCTTCAAACAATAACTATGGGAGAAACTTCACAATTACACCTCTTAATGGCTTCTTTAACACACCTTCAAAAATGATGGCTTCCTTTACACACTTACTCATACAATATTTCTCACTACTCTCTCTCTCTCTATGCTCAATGGGGGTGGCCTCTTTATTTATAGGAATTGAGCTTATCCACCTTATCTCTAAGATAGGATAGGAAATCTCTTTCGGCAAATCATATTCCATGCCTAAACTCTTGCCTTTACATGTAGGCTTATCTTCTAAGATAAGATAAACCTTATCATCTCACATGGGTTCCACCTTTTTAGACTTTTCCACAAATAAAATATACAAATATTTCTAATTCCTAATCATGTGACATCACTCTTTGTCCTTATTACTTTTTACAAAATTCTATTGTACTTTTTATTCTACAAGTACTTACATTATTGGTGGCACTTTGCATCTTGATGGTCCCGTTATCTTCTATTAGATGCCACTACTAATTATATAATATTTGGGTGGTCTTTAAGGCTGAAATATGGATGCCTGGATTGGGTGGTCTTTAAGGCTGATATGGAGGTTGAGCTTGAGGCTGATAAGAAGGTTTGAAACTTTGGGCTTCTTTGTCTCTTGAGTGTAACTAGCTCATTACCTAAATTTTGTAATTGCTTCATGACTTCTTGAAGTTCATTTGGAGCACTAGAAGATGAAGTAGAAGCTTCATTTGAATTTTGATTTCTAGGAGTAGGAATAGGAGTTAGGTTAGGCACTTGATTAGTGCTTGGACTTTTTAAATTTGGGTACAATGGAGTGGGAGGCCTAGGCACTAGCTTGCCAGCTTGGATCAAACAATTTTCATCTCTAATGGCAATGCTATAAGCAGCAAGGATAGTTGTGCCTCCCATGGATTGAATTATCATAGATATATCATAATGTAAAGCTTTAAGGTAATATAGAAAAGCACCTTCTCTTGTTTGCCTTACTACCATTGGAATTCTCTCCCGGTCCTTTGGAATCGAAGTTGAAGTCGACATGACTGCTCATAGGGAGCTCTCTTGATAGTTGTCAATTTTTCCAAAAGGGACAAGTTGTCTCCTTTCTCTCCGAACTTCTCATGGAGGGCTATACATAGTTGGTTCCAATTTTGGATAGAACCTAAAGTAAGGCTCTGAACCAACCTGCAAAGCCTTCCATTTGAATGAATATGCCAGCGAGTTTGATAGCAACTTGCATCTCATCAATCTCATGGATTACACAAATATTAGCAATATCCTTGACATGATCACAAGTGAGTGGTCCGATTCTCTCCGAGTAAAGTATGGAATGTTCTTGGTGCTACCGGGATTAGATTTTGTGAATTGAAAGCAAGTGGGCTCTGCTAGTGAAATTGATATATGGGTTGTGTTATGCCATTATGATTGGCCTTAGAACCCTTGTTGATTGAATGAAAGGTCTGAGGTGGAGGAGTTGATACAGTTCTATTTGGTGGAGATGGAGACCTTTGGATTCTTCTTCCTCTTGGTCTTCTTCTTGGAGATAATTGTAGATACTCAAACAATACTTCTTCTTCTCTAGCTCTTGACCTTGTGGTGATTCTTCTCATGAGTTTTCAGGTTCCAGATTTACTAAAACCAGCCCATTCTTCTTCCTTGGAGTCGCCAGATGTGTAATTCAGGGATCTTTTAAGCAAGAACTTGCAAAAAATGCACATCAATTTTGTTACAATGAAGATGAAGACCTCATAGTGTCCCCCTTTGGGTGTGCCAAAACTATTAGTACAAATCGGTAGCACCCCTAGATGTTGATAAGGTTTCTAGCTTGACATTTGGACATCCAAAGTGTGATTGCACAACATTGAATCTTTTCCCCAAGTGTGGGACTTGTAAAAGTGGGAAAAGAATCTCCAGTTACAGGTGGTTCCTCAACTCCTCTATTCAAGTGTGCATAACATTCTGCGCAGAGATTTTACCTATGACTTAATCGGATCATGCCAAGGAGACAGGGGTTGAGAAAATGTAGGAATAAACCTAGTCTAAATGAGGTGATGCACCAAAGGAGTGGTAGACATCGCCACTACAAAACATATAGAATCCACAAGAAAATACAGCATAAAACATGCACAAATTTTCAAAATGTAATGAAAGGTCGGGAAATAATGATGAATATATGAAAGGATTGAGGAGATTTAATCGCAAAGCATACATTCTCATTACATCTCCAATACAAAGTGCATTACAATGACCAAGAGGCAAAAGAAGTACAGTATTTACATGGAAAGGTAAAGAAACTCTAAAAATTTGCCAAAGGTGGAAGAAAAGGGAAGATTCTACAGGGCGAGAAAATTGTCCAACTAACTCGAAATGAACCCATTCTGACTTCTTACAATGCCCATTCAAGCTTAGGAGAGAGAAACACGGGAAAACATGAGAAAGCTTTCAACCACCAACCAAATTCATAATAAACAACATGGGTATCCTTAAAAGTCCATTCCTTGATGTTTTTGACCATGCTGGGAGAGAATGCGAGCCATGCTGCATTAAAAATGGTGGTTGAAATGTCATTTTTGTTCATTTCCACATGCCAGAGGTGTTTTCCAATTTTATCTCTCCAAAATCCACCAAAACACAAAATTGACCCTAGAATCATGTAGATAATTTCACCATATTTCCATTGATATAAAGAACACCCAAAACGAGCTCTGGATCAAAAGTTATGCCCATTTGAAAATCTAGGGAAAAACAGGGCCAAAATGGGTTGTCGGACTGAAAATTTGAAATTTTCCCACTTTTTGCATTTGGGAAAATTTCCCCAAAAATCTCCATGCCCCACTGCTCTGTGCTACATGGCATGATTTGATTTGTTGTGGGCCTTTCCTACTTCTTTTCCATCGTTTCAATGTTTGGAAAATTTTCCAAAAATTATCCACCGTCTGGATGACCCGAGGACACGTGGTATGATGTGATTCGCCGCGGGCATTTGCTCCTAAATTTTTACCACCCTGACCATTTTCCCTGAACGAGACATGTGGCGAGATCCCATTAGATGCGGGTCTTTATGCTCATTTTTCCCTGTGGGCTTGCCTTGTGTTTTTTTGCCACCACGTGGACACGTGGCATGGTCTTATTGGCTCAGGTTTTGGGGGATGGGCTCTCCCTTTCAATATTTCCTTTGATTTTTCTTTGGGAAAAATTCCAAACTTTCCCCGCACTTCGTTGTTCTTGGGAAATGTGGTGAGCTCCCATTAGACGCGGGCCTTGGGGGCAAACATTTCTCCTTTGCACTATCCTTTGGGAAATTTTCCCACTTCTCCCCGCCACTCTGATGTTCCGCTGCCCCCTGGGACACGTGGCTGTCCTCATTGGTTTGGGTTTGAAGGGATCGTGCTTGGGGGTAGGATTTCTTTTTTATTTTTTCACACTTAGATGAAAAGGAAAATTTCCTCTTGTACCTCTGCCCCCTAGCGCCGCGGTGACACGTGGCTTGTTCTGATTTGATGGTGGGCCTGCGGGCCAAAATATCCCCTTAGCGCCTCCTTTAAACACTTTGGCAAAAATTATTGTCTTTCTGCACCAATTCGACGCCTAACATCCCCTGGGACATGTGGCATGATCCTATTTTCCGGCGGGCCATCGGGTCGAATTTTTCCTTCTAAAACCTTGCCAAACACTTGGCAAAAATTCCAAGTTTATCTCTGCCAGTTTGACCTTCCGAGGACACGTGGCCTGATCTGATTGGCTCGAGGATTTTCTTGGAGATTTTTCCATGGTGCCAATACTTAGTAAAATTTATAGATTTTCCTCCACCCTCTGCCACTCTGATTGCTGATGTGGTGCTCTTTGATTATCACATCATTTTGGCGAGCTGTCAGGGAAAAACTCCCACAAAAACTCCGCCGAGCCATAACTTCAAAAATACATGGAGTTAGGAGGAAAACTTTACCTTTCTGGAAAGATGAGAAAGAGCTCTATCCAATGGTACCATTTCCAGAAGGTTTTGAGTTCCTAAAAAGCAAAAAATTATGACTAAGGCACAAGAGAGGAAAGAATGAAGGGAGTTAGCCACAAAATGAGCAAGGGGCTCATTTTGGATAACAATTTTGGCGACTCAGAGGGGTCATCTACCTGTTGGATGAAGTTACCAGTTTCCTGAAGCAATCCATTGGGCATGGGGTCATAAAATTCTATGCTTGGTACCCCAATTGATTAGGACAATGCAAGGAGGGAGATGGAGGGTAGAACGCCATCTGATTGGAGTAAGGCCTGCAAAACATATTTCCTGGAACAACAAGCTTGTGCCAAAGAACTTAGGGAAAGAAAAGCTAATATAAAACAAAACAATGTGCATAAGCACTTGGAGGAAAGAAAACCTAAGCTAATATGTACGGGGTGGATAATTTCCTTGATAGCAATGCTTGGATGGATTCCCATTACTGGAATCGTAGTTCTTCACCATCCAATGTAGACAATTGGAAGGCATTGTTGTCCTTACACTTTGCGACCATGTATGGGACACTCCAAATGGCAATGCTATAAGCAACAGGATAGTTGTGCCTCCCATGGATTGAATTATCATAGAAATATCAGAATTTAAAGCTTTAAGGTAATATAGAAAAGCACCTTCTACTCTTGGCCTTACTACCATTGGAATTCTCTCCTAGGTCCTTTGGAATTTGAAGTTGAAGTCGGAACAATGCTGCTCATAAGGAGCTCTCTTGATAGTTGTCAATTGTTCCAAAAGGGACAAGTTGTCTCCTTTCTCTACGAGGCTTGCTCATGGAGGGCTATACATAGCTGGTTCCAATTTTGGATAGAACCTGAAGCAAGGCTCCTGAACCACTGCAAAGCCTTCACTTTGAATGAATATGCCAGCAGTTTGATAGCAACTTGCATCTCATCAATCTCATGGATTACACAAATATTATCAATATCCTTGACATGATCACCGAGGAGTGGTCGATTCTCTCGAGTAAAGTATGGAATGTTCTTGATCTGCAACCGGGATTGGATTTTGTGCATTGAAAAGAAAGTGGGCTGGCATTCTTTAGTGAAATTGACATATGGGTTGTGTTGTGCCATTATGATTGGCCTTAGAACCCTTGTTAATTGGATGAAAGGTCTACAGTGGAGGAGTTGATACATTGGTTATGTTTGGTGGAGATGGAGACCTTTGGATTCTTCTTCCTCTTGGTCTTCTTCTTGGAGATGATTGTATATACTCAAACAATACTTCTTCTTCTTTAACTCTTGACCTTGTGGTGATTCTTCTCACGAGTTTTGGTCTATCTTGCTAAAGCCACCTGATTCTTCTTCCTTGGAGTCGCCAAATGTGCAATTCTCAGGCTCTTTTAAGCAAGAACTTGCGAAAAATGCACATCAATTTTTTTCAATGAAGATGAAGACCTCATAGTGTCCTTTGGGTGTGTCAAAACTATTAGTGCAAATCAGTAGCACCCCTATATGTTGATCAGGTTTCTAGTTTGACATTTGGACATCCAGTGTGATTGCACAACATTGAATCTTTTCCCCAAGTGTGGGACTTGTAAAAGTGGGAAAATAATCTCCATATTAGAGGCTAGTTCCTCAACTCCTCTATTCAAGTGTGCATAACATTCGCGAGAGAGTTTACTATGACTTAATCGAGATCATGCCAAGGAGATAGGGTTGAGAAAATGTAAGAATAAACCTAGTCTAAATGAGGTGATGCACCAAAGGAGTGGTAGACATTACGCCTGCGCAAAACATACTGAGAATCCACAAGAAAATACAGCATAAAACATGCACAAATTGTCAAAATGTAATGAAAGGGGAAATAATGATGAATATATGAAAGGATTGAGGAGATTTAATCGCAGAGCATACATTCTCATTACATCTCCAATACGAGTGCATTATAATGACCAAGAGGCAAAATAAGTACGGTATTTACATGGAAAGGTAAAGAAACCCCACAAATTTTCCAAAGGTGGAAGAAAAGGGAGATTCTACAGAGCTAGAAAATTGTCCAACTAACTCGAGAAATGAACCCATTCGACTTCTTACAATGCCCATTCGAGCTTAGGAGAGAGAAACGTGGGAAAACATGAGAAATTTTTTGAAACACCAACCAAATTCATAATAAATAAATACGGGTATCCTTAAAATTTTGTTCCCTGATGTTTTTGACCATCTTTGGGAGAGAATGCGAGCCATGCTACATTAAAAATGGTGGTTGAAATGTCATTTTTGTTCATTTCAACGTGCCAGAGGCATTTTCAATTTTCTCTCTCCAACCTCCACAAAAATACAAATTTGACCCTATAATCATGTAGATAATTTCACCAGCTTTCCATTGATATAAAGAACGCCCAAAACCGAGCTCTGGATCGAAATTTATGCCCATTTGAAATCTAGGGAAAAACAAGGCCAAAATGGGTTGGCGGGCCAAAAATTTGAAATTTTCCCACTTTTTGCATTTGGGAAAATTTCCCAAAAATATCCATGCCCTGTGTAAAGCTCCTGGTGCCACGTGGCATGATTTGATTTTTGCGGGCCTTTCTTGGTTCTTTTCCATCATTTCGGTCTTTGGAAAATTTTCCAAAAATTCTCCTTGGGTGGATGACTTGAGGACACATGGCACGATGTGATTCACCACGGGCATTTGCTCCTAAATTTTTACCGCCCCAACCATTTTCCCTAAATGGTACACGTGGTGAGATCCCATTAGACGTGGGCCTTTATGCTCATTTTTCTCTGCGGGCTTGCCTTGTGTTTTTTTTTTTTTTTTTTGCCACGTGGACACGTGGCATGTAGTCCTATTGGCTTGGGTTTTGGGGACGGGCTCTCCTTTCAATATTTCCTTTGATTTTCTTTGGGAAAAATTCCCAACTTTCCCCCATGCTCCATTGGTCTTGGGACATGTTGCGAACTCCCATTGGACGTGGGCCTTGGGGGGCAAACATTTCTCCTTTGTGTTATCCTTTGGGAAATTTTCCCACTTCTCCCGCCACTTGATGCTCCGCTTTGATTTTGCTTTGCCCCCTAGGACACGTGGCTGTCCTCATTGGTTTGGGTTTCGGGGGCAAGCTTTCTTTTTTATTTTTTCACACTTGTGTGAAAAGGAAAATTTCCTCTCATACCTTCACCCCCCGGTGCCGCGGTGACACGTGGCTCGTTCGATTTGATGGTGGGCCTACGAGCCAAAATTTCCCCTTAGCGCCTCCTTGAACAATTTGGAAAACATTCTTGTCTTTCTCCATCGGTTCGACACCTGATGCCCCCTAGGACACATGGTACGATCCTATTCACCGGTGGGCCATCAAGCCAAAAATTCCTTACGAAACCTTGCTAAACACTTGGCAAAAACACCAAGTTTATCTCCACCGGTTCAACCTTCGAGGACATGTGGCTCGATTTGATTAGCTCGGGCTTTTCTTGGAGATTTTCCATAGTGCCAATACTTAGTAAAATTTCTAAATTTTCCTCCACCCTCTGCCACTCGATTGCTGATGTGGCGCTCTCGGTGGCCGGCGGGCTGTCGAGGAAAATTTCCCACAAAAATTTCTTTGAGCCATAACTTCAAAATGCATGGAGTTAGGAGGAAAACTTTACCTTTCTGGAAAGATGAGAAAAAGATCTATCCAATAGTGCCATTTCCCAAAGGTTTTGAGTGCTTGAAAAGCAAAAAATTATGACTAAGGCACAAGAGAGGAAGGAATGAAGGGAGTTAGCAACAAAATGAGAAAGGGGCTCATTTTGGATACTGTGATCCTCACTCCACAAGCTAACCTTCCTCCACCTAAAGATGTGATCGTAACACCTAAAATGGGAGAAAATTCTTCCAATATACCTCAATGGTTATTAGATCGGACTGCGAGGAAAAGGAAGGTGGTAGTTTTATTACCATCCTTTGATTTTAGTTCCCTCAATGTCACTCCTACCAAGTTGGCCAAGAAACCCAAAAACAGTTTGAGGATTTTGGTGGATGCCTCATGGCATAAATTTGTAGAAATTGCTACTATCGTGGCTGATCAAACTAAGGATGATATAATGGTCGAGAGATTATCAAATCACACGGGTGGCTCTAGGGAAAGTTACAATGGAGGGAGCACAGTAGGACGCACAAGATGCCATGAATGTGTTGTGCCAAAAGCTAAAGGAAACTAAGGAAAATAGAGATGAGTTAAAAGAGAAAGTACAACAATTGACAGAAGTACTAATCAACCTCTCAAAGCCTCCTGAGTCAACACCATCATCCTTTAATCCTATCAGTTCGATTTCTCATCGGCACCCATGATCGAGAAGATTAATGAGAAGGGGAGAACGGTCGATGAATGGATCCAAAGGCTGCTCTGCAAGGAAAAGAAGTCATCGAGGACACTGTGGAAGTCTACAAATCCTTAGAGGATATAAATAAGGATGGAGAGAAAATGGATGATGAATTTTAGTAGAGGTTAGGAACCTAGAGTTAACTTTTGAAGCTCTCAAAATGCTGAAATAGGTTCCATCCCACATCTTGGTTGAAGAAGGCATCATTCCACATGGGGACAAACATTTTCAACTAACCAAATCCATTAGATTCAGAATAAAGATTCTCAATGAAGCTTGCAGCAAATTGAGGGAATCAAGAGATCAATTGGTTGATGGCACAAATGACATAGAAGAAGAGCTAGTCAAGATCTATGCTAAGGTGTTGAGTGAAAGCTCGGGTATTCTACTGTTGATGATCTTTATAAGAAGATCCAAGAATCAATTCAGCATGAACCAACTTATGGATTCGGACTAGAAATCATTGACAGGTTTGTGAAAATTTAACATTCTTTGGAAACCCTGAGGAAACTCAACAAGAGATTGAAAAAGCTTCCTGGCAATGCTAGCAATACTTAGGAAACATGTGAAGTTTTGAGTGATCATTCCTTGCACTTTGATGAAAATGAGATTTAGGGTATAATTTGAAAGTTCCAAGGATTTTAGGACAAGAAGGATTTATTAGAGGAAGACAAAGATGATGAAATAGAATAGGCACATGTTGCATGTCATTTCAATCTTGAAATCGACATGTCTTTTTATTTTAGTTTTGTCACATAGGAGGCAAATTTTGACTTGGTCTTTTGCGTGAGAGTTAAGCAAAGTAGGAATCTCATTAAAAGACTATTTTCTAGCATTTATCTTATTTTATCTCAACTCCTTTTATTATAAATAAGGGATGCTTATGCATTCCAAAGGGTTGATATTTTTGGAATATTGAGATCTATTGTGAAGAAGAAAGACTTTGTGTTTTCTTTTAATCATTTGAGGAATAGGAACTGATGCTATTTTGCAAACTTTGTGTTGTGAGATGTATCTTTCTTAAGATATTGTTCTTATGTTCATAATCTTAAGCTATTCTTTGTTTAGCATCTTGATTGTTATAATCATTTCAAACATTACATTTGTTATCTAAAGCTCGTATGATTATTTCGTGCTCTGTGTTTACTCAAAAGAAAATACGTTCCTCTCATTTCCTTTCCATTGTGTTTCTTCCATAATAGTAATTTCCTTTCTGATCCATTTCATTTCAAAAGAGAAATATCTTCACCTATTATGGATATGGATTTTGGGATTCTATCCCAACCCCAATGGTTATATTAGTGTGAATACTGTACATATTATTTTTTCTGCATTTTAGATTAGTAATAAACATGTAGCCTCACCTATCTTTGAGGAGGATTTAATCCCATGTCTTCGTGGTTACACCTCATATTTTGTCGTGACAAAATATCCAACCAAGCGATTTTGGTGACTCACGATGGGAATACAGATTGATAAGACTAAGCTTATCCTTTTGGTGTTTGGCGACTCCATATTTTCCTTATTTTCAAGAAGATTCATTTTCCGAGTTCAAGTGGCTAGGAATATCTTCACTCAATCAAACCGAGGCTAGGGTGAAACCGATTTGTTCTTTGATATGCTTTATGACATAATTTCAGGATTTCACCCAACGGTGTTGCATCTGGCCAGGAAAGAAGTTATTCACCCATCCAGAAGGACTCAGATTCCTCAAGAACAAGAAGTTTCTGCAACTTTTCATGCATTATTTTTGTTAAATATTCATATTCCTATATGCACTTCTTTCAAAAGAATGGCAGCACACCACGTGCCACAGGGCACAACTATTTGTCCTCTTTCTCTAACTTTGCCATTGCATGAGTTACCACATGGATCACGCAAGAATATTCCTAAGTTTAATGGTGATGGGAAGAAACATCCTGATGAACACATTGCTTCCTTCTTTGTAGCATGTGGTGTCCTTGGAGTAGCTCATGAAGATGTCTCTGTTCGACTCTTCATTGAAACGTTGCATGGCGTGGTAGCTGAATGGTTTTACCATCTTCCAAATGCATGCATTACAAATTGGGCTACCATGAGGACCATATTTGAAGCATGGTTCAAACTAGTTGAAGATTCTCATGCTTTGTTAGCACAACTTACACATATGAAGAAGGAATCTCACGAACCCATGCGGGACTTCATGGCAAAATTCAACAAGCTGATTCGGAACTAGCCGTTCCTACTCTTGAAAATCAAAAGTGCTTCTTCATCAATGCTCAACCCCTAATGTGATCTTCTTATTAAGAAGGTATGTTATCCCTGATTTGGCTACCGCTCAGTCTACGACCATTGAAATAGAAGATGATCTCATTCTGGTAGGAAGGATCAGAAGAGATTCATCTAAGTCTAAAAATCAGAGTTCTTCTCAAGGTAATACTGATCCTATGATCCAAAAGATGGCTAATGACTTGATCGATTTGAAAAATAAAATGTCTCAATAGGTGAGAAACATTCCGTATCGGGATATTCCTAGATGAAATTTCAATAATACCAATGGCACTCCCACAAGAGATAGACCGCGGTTAAGACTGCTGCTCAACCAAGGCTAGCTATTGAAGCTCCTCTTGTTAATGCTACAAGTAGAGATAGTTGAAGAAGATGAAGAACCAAAAGAACAAGATTCTCATGAAGCTTTTGAAGCTTCGAGGATATGTTGATGAGTCCTATGATGATTCAGTTGGTGACTCTAGCATTGGGTATTTGGAATATGAGGAAGACGGATGTGAACATGATGGTCAGTCATTTGCGGTCTTCACTTGATCCCAATCTTAGAATCCTAGAAAACCGAGTTGAAGGCTCTAAGGAGAAGAATAAAGAAGCTCCTAGTGGTCATGGCCAAGAGAGGCTCTCCTATCTTAGCACAAATTGAAAAGGAGACAACTAAAAAGGTAACAAATTCTTCTTATTCTCCTTCTCCTGCTCCTAAGACCAGTACCTCAGCTCAAACCAATATAACCAAAACTAAGCCTACCATCATTCCTTCATATACTACTTTTGACATTATTGACCATGTAAAAAGAACTAAGATCCAAATGTCAGAAGTAGAATATCTTCAGTCAAATCCTGAGCAATTTGAAAAGCTTGCCAAATTCATTAGAAGTAAGGTTGGTGTCCCTTTATCTTCAAAAGGAATTTTTTCAAGTCCTACTTAACCTTCACCTCAGAACAATATGACATCTATTTCTTCTTGAAAGATCAAACTGTTTTATTTTTCTTTACTCATAAACCGGTTCAAACTCATTAATTGCATAATTGACTCAGGAGCTTCTGATAACGTGATGCCGAAAAAGTAGCTCATGCCCTTAGACTTACTTTGACTAAATCATATGGATAGTGTTACTCCATGGAAACCAAGAAAGTTCCCTTGATTGGTCAAATCAAAGATGAACAATTTTCATTTGTCACCTTCCCAGAGAAGAGAGTAAAAATGACCATTCTGGTTGTTGATATCCCAGCTGCTTATGGTATTCTCTTAGGAAGAGGTTTTTATAAATATTTCAGAGGAGAAATCAATATGGACTAGACTAAGGCTAAAATTACAGTTAATGGAGTTCCTCGTATTCTCCATCCTGAGCCTCAAGTGAAGTATTTAGTCACTAAATCAGATGACCCCAAGGCTCAAATTCTTTTCAAAGATGTTGGCTTGGGGAATTATTTCATGACATCAGAGGTACTAGCTGTAGATGTTAAGGAAGAGAATCCTAATGTTATTTAGACCCTCAAGTTCGACGGGAGCTGTTCAACTACTTGATCAGCGTATTTGGTGTGGTTCTTACATTTCGACTCGATATCTTTCCCTCTACCTTCAAGTTGTAGTTTGACAATACTAATAATATAGCTCAATATAAAGCGTTGTTATTAGGATTAGGAATGGCAAGAAAAAGGGAATCCAAAACCTCAAAGTGAAGGGAAATGTAGAGCTCATTGTAAATCAAGTGAAAGGGGTCTATCAAGTGAAAAATTATCACCTAAAGCATTACAAGAACAAGGTATGGGACAACATAGAATGCTTCGATGCTTTTTCTATTAAGGCGGTTTTCGGGGATAACAACAAAAATCTGAATCGTTGTTTGTGTCTACATATCTTCTCTTTCCTCATCCACAGTCCAAACAGGACACGTATACCATCGAGATTGTGTACCGTCCTAGTGTTCCAGATAATTTAGCACATTGGCAAGTATTCAATGATGATCAATAGGTATTGTCTTTCCTTGAAAAAGCTGATAATTTTAGTGAACTATATTTTGAAGGATCAGAATCAGCTTTCCATGAATCTATTTCAAGTTCATATCAAGAGATTGATGGTGAGTTCATTCAGCTAAAAGGCAACAAGATTCCTAAGGGATTGGTTTCTCTGGAAGGTTTGTTTGACAAGCATGACCGTTTTATCTAGAATAAAAGGAAAACTGAAGGCATTGCCTCATCAGAAGTAGACCAAGTTAATATAGGCTCTATTGATCAACCACGGATGGTAAACATTGGGAAATGTTGTTCCCCTAAAGAGAAAGTGAAATTCACTTCACTCCTGAAGATATACATGGATGTCTTAGCATGGTCCTATGCAGATTTAAATTCTTTCAAGCCCAAAGATGTGTAGCATAGCATTCCTTTGAAGTCTGATGTAAAGCCCTACAGACGAAACAAAGGCATTACAATCCTAAGATCTCAGGGACCATTCTTGTAGAAATCCAAAAGATGTTAGATGTTAGGATTATTTTCCCAATCCATCATTCTACTTGGGTTGCTAACATCGTTCCTGTCAAGCACAAGAATGGTGAAATCCAGATTTGTGTTGATTTTCGGAACCTGAATTAGTCTTCATTGAAGGACAATTACCCCTTGCCTATCATGGATCAGGTGTTGCAAACTTTCATGGGATCAGAGATGCTATCCATGCTCGATAGATTCTCAAGATATAATCGAGTTGAGGTACCTACAGAGTATCAGCATAAAATGACATTCACTACCCCATGGGGGACCTTTGCTTACAGAAGGATGCCTTTCGGTTTGATCAACGCCGGGGCCAAATTTTAGAGAGCTATGGACTTAGCTTTCAGGGATCTGATGGGAAAAGTTATAGTTGTATATTTGGACGACTTGAATATTTTCTCTAAGAAGCAGAGTGATCATTATGATCATCTGGAGTAGGTACTCTTGAGGTGCAGGTGTCATGGGATTTCTTTAAATCCTAAAAAATCTATGTTTGGAGTAACGGAAGGAAAATTTTTGGGTCACATCGTAACCGAGAGAAGGAACCAAAATCAACCTAGAGTGGGTGAAGGCCATCCAAGGCCTTACCTTACCCACAAGAAAAACTGGAGTACATTCCTTTTTCGGAAAGGTCAATTTCCTAAGGAGGTTTGTACCTGATTTTGTTGATAAAACCAAGGATATCCTTGGGATGATGAAAGGTAAAACTCCATTTCGATGGAGCATTAAAGGAAGCTTGCTTTCGAAGAAGTCAAAAAGGCAATTACACATGCCCCTATTCTAGTATGTCCAGACTTCAAGAAATATTTCATCATGTACAACTATGCTTCCGCTCATACAGTATCAGCCATCTTGATGTAGGAAAATGAAGAAGGAATTGAAGCTCCCATCACTTTCATGAGCTTCCCATTGAAAGAACACGAATTGAAAATGTCACAAATTGAAAAGCATGCTTATGCGGTGGTGAGAGTAGTGAAACATTTCAGGTATTACATGTTGAGTTCTCATACCCTTGTTCTCATTCCTGATACTGCAGTTAAATCCATCTTGACTCAACAAGAGTTGGGTAGTCAATGGGGTAACTAGATAGCTAAATTCCAAGAGTATGACTTGGACATCAGACCTACCAAGTTGGTATGAGGAAGGGGCCTATGCCAATTGATTGTAGAAAATAATGCTGAGATAGAATGTAAAAAACTGAGGATACCTCTTGAATTGCCCATGGTGCTTTTTGTGAGCACAACCGACAAATGGTACATAGATATTGCTTTCTTTTTGACTTATGGTGAATGCCCCCCGCATTTAAGCCAAAAGGAGAAGAGGAAAGTTAAGTTAAGATCTGCAAGATACATTCTGTGGGATAATGGAATATACAAGAAAGGTATTGATGGTGTATTCTGCGTTGTGTTGATAAGTCTCAGTAGGTGAGGTTGCTAGAGTCCTTCCATAATCTAGCATGTGGAGGACATTTCTCCTCCTCCATGACAACTTATAAGATCCTACGGGCTAGGTACTATTGGCCTACTCTCTTTTGAGACTCAGTAGAATGGGTGTCTAAATGTGAAGCTTGTCAACATTTTGTTGGTCGCCCTAAGTTAGCAACTCTTCCCCTGAAGCCTGTGGTGATTGAAGAACCTTTTCACCAGTGGGGAATTGATTTCATTGGAGTATTAAATCCTACCTCTAGTGTGGGACACAACTACATGCTCACTGCCATGGACTATTTCACCAAGTGGGTGGAAGCTGCGCCCATATAGCGAGCAACCTCGAAAGCTGTCTGCAATTTCCTCAAGGAAAATATAATTGTCAGATTCGGTGTGCCTCACAAGATTGTGGCTGAAAACACTTCCAATTTCTCATCACATGAGTTGACATAATTTTGTTATGGATTCGGGATCATGTTGGCTCATTCATCTGACTATTACCCCCAAGGCAATGGTTAGGTTGAATCAAGCAACAAGAACCTAGTTACTATAATCAAAAAGCTGGTGGATGAGAACCAGAGGACATGGCACAAAGTGTTATATGATGCATTATGGGCAGATCAAATTACTCCGAAATGAGCTATTGGGATGTCTCCCTTCCAAGTGTTGTATGGAATTGATGTTGAGATCCCTATCTCCGTAGAGTTTCCACCTTATGGTTGGCCAAAGCAATTGAAGATGAAACTTTTCAAAATTCTATCAAGAAGAGGGTTATGTACCTAGCGGCTAGAAGAGGAATGAAGCAAGGTGGTTGATCACATTGCAAATCATCAGAGAAAAGTAAAGAAGATATTTGATAAGAAATCAAAGCAACGTGACTTCCAAATTGGAGATCTAGTACTTCTTTGGGATAAGAGAAGGGAGCAGAAAGGGATGCATGGAAAGTTTGATTCTTTATGGAAAGGACCTTTTAAGAT
The DNA here is from genome assembly GCA_018340775.1 of Taxus wallichiana var. yunnanensis. NCBI lineage: Eukaryota > Viridiplantae > Streptophyta > Pinopsida > Cupressales > Taxaceae > Taxus > Taxus wallichiana. Next base: position 324,162,004 of record CM031238.1, on the reverse strand, counting down.
TCATCAGTTGAATGGTGAAAATAGCTTCTGTCTATCGTATCTTGATGGAGAGTTTCTCCCTCTACCTTTTAGTGGTCAACATTTGAAGTTGTTCCATCAGTAATGCAAGATGCTCTCTTGCATTGTACATAATTTTTTTTCTGTCGTGTGTTTGCTTTTTGTTTTCTTTCTTTCTTTGTTTGTTTTTGGTTTTCTTCTTTTTGGACCCATATCCCAATGGATAAAACTAGAGATTTTGAGTTCTCTTCCTTTGATGTCACAAAGAAAGTCCCCAATTGGAGCCAGTTGTTATCTCATTTTAGTGATTCCAGCTAAAATTAAGATAACCATAGATTTATTTTGGAAAAATCTCCTAAAATTCCCTTTTAAGGAGATTTTTGGGTTTTCGGGTTTCAACAACATGAAAACATATTTTCTACATGCTTCATGCAAATTGTTTCTGAAACCGAAACCTAAATTGATAGCTAATCCTTTGTGTTGGGTTTTCGGGCACTCCAAGCATGATGACATGGCATTAATGTTGAGTTGTCGGGTAGTTGGCACATGTGTTAGGTGAAGTGTAATAAATGTGAGGAATTTATAAATAGTTTGATTTTACACATCATTTTTACCTGTTGTACTTTTTCTGCGTGGATTTTTCATACTTGTGCCTGTGACCTCCAAACCTAATTGAGCTTCTTGATCGATTTCATGTTTTTTTTATTATTTTTCGAGATTACTGAAGGTATTTTGCTTTTCTTGCCGATTTGAGGTCTTTTGGATTTGTATTTGAGATATTCTTTTGGTGTTCTCCTTCCTTTCCTATTTTTCCTCTAGGTTTAGGGTTTTAGATTGTTTTCTTCATTTTATGTTGTATTCCAATGAAAGTTCTTGTTTGGAATTCACCCCTAGGGTGTTTCTTTATTTTATCCCATGGAATATACCCTATTAATTATTGAAAAATATAAAATTCCTAACTGGTGAAATGGCGAGGAATTTTCCATTTCCTGACACCTCAAAAACCTGATTCCTTTGTTTCAGTTTTGCAGGGTGTTCAACATCTTCTTGCTTCCACCGTTTGTTGGGATTCATTGAGTGCTTAACAATCTCCAAGTTCCACCCTTCTATCGAGGTTGTTCCAAGTGCTGGACATCTATCAACCTCGACATACACTTTGCAGTGTATCAGTTTTTTTTGAGTGTTTGACATCCTCCGATCTCTACTTTGTGTCGGGTCTTGTGAAGTGATCAACATCTTCTAACTTCCACCAAGTATACCAAGTTTTACAAGGTGTCCAACATCTACTAAGTTCCGACACTCTCTGCTAGTCTATCAAGTTTTGTGAAGTGTCCGACAAGACCTTATTTCGACATACATTCTAGTGTGTCAGGTTTCATTAGGTGCTTTGCAAGTTCTAAAGTCTAGATAGTGTGGTAGGTCTGTGGGGTTGCTCAGCAAGCTTCCAAGTCTGATTGTTCAAATAGGAGTTGTCTAGGAATTCTTTCCTCAGGACTTCTCATGTTGGATCCTTGATCATCCAAGGATAAGTCATACAGGTCAGGAAAGATGAAATACAAGTACCAGAAAATGGAATCCCCCTCCTACATAGATTGCAATTACAACATCCGAGATACAGAGCTTGGTAACATTGACATGGAAGACTTTTGGAACAGAACCAAGGATTCTTCTCAGAGTCCCTAGATGAAGTCAATAACAAACAATGGCCTCCCTCTTGCAGTAGGATTCCCAATGTCTACTCAATGCCCCAAGTTCATTTTGGCCTGTGCTTCCAATTATGACTCAGATTCTCACTCAGTGAAAAATCAAGTAGGAGAAGTCATAGTGAAGTTGGACGGAGGTTACTTTGATGACCTCTTAAGATTACCCAACTTTCAGGAATATGTTGATGTAGATATTAAGTCAGCACAAAATCTTGGGACAAAGATCAAGAAGACTGCATCAGGCATGTGAATAGAAAGTTCTTGATCAAGGCCAAGCCAGATGTCTCAAGGTTTCCTAAGTTTTTCCCCATGAGTGATTTCATACTTGAAATCAGTGACATCATCACCTTGCTGAGTCAAGTATTTGGACTCCCTGAGTCAAGAGACTTCTAAGGGTGGATGTATCAATTTATGGTCATTATAAAGAAGAATGAACAAGGGATCGATTGGAGCAGTCTTATAAGTGATGAGATTGATTCCTAGATGAAGACAATCTTGACTACTAGAAAATTCTATATGTCATCATATGTCACCTATGCAGCAGCCGGCATGAGAAATTATCCAAGGTTGGATGCAAAAGGAGATAGGGTAATAGAACACATATATCGGTACTTCCCTCAGCTGACAATGAAGGGTTCCGAGGATCAATTTAGAAGAGTGAACGATGCTTTCTTTTATGAAAATATCTATAGGATGAACCCTGATCTAAGGAAAAGAAGAGTCTCTGATGAAGCATGGGCTGAAGTATCAAAATGGGGTTGTATCTTCTTATAGTTCAAGAAGTTCACATACCTTCGGGTGGTCATGTACCTAGGTGATCCTTTCTGATTACCCAGATTCCTAGGTGATAATTTGATCCTAATGGAGCTAGTAAGACAATTATTGGATTTCCACAAATTCCAATAGAGTAAACACAAGGCTGCCATATCCTTCCCTATTTCCATTGGAAGGTACATGTGCTCGACAGTGGTTAAAGCTAAGAATGTGGTGCACAAGCTTCAGGACAAGTTGAAGAAGCACATGAAGCATAGAGATGGATTTGATTTTTGAGGAGTCCTTAAATCATACGGGACTTTATATCTACATGTTCCCAACATAGAAGATATTTGGGTTGATCTTCAGGATGAGGTTGTCATCCAAAGAATGGACAATAGCAGGTTGAAAATTAAAGAAATCTAAATGCTAGATTTATCTGACATCCGAAAAGGCACTAAGGATAATGAGAGTTTCCTTGATGCCTCGTATGATGGGTTGAACAAAGACCAATATGTATTCCCAGCCATTGATTGGTCCATTGCTAAGAAAGCTTCTATTACGGGAGAGCTACTCAAATTCTTGCCCGTACTAAGGCATGGCTCATTTCTTGGGGAATGAGTTATAAAGAAGGGAGTTTTTCAAAACTAGATACTTTGGAAGTGGGACCCTCTAAGGGAAAAAGGAAAAGGATAAGAACCCTTCCAAGAGGCCAATAAAGGTTAAGTTTGTCGAAAGGGAGAAGATCAAGTAACTACACCAGTGGCCACTCTCCCACAAATAGTCAAGGTTCTGATTCACCTCCATAACGAACAAGGAAATCCTCCTTCGGGAAAAGAGATTGTTCAACCTTCCATTCCTCTTTTGGTTGTGATTCATCAGAGGTAAGTCTTCCTCTTATCTCTCAAGCTCTAATTTTGGAATCCTTGCCTCCACTCATTCAACCTTCCTTGCCTCATATTTCTTCATCAAGTTCCTCAGCCATGGCTAGTATCTTCTTTGGCCTTTCACCTCTCCCCACTGGACCCCAACTAACCATAGACATGCCTCCTCCTTCTGCACCTTCATTCCCTGAAACCATTACCATGGACGCTACACTTGCAATGGTCACCACTCCATAAGCTAACCTTCCTCCACTGAAGATGTGACCGTAACACCTACTGATGGGAGAAAATTCTTCCAATATGCCTCAATGGTTTGTAACATTCCCATTTTAGCATATTAGAACAAGATTTTTTTTTTTTTGATAAGTGCTTTCTAGTTCTAAATACATAATTTAGAACTCATAGATCAAACAATCATTCTTATAACAGATAACCATATGCAGCTGTAATGACTCGGTGTACCACCGATCTATTCATTCCATGACTCGGTGATCTACCGATCTATTCATGAGTATCATAGAGTTGGCGTTTTTATTTTAACACTACACTCTTGCGGTTCTCTTCCCTAATCTAGGATTTCAGAATGCTCTATCCAAGGAACCTATCTGAATAATTGTTACCATTATTCATTGGCATCTCGTCCCTCAGACTAGGTGACATAGGACAACGCAATCAGCAGCTTGTGATACTTTGGCCAAAGATTTGAAACATACTATTCATGTCTCGTATTCCTTGACGGCATACTCGTCAATCTAGAATACTTCCTTCACCCCACTCCGATGTTAGATAGAATGTCTTATACTAACTTCTGTCAGTCTCCCCTGTCCCAAGTCATTCACTCAGGAATGGATTAATAACATGACACACGTTATAAGGATGCTCTTGAGGACTAGGATAAGCTGACATACTGGGTCAACCACAGTTAACCCTGTGTGTCAAGGTACCCCAAATCTCCAAGGGCAGCCTCATAACATGACCATGGTCCTAACCGGTTCCAGAGTAAAAACTTGTTCGAGTTTAAGGTGTAAATCTTAACGATCAATGCAAAGGGTGTCGCCATAAGTCACCTGCATTGTTGTATCCTCGAGAAGATCCTAATCTTCTCGAAGGTACAACCCTGCAGTTGACATGTGCCGACATCCTACAAAACCACCTCGGAAATATTTACTTAACTTCAAGGTGTTACTTAAGTTGAGTTGAAATTATATTTAAGACTCTCCTAACTGGGTAGTCTTTTCCCAACCCCTAGGTTCCACACCTTTGAGTTGCTTTACGCAATTAAGTTCAATTTCACAGAGAGAAGTTTAATAAGATTTGATATCTCGCCAAGGAGACCATTGGTTCCCAATAACCTTATTCTACATAATTGGGCAATAGCCCTAAGTCTTCTCATAAGGATGCTAACTAAACCCATATGGGTTTATATCAGCTCCCTAGACTGAAATATATCTTACTTATTGGTACAAGATATATTGATTTAAAACCATCAATTACGTTGCCTTGACTTAGATCATGGGTAGGGAGTAATAGATTACTCTTCCCGTTTTCAGCTACCTATTAGGGTGGTAGTTTAATCTTAACTTCTCGAAAGGCAGTGGACTGATTTCCAGTTTAGCCTTATTCATAACATAAAAGAATTACTATTCATTCACGAAGTATTTGGTCACATAATTTTTACAAGACCTACTTAGAAAATCCAAATAACTCCCAAGGTATACCATATTAAAATGCACTTACATTCAATCAGACCTAAGAAGTTCAATCCATCAAATGAAAATGCAGCCACATAAGTAACAATCTCTTCATTTCATTCATTTCCAGACCATACATTTACAACTTATGCACTTCGGCACATTTGATACAATGATCAACATCGAAAGAATATCTTTCTTCCTATAATACAATTTGAGACAATCAAATTGAAATTCATCATTAAACCAGTTTAAACAATCTGAGCATCATATCAGATCTGCGTGCTTTTACCACTTACGATGTCCATCTGCAAAAATTGCTAGCACAGGTCAGTTCAGTGAACTGAGCATGATAAGCACTAATTCTTAAAACAATTGCATTCTACCAACTGTTTCCATTAGACAACCTGTTTAAATGAAATCATTTCTTCAAATCCTTAAACTTGAATCAGGCTAATCATTTTTCTACAATTCTAATATGACTTTAACGCATGACTCATATTATAGCTGCCAGTTAAACCTAAATATATTTCAGATAATTCATGGTATATATTAGAGACTAAGAAGAACAAAATGAATCCAAACATCCATCCATCTGAAAATCAAGGACAACAATAATTCAACAAATTACTCCATTCAAGAATGAATTCCTATCAGTACGTGTATCCAACAGGTGAGTATTTAACAATTCAAGCAAAGGCAGATTATAACATCCAGCAAGCTCAACTGACGGGATTCCTTTATATTCATAGCCTTATTTCAATGATATTGACAAGTATACCAACTTCCATCTGCAATACTATTTTTATAAAAGTGGATAACCGTACAACTCAAACAGGATAGTAATATAACCGTTAATAAAGAAGAAGACTCCAGTCAAGAGTCAGTACTTACCAGTTTCTCCTTACAATTTTTAACAATCTATTCTTCTTATGCCCGTACCGTAGAATTCACATAAAGGTACAAAAGAAGAGAGCACTCATAGTTTCTAGACAAGGAGAGAATATTTTCTTAATCCAACAGTTATATATCAACATATACTTCATAGCTTAGGAGAAAGAAACATAGGCATTCAGATCTCCATTCCAATCATGTTCAAGACTGTACCAACTTCCCAAGAGTAACGCATATACATCCAATCTTGAATTCAATAAGGAAGAAGAGAGAGCAAGAAAATCAACACCCATCCCTTCCAAATACAAACCTGATTTCCATCCATGCAGACCCAGGATTACCCATATGTTAATAAACATCAGAGTTCCTCAAAGCAAGATTTCTCTCGGTCAGGTTGTGTTCCCATTAACCAAGCAAGGTCGTAAAGAAAACAATAATTACATTAATATTTCATCACATACAGAATCTATAATCATAGACCATCCAAATCCTTTTCACAGAGATGCAGGTTTAAATATAACATACATCATACGCATGCGACTAAATCAGTCGAGCTCAAAAGAAGGAACTACAGTTTCATCCCAATTCAATTATATAATCACCTGAAGCTATCAAGCAATAAAGAGCTCTCGCGACCAAGCAATAATCAATAAACCAACCAAATTAGACCCAACAATTCTTTCCATGTCATTCTTCAAACATGAAATTACCCAATGCCATCGCCTGACATGGCACAGTTAGGAACTCATTACCTCAGTCGAACAAGAGACTAGGTAACATCATAAACAGAAGTCGAACCCATATACAAACACAAGCAAACATTTCAACTGAGTCGAATCCATATGTATACAAAGAAACATTTCAACTGAGTCGGATCCATATGAATATACAACAAACATTTCAACTGAATCGAATCCATACGAATATACAGCAAGGACTTCAACAGAAGTCGAGCCAACACACAAACACATCAAGGACTTCAACAGAAGTTGGATTCACATGAGAACACTGCAAGGACTTCTACAGAAGTCGTATCCAACAAGTATTCACAACAAAGGCTTCAACAGAAGTCGAAATCATACGAAAACATTGCAAGGACTTCAACAGAAGTCGTATCCAACAAGTATTCACAACAAAGACTTCAACAGAAGTCAAAATCATACGAAAACATTGCAAGGACTTCAACAGAAGTTGTATCCAACAAGTATTCACAACAAAGACTTCAACAGAAGTCGAAATAATATGAAAACATTGTAAGGACTTCAACAGAAGTCGTATCCAACAAGTATTCACAACAAAGACTTCAACAGAAGTTGAAATCATACGAAAACATTGCAAGGACTTCAACAGAATTCGTATCCAACAAGTATTCACAACAAAGACTTCAACAAAATTTGAAATCATATGAAAACATTGCAAGGACTTCAACAGAAGTCATATCCAACAAGTATTCACAAGCAAGGACTTCAACAGAAGTCGAATCAAAATGTAAACACAGTAAGGAGTCCCAATTCAACAAGAGAGGAAGAAAACCATTACAATGCTTCCAGACAAACCAACTGTACAAAGAAATCATCTGAACAGAGTTGTTCTAATGAAAGCATTTGAAGGAAAGCAAGATTTTTAAAAGTTAGGGCCTATCATGCCTGATAGTGTCACTTAAAAATTCGAAGAAGACCTCCGAATGTGCTCGCTCCTTCTCTTCTTCTTCCACGATAGATTAAACAACAATAAATTGTTACCTTCATGCCTTATAAACTTTCCCCGACAGAGAAAGGAGCTAGAAATTCTCAAAGTTGCCATGCAACACAGAGTAGACGACTAGTTCGAAGAACCAGTGCTCAAGCAGAGCAAAAATGGAGTGCATGAAAAACCAAACAACCAAACAATATTCCATCTGCATGCCTTCCCAAGCAATCCACACTCGGGAACCAAAGTTCATTAATTGTATTAACTGCCATCCTCCCGCCTATTCTCCACTGCCACCGACCGCCAAAATTGGTGATCGCCAAAAGAAAACAAACAACCATTCCCATACTTGGTGATATTGCCACGTCAGATTACATTAGCCATTTGCAACCTCCGCCAAACCTGACAGCATCCCAAGTCCTTCAACCTTATCCCCCTCATTAATGCCATGAAAACCACCGCCCATGACTCGTACCCCTTCATAGGTCCCCCTCCATTCTTATCATTAGTTAAGATAGGTTAGATCATAGGGTAGATCATAGGGTTAAGACATTAGTCTTACATCCATAGCGCTAGAAGAAGTTAACTCTAGGAGCATTAAGCTTATAGTTTAGGGCTAGGTTAGATTTGCAATTATTTTAACCAATAGGTTATAGTTTAGGTTAGGATTATTAACCTTAACAAATCCAGTCTAGGTCTCCAAAGTAGGACCAATCAGTGTTAGAGCCAAATAGGGTAAAACATTCCTGTAAAGGATTCTATCGGGAATAGCTAAATTAAGCTTACGGTATAAACATGAACATCTTACCTGGCTTAAGGTCTAGGCCTTCCCGATGTTACGGTATTTGGAACCAAATTTCATTTAACATGATCAGCCTGAGTTAAACTCCGGAATTTCTCATTCAACTCATTCAGACCTTGCAACTTTCGTAAGGTCAATAAATTTTGTTCATCCTGAATAAGCTTAAAACATCTCTTGGATCAATGCAACTGATCCAAGGCTGAGTCATAAAGATGGATAAATCCACAATTCATCCCGAAATCAAATTGAACTCAGGTGCTAAAAATGAAAGAAATAAAAGAGTCCAAGCATATTCTGACTCAGTCAAAGATCTTTAAGAGTACAGAAGATACAATCCACATCAAGCATGACTTCACAAATCAAAGGAACACGTCCTTATACAGAAGAAATCATATATCAATACTTGAGTGCTCAGGAGGAAGTAACAACAGTTCAGGGTGTTACATGGTTAGTAGATTAGAATCTGAGGAAGAGGAAGGTGGTAGTTCCATTACCAGCCTTTGATTTCATCTCCCTTAAGGTCACTCCTACCAAGTCAGCCAAGAAACTCAAAAAAAAAATCAAGGATTTCAGTGGATGCCTCATGGCATAAATTTGTAGAAATTGCTACTCTCGTGGCTGATAAAACTAAGGATGATATAATGGTTAGATATTATCAAATCACAAGGGTGGCTCTAAGAAAAGTAACAATGGAGGGAGAACAGCATGACACACAAGATGTCATGAATGTGTTGTGCTAGAAGCTAAAGGAAACTAAGGCAAACAAAGATGAGTTAAAAGAGAAAGTACAGTAGTTGACAAAAGTACTACTCAAGCTCTCAAAGCCTCTTGAGTCAACACCATCATCCTCTACTCCTATCAAGTTTGATTTCTCATCGGTACCCATGATTGAGAAGATTAATGAGAAGGGGAGAACGGTCGATGAATGGATCCAAAGGCTGCTCCTACAAGGAAAAGAAGTCATCGAGGACACCGTGGAAGTCTACAAATCCTTAGAGGATATAAAGAAGGATGGAGAGAAAATGGATGATGAATTTTTAGTAGAGGTTGGGAACCTAGAGTTAACTTTTGAAGCTCTCCAAACGCTGAAACAGGTTCCATCCCGCATCTTGGTCGAAGAAGGCATCATTCCACATGGGGACAAACATTTTCAACTAACCAAAGCCATTAGATTTAGAATAAATATTCTCAATGAAGCTTGTAGAAAATTGAGGGAATCAAGAGATCAATTGGTCAATGGTACAAATGACATAGAAGAAGAGCTAGTCAAGATCTGTGCTAAGGTGTTGAGTGAAAGCTCGGGTATTCTTCCTGTTGATGATCTTTACAAGTAGATCCAAGAATCAATTCAGCATGAACCAACTTATGGATTCGGCCTAGAAATCATTGACAGGTTTGTGAAAATTGAACATTCTTTGGAAACCCTGAGGAAACTCAACAAGAGACTGAAAAAATCTTCCTAGAAATGCTAGCGATACTTAGGAAACATGTGAAGTTCTGAGTGATCATTCCATTGCACCTGATGAAAATGAGATGCAGGTATAATCTGAAAGTTCCAAGAATTTTAGGACAAGTAGGCTTTGTTGGAGGAAGACAAAGATGATGAAACAGAATAGGCACAATGTTGCATGTCATTTCAATCTTGAAATTGACACGTGTTTTTTTTTTTTGTTTCATCACATAGGAGGTAAATCTTGACTTGGTCTCCTGCATGAGAGTTAAGCAAAGTAGGACTCTCATTAAAAAGACTATTTTCTAGGATTTATCCTATTTTCTCTCAACTCCTTTTATTATAAATAAGGGAAACTTATGCATTCCAAAGGGTTGATATTTTTGGAATATTGAGATCTATTGTGAAGAAGAAAGACTTTGTGTTTTCTTTTAATCATTTGAGGAATAGGAACTGATGCTATTTTGCAAACTTTGTGTTGTGAGATGTATCTTTCTTAAGATCTTGTTCTTATGTTCATAATCTTAAGCTATTCTTTGTTTAGCATCTTGATTGTTCTAATCATTTCAAACATTACATTTGTTATCTAAAGCTTGTATGATTATTTTTTTACTCTGTGTTTACTTGAAAGAAAATACGTTCCTCTCATTTCCTTTCCATTTTGTTTCTTCCATAATAGTAATTTCCTTTGTGTTCCATTTCATTTCAAAAGAGAAATATCTTCACCTATTATTGATATGGATTTTGGGATTCTATCCCAACCCTAACAGTTAGATTAGTGTGAATATTGTACGTATTTTTTTTTTGTGTTTTAGATTAGTAATAAATAGGTAGCCTTACCTTTCTTTGAGGAGGGATCTAATCCCAAGTACTATGGTTGCACCTCATATTTTGGCATGACAAAATATCCAATCAACAAGTAGAAAACTTAAGTTACATGAGTTGAATTATGCTCCACATGATTTAGAGCTTGTTTTCATTGTTCATGCACTACATGTTTGGAGGCATCACCGCTTGGTAAACCTTTTGAATTGAAAATCGATTACCTTGGATTGAAGTATATCTTCACTCACCGAATCTTAATGCAAGACAATAAAGGTGGTTAGATTTTTGTTTCAATATGATTTTTACATCAGTGATATAAAGGGTAAAGAAAATAGAGTGGTTGATGCTCTAAGTCATAGGAAGCACATTTCTGCTCTTATAACGTTAAGAAATCAGTTTAAGGATGAAGTAAAAATCGTTATGGAATCGACTCTTACTTTCAAAGCAAGTAAAAGTAGTGCTTGTTGCATATTCGAATGATTTGACGTATAAAGGTTTTCACTTTGATAACGAAGGAATCTTATGATTTGAAAACCAAGTAAATGTACCTTCGCTAAATGATTTGAGAAAGAAATTGTTAGCGAGAATTTCATAATTCACCTTTTGGACACCCTGGCATTACAAAAATGCTTGCTAATATAAAACAACAATATTTCTGGAAAGGAATGAAAAAGGATGTTATAGACTTTGTGACACATTTCCTTGAATGTCAACGTGTTAAAGCGGAACATATGCACCCAGCCAGTTTTTTTTATCCTCATAGCATACCGCAATATAAATGGCAAGTGATAAGCATGGAATTTGTACAAGGGTTACCTATGTCAAGAAATAAACATGATGTTATTTTAGTAGTTGTGGATAAACTAACAAAGGTAACACATTTTATAGTTGGAAATTTGAAGGATGATTATCCTATTTTGGCTAAAAGATTTATACATGAGATTTTCAGATTACATGGAGTACCTAAACTTGAAAGGAATGATAACGAGATCATACCAAGCTAAGAACATAGAAGTTAATCAAAAATCACGATCAATAAGATGAAATTAATTCACCAGAATAACTTTACATAAACCTTTTCAAACAAATGAGCAACAATATCATATATTATTATGGAACTCAATGCAATACATTGAGAATGGGCCTTGCTTAAATAGGCAAGGAATAACAATCTAAGAACTAGTCAAGGTCATAGATCAAGCCATACATCAAGGAAATAACTAGTCATCAAAGAACTAGTCAAGACCATATATTTAGGAGAGAACTAGACATCAAGGATCTAGTCAATACCATAGATCAAGGAAAAAACTATACCTAACAACTAGATAATATCTCCTAATATCTAAATAAATAAAAATAAATATCCACACACATAAGTGGGTGAGGATAAATACAATAAAGGTAAATAATGTACTTAGATGAATATGAGCTAAGGTAAATACCTACTCTAAAAGAAATAATCATATATGATAGAGATCCTAGAATGACGTCAAGGTTTTGGCAAATGCTTAATGCAGCTCTAGGAACTAAGCTAAATTTTAGTTCTGCATATCATCCAGAAATGGATGGACAGACTGAAAGAGTAAATCAAGTTTTAGAAGATATGTTACAGATGTATTGTATGGATCAGCAGTATAAGTGGGAAGAGTATCTTCCATTAGTTGAATTTGCATATAATAATACATATCATGCTTCTCTTAAGATGGCACCTTTCAAAGCATTATACGAAGAAAATGTAGAACCCCCATTAGTTAGTTGGTACAACATAGAGGATAGAGAGGTAATTGGACCTGAAATTATTACTCGAAATGGAACAACAAGTTAGATTGATTTGTGAACACTTGAAAGAAGCGCAAATAGAAAAAAGAGTTATAACTTGGTGAGAAAGTCTTTCTTTGGGTTAAACCAAAAAGAGTTCTATAATTGTTAGCAAGGCTACCAAGTTTTCACCTCGTTATGTAGGACCATTTGAGATAGTTGAAGTAATCAACCCTGTAGCTTATCGTTTAACATTACCTCCTGCTTTGTCACGAATGCATGATGTTTTCCATATTTCTTTGCTTAAGAAATACGTATCAGATTTATCACATGTGTTAAATTAGAATTCATTGTAGGTCCAGGACCCAGGAATAATTGTGGTTAAACCCACACGAGTGTTGGAAACTTGCTAGTTGCATTTAAGAAATCATGAAATAAGACAATGTAAGGTCCAGTGGGACCAGTTTAATGAAGAGAGTGCAACTTGGGAAAACCTTGAGGATATGAAAACTACTTTTCCATATCTATTTGAACATAATTGATTCTATTGACTGATAAAAATTTGTGATTTTATCTTTATATTATAATAAGTATGCTAGTTTTGGCAGGATATTTATTTGTTTTGAATGAACAACTATGTAATGCTGATTTACGGAACTTGAAAATTTGATATGTTTTGGAAATATGGTAAGAAAAGTTAATAAGTTCATTTTACTTGATGCTGCAAGTTGTTAAAAAAATGAGATAATCATCGGGACGATGATTCTTTTTAGAGAGGGAAGCATGTGACCTCGACAGTTGTTATATTCCTCTTTTATATTTAAAGTGTTGACATGTGATTTTTTGGATAAAGATGTGTTCTTTTGACTGTTGAAGATCATGCTTGATAAGGATAAATCATTTTTGTTCTTAAAAATCATTAGACTAAAATCATATGGTTATCAAGAATTCATTTTCACTATGGAAAGGTGAGTTGCAATCTGGCTTTAAGAGTTGCAGACTTATCCCTTCTTCTGACTCATCCTTGGATCAATTTTAGTGATCCAAGGAATATTTCAAATCTTCTTCATAGACTGAATGGTAAATTGACATTCAGTAGTTTGAGGGACATAGAGGACTAAACTTTGTATGTTACAAATTCTTTGGTCTTATGTGAACATGTTTTCATTCAGTTGTATGTTTGTGCTCGGGTCTTTGGTGATTGATCTTAGCAGGACATTAAGGACGTAAGCAAAATTCAATTTATTTCATGATCAGAGGAGGAGTTCGGAGTCCTAAAACCTAAGGATTATCCTAACAAGTATCCTAAGCTAGGTAAGAACACCTATGTTCTAGCTATATTTACTTATTTGGATTTTATTCTAACCTAAGCCTCTTATTCTATTTTGTTGGGTTGGCATCCTAACCTAAGCATTGTGCTAAATGAATAAGGGAAGGATTACTAAAGTAATGTTAGGCTATTTTTAACTAATACCTAATACTAAATGGTTATGAATTGAATCTAACCTAAGGTGGGAATTACTATTGGAAAATGTTTTAAGACCTAAGGTGGTAATTGCTAGACTAACCTAAGTTTTATGGGATCCATCCTAAACTATTAAAAAGGAACCTAAGGGTTGCATGTCTCTAAGGTGACAGTTCAATGAAATTTAAGTGATTTGATAGGGTTTAATGGATAGTGGTACTACCAGTTTTGGTAGGGGCTAGTTAACTTTAGTGGAGGCATACGTGGAAGCTCCACTAAAGATGGAATTGTATGTTTGGATGGAATTGGCCTTCGCCAGTTTTAGGAGGTGGTGGCAAGGAAAGATAAGTAGGAAATTTGGAATTAATGGCATTGATGGGCCTCGTTTTTTGTGTGTAAACCATCTTGGAAACTTGGAAGGTGGGTTTGTAGGAGGTTATTTGGTTTTGCATGCATTGCATATTTTTCTCTACATGGAGCTATCTGGTTCTTTGAACCAACAGTTTGACCTTCACTTCAAAGCTATTTTTGGTTTCTACGGTCTATTTTTGATCGAAGGAAAGTATATGAGGCATAGGAAGAAAAGATGTTTGATTGTTGATCTTTCGTGGAGGAGAAAAAGAGTTGGAAGCTTGGCTAGAAGTCTCCTTCGATTTGGCAGAAGCACTATCAGGCATGATAGGCTCTAACCATTAAGATTCTTTTCTTTCTTCTAAATGATTCATTAAAAAAACTCTACTCTCATGAGATTCATGTTTTCATGTTTGACTAGTTATTTTCTTGCTGGGTTTTATGAATCTCTGTGATGTTTGGATATGAATCCATGGAAAAAATAATGTTGTTTTGGAAACTTTCTCTCTGTGTGCAAGTTCTATGACAACATGCATGTGAAGCTTGTATGTGAAACTTGTTTTTGTAGCTCTATTTTTCATTCTGGAACTTGTATTCGAGGTTGTTGTGCTTTGAACTGACCTTCGTTGCAATATAGGGTTCTGAACTTTATGGGAACCTTGAGTTCCATTTGATTTTGTTTTTGGGCTTCATGTTTTGATATAAACTTGTGTTGGAGCTTTGTGTTGTTCTAAACTAGTGTTTGGAAACTTATGCAATGTTGAACTGTTGCTTGAAGTTCGTATTTGGCACTGTACTTGTATTTTAAATTACTTGTGAAGTTTTGAACTTTTATGTGAAGCTCGTGTTCGACACTGTACTCATATTTGGAACTTGAGTGTTAAGAAATTTTAATTGAATTGACGAATTTGATTCTATTCTGGTATTTTGTGTTGGGTTTCACTTGTATTAAAAGATTAAAGCTTATAACTCTTTTATAGAACAACTTACTCACTAGAAAACTGGGTGATAGCTTGATTGAGTCGTTTTGTAATCTCTTCAAGATTTGGAACTGGGAACGTCTTGTTTAAAATAATGTGGTACTTCTATTTTTATGACTGTATTGTCTTCTCTGAGATGGTAATGGCATGAGATTTGGGGGTGTTCTTTCCCCTCTGTTTTGAGGAAACCCACATTCTGGGTTGACTGTTTTGTTTGAAACTAAGTCACCTCTGTCACAATTTTGTGGTTGTGAAAGTCTTGTTTCAGATTTCTATTTCAGTTGCATTGGAGATAAGAATGAGACATCTTCTGACTTAGATGTTTTTGGGTTCTTGCTCTCTCTTCTGATCCTTTAAAATAATTTTGGGTCTCAGTGGAAGGTTGAGTTATTACCCTTGTACACTGAATTTATATAGGAAGGATACTTTCTCTATTTAGTTGTTTTGTGTATAGTTCTTTTGAATCACGAACTACATACTCTTCGTAATAAGTTATGAAGCATTTATGAGTCTTCAGTCTTGAGTTCATGGATAATTCTAAACTTGTTAGCTTACTATTTCAGGATTCTATTCTTGCTAGGTACAGTGAATGAGTCCTTGGGTTTCTTTTAAAGAGAGAAAATATATATATTCTCTTGGGATCAGTATACTATTTTGGAATGTAAAATGTTTTTCATTCTGATTTGAATTGAAACAGGAAATTCATTTGTTTAGTTTAATGAAATGATTGATTATTTGGACCATTCCTAATAGAGATTCCTTTTCTCTATCTTTTGGATAAGCTCATTGATTGAACTTCTCTGCACTCGATTCTCTTATGAGATGGTGATTTATTTATGTCTTGTTGGTCTACTTTTTTGAATCATTTGTTGTAATGATATAGAAAGATAGTAGCTAAGTCTTTCTACTGATAATTGAATGCATACTTGTTGGATCGACTGTTGTTGACTAAGCCTTGCTTTGTTTGGATGGATAGGAGTAGGTTTTGTCTCTTGTACTCTATCTTTTTGGGTGAACTCGAGTAGAGATTAACTCCTTTATGGGACTACTTTGATTTGTGAACGTTGGTTTCAGATATTTGATTGATAACTTCTAACATGCAAAAGTAGAATTAGAATTGTAGTTAGACTGTTTTGATTTTCTATACCTTCTTGGATTGTTATGAAATTATGTTTAGATGTATATCTTAAATGTTGAATTTATAAGATTGTTATCCCAGAAAGGAAATAGATAATTCATGTTATGAACCTGATCTATTTTTCGGATGTTATGAGTTTGGGTATGGTACGTAATGGTTCTTCTTATTCCTGCTTAAGATTTAGATGAATCATCCTAGAATGAACCATGTTGTAAACACTTCTTTTGTCTTATAGAAAAGATAAATGTTGTATTCTATTAGGATAGAATTATGAAATAATGGGATGGCAAGATCTATTGTTTGTTTAAATTTTTTTGATAGGATCAATTAGACTTTAAGTTTTTAGGAGATGTTGTGGATTATATTCTTCTCTTCTCTTAAAAGTGGATCTAGATTTATTATTGTACTTATTTACTATTTGGTATCACTTATGCTTATTGTATGATATATTAATTATCTCATTAAAGTAGTGTTTCTTTAATGAAACAATTAGTGGAATGCACTTCGTTTTAATGCTTAGTGCTTATCATGCTCAGTTCATTAAACTAACCGTGCTAGCAATTTTTGTAGATGGACATCGTAAGTGATAAAAGAAGGCAAAAACTTATATGATGCATTGGCTGATATAAGTTTGATTCTTTGTAAAGAATTCTGAATCATTCTTTAGTTGTATTGAAAAAGAAAAGTTGTATACTTTTAGAATGAAGGTTGTTGTTATGCAGTACGCCTAAAGTGCATAGTCTTGTAAATTTATAAGTTTATAATGATGAATTGTGAGTTGTGATTTATTTGCATTGGTTGTGTAAATTATCTCGTACTTTTATGAAGGAGATGGAAGTTCTATCTTGTTGATATTCTTCATATTATATTATGCTTATCTTGTTATCCTTTGATAAGATGGATAAAGGGAATTAGTTCAATTTCCCTTATAATGATGCAACTTGTTAAGTTGCATAAGATGATGTGTATTATCTAAACAATTTAACATAGTAATGTGATGCGTAATGAACATGCAGTAAGAACTATGGATATTGTGAATGATAAACCCTAACACTTAATCATGTAGAGGAAGACTCTTCCTCTCTCAAATGAATGTAAACCAAAAGGATTGGAGATATGATTATTAATCATTAGACTTCATTTTGTATGAATTCTACTTTAGTTGGACCTATGTGGTTGTTAAACCTTCTTGAATGTTAAAATACATTTTATTGAAAACTTATGATATTACTTGTCCTGTTTTGGTTAACTGCTTGTTAAACTAAGTAAATGAACATTAAAATCAATCATAAGTTAAGGAAGTTCTTCAATGACTAAATGAAACAAATTTAGAAAATAACTTATGGAGTGTTGGATTAGGGTTTAGCAGGGTTGCTGTAATCAAGACATAATCCAAATTAACAATGTATTAATAACCTCCTAGGGGTATGTACATCTCGATGAGGTAGTTTCTATAGGATGTTGGCACACACCAACTACAGGGCTATACTTTTGAGAAGACTTGGGTCTTCTCGAGAATACAACGTTGCAGTTGACATGTGGCAACACCCTTCTACATTGATCATCTAGATCTACACACAAATAAGGACTTGAACTTAGTTTCTCTCTAGGTCAAGTTAGTGGCATGTTAGGATAGGTAGTAGATTTCAATGGCTTAGGTACCTTGGCACACCGATTGACTTAGGTCAACCGAGTATGCCCATATACCCTAAGTCATTGTGAGCATCTTCCTATAATAATTTATGTTTCTAACCAGGGCTAGGGTTAAACCTTGGGCAAGTGGACTGACGGTAGTCAGTAAATACCATTCTTGATAATAGAGGAGTGAGGTGAAGGATGTATTCGAAATGACGAGTATGTCATCTAGGAATAGTGACATACACAGTATGTTGGAAATATTTGGCCAAAGTATCGCATGTTGTTGGTTGTGCCTATGTCACAAAGTTTGAAGCAATGTTATATCAGATGAATATTGGTAACAAATATTCAGATATGTTATTTAAATAGATCACTCGGTACCCGGTTTAGGGTAGGAAAACCAAGTATACGAAGTAAAAATAAGTATTCAATACTTAAATTTAACATAAATAGATCGGTAGATCACTGAGTTATGAAATGAATAGATCGGTGGATCACCAAGTAATTTATAGCTGCATATGGTTATCTGTCCGAGATTGATTGGCATGGAATGTTTGTTCTAAATAATGCTTTATTTAGAACAGTGAACATTATGTAAAAAAAAATTCCCTTGTTTCTAAAGTCTTAAAATGGGATTGTTACAATAACACTGAAGTTCCCAATTTATAGCTCATGTGTCGGGAAGTGACCCTAAGTACCAAATTATCTAAATCTGTGATGTTTTGTGCCCTACCTCCCTTATCATACAATAATTCCATCATGATCTCCACAATCTTGGTGTAGCCCAAAATCTAATGTCATGTCCTCCCTATGCCCCTCAACCATGTAACTTGCTCAATCAAAAGGCCTCTCGAGGTG
Source organism: Taxus wallichiana var. yunnanensis (assembly GCA_018340775.1). Classification (NCBI taxonomy): domain Eukaryota; kingdom Viridiplantae; phylum Streptophyta; class Pinopsida; order Cupressales; family Taxaceae; genus Taxus; species Taxus wallichiana. The sequence goes on along the minus strand of CM031238.1, from coordinate 324,143,128 downwards.
CATCCTTCTTCCCACAAAGTAGAATAAGTCTTTGTTCACCTATGACATCAAACATTGAAATGGATGTGCGGGTTTCACAAAGAATTAAAGTTCCCATAATTGTAAAACACAAGTTTTTCCCAACTCTCTCTACATAAATTCATCAATTTGAGGGTTTCCATTATTTTCTATTCTTGGAAGCACCCTTACAAAGTCTTCCCTCATTTTATTTTCATTTTCCTCTAGCTAGTGGTTAAACTTGCTTATTTTGAAACAGTGAGCTTTAATTTCAAGATTTCCACCCGTAAAACACTGGAGGGTACTACATTTAAGTTTATATCTCTTCTAATGGCTTCTTTGCTACAAACTCAAACCTATTTGTTAGAAAATTCCTTAACTTTAGTGTCATCATGTTACTATTGTGTGCCCTAGGTATTCTATCTTCTAAATTCTTTTAACCCTTCTCTACCCAGCCTGCGACTTCTAACCACTTCAATGCGCATGCAACCCTTCACTAATCCTTTGCCAACTTCAACTTGCCTTACTACAAGGATCTCTGTACAACTCACAAGAAATTTTGGTTTACAAATACTCTTTGTACTTCTAAAATATTTTTCACTCTTCAATCCACTCGATAGCAATTTGATTTCTTCAAAAGCAAGGTAGCCAAATGACTACCATAACCCCCTTATTTATATTTTTCATGAATTTATTGTCCCTTTGAACCACATGTTTTAAGGTAATTTTCAACTAATTACATTTTCCATTTAATGTTAAATTTTGTGACTTCACCTTGTGCTTTGTAGTCGTAACCTTCGATGCACTATAGTACTTCTTAGCCACAAACCTCCTTCCCATGCCTCCTCGCGCCGAAGTACCAAACCTCTATGCCATATCCCAAGTAGTTTAACATGAGTATTTATACTTCACGTTACACTCCGCAATCACTTTCCCTACATGGTCTTCAATCATCTCAATCTTCCTCATAACACCTTATGCACAAAATTTATCTTATCTCATCTCGCTTCTACACTAATGTTCCATAGGAGCCTTTATATAGTCATTTATTTACCCTTAATACCTTTACTAACCCCAAGCACGTTATCCTATCACCTAGTGGATGTAGGGTGCTCAACCGAGGCATGCGCAGTGTTGAGCCACTCCTTTATGTGAGATTTGTGAGATGGTTCTGTCATCAATGGAGGATGAATTGCAAAAACAGAAGTACATTCACTTATTTAAATAGGTAGAAGATGCAACTAACATATCCACACCTTAATGCATTATAGAAACTAGATAACATTGTAATAAGTATAATAAGCCATATCTCAACCATGATATTCATATAGCACAAGGGTTTACACCCTTAAACAAATTATACATAAAAAAACCATCTCTCTCTCTCTCTCTCTATATATATATATATTAATTTAACATAGTTTAGGTAGCCACATTATAGTCAAAAGGGTCATCTCAGACCATATACGATAAATGAAAGGGACTTAACTCTGAAAATCCTCCCGGAATGATACCTTAACTATACGTTTCCCATTTTAACCCTTGTTATAGATCCTAGTACCATACTTACATTTATGGAATCCTTTACAACCTTTAACACTAAGTGCTCTAAACCCTAGCATTACTATAAAACTTAATGCTCTCCTTCTCTTTCTTTATTCTCTATGCATTCTCTATTTCTCCCATTATCCTTTTTATTCTATCTCTGTCTCTCTGTCTCTAGCCCGAGCATCTATTTTTATAGGATCAACACCCATCGCCATGCCTTCTCTCCTAAACAGATCACGTGCCAAGTGTTGATGTGGTCCTCCATTAGTGAATTCTTATCCCTTTGCAAACCCTCCACTCTCTATAATGATGTCTTCTAGGAATATTCCCTACATGGAATATCCTTTTCTTGACCTCCAAGGTTCCAGGATGGCACCTTATCCACTCATCATGCCTAGTTGGGTCCTCACATTTTTCCTCAAGTGCCTCTAGAATTCCAAATATGGCTAAGTCCCTTAAACCGTGTTCTACTTCCCGCGTGCACCCCTGGTTTCACTTAAACCCTTCTTAAACCCCTTTTTCCTACATGCTTTTCCCTGAGCACCCTTCTTCTCACTTTGTCCTAGGTGCACTCACCCTTTGGTACTTAGCCAATATTTAGGGCCCAAGATCACCCCATACTAAGCATGCTCTATATCCTTAGAAACATCCTACTTCTAGAAAGAATAAAGAATAATGGGACATGAACAATATGAATAAAGAATGAAAGAATAGAAGAATCTAATACTTCTATAGGATGAGTTAGAATCCCTTCTTTACTTTTCTTCAATATTTTCCTAGACATCCACCTCACACTAGGCTTTCCAAATTAGGTCACCTACTAGAGCACTCACCTCATCAAAAATTGATTCATTTCTCTTAGCATTCAGTGTATCTATAATTCCTTCTAGCTACTTGTTAAGATCATCCAACGTGTCCATTTTGTGAGTGACCGAGGGATATAGCTCCTTAAATTGATTATTAATTGAACCCCGCAATGTTTTGATTGCTTCCAAATTTTTATCAACCTTGGCTAGGATCTTATCCCGCTCCACCCTATTTCATTTGTTCTTCTCTTGAAAATCCTTTAGAATTTCCTCATGCGTAGAAACCAATATGCATGTTAACGAGTCTCTCTGTCAAGTGCAATTATCATAAACATCCTCAACTATTTGTGTCACGGTCTTCACATCGGAAAGGAGCTTGGAATACCAAGTAAATATCTCCCTGATTTTTAGTTTTTCTTCCTCCTTACGGTGTGTGCCAATGATTCTTCTCGTCGATTCTAATGTGAGTGGCCACATCTCGCAAGTGACAAGGCGGGTCAAGTCTTCCAAGCATTACATGGTTGAATTGTATTTTTCTCAGGTAGGTTCAGGTCTGGGTGCTTTAATATTATGGCGTCTGAAATCATCTCTATTTTCTTATGGATCTCATGCTTCTTTTCCTCCTCCTCCCTTAATTTTTCCTTAATTGTGTGTTGATCAACTCCTACTTTAACTCCTTGTACTTTTCAATGATCTCTTCATTTTATTTTTTAAGCTCTTCCTCAAGGACCCTTACTTTGTCATTTCTCCCAAAGTGGCTCACCTTAACCTCCATCGACACTTCATTGAGTGCATTACAAACTTTCTCATCTGATAGTTGTTGAGCATTCACTAGAGTGTTTACTCCCTTGGTATCTAGAATATTCATCAACTCCTCATGGTTGACCTTGAATTTGGGATCATTAACATGGGACTCAAAATCCCAAGAAATCATCTTTCTTGTGCGTGGTGTGTACCCTCTTCATGGAAACAAGAGAATGCAAGGAGTTGGTTTGAAGACATGGTACTTTGGAAACACACATGTAGTACCTTATTTAGATCATTGATGTAAGTCATTCCTTGTTCCTAAATTGATGCCATACAATTTCCACCTATGCGCGCTACCTTTGGGAAGCTTACTACTAGGTTGGGATCTCTACCCATGCTTCCATACTCCTTTTCTACACTTTTTCTTCCCTCCATCTCCTTGAGTACTTATTCTTAGTTGTGCTCCACCTCTTGATCCACCAAGTCTTTTATGATGCCTGCTACCTCCCTTTTTGTGGCATCCTCTATTTTCTCCTTGGTCAGGCTTAGAGTCCTTTGATCCTTCATGTTGACTTCCTCACTTCCCCCTTACCATGAGCTTCTCTTTCATCCTCATACTTCTCTTCATTTACCTCCACCTATGACTCATGTACATCGTACACAAAGTTGGTTTTGGGTCTCACCGTGCTCTTCATTGTCCTTTTCACCCTTTTCGGCCTCCATGCTCTATGTTTCTTCCGAGTCCTCCTTTTCTGTTACTCTTTGCTTCTTCCTAACTGGTGATTCCAATATAGGAGACTCTTCTTTTTCTTCTTCCCTAGGTGACTACTTTATTACCCAGAGATTCTTATTTTTAGGGGTTTTTATTGTTATGGTGCCTCTTCCTCAAGTGTCTTCTCTCTCTCTTCTATGAGGGAATTATTCCTTCATGCATAGGTTCTTGGCTTTGCACCCGACTCTTGCGTGTCTATAAATTGCACTATCTTTGTACTTGGTACCTTATTCTAAAGGGCCTCCTCTCTCTCCTTTTTCCTTTGTGTAGACCTATTTCTTATGGTGGGTTTATCTAAGATAGAGACATCATTATCAACATAAGAACCATTCTCATACTTCATCCTTATGCATGGTATACCCTTGTTGCGGTCCTCGAGTAATACATATTGTTACTAGCTTCAACATATGTATATCATGGGAGACATAATTTTCCACATATGTGTGCTTCTTTGGATATATCAATGTCCTATGTAGCTTGTGGTAATATTGATCTACCATGCTAAGATAAAACCTTAGCTTCTTTTCCTCTTTGAAACTATTGACTCCAGAGATGGAAGTATTGTGTTGTGAAGGAGAATGGAAATTTGCACCAGGGACCCTTGGTGCCATCTTCCAGAGTAAATTCAACCTCACCTTGCAAAGTAAAATAGGTAACTACTCAAGTATTCTCTAATCATCACTAAGCTGTGTCATGTATTTGCTTATACAATTTTTCAAGGCATGCCTTACGAGTGGCCATCATGGTGTCACAAGTGTACTTCTCAAATATTTTGGCAGGGGAAGGGTTCTCATTTGGGTACTCCCACACAAATTTATTTGGCTTATTTGGCAATCCGATCTCCAAAAATACAATGGAAAGTATGACATTACCAAACATGATCTTTTCTCCATCGTGTTAACATTGATGATTTATTCTACTATGAACATCGAGAGGTTATAGATGGTCCCCTCTAAGATCTTATGGAAATCATTAAACCAAGCCTTATTGATCGTTGTCCATCTCTCTTGCCCATTCAACTTTGTGACCAAGTGCACAACCATCCTCATTACCGGGTCATAAATCACAGAGATGTCAAAGTATCGCAACCCCTTATTTTAGTAATAGGCTTAAATAACCTTCTTGAAGGCCTCCTTATCATCCAAGTCATCATAAAAAGATTCTCCCTCATAGGTAAGACCAGTAAATTTAGAAACCAGTTGGGGAGTTATCCGCATCCTACGTCCTACAAAGTAGAAATGGTCTTCATGTATGCGCGACATTAACCATCGATACGAGTTTCTCAAGTTTTCCGAAATAGGGAAACTCATAGAGTTGTAATAACCCGACCTTATCCATTTTCACCTTTACCTCATCATCATAGATAGGCATTCCATCTGGTGTCATTTTTTCTATAGGGAAAACTAGTTCCAATGCCATCTCATTCTCTATGGTGCTCATTTGATGGTTGTAGTCACTTACAACCATCTTTCTAATATGAGACACCCATTCTTTTCCAAGAAATATGTCATTTGGATATTGCATCTCTGTGTACCATTATTTGTTGAAACTGGTGGAAACAACTTGTTTCCCTTTTCCCTTGCCCTTCTTTGGTGAAACAGTTGTTGCTTTCCTTGGTGCCATTTCTCTGTTGGGTCACTAAAATTTATTTCTTTCTCCTGATCCTGGATTTTCTCAACTCGCGGCTCTACCCTTTTGTGAAAATCCCTTTAATCGTGTCCTATCTACAGAACCCTAACTTGGAAAACCCTTCTTTCCACAAGATGACATATTCACTTGTGGGATTCAAAAACTTCTATAACCTTCTCCCTCACACCCGTGTACTCTTTTTCCATTCGGTTTGCTGATCAAACTAGCTATGCACTCAAATCTTCACAACCCTTTTTCGTACAACTTTTATTCAAGGATGCCCTAGTTCACAAGAAATATTCGATATCACAAATGCAAGGTAAAAAATAATATACCTCGACCTTCTACTTATAGATTTTTCTATATTCGACAATAATTGTCATGCCACCTACCAATGTACCTTTGCAATAAAGGCAATTTTTTCTTCTAAATCCAACCTTCAACACTTTTACCCCCATGCCCAATCCTATGTAAAAACTTCTACAACCTTTTGGTGCACAAAACCCCATCGACCGAAGATCCTTACGTGCATGTTTGCAGCATACCGAAGGCACTTCTTCTATCCTTACCCTAATTTTTAACATCACCTACCTCATGTTGTTCCTGCGCTTCTCACCCTTTTACATGGTTTTTGTAAAGCCTTCCTAATACCAAACTCCTCATGTTCACCTTTTCCACACATGCTCTTCCAAACTATGTGCTTTTGATCCTTTAATCCAGGTCATCGAAACAACTTTCAATACCAGCTTCCAGTGCTTATTGTATCACTTCACCCCACATAAAAATAGATGCACATTCCTCTGTGCATAGATTTTTTTTGAAATTGTAAGTGGCTACTGGCGCACAATATGCACACAATAACTAAAAGAAAGGGAAAAAGTAGTGATAAAGGGAAACATAAAGAAAGGAAAATCTATTAAGGTAAATCTTAGGCTAAAATGGCAATACTTCCTTATTTACAAATATAAGGAAGACTTATTTATAGTAGGGCTTCAGTCTACTCCCATTGAAATGGCTTGGTAATTGTGTTCCATCCAACACTTATAGCAAGCAAATTCTGAATCAAGTATATACGATACAATGTATGGGCTCATCCAATGGACTTTGAATTTCCTCGGATGGCACAAAAACTTGGAATTATACAATAGAACCATCTTCCCAACCTCAAAATTTTTGTTCTTGATGTCTCTATAATTTCATGCCTTTACTAGAATTTTTCTATTTTTTGAGTCCAACGAGCAATATCTCACCTCTCATCTAACTACATTAACTTATCAATCTTGTCCTCAATTTATCTTGTTCATAAGCTAACCCTCCAGTAGCATGCTATATACAAGATGATGGTAACATGAATTCAATAGGTAACACCACTTCCGTGCCAAACACTGATTGAAAAGGTGTGGCTTTATTCATTCTTTTGTAAGTAGTCTGGTATGACCATAACACAACAAAAAATTTATCATCCCAATCTCTTTTTCCTACATCAAAATTTTTAGTCAGCGTGTGGCTCAGTATCTTGGGGGTGATAAGGGGTGGTCTGGTGATGGGATACCATGAATTCTACCAATAGGATGTTAACTTTCTCATTCAAGAAATGAGTACCCCTAACACTTGTTAAAATTAGTAGGCATCCACATACGTTGATTATATTCTCCCACAAGAACCTAGTTATTATTTTTGTTATGCAATCCCTTGTAGGTGTTGCTTCTTCCCACCTTATAAGATAATCAATGTATGTAATGATATAGAGAGAACCAGTCCTTTACACAGAAAGTGAAATAATTCTTACAAAATATTTCTTCTCGTGCCACATCCATTATGAGAAACATAACAATATCTTCTAAGTTAGAGGGCATGTGTCACAATCTAAATAGTTGTGCACCAAGAATTATATCCTCAATGTTCTACGTGCCCTTCCCAGAGTCAATCCTTGATAAATGGCCAAGTCCTAAATTACTCTTACCTAGTTTCACAAATACTATAAACTTGAATTCTTGAAACAACAAGACCCACTGTATATGTGTCCCTTGTAAAATGGGATTGTTTACTAGGTACTTCAATGCCATGTGGTCCATGTAGAAGATAAAGGGTGTTTCCAAAAGATACTACCTAAATTTTTGCAGTGTGTAGATCATGGAAAATGCTTCGCGCTTAGTAGTAGTATAGTTATTCTCTGTTGGTGTCAACTTCCTAATAGTAAAACACAAGGCGTGGTCAACAATTTCTTCTCTAGGTTGTGCTAATATTTCCCCAATTTCCATCCCCGAAGCATCAACATGTACATGAAATGGCTTATCCCAAGAAGGAGAGTGTAATATGGGCATAGTGAGAAGCTTATTCTTAAATGTATCAAACACCATCTTCTCACACTTTGTCCCTAGTGAAATACACTTTTGTGTTTTAGTAAATATTCCAATGACACAAAGATCTTAGCATACCCCTTAATAAATTTATAGTAATACCATGTATGCCTAAGGAATCCTTGACCTTTGCACTCTACTGGTAGGTTCCCCCAATCCCACAATAATAGTAACTTTGGTAGGATCCACCAAAAACCTTCCTTACATATGATATGCCCCAAAAGGGTTCCAAATGGAGTAGCAAAAACACATTTCTTAATGTTGAGGGATATCCTCAACTGCTGACATATTTCAAACATCAGCCTCATATTGTCACAATGATCCCTTAATAATCCATATATCATCTAATCATCAAGGTAGACTTGAAGAAACTTATGGATGAAGTCTTGAAATTCCTGCACCACAATGTGTGAAAACATAGCAGCATGTTCTTCAATCCAAAAGGCATGACTGTGTAGGAAAATCTTCCCCATTCAGTGGAAAAATTTGTCTTTTCTTGGTCTTCCTTTGCAATTCTAAACTTGATGATATCCTAAGAATCTGTCTGTGAAAGAATAGATCTTGCCTCACCTAATCCTTCCAGGATCTCCTCAGTGAAGGGGGTTAGAAAAGGGTCAATAACACATACCACATTCAAATCCATGTAATCAACATAGATCCTTATCCTCCCATCCTTCTTAATGTTAATGACCATTGGGCTTATCCATTATGATTCCTCAACGACCTCAATGATGCCTAATGCGATCATCTTGTCAATCTCCTCCTTGACTTTGATGTGAAGATTTAGATTCATTCAATAAGGTATTTTCCGAATTGGGTGTGCACCTTACTTTAACTTGATTTTAATTTCCCCCAAGGAGTGGTGAAATCCTTTAAACTCATGGTACACATGTGGAAATAAGTCCTAAAACTCATGCAATAGATTGATGATCTTTGAAACCTCCTTTTCTGAAAAATATTCCCCAATAGCAGCCTCCTTCGGTTCGATCTCTAAACCAATGTTAACCTTCTAGGTTTTCGGGGTTTATGATAGGTGCGTGCTTTCTCATCAACACTATCCATAAGTTCATGTGTACTTATAGTATGGTTAACATAAAATTTTCCACTTCTTCACCATCGATCACGTAGACTAATTTTCATATTTCTTTCTCCATGCATGCGTGCTTAAGTTGTACATCCTTTGATTCTTCCTCATCAAAGTGCACTTCTAAACCAAGTTCACCCAATAATTCCAGTATTCTATCCTCCGCTATGGCACTATCTCACATAGTTAGGCACTTAAATACCTTCAACGCTTCATCCACCGATGGCTTGGTACTACGATATACAAAAGCTTGAAATAGGTCGGGTTGTCAACTCTTACTAGTTTCTGTCTCGACGACACATATATGAGTGAATGTACCATGGGCACGCACAACCTTGTAAGGTGGAGTAAAACTTATTCACCCCTAAAGAAGGTGAAAAGGATTCCTTTCCTTCCATCTAGGACTTATCACATGTTTAGACGTGAAATGAGGTGGGTTCCTTCCCATGATAATCTTGTATGATAGTAGGTGAATTGCTCCAGAAAAACCTAATAGAGAATGTGATGCTCCCTTTATGCCACTCTAGAAGGCTATCATGATGGGTCTCCCACTAACTTGCTATGGTCCCGAGAAAGGTATAGCTAAGCATCCTTCTCCTTTCGATCTCACTTCTCCAATGGGTCTCCATTTCTCATAAGAAAATATCATGGTTGACTCCTCTAGAATAACTTGGCAACTTCTTTCCTCCTAGGCACTTGACTAAGCATGCCTTTGTTACTCTCATCACAAAGCCTCTTAACTTCCTTTTGACCAACTCATATGTCCCGTATGCCCAATTGTCACATGCCACACTAGTTAAATCACTCATATATTGAGCATCTTATCAATGAATAACGCTCTCTTTTGTTGGTTGCACATCTTCAAGGTCTCGAGATAGTTTACATGTATATTCTGTCTAGGTCTTCCTCCCCTAAAGGCTCAATATAGGGCATTGACTTCCCATCTATCAAAGGAATGATAACATTTTCCTCTTTGTTCTCAAAACTTATATACCCCTTATTGAAACATAAGTCAGCATTGTTCGTATAACACTAGGGGCACCCAAGTAATGCTGGAAATTTTTCTACCTTAGTAAGTTCTGAGAATTCAAAGTCTCCGGTGAATTTCACCACTTGGATAGTGATAGTAGCATCCTTTAAAACACCGATGGGAATTGCCTTTGTCTTATTAGACATATACAACACATTTGAAGACATATATAATGGGGGGCTTCCCATTTGATTCCAAGCATCTAGAGTGAGAAGATTGACTTTTGTGCATGTGTTAATCAGAATATTGCTTAGGAGCCATCCATAAACAATTGCATTTAAGGTAATTTCCTTACCGTATTCAAGGATGTGGGGAGGAATGTTAGCATACAAAACCTTCCTCTTGTGCTCTACTCCAGTGCTTGGTATCTTATTCCTCAACCATTCTCCTAACAAATGAATGATATTCTCTTAGTGCAACATCTTACACACCTCTCTAACATCATCTATATTTGATTGAGGAACCTCAACGCTTTTCTTCTACCCCAAATTTCTGGATTTCTCCTTCAAACATTGAATTTCCCTTTTAAGACTCCTCGATTACGTTCAAGGTCTCTTGATAGACTTTGTTCTTAAGGGTAGGGTCTGGATACTTCCCATACACCACCTCTTCTCTTGTAATCAATGGTCTCTACTTTGGTATCTCCCTAGCATGTGTAGGCTCATCTTGCATTGTCACCAAGACAGTTCTAATCGACTCGCGTCTACCCTTGGCATCCACTGTGAGTCTTCTTTATTAATTCTTACCATACCGACACCCTTGTTTGTACAGTTTTGTTCACTCATATGTTCAAATAGCTTTGGACACTCCTTATACTTGTGTTTCTTTCCACACCAAGAGCACCTTTGTAGTAGGTATGGACATTTGTACTTATAGTTCTCTATAGACCCACAATTGTAACAAGTTCCATGTGGGAACTCACTTCTTCTACCTCCATGGTTTTCACGACCTCTAAATCCTCCATGAAAGCCTCTTCCTCGAACTCCTCCATCCGCTTATCCTTCATAGTAACAACCATCATCCTTGGAATTATTTGTAATAATGTTTTGGCGCAAACCAATATTAATGACATCATATATCTAGTCAATCAATCTATAGTCCTTGGTGTCATGAGTAGTAGAGGTAAAAATCTTGAAATAGAAAGACACATTCTTACAGTTCACACACTACAGTAGTAGACACCTACTTGCATCATGATCTCTGTGGAAAATCTCATAGTCTACTATCATGGTGCATACCAATCTTCAATGACAAATGTCCTTCATGTGCCCCTTCACCTCATAATTTGTGCACCATAGGCCACTACAAGTCTCATGGGCTGAGTTCACATATAGATTCTCCATCGATTTTTCATTGTAGTAATTTGAGATTCAATAAATGGAGTAACGTTGGTATCCATGCTTCCTATGGCCTCGGTGTGCGAGTTGCCTCAAAGGCCTCGCACGGGTCTATGAAAGTCTTATGTGAGAGCTCTCCTGAAAGGTGTTATTAGTCCTCCAACAAACCATTGAGCATGCTGAGAAGGATGAATATCATAAGACAGTTTTAACAAGAGAGTATTAAAATACACATCATACTCCCGCACACTCTTTTCCATACCTTGTTGAATTTCCTTCAACATGCTAATGCTCTTCTGCTCAAACTCAGGAATATGGAATTTAGCTAAGAAGGAATTACGCAACACGATATAATCTACTATTATCTAGTGGGGGTCATATTTCCGGTACCAACTATGCACACATCCTTGCAACATATTTGAAAACCGACTTTCCTTCCGTTCTAGAGTAGTAATCCCCTTTGTGCATCATATCATCTCACATTTGTGTACATGCTTTACAACATCCTCAACATATTTGTAATCTGGTAGATATAAAGACATTTATAAAAATACTTGCTGAGGTGGTTGAGGCCCTTGTCTATATGATCCAAAACCTTGATTTCCTCTGATGTTTCCTCTACCACCAGATCCACTAGATCCACCAAACATCTATTCCTCTTGACCCACTAGATCCTCTAGATCCACTAGGTCCACCAGGTCTGCTAGTTCCTATTCCACCAAATCCACCTCTCGTAGTTGGTAAAGGTCTTGAAGTGGTCATACCTTTAGTCCTCACTATCACATTAAACTACATGCCAACAGTTTGTGATATTGCACCGCTACCAGATGTGTGTCACGTGCCACTTCTAAATGCAATACACAAGATTTGTGTACCTAAGTTTTTCCCAAATGTTGCCCTGACAATATACCTCCAAACATAGCCATCGATGTGCCAAATTTATACCTCATAGGTGATGATCGATTACTTCCACCAATACCAACTAGGTTAGAAATACTTATCTCTAGATTTGTAAAAATAAGCGCCATGGGTTGCTCACTAGGTAGATTCATATGTGCACCAACAGTTTTCCTTTCTTCATGTGATGAGCTTTCATCAGAAGTTGAAGGGGTCTCTCTCCTACGCTTGCCAAGATGGGGTAGCACAGACTGCTTAGGCTCCACATCCTTTGTGTGAACCTCAAATCCTTCTCACAACGAATGCCTCCATAAATCCATCACTCTTGCAACTTTACATTGTCTATATAAATCCCTCTCATAAGCTTAATTATATTTGAGTTGTCTCTCTTCCCTCTCCTTTTCAGCTGTAAGGTTTGCCATCTTCCTCCACCCTAGCTTCCTCACCTAATTCTCAGAAGAAGCTTAGCCACCATAGGAAATGCTTCCAAACTTAGTGTAATGATCAAGATCTTTATAGATAAAGGGATAACATGCAAGAATGATCCTCTTGGCTCCCTCAAAAACTCAAAATCAGCAATCTCTGGATAGGAATACGTAGAAATTACATACTCCAAGGTGTAACTCGTCAACACTCTACTCCACCAATGATCAACATCATGTGTTTAAGTCGATAAACATCATGCAAAGCATATGATACTCCTCTTAGTTCCATACACAAGTTCTATAGTACCAGCTTGATATAGATGCATACACCAAAACCATTCATACAACTCCACTGGAAAACAACAAAATAAGGTCTCATATAGCTCATGATACATATGATCTTCTACCCATTTACATGCATCAAACTCGGGTATATTACTAAATCTCTGAGAAAAATCATCCTCTGTGATTTTGAGCCATGATTCGACACTGTCCAAGGTCAAGCACTCTGTCATTATGCACCATTCTCACAATAGCTTTGAAAAAAGGTCCTGAAAACTGAAGTAATATTTATTCATTTATTTACCCTTAATACCTTTACTAACCCAAAGCGTGTCAACCTATCACCCAGTGGGCACTAGGCACTCACCAAAGGCACACATGGGTTCCCAGCCCCTCCTTTGTGTGAGCTTTGTGAGATGGTTCCACCATTAATGGAGGATGATTTGCAGAAGCAGAAGTACATTCACTTATTTAAAGAGGTAGAATATGTAACTAACAGATCCACACCTTAATGCATTATAGAAACTAAATAACATTGTAATAAGCATAATAAACTAGATTTGAGCCATGATAGTCATATAACATGAGGGTTTACACCCTTAAACAAAATATACACAATGAACCCATATATATATATATATATATATATATATATATTGATTTAACATAGTTTAGGTAGCCACATTATAGTCAAAAGGGTCATCTCAGACCATATACAATAAATGACAGGGACTTAACTCCCACAAATCCTCCCTAGTATGAGACCTTAACTATACCTTTCCCATTTTAACCCTTATTACATATCCTAGTGCCATATAGAGGCTTATGGCATCCCTTACAACCTTTAGCACTAAGTTCTCTAAACCCTAGCATTACTGCAGCACTTCATACTCTCCTTCTCTTTCTCTGTATTCTCTATGCATTCTCTCTATCTCCCATTATCCTTTCCATTCTATCTTTTTCGTATCTTCATTTTTCTATCTCTAGCTGAGCATCTCTTTTTATAGGATCAACACCCACCGCCATGCCTTCTCTCCTAAATAGATCATGTGTCAAGTTTTGATGTGGTCCTCCATTGGTGAATTATTATCCCTTTGTAAACCCTCCACTCTTTGCAATGATATCTTCTAGGAATATTCCCTGCATGTAATATCCTTTTCTTGACCTCCAAGGTTCATAGTAGACACTTTATCCACTCATCACACCTAGTCCAGTCCTTACATTTTTCCTCAAGTGCCTCTAGAATGCCAAATATGGCTAAGTCCCTTAAACCTATGTTCTCGCTTCCCTCTCGTGCATTATTTTCACTTAAACCCTTCTTAAACTCTTTTTTTCCTGCGTGCTTTTCCCCGAGCACCCTTCTTCTCACTTTGGTCATGCATGAGCATGCCCTTTATTACTTAGTCAATATTTTAGAGCCCAAAACTTTAACCAATCCAACTTGTAATAGAGGGTGCTAACCATTTATATCTCGAACTTCAATCCACTCCATACTAAGGGTATGTGTAGTCCTCTACATAGGAAATCACTTAGATAGTAATCAACTACTTTGGTACACAAATGTGCTTATTAAAACAAAACAAAGAAATAATTTGAAAAAGTATAGTGAAAAGGAAAGGAATAACATATAAATGAATGCATTAAATGGAATATAATCTAAATGGAAATGGTGCCTTACTACAAACACCAAGAAGACTTATTTATAATAGGGCTTCAACCTACTCCCATTGTAATAACCAGAAACCGAGTCCCATCCAACACCTCTAACTGGAGAACACTGAATCAAGTATTTAAGTCACAACATACAATTCTAAACAATGCACTTAGAACTTTCCAAGGTGGCACAAAAACTTTGAATCATACAAAAAAACTATTTGTTTAACCTCAATCTTCTTAATTTTAATGCGTCGATTGTCTCATGCCTTCTTCTGGCCTTTTTATTTTCTCGAATCCATCTAGCAATGTTTTACCTCTCATACAATTACATCATTTTTTCTATAAGTTCTTCAAGGTATTTCTCATCATCCAATCCACCTACGCACATAATATGTAGGGAAGGTAACATAAATCCATAGGTAAAATAGCCTTCGTGCAAACACCAACTGAAAGGGTTTGACCTTATTCAACCACTTGTATGTTTTCTTGTATGCCCAAAGTACAAAAAGACTTTTTCATCCTAATCCTTCTTCCAACATCACAGATCTTAGTCAATGTATGTCCCAAAATCTTGTTGAACGCCTTTATGGTGTGCCACCATAAATTATACCAATAGATAATTTATGACTTGAGGGTGATAGGGTGTTGTTTTATGGTGTGCCACCATAAATCATACCAATAGTATCCTTATGGTATCATGAAGAAAATGAGTTCCTATATCACTTGTCAAACTCAATAGATAACTATACCTTCTAATTATGTTCTCCCATAAGAACCTTGTTGTTATAAAAGCCATGCACGATCCTTTGTAGGTGTTGCTTCTACCCACCTTGTAAGATAATCTATACAAGATATAATATAGTGCAATCTAGTCCTACGCATGGGTGGGGAAATAGGACCCACAAAGCTGATTTCCTACTTTTCAAAAGGTTCTGCACTAGCAATGGGCCTTAAAGGCATTTCATATCTATGCCTGAGATTTCCAAGGCATTGATAATGGTCATAGGCCTAACGATATTCTTTACAATCCTTGTAAATTTTTTCCCACCAAAGGCCTACCAATAAAATCTTACATGTGGTAGCATTTCTTGCATAATGTCCACCTGCAATCCCACCATGATCTTCCTCCATAATGGTAGTACACTCATGCTCAAGTACATACTAGTGTAAAACCTCATCACGACCTAACTTGTATAAATCTCCACTAATTAACATGTAAGGTGCGACATGTATAACAAGTTATTTCTTCTCCAAATCCTTCATTACTTTAGGCATCACACCTATGCACAAAAATATAGAAATATCCTCTAATTCATAGGGCACATGGTTCAATATTTGTAGCTATGCATCCAATATTGTATCCTCAATGATCTGTGCAACCTCACATGAGTTAATCCTTGATAAATGATTTGATCTTTAGTTACTCTTTCTTAGCTTCACCACAACTGTAAAGTCAAATTCCTAGAACAACATAATCTAATGGCACATGTGCCCCTGAAAAATGGGCTTGTTAAACAAATACTTAAGTGTCATGTGATCTGTATAGAAAATTAAAGGAGTTGTCAAGCAAGTATTATCGAAACTTATGCAACACGTAAATCATAAACAACACTTCACACTCTGTAGTTGTATAATTATGTTTAGTTGGGGTCAATTTCTGCTTATAAAATAAATATGATGATCAATAATACCATCTCTAGGCTAGGATAACACTTTGCACCAATGGCTATGCTAGAGGCTTCCACATGCACATGGAATGGTTTGGTCCATGAAGGAAAGTGCAAAATAGCCACGTAAGTAATCCTTTCCTTCGATGTCTCAAATTCACGATGTTATGCCTCACCCCAATGGAACTTTCCCTTACTCTTCAAAAAATCCTCTAAGGGCACAAAAATCATAGCATAGCCTTTGATAAACATCCTGTAATAACTTGTGTGCCCTAAGAATCTACGCACCTCGCTCTAGTTAGCAAGTTCCTCTAATAGAAAAATGATAGCAACCTTAACAAGATCTACAAAAATCCTTCTTTACATATGATATACTCCAAAAAAATTCCAAAGGATGTAGCAAAGACACACTTCTTGATGTTTAGGAAGATTCTCAAGCTGTCGGCATCTCTCGAACATAAGTCTTAAATTATCATAATGATCTTTACTAGCCCATAAACTATCCAATCATCTGATTAAATTTGTAAAAAACTTATGAATAAAGTCCATGAATGCTTGCATAACAATGCATGAAAATAATATAGGTGCATTCTTTAATCCAAAAGGCATGACTATGTATGCAAAAATTTCCCATTTAGTGGTGAATTTTTTCTTCTATTGATCTTCCTTAGCAATCCTCACCTGATGATATCCAGAAAATCCATCAGTGAAGGAGTAGATCTTGCACCCTACAACGCCTTCCAAGATTTCCTTAGTAAATGGTGTGGGAAAGGGATCTATTACACATGTAACATTCAACTCCCTATAATCCACACAAATTCTTATCCTTCCATCTTTCTTTATGCTTATCACCATAGGGCTAACCCACTTTGACTCCTCAATGGGCTCAATGATTCTAGATTTCAACATCTTATCAATCTCTTCCTTTACCTTGATACGTAGATTAGGATTCATCCTATAAGGCCTCTTCCTAATCGGGCATGCACCTTCTTTTAAATTGATCTACATCTCACCCAAAGAGTGATGTGCCTATTTCAACTCATGATAGCTTTGTAGGAAATAAGTCCTGGAAGTCACGTAGCACCTCAATTATCTTTGCACCCTCACGATTCAACAAATAATCACCAATGATGGCCTCCTTGATTCTGCATTTGTCCCAATGTTGACCTTATTTATTTTCATAGGGTCATGATACACATGTGCCTTCTCATCTGCATTATCTAAGACCTACACGTACCCATAGTATGATCAACATCCAGTTATCCACTTCCTCATCATCAATTATGTAATCTATTTTACCTTTTTCTTTTTCTAACTAGGTGCACCCAAGCTTCTCTTCATTCATCTCACCTTCTTCAAAGCACACCTCCAGATCTAACTCACCAAGTAATTCTTGAGTAATATCCCCATCCTTTGCGTTGTCTCCCATAGTTAAGTCCCTCATAATCTATAATGCCTCGTTTAGTAGAGGTTTAGTAGAATAATAGTAAAAGGTCTAAATCATACCCACAATCATTTCTTGACAATTTCCTGTTACTCGATTAAACTCCACATAAACATACCATGCATGCACCTGACCACACAAAGTGAATTAGAACTTATGAACCCATAGTTAAGGTGGTAAGGCCTTCTACCCCTATGTCTAGAGTCTCTCACAATTTTGAACATGGTGCAAACAAGAATCCTTCCTATGAAATTCACATGTCTAGGTAAATACATTACTCCAAAGAAATATAGTAAAGAAGACGATTCTCACTTCACATCACTCTAAAATACTATATTTGTGTGTTATCCACCGAGACGTTGTTGTCTCACGCAAGGTATAAAAATAAAAATAAATTGTTCTCTCCAATTTATCTATCCACTAGCCTTCTATGGTGCATAAAAATAAATCGGGATTCTCTTCACCGGTATACCTTTGTATCCAGTTCTTGCTAAGAACTTAACAAAACATGGTCCGACTACACATGTTACTTTATTTTTCATTTCACACCCAATCATTTCATAAGTCCCATTTACCCATTTTTCATAAGAAATGTTGGTTTTATCACTCATAGAGTGTGCAACATCCCATTGAATAAACCTTATTTTGACATATCAAGCACCTAAGGATATCTATTGGTGTGCACATAAATTCTATTCAAATCCTCTTCACTAAAAGGTTCTACATAAGGCACAAGTTTTATGTTTGTCAAAGGAATGATCACGCACTCTTCCTTGTTCTCAAACCTAATGTAACCTTTATTAAAGAGAAAATCAGCATTGTTCACATAACATCAAGGGCACCCAAGTAAAAATAGAAAAATATCTACATCCACAAGCGTAATGACCTCCAAGTCCCTAGTAAACTTGGCACCTTGTATAGTAATAGTGGTATCCTTCAAGACTCCCATGGGTGTGGCTTTATTCCTATTTTCCATATACAACACATTTGAAGATGGTCGTAATGGTGGCATCCCCATCGATTCCACACATCCAAGGTGAGTGATGATTAAGCCATGTTTAAATGTATATCATTTTGATGACATATCACACAATGGACAATATTCACTTCCTATATTTAATACTTTACTATGATTATGAAGGAATTATTGTGCATATGCTTGATATTTTTATCTTGTTAACTCTTCTTTAGAAATGGCTTAAATAGTTTTGTTTGTGAAACATTAACTACACGTTTGAAAGATTATGTGTTAAAATATAAAAGAAATCATAAGAGTTAATTCATGCACAAGTGCAAGACTCTAAGTAATGTGTTGGTGTAGGACTCACCTTCGTGGTTATAGGTAACTCGAGTACCACATCCAGATCATCCAAGTCATCGACTCTAATTCTCCAAAATAGGAAATTCACACATACATGCATATCATTCAAATGATTAGAGTCACAACTGGAAGTACCATATCTTATACATAAGTGGCACCATTGACTCAGAAAAAATTCCACCCAATTTTGAGGATGAAGTACCCCAAACTAAGATTTTTATCATTGAAATTCTCTCAATCAGTTATGAGATAAAAAATATTCTAGTAGTGATTGACTCCTTCAAAGGATATAATCACATATTTACTCTTCATTTGTCATGAATGATTCCAATTTGAACACTTTAATGACATCCCCTTTCATTAATGTATCTCCCAAATAGAAATTTGTCACTTCAGTTAGCATTTAGTTAAATAGACTTAGTCATTAAGAATAACTAGTTTTCCCCTAAGAGAACTAGAACATCTCTTATATAAAATAGATGATGTGCTCAGATCTAGTGATTCAATTTTTAGTCGTTTTAATTCACCGTATGTGAGATCATTGGGTAAGTGTAGCAAGTTGGGGGACAAAAAAGGGGTCATAAGTGGACGTCATATTGCAAATAACAACATAATATCAACTTGTAGAGATTATTAGCAATACATACACTCAAAATTAGAAAAATTTATATTAATATGAATCGTAGCATCCAAAATCTAGTTTCTAAAATACTAATTTTTTTAAAAAAGGACAAGATTAGCTATATTAAACACTCAAAATTCAATGACTTGGTATATATTTTTTAAAACGCCTATAATATTATAGTCTGTTTGCCCATGATTTGGATGACCAAAAATTGATATATATTTTTCTCCTTTGGTGAGAAGTTATATGCCACTATCTATCTTGGGATGAATTTTATTTTGTATTTTTTTGAGCAATATTTTATTTTTATAATTTTTTCCATGAAAGTGGTATGACAACATAAATAAAACAGAGCACTTTCTGTTTGCCCACCATAACTTCATCAAAAAATATTGAAATCAATTAATTTTTTTTTGAACATGTATATAATTTCACCATGGTTGGGATGGTATAAGTTTTATCACATTCTTATAAGTGAATCAAAATTTGCAGTCTTAAACGTAGACATAAAAGTTCACAAGAAAAAGTGTCTTACAGGACCTACTATTAGTAAAAAATATAAAATGACATTTATCCTATTCTATTCACTTTAAAATTAATATTTCTACAAAGATAATAGTCTCCCTTATGCAATGGTACCATTTTTATGACATATTTTTTAATTTTCGGCATGGTTCAAGTCCGCATGGAAGACTAAATTTGATGTTTTGTTGTTTTTAATGTAAAATTTAGGATTTCATGTCCACTTAATTGTCCCCAACTTGGTGCACTTACCCCATTCTCAATTCAATAAAGATAGAAGATTTAGGGAACTTTTTTATTTGAGTTCAAGAATTAAACCTAATCAAAAGGAAGGAACAAGGCCGGTCCTACCAAATGAAAAGGGAGTTTACATTTATTTCCTTTCAATATTTGTTAATGCATTTATTGCTCTAATATTTATTTCATTACTTTAATGCACATATGTTTCCATGATTAGTAATTTTCTAATTTTGTATTTTATTTTAGTTTTCCTTTTAAGAAATTTCTTTTTTAATCACAATCAGTTTAGTAATTTCTTAGTTTATGTTACTAGATTACATATTTCCATGTTGTTCCTATCATTCCGTTTATTGCAAATAGCCATGGACATCACCTTATACTAAAAAAATAATATTATTAAAGTACGAGCATCAACAACACTCAACACTTTTTGGCACCGTTTTTGGGGAATTCAAGGTGTTATAAAAGGTTAAAGTGCTAGCTAAAGGTAATGCTTGTCTTTCTGGTAAGTTTCCATTTAGAAATTTCATCTCCAAAACTCTTTCTTTTAAAAAGATCAGAAGACCTTGTAGTGACAACAAGAATCCTCACGAGTCGGAGTATCTAGAACACGAGATAATTAAGTTCAAGTACTAATAGTGAGGGACCCATTTTCAATATGAGAATATTGTATGTTTAGACTTAGAGACTATAGTGGTATACTCATTAGATTAAATCCTCAAAACCAACTTTGTAGGATAACTTACTAAACAAGGAAGAAAGGACGACGAAGTACATAACCCCAATAGAAAAAATAATGGAAATCCCTAGTTGGAAGGACGTTTAACCACCCTATTGAATTGGATCCTAACGAAGATGCTCCTATGAAAAATATCTCCCCATCAATTCTACCAACTTTCCAGGGATTAGTTTTAGAGGACCTTGACCAATTCCTTTTTGAGTTTCATGTTTTATGCCAAACATATGAATAGACTTATGATAAATAAATGGTTAAACTATTTCCCTATACTCCGAAAGATGCGGCTATGAGGTGGTTTATGGGTTTGAGCCAAAATTCCATTCACAACTAGGAAGAAATGGAATATGCCTTCCTAGATAAATATCAAGATTACTGTAGAGTGAGGGATAGGAAAAAAGAGCTATTTTGAATTCAACGAGAAGGAAGATGAAAATGTAGAAGATTCCATCAATTGGTTTGTTGCACCATGTTTATTTTCCAATTATTTTCTTTGATGTAAAAGGAATTGATGGAAAATTGAGATTGTAAGAGCATGCTTCTCGGGTGTTTTTCAAAGGTTCATGATGACTTTGTGTGGTTTCAAGAAGAAAGGGTCTTGGAAGTTTAGTGGTAGTGTCATTTTAGGGAGATTTCAAGTGCCTAATGAAATGTAATAGGATGGTACAAGTCATAAAAATAATGTGAGAGGCTTTGAGAGTGTATCTATAGAATGTGTGAGTAAATTTTAGGCTCAACTTAGCTCTAGGAGTCAAGTTTCTATGTTGCTCAAAGTTGGTGTTGAGAACAGTAGTGTTATTATATGAAAATGAGATAGGATGGATAATTTTAGACTGATTATTTTTCAAATAAATCATGTGAGATGATGAAGGAAGGTGTCCTAGTGCTTCATGCAAAATTTTACATCAATGTTATGTCATTTTATCAAGTTATGTGAATTTTTGCAAAATAGGCTTATTGAATAACTCATTTTCAGTTCACTGCCTTCTTAGCTTTCAATAAAAATTATACAAAATCCTTCAAATAACTCATAGAAATTATCATATAAATAATGTGCAAAAATAATTTTCTCAAAAGGGGGTGTAGTTTAAAAGTTATGAGAATTTTGGAGGAGTAATTTTTCTCACTTCTAGGTTGTGCACCAAATCGATAAGAGCCAAAAGGTGTAGTTGGATTTCAAGTCTTGTTTAATAACTTCCAAAGTATCTCCATATTCCATTCATGGTGTTTCTCATGCTCAAAAATTATTTGAAGGCTTTGCTTCTTGAAGTTACAACTGTTGTCATTATCACTATTCTTAGTGTGATTGTTCTGACATGTGGATGGTATAAATACTTCAAATGGAGATCTTGCTCAAATAGTATCTCGGTATTCCTCCATAGGTTCATGAAAGCGTGATTAAGCATGTTTGGGTATTTTTATGTAGTCAAACATATAACTCTTGTTGACACAGATTGTCCTGAAGAGCAAACCAAGAATATCTACCTTATGCTTCTATGAAGTCACTACCCTGGGGAGTTGTTCTTTTCAATATTTTGCTTCTAATATTCATTGAAATCATGTAAAGTGATTAGATAAATTCTACTCTTTACCAATATGAATTTTTTAGACATAAGGAAGATTTGTTTGTTAATCTTTCTTGTAGTCAAAGGGGTCCTTGGGAGCATATCTTCAGAACAACTATAAAAATGATGTTTTAATATGACCTCATGTGATCTAAAATAGTCATGGAGAGGATTGACATGCTTCAAAGTTATTTTCAAGCCTTAAAAGGTGAAATACTAGTTGAAATGTATCTTAAATCAAGGTTTATTACCTTGTTACTAGTCTGTGCACTGTCTTTTGGACTTCTAGGAACATATGGAGATTGTTCAAGATTGGATATGATGTGAAAAAGATGGATAATGTTTTCACAGAGCTATAGGAAAAATAATTATTAAATTTCATGCAAAAATGAGAGATAATTCTTTGTTTTAGTGTTGTCATGCTTCGATTGTGCATGTACCTCGATTCTAGGGTTAGAAACTCCAAAAATCTTCAAATCTCCCAATTTAACCAATGAAAAATGCTAATTTTTTTAGGATAGCTATATTTTGGGCACAAATTCCTATTGCAAAAGGATTAAGAGGATGTCATGAAGAATTGAGTGATTTCTTAGTGACTATTTCTCCCAAACTTGTGTTAGAATGTGAAAATCACATTTTTCTAATGTCTTTCCTTATTGATCAAATATAAGAAATTTTCTTGTTGGTTCAAGATTTTGGAAGGGATTTCTAATGTTGGAAATCACTTTGGGAAGTTGAATGTGTCTTGATGTTTTAAAACCAATTAACAATCCTCTCTAACAATCTTTGTATAAATTGAAAAAAATTATTTATCTGTCTAAATTGCATCTTTCAACTAATGGATCTTGTATCCTTAGTAATTCAAGTTCTAAAGAGGTGTAATGAGCTTCAAGGATAATAATTTAAGTTTTAAAGTGTCTCTTTCTTTGAAAATTTAGGTTTATGTATGTTTCATTGTTTACTTTACATTTTGAATGTGACGAAATAGATAAGGGTGTAGGCCAAGGGGAATATCTGCATTGCGATTGTTGGTTTGAAGGTTGTGCATGAATTTTGAATTCTTGATCCAATGCTGACTGTGCGAGCTTCCTTTTTGTTAGGAGGATCTACCTAAAATAGAAAACAAGACCACAAAATAAGAGTTAAATAATATATGACAATGGACTGCCTAGTGAGTGCTAGATATAGGAAGTGTGATACTTCCTAGATGGTTGTCAATCCACTATTTAATACAACTTAATGTGAGAAATAACATAAATAAACAAGGTCCTATTGTAGTTGATATGATTTAGGTATCTCATTCAAATATAATAAAAATATAATATAATAGGCTAGGTTATGATCAGATCTGGTGGTAGGGTAAGGGGTCAAAGTGTTGGAATAGGTCATTTTTAGGTTCTGGGTCACTTAGGTTGCTTGGATAAAGATTCTTAGGTTATATTATTGATAGGATGGCCAAATATAAAGACTAGTGTTGTTTGGGTATGACCAATCATGGTTTAGGAAGAACTGACGGACAGCAGTTATGGGTAACTAGCATTAGTAAAGGCTAGATGATAAAAAATCAATAAGATCACGGTTATGGGGTTTGAGATGAGGTCGAGAGACAAAGGTATCGGAGGGAATGACGAGGTGTGTGAAGATCTTAGAAACACTCATAGATATGTAGAAGTCAGGTATAGGTGGTTTTATGGTGTGGGTGGAGAGATGGTTGAGTTTACAGAAAGAGGAATAGTGGGGGAATGGGAATGCTAATAGAAAATGATAACAGAGATGAAAAAACCTTTGAAACAGAACAAGAATGAAATAACACAAGTGATAAACACACTTACTGATGTTACAGGTCCAATGGTTGGGTGGTGGTGATGATTGATGGTGGGATGGAGCTTGGTGCCATAGTGGTACTTCCTAGAATGCTACTGTGAGAGCGATACCTCTATATCTATCTTGATGTTGGTTATGGCTTTGGATGTAAAATCTCTAGTTCCTAATTGCATGTAGATCTCTTTTTTTGCTCTAAAAAAATTGAGAGTGTGGCCAGCCTCTCAAATAAGGTTACCAAAGTGAATAAATGGTAACTGAAAATGGTTCCTGGTTGACCAACATTGGTTTAGGGATGACCGACATCGGTTAAGGTGGGATTCCCTAGGTTTACTAAAAATGACAGATCTTGCAATCATTTGGGCAGGTCTATCCCTTTTCTCATGGATCAAAATGAACGTTATCTTTTTATGAGTAGGAATGTGGTTAGAGTAATAATAGGAATTGATTTTTAGGGTTGAACTAGGTCTTAGTTAGTTATGGAAACATACTATGAATAGGTCCATGGTGAGGTGTCTGGGTGAGGTGTCTAGGTGAGGTGTGCATCCATTTAATTAAAGTAATTAAATTAATAAATGGGGTGAGGATGGGTATTAATTTAAATATAGATAATTAAATTAATTTTTAGGTGGGGTAAAAAGGGGGCCATGGGAGTGTGACCCAATTTTGGTGTCTATATTTTCCCCCTTTTTGTCATGTGGCGTGTAGTATTGGTAAGTGATGTTAACAAAAATAGGAGATGGTTGTGTCGAGTGTAAATGAGGGTGGTGTTTCCCAAGCGTGGGTGAAGGTGACCCCCCTCAAATTAGGAACCGGTGAGGTGAAAGATAGAAGTAATGAGTGGTTTGATAAAATGAGGAGGTGGGAAAATGAAGTTCAGTGGATGCATTGGGTAAAGGTAAAATTGGGTAAACAGGTACATGGGCTAGGGTCGAAGGTAGTGGTAGTTGAACATACGAACACATTGGAAATTGCGATACAATACTAGGTTGAAAATATTTCAAACTCTATGTCGTCTAAGGCCGATAGGTCTATCAAAACAGGGTTGAAGTGATTCCGATATCCAAGGTATAGGATATGGTGTTGAAACACAATAGAGGTCGGAGTGCGGGAACATTCGGGTATGTTACGGTATGCCAAAGGTCGAGTCAAAATAAACAACATGACAATAAGCAAGGTATAGTTGGTAGGCTAAAACAACATAGGTAATAACATTATAAGGTACAACGAGTATATAAGGTCAATGTTCACACCTAGTAGGTCGGGTTCGGGAAAACAAGTCATGGCACAGGTAAGGCAAAGATATAGGTAAAATAACAATTCCTAAGGCATAGCAAAGGAAATGTAGGGGTAGGTTGGGTTTTGTGGGTATGTTTTAATGGGTGAAAGGAATGGTAAAAGGTCCATTGGTACTAATGGTTGCAAGCAAAAGGAATCTTAGCAAGGCCAAATAGCTATAACGAATAACCGATGTTGGTTATATGGTTACTGATGTCAGTTGGCTAGGGCATGATTAGGATCAAAGTCAGTTGGATCGGAGTTGGGGTTATAAAATAAAAATTCCATATTTTACGAAATCATTGTTATGTTGTGACTTTAGAGAAAACAATAGACCTGTTTGACTTTTGGTGCTTTTTCTGAGAGATAAGGA
This sequence comes from Taxus wallichiana var. yunnanensis, assembly GCA_018340775.1. Lineage (NCBI taxonomy): Eukaryota > Viridiplantae > Streptophyta > Pinopsida > Cupressales > Taxaceae > Taxus > Taxus wallichiana. Next base: position 324,116,966 of record CM031238.1, on the reverse strand, counting down.
TAGGGCATTATACTCAGAAGAGGTGGAGAGTACAAGTTGGTGAGAGGAGCTAGGGAGATGGGTCCATGATCTTAGAGGGATCAATTTGATTGGGTGGAGGTGAGGAGGTCATTTAGTGATGGTAGAGGTAGGAGAGGGGTTGGGTGGACAACTAGTGTAATGGACCGTGGTTCCCCCATGGAGATGACATCACGAAAATTTAATATTAGATCCCATTTTAGATTGGTTAGGTAGATAGATTTGGAGAAATCAGATTAGGGTAAAATGGGTAGTTGGGGAAAATTAATTTAAATTTGGAAGAAAATGCATGAAATAGGAAGGGTAGGAAGGTTGATTTAGGTTAAGGGGGAATAGGGGTGGAGGGAGATTTTGGTAGGAATGGATGGGTAGTTAGGGAGAAAAGGTTAATTTTTAGAGAAAATGGGAGGGTTTGACATATTTTTGCACGAGGACGGTGGTGACATTGGTCAAGTTGGTGACGACATTGGTGGTAGTGAGTGGTATTGGTCACAAATGAGGTGACCAATGCCGCTTTGATTTCCCATTCTTGGTCAATAAGAACCGATGTCGGTTAGAATTTAGAGGAAAATGGGCCAACAAAGGAGAGGAGGTGGGTGGGGGAGATAGGTCATGAGTAGGAAAGGTCTTGGGAATAGGTTGGGTGGGTAAGGGTGAAGTCGAGGTATGGTCGAGGTCTAATGATGTTATGATTTATTGGATGTAGGAGAGGGATCAGTTTTTTGATGTGAGATAGGGTACCACCCTTGTTATTAGTGGTATGAGGGAGTGCGACAACTAAGGAGTGGTGCCATATGGCTAAGGTCACTGATTAGGGTCGAGATGCTATCGACATGTTTTTGGGAGCCGAGTTTGATGGTTTCCCTCATCGACAGATGGGATTCGGTGACCAACACATTTTGTTTTCCAATAGGTGAGATGGCCATCACCTTGGAGGATGTTTATAGGATCCTATGATTGCTAATAGTAGGGATGTAGGTGTATTCCATTTCCTCAAAGGCATTTGAGGATTTTATGTTGATAGTGTTTGGTGAGGGGCTGGTGGAGTTGAGGTTCCATAATGCCAACATGAGTTATGGAGATATGTATCGGGCCCATATAGAGGATATGAGGTTAGTGGTGTTGATGATGGAGTCATTCTGTTGCTTTGTTCTACCACATGTGGAGGGTAGGATATTCCCACAGGAATTGATGGGGATTCTTCATGAAATAATGGAGGATAGGACATGGTTTGCATGGGCACCATCATTCTTAGTGCAGCTATATAGAGAGTTATGGGCCTATGGGAATTTATGGTGGTTCAACATGTGCAGAACATTCCTACTACATTGTTGGGAATATGAACACATCATTTTGTGCATCTCGTGGGAATGATCCAACTGATGTATTCGAGGTGAGCATAGTTTAGGTGGGCTAGAGGCAATGGGTACATGTTGTTGGAGAGTGTCAAGCTGCCATTGCTACACATGATGTAGTGTATTACAAGCATGTATTAGAGGGGTTATCTAGTGTGGACATCATTTATAGGTCATATGTGGGCTTCCCATCATATAGGAAAATGGCCGAGGAGCTATAGGAGTTATAGTTTCTCCGAGTGATAGAGTGGTGCCATATAGGAGAGCATGAGATGATACCTATTGTGGTCGATAGCAATTTGGGTTGCCGCAGATGTACCTCCACCATTTCCATAGTACAGGAGGGACAACATGGAGAGGCATATGCCTCTACCATAGCTGATGGTGCCTACAAGGTAGGAGGATTAGGTAGTAGATTGGTAGATTGATGATGTCAAGGTTACGAGATAGAAGTACAAATAGTGGTGGGCATAAGCATAGCTACACGAAGTACCATAGAGGCGAGTAACTGACTTAGCCACTATCACGGCTTAGAGAGAAACCCTACGGGGCGGTGAAAACTCGGTGACACGGTTGGGGATAGTGCGAGGACATTTGACAGGCGCGAAGCACAAGTTTCTACGTTGCGAGCACAATACTATCCCTATAGGCCTAGGTAGTATAGGGATAAGGACCTGCACAGGGTGGAGATGGAGATGGAGTATAGGTGACCACCCTACATGTGTAAGTTACATGTTTATAGGAGACGATTGGCCACTACACACGTGAATATTGTGGCCCTTCGAGCCTAGGTATAGGCATAAGCACCTACACAAGCTCGGGATAGGGTCCCATTTTATAGGTAGGGGTGGGACAAGGTCCCACAAGACGAGTATAAGGTTAATGGCCGATGGAACCACCATAGATAGTACACATGGCTAGGTTCAGAATGCCTTAGGAAAGGAAAGATATTTGTAGGATCACTTTATGGTGGCAGGGATAGATGTCCCTTCCTATGTAGAGTATAGAGCACATCAGGCCTTGAGTGAGAGGATGAGGTTGCACACCCATAGTGTGGAGAGCACAAGGGGCTATTGAGCTCTAAGATAGGGTTAGGGTGAGGTCACTAGTTCACGGAGGCCAGCACCAGGTGAGGTATTAGTAGAGAGTCGGTCCACGGCGCATAGTAGGTGGTGAGTTTCTAGCAGATCTTTGCACGGGAGTAGAGGAGGAGGAGATAGGTGAGACAGGCATGGAGGATATTTGATGGGGTATGCCTAATAGTTACGCATACCTCATTTTTGTGTATTTTTGGTATATACCGGTCTGTTTGCCAAAGAGAGTGAGGTTGTATATGATATTTTTGAGATTTTGATCATATACGGCCTACATGTCAAAGATGGTGAGGATGTATCTAAGTGATTTGAGATATTTGTATTTATTTGTATATGTGTACATATGTATGTATACACAGACTTTCTTATTGAGATAGATGATGATATTTATAGCATGGATGGTGTACTTGTTTTAATTTCCATTATTATGTGTGTATGTGATGGGAACTAGGTGAATTATGCATGATTGAGTCAAGGTCGTGTAGGCATGGCTGAGTTAGGTCAATTAGGCATGATGAAGTCAGGTCATAGGCATGATGGAGTCAGGTCATAGGTATGATGGAGTCTGGTCATAGGTATGGTGGAGTCAGGTTGGTTTAGGCATGATGGAGTCAGGTCATAGGCATGATGGAGTCAGGTCATAGGCATGATGGAGTCAGGTCCTAGGCATGGTGGAGTCAAGTTGGTTTAGGCATGATTGAGTCAAGTCATAGGCATGGTAGAGTCATGTCATAGGTATGATGGAGTCATGTTGTATGTATGGTGGAGTCAGGTTGGTTTAGGCATGATGGAGTTAAGACATAATCATAATGGAGTTAGGTCATATGCATGATGGGATCAGGTCCTAGGCATGGTGGAGTCAAGTTGGTTTAGGCATGAATGAGTTAGGTCATTTTAGGCATGATTGAGTCAGGTCATAGGCATGGTGGAGTCAGGTTATAGGTTATGGGAAATAAATGATTTAATTTCCAAGTTATTGGTAGCATGGAAAAATGAATGATGAGGAATATGTATGTTATGGTGTAAATTTCCAAAATATTGGATATCATGGAAATGTGAAATGATTAATGTATGATGTGGTAGAAATGTTTATTAATTGTGGCTTGTTTGGTTTAATTTCCAATTGTTGATATAAAATGGAAATGAACTAAGGTAGGATGTTCATAGGAAAATGGAGGGGAAGATAGGTTAGGGTGAAAGAGTGTCGAGCTAACCTTGAGGACCACATGCCCTCGAAGTGTGCCTACATAGCCTCGGCAAAAAGGGGCCTCAAGAAAATGTAGTTCTCTTATAGGCTAGGGAATAATATGATGAATTAGGGGGATGGGTTGGTAGGTTTTATGTATGATTGAGTGTAGGTCATAGGCATTGTTAAGTATTAGGTGATAGGCATGGTTGAGTCTTAGGTGATAGGCATGGTTGAGTTTAGGTCATAGGCATGATTGAGTTATTTTAAATCTAGGTGTTGATGATATGGTCATGTACAAGATGATAAATAAGTAATGAGGAAGGAAAATGGTAAGATGTGGTAAAAGAGTCACTTAATTGACAAGAAACCTAATGAGTCTACCATACCCAAGATGGGCTTATGAACGTAAGACCCTAAAGGCATTGCATAATGGACTATTCTAAAGGTGAAGAAAGCCACATGATCACGAAATGTCACATTGGCAGTAAGTCCCTTGAGTAGAGAGAAAAAAGGTCAAAAAATTCAATGAGGTGAAAGTGGATGGTTAAGCGTAACCTAGTGTGAGATAGCATGTTTTTCTTAGCAAGAAACCCAAGATAAAAAATAGGCAAGTCCATGATAAAAATTTCATCTTTTTTTTTTGTTATTCAGCGATTGATGCGGGAAGTCTATATGGGATAAGTATATTGTCTTCCGAGGTATTCGCGAAGTTGATCAATGCGGGAAGCTTCTGGATATTTTTATCGTATGTTTGCAATGACTTTATATAGTTGTCCTTCAAGGGAGTAGTCTATTTATAGCGGCAAAAATAGAGTGAAGAGATGTCCCTTTTGAGGGATTCATCTTTTTCTGGAAGTTTGAATCAAGGAGTTGAATCCCTTTTTGTTTTTAAAAATTTAAGTCATGGACAAGACTATATATGAAGATTAGGTTCTTGTTTAGAAGACAAGACCATAACACACAGAAGTTAATTATGAAAGAGGTGGTTTTGAGTGATGAACGACCATGGGATTCCACCTTAAAGAAGATGAAAATTATCCATGAGAATCATGTTATGAGTAGAGTTGTGGTACCCATATTGAAGATAAGGATGAAAGGTGACAGATAATCACATGATTCTTGTTTAGTCATGGATCCTCAAAAATGGGTAATATGCAAGGTGAACAATGCTCAAGGGATGAGTGGGAAAGAGATAGAAAGTGATATATGACTTGATTTAAACAATAAAAGGGTCAAAGATGCAAGGCATTGAGGGGCTCAAGTTTGGGTTTACCTTCAATTGAAGAAAAATGATAAACATTTGATCCATAAGCATGGGTAATGATATAGGGTCCAATCCAATTAGGAGCAAATTTGCCTCGTTTACTTTTTTCCTCCTTAGTTCCATGTTGATTTTCCTTCAGGATGAGGTCAGCGGCCCGAAAGGATGTTTGTGAACATGTTTTTCATAGGCACGTTATATACGTTTTTGGTAAATTTGGAGATAACCAAGAGCATTAAAATGACACTCATTTAATAACTCAAGTTGTGCCAAATGATCTTGGCGAAAGTAATCATCATTGAGCATGTCTTGTAGTGAGATGTAGAGAGATGGAATATGGACTTCAAGAGGTAAGATAGCCTCGATATCTGTAGACTAGAGAAAAAGGTGTGGCAGCAGTCAAAGTGTGAATACTAGTGCGATAAGCCCACAAGGTGAAAGGAATGTGTGAATGTCAATCCTTGCTAGTATCGTCAACTACTTTCATAAGAATTTTGTTCAAGGTTTTATTGGTCGATTATGCTTGGCCATTGGTTTGTAGGTAATAAGGTGATGAGAAAATGAGTTGGATGATAAAATTGTTGAATATATTTCGTATATTTTGTTTTTGAATTACTTTCCATTATCAGTTATGAGGAGGTGAGGAACACCAAAGTTACAAATGATGTGATGGTTGATGAATTCACATATTTTCTTAGATTTTGTAGAAATGAGGGAATGGTGTTTACCCATTTAGTATAATATTTAGTAGCAGTTATAATCCATTGATGGAATTGTGAAGAATGGGGATTGATCTTCTTGTGACAAGATCCAAGCCCCATTAAGAGAAAGGCCAAAGGTCTCGTGTGACCTGCAAGGCATGACTAGGTGTGTGATGAATATTAGCATGTTGTTGGCATTTCACACAATGTTTGACATAGTCACAATAATCATAGTTTAGGGTTGGCCAATAATAGCCAAGGAGAAGAATGCATTTTGTGCAATAGCTAAACCACTAAAGTGGCCTCCACAAATTTCATTGTGGACTTCTTTGATGGTGTAGGGAATTTTAGAACTTGTAAGGCATCGTAAGAGAATATTGTCAAAGCCATGTTTATAAAGAAGACCACCTATGATGACATAGCGAGAGACACTTTTAAGAAAGGTGTGTTATCCATTACGAGTGAGATCGATAGATAGAATGGAAAGGGAAAGATAGTCTGCAAATTGATTATACCAAAGGTCATGTGGGTCAGGTGCAATGGTTTCGATGGAGTAGACCTCAAAGGGTAAGTAAGAGGGTGATTGCCACCTTTGTATTGTGACAAATATTTTAGATTTCGTAGGAGAAGTGGGTATTTGAGAAGCCGAGAGGCCATGGTATCCACAAACTTATTGGTAGAAAGAGTGGTTTAAAGTTTGTATGCAGTCAAATGTGGTCAAAAGTATGTCTACGTGATGCTTATACTTTTGAAGTATCTCATTACGACACTTCGGTATATACCTTTGACTTAGTTTACAACAAGTTGGTAATCACCAAAGATATTGATTGAATCAACATCGAAGGCATAAGCATCTCGGAAACCTAATACGAGTGCTTCGTATTGGGAAATATTATTTGTAAAATCACAATCTAGTTTGAAATACAAAGGCATAGGTTCACCATCAAGAGGAATGAGGACAAAACCAGCCCCACCTCCATGTTGACATTTGGAGTCATTGAAGAAGAGTATCATTTGGTAAGTGGGTTTTTCTAAGGAAAAAGTAGTTATGGATTCATCCGGGAAATCAAAGTTAGAGGGTTGATTCCTGGAAAGAGGTGCGTTTACTAGTTGGTCAACAATATCTTGGCCCTTGATGGAATTTTGATGAATAAATTCAAGGTTAAGGTCATAAAGTAGCATAACCCAATGTGTGGCACGTTGATGTTGATAGGTTTTGGTGTACATATAGTGTAAGGGGTCAGTATTGGTAATAATAAAGGTTTTTTGGTTAAGTAGGTAATGGTGGAGTTTAGTGGTGATGAAAACTAAGGATAAGTAGATATTTTCGGCATGGGTGTATATAGTTTCATATTCCATAAGGGTATGGCTTATGTAATAAACCATTTCTCTTCGTGTTTCTCATCGTGATGAGTGAGCATGTCACCTAAAGAATGATCAATGGTAGAAATATATAGGTAAAAGGGTTGGTCATCCGGGAGGAATGAGCACTAGTAGTTGAAGAAGGTATTGTTATAAGGCTTGAAGGCTGGAATTCATCATCCCGATTGAATGAAATGTCCACCTTGAGAAAATGATGAAATGCTTGACAATGGTTGGAAATCTACGAGATGAAATGATGAATGGATTACAGCGTACCTTGTAGGATTCGAAGTTGGTGGAGATTAGTAGGTAGAGGCATTTCTAGAATGGAATTTACTTTAGTAGGATCGAATTCTATGCCATGCAAAGAAATGATGAAACCAAGGAGTTTTCCTTAAAGTACCACAAAGATTCACTTCTTTGGTTGAAGATGAACACAATACTTGATTAGGCGGTCAAATATGACCTAAAGGAAAATTAGGTGTTTGGCTCAATGTTTGGATTCAGGAAGAAGATCATTTACGTAATCTTCTAATATGTGATCCATGATGTCATGGAAGATATAAGTCATGACTCATTGAAATGTAGTACCATCATTTTTAAGGCCAAAAGGCATGACTCGATAGAAAAGGTCCCCTAAGGGATGATGAAGGAAGTCTTGTGTTGATCTTCGAAGAAAGTAATATTCGATTATAACTCGAGAAACAATCCATGAGTTACAACATCTCATGGATGGTGGTGAGATCAACTAGTTGGTCAATACCTGGAAGAGGAAAGTCATCTTTGGGACAAGCTAGGTTGAGGTCATGGAATTCCATTCAAATGCAAAGTCCCCCTATCACCTTTGTGACAGGAACAATGTTAGAAATCCATTAGGGATAGTCAATGGGTAGGATGAAGGAAACTGAGAGAAGGTGTTGAAGCTCTTCTTTAACCATAAGAATAATGTGAGGATGCATTTTCCATAACTTTTGTTTGATGGGTTTGGCATCAGGAATGGTTACGATATTATGGACCATGATTTTTGGGTCAATACTAGGAATATCGGCATAGGAATAGGAAAAATCGTTGCTATGGTCCCGAAGGAAAGAGGAAAAATCTTCCTACTCAGTAACATCTAAAGATTGGACTATGTTTAGAATGTGTGCGTCATCCTAAGTGTTAATGTTGATTTCAATGGTCAATTCATTCAACATGGTTTGTGTCTCACAAGGTAACGATTGGTGAATATAAGAATCAAGTGAGGATGGAATAATCATCCTGACATTGAATGAAATTAATAGAAGGTGTATTGTCATTGATCATGTCAGGGTACAAGAATGGGAGAGAAAAGGGAGCTGTCATCGTGTTGATAGGTTAGAGGTCCCAGGGAAATTTTGTTTACAGAAAAAAAAAGTTAGGAGGAATAGATTTGGGATCTATGGACTCCGTGGGTGAAGTTGGTGAATGGGGCGAATGAGGTGAAGAAGGTTTGTCTTCCTGAATGAGGTCTATTAGTACCCAAACTTAATCTCCTTCACAACTCAAGCAACATCATGGATTTGCACAAGACACTCAGAGGCTAGATAAATGATTTGTATGTCGTTTGTAGCTAGGGAGACATCTATCTAACTTGTTAGGACTCAAGATTTTGAAGGAGTGGGTAGCACCTCAGAAGGATTTTGATATGATCCTCACTATTTTAGGTTGTGCCTATCAACCAAGGCAAGAGAACCTATATTGTAGCCTTTATTTGGTGAAGGAGGTGTGGATATCCTTGTATTTTGCATATTGTATGGAAGGGGCCTTGGGAAAACATGATCAATTCTCCATTATTCAAACTCAAAAGAGTTGTCACTATTAAATGATGGAAATGTTTTCAAAACAAGGTTGAGGCTGCTAGAGACATGGTATTGTCCTGATTTGCTTTGTGCATGTTTGTAAATGGATTGTATTCTCTTGTTAACACACAATGCAATGCAAGGGTAGTATAGGGTAGGGTTAGTTATTTTGAATGAAATTTTGTTGGGAGATGTTAGACAAGACCAACCAGAGGTTACCAAACTCTTTGAGGACCTTTGCAAGAAATTTGTAACACTTACACAACAAGAATGCTTCAAGAGGTTTAAAATACTCCTTCAACCAGGATATGTGCACAAATGGAGGCCCAGATCTACACTCTTCCACACAATCTTTGACAACCTACTACAAAATCTTGAAGCAAATATATCAACAAAGTATCTAGAAATCCCTGTTTGATCATGACCTAAGGTACCCCCAAAGGTTTACAAATAATCTCAAGATTCAAGGACAAGTAAAATGATTTTAAATCTATTTATCTTCTATCAGATGAAGGATCTTCTAGATATAAGATTGTAGATGCCATCAAACCATCAACAAGAAATGAGACCATGTATGATCAAAGAGATCCTAAACACAAGATTGCAACATGAGCAAGGAACACAAATTGAAATCATTCTGAAACACAAGCATATACAAATTTTGCCAAGAGATAACACCAAATAATCCAGAAAATGATCAAATATATCAGCTAGGGGAATGTCATGAGAACAATCTTAGAGCTTATTGATGGCTTTACAACTTGAAACCAACTCAACATGATAAAATCGATGCAAAATAGAATTGAAAATGGTTCTCAGGTAGTTTTCTCCAGAGAAATGGATTTCTTTCAGTCTTTTCCTTGAAAATTCTATGTCCTTTTATCCCCCTCTCTTTCTCAAAAATTACATTTTATATCTTATGCCAGCTTGATTCTTGCTTCCCAAGCAAAGAATATGCTCATGGGATCAAATTTGTTGCAAAAACTTCATGATTTAAAGATAGTGACACCAAACAGAAAAAAAAACTTGCAGGTTGCCAGGTATGCACACAAATTAAATCATTACATAAATTTGGATCATTGTCCATCCGGGTGGTCACATTTTTGTCATTCGGACATGCAAGCATCTTTCACTTATCATTTTTACCCTTTTCCCTCATCTCGCAACCTTTGATTTTCCCTTTTCACATTTTTTACATTGGGCCCGAGTAGAAATTTCATCAAAAACACCATAGATCAAGGAATTGAGTCATAAAAATGATGCCAATGCACTCAGAAGGCCAAGATGATGCTAGAATCATATAAAATTTGATGTGATTTGATGAAGAAATGATGAATCCAAGTTTTCTGGAGCTCCCATGGTGGCAAAAAGGTGAATGCATAGTAACCATCGATTTTAGATAACTTTTAAATGCCAACCCTCCACGTGGAGGATGAGATCCTTGAATATTCCCCTTTTGACCTTTGGATAAGGTAGTATACGTGTCAAAATACCATTGGTTTGGGTCGCTGCCTTTAAAATTTGCATTTGCAACCTTTTTGAATTTTGGAAAATTTTGCAAAATTTCCCTGGCCCGAAAGCCCGATTCATCCCTGCCACGTGGCATTCTCCAATTCACTACAGGTCTAGGCCTCCAATTCTACCCACCAAAAATGCAAAGTTTCAAAACTCTCCTCAGGCCCACACTCTCCATTTGACTCCTTTGAAAAATGCCACGTGTCCTCCATAGATTGGCTGCAGAGGCACGCCTTCAATTTTGACTTAGCTCCCTTTGCCTAATTTTTTGCATTTCTTGGACACATGTCCTTTTTGATTGGTTTTCGGAACCTCGGGTCCAATTTTTACTTTTACCATTTGGAGTTAAAAACTCCAAAGTCATCATGGAACCCGCTGCCCCATCCTGACCCTTTGTGGACATGTGTTAGCTCGGATTGGAGCAGTAAAATGTCACAAAATTTTCCTTCGGCCCCCTTGTTTGACTTTTTACATTTCTAGACATGTGTCCACCTATAATTGGATGTGGGCCTTTGGGTCAAAAATTTCCCTTGACACTTTGAGTCAAAAATCACCAACTCCCTCCACCACCCGCATGTCCCCGAGCCATGTGTCCTCTTCCCATTCACTGCGGGCTTTCGGGCCTAGAATTGACTTTGAGAATTTTTCCAAAATGAAAGCCAAAATTCTTAAGGAACCTCTACCACCCGCCACTCTGCGACCAATCAGAATGTGCCACGTAGGCATCCTTTGCAAAAGGCAGAGCCATGGGTCAAAATTTTCCCTTAGCCAAAAATTTCAAAAACAACAAGTTAGAAATATTTCCCAACCACCCCCGGCCAATAGGAGCCCGCCACATTGCAATAATAGTGTGATGATGAATTTGATGGGCCGAGAATACCCGTCTGACCGTCAAAATGTGGAAAATACAGAGGATGCCCTAGAATTCAAAATTTTCGACAAGGGAGGCATATTTCTTGATTTCAAACCAACTGAATCATTTTTTGACATTAATTTCGACCTTGGGATTGGGAAAATACTTGCACAAATTTGGGATTCGATCAGACTCAAGTTTTTGCATGATTTGGCAAAGGAAAATGACACAGCCCGAAAAATTTGAAGAAACTAGGGCACAAAAATGGGGAAACTTAGAATATTGTTTCAAAATAGGGAAAAACAATAACATTATGGGCATTTTCGAAGCATTCAACTGGGGAAGGTGAACAACAGATCACCAAATCAACCAATGAAATGTTTGTGAGAAAATTTGGACATGAAAAATTAGGGCACATTATGAAAACTCAATAATGGGACCAACAAGGTCGACCCGAGCCTTCTTGGGAGGTGGTGTAGAAAATCCAATGCCACTACAGTCATTGTGTTTACGGGTGGTATAGGAAATGACAGTATGGTGGCCTTGTTCATAAAAACCGAAGCCAAAGCCTTTCCATGTGCAACGGTGAAGGAAAGTGTGAGCGATCGGTGATTAGTAAGGGAGTGTAAGTCAGATGAAAACGGTCATGTTTGGTTGAATAAGTGGCAATATCAAGTCCCCCATACATTATATTAGTGCGAAGGTGGGGAGGACCATAAGGAAAAACCTCTCCTATGTGATAGTCACAACTAGGGTGTTGACAAAGGTTCCCATACTCTTACGAAGTGAGGAACGTGTTGATATTGTATAGGTGGTACTCCCCCAGTGAGGCATTGAAAAACACCCTCCAAGGGATCATTAGTCGATATGTGGGAAGCGGGGATAGATGAATCTCTAGGTGATTGAGAAACAAGTGAGTCAGCTATAGAGGTTACAACAACCATAAGAATAGTAGGGCTAGATGTGAGAGAAGCGGTAGTTGAATTGGTGGATGGGTTGTGGGTGAAGGTGAAGTGGGGGTAAGAAAAAATTCCTTGACTAGTACAAGTATATCATTGGGCTGGTAAAACATGTTATAGGTTTTGAAAGGTGATGGGGGATGGTGTAGTTATGTCCTTCGTGTTCAAATTTGAGGTAGCAGTGTAAATTCAAAGGGACACAACCCATGGCATGGATCCAAGGTTGGCCAAGCAACAAATTATACTGGAAATCCCCTTCTAGGACATAGAATAGTTCCAGGACAATGTGAGGACCCACGTGGACATGGAGAATGATGGTACCCAAGGTAGAGGTCATGACATCATTGAAGGAGCACAACATAACTAGGTTACTATGCATGCAATTGGTAGGTATGCACATTTGGTTGTACGCATGGGAGGAGATGATGTTAATACTAGCACCACCATCAATCATAATGTGTCATATGCATATATTATCGATATAGATGGAGATGAACAGAGCGGGATCAGGGTCATCAAACTGGAAGGGAGTGATCTATTCGTTCAAAAAGCTAAGGGTGGCTACTTGGCGAGTAGGTGGAGGTATAGAGGAAGGAGACAACTTAGCAAGAGAGGCTACGTGATGTGGGGTAGTGATAGATGCTATAGGAATGGGGTCATTTGGTAAAACCTCAATAGATTGGAGGACATCCATGAGGGCTTGCTTGATGTAAATCATAGGTTTGGATGAGGTCATATAAATACATTTTGAGGGAGGATTGGTGTAATTGTTTTAACATTGTGTGATGTGTGACCCCATAGGAAATAGGATACACGAGACCTCAAATGGTTAATTTGGGTGTGGGTGTAGATGTTATGTTGGGTACAGTGTTGGTTGATGGGCTAGTTTCCTTTTTCTTTCCTTTATCTTTACGGGCAAGGGTAGAAACGTGAACCATGTTAATCTAAGGGGAGGTGGATGGAGAGGGTGTGTCATGAAAGGTATAAAGACATGAGGGAAAAATCCTAGTGGTGGATAAGAGCCTTGTGAAATGAGTAGGGCGTATTGCTATTTGGGTGGTGGTTTCGTGAGCTCTCTTATGCGGACCATGTTGATCTCAAATTTTGGAAGTGGGAGAAATGGTTATGGGGGTGGAGGTACTAGTCATTGAGTAGGTAATGGAAGAATATTTTGGGAGATTGGAAAAGGCAGAATGGGGTCCTCATCATAAAAATTTTCTTGGGAGGACATAATTGAATAAGAATGGTTTTTAAAGCCTTACAATTCTCTACATCGTGTTCTAGAACACGATGGTAGGTGTAAATTTTATTTTCATAAAAACCTTTGGGTTTGGGATTGAGTGGGTCATAAGGTCTAAGAGGTGGTGTTGTGATGACAGAGGTTTTAAGGAGGTTGGCTAGAATAATGACATACAACCTAGTCGGTGGATCACGGTGTGAGGTGAGTGTGGGATTAGGTGGAATAATGGGTGACTGTTGCATGAGAGGTGTCACAGGTGAGGGGTATTGAAGAGAGGTAGGTTGGACCATCGGTTTGGGGAGTGGTGTTGTCTTAGGCTTGGGTTGCTCCTTCTTGGGTAAAGGAGAAACAAATGAACTGATAATGGGGAACAATAGGTCTAGCATTGCTTTAATGAATGGCATTGGGATTTTTAATTTCTATTGTACATTATTAGGTAAAGGTGAGGAAAGAGTACATGACATAGATGGAAATATAGATGGTGGAAGGGGGTGAGTTACCCATGGGGATAATTACGGTGCTAGTATTGGTTACTAGTAGAGATCGCATGGAAGGTGTGAGTGGAAGAGAGGAGAGTGTGATGGGTAGTGAAAAAGTTATGGAAGGTAGTGGTAGTAATAAGGTTCCGAGTGACGACGGGGTTGTGCGAGATCACTTGGGTATATGAGAGGATGAAATGAGGATGTGGGCTATTGTGTTCTTGGTTTCTTGATGGAAGAAGGTTCCTTGGCCAAGGTAGAGGGGTGAGGTCCTAGGATGGAAGGAAGGGGTGAAGGTGATAATGGTGTGGTAGGCGAGGTTGGTGTATGAGGCCTAGAAGGTTAGGTCTTCCTTTTAGGCATGGGAATGAGTTTAGTGTTGGTTTGGGAAGATGTGGCTAAATTTGATTTGGTAGGTGGATGAGTAAGGCTCGATGTTACTATGACCCCTAAGGTAGTGATGAGTTTAGGTAAGGGAGATGATATAGGTGTGGGTGGGTGTTTTCGTATAGGTGTGCATTGGGTTGTGGGAAGATATGCGTGTTTGGTTATGGGCGAGAGGTGTGTGTTGGGTTTTGGGTAATGACATAGAAGGTGTTCCAATATACATGGCTATGTTTGGTTTGGTTCCTGTAACACATTTGGATAGATTGTAGAGGTGTCGGTGAGTGGCAACTACATTTGGGTTGAAGCATGAAGTAGAAGACATCCCCAAAGCAAGGCTCTATCAACATAATCCAGGCGATCACCAAGCGTGAAAATGGTACTATTGTAAGTGGGGACAATGTGGATCAAGTAGAAATCCCCATAAAATATGTTTGAGAAATAGGGAAATGGTTAGCTTTAGACTCTATGGGTAAGAGAGCCAAAAGCAAGTTAGCAGGATCTTGGAAGGCTGATGGAGAATGGTCACCTAAAGGCAATGGTGTTTCTACAAGATCCTCTATGGGTAAAGGAGATGATGGGAAAGACAAGGTAGAATCTCCTTGCGATGGTGCAATGAGTGGACATGCATCCCTGTGAGTAGGAGAGGTGTTACTGATGACTTCTCGGTAATTTGAGAGGTAAGAGGTGGAGTGCTAATTATGGGCTCTTTCACAGGTGAAGGAGAAAATGAAGGGGGCTCCTCTATGGATGGAGGAATGGATGAAATAGGTTCCTTTATAGCTAGAGGAGTTTGGGATAGGATTTAATCTATGGAAGGAATAGGGAGCAATTGGGAAGAAACTGGTGTGTCATCAAAAATAGCATGGACCTCACAGACATTGTTATCATTAGTTGAAGTGTCACCAGTTTGGTTGGAAGATGGGGCATGATTAGGAAATGGTTTTTGAATATATGTAGGTTTTGGTTGGTTGGTGCATTTGGGTTATCCAAGACTTGATCTTTGTTGTATAGCATTTCTTGGATGATATTCTTGAAGGTGATGTAGTTATCATAGCTATGACCTTTGACACAATGATAGTTGAAAAATTCATGTTATTTATACCATGTGGGCATGGGGCGATTAGGGTCAAAACCAGTGTGTGGTTTTATAGGTGGAAGGATAATGGCACAAACCTTAATAAGCTTTTCTAAAATAGAAGAATACGGTTCCCCTATCGGGGTGTACTTTTGATGTTCTCGTATGAACTAGAAAGTTTGGATGGGTGAGAGATTAGAAGAAGGTTTGGCTTGGTTTGATGGGTGAGAGGGTCCATCTTGAGAACCACAACATTGGCAAATCCTTTAGATTTTGAATAGTTTTTCTAGGGTTTCAAAGATGAAGAAGCATCATTTGATTTGAACGCGGTGTTTTTGTTACGTAGCTGAATTTTCTTCTCTTTGATAGCACGAATCTCCAATTTTCATGCCATGGTGAATGCCTCATCAAAGGTGTGGAAGGTTTGCACTTGCAAGGTTGGTGAAATGTGTCTAGCGCAAGCCCAAGTAAACAACTCTATGAGCTCAGTTTGAGGTAATTGGAATGTGAGATGGTTAATTAGGCTGCGCTAATGAGTGACAAAGTCAGCGATAGACTCATCGTCATACTATCGAGTGGAATAGAGATCAGTCATGGTGACTTTCTTGACAATGTTGATTGAGAAGTGGTCTAAGAAGGCTTGGGATACTTGATTAAATGAGTAGATGGAATGTCTGGGTAGCCCATTATACCAATCTAATACAGGTCCTGTCAGGGACATCGAGAAGGTCCGTAGGAGTAAAGCATCATCATGGGAAATCAGGTAACACCCATGTTTGAAGGACCACAAATGTTGTTACGGGTCTTCCTTACTATTGAAGTGGTTGAATTTTGGAATTTCCCAATGTACAGGGTATGGGTGAATGGGAATGGATGGATGAATGGGCTCATTACATATTTCATCGTAGGTGAGGGAATTGCGTGAGCCGAAAATTGATGCTTCTAATGTCTACATATTTTCCATCATTAACTTGATGAGGTCATTGGTAGGTTATGATAGAAGGGAACCTCTTGTGGTGTAAGGGGTTGTGCTGAACATGTGATGTGGGTGGAATTCTAGTGTATGGTGATGCCAAATAGGAAGGATGAGAATGGGTTATCGACATGGAGGGTATATACCTAGAATGAATGACAGGACAAGATACGGGGTTTTGATAATATGCATATGTAGGTGGGAGATTGGATGTAGCTCTAGTAGTGATTGGGGAAGAGAGTATGAGATAGAGAGGAAAAGATTCTGGAATGGGGTAGAGGTCACCAATACCATGGGTGGTTGTGTTATAATTGGTATATGTGAGATAATGGGCATGGATGGCTTCATGCTATGGGTGGTCGATGAAGGAACCACTAATAATATGGGTACAACAGAGATGTTGCTTTATGCAGGTGGTCATAGTGGGTGTGGGGCCTAGCTGCAGAACCACTGGGGGAAAAGTAGGTGAGGGTAGTGAAAAACTAGTAGGGGCTGATACAAAAGTGGGGACAAGGGTAGGAGAGATGGATACGAGCATGCCATATATCAACTAACTTGAGGAATCCTAAGTGGATGAGTGGGAAAGATAGAATTGTAAGGTTGTGGGATTCTGATCGAGGAGTCGTGCAAAATCCTTGTCACTTGTAGCAATGGTGACGGTGGAGTTGGATCCATGGGTGATAGGATAAAAGGTGGTGAGGGACTAGGTGGGAGTGGTTGATGGCTGGTGTGGAATATAAGAGCATTATTTTGGCTACGATTCAACACCATGTGAATAAGTGTTGACCTAGTAAGACTATATTCTATAAATGACACAAAAATAGCAAGAACAGAGAAAAATGAGGTTGAGAGGGTGAATTTGGTCAAGGTTTGGATTTTGAAAACCAAACATAGAAACTAACGATGGTCAGGCTAACCGATGATGGTTAATGGGGAACCGATGTCGGTCACAAAAATGATGTTGATTATTGTGGAAAAACACCAATTTTAGAAAGTGAAACAAGACTGATGAATGTGCAAGGAAGTAGTTTTGTATGATAGTAATACCAATATGAGGAAAATATGTTGGTGCCCTAAGGGCCAAAATCAGAACAAAATGAGTGAATGAAGATTATCGGTCAAAATAAACAGAAATCCAGAAGGTCGACACGGTTATGGTTAATTGGCGATGATCAAATGAAAAATGATGATGGTTGATGGATCGACATCGATTATTGTGAAAACTAGGTAATGAATAAAAATGGGTTTTGTGAATTAAATTAGGTGAATAATCAGACTCACATCGAGAATGAGAATATGGGGCCCTGACACACTCAGATAAAGTCAGAATACTCCAACTATGATGGTGGAGTGTATAAGGAAAAAGAAAAACGTAGAATCGTAGCCTCACACCTCAAAACACAAGCCAAGAAGAAAGATAAGAAAAACATGATCCTAAGAGTGATTTTTCTTTATGTTTGTTTAGCTTACGTTATTTAGAACTGACTATGTGCATTCAAAATAGAATTTGGTTGGGAAGGCATCCTAAGAGAAAGGAAATCTAAAGGGTGAGGTTTCAAGTTATGTTATGGTGGGGGAGGTCCTTTCTCGATGGGGAACTAGAAAGATATAACCAGCTAGAGATTACATGTCAATCCACCGATTACATGATCGTTGAAAAGCATTCCTAGGTAAGATGTCATTTAAGAAGGTGTGTATATTTAAATTTTTGTGTAGTTTGGCAAAGAGAGAGAGAGAGAGAGAGAGAGAGAATGTGCTTTCTACGATTCTTTTACATCAACCATCAGCTGGGCATGACTTCCAGCATATAGGTTGCCCTTATTTTTATTGTGAGCTAAATGCAGCATGCAAGAAATGCAATGCGATTGTTTTAAACCCAAATTGAAATATGATATTCAATGAAGCAAAATGATGAACATGAGGGAGGGTGCTCTTTCACTATTTACGAAATCAATAATAATGATTCTTTTTAAATGCACCAAAAGAAATGTTTCATTTAGAGAAATTAAAAAGAAAAGAGGATTACTAGAGAAGAAGATTTAGTGAATAATGATTTAGAAAGGAAACACACAAGATGCAACCTATATGAAAAGAAAGGAACCCACAAATGAAAGGGAATTCAAAATGTTTCACCATTTTCTTTACGTTTTGAATGTGACGAAATAGATAAGGGTGTAGGCCAAGGAGGAATACCTATTGTGATGGTTGGTTTAAAGGTTGTGCGTGTGTTTTGAATTCTCGATCCAATGTTGACTGTGAGAGCTTCCTTTTGGTTAGGAGGAACTACTGAAATAGAAAACAAGACCACAAAAGAAGAGTTAAATAATATATGACAGTGGACTGCCTAGCAATTTTAGATCCGGGAAGTGTGATACTTCCTAGATGGTTGTCAATCCACTGTTTAATACAAATTAATGTGAGAAATAATGTAAATAAACAAGGTCCTACTATAGTTGATATGATTTAGGTATCTCATTCAAATATGATAAAAAATATAATATAACAAGCTAGGTTATGATCAGATCTGGTGGTAGGGTAAGGGGTCAAAGTATTGGAATAGGTCAGTTTCAGGTTCTGGGTCACTTAGGTTGCTTGGATAAATATTCTTAGGTTTTTTTATTGACAAGATGGCCAAATATAGAGACCAATGTCAGTCGGGTATGACCGATCATGGTTTAGGAAGAACCGATGATGGTTATGGGTAACCAACGTCGGTAGAGGCAGGATAATAAAAACTCAATAAGATCTGGTTGTGGGGTTTGAGCTGAGGTTAGACAGAGGTGACAAAGGGAATGATGAGGTGTGTGGGGATCTTAGAAACACTCAGAAATATGTAGAAGTCGAGTATAGGTGGTTTTATGGTGTGGGTAGACAGATGTTTGAGTTTACAAAAAGAAGAATAGTGGGGGAATGGGAATGCTAATATAAAATGATAATAGAGATGAAAAAACCTTTGAAATAGAAAAAGAATGAAATAACATAGGTGATAAACACACTTACTGATGTTTCAGTCCAATGGCTAGGTGGTGGTGATGATTGATAGTGGGATGGAGCTTGGTACTGTAGTGGTACTTCCTAGAATGCTACCGTGAGAGCGATACCTCTGGATCTATCTTGATGTTGGCTATGGCTGCTTGGATGTGCAAAAAAGCTCTGGTTCTTACTTACATGCAGATCTCTTTTTGCTCCAAAAAAATTCAAAGTGTGGCAAGCCTCTCAAATAAGGTTACCAAAGTGAATAAATGGTAACCAAAGATGGTTCTTGGTTGACCAACATTGGTTTAGGGATGATTGGTGTCGATTAAGGTGAGATTCTCAAGGTTTACTAAAAAATGATAGATCTTGCAATCATTTGGGCCAAGTTTTCCCTTTTCTCATGGATCAAAATGAATGTTATCTTTTTATGAGCAGGAATGTGGTTAGAGTAATAATAGGCATTGATTTTTAGGGTTGAACTAGGTCTTAGTTAGTTATGGAAACATACTATGAATAGGTCCATGGTGAGGTATCTGGGTGAGGTGTCTAGGTGAGGTGTGCATCCATTTAATTAAAGTAATTAAATTAATAAATGGGGTGAGGATGGGTATTAATTTAATTATATATAATTAAATTAATATTAAGGTGGGGTAAAAAGGATGCCATGGAGAGTGTGACCCAATTTTGGTGTCTACACTCTATCACAGTGGTCTATAGACCAGCACAAGACTAAATTTTCTTGCACAAGTTACAACTCCAATCTTGTAAGTCTATTCATTCGGTCTTATTAAGTGAAATGCACCTCTTGAACTCTCAAAAAGTGAAGAGAAAATCTTGAACTCTTTAATAGTGCTATCCATTCTGAGAAGTAAGGTATGTTGTCACTATAATGATTTTCAAAGTCTTGTGATCAAAGTTGAAAAACTCTTCAAGAATGCAACGAGCTATTTTCGGACTAAGGTTCATTGAAGCTTCCTCCTAGCTTGATGAATAAATTCAAGAGACAATTTTATCTTGTATTCACACATGATGACCCTTGGTATTCCATTAACGTATTGAAGAGTCAATTTTCCTTTTTGAGAGAATTTGGAAGTGCAAGAGTCTTCATGGGGAGCTCGAATTGGTGTGGGTAAGTAGAGATAAAAGGAGTGGAATGAAAACAGTGAGAATATATAGCAAATGACAGTCATGAAGAAGATATAACAAGATGAATATCATAACAAACAAAAAGATTCAGGTGTGCTTGAAAGAAATCTTAGATGTCGAGATTGATTGCATAACTATCTTAAAAGGTGTTAAATAGTTTATAAGGCCTGATATAGCAGTAAATGAACCTAAATGAATCAGATCATTTTTGCTAAAATTGGACATGTGAAAGGAAGAGTCAGTACAGACCAATCTTATAAGAACAGAGAAGTGAATACATGTAGACATAGGTTATGAACTAGGAGATTGCATGCTTGTAGGTTTGAGGGATTTGAGAGGGAAAATCAAGGAGTCTGAATAGAATGAATGAAAACATGACAGTTAGTATACATGACTCAGATTGGTTGATGAGTAGATAGTCTGAAGAAAGTTGAAGGCAATAGTTTTTGAATGAACCTTGTATGAAAAAAAGGTGTGTTGAATTGACAAGTAGAGAATGAGAAGAATAGTGACTTGGGAGAAAAATTGAGCAGTAGAAGAAGAAGAAAAGTGTGAAAATATATGGGTCATCATCAGTTGTTGAAGAAATTAATTTGAGAGTGACCAATTGGTAGAAAAAGTCTAAGTGGCAACTTAGTAGTTGGGGAGTTGAAGCTCACTAACTATGAAAGCTATCGATGAGAAGCTGATTGAATTACGGGGGTTGAATTTTCCGAGAATAGGTAGTAGCTTGGTAAAATTGAGGAGTAACATCTCCAGGTTGAGTTGAAGATCAACCTTGAAACTAATGTAACAAAATCAAGACAAATTGGTCCAAAGCATAGTTCATAGTTTCAGTGAGTTTTCTTCCCATTTTGGGTTTCCCAAATTAAACCTTGTGTTAGTTTGTATTCTCTTACAATTTTCTTATGTGTATTTATGGTTTTATCACATCATATTTAAGAAGGGAAAATTGTGAAGACATTGATTCAACCCCCCCTCTCGGTGTCATAGTTTCTAACACAGTTCATGTTCCTTCACAGAAGGTGTGGTACTAGCTTGGATATTAACATAGATAAAAATTTATTTCTCAAAGGGTTGGATGAAGAGACACAAGAAGCATTCAATTTAATGGGAAAGGGAGACAAGAACAACTTATAGGTTAGAGACATTAATGACCTCTGTAGCAATTATTCTCGAATTCACCCCAATCTGAGAAGAAAAAAGGAAAAATGGTCAATGGGGACCTATCCAAATTAAGGGAAGAAATAAAAAATTTGAAAACAGACCTCCTAATTTAACTCAATACAAATATGGATAGAGAGAAGGCTAGGAACACAGAGCCTTTGTTCATTTACTACCCAAGATGTAGAGCTAAACATGGACTTAAGGACTATCCTTTGGATAAGACAAAAAAATTCTTCTCTGTGAACTTAAGCATGCCACAGATCAATGTGGACTACTTCCCTTGCTAAAGAATCACCTAAAACAAAGAAACCAAGAGGAATCTGAGCTGAACTATATGGCTTAGAGGCAAGGAGGACAATTTCAGGCCAACCAAAATCAGCCCTACATCCCAAAATCACAATGGAATCCAAATCAATGGAATGCACCATGGCCATACCTACCACCTTGGGTTCAAAAAGCCCCACAAGAATGGAGCCCACAGTGGAACACCCCACTAACTTATTATCAACAACCTTGGGCTCCACATCCAAACATTCCACCATATCAACAATAGTACCAACAATAGTGGAATGCACCTCAAGGATCTGGGCAATAGTACTATAATCAAAGAAGACCTCAAGGCCAAAAAAACTTGTTGACTGGACCCACCAATGCTGCCCAATCTGAAACGTGCACGGCCATAGATACCTGCACAAACTATGGCCAATCCTAAAAATGTAAGGTAGGGAAACCCAACGTATATTGTGGAATCTAATAGGAATACCATAGTGAGTTTAGGGGATTGCAAGAATATTTTACTACGTTCAGGAAGGTTGCATCAAAATCTTCCTCTCTTGTGATAGAAGAAATACTAGAAGAAATAGAAAAACTAGAAGAAGCACAACCTAATCCTACAGGAGAAACTCCTCCACCAAACACAAACATTCCTTTTCCATCTAGGATTTTTGAGAAACCAAATATTACAACTCTTGATAAATCAGAGCCAAAATAATATAAGGATTGAGGAAGTTAAGTATTGGCATTCCCCTATTGCAAGCTCTTAAGGAAATCCTAGAGTTAAACAAAACAATTAAAGAGCTATGTCCCAAGGCTTCAAGTTGAAGAAATAACCAACCTAAAACTATCCATGTTGATGGAAAGATAGCTAGTATTTTGGAAGGGAACATTCCCCCTCCTAAATATGGATATCTTGGAAGTCCTCTTGTAATAGTCTGCATAGGAGAAGTCCAAATTCCTAACATTCTGATTGATCTAGGAGCTACCATCAATGTAATGACAACATATACTCTGTCCACATTATCACTTCCTGAACCACAGTCTACATCTATAGTCTTACAAATGGAAAACTAGTCTGTAAACAAACCCAAGGGAATAATAGAATATGTCACCATTACCATCGAATCCTAGGACTATGTGGTAGACTTCATGATCATAAAAATAAAGAATAGGAAAATTGGGTACCCCATCATCCTAGGATGCCCTTGGTTAGCTATAGTTGCCACCCTTATTGATTGTAGGATAGGGAACATGGTGATCACTAATGGGTAGGATTTGAAGACAATTCCATTATATCCCTCTTTGCTAAAAATTTTCCATAGAAAACCAACAAGGATCTCAAGATGATTCGACAATTCTAATGATATCATATCCTCTCTTTATATGGTGGTAATCCAAGAGCACTCAGAACAAATTCAATGCAATTACCATGACCCTGGTACAAGACATAGTTTGAGTCCTTCGCACGATTCATGTGAAAAATTCAACTTGAGTCTGCATTGATCCTTCTTCTAGTCCCGAAATATAGAAAATTGAAACAAGAAGTGATTTCTTAGATGAGGATAATAATCCCATTATCTGTCCGTTTGCAAAAATGTAGATCTTACCAAAACGGTTTTCAAAACATCATTTATGTTCACATGTTGTTTCCACACAAGTTTCCATTAAATGAAATCTTAAGAGAATACCCTATAATTTATTTTATCCACCCATAAACTAAATATTTACCTCTTCTTCCAAGGAAAATGTTTGACAATTAATATTTGGTTGAAAAAGCGGGAGGAAAACACCATATTCAAACTCCTCTGCTCTCACCCCCAAGCGTTTTCTTAGGATTAAAATGATATGAAGGGTATTCACCCGGTATTTTTACACATTACATATATACCAATAATTCCATACCAGTCAGAAAACCTCAAAGAAGAATAAATCGTGCTCTAATGGATATTGTGAAAATAGAGATTGAGAAGCTTTTAAATGTAGGATTCATTTATCCAATATTATATAGTCAGTGGGTCTCCCCTCTAGTTATAGTTCCTAAAAATAATGGGAAATGGAGATTTTTTTGGACTATACGAATCGAACAAAGAAACTCATAGACTATTTTCCATTACCTTTTATTGATCAAGTCTTAGACAATCTCTCGGTAAAAGGTAATTTGTGTTCCTTGATGGGTTTAGTGGATACACCTAGATAATCGTGGCTCAGAAAGATGAAGATAAAATAATCCTTCACTGTCCTTGGGGACATTTACTTACATAATGCTACCTTTCAACTTATGTAATGTCCCTAGCTCTTTTAACATAGCAATGCTGGAATTTTTTCGATCTCACCCATGATTGTGTAGAAAGTTACATGGATGATTTCATGGTTTACGGAGAAACATTCCAAGAGGTGGTTAACAATTTAGATAAATTCCTTTCTCGATGTGGAAAACATCAGTTATCTTTGAATCATGAGAAATGTTTATTCATGGTGGAACAAGGTATTATGTTGGGCCATCATGTCTCAATTGATGGAATTAAGGTTGACCTAGAAAAGGTTAACATCATTGTGAAAGCGCCATCACCAAAAAATCAAACTGAATTAATAAGTTGTCTGGGTCATTTTGGTTACTATAGAAGATTCATTTACGATTTTATTAAAATTGCTTCTCCATTATTTGGTCTTCTAACTAAGGATTCTGAATTTTACCAGACAGAAGCATGTCAAAGAGATTTGATTCAATCAAAGACAAATTGATCAACACACCAATATTGAGATGTCATAATTGGAAGTTTCCCTTCCATATCCAAAAAATACCTCAAATGAAGCATTAGGTTCTATTTTGGGACAACAAGAGGAAAGAAAACTATGCATGCCATTTATTACATTAGTAAAAATATTTCCCTTGCTAAAAGAAACTACAGGTACAACCGAGAAAGAACTTATGGCATTATTTTATACAATCAACAAGTTTAGACATTATATTATGGGATATGAGTGATTGTTTATAATGAACACTATGCTATCAAATATCTAATGAATAAATTGTCGGTGCATGGAATGATTGTGAGATGGTTACTACTATAGGAGTTTAACATCAAAATCAATGCCAAATTACATAAGTCAAATGTGGTAGCTGATTTTCTTTTGGACTTCTACCACTTGAAGAAGAATATCAACTCGATGAAAATTTTCCAGGTGACTATTTGTTTTCACTTTCTACTACCTCACCTTGGTATGTAGATATGGCTACCTACTTAGCTACAGGGAAGTTTCCAAAAAATTTCACACTCAAGCAAAGAAAGAAACTAATTAAAAAAGTGTAATGTATACTTGGTTAAATGGAATTCTTTTCAAATGTGGGCCTGATCATGTCTTACATAGGTGTGTTGCTAAAAATGAAGTTTTTGACATACTTAGAGCATGCCATGATGAGCCATCAAGAGGGCATTATTTAGTTCAAAATACCATTCATAAAGTTCTTGGAGTTGGTTACTTTTGGCCTTCCTTGTTTAAGGATGTCAAAAAGTATGTGTGGAGGTGTGATCAATGCCAAAGGATAGGGAAATCAATGTTTACATAAGATATGCCACTCCATCCACATGTTTTTGGAACCATTTTAAAATTGGGGCCTTGATTTCATTGGGCCCATAGACCCAACTTCCCAAGGAAAAGGATACATCTCAATTTGTACTGATTATGTTACTAAGTGGGCTGAAGTTCAAGCACTACTATATGTAAGGGATGATAAATTTGTTGTATCTTTCAAAGGTTTGGAGCATCAAGATCCATTATGTTAGATCAAGGACCATAATTCATGTTAGGGGTAATTAGTTATTTTGTAGAAACATATCAGTTGAAGCACAAGAAGTCATCTCCCTATCATCCACAATCTAATGGTCAAGTGGAAGTTACTAACAGAGAGTTGGAGAACATACTAACTAAGACAGTGGACATCTCAAGGAATAATTGGGATAAAAGATTACGTATGATGTATGAGATTATAACACTACTTGGCAAAAACAATGGGATTTACTCATGAATTATTCTATGGTAAGAAGCCAATTCTACCTATAGAATTTGATATTCAAACCTTGAGGATAATAGTTGAAGTGGACATTGATTTGAAAAAGCACGACAGGATAGAATCATTCAATTACATGAATTAGATGAAATTATACTCCGGGAATTGCATAATACTAAGATCATTCAACAATAGAGGAAGCTCTAACATGATAAACAGATAAAACTAAGAAAAGTTTAGGTAGGAGACTGGGTTTTGCTTATTTTCTCAAAGTATAAGGACTATAAAGGAAAATTGCAGATGAGAAGGATGGGCCTGTATCAAATTATAGTAGTATTTTACAATGATACTTTCCAATTAGTTACAATAGATGGAGAAAGGAATATAATGCTAGTTAATGGTCACAGATTGAGGTTCAACCATAAACTAACATCGAAAGAAGAGTTTTAAAAGGAAATTCAAGAAGATTCATATCTGAATTGTGTGGGAAATTTTCTTTTCCCAACACAACTCAGGCCTGGTTATCCAAATTCTAAGCTATAAGAGGGGGTGATTAAAATCCAGTGATGGTGGTCATCCTCCTCTGAAGCATTAGTTGGAAACCAAAAATGGTGACCAATGCTTCCAAAAATAAAAACAAGAAAAAATAAATAAATGAAGACTACTAAAAAACCAGCAATGGCATTCCTCTACCCCGAATCGATCCTCGGTAAAGGAGATATCACATAAAAAGAGAGCATGAAACAAGCATGAAAATGATGGAAGATATTTGACAAGTTTTTAATACCAAGGCATGCTCAACTAATTCAATTTTTAATGTAGGGAAAGGTAAATCATGTGTTGTTAATTATTGAACACCATGCACCTTAATTACCACTCACTTTACACGCTTTTCAAATCCCAAGCTAAAATCCATCATTCATTTCCCAATAATTTTCACACGCATCAAAATAAATCCATTACCACCTCGGGATACTAGCATAACTTTCCGAATTTGGTTATATTGCATGCATGCTAAGTCCATTCCATTTCCGCTTTCTAAATTATAACTTCCCATTCATGCACTCCCACTTTGAAAAACATTTCCACTCCTAGTCTTGTACCTTCATCAATATTTTCTATCTACTCATAATTTCTAATAATGGGGAAAAGTTTGCAACATGAACCCATAAGCTCTGTTTAGCTCTTAGTTGATACTAAGACAGTTGAAATTTTAAAGAGTGTGGGATGGTTGGATTTTCTATTGGCATATGAAGAATTCAACATTTCAATGATTAAAGAATTCACAAGGAATATAGAAGAGGGGCACTCTACTGTCAATGGTAAGAAAATTCCCTTTTTCCAACCGTAATCAGCCATATTTTTGGTTTGCCTAATGAGGGTTAGCAATATGTGATATAACTATGTATCATGAAGTAATTATGTAACATCCACTTTTGTCACTTCACCTCTATTTTTTTACTTTATGCAGCTAATTTAAATACCCATATATTTAAATCTACATAAACCTTAATGCAATCCATTTCCAAAAACTTTCATGAACCATGTGCAGTTGTATGAGAGAATAATGAACTTACTCATTCTCCCTCAATGCTCAATACGATCCATACATAAAATGTATCCCTTTGGTTCTCCTTTAATAGAATATGGTTTATAAGTGAAAACCCCTAAGTGTGTACTTGGATTCCACCTATGAAAACCATAGGAATCTCACAAATTAGATAATGGTTAAATATTGGCAGTGTAATCAGTAGCTTACACCACTTTGCGAAAAGTTTATGAATCATGTATTCCATGCTCAATTCCATGATGACACACTCGTCATAAGGAAATTTTCATTTCACCTTAATCACTTATTCAATTATATGGATTCACAACTTAAATACTATAAATAGCTACAAGCCTTGAATAAGGTACAAACCAGTTTAACCTACATGAAGACATACCTCTATGTCATCCTGTGATGCCTATGGGAAAGAAAGTGTTCTCGTAATAATTCACCTTGTTACTCACCCACATCTCTTCCCATAGCCATCATAGGTTGATATAAGGGTGCATACCTAGGAGGTCCAATCTATCTTGTAACTCTATCAAGGTTTGTACTTAGGACAAAACCATACTACAATCTAGTATCTTGATGAGATAAATCATTACGAGATGCTAAAAAGAAGTATCTTAATGATGAAAATCATCACCATAGGGATAAGACTGTGTGTAGTATATGTAGTGAGCTCACCCACCTAGAATCCTATATTGGTGCATGGTGTTTAATGTTTTCAAGGTAATAATTAAAGAACAACCTAGGACTTTCAACACCTTCTCCATGAATGGGTCATACCTGAGGTCCAGATTAAGTTGATCCCAGGACCCCCAATCTCTATAACACTTAATTACCTTCCAATGTCACATACCCAAGTTAACCATTGATAGAAATGATACTATCAAGGTCTATGATCATTATTGTAGTTTCAAACAATACTGTCCTAGCTTTAACATTTAGGCTCATGTTCCTTATTTCATATTCTAGGGATATGTACTTATATAAAGCTAAGTATTTATGTATGATTCATTCCTTTTATTAAGTTCCATAGGCTATCAATGCCAACCATCTTTTCAGTTTAAGCACATCACTCTTCTTAATTGCAGCTCAGTAAAGAGCGTTCATTTATTTTACTATCTCCAACAAGTAAGATATATCTGGGGTATCCGATATGATAGATTTTATGAACCACTTACCCATTTATCTTTCCCTGTCATAGCCTTTTTAAAAGATCTCTAATTCTTTTTGGAGATAATTACAATATTGACTAGGGATGAGATTCAAATGCCATGTTATTTTTAACTTAGTATGCATGTTCCCATATTACTTCCATCATGTCCGACATACTTATGTGCTCATAAATATGCATTATGGAATAGCCATAATTAAAATCATTGCATCTCTTTGAGAAAAATATTTCATAACACAATTTATCACAAATATGCAATTCTCGAAAAGTGAAACCATAATCAATATATAGTCATGTTAGACTACCATAAGCCCATACTCTTGTTTCTTATGTGTATCATCCTTGTATAGGGATTAATGTTGATTTCACTTAGGAATCAATATTACATTCCCATATCTTTGACTGTCTGAATACACCCTATACAAAACCTTCGGAGAACTTAACACAATTATACAATTAGATTGTCATTTTGCATTTAATAAAGAGGCAGTTACCCATTAGTAACCTTATCTAATTCCAAGTATGCTTAATGTATGATTAATTAGAAAAAGATATTTTTAAGCAACGTTCCTCCAATAGTCCCTTATATGATCCCTAGAATCTCACACATAAGATGTGTATAACACTTACTACATGATTGATACTAATGATTAATACATTAGTATTTTCGATGATGATTTCTTAACTTGATGTATGTCTAACTTATAACACATCATTTGCCGATCACTTTCTTATAATATAATATATTACAACTGGTAATATAGCTTTAATTCCTTCTAGGAATACGTACAATTCATGTTTATAAACTTGATCAAATTCTTGCTTTTAATGTATAATGATTACAATAATTAGCAAGAACACTCTCATATATAAAGAGAAGTATTTTATTTAAGAGGATTAAAACAACCATATCTTGAGACTTTCCTTAATCAAAAGATTACAAAAACTAAATACTTCACCCTTCCTTCTCTCGTGTTTATCTGCAAAATTGTTTAGCATGAGTCAATTCACATGAACCGAGCATAATAAGTAATCAAATCATCATAACAACATACTCTACTTAATTATTTCATAAAAAGAACTCATATTTTTTTATGAATCAATATTACAGAACTTAAGAAAATAAACAA
This sequence comes from Taxus wallichiana var. yunnanensis, assembly GCA_018340775.1. NCBI lineage: Eukaryota > Viridiplantae > Streptophyta > Pinopsida > Cupressales > Taxaceae > Taxus > Taxus wallichiana. Next base: position 324,087,252 of record CM031238.1, on the reverse strand, counting down.
TTATTTCTATAACATGTCAAGAACAAGAAATTTAATGAGCCATGAAGGAAATCAATTTAATAATTACATTTCCGTACAACTATTTCAGTCCTCTGAAAAATTCATCCAAATTTAAGATACATGAGAATCATAAGTGTTAAAAGTACTACCATATAGGAGTATAAAGATATCACTCATGCAATCCCATACTTGCATGGCTGAAATCGTTTTACTCAACCGTAAGCAACCATAAATATAAATCAAGAATCACCTTCTGTAATCTCTCAACTCTACTCAACAGATCCAAATAAGGAATTCATAAACCCATAAGGTCTACTAAGGTCCAAGAAATAACACCAAGACGTCAAGAGTGTTTAGTTAAAAATACTATATTATAACGATTTACCTCAAGGATGAGAGAGAGCATTCATGGCATTTTGCCATATAGCAACAGGTAAAATCCAAGTGACAGGTTACATAACTAATACTTTCCTCAACCTAATCATTTATTGAACATTCCAAGACTAGGAAGGAGAGCATAATTCCTTTCTTCATCCTGGTTATCAATATATCAAAACTGAATAATTACTAAAGCATTTCAAGTTGTTTTAACAAAAGGAAAATCATGATAACATGACTGTAATTAAACCAATTATCCCAACCGGGCATTCATTATCGCATGAATTTTCTCATAAAAAAATTCAAATGAAAGGTTTCATTCCTCCTCACTGAGTCAAAGACTCTATTAGAATAATGAAAGAGTTCTACCGACCCATTCCACTGAACAAGGTTGGAGCATACCCAATTATTCATGACACAACCCAATAGAAAACAATAAGAGAATTTTTAGATGTCATGAGAGCTCCATAATTCCTAAGGAAAGCAGAACATAGTCTGCTAAGAGAAAAAGAGTCACTTCCGGGTGAACTTGAATACCACACAATTCAACTTAGAATCCTAACACATATTCACATGGACTCAATTGGATGGAAAAACTAGCTAACCCACCATAACAATGTAGGAATGTATAGCTTAACTATTTTGTCCCACATCAATTACTACGAAGAAGTACTATCCCTAGACTTTACAATCTAGAAGCCAAGAGGCTTTCTACCATAGACAACTTATATCCCCAGATGTACTAAATGACTTAGATTCAAACAATTGAAACATAAAACCTAGTTTCAGATAAAACTGAACAACTCATCAAAATAATCAATTAGAATCATGGAATCATTTCATATCATTTTCCTAAACCTTCAAACAAGTGTAAAATGGTAGTTCACTTCCGTAATTAAATAACCGTAAATCATCCATTATAGATTTCTGATCCACGATAAAGGTTAATCAATAAACCTAGCTAAGCATAGCCAAGAACATAAGGATCTCAAAATCAATTACAGCTACTCTTAAAAACACATACATTGAGATAGAGAAGTACCTTCTAAAAGGAAATGTTTGAAACTCATTTGACCTTAAGATCAAATGCACAAGGTCAAGAAGATCAACTTACCTATCTAGGATTGTTTCCTAATGAGTAGTAGTAACTGCAAATCCTTCAAGAAGGAGGAGGTTCTTAGTCAAAGTCAAATTTTCTTTCAACTCAGCATAGCATTGTTAGTAGAAAAACCAAGCTTAAGAGGATTCATCACAATAGTGGCCAATAAACTAGCCTTCCAAATATATTGCAAGCTTTTCTCAAGAGCATATATATCTATACTGTTATCAAGGGTCTATGACCTAAACAAAGGCATTAAGGCGTAATACGAGTTGGGATTTCTCTTCAAAGAAACCAACTCTAAAACATAGTATTTCACAACCTGAGGAGAACCCAGAAAAATTTGAATACTTCCAGAGTTAATGATGGAGAAAAGTAAAAGGAGATCAATACGAATTAACATGACAGAGTAACCAAGATACAATAGACTGATGAGCAGTTGTGGAACCTGGTTTGCAAACAACATGCAACAATTTGATGCTAGGAAAAACTCAGCAATAATTCGAGCCATGGTACGTGGCTCTAGAGTTAATCATAAACATCATTCCAAGATGCCTTTTTAAGGGTCGAATAGGTGTACTTAGTATTTATTGAATCGACCTCATTTCTGACTCAAAATAGAATGCTAATAACAACTATTTTTCCACAGCATGCTTCCTTATTAACTCAACTAGTTCGATGACAAGCACACTCATTACCTCCATCAAGACAACACAAAAGATTTCTATAAAAAGATCAAACCCAGTTACATAAATCAATGTATACCTAAAATGGAAGGTCATCTACAACCATAACCACACAATACCAACTTCCAATTTTCCTCATTGACTTGTTAAATTTTTAGATAATCCCAAAGGAGATGGGTAGAGTTTAAACTAAGTTTTATAGTATTGCTAAACACAAAACATAGCTGCACAAAGAGTTCAATATAACACTGGTGTATTAAGCCAAAGAATTGACAATCATTACAGTCACAACACTCCTTCCAATCCAGAAAAACATTATATCTTAACCAGAATAAACCATATACAAGCATACACCCGAAAACCATTTTCTAGAGAGCATACATCACAAATCAAAGGTAAACCACATTCTACAGAAGTAAAGGATTAAATTGATTTCACATCACCAAAGATTAAGAATACAAATTTCAATCTAGGTAAAGTTCTATTTGTGAAATGACTAAATAGAGCAAGAAATTATGACGGGTTAGGGCATATCATGCCTGTTACGCCTGCCTTTCTTTCCTTGCAATGCTTTCGATTCTTCAGAAGATCTCCAACTTGGAAGCGAATTCCTTCATCCCCCGAAACACAATGCTTTCACTATATATACGATGTCTGGGGACTTTGTTGTCCAAATATTCAACTGAAGTTTTCTTCAAGAAAACTCACAAAAACACATAGTTCCACTTTTGCATGCAGAGATTCTGTGAGTTTCATGTAATGAAGTGATTTAATACCAAAACCAAACTTGTTTTCCCCCAAACCATTCATGCACTTCCCAAGGAAGGTGGGTGTTTAATGCACAATAAATGACATTAATCACAAGAGTAATTGGAGTTGGCGCCAAGTTTATCAAACCAGCTATTCAATTTTAGTGAAGTTCCTATTCATACCATGCAACGCACTTTAAGTCTAGTTAACCCGACATACCTTCTCCTTAGAATGCGTGGTTGGTGGGAATATTGAATAAAACAATAAAATAATTGTTGGTACATATATTTAGGTGGTGGGGTGCCACTCACCTCTTTATTCATTTTGAACAACTATAGAGTTTACAATATTTTTAAGAGACCCAATAATATCTTATGCAATAGAAAATCTAGATGCCCTTCCATTATATGCCTTAAGGATTCACAAAACTAAATATTTTTACACACCCTTTCCAAATAGCTAAAGTAATGTTCACATCTAGCTTCACAAGTAACATGTTTGCATGTTAGGTTTAGAACTATACCACTAGGATTAGATTGTCTTTCCTTTTTGCAATATATATATATGTATATGTATATATATATTCACATGTGTGGGTGTGTGTGTGTGTGTGTGTGTATAGATGTTATAATGTTAGCATTGATCAAGAAAGTTGCTCAAAAATACTCGTAGGGGTTGATGCCCTTAATTCTTAATAATTAAGTCCTTGAATAACGACTATAGCCCCTTTATCCCTAGAAATACAATCATGATAGCATTAGTCATCAATTAGGGTAGGCTATCAGATGGTCAGCTTAAGACCTATTATAAACCAACATGAAGTCTTGATCACATTCCAAATTAAGTCGTTAAGTGAAATATTAAAATTGTCAAAGCCTTAACATAACTTAGTTATAAAAACTAAAATGTTAACAATTTAATAGAGATAAACAACAACATCATAAATCACTTTTGAGGCTTAAATTTACACCAAGGATTTTATGACATACCACATTACAAATGACGTAATGTTACCTTAGCAAAAACAGATTCATCGATAATATAGACCCCGGATTAGCAGGGTTCTCATGTAAGGAGATCATCCTTAGCTTATTAATGGTATTGTGATTACGTGTTCACATAAAGTTTCCATTTAATTTTTGATACGCGGGGGTGCCAATAACATAGGATTAAACTCTTTTCCTATCATTATTTTGACAATCAGTAATGAAAGCACGGGGCGTTACATACCTCCCCTCTTAAAAGCATCATCATCCCAATGATGTGGTCCTTATTAAATGAAATCAAACAATTCCACACATGATATAAGAATAATTCCTATAGAATAGTTACTATTCCCTAGAATCTTATGGTTTTTATATTCAAAACTTTAAATTCAGTAGTTGTATTAGCTTATCAGACTATTAATAGTCATGTAGTTTGAATTATTTCATGATTACTTTGCTAAAGTAACTTATCTTTGTACAATATAAATATTTGATATATAGAGGATAAAGTTAAAACAAGCTTACCTAGTACCTTTTAAGGAAGAACTTATTCCTTTCTATCTGGGATTACAGCATATGGATCTGTGGTAGTTCATTTAGACATATCTCTTTCCTTAGATTTGTTAAAGACTTTTTGATTTGAGGTTCCAAAACTCTACAACTTTGGGTCCAAAAGATAAGGTACCAACATTCATTCGTTCAGCTGAACTTGAATATTTCTTATTTCAGCTATCAACTACCTCAACATATCTTCACTTTTTTAAATCTCCTATACTTGGTCTAATCAAGAATGTTGTTAACATGGTTATCCAAGCTTATGGATCTACCAAATTAATTTTTTTTTACAAATATTAACTCATGAATGAGTACTGACAACACATTTTCTTGTCCTCAAACAAGAGGTCTTCAAGTTTATAGATGTTTGAGAAAACCAGTTTGCCAAAAACCTCTCAAAGTGTTAAGTAACAAAGTTACCTTATTAGATGTAGACTTTGACATCCACAACATTTTTATTCCACTTTGTTAAACCTCCTCGGTGGATTTACAGAATCAATATTGATCCTAATATTACTAAGGTCATGTACGAATTCCACTTGGTTTACACTAGGGTTTCATATAAGTAGTGTATTTTTTGTAAAATATTTTACTTTATTATTAGAAGTGTGTAAATGATTTACTTATGTTATTTAACAACTTACTAAATTATCTTGGAAGTTCTAAACAGTCCTTCAACTTACAAGTCATCGTATCTTTTTCCCAACATAATATAAAGCATACAAGTTAAGCCTGAAACTCTAAGGGCTCAAAGACGCCATGCAGAGTTACATAGAAACTATCACAAGAGAGGGATTTCACAATACATTCCTTGATCCTGAACCTACACAATTCTATAGTAGGGTTCATATTAGTGAAGTATGAATTCCTTATCTGGGTTCAACTAAAAATACTGGAACTAACCACAAAACCCACGAAAGTTTGTAAAAATTCATAAACTATAATTTCCACATTGTAACGCCTTGATTTTTTTTGTAAGTATCATGGTAATTACTTTTCATAATATTGTAATTGCTGAAATGAATATAAACATGTTAAGATATATCTTTGATCTTAAAGGAATGTGTTGCTAATCTGGACCCTTGTTGCTATAATTTGTTTACTAGGGACTGAAGTTATTATTGCTTGTGTGATTGCTGATGAGACAACAGACTTGTTGTATGCTTGATGAACTCTATTCGTTGGTTGACAACACACCTTGAATCAATTCCGTTGATCCAAGGTATGTTGTGGCCTTCTTGTGATCACTTTGTTGATTTACTTCTAAACCAGACTGAACACTGATATAAATGTTGCAGCACCTGATTATAGGTATAAAAATCTGGCACATAGATGCCAATGAAAAAGGTTCGATTCTCAAACCACACACCGTTGTAATGCTAGACCGCGTAAGGTGATAAAGGCCTAGATGCGAGTGGCACAGGTATGTGGAACATGGGACGAAATGTCCTGCATAGTGTTGAATATGTTTGTCGGCGAAAGACTTGATTGGAAACTAATTAATTAAATATTAGGATTAAACCCTAACCTACCCCTAAGTTTTATCTTATACCATAACTACTATCTTATATGGACTTTAGATTTTATAAGGGTGAAAATAGATATAAATTCTATTAATCTACGAACTAGGCGAATGACCTAGATATGGACTATTAAAATCCTAAACTAATCCTAACCTAAGGAATGGGACGCATGGACCCATGTGGAAGGAAAGGATAAGGAAGGAAGGTTGGAAATTTATTAGGACAATGAATGGCATCCTTATAGGTTGCAGCGCCAAAATTGGCGGGAACATGTAAAAGTTGGAGGTATCCAACTAGCTATGAGGCTAAACTATGATTGCAAGAAAAATTTGAAATTAGAAACTCACCAACTTGAGTCGGCGGTGGCGTGAGGAAAAGGAAAAAGGAATGCATTCAATGCATTCAATGGCATTGGTCTTAGCGACCAGCTCACCTTGGAAAGAGGTTTGGGAAGGAAGTTTGTTTGTTGTTGTGTGCATTGGGTTTTTAGTTGCTCTGCATTTTGTTCTTCCATGGTTCTGTCGAACCTGCTGTAATTTGGTTATTATCTCTGTTCTTGGAGAAGCGAGGCTATTTTTGGAGCCTGTGGAAGTTAGGGGACTGGTTGGAAAGCCTAGCCGAGGACGCCGTGGAGAGAAACAACTCTAGTGGGCACGGTTTTCTTCAAATCACAAAAAAAAAAGAGGCATGTTAAGCCCTTCTCCTTAAACCGTTTGCTTTTGCTTAATAGTCTCATTAAAAAAACCTACTCTTATGATGGGGGTTTTGGTTATTTGATTCGGCTATTATGTTGAGATGATTTCAAGTTGAGACGTTTTCTTTTGCTGTACGCGACTTGAGCATTCTTTGCATAATGAGTAAGTTGAATAAATTGTCCTTGCTGTGTGGTTCGTTTTGACAGTGTTGGGTATTCGTTTTATTACCATTATGGGTTGTGCTAATAAATATATTAGCTAAGTGAATATCACTTGTGCGTTCTGAGCATTCTTGTGAAAATGAAAGGATGAGATGTTTTGTATGTCTGGTTGAACTGTCTTTATAAGAATGAACACGACTTGGGTATTCTCGGGTGTTTGATGAAAATGATTGTTCTTCTTATTGAAATCATTAATGAATTATGTTTTCTCTTTGCTGTTTTGAAAATCTGAAGGTAATGGAAAGAGGATTTTATTGTGCATTATTGGATGCGGTTTGATCTTCTAGTTTGAACTGTCATCATGAAAATGAACATGGCTAAATATTTCTGTGCAAATGAATGAAGCAAATGAGATTTGGCTTTTTGTTTGAGGTTGTTGATTGTGCCTTGCTTATGCATCTATTACCTTATGTGGGTTTGCATTGATTAAGGTATTGTTATGCGAATAATGTATTTCGAGTTCAGGTGTGTGGAAACGTTTGGGAAAATAAAAATTGTGATGATGTTGATAGACTATTATGTGAGTTATAATTCCTTGATATTTTTCATTGCATAAAATACGGGTTCCCTGGGACAGTAAGGTTATAGTAGCATCTTACTTGTTGTACTAATTTGATATGGTATTCTACCTGTTGGTTCTTGGTATTCATTTAGGACTGTTTGGAAGGAAGTTTTTTTTTTTATCTGATGAGGAACAGAAAATCAGTCTATATAATAGACTGAGTAGAGCATGCAAATTATATTGAGTCTTGCTGAACTCAAGGATACACACACACATATATATAATTTTAAGGATTGTGGGCCTTTCATCATTGTTTTCATTAAAAGAAAAATATGAATGGATTTGTTTCTTGTTATTGGAAGGTGAATTCTCTCATTATTAGGATGAAAATGTGACTTGTTGTGGTTGTTGTACACTCTATATGTTATAAAGACATAAATGTCTATAGAAGTGAATTATTTTAAAGGGAATTATATTATGCGGAATGAATAATATTGTTGAATCATGTCTGTGCTAAATAAGCGGATATTTGGTTAAACAGTGCAAAGAGGTAATATGATTCTTCTTCCTTGTATTCAATTAACGATTTTATTTATTTCCCTATGAATTGTTACCATTGATTGGTATCACTTCTGGATTAAATTCTCAGTACCACTATGAGAAAATAAAAAGAGTGTGGATGGATAATTTGAATTGGTGTTCATTTCTTCTTTCATACCATTGGTAAATCTGTAACTGTTATGAAATGAATTTTTGTACTGCCTTGCTTTAAACATCTGCATTTAATTACTGTTTACTTTTCCCTTCAGTGTTTGATTGTTGAAATTAGACGGGTAGCATGAAAGGAAAGGGAATGGTTCTGCTGGAAGTCTTATTTGAAAATTTAATTGTGAATCTTTCTCTAACTAATGCAAGGGAATGGAATTGATAGCATTTATGTTAGAACAACAGTTTGCATAATTGTGTTTTAGTTCTTACAGATGTTTGTAATCTGGAACTGTTTGAAGGAAATTACTTCTTGTAATAATTATTCGGGAAAGAGGGCAGTAATCCTTGTCTGATTGGGATGGTAATTTGATGATTGAGTTGTTATGTTGTTCATTCTTTTCGGTACTTAATTCTAGGATGATGTTCATTTAACGTTTCATAAAAGCAGGGTTCTTTTATTGAGACAGTTAATTAAAAGCACCTCATTTTAATGACAAGTGCTTAATATGCTCAGTTCAATGAACTGACCCGTGCAAGTAATTTTGCAGATGGAACTTGATTACAAACAAAGACATGGTTGTTTTCTGATACTTCTTTTGATTAATCAAGATGACTGTTTTGATAGCTATTACTTCCTACGAGGAAATGAGAAAGGAAGAATTACATCCTTCTATCTTTATAAGTTGTAATGTTGATTGATATAAACAAGTCCAGTCATCGTTTGGATGGCAAATGTATAGATTGTAAAACTGGTGGATGAATACAAGTAAAAGTGTGATATTTTTAATGACTATATCAGTTTGATATTGTTGAATAAGTTTGAGAATATAACATTATTCCTTGATTTGGAATTATCTAATGTTAATGGATGAATTTTAAAGGAAATAACATCTATTCTTACCTGAATGTAACCTTTACGTTGAAATTTACAATTAGTTCATACTTGGGTTAAGATGAATTTTAAATTGACATTAAAAAGGATTTAGGTAAGCATGATCTCCTAATTGAAAGGTATTCGGGATTAGCTTGAAAGCTAAGGAATATCAAATAACTTAGGAGTAGCCGAACCTTGTATTCAGACTCCGTTAATAGCCTCGAATGTTTAAATTCAGAAAATATAGATATGGGAAAACATATCTATTGTAACAAACCTTAACTAAGTAGGGTTAAGTAGAACAAATGAATAAGTTCATTTAAAAATTAGACCTCGTTTAAATGACGTCTAATAAGATGGAATTTCAATTTGTTTACAGTTGTGGAAAAACTTGGTTAAGTTTAATAGGTTAAACTTATTAAGTTTATCGATGATGGGTGATTAGTCTACGAAGATTAAGAAAGGAACCAATAATAGAATATGCAACCCTTTGATATGAAGGAGGAGATGCATATTAAGCTAGAAGACACGATTAAGTCTCTCTTAGCTACATACAACCGTAATGAGAACGAGGTTTAAGGATCGGTGCATGACTTTGAAAGTAGATCTTAAATATTAAGATTATAACCAAGTCACACTTGAGCTGGATGTGTACTCTCGATGAGAGGATTCCGTAGGACATCGACATACGCCAGCTACAATATGGTGTCTTCATGAAGGTGGGGCCTTCATGACACACAATCTTATGGTGACATATTACAATGCCCTCCCGAATTAATTCATCAAGTTTACATAAGTTGGATACTAAGTTCTTGTCACGGGTAGGAATGTGATCACGTATAAGGAGTGACTCGGAGGACTAAAGGTAACTAGACACATAGAGTCGTCTAGGGACGATGCCGTATGTCTGCGTATCTTTAGTTACCATGAGTAACTTCCTATACTTGTTCATATTGCTAGTTGGGGATTAGAGCTTGACCTTAAACGGAAGGACTGGAAGAGACCTGGAAAGACCATTCTAGATAACAGATGAAGTGGGGTGAAGGATGTATTCCAATGATGTGTACCACATCTAGGAATATGATCATGCAAAGCATGTGAAAATCTTTGGCCAAAGTGTCGCAAGTGTTGGTTGCGTTGTCCTAATCACCTAGTTTAAGATGCAGGATGTCAGACGAATATCGGTAACAGATATTCAGATAGGCTTCTTAAATGGATCACTTCGATAACCAGAAACGGTAAGAGAACCCTGTATATTCATTATACAATGCATGATTAACATGAAGGATCGGTAAGTCACCGAGTCATGAAATGAGAGATCGTTGAAACTCCGAGCCATGAAATGGGAGATCGGTAGTTCTTCGAGTCATTTCTGAAAGCATATGGTATCTGTTATATGATTGAATGGCATTGAATGTGTGTTCCATATTGTAAGTATGTGAATAGAGAACATTGGTTTTAAAAAGAAATTGTGTGATCCAAATTGCATTAGTTGGACAGAGAACAATTATTAAAACTTGAACATGTGTTTGAATTATATAATTCATAACAGGGAATGTTGTATAATTTTTTTTTCCCTTGTTCTAGTATCTTAAAATGGGGATGTTACATCTTGGTATCAGAGCTGAAGGTTGCAGCTCTTGGACCTAATGAGTCCACAATTTAATAAGGTTTACATTTTCTTATTGAACAGAAAATGGTCAGAACAAGAGGAAATGCTACGAACAACCCGTTACCGGGTGGAGAAGCAGCTACTGCTCAAAAGCTGGATGAAATCCTTGCTGCCCTACTAGATACGAGAGATCGTTTGACTATTTTGGAACAGCAGTCAATGGGCAATGAAGAGGAGGAAGAAGAAGCTGATATAAATGATCAGCCACCTCCTGTGGACAACACCAATGGAGGGAATCCGGTGTTGATAATAGTAATGTGAATGCTCCTAATCATCCTGAAAATAAAAGGGCAAGATTAGTAGCTGAACTTACAAATGACATAAAGAGAATAAGTCCTCCAAATTTTGATGGAACAACCCTTGGGGATGGAGCTGAGAATTGGCTCAGTGAAATGGAGAATTACTTTGCAATAAGAAACTTCTCCGAAGAGACCAAAGCGATATGGGGAGCATATCAGCTTTCGCATGAAGCATCATCATGGTGGGACAACTGTAAGGTTGAGTTGAATATTGTCGAATCAGACATAACTTGGGATAAATTTAAGGGTTAATTTAGGCAACGATGGCTGCCTCAACTCTATTTTGATAGGAAAATGACTGAATTTCAGAATTGGTCGCAAGGAAGGCTGACGGTGATAGAATACTGGGAAGGGTTTACTAAACTCCTCAAGTATGTGCCATAGTACCAAGCTGATGAGAAGTTCAGAATATGAAAGTTCATAATGGGACTAAATCCCATCATTGGTGGTGAAGTGGATGTCCATGGACCAACCACCATGGAAGGAGTTGTTGAAAAGGCAATAAGACAGGAACAGAAATTGAGAGCAATTTCTGCTCATAGGGAAGAGATAAGGAAGAAGATTCCCAACTCTTCTTCATCTCTCGCACCCAAAAGGGGGCCTTGGAAAAGGTTTGGTGTGAAAAAAAAATTGTTGTAGATAACAACAAGAAATCTGTAATGAACAAACCCAGTAAATAGTGTAAAAGCTAAACAACTTCACAAAAGTTAGTGGCAATGGACAAAAGTCCGATGGAAGCGAGAATGATAACTTCAAAGTGGTAATAAATTTGAGCCTAGGAAAGGGCCAGTTGGAGGATGCTTTAACGTGGAAAGGACCATTACGTGAGTCAATGTCCTCTCAAAAGGATGATTGCAATTATGCAAAAGCATAGGATACATGCTGCAGTGGCTAATGCATGACAATTTGAAAAGTAAGTTACGCCTATAGAAGTTAGGGTAAGTTATTCGGTACACCTGTAGTCATAATTTTTGATACTGGAGCTACTGAATGCTTTATTTCTACTAAAATTGCAATGAAATTAAGAAGGAAAGTTGAACGGATGGATAAGACATGGACAGTGCATTATGGGAATAATGTTGTCCATACAGTCGAAATGTGTCTTTTTGGGGCAATTCTTGACTTGCCCAGTTTCTCCACCGAAGTTGACCTGTATGTCACTCCTTTAGGATCATATGACATCATTATTAGAGTTAACTGGTTGGCAGAACATAAGGCAAAGGTCGACTGTTATGAAAAATAAATTTGTTGTTTTGATGACCTGCAGAAAGTAGTAGTCATTCAAGGTGTAAGGCGTGAGGTTGCAGTTAGAAAACTAACAGCTATGCAACTAAAAAGGGCTAAAAATAGAGGCTGCACCTTGTATGTAGTAAAAATGACAGAAAATGCTGAGGAAGATAATGATTTCATGGAAAGATATCCATTATTAAGGGATTTCAGAGATGTATTTCCGGAGGAATTACTAGGTCTTCCACCCAAACGAGAGTTTGACTTTGCAATAGAAATCAAGCCAGGAACTGAACCCATATCTAAGGCACCTTATAGAATGACCACCCTCGAGTTGGTAGAGCTAAAGGCTCAATTACAGGAACTTTTGACTAAGGGGCTGATAAGACCGAGCGTCTCACCATGGGGAGCGCCGGTAATTTTTGTAAAGAAAAAGGATGGCACATTGAGACTGTGCATTGATTACAGAATGTTGAACAAGGAAACTATTAAGAATCGATACCCACTTCCTAGGATTGATGATCTGTTCGACCAGATGCATGGAGCATCAGTCTATTCAAAAATAGATCTTCGATCTGGGTATCATCAGCTGAGAATAAAGGAAGAAGATATTCATAAAACAACTTTTAGAACAAGGTACGGGCATTATGAATTCACGGTGTTACCTTTTGGGTTGACAAATGCACCTACCGCCTTCATGAATTTGATGAACAATATTTTTCAAGAATACCTAGACAAGTTTGTGCTTGTATTCTTAGATGACATTCTTATATACTCTAAAAATGTCGAAGAGCACCAAGAACATTTAAGGATAGTGCTGGAAGTTTTAAGAAAGAGGAAGTTGTATGGTAAACTGTCTAAATGTTCCTTTTATGATGTAGAGGTGCATTATTTGGGACACATTATAAGCAAGAACGGAATAGTTGTAGACCCTTCAAAGATCGCAGCTATAAATCGAGTGGCCTGCGCCTAAGAACGTGCATGAAGTAAGAAGCTTCATGGGCTTGGTAGGATATTATAGAAAGTTTGTTAAGGATTTTTCAAAAATTGCTGCCCCAATCACTTCACTACAAAAGAAGGATAAGAAATTTGTCTGGACTGACAAATGTGAATCTGCCTTTAAAAATTTAAAGGAACAGTTAACTACAGCACCTATTTTAACTATACCAGATCCAAATGGAAATTTTACGGTTGTAACAGATGCATTGGGAGAAGGCCTTGGAGGCATTCTGTTACAGAATAACCATGTCATAGCTTATGAAAGTAGAAAGCTTAAGTTACATGAACAAAATTATGCTCCACACGACCTAGAGCTTGCTGCCATTGTACATGCACTTCAAATGTGGAGGCATTACCTTTTAGGCAAACCTTTTGAGTTAAAAACTGACCATCTGGGGTTGAAGTATATTTTTACTCAGCCCAATCTGAATGCAAGACAATGACGATAGTTAGAATTTCTGTCTTAGTATGATTTTGATATAAGCTACATCAAAGGCAAGGAAAATAGAGTGGCAGATGCTCTGAGTCAAAGGAAGCACATCTCTGCTATTATAATGTTAAGAACTCGGTTTAAGGATGAGGTGAAAGACACCTTAGAATTAGATCCTTATTTCTAACAAGTCAAAACAACACTTACTACAGATCCAAAGGATGTGAGGTATAAAGGATTTCGTTTTGATAGCGAAGGAATTATGAGGTTCAAAAACAGGGTATATGTACCTTGGCAAAGGATTTAAGAAAAAAATTGTTAATTGAATTTCATAATTCACCTTTTTCTAGACACCCTGGCATTACGAAAATGCTTGCTGATCTTAAGCAACAATACTTCTAGAAGGGAATGAAAAAGGATGTGGTGGAATTTGTAACACACTGCTTGGAATGTCAGCATGTTAAGGCGGAACATATGCATCCCGCTGGATTATTGTATCCCCACAGCATTCCACAGTACAAATGGCAAGTGATAATGATGGATTTCATTCAAGGATTGCCTATGTCAAGGAATAAGCATGATATCATCCTGGTTGTCATTAACAAATTAACCAAGGTGGCACACTTCATTACTGGTAATTTGAAAGATGATGCACTAGTGTTAGCAAGAATATTTGTACATGAAATTTTCAGATTGCATGGAATACCCGAATTGATCATATCGGACAGAGATCCGAGGATGACATCAAGGTTTTGGCAAACGCTTAATGCGGCCTTGGGAACTAAATTAAACTTTAGTTCTGCATATCAACCGGAGATGGATGGATAGACCGAGAGAGTCAATCAAGTTTTAGAGGATATGTTAAGGATGTATTGCATGGACCAGCAGTATAAATGGGAGGAATAACTTCTGCTGGTTGAATTTGCCTACAATAATACATACCATGCCTCTTTAAAAATGGCACCTTTTGAAGCATTGTATGGACGAAAATGCTAGAACCCCTGTTAGCTGGGACAGCGTTGAGGACAGAGAGGTAATTGGGCCAGAAATCCTCACGAAATGGAACAACAAATCAAAATGATTTAGAACATCTAATAGAGGCTGCCAATAGGCAAAAGAGTTATGCAGACTTAAAGTGGGTTGATAGGAATTATAAACTGGGTGAGAAGGTCTTTCTTCGGGTTAAGCCGAAAAAGAGCTCAATAACTTTTGGCAAGGCTGCCAAGTTGTCACCACGTTACGTGGGACCTTTTGAAATTGTTGAAATAATCAACCCTGTAGCTTATCATCTAGCATTACCTCCTGCTTTATCACAAATGCATGATGTTTTTCATATTTCTTTGCTTAAGAAATACGTAACAGATTTATCACATGTGCTGAATTGGAATTCCTTGCAGGTCCAAGACCTAGGAATAATCATGGTTAAGCCCATTTGAGTGCTGGGAACTCGCCAGTTGTACTTAAGAAATCGTGAAGTGAATCAATGTAAGGTCCAGTGGGACCAGTTCAGCGAAGAAAGTGCAACTTGGGAAAATCTTGAAGAAATGAGATCTACTTTTCCATACTTGTTTGATCAAAATTGAAATTTGAAAAACTGATAATTCTACCAAATTTAGACAATTATTGGTCTATTTTACAGTTATCTTAAAACATTGTTTTAAAGAGTGAATCTGTTTTTGGTATGAACTTATGAATGGAAGGACAATAACTGAATTTTTTCCTAGAAACTCCTTGAATTGGTTAATTTGATCATCGGGACGATCATTCTTTAAGAAGGAGGAATGTAACGCCTTGATTTTTTTGTAAGTATCATGGTAATTACTTTTCATAATATCAGAATCTGCTGAAATGAATATAAACATGTTAAGATATATCTTGATCTTAAAGGAATGTGTTGCTAATCCGGACCCTTGTTGCTTGTAATTTGTTTCATGGGGATAGAAGTTATTAATGCTTGTGTGATTGCGATGAGGCAACAGACTTGTCATATGCTTGATGAACTCTATTCGTTGGTTGACAAGACACCTTGAATCAATTCCATCGATCCAAGGTATGTTGTGGCCTTCTTGTGATCGCTTTGTCCATTTACTTCTAAACTAGACTGAAGGCTGATATAAATGTTGCAGCACCTGATTACAGGTATAAATATCTGGCACGTAGATGCCAATGAAAAAGGTTCGATTCTCAAACCATACACCGTTGTAACGCTAGACCACGTAAGGTGATAAAGGCCTGGATGCGAGTGGCACAGGTATGTGGAACTTGGGACGAAATGTCCTGCATAGTGTTGAATATGATCCTGTCAAAGCGGAAGGACTTGATTGGAAACTAATTAATTAAATATTAGGGGATTAAACCCTAACCTACCCCTAAGTTTTATCTTATACCCTAACTACTATCCTATATGGATTTTAGATTTTATAAGGGTGAAAATAGATATAAATTCTATTAATCTACGAACTAGGTGAATGACCTAGATATGGACTATTAAAATCCTAAACTAATCCTAACCTAAGGAAGGGGACGCATGGACCCATGTGGAAGGAAAGGATAAGGAGGGAAGGTTGGAAATTTATTAGGACAATGAATGGCATCCTTACAGGTTGCAGCGCCAAAATTGGCGGGAACATGGAAAAGTTGGAGGTATCCAACTAGCTATGAGGCTAAACTATGATTGCAAGCAAAATTTGAAATTAGAAACTCACCAACTTGAGTCGGCGGTGGCGTGAGGAAAAAGGAAAAAGGAATGCATTCAATGGCATTGGTCTTAGCGACCAGCTCACCTTGGAAAGAGGTTTGGGAAGGAAGTTTGTTTGTTGTTGTGTGCATTGGGTTTTTAGTTGCTCTGCATTTTGTTCTTCCATGGTTCTGTCGAACCTGCTGTAATTTGGTTATTATCTCTGTTCTTGGAGAAGCGAGGCTATTTTTGGAGCCTGTGGAAGTTAGGGGACTGGTTGGAAAGCCTAGCCGAGGACGCCGTGGAGAGAAACAACTCCAGTGGGCACGGTTTTCTTCAAATCGCAAAAAAAAAAAAAAAAGGCATGTTAAGCCCTTCTCCTTAAACCGTTTGCTTTTGCTTAATAGTCTCATTAAAACAACCCTGCTCTTATGATGGGGGTTTTGGCTATTTGATTTGGCTATTATGTTGAGATGTTTTGTTTTCTTTCATTGACGCGACTTGAGCATTCTTTGCATAATGAGTAAGTTGAATAAACTGTCCTTGCTGTGTGGTTCATTTTGACAGTGTTGGGTATTCATTTTATTACCATTATGGGATGTGCTAATAAATATATTAGCTAAGTGAATATCACTTGTATGTTCTGAGCATTCTTGTGAAAATGAAAGGATGAGATGTTTTGTATGTCGGGTTGAACTGTCTTTATAAGAATGAACACGACTTGGGTATTCTTGGGTGTTTGATGAAAATGATTGTTCTTCTTATTGAAATCATTAATGAATTATGTTTTCTCTTTGCTGTTTTGAAAATTTGAAGGTAATGGAAAGAGGATTTTATTGTGCATTATTGGATGTGGTTTGATCTTCTACTTTAAACTGTCATCATGAAAACGAACATGGCTAAATATTTCTGTGCAAATGAATGAAGCAAATGAGATTTGGCTTGCTGTTTGAGGTTGTTGATTGTACCTTGCTTGCGCATCTATTACCTTATGTGGGTTTGCATTGATTAAGGTATTGTTATGCGAATAATGTATTTCTGAGTTCAGTGTGTGGAAACGTTTGGGAAAAACAAAGTTGTGATGATGTTGATAGACTATTATGCGAGTTATAATTCCTTGATATTTTTCATTGCATAAAATACGGGTTCCCTAGGACAGTAAGGTTATAGTAGCATCTTACTTGCTGTACTAAATTGATATGGTATTCTACCTGCTGGTTCTTGGTATTCATTTAGGACTGTTTGGAAGGAAGTTTTCCTTTTTTTTAATCGATGAGAACAAAAAATCATTCTATATAATAATCGAGTCTAGCATGCAAATTATATTGAGTCTTGCTGAACTCAAGACACAACATTACACACACACACACACACACACACACACACACACACACACACACACACACACACACATATAATTTTAAGGATTGTGGGCCTTTCATCATTTTCATTAAAAGCATAATATGAATGGATTTGTTTCTTGTGTTGGAAGGTGAATTCTCTCATTATTAGGATGAAAATGTGACTTTTGTGGTTGTTGTACACTATATATGTTATAAATACATAAATGTCTCAGAGAAGAATTATTTTAAAGGGAATTATATTATGTGGAATGAATCATATTGTTGAATCATGTCTGTGCTAAATAAGTGGATATTTGGTTAAACAAGTGCAAAGAGGTAATATGATTCTTCTTCCTTGTATTCAATTAACGATTTTATTTATTTCCCTATGAATTGTTACCATTGATTGGTATCACTTCTGGATTAAATTCTCAGTATCGCTATGAGAAAAGAAAAAGAGTGTGGATGGATAATTTGAATTGGTGTTCATTTCTTCTTTCATACCGTTGGTAAATCAGAATCGTTATGAAATGAATTTTTGTATCGCCTTGCTTTAAACATTTGCATTTAATCACTGTTTACTTTTCCCTTCATTGCGTTTTATTATTGAAATTAGATGGGTAGCATGAAAGGAAAGGGAATGGTTCTCGCTAGAAGTCTTATTTAAAAATTTAATTGTGAATCTTTCTCTAACTAATGCAAGGGAATGGAATTGATAGCATTTATGTAAGAACAACATTTGCATAATTGTGTTTTAGTTCTTCTGAGATGTTTGTAATCTAGAACTGTTTGAAGGAAATTACTTCTTGTAATAATTATTGGGAAAGAGGGCAGTAATCCTTGTCCGATTGGGATGGTAAATTGATGATTGAGTTGTTATGTTGTTCATTCTTTTGGTACTTAATTCTAGGATGATGTTCATTTAACGTTTCATAAAAGCAAGGTTCTTTTATTGAGACAGCTTAATTAAAAGCACCTCATTTTAATGACAAGTGCTTAATATGCTCTGGGGATTCAATGAACCGACCTGCAAGTAATTTTACAGATGGAACTTGATTACAAATGAAGGCATGGTTGTTTTTTCGATACTTCTTTTGATTAATCAAGATGGACTATTTTGATAGCTATTACTTCCCTACGAGGAAATGAGAAAGGAATAATTACATCCTTCTATCTTTATAAGTTGTAATGTTGATTGATATAAACAAGTCCAGTCGTTTGGACTGGCAAATGTATAGATTGTAAAACCGGTGGATGAATACAAGTAAAAGTGTGATATTTTTAATGACTATATCAGTTTGATATTGTTGAATAAGTTTGAGAATATAACATTATTCCTTGATTTGGAATTATCCAATGTTAATGGATGAATTTTAAAGGAAATAACATCTATTCTTACCTGAATGTAACCTTTACGTTGAAATGTACAATTAGTTCATACTTGGGTTAAGATGAATTTTAAATTGACATTAAAAAGGATTTAGGTAAGCATGATCTCCTAATTGAAAGGTATTCGGGATTAGCTTGAAAGCTAAGGAATATCAAATAACTTAGGAGCAGCCAAACCTTGTATTCAGACTCCGTTAATAGCCTCGAATGTTTAAATTCAGAAAATATAGATATGGGAAAACATATCTATTGTAACGGACCTTAACTAAGTAGGGTTAAGTAGAACAAATGAATAAGTTCATTTAAAAATTAGACCTCGTTTAAATGACGTCTAATAAGATGGAATTCTGAATTTGTTTACAGTTGTGGAAAAACTTGGTTAAGTTTAATAGGTTAAACTTATTAAGTTTATCGATGATGGACTGATTAGTCCGAAGATTAAGAAAGGAACCAAGAATAGAATATGCAATCCTTTTGTATGAAGGAGGAGATGTGTATTAACCTAGAAGACAGATTAAGTCTCTCTTAGCTACATACAACTGTAATGAGAACAAGGTTTAAGGATCAAGTGCATGACCACTTTGAAAGTAGATCTTAAATATTAAGATTATAACCAAGTCACACTTGAGCTAGATGTGTACTCTCGATGAGAGGATTCCATAGGACATCGACATATGCCAGCTACAATATGGTGTCTTCATGAAGGTGGGGCCTTCATGACAACACAATGTTATGGCTGACATATTACAATGCCCTCCCGAATTAATTCATCAAGTTTACATAAGCTGGATACTAAGTTCTTGTCTGGGGATAGGAATGTGATCACGTATACGGAGTGACTCGGAGGACTAAAGGTAACTAGACACATAGAGTCATCTAGGGACGACGCCGTATGTCTGCGTATCTTTAGTTACCATGAGTAACTTCCTATACTCGTTCATATTGCTAGTTGGGGATTAGAGATTGACCTTAAATGGAAGGACTGGAAGAGACCAGGAAAGACCATTCTAGATAGTAGATGAAGTGGGGTGAAGGACGTATTCCAATGATGTGTACCACATCTAGGAATATGATCATGCAAAGCATGTGAAAATCTTTGGCCAAAGTATCGCAAGTGTTGGTTGTGTTGTCCTAATCACCTAGTTTAAGATGCAGGATGTCAGACGAATATCAGTAACAAATATTCAGATAGGCTTCTTAAATGGATCACTTCAATAACCGGAAACGGTAAGAGAACCCTGTATATTCATTATACAATGCACGGATTAACATGAAGGATCGGTAAGTCACCGAGTCATGAAATGAGAGATCGTTGAAACTCGAGCCATAAAATGGGAGATCGGTAGTTCTTCGAGTCATTTACAGCAACATATGGTATCTGTTATATGATTGAATGGCATTGAATGTGTGTTCCATATTATAAGTATGTGAATAGAGAACATTGGTTTTAAAAAGAAATTGTGTGATCCAAATTGCATTAGTTGGACAGAGAACAATTATTAAAACTTGAACGTGTGTTTGAATTATATAATTCATAACAGGGAACATTGTATAAAAAAATTCCCTTGTTCTAGTATCTTAAAATGGGGATGTTACACACATAGCCACAACACGTCATGATAGGTGAATAGAAGGGAATCATGTCGTGATAGGTAACATAAAAGAAATCTTGTCTCGAGAGGTACAAGATATTACCAGAAGCTAAATATAACCTCATACTATCTATGCTTTTAGATGAGTCAACCCAGAATGAGCCATCATCAAGCCTTTTGAGTATTTTTAAGCGATAGCTTGCCAAGCTCCTAGGTTCAAACCTAAGATCCTCCTTACAATGTGATGATACCCAAAAAATTTGGGTACTTGAGTAATATAACCCCAAAGTAACATATACCAAAATAAATATATATATTACAACCACTGTTAAGAGTCCATCAGACATAATATATTATTTTCAGTTCCTTGGAATTGAATTATTAATTATGTACATCAAATATTTGACAGAATACAGAACAATCACTCAGATCAATGCTACCTAACTAGACATAAGCTGAAAATTGAGCATTTTTATTTCATATTACCAAAAAGAGTAAGGCTTCATAATTGTTGACCAGTTTTCCCATTGAGTACAACAAATCCATATTTTCTTTCTTTTAGTATTGAAGAATACTAATCTCATATGGAACTCTTCGTAATTTTCTATCTTCTCGCTAGGGATACATGTTGCTTTCCTTTGTTAATTTCCCTTGCAACATGCTTAATCATTTGAGACTTTTCCTCTTCTTTAAAGGACATTTGTTGGCATAATGCCCATTGCCACACGTAAAACATCCATCACGCATCCCGATTGACCACTTTTAACTTTGTCATTTGCAACATTATTATGCTTTTTCCTGCGCAGTTATCACTTTGTAAGTTTTTATGTAAATTTAATTTTGGCAGAGCACATTTTTTTGCTATGCTTCTTCCACCAATTTTTCTTAGCATTCCAAGATGAAGAAGAATAATAATTTTTATGACCCTTTTCATTTTTGTGAGTGAGAATGTCTAGCAGATTTGGTTTTAGCCCACTGGATTTTCCAAATTCCATCTTATCGGAAGAAGATCCAAGTTTATCCAATGTTTCCCCCAATTTTGGGTTCAATTCATCTTTGGATTGGTAAGTCCAAAACTTGCCACCATTGGTCAGTTCATCATTTAAACAACTCTCATGTTGTTTGTTAGTAAAGACTTAAGTTGTCCTTTATCCAACTTATCATTTTCTCCCATCACCAGCTGCTCCAAGGCATCTATCCGGTTCTAGGTATATTGAAGGACTACCATAATTTCATCTAACTTTTACACCGTTGAAACCACAACAAAATCAGACCCAGATTCTTTCTTCTTGGTGCATCCTTCCCATTTCCATTTTATTCTTAAAACAAAATAAAAGTTTCAATTAGCGTAAGGACCTAATAAGTCCAAGAGTTGCAACCTTCAGCTCTGATACCAAAATGTAACATCCACTTTTGTCACTTCACCTCTATTTTTTTACTTTATGTAGCTGATTTAAATACCCATATATTTAAATCTACATAAACCTTAATGCAATCCATTTCCGATAACTTTCATGACCCATGTGTGCATTTGTATGAGAGAATACTAAACTTACTTGTTCTCCCTCAATGCTCTATACAAGCCATACATAAAATGTATCCCTTTGGTTCTCCTTTAATAGGATATGGTTTATAAGTGAAAACCCCTAAGTGTGTACCTAGATTCCACCTATGAAAACCATAGGCATCTCACAACTTAGATAATGGTGAAATCTCGATAGTGTAATCAGTAGCTTACACCACTTTGCGCAAAGTTTCTGAGTCATGTATGCCATGCTCAATTCCATGACAACACACTCATCATAAGGAAATTTTCGTTTCACCTTAATCACTTATTCAGTTATATGGATTCACAACTTAAATATTGTAAACAACTACAAGCCTTGAATAAGGTACAAACCAGTTTAACCTACACGAAGACGTACCTCTATGTCATCCTGTGATGCCTATGGGAAAGAAAGTGTTCTCATAACAATTCACCTTGTTACTCACCCACATCTCTTCCCGTAGTCATCATAGGTTGATATAAGGGTGCGTACCCAGGAGGTCTAATCTATCTTGTAACTCTATCAAGGTTTGTACTTAGGAAAACACCATACTACAATCTAGTCTCTTGATGAGACAAATCATTACAGATGCTAAACGACAATATCCTAATGGTGACAATCATCACCATAGGGATATGACTGTGTAGTATATGTAGTGAGTTCACCCACCTAGAATCCTATATTGGTGCATGGTGTTTAATGTTTTCAAGGTAATCATTAAAGAACAACCTAGGACTTACAACACCTTCTCCACGAATGGGTCATACCTAAGGTCCAGATTAAGTTGATCCAGGACCCCCAATCTCTATAACACTTAATTACCTTCCAATGTCACATACCCAAGTTAACCATTGATAGAAATGATACTATCAAGGTCTATGGTCATTATTGCATTTTCAAACAATATTGTCCTAGCTTTAACATTTAGGCACATGTTCCTTATTTCATATTCTAGGGATATGTACTTATATAAAGCTAAGTATTTATGTATGATTCATTCATTTTATTAAGTGCCATAGGCTATCAATTCCAAACTTCTTTTCAGTCTAAGCACATCACTCTTCTAAATTACAGCTCAAGAAAGAGAGTTCATTTATTTTACTATCTCGAACAAGTAAGATAAATGCGGGGTATCCGATATGATAGAATTTATGAACCACTTACCCATTTATCTTTCCCTATCATAGCCTTTTTAAAACATCTATAATTCTTTTTGGAGATAATTACATTTTGACGAGGGATGAGATTCAAATGCTATGTTCTTTTTAACTTAGTACGCATGTTCCCATATTACTTCCATTGTGTCTGACATGCATATGTGCTCATAAAGATGCATCATGGAACAACCCTAATTAAAAACATTCCATCTCTTTGAGAAAAATATTTCATAACACAATTTATCACAAATATGCAATTCCCGAAAAGTGAAACCATAATCAATATATAGTCATGTTAGACTACCATAAGCCCATCCTCTTATTGCTTATGTGTATCATCCTTGTATAGGGCTTAATGTTGATTTCACTTAGGATCAATATTACATTCCCATATCTTTGATTGTCTGAATACACCCTATACAAAACCTTTGGAGAACTTAACACAATTATACAATTAAATTGTCATTTTGCATTTAATAAAGAGGAAGTTGCCCATTAGTAACCTTATCTAATTCCAAGTATGCTTAATGATATTTTTAAGCAACGTTCCTCAAATAGTCCCTTATATGGTCCCTATAAACTCACACGTAAGATGTGTATATCACTTACTACATGATTGATACCAATGATTAATACATTAGTATTGTCAATGCTGATTTCTTAACTTGATAGATTTCCAACTTATAACACATCATTTTCCAATCAATTTCTTATAATATAATATATTACAACTGGTAATCTGCCTTTAATTCCTTCTAGGAATACGTATAATTCATGTTTATAAACTTGATCAAATTCATGCTTTTAATGTATAACAGTTACATTAATTAGCAAGGACACTCTCATATACAAAGAGAAGTATTTTATTTAAGAGGATTAAAACAATCATATCTTCAAACTTTCCTCAATCAAAAGATTATGCAAAACTAAATACTTCACCCTTCCTTCTCTGTGTTTATCTACAAAATTGTTTAGCATGAGTCAGTTCACATGAACTGAGCATGATAAGCCTCAACTCATCATAACAACATACTCTACTTAATTATTTCATAAAAATAACTCATATTATTTTTATGAATCAATATTATAAAACTTAAGAAAATAAACAATTCTTTCTATAACATGTCAAGAGCAAGCAATTTAATGAGCCATGAAGGAAATCAATTTCAGAATTACATTTCAATACAACTATTTCAGTCCTCGAAATAGTCATCCAAATTTAAGATACATGAGAATCATAAGTGTTAAAAGTACTACCGTATAGGAGTATAAATATTTCACTCATGCAATCCCATACTTGCATGCCTGAAATCATTTTACTCAACATAGTAAGTAACCATAAATATAAATCAAGAATCACCTTCTACAATCTCTCAACTCTACTCAACAGATCCAAATAAGGACTTCATAAACCCATAAGGTCTACTAAGGTCCAAGAAATAACCCAAGACGTCAAGAGTATTTAGTTAAAAATACTATATTAGAATGATTAACCTCAAGGATGAGAGAGAGAATTCATGGCATTTTTCCATATAGCAATAGGTAAAATCCAAGTGACAGGTTACATAACTAATAATTTCCTTGACCTAATCATTTATTGAACATTCCAAGACTAGGAAGGAGAGCATAATTCATTTCTTCAGCATGGTTATCAATATATCAAAACCGAATAATTACTAAAGCATTTTAAGTTGTTTTAATGAAAGGAAAATCATGATAACATGACTGTAATTAAACCAATTATCCCAACCGGGCATTCATTATCACATGAATTTTCTCATAAAAATTTCAAATGAAAGGTTTCATTCCTCCTCACCGAGTCAAAGACTCTATTATAAAAATGAAAAAAATTCTACCAACCCATTCCACTGAACAAGGTTGGAACATACCCAATTATTCATGACACAACCCAATGAAAACAATAAGATACTTTTAGATGTCATGAGAGATCCATAATTCCCAAGGCAAATAGAACACGATCTGCTAAGATAAAAAGTATCACTTTAGGGTGAAATTGAATACCACATAATTCAACTTAGAATCCTCACACATATTCACATGGACTCAATTGGATAGAAATACTAGCTAACCCACCATAAAAATGTAGGAATGTATAGCTTAACCATTTTGTCCCACATCAATTACTACAAAGAAGTACTATCACTAGAATTTAAAATCTAGAAGCCAAGAGGCTTTCTACCATGGACAAATTATATCCCCAGCCGTACTAAATGACTTAAATTCAAACAATTGAAACATAAAAACTAGTTTCAAATAAAACTGAACAACTCATCAAAAGAATCAATTAGACTCATGGAATCATTCCATATCATTTTCCTAAACCTTCTAGCAGGTGTAAAATGGTAGTTCACTTCTAGAATTAAATAACCATAAATCATCCATTACAGATTTCTGATCCATGATAAAGGTTAATCAATAAACCCTAGCTAAGCATAGCCAAGAACATAAGGATCTCAAAATCAATTACAACTACTCTTAAAAACACATACATTGAGATAGAGAAGTACCTTCGAAAGGAAATGTTCGAGCACTCATTTGACCTTAAGATCAAATGCACAAGCTCAAGAAGATCAACTTACCTATATAGGATTGTTTCCTAGTGAACAATAGTAACTGCAAATCCTTCAAGAAGGAGGAGGTTCTTAGTCGAAGTCGACTTTTCTTTCAACTCAACATAGCATTGTTAGTAGAACAACCAAGCTTAAGAGAATTCATCACAATAGTGGCCAATAAACTAGCCTTCCAAATATATTGCAAGATTTTCTCAAGAGCATATAGTTGGGATTTCTCTTCAAAGAAACCAACTCTAAAACATAGTATTTCATAACCTGAGGAGAACCCAAAAAGAGTTGAATACTTCAGAGTTAATGATGGGGAAAAATAAAAGGAGATCAATACGAATTAACATGATGAGTAACCAAGATACAATAGACTGATGAGCAACTGTGGAACCTGGTTTGCAAACAAAATGCAACAATTTGATGCTAGGAAAAACTCAGCAATAAGTCAAGCCATGATACGTGGCTCTAGAGTTAATCATAAACATCATTCCAAGATGCATGTTTAAGGGTCGAATAGGATGACTTAGTATTTACTGCAGCTTCCCTCATTTCCTATGACTCAAAATTAAATGCTAATAACAACTGTTTTTCCACAGCATGCTTCCTTATTAACTCAACCAGATTGATGACAAGCACACTCATTGCCTCCATCAAGACAACACAAAATATTTCTCAAAAAAAAAAGATCAAACCCAGTTACATAAATCGATGTATACCTGAAATGGAAGGTCATCTACAACCATAACCACACAATACCAACTTCCAATTTTCCTCATTGACTTGTTAAATTTTCAGATAATCCTAAAGGAGATGGGTAGAGTTTAAACTAAGTTTTTATTACATTTCTAAACACAAAAGACATCTACACAAAGATTTCAATATAACATTGGCGTATTAAGCCAAAGAATTGACAATCTTTCACAACACTCCTTACAATCTAGAAAAATGTTATATCTTAACCAAAATAAACCATATACAAGCATACACCCAGAAAACCATTTTCTAAAGAGAATATATCACAACTCAAAGGTAAACCACATTCTATAGAAGTAAAGGATTAAATTGATTTCACATCACCAAAGATTAAGAATACAAATTTCAATCCAGGTAAAGTTCTATTTGTGAAATGAATAAATAGAGCAAGAAATTATGATGGGTTAGGGCATATCATGCCTGTTACGCCTTCCTTTCTTTCCTTGCAATTCTTTCACGATTCTTCAGAAGATCCCCAACTTGGAAGAAAATTCCTTCGTCCTCGAAACACAATTCTTTCACAATATATATGCAGTTTGGGGGACTTTACTATCCAAATATTCAACTGAAGTTTTCTTTAAGACAACTAAAAAAAACACATAGTTCCACTTTTCATGTAGAGCTTCTATGAGTTTTATGTAATGGATCGATTCAATACCAAAACAAAACTTGTTTTCCCCTAAACCATTCATGCACTTCTCGAGGAAGGTGGGTGTTTAATGCACAATAAATGACATTAATCACAGGAGTAATTGGAGTTGGCCGCCAAGTTTATCAAACCAGCTGTTCAATTTTAGCGAAGTTACTATTCATACCATGCAACACACTTTAAGTCTAGTTAACCCGACATACCTTCCTTAGAATGCACAGTTGGCGGGAATATTGAATAAAACAATAAAATAATTTCGGTACATATATTTAGGTGGTGGGGTGCCACTCACCTCTTTATCCATTTTTGACAACTATAGAGTTTATAATATTTTTAAGAGACCCAATAATATATTATGCAATAGAAAATCCAGATGCCATTCCATTATATGCCTTAAGGCTTCACAAAACTAAATATTTTTACACACCCTTTCCAAATAGCTAAAGTTATGTTCACATCTAGCTTCACAAGTAACAGGTTTGCATGTTAGGTTTAGAACTATACCACTAGGCTTAGACTATCTTTCCTTTTTGCAATGTATATATATGTATATGTGTATATATATTCACACACACACACACACACACACACACACACACACACACACACACACACACACACACACACACACACACTCACACTCACACACTCACACACATATGTTATAATGTTAGCGTTGATCAAGAAAGATGCTCATGCATACTCATAGGGGTTGATGCCCTTAATTCTTAATAATTAAGTCCTTCATTGACGACTATAGCCCCTTTATCCCTGGAAATACGATCATGATAGCATTAGTCATCAAATGGGGTAGACTATCAGATGGTTGGTTTAAGACCTATTATAAACCAACAGGAAGTCTTGATCACATTCCAAATTAAGTCATTAAGTGAACTATCAAAATTGTCAAAGCCTTAACATAACTTAGTTATAAAAATATAATGTTAACAATTTAATAGAGATAAGCAACAACATCGTAAATCACTTTTGAGGCTTAAATTTACACCAATGATTTTATGACATACCACATTACAAATGACATAATGTTACCTTAGTGAAATTAGTTCAATGATAAGGTAGACCCGGATTAACAGGGTTCTCATATAAGGAGATCATCCTTAGCTTATTCATGGTATTGTGATTACGTGTTCACATAAAGTTTCCATTTAATTTTTGATATGTAGGGGTGCCAACAAAATAGGATAAAAATCTTTGTCCTATATAAACTAATTTGCGATTGCGAAAAAATAGAAACTAATGTTGGTCATAGATAATAAAGGAAAAGAAAAAGGGGTTAAAAGAATCACTATACCTGAACCTTGGGCCAAAATGGAAAAATGGTTGATTAAGTATTTTACATGTGAAGGGAAATATGAAATTGTATTGGGTCATGTGTTAAGAATGTTAATCCATCTTCAACATGGTCAAAACATACCTCAAAGTATAATATTAATTTTCCATAATTTCTATATGAATCAATTTGTGTTGCTACAGAGAAAGTTTTCTTGGGGGCTCCATATTTTAAATTCCAGGTTTTAATCCACTTAATATAAAAACATCATTTTGTTAAGAATAGGAATGGGATGAATAAATGGTTAAATTTTCAAAAATAATGTTCCCTGATGTAACACCCTTGACAATTGTTATATTCCTCCTTTGCATTTCAAGTGTTGACATGTGATTTTCTTGATAAAGTTGTGTTCTTTTGACTACTAAAGATCATGCTTGATATGGATAAATCATTTCTACTCTTTGATTGTAGGGCTGGTATGTTATTGCTTGAACAATCTATTTCACTTCTTATGAGTAAGTTATAATCTGGTTTGAATGGTTGTAAACTTATCCTTTGTAATTGGACTCATCCTTGGATCAATTCCATTGATCCAAGGTATGTTTTAAATCTTCTTATCTAAACTAAATGAAAAACTGACATTCATTGATTAAGAGACTTAATGATGAACTTGTGTTTGTTGTAAATTATTTACTATCTCAAAAGACTATGCCTGCATTCTATTTTGTGTTGTGCTTGGCTCTTCTTGATTGACCCTTGCAGGCACCTAATGGCATTAGGGGAAACCTACTTTAGGATTCTAGAGAAAGAGAGAAAAATGTGCCCTATATCTATAAGGTCTATCCTAAAGAGATTCGGGACTCAGGTAATTTACCTAACTCTTTCTACACCACTCTACATGGGATGACATCCTAACCTAAGTTGTTAACACTAAGTTAATATGAAAAGGGGAAATAACCTAAGGGATGTAAAGTTATTTCTAATCAATTGCCTATACTATTTGGTTAAGTTAAGACCTAACCTAAGGTGGTAATCTATTTAATTATGGGTTATATATTTTAAACTAACCTAAGATCTAACCTAAGCAATTCTATCTATCCTAAACTAATGGGTATGAAAGGGAACCTATGGGTCGATTGGCAAGTGGGAGCTAAGTGGCGGTTCCTAAGATTTTAATGCGATGGGATTTTGATTGATTTGGCATTAAGGCATGGCTGTACTACCAGTTTGGCATGGGCTAGTGAAATTTGGAGGAACCTACATGGAGACATCTCTAAGTTTGGAAATGCATGTGGAAGTTAAATTAGGTCTTGCCAACTTTGGATGGCGGTGGCAAGGAGAGATAGGTGGGAATATGCAAATTAATGGCATTAATTCACCTTAGTTTTGGCGAGCAAGCTATCTTAGAAGGCATGCTGGTGGATTTGTTTGGGGTTGTTTTGCTTTGCATGCTTCACGATTTTTTCTCTGCATGGAGCTATCTAGTTTTTCAAACCAGCAGATTGATCTACACTTTGTGGCTATTTTTGAATTCTCTTGATCTATTTTCGGTTCAAGGAATGTATAAGAGGCATTGTGGAAAAATATTATTGTTGTTTGATCTTTCTTGGAGAAGAAGGGGTGTTGGAAACTTAGTTGGAAGTCTTCTTCGAATCGGTAGAGGCACTATCAAGCATGATAGGCTCTACCCATTAAGATTTCTTGCTTTCTTCTAAATGATTCATTAAAACAATTATGCTCACTGGAGATATATTTTTACATAATATGTCTGGTTATTTACTTACATGCTTTCATGAAATTTATGTGGGTTTTGGAATACAAATCCTTGGCTGTTAATGGTAGTTCTTTGGAACTTTCTCTGTACTAGTTGTTAGAGGTTTGCATGCAATTTGTATTGGAACTCTGTAACCTATACTTGAAGCTCTATTGAACTCGTAGCTTGTATTCAAAGCTTTTTCTAGCATTCGAGACTAATGTTGAATGAACTGGTTAGTTGCTTGTTGGGTTTTGAATCTCTATTTAGTCTTGTGTTTCATGAGTTGGAAGTGGAGCTCGTAGTTGTTCTAAACTTGTATTGAAGCTTCGATATCTATTATGAGTTTTATTGGGACCTTGTGTTTGTTTTGGGACTATGTTGGAACTAAGTGTAGTTTTGAACCTATGGTTGAATATTCATATTCAACAACAAACTGTTCTTTTGAAAATGGAACTTATTGTTGAGTTGTTGCATTGTGACCTATACTTGAGCTCTAAATTGGAATTTTACTCTTCCTTAGGGAGCTGAAAATGCTTGAACCCATAATAGAGTGTTGGTGTTTATTCTGAACTTGTATTAGGGCCATGGGTTTTATTATAGACTCGTATTTGAGCCTGTGTTGTTAGAACTTATGTTTGAAGCTCGTACTTGACTCAGTACAGGTGATTCCATTGTTGGTTGTTTTGATCTTGTATTGGAATCGACATGTTGATTTTATACAGGTATTTCAAACTGGGTTTTGGCCGGTTTTGGTTTTGTAAAGCTTTATTCTCATGAATATAGTCTACCCAAAGGGGCCTTTGGAGTTTTTACTTGTTGGATGTAGTCCGAGTATCTTCTTTTGAAACCTCCTCTGTCTTGTTGCTTGTGCAAGAATTGTTGTATTACTTATATCTTGCAGGCCGCATGGTGTTCTTGAATATGACAAGGCATGTGAGTTCGAAGTAAAACCTTTCCCTCTCTACCCTGTGTAATCCCATGTCTTGTGGGAAGCTTGACTATTTTATTCTTGAATTTATGGACTGGAATTGTGATTTGTTGTGGGACAGTCGTATCAGTGTAGAGGTTTATGGAATGTATTATTTACTTCCTTTCTGTCTTGAGGTTAAACAAATCCTTACCTAGTTTTAATCTTTTAAGTGAAACTCGTGAGGCTTATGCTTATTCTATTTAGTTAAATGGATGGAGACGGGGTTGGTACTTGTCTTGAACAGTTTGCTTAGTTCCTTACTCTCTCTAGATATGGCATCTGATACGTGAGGTTTTATTGAACGTGGAATTTAAACTTATTTTCAATGTGTATCGTTTGAAGGGAATACGGTATCCCTATCCTGAATGATTGGGGAAAATAAGTCCCTGGGACCATGATTTTCATCAACCCTTGTCTATCTTGCACTATTGCATATTTCTATTCCTTGTTGGGATCTCAGAATGGACCTCGGGTTTTTAACAAAGAAGTGAATAGGATCACTTGGGGGATAGAATGCTATTTAGAAATGATACTGTTTGAGATTGAAACTAGATTTGAGCTTGGTGAATGAGAATAGGTAAGTAGTTGTAAGTTTTTTGATGAGTGTTGGTAATGTGCATCCTTTGATTGTGCATTCTGTTTGAGTTCTCTTTTGGGAATTAGCTAGGGAATTTCTATGTTGTATTTATTAAAGGATTTCATTTCATAGTATAAATGAAATGAAACATGGATTGGGTCCATTTTGGTTTGAGATCCTTTTATGTTGACTGATAAGTTCATTGATTGAACTTCTTGTTATTTGATTCTCTTCTTTGTTTATATGTAAAGATGAAGCATACAAATATGAGATATGATGTAACTAACTCCTTTACAGATTGGAAAAAGTTAAATGTATCTTTCTATCCTTTTGAATTTATGAAATAATTTAATGACAAGACTTGTTGACTGTTTAAAGTGATTGATAGGATCAAATAAGTCTTGTGATATAATTGATGTTACAGATTATAATATGTTCTTTTCTTAAAAGTAAATTTAGATCTTCTTAATTGTACTTCTTTCTAGATGTTATTACTTATGATTATTTGCATGATGTTATTTAATTGTTTGATTAAAGAAGAGTTGTTTGATGAAACAATCAGTGGAATGCACTTTAAATTAATTCTTAGTGTTTATCATGCTCAGTTCATTGAACAGACATGTGCTAGCAATTTTGTAGATGGACATTGTAAGTGATAAAAGAAGACAAGATATTTCATGTTGTATTGGCTTATTTAAATCTGAATCTTATATAAAGAGTTTTGATTCATTCTTCTGCGTTTTATGAAAAAGAAAATTTGTACTCTGTTTGAAATAAGGGTTGTTTGTTATGCGATATGCCTGAAATACATAGTCTTGTAATGTATAGTTTTTAATGATGAATTGAAAGTTGGAGATTTACTTGTATTGGTTGTGTAAATTATCTTGTATTTATGAAGAAGATGGAAATCCTATCTTGATGATATTTTTCATATTTGTTATATGCTTAATTCGGATAAACTTGATTAGTTGGATAAAGGGAATTAGTTAATTTCCCTTATTTAGATGTAGCTTGTTAAGTTGCATATGATAACAAATTATATCTAAACAATTCTAACATAGTGATGGAATGTGTAAATAATATGTAGTAAAACTATAGAAATTGTGAAAGATAATATGGGTATGATAAACCCTAACACTTAATCATATAGAGGAAGAATATTCTTCGCTAAAAGAAATGTAATCCAAAGAATGGTGATATGATGGTTAATCGTTAGACTTCATTTCTTATAAAGTTTACTACTAGTTGAACCTATTTGGTTGCTACACCTTCCTTGAATGATTAAATTACATTTAATGGAACTTATGATGTTGTTGTCCTATTTTAGTTAACTGATTGGTAAACTAAGTAAACGAACATTAAAAGAAATCATGAGTTAAAGGAAGTTCTTTAATGCTTAATAGATTCAAGTATAGAACAAGAACTTAAGGAGTGTTGGATTAGGGTTTAAGCATAGATGTTGTAATTTGTTTTATAATCCAAATTAATTAAATATTAATAACCTCCTTGGGTATGTACATCTTTGATGAGGAAGTTTCTATAGGATGTTGGCACTCACCAACTGCAGGACTGTACCTTTGAGAAGACATGGGTTTTCTCGAGGATACAACATTGCAGTTGACATGTGGTAACACCCTTCTACATTGATCATCTAGATCTACACACAATTAAGGACTTGAACTTAGTTTCTCTCTAGGTCAAGTTAGTGGCATGTTTAGGATAGGTAGTAGATTTCAATGGCTTAGGGTACCTTGGCACATCCGGTTGACTTAGGTCAACCGAGTATGCCCATTTACCCTAAGTCATTGTGAGCGTCTTCCTATGATAAATTATGTTTCTAACCAGGGCTAGGGTTAAACCTTGGACAAGTGGACTAACGGTAGTTAGTAAATACCATTCTTGATAATAGAGGAGTGAGGTGAAGGATGTATTCGAAATGATGAGTATGTCATCTAGGAATAGTGACATAAACAGTATGTTGAAAATATTTGACCAAAGTTTCACAAGATGTTGGTTGTGATGTCCTATGTCACCTAGTTTAAAGCAACGTGATATCAGATGAATATTGGTAACAAATATTTAGATATGTTATTTAAACAGATCACTCAGTACTGGTTTAGGGTAGGAAAACCAAGTATACAAAGTATCCAATACTTAAAGTTAACATAAATAGATTGGTAGATCACGAAGTTATGAAATAAATAGATTGGTAGATCACCGAGTTATGAAATAAATAGATTGGTTGATCACCGAGTTATGAAATAAATAGATCGATAGATCACCTAGTTATGAAATGAATAGATTGGTGGATCATCAAGTCATTTATAGCTGTATATGGTTATCTGTTTGAGATTGATTGTCATGGAATGTTTTTTTAAATCAATGCTTTATTTAGAATAGAGAACATTATGTAGAAATTTTTTTTTCCCTTATTTCTAAAGTCTTAAAATTGGAATGTTACATCTTGGTATCAGAGCTGAAGGTTGTAGCTCTTGGACCTATTGTGTCCATAATCGATGAAACTTAAATTTTCTTGTAACAAAAAATGGTTAGAACAAGAGGAAATGTTACAAATAATCCTCCGCTTGAGGAAGGAGCAATAACTTCCCAGAAACTAGATGAGATCCTTATTTCCTGTTAGACACAAGAGATCGTTTAGCTATACTTGAACAACAAGTAATGGGAAATGAGGAGGAAGATGATGTTGATAACAACAATCAGCCACCTCTTGGGGACAATGCCAATGTAGGTGTTGATAATAACAATGTGAACATACCTGTTCATCCTGAGAACAAAAAGGCTAGGCTGATAAATTTGAACTCACTAATGATATAAAAAGGATAAGTCCACCCAAGTTTGATGGCACCACATTAGGAGATGGAGCTGAGAATTGGCTCAAGTGAAATGGAGAAATACTTTACAATAAGGAATTTCTCGAAGAAACAAAGGTGATATGGGGAGCATATCATCTTTCTCACGAAGCATCTTCATGGTGGGATAGCCATAAGGCTGAGTTAAATATTGATGAAACTAATATCACATGGGATCAATTTAAAGGATAATTTAGGAAACGATGGCTACTACAACTTTATTATGATCAGAAAATGACTGAATTTCATAACTTAGCTCAAGGAAAGCTAATTGTAACTAAGTACTAGGGAGCGGTTTACAAAACTTCTTAAGTACGTACCTCAGTACCAAACTAATGAGAAGTTTAGGATACGGAAATTCATCATGGGATTGAATCCCATTATAGGAGGAGAGGTGGATGTTCATAGCCCAACCATGATGGAAGGGGTTGTTGAAAAATCCATAAGGTAGGAACATAAATTAAAGGCAATTTCTACTCATAAGGAGGAAGTAAGGAAGAAAGTTTCCAACTCCTCTTCATCATCTCTTGCACCTAAGAAAGGACCATGGAAGAAATTCAGAATGAAAAGTAATTTTTCATATGATATTAATAAGAAAGTAGTAACAAACAAGTTTGTTGGTAATGCTGTAAGAAATTTGCTAAGAACAATAATAATGAGACATAATCCCTATGGGGGTCAAAATGATAGCTCTAAGGCTGGAAATAAAAGAGAGCCTAGGAAGGGACTTGTAGGAGGATATAACTATGGTAAAGATCATTACGTAAATCAATGCCCTTTGAAAAAGGATGATCGTAATTAGCAGCACAAGATACACGCTGCAAAGTAGTTGACAAACAAGATGAGAAATAGGCCACGCCTATAGAAGTTCTGGGTAAGTTATTTGGTTTACCTATAACTATTATTTTTGATACCAAAGCTATTGAATGTTTTATTTCTAATAAATTAGCATCAAAAATAAAAATAAAATATGGAAACATGGATAAAACATGGACTATACAGTATGGAAACAATGTTGTTCATACAGTTAGTATGTGTCTTTTTGGAGAAATCCTTGATTTACCTAAATTTTCCACTGAATTTGATCTTTATGTTGCACCTTTGGGGTCTTATGATAATAGGTGTTAATTGGTTAGTAGAACATAAGGCTAAAGTGGATTGTTTTGAGAAACACATTAGTTGTTTAGATGACCTATAGAAAATAACAGAGATTCAGGGTGTGAAACATGAGATTTTTGTTAGAAAACTGTCAACTATGCAACTTAAAAAGGCCAAAAATAAAGGTTGTACCTTATATGCAGTGAAAATTGCTGAAACAACTGAAGAGAATAGTGATGTTATGGAATGATATCCATTGTTACGAGACTTCAGTGATGTATTTCTGGAAGAATTGCCAAGTCTTCCACCCAAAAGGGAGTTTGATTTCATGATTGAGATCAAGCCTGGAACTGAACCTATTTCTAAATTACTGTATCGAATAACTACTACAGAATTAGTAAAGCTTAAGGCTCGGTTGCAAGAATTTTTTCTAAAGGTTTGATTAGATCAAGTGTTTCACCATGGGGAGCACCTATAATTTTTTTGAAAAGAAGGATAGAACACTTAGATTATGCATTAATTATAGAATGTTAAACAAAGAAACAATCAAGAATAGATACCCACTCCTAGGATTGATGATTTATTTGATCAAATGTGTGGAGTATCAAGATATTCTAAGATAGATCTTCGATCCGGATATCATCAATTATGGATTAAGGATGAGGATATTCATAAAAAAACTTTCGAGAAAAAGGTATGGACATTATGAGTTCATGATTTTACCTTTTGGATTAACTAATGCACTGCAACATTTATGAATTTAATGAATAATATCTTTCAGAATACTTGTACAAATTTGTGCTCGTATTCTTAGATGAAATTCTCATATATTCTAAAAGTATTGAGGAACACCATGAGCATTTGAAGATAGTTTTGGAAATATTAAGAAAGAGACAGTTATTTGGTAAGTTGTCTAAATGTTCTTTCTATGACACGAAAGTACACTCTTTAAGACATGTGATAAGTAAGAATGGAATTGTTGTAGATCCTTAAAAAATTGTAGCTATAACTGAGTGGCCTGCACCCAAGAATGTACATGAAGTTAGAAGCTTCATGGGACTTGTTGGTTACTATAGGAAATTTGTAAAATATTTCTCTAAGGTGGTTGCACCAATAACTTCTTTACAAAAGAAAGATAAAATTTTTGTTTGGAGTAAGAAATGTGAAATTGCATTCAAAACCTTGAAGGAACAATTAACTTTAGCCCCTATTCTTGCAGTACCAGATCCTAATGGAGATTTTATGGTGGTAACTGATGCATTTGGTGAAGGTCTAGGAGGTATTTTGTTACAAAATGGTCATGTCATAACTTATGAAAGTAAAAACTAAAGTTACATGAGTTGAATTATGCTCCACATGATTTAGAGCTTGTTGCCATTGTTTATGCACTGTAAGTTTGGAGGCATTACCTTCTTCGTAAACCTTTTGAATTAAAATCGATCATCTTGGGCTGAAGTATATCTTCACTCAGCCAAATCTTAATGCAAGACAATGAAGGTGGTTAGAGTTTTTGTCTCAATATGATTTTGAAATCAGTTACATTAAGGGAAAATAAAATAGAGTGACTAATGCTCTAATTCGTAGGAAGCACATTTATGTCTCTGTTATAACATTGAGAACTCAATTTAAGGATGAAGTAAAAAGTGTTATGGAATTTGATTCTTATTTTCAGCAAGTAAAGACAACACTTGCTGCAGATCCTAGTGATCCAAGGTATAAAGGTTTTCACTTTGATAACGAAGGAATCTTACGATTTGAAAATAGAGTATTTGTACCTTCGCTAAATGATTTGAGAAAGAAATTGTTAGCAGAATTTCATAATTCACCTTTTTGGACACCCTGGTATTACAAAAATGCTTGCTGATATAAAACAACAATATTTCTGGAAGGGAATGAAAAAGGATGTTATAGAATTTGTGACACATTTCCTTGAATGTCAATGTGTTAAAGTGGAACATATGCACCCTTTATTGTATCCTCATAAAGATACCGCAAAGATACAAATGGAAAGTGATAAGCTTGGACTTTGTACAAGGGTTTCCTATGTCAAGAAATAAACATGATGTTATTTTAGTAGTTGTGGATAAACTAATAAAGGTAGCACATTTTATTGTTGGTAATCTGAAGGATGATTCTCTGTGTTAGCTAAAAGATTCGTACATGAAATTTTCAGATTACATGGAGTACCTGAATTAATCATTTCGGATAGAGATCCTAGAATGACGTCAAGATTTTGGCAAACACTTAATGTAGCTCTAGGAACTAAGCTGAATTTTAGTTCTGTATATCATCCAGAAACGGATGGATAGACTAAAAGAGTTAATCAAGTTTTAGAGGATATGTTGCGAATTTATTGTATGGATCAGCAGTTTAAGTGGGAAGAATATCTTCCACTAGTTAAGTTTGTATATATTAATACATATCATGCCTCTCTTAAGATGGCACCTTTCGAAGCATTATACGAAAGAAAATGCAAAACCCTTGTTAGTTGGGACAACATGTTGGATAGAGAGGTAATTGGACCTAAAATTCTTACTGAAATGGAACAACAAGTTAAATTGATTTGTAAACGCTTGAAAGAAGCAACAGATAGGCAAAAGAGTTATGCTGATTTAAAGTGGGTTGACATGAGATTTTAACTTGGTGAGAAATTCTTTCTTTGGGTCAAACTAAAAAATATATCTATAACTTTTGGCAAGGCTGCCAAGTTATCACCTCGTTATATGGGACCTTTTGAGATAGTTGAAGTAATCAACCTTGTAGCTTACCACTTAGCATTACCTCTTACTTTGTCATGAATGCATGATGGTTTCCATATTTATTTGCTTAAGAAATACATTTCATATTTATCACATGTGTTAAATTAGAATTCTTTGCAGGTCTAAGACCCAGGAATAATTGTTGTTAAACCCATACAAGTGCTTGAAACTTTCCAGTTGCATTTGAGAAATCATGAGATAAGACAATGTAAGGTCCAGTGGGACCAGTTTAATGAAGAAAGTGCAACTTGGAAAACCTTGAGGATATGAAAAGTGCTTTTCCATATCTATTTGAATAGAATTGATTTTGTCGACTGATAAAAAAATTGTGATTTTATCTTTATAATACAATAAGTATGCCAGTTTTGGGCAGATATTTATTTGTTTTGAATAAACAACTATGTAATGCTGATTTCTAGAACTTAAAAATTTGATATGTTTTTGACATATGATAAGAAAAGTGAATAAGTTGATTGTCCTAGATGCAAATCTGTGAAAGTGAGGTAATCATCGGACAATGATTCTTTTTAGGAGGGAAGCATGTAACACCCTTGACAATTTTTATATTCCTCCTTTTCATTTCAAGTGTTGACATGTGATTTTCTTGATAAAGATGTGTTCTTTTGACTACTAAAGATCATGCTTGATATGGATAAATCATTTCTACTCTTTGATTGTAGGGATGGTATGTTGTTGCTTACAACAATCTATTTCACTTCTTATGAGTAAGTTGTAATCTGGTTTGAATGGTTGCAAAATTATCCTTTGTAATTGGACTCATCCTTGGATCAATTCCATTGATCCAAGGTATGTTTTAAATCTTCTTATCTAAATTGAATGAAAAATTGACATTCATTGATTAAGAGACTTAACAGACTGAACTTGTGTTTGTTGTAAATTATTTACTATCTCAAAAGACTATGCCTGCATTCTATTTTGTGTTGTGCTCGGATCTTCTTGATTGACCCTTGCAGGGTGCCTAATGGCGTTAGGGGAAACCTACTTCAGGATTATGGAGAAAGAGAGA
Organism: Taxus wallichiana var. yunnanensis; assembly: GCA_018340775.1. NCBI lineage: Eukaryota > Viridiplantae > Streptophyta > Pinopsida > Cupressales > Taxaceae > Taxus > Taxus wallichiana. The sequence goes on along the minus strand of CM031238.1, from coordinate 324,047,611 downwards.
AAAATGTGCCCTATATCTATAAGGTCTATCCTAAAGAGATTTGGGACTCAGGTAATTTACCTAACTCTTTCTACACCACTCTACGTGGGATGACATCCTAACCTAAGTTGTTAACACTAAGTTAGTATGAAGGAAATAACCTAAGGGATGTAAATTTATTTCTAATCAATTGCCTATACTATTTGGTTAAGCTAAGACCTAACCTAAGGTGGCAATCTATTTAATTGTGGGTTATATCCTAAGGTTATATATTTTAAACTAACCTAAGATCTAACCTAAGAAATTCTATCTATCCTAAACTAATGGGTATGAAAGGGAACCTATGGGTCGATTGGAAAGTGGGAGCTAAGTGGTAGTTCCTAAGCTTTTAATGCGATGGGATTTTGATTGATTTGGCATTAAGGCATGGTTGTACTGCCAGTTTGGCATGGGCTAGTGAAATTTGGAGGAACCTACGTGGAGGCATCTCTAAGTTTGGAAATGCATGTGGAAGTTAAATTAGGTCTCGCCAACTTTGGATGGTGGTGGTAAGGAGAGATAGGTGGGAATATGCAATTTAATGGCATTAATTTGCCTTGATTTTGGTGAGAAAGCTGTCTTGGAAGGCATGTTGGCAGATTTGTTTGGGGTTGTTTTGCTTTGCATGCTTCACGATTTTCACTCTGCATGGAGCTATCTGGTTTTTCGAACCTAGCTGATTGATCTACACTTTGTGGCTATTTTTAAATTCTCGATCTATTTTCGGTTTGAGGAATGTATAAGAGGCATTGTGGAAAAAGATTATTGTTGTTTGATCTTGCTTGGAGAAGAAGGGGTGTTGGAAACTCGGTGGAAGTATTCTTTTAATCGAAAAGGTGCTATCAGGCATGATAGGCTCTACCCATTAAGATTTCTTTCTTTCTTCTAAATGATTCATTAAAACAATTCTGCTCACTAGAGATATATTTTTGCATAATATGTCTAGTTATTTACTTGCATGCTTTAATGAAATTTATGTGGGTTTTGGAATACAAATCCTTGGTTGTTATTGGTAGTTCTTTGAAACTTTCTCTATACTAGTTGTTAGAGGTTTAAATGTGATTTGTATTGGAACTCTGTAACTGTAATTGAAGCTCTATTAAACTCTGTAGCTTGTATTCGAAGATTTGTTCTAGCATTCGAGACTAATGTTGAATGAACTGGTTAGTTGCTTGTTGGGTTCTAAATCTCTGTTTAGTCTTGTGTTTTGTGAGCTGGAAGTGGAGCTCCGTAGTTGTTCTAAACTTGTATTGAAGCTTCGAGATCTGTTATGAGTTTTATTGGGACCTTGTGTTTGTTTTGGATTGTGTTGGAACTAAGTGTAGTTCTGAACCTATGGTTGAATCTTCATATTCAACAACTGTACTCGTGCACTATTCTTTTGAAAATAGAACTTACTATTGAGTTGTTGCATTGTGACCTATACTTGAGCTCTGAATTGGAATTTTACTCTTCCTTAGGGAGCCGAGAAATGCTTGAACCCATAATAGAGTGTTGGTGTTTATTCTGAACTTGTATTAGGGCCATGGGTTTTATTATAGACTCGTATTTGAGCCTATGTTATTAGAACTTATGTTCAAAGCTCGTACTTGACTCAATATAGGTGATTCCATTGTTGGTTGTTTTGATCTTGTATTGGAATCGACGTGTTGATTTTATACAGGTATTCGAACTAGGTTTTGGCTAGTTTTGGTTTTGTAAAGATTTATTCTCATGAATACAGTCTTCCCAAAGGGGCCTTTGGAGTTTTGTACTTGTCGGATGTAGTCCGAGTATCTTCTTTCAAAACCTCCTCTATCTTGCTGCTTGTGTGAGAATTGTTGTATTACTTCTATCTTGCAGGCCACATGGTGTTCTTGAATATGACAAGGCATGTGAGTTTAAAGTAAAACATTTCCCTCTCTGCCCTGTGTAATCCCATGTCTTGTGGGAAGCTTGACTATTTTATTCTTAAATTTATGGACTAGAATTGTGATCTATTGTGGGACAGTCGTATCAGTGTAGAGGTTTATGGAATGTATTATTTACTTCCTTTCTATCTTGAGGTTGAACAAATCCTTACCAGTCTTAAGCTTTTAAGTGAAACTCATGAGGCTTGTGGTTATTCTATTCAGTCGAATGGAGGAAGATGGGGATAGTACTTGTCTTGAATAAAGTTTGCTTAGTTCCTTACTCTCTCCAGATATTGCATCTGATGCATGAGGTTTTATTGAACATGGAATTTAATCTTATTTTCAATGTGTGTCATTTGAAGGGAATATGGTATCCCTGTCCTGAATGCTTGGGGAAAATCAGTCCCTAGGACTGTGATTTTCATTGACCCTTATCTATCTTGCATTGTTGCATATTTCTATTCCTTGTTGGGATCTTGGAATGGACCTCCGGGTTTTTAACAGAGAAGTGAATAGGATCACTTGGGGGAAAAAATGTTGTTTAGAAATGATACTATTTGAGATTGAAACTAGATTTGAGCTTGGTGAATGAGAATAGGTAAGTAGTTGTAAGTTTTGTGATGAGTGTTGGTAATGTGCATCCTTTGATTGTGCATTCTGTTTGAGTTCTCTTTTGGGAATTAGCTAGGGAATTTCTATGTTGTATTTATTAAAGGATTTCATTTCATAGTATAAATGAAATGAAACATGGATTGGGTCCATTTTGGTTTGAGATCCTTTTATGTTGACTGATAAGTTCATTGATTGAACTTCTCATTATTTGATTCTCTTCTTTGTCTATATGGAAAGATGAAACATACTAATATGAGATATGTTGTAACTAACTCCTTTGCAGATTGGAAAAAGTTAAATGTGTCTTTCTATCCTTATGAATTTATGAAATAATTTAATGACAAGACTTGTTGACTGTTTAAAGTGATTGATAGGATCAAATAAGTCTTGTGATATAATTCGATGTTACAGATTATAATATGTTCTTTTCTTAAAAGTAAATTCAGATCTTCTTAATTGTACTTCTTTCTAGATGTTATTACTTATGATTATTTGCATGATGTTATTTAATTGTTTCATTAAAGCAGAGTTGTTTAATGAAACAATTAGTGGAATGCACTTTACTTTAATGCTTAGTGTTTATCATGCTCAGTTCATCAATGCAGGACATGTGCTAGCAATTTTGTAGATGGACATTGTAAGTGATAAAAGAAGACAAGAACTTTCATGTTGTATTGGCTTATTTAAATCTGAATCTTATATAAAGAGTTTTGATTCATTCTTCAGTTGTATGAAAAAGAAAATTTGTACTACTTTTTGGAATAAGGGTTGTTTGTTATACAATATGCCTGAAATACATAGTCTTGTAATGTATAGTTTTATAATGATGAATTGAAAGTTGGAGATTTACTTGTATTGGTTGTGTAAATTATCTTGTATTTATGAAGAAGATGGAAATCCTATCTGGATGATATTTTTCCTATCTGTTATATGCTTAATTCGGATAAACTTGATCAGTTGGATAAAGGGAATTAGTTAATTTCCCTTATTTAGATGTAGCTTGTTAAGTTGCATATGATAACAAATTTTATCTAAACAATTCTAACATAGTGATGGAATGTGTAAAGAATATGTAGTAAAACTATAGAAATTGTGAAAGATAAGATGGGTATGACAAACCCTAACACTTAATCATGTAGAGGAAGATTCTTCCTCGCTAAAAGAAATGTAATCCAAAGAATGGTGATATGATTGTTAATCGTTAGACTTCATTTCTTATAAATTCTACTACTAGTTGAACCTATTTGGTTGCTACACCTTCTTTGAATGATTAAATTACATTTAATGGAACTTATGATGTTGTTGTCATATTTTAGTTAACTGCTTGTTAAACTAAGTAAATGAACATTAAAAGCAATCATGAGTTAAAGGAAGTTCTTTAATGCTTAATTGATTCAAGTATAGAACAAGAACTTAAGGAGTGTTGGATTAGGGTTTAACATAGATGTTGTAATCTGTTTTATAATCCAAATTAATTAAATATTAATAACCTCCTTGGGTATGTACATCTTGATGAGGTAGTTTCTATAGGATGTTGGCACACGCCAACTGTAGGACTATACCTTTGAGAAGACAAGGGTTTTCTCGAGGATACAATGTTGCAGTTGACATGTGGCAACACCCTTCTACATTGATAATCTAGATCTACACACAAATAAGGACTTGAACTTCATTTCTCTCTAGGTCAAGTTAGTGCCATGTTTAGGATAGGTAGTAGCTTTTAATGGCTTAGGGTACCTTGGCACATCCGGTTGACTTAGGTCAACCGAGTATGCCCATTTACCCTAAGTCATTGTGTTAGGAATTAATAGAATCTAATGCGGAATAATTCCTCATAATCACAATAATAAGAAGTATGAATAGAATTATAGAAATGAAATATGCACAACACAAAGACAATATTTAACGTGGTTCACCCAAAGGTGGGCTACATCCACCAAGATCACTTACTCGATTTTATTACAAGCCAATAGTTTTCATAGTTACAATAATCGGATCTTGTTTGGAGTGCGCTCAACAAACCCTCCCAAATTTGCACTTGAATTCACACACACTATTCACCTTCACAAAACACACTCATATCAATCCTATTTTATGTCCATCTAGTTATAAGTGCATCAATAGGTAGCTGAAGAGGTGGTTTTACAAAACAATGGGTACTTGAAAAACCATGGGCCCAAAAATGTAGCCCATAGCGGTTACCCATTACCCATGGGTTAATAGACCATCCATGAAAATTTGCTTCGGAGGCTTCACCCTAAACCCCCTTGACCCGCTCACCAGTGAGCGGGACCACCATAAAAATATCTGAGTGTAACATATGAAAGGTGTACCAAACTCTAACATGAAAATAGGCTCCATAAACATAACACATTGTGAGCGTCTTCCTATAGTAAATTATGTTTCTAACTAGGGCTAGGGTTAAACCTTGGACAAGTGGACTGATGGTAGTCAGTAAAGACCATTATTGATAATAGAGGAGTGAGGTGAAGGACGTATTCGAAATGATGAGTATGTCGTCTAGGAATAGTGACATAAATAGTATGTTGAAAATATTTGGCCAAAGTATCACAAGCTACTGGTTGCATTGTCCTATGTCACCTAGTTTAAAGCAACATGATATCAAATGAATATTGGTAACAAATATTCAGATATGTTCTTTAAATAGATCACTCAGTACCTGGTTTAGGGTAGGAAAACCAAGTATACAAAGTATACGATAAGTATTCAATACTTAAAGTTAACATAAATAGATCGGTAGATCACCAAGTTATGAAATAAATAGATCGGTAGATCACCGAGTTATGAAATAAATAGATTGGTAGATCACCGAGTTATGAAATAAATAGATTAGTAGATTATCAAGTTATGAAATGAATAGATTGGTGGATCACCAAGTCATTTACAGATGCATATGGTTATCGATTTTAGATGTATTGTCATGAAATGTTTGTTCTAAATAATGCTTTATTTAGAATAGAGAACATTATGTAAAAAAAAATTCCCTTGTTTCTAAAGTCTTAAAATGGGAATGTTACACGAATCATGCGGTGGTTAAAGAACAAGCCCCCTATATCTCTATGATACCCAAGAAACATCTCCAAAATTCAAAGCCTACACCTACCCTATATAAGACACCAATTTATAATCCCCTATCCCATGAGGAACATGAATCACCTCGAGATAATGAAAACCGGTTCAAACCCCACCTATGTCTCTTAGAAATCCAGTTTCCTTATCTTCCCCTAAAATAGAAGTGGAGATTGAACATTTTGTGCCTACACCCATAGGATCACCTAATAGAGATAAAGGGAAGGCACCTATGGAAGAGGGAGAACCTAGTTCTCCCTTGATTATGATACTATCATGTCCGAATTCCTTTGCTTTTCTAAAGTTCAGTTTGAGATATAGATAGGTTAAGAGAGAATCAACCAACTGCAGTCCCTTCTAGAGGCTACGGAAACTTACTTATCCCAAAGAAATAGCTTCCAAAGATCAAGAGATTCAACAACTACATGGAACTCTAACACAACATAAGGAAGCCACCCTTCAATTACAAAAGGCTATGGAGGAAGAGAACAAGAGGTAACCTCCCTTCATGCTAAAACTCAGGAACTTGGCACCTCACTCACATAGTTGCAAGAAAGAAAAAGAGAGAAAGAGTAGACTTTTCCTCAAATTATTGTTTTAAAAGGTATGGTTAAGTGGATGGAAGAGTGCTGCAGATTAAGGGTAGTGGAAGAGGAGAATACAAATTTGAAAGAAGAAAATAAATTATTAAAAGAAATTTTGGGGAATTAATGTCAAGTGGGGATACCATTTGGTGGACCACCACTTAGACAACCCCTGTCTTAAAGATTATTTTTAATAATCTTAGTCGGTCTTCACAACTTTGAAAAGAGTGAAGTGGTATAACCGCTCACCCATCCTATATAAATAGGATGATCCCTCATGGGACTAGAATGTTTGGTGATCTTACTAGAATAATGAGCACATAGACCAATTGATCTAAGCTCAAGCTACTTATGTGAGATGTTATACAGTGAGACAGAAGTTTGTTAGTGTTTACTATGAGACCGAGGAGTGAAGTGGAAGTGTTGGGTTAAACTATTGAATTCTTAATATAAGACAATGTTTTTTCAATGGAGTTTTTTCCTTTGGGTTTCTCCACTTAAATTTGGTGTCTCTTGTCTCATTTACTTTTAGTTATTGTTATTTTCTTTCATTTATGATATCTTAATTGTTATATGCATATGTGAACATCTTGTAAATGTATGCACATTATAATCTATAATCCTAAATTGTTAATTTGTGGATCTATAATTCTTCAATTATATCATCCCGTATTTTTTCTAAAATGGTATCATAGCTGGTGATTATGTGTGTGAAGATATAGATCTTGATGTTTTTCGGCTTGAAATATCAAAGAATCATGAAGATCGTTTGATCTCGCGAAACCCTAAAAATTCACCCAAAACTTCAAGCTAACTAGGTTTAAATTTCCAATTCCCGCCTAAATATTGTTTGGAATATTGGTGAAATATTGGCTAAATGGTTGTTTAGATCATGTTTGATATTTTGTATGCTTAGATATTTTCTTATGCATCTTGTTTCAGTCGTTTATAGTTTAAATCCATTGTTTACGAGCTTATTTTAAGTTTTTATGACATTTATAGTCATTTGGGTCATGTTTTTATTGTGGATCCATGTTGAGAAGATATCATATTGATCTAAGGTGAAGGCACATAAAGGATGCATCCACTAGTGTAAGGTACATTTGAGGGTGCGGAAGAATAACAGAATAAGTGTGCGCCATAACACTTTGAATTCAGGACTTAGCTATTTTATGGATAAGGGATATTATAGGAGATAGCGTGATGAGCACACAAAGACATGAAGACTTGCAGTCCATGAAATGGTATTTTGGGAACAAGTGACAACTGAGCACCATGCATAGTTTAAGCTAATAATAGGATTTATACTCAAAGTTAACTATAGGAATTATTTTCTTAAGAGCACTTACATGTTGTGCATCCTTTTGTAAAGGCACATGGATATTATTATCATGTGACCTATTTTGAGAAGTGCATGGGAGGTGAAGGGAAGGTCACTACCCCCATATATATATATATATATATATATATATATATATATATATATGTATGTATGTATGTATATGTATGTATGTATGTATGTATGTATGTATGTATGTATGTATGTATGTATGTATGTATTTACATGGTTTTGGTGTGTGTGTGGGTGTCAAATTATTGAGTTATGTTGTTTCTTTTGTTGCGTGCATGACTCATAGAGATACTTATGTAATGTGAGAAGAATTTTTGTTTTACAAGATTTAATAAAATGGTTCATATTGTCTAGATAATGATGTTGAACATGACTAAATATGGTTCTTGCATGGTAAATCTTGTTATAGTCATTGTTTAGTTCATCTTATATATATTCTAAGAGCTAGATCTGGTTTATGCACTGTGTTGTTTACTATTGGTAATGAATCTAAATACCTATATGCACCATCATGCTAACATTATGTACAAGCAAATATAAAGAGGGACCTTGTGCCCTTGTGTGCTTTGAGTGAGCACTTAGCTCAGGTTGAGTGATGTGCCGCATGCATGCAGGTTGTTCATAATAATTTCTAGGTTGCATCATTTGTTTCATTATTGGGACCTCTTTTTCAGTTGTTTTCAAGATGTTACATGATGAAGACGTACGGTTGACCTTGGAAAGTGTTGAGGAGTGGATAATAGATCTGGAAGAAGAGTACGCTCAGAGATTCAACATTGGATCTGGGTTTGATACACACACATGGGTGGAGCAGAATCTATATGACTGCTTATATGAGAGCTTCTTTGTTATCTTCCCAATAGAGCTATATGAGTGGTTGGTTTCTTACGTGTCTAAAAGGAATTGGAGGTTTTGCACACTTGTCTAGATGTAAGAAGAATTTCAGACCCTCTATGTTTTGACCTAGTTTGGATGCACGTTGTGGATACTTGGTTATGTGGTTTTCGAATATATATATTTTAAAGTACTCAATTTCCACTTACTCTTGTCGATAGGTAGCTAAGTTCTAGTTTTTACATTATACTAGGGGAACCTATCTACAAGGCATTCCAATGGCGATCAAAATATTGATGGTAACCTGAATTTGGAAGAGAAGTCGATGGCTAGCTAAACCCCACCATGTGTGAGGGTATGATTAGGTGTGGTGAAGGATGGTGGAACTAGAGGTAGAGAGGCAAAGAGAAGAAAGGTAGCTTAAGTTCAATAAGGTGTGCGAGAGGGATTTAGAAAAGTAGCATGAGATTACATAATAGATGGTGTTGAGGAGAGAGATGGCTCATGAAGGATTTGGAGCTCATGTAGAGGATGTGGAACCAGAGCATTTGGAACTCCCCTATTTGGGAAAGCATGACAGGGAACACTCATCCATATTTTATGAGAGAATGCCAACAGAGAAAACATGGGCTGTGGGCACGCATCTGAATCTAACTGAAAACCTAGCCTTTGCACTTGGTTTTCTAGTTTCTAGTATAGCTAGTAGTCAGCAAGCTAGTTTAGGTAGTAGATTAGCAAGAGGTAGAGTTGACTTATCAACAAGTTCAGAGTGAATCAAATAGAAAGTACATTTATGGCTAGGCATATAGCTTCCCTGTTATTTAGAGGACCAGTAGGAGGAACCTTTTCGGTGTGTCGTCAAGCAGAGAACACACTAACACGGAACTTTGGAATCAAAACTAAGAGTAGTGAAAAATCACAAATTGTAGGAGTTAACATTATCACCACTTTGTTGGGACACATGGTAGTGCATCCTGTGGTTCAATTCTTGTTATAGGTGGAGGATCAGGAGGAATAGGTTGCTCAAGATCTTTTGGATCTAGAGGTGGAGGTAACACAAGAGGTTCTAGATCTAGTGGGCATGGTCCTCACCAACCCCAGAATATTTACATAGAGATATCACTTCATCTCCCAAAGTATAGGGAATAAAATATTATACTGATCATGTGCATATGTGTGAGATACTATGGCATGTGAAAGGAATTATAGCTTTAAAGCACAAGGTTAGTCAATTTTCAACTATGATGCAAGGACGTACGCACAACCGATACAAGATGTTTGACCATGATAACACTTGTCTGGATTATACCACATTACGAGATGTTTTCATTAAAGAATTTTACATCCTTGAGTTCGAGTAGAAAATTATAAGCGCACTCAAGGATATCAAGAAGAACTACTGAGAGTGTCTAGGAATATGATGCTCATTTCAAAACACTCTTTTCTAAACTTTCATATGATATCCATGAAATTCAACATGCACAGTGGTTTTTCGGAGGCTTGATTACGCATTTTAGGAGGGAACTCTCACATAAGACATATATATACACTTGTGAGGCACTTGAAGCAGCTTTGCACATTGATAAATTCATGAGTATAGACACTAGAGTGAGCCCATTCTTGGAAGATTAGATTGCAGCAATGGAAAAACAATTGGAGAAATTATTAGCCAATATAACACATGAGACATGTAATGGAATTTGGTGCACAAATTGTGAAGTAGAGGGGCATACTAAGGATAGTTTTCCTCATCGATCAGTGTGCTTTGCATCTTTGGAATGTGAGATATGTCATTTAGACCATGATGTAAGTCGTTGTCTATTGTTGTAATGCGTGATAAGAAATAATGTGTATTGTTACTTTATAATTTTCTGATCCATGACTCACAATCATCGAAGATTGCAGGTTCATTGATCAGATCCATGATGCCATTAATATTGGTGTACTGAAAGATAGGAGTTTTGAATAACTCTAAGGATAAAAGTGAGCAACATGATCATGATCATACTCAAGGGTGCTATGATAAAAATGAAGGGCACTTTGAGGCAGGATGTGGTAGAGGTCAAGGATACCATGGTGGGTTTAGAGGCCAAGGCCACGGTGGTGGACAAGGTGAGTTCCCTTATGGAACATGTTATATGTATGGATCACCTGACCATTATAGGAGTGATTTCCTCAAAACATTACTTATTCTTTTTGTAGAAATAATCATAACTATGAAGAGTTCTCCAGACTTATATGAACATCTGAGCAAGAAGAAAAAATAGGAGAACAAGGTCGCATGGATGGTTAGAATACACCATGTCATGGAAAACCAATGGATGCCAAATTTATCACTGGATCTTGAGGTAGTGCCTGTGAATATTACTACATGTGCTTTGAGGCTGCGTGCGCGCCAGAGAAATGTTGCTACAAAATCCTACCATCATTAAGGAGGATTTTTACATGCAAAATATCTAGACCCTACACATTATAAGGAGGTTTATCAGGAAACCATGGAGGTACTCAAACATCTACAAGGTGAAATACATTGTTTAAAGGAACAATCACATAAGTTGGAAAAGAAGAAAGCAACTGAGACTTTCCAATCAGATGCTGATGATTTGAAGGAAATATACAAGATGTTGCATCAGGAGTATATTATTTCATTACTATGGAATTGGTTGAAAGGAAACACTCCGCGCATTGGTATTAAGAATGAATGGTGTATTTTTCATGCTAATATCCCTCCCCTTAACTTGTATTATGACAAGGAGATCAATCTGAATGCTATTTTGGATGGATGGATTTTAAGAAATATTTTGATTAACACAGGTGCAGAAGTGAATGTGCTTACCTTAGATGCATGGGTTCAGATGGGTAGACCTCCATTGTAGCCATCTTCTAATGTGTTGTATATGGAAAATCAGACTAAGGCCACACCAAATAGAGTATTGAAGGATGCATCCATTATTATACAGGAGGCCAAGCTCACTAGGGACTTTGAGGTCTTAGCACTTACAAAAGCGGAGAGCTTCCTGATCTAATTGGGAACCCTCGATGCTATACAAATAATGTTAATCTACAGTTTAATAAGGGATATATCAGTTTTGAGAATAAGTAAGAATGAGTTACTATCCCTTTGATAGATGGAAAATATGCACCTTATGTTGATCCCTTAAGTGAAGAAGACTTTAACAGAATTTATGTGCATACCATTCGAGATCTAGAAGTGATTAATCCATCTAAGAAAGGAATTCTCTAATAAGATGATGCACACTCCATCAGTGATATTACATGTATTGCCTATGACAATTGGGCACATGGTACTTATGATATGGTTGAGCATGAGGTAAGAAGTGCAACTACATGCGTAAGAAAGCCACATTATGTTAGGCGGTAAGGCAACAAACACGGTACCTCAGTACACTTGCGAAGGAAACCCCGAGGTATTCATATGAGCCATATAAGTACAAAGTGGAAGGATCAGGTGGACATAAGGAATATGTTAGTGTATACCCTATATGGGACATCAACACCATGGTGGATGGTTCATAGGGATAATCTCATAGAATAGAGAGAAGTGAGAATTTCTCTATTAGCCCAGTTTCTCAGGAGTAATGTACCTACAAAAATATGTGAATCTCATGGTAATAATCATGTTCAACACCACGTTCAACAATGGGAGATAATATGGAAAGAGGGGTAGGAATATTTACCACCTTTTTTATGGGTGCACAAACTTATTTCACCTTGTGAGGTTACGCACACACTTGGTATGTTTATGTGGAGCTGCATAGAGAGACTAGAAATTGGCAAGACTTGACTATATGAATGATCCAAACTTTTGATTACTTCTCCACTAAACCTCTTGTGAAAGAGGCATTACGGGTTATGAAGCGATTGACTATGGGAGATAGTGCAAAGGCTAAAGAATTCATTCAGGAGTTATTTGGTGAGTTAGACCTAGAAGCATGTTTTGATGAAGTAGATGATATGATTCAAAATTCTTGGATGCGCTTTCCTAGAGAAGGAGAAAAGAAAGATGGTTTGTTTTGTGGATGATGAAGAAGTGGAAAATTTGGACATAGATCATTTAAAGGGTACCCGTGAGGTATTATACTATGTAGATGAGAATGCACACACCTACCATGAACCTATGAAGACAAAGAAAGTGAACATTGGAACAAATGTTGGACTTAAGGAGGCCATAATTCGAGATTACTGGTATGACTCTGAAGTGGCTAAGATAATTGAGTTATTATGTGATTTCCAAGATTTGTTTCCTAGGGGCTACCATGAATTGAAAGGAGTGCATGAATCTCTAGGTGAGATGAAAATTAAGCTAAAGGAAGGTGTGCACCCAGTTAGGAAGAGACCTTACAAGATGAACCCTAACTTGCGTGTAAAAGTTAAAGAAGAAATTGACAAGATGTTAGAAGATGGCATTATTGAGCCCATAGAGGAATCAGAGTGGGTTAGCCCTATGGTAATCAACATAAAGAAATATGGAATAATCAAGATTTGTGTGGACTACAGGGAGCTGAATGTTGCATGTGTGATTTATCCTTTCCCTACACCATTCATTGAGGAAATATTGGAATGCATTGCAGGTGTGAAATTTACTCTTTTACAGATGGATTCTCTGGGTATCATCAAGTAAGAATTTATAAGGAGGATCAAGAGAAGACAAATTTCACTATTGAATGAGGAATTTTTGGATACACAGTGATGCCCTTTGGATTCAATAGATCCTGCAGTGTTTTCATGCATTGTGGTTCAAGCATTCCAGGATTTTATCCACAAATTATTGCAGGATTACTTGGATGATTGGATTGTGTATGGGATTATCAAGGATCATTATGATAATTTGTGGTTAATGTTTGAGAGGTGTAGATAGTGAAGCATCTCTTTAAATATCAAAAGTGTGTGTTTTGACGCCTTTTGGAACTCTGTTAGGGCATATCATCTGCAAGGAGGGTTTATTAGTAGATCCAACTAAGATTGCAGTCATTTTAGGCTTGGAGGAACCCACAAGTTAGAGTGAGGTGCGCAGATTCTTGGGCCACACAGGTATTACAAAAAAAATATCAAAGGATATGCTAAGATTTTCGTGCCCTTGGAGGAGTTATTAAAAGGTAAAGGGAATTTCTATTGGGGAGAACCGCAGCAACGTGCATTCAAAGTTTGAAGGAGAGGATTACTATGGCACCTATTTTACATTTTCCTTCATGGAATATACCCTTTCATGTACATGTGGATGCCTCTAGCATGACCATTGGTGTAGTTCTAGCTCATCCTAGAGAAGGTATTGTAGATCATCCTATCTATTTTGCTAGCATAAAGTTGACTCCTACAAAACAAAATTATAAAACCTCGGAGCGTGAGGCTTTGTCAATGATCTACATGCTACATAAGTTCAGAAATTACTTTCTAGCAACACCCTTTACATTCTATATAGATCACATGACATTAAAAAATTTGGTAAATAAGCCCATTTTACAAGGGCACATATGCCGATGGGTTCTCTTATTCTAGGAGTTTGACTTTATAGTGGTGTTAAATCTAGGTAGAAGAAATTTTGGTCCATATTATTTTTCAAGAATTCAATAAGGAGAGGATACACAGAGTATTGAAGACACAATTATGGATGCACAATTATACAAGTTGAACGACATGCCCTCAAAGTTAGAGGATATTGCTATCTTTTACGCACATTGTATGACAATTAGAAGGAATGAAGACCTTGGAAAAGAAACAACTTAAAATTAACACTACACCTTTTATGTTTATCGGTGGTGACTTATACAAATTAGGCCAAGATGAATTCTTGTGCCGGTGTGTACTGGAGCATGAATGCACAAAAATCATAAAGGCTCATGGAAGTATTATAGGTGGACACTAGGTAGGTAGACGCCACCACACAAGATTTTACTAGCTAGTTTATGGTGGGAAACCATGTACAAGGATTACAAGGAGTATTTTAAGGTGTGTGATCATTTGTCAAGCACCTTTGAAAACGTTGGGAAAGAGATGAAATTCATTTGAGGTCTATTGTTAGTGGAAAACCTTTTAAGAAATGGGTATTCAACTTTGTGGGTCCTATTTCCCACTTACGCCCAAAATTGGATTACGTTATATCATCACTTGTACATATTAACTTACAAGGTGTGTGGAAGTGGCACCTATAAAGGATTTTGCAAAGAATAACAACAACAAGGTTCTTGTGGGAAAATATTCTTACCATGTATGGATGTCCTTTAAGTTTGACAAGTGATAGGGGCACTCATTTCCTTAATGAGACCATCAGGATATTATTGGATGAATTTATGGTTGCACACCATAAGATGACACCTTATCACCCTTAGGAAAATGGGACTGCTGAGGCTTTCAACAAGATATTGAGCCAGAATTTGAAAAAAATTATGATGTTGGAAGGAAAGATTGGGATGATAAAGTTTTTGTTATGCTTTGGGCATATAGAACAACCTACAAAAGGTTGAATAAGGCAACACCCTTTCAGTTGGTGTTTGGTGTAGAGGTAGTTCTACCCATGGAATTCATGTTACCTTCTTTACATATTGTGTGTGTGGGAGGTCTAGCTAATGAGAAAGCATTGGAAGAGATAATTGACAAGTTGATACAGTTGGATGAGAGGTGCATCATAACACGATGGAGTCAGAAGAAAGAAAAATCCAGGAAAAAGGCATGACATAATAGGAACATCAAGGAAAAGAAGCTCAAGGTTGGGTGGATGGTAATTATTTATGATTAAAAGTTTTTACGCCACCCATGCAAGCTTAAGGTGCATTTATTGAGACAATATTTTATCACTCATATACGTGACTCAAGTGATTTCCAGTTAGAGGTGCTTGATGGAACATGGCTACCTGGTCCCTTCAACAAGAGTAGGATGAAACCCTACTATAAATAAGTATTCTTGGTGTTTATAATAAGGAATTATTTCCATTTAGATTAGATTTCCCTTACTATATTTTCCCTTAATGTGTTTCTTTCTTCTTTGCTATGCTTTGTCAATTTAGTTCAGTGTTTTGTGTAATAAGCGTGCTTGCGTGAAGTTGATCACAATCTGAAGTGTTTTTATGTGCAAAGGAATACACATACCCTTAGTGCAGGTGGTTCTCATTAAAAGATGGGTATGCATAAGGAAATACTTGTGCGAAGTGGTTTCTCTTGTTAGAAAGTGCGAGATAGTATGGAGAGGTGTTCTTAGAAATAAAATTACTCCTAAAGAAGACCGTAGTTGGAAATATTGACAATGAATACTTGAAAACAATATTGACACATAATATTTGCACATAAACAAGACATTTCTTATGTATTTTATTAATATCAAAATCAAGCATTACGAGAAAAATGAGAGAGTCAGTAATATTTATAGATATTGGATAAGCTTCTAGCTCATCCACAATATATGGAAACAAATCATATAATTTGAGAAAATATGCGGAAATATCATATTGCCCCTAACTTCCCCTATTTCCCTTATGGAAATTATCCGGGGAAAAAATATGCAAAATAGAATATGATCCCACAAACATTGGGATGAGAACACTATCACTTAATTAACTAACAACTAAGGATAACTAAAACTTATTTACATAAGTTTAAATTATTTAAATTAAATACTTTAACTTATTACATTTATTCAAATATCAACTAATGATGAATTAAGATAAGTTTTATTCCTAACATTCCCCCTTAATTCAACATGGTCTCAAGTGAACAGGAGATAAATTCTCTAAAACCCTCAAATTTACCTCGAGCAAGTGACTTTGTGAAGACATTTACACGTTGCATATCTATTGGGAAATATTGGAGCTAGATGTTGTTGTTATGAACATGTTCACAAATGAAATGTACCTACACCTCAATGTGTTTGGTGTGTTCATGAAAAATTGGATTCTAAACAAGTTTTACTACTCCTTCATTATCAACATGTAGGATAGTTGGATCTTTCTATGGTATTCCCAATCCTTCAAGTATACATCGGAGCCATATCACTTCACATATAGCTCCACCTACTGCATGATATTCTGATTCTATGGAGGATCTTGAAACACAATTCTTCTTCTTACTCCCCATGATATCAGTCCAGATCCCAAAAAGAATACAAATCCTAAAGTGGATTTCCTATCATCTATGTTTCATGCATGATCTGAATTTGAATATCCTTTCAAGAAGAAGTTATTATTATTCTTGTATTCTAGGCCATAGTCTATAGTTCCTTTGATGTACCTTAGTATCCACTTTGTTTCTTTCTAGTGAGAAACCCTTGGTTCTTGCATGAACCATGTAAGATAATTGATGCGCATAGCTAATATTCATCCCAGTGTAAGTCAAGTAGATGAGACTCGATCAATCGCTGATAGAGAGTTACATTTACTAATGGTGATGGATCTATTTGAGACAATTGAAGTATTGTCTCCATAGGTGTGGAATATGGCTTACAATCCATCATATTTAATTCCTCAAGCATTGTCTTGGCATACTTCAATTGTGACACAAAGATATGATTTTCTCTTTTCCAAAATTCAAGTCTAATAAAATAATGCAGAAGCCCAAGATCGGTCATGTGAAATGATCATGTTAGATATTTCTTTGTTGACTCAATCATCCTCACTGATTCTCTAGTGATGACTAGATCATTGACATATACTACAATGATCACTATCTCCCCCTTAATTTTTGAGATAGAGATTAGGATCTTATGGACTCTGTTGAATCCATATTGAATGAGATGCTCATCTATTTTTATGTACCATGCCCTAGGAGACTCGCTTTCTAGACCATATAGTGATTTTATAAGTTTACATACCTTTTCCTCTTTACCTAATATGAAAAAACCTTATGGTTGAGTTAAGTAATTTGATTCCCTGTAAATCACCATTAAGAAAGGAAATTTTCACATCCATTTGGTGTATTTTCCAACCAAATTGTGTAGCTAGAGAAAATATTAACCTAAATTTTTTTATCTTAGTTGTGGGATCAAAAGTATCCTCATAATCAATGCCTTTTTAGCATATCCCTTAGCAAATAGTCTATCCTTGTGTTTATCAATTTTTCCATGTGCTTTGTACTTTGTTTTGAAGATCCATCTGCATCCAATCATATTTTTCCCTGGTGGAAGATTTGTAAGTTGCCATGTATTATTTTTCATAAGGAACTTATATTTTACATCCATAGCATATTTCCAAGGTTTAAATCGTAGGGATTTTGAAATTGAGGAAGGCTCAATAGTTTTAAAAATTTTACCCATTAAGACTAAATTGACCTCATTTCAAGCCATACCGTGAGTCCTCATTCTAGTGGTAGATGTGTCGGGATACTATCCAATTTTGCATCTCTAATCATAATTGTATACCATTTAGGCATAATTTTTGTGGTTCCCGTGTAGGTGAGGTTGAATTTCATTATCTTCCCCATCATTATTTCCGTCATCAATCAAAGTGATTACCATTCTCTATTTTCACTATAGGGATGATTTTTTAATCATGCGAGTATATGGAAGGACCATCTTCTTATTTCTTCTCAAATAACTCAACATATCGACTAGTGTATACCATCCTTGTTTTTGGATCCATAAGTCTATAGCCAAGTGCTTCATCATTGTATCCCAAGAAGATAATTTTTTCTGATTTCATATCAAGCTTAGTTCTTTGTTTCTTAGGAATGTGCATACTTTTTTACATCCAAAAACTCTAAGGTGTGAAATAGATGGATTATGCCCTGACCATGCTTCCTGTGGTGTTACTCCATCAAGAGATGCAAAGTGGGAACTCTATTTAGTAAATAGACTATCATTTTAGCTACTTTGGCCCAAAATTTTTTTGATAAACCTACATCATCAATCATACATGCACCATATCCATGATAGTATGATTTCACCTTTCAACAACACCATTTTGTTGCGGTGTGTGAGGAGGATCCATTTGACGACAAATGCCATGTGTTTTCAAAAAATCATTGAACTCATTACTGGTGTATTCTTCCCCTCGATATGAATAGAGTGTTTTTGTTTTCCTACCAGAATCTGCTTCAAAAAGAGCTTTAAAATTATTGAAAGTTTCAAAATCTTTTCCTTTTTTAGAAACATAGTATATCCACATTTTTCTTGAAAAATCATCAACAAAGAGCATGAAATATTGAAACCCAGAGTGGCTAGGTCTCATTGGTCCGCACAAATCGGTATGCACCAAGTCAAGTTTTTCCTTAGCCCGAAATGTACTATGTTTGAATGGTGCTCTATTTTGTTTTCCTGCCAAACAATGCTAACATTTATTTGTACCCTTTTTTAGAGGTGGTAAACCCCTAACCATGTCGTATCGACGAAGTGTGTAAAGATAGCCAAAACTCACATGTCCAAATCTTCGATGTCATAGTTGAGTTGATGATGTATCCTTGGCTACAAGTTCTTGATCATTTCATTGAACAAAATCCAACTAAAACATTCTTCCCACATTTGGCATAATGTTCATTGAAAGAATTGTAAAGTGAAGTTACTATTGATGCTTTGACAATTGCTTATCATGCCTTCTCCTTTTTATATGGAGCCTATATGTGACATTTCTTCAAACAATTGGTAGGCTGATTTGATTTGGCATGAAATAATATTATGAAATGCATTATGTAATCAGCCTTATGTGAGGTAAGTTTTATGCATTTTCATGTAAGATGGTTAAAGAAACCACTCTTGAAAGATATTCTAAACTTGGATAGTTCATGCATGTATACATGCTTTTTGAAATCATTATTATAATAATGAATGAATTAGTATGTTGATGCATGACTGTATATTTCTGAATATGTTTTCATTTGTAGAATACTACATATATGAAAATGGAAATCCTTGCCAATTCAGTTTGAGCTGACCCTTTGTGGAAAATACAGGCCATTATGGAGATAAGGGAAAGGAAATAATTTGAAGGGATTCAAGATGATTTTAGATCTTGCTTAGTTACTGTTATATTTCAGTTATGGAAGAAAATGTACTGGATGAACTTCTGAAATAATGAGTATATTATATAAACTTATGAGGCTCTTTTCCATTGCATGTAACCTTATAAGATTGTACTAAGATATTAAAAATAATGAAATATCCTTTGGACTCAAAGCTGATTTTTATCGATGTGTTTAGCACATATGATTTGTTTGTATAATTGTATGATTTGATTATGTGTGAAATCAGCATATTAATTAAGCAATGGGATTATTGGGAGTAATGGAAAAAAATTGGACCTCGATTTTGAGGTCCTTACACTTGGTATCAAAGCCGAGGTTGTATAACACTTAGGCCTCTAGGAATGTTATCTAATACTTCTCTTTTTACTTACCAGGAACAATGGTAAGAACTCAGAGTAGTGGTGGTGTGAATAATCCAAACCAAGGTCGTGGTGGCCAAAGGGGAGGAGCTGGAAGAGGTACATGTAGAGGATTTGGTGGAAACATCAACCCTATCCTCAACCCCACTGAAGAAGTCCTAAATGAACTTATTAGGATTGTAAACACTTTGCAAGATAGATTGACAGCTCATGAGAGGAACCTAGAGCAAAATAGTGGCCTAGGGGTAATCAAGTAAGACATGACCAACATGAGGTAAACCTGGGAGACTTGAACAACCAGTTGCATGCTCATGAAGATTTACCCATAGGGAATAGAGTAATAGATCCCTTCCTCAAGGAATTGAAGAAAGTTCCTATTCCTAGATTCAAAGGGTTATCCACTAACTCGGGTGATAAAGTTGAGGCTTGGTTGTTTAACTTACAACAATAATTTGGGCTACATGATTGAAACTCTAATACCAAGGCCCGTATTGCAGTTTACCACCTTGAAGAGCATGTTGTCTGTCATGGGCTCATTTGAAGAAAGTTAAGGGTTATGTGGATTCCACCATTACTTGGGAAAATTTTGAGAAGAAATTCAGAACTAGATATGTCTCGGCTAATCACCGAGAAAGGAAGAAAATTGAGTTTCATAGTTTGAAACAAAATAACATGATCTGTAGCTGAGTATGAAGCTCAATTTTTAGATCTGATCTCGTCATGTGGACTATATGAAGGATGAAGAGTCCAAGGTAACCAAGTTCAAAATGGGTTTGAGAGAGGTTATATAGCAAGACGTGAATATGGTCAACCCTAAGAGTCTTGCACAAGTAGTTAGTGTAGCCTATAGGGCGGAAGAAAAAGAGCAGTCTCGCCTAAAATACTGCCAGGAAATGAAAGAGAAGGAAATAAATAGTAAAAAGACTGTTGTTTCCTCTTCTGGACCTTACCGGAAACCTGAGTTCAAAAGGAATGCTTTTAATGGAAAGTAGAACAATGGAAAGTTTCATGGAAATAATTACTGGGGAGGGCCAAGGCCTCTCATTAAACAACAACAAAATAATCAGTAGGTTGGTGGTAATAGATACACACCTGCTACAGGAGCCAACAAGGTTCCAGTGGCAAACAAAGAACCTCAACAAGGTTGTTGGACATGTGGTAAGAACCATTACCAAAGAGATTGCCCAGAATTCCTTTCAAGCAAGACACTAAGCCACAAGGTCTATGTAACAGTAGATAACCACAAGGTTGAGCTCTAAGAAACCCCTATTAAGAGTAGAGGTAAAATATTTGGTGCTGAAATTTTTATTCTATTTGATTCTAGAGCATCTAATTGCTCTGTGTCTCCTAGAATAGTGCAAAAAATGAATCTGAAAACTATTCCTATGAAAGAAAAATGGCAAGTAGAATTTGGGACTGGTAAGAAAGTGCAGATTTTTGAATATTTAGATCAACTAGAAGTGATCTAGGGATGTTTAAAACTAGATTAAATCTACAAGTTGTTCCTTTGGGATCTTATGATATGATTATTGGCATGGATTGGTTGCAAGAACATAAAGCTCAGATTGATTGTTTTGACAAAAGAATACACGCTTTGATAATTTTGGCTTTGAAAAAGTTTTGTTCGATATCAAAATAGAAAGTTTTTACCCACTCTTTCTGCCTTACAGTTGAAAAGAGCAGTCCGTAAAGGATGTCTCTTATTTTCCTTACACATGGAAGAGTCTTTTGATATGAAGGAACCTAGTTTGCATGATTATCTAGTATTAAATGATTTTAAGGATGTTTTTCCTAAGGAATTTCTAGGTCTACCCCCAAAAAGAGAGTTTGATTTTTCAATAGATATAATGCTAGGTTCAACCCCGCCTCTAAAGCACCTTACTGAATGAATATTGTGGACTTGCAAGAGCTAAAAGTTCAGCTGCAAGAACTTCTTGAGCAAGGAATGATTAGGCCAAGTGTGTCCCCTTGGGGAGCACTAGTGGTCTTTGTTAAAAAGAAAGATGGTACATTACGGTTGTGTATTGATTACCGCATGCTCAACAAGGTTACCATTAAGAATAAATATCTGCTTCCCATGATAGATGATTTATTTGATCAAATGAAAGGGGAAGCTGTATTTTCTAAGATTGACTTAAGGTCTAGTTACCATCAACTTAGAATCAAAGAGGAAGATTTACATAAAACAACTTTCTATACAAGATATGGACACTATGAATTCATGGTTATGCCTTTTGGTTTGGCCATCAGACCGACTAATTTTATGAACCTAATGAATAGTGTTTTAGAGATTTTCTAGATAATTTTGTATTAGTCTTCTTGGATGACATTTTAATTTATTCTACGGATGAGCAAGAACATGAAAATCATTTAAGAATGGTTCGACAAAGGATCAAGGATCACAAATTATATGCAAAATTGTCTAAGTGTGAGTTTTATAAAGATAAAGTGCACTACTTAAGACATATCATTTCTAAGGATGGGATTTATGTGGATCCATCCAAGATTAAAGCTATCAAAGAATGGCCAGCTCCTAAAAATGTGACAGAAGTTTGAAGTTTCATGGGCTTGGTTGGGTACTATAGAAGGTTCGTGAATGAATTTTCACGAATAGCCCATCCTATCACATCACTACAGTGAAAGGGTAAACATTTTGAATGGACTTCTAGGTGTGAGGAATCCTTTTTAAAGTTGAAACATGCTCTCACTACAACACCTATCTTGCTGGTTTCGGATCCAAACAACCCTTTTGAGGTCTAGACTGATGCATCCCTAGATGGTTTAGGGGGTGTACTAACTCAAGAAGGAAAGGTAGTGGCTTATGAGTCACGGAAATTAAATCCTAATGAGATGAACTATCCCCACATGACTTAGAGTTGGCTGCAGTAGTTCACACTCTTAAGACATGGAGATATTTCTTGTTCAAGAAGCCATTCAAACTTAGAACAAATTATAAATGTCTGAAGCATTTGTTTACTCAAGACAACTTGAATGCCCGATAAAGGAGATGGCTAGAATTGATTAGTGACTATGATATGGACATAAAATATGTCAAAGGTAAAGAGAATCGAGTGGTTGATGTGCTCATTTGTAGATTCCACTTTGTTGTTGTTTCTAGGATAAAATTTTTGCTAAAGGATCAGTTGTTACAACAACAGAAAATAGATATTTTTGTCAGGAAATGACTAAAAATTTGTTACAAGAAATAGTGGATAAAAAGTATGTTGGGTACACCTTGGACTTATATGGTCTTCTAAGGTTCCAAGGTAGAATTTACATACCTTTTGAAGGAAACTTTAGAACTATTATAATGCAAGAAGTGCATCAAGCTCCTCATTTTGCACATCTCGGGGTCACTAAAATGACTCATGAATTGAAACAATTTTATTTTTGGCCTGGTATGAAAAAGGATGTGGCTATATTTGTTTCTAAATGTTTAGAATGTCAAAAGGTGAAAGTTGATCATTGCCATCCCGGTGGTAAGCTTTTTCCCCATGACATTCCAAAAGACAAATGGGCAACTATAACTATGGATTTTATTTATGGTTTTCTAAAATCTAAAAAGAGGCATGATACTATTTTAGTTGTTGTTGAAAAGCTAACAAAGGTTACTCATTTTATTCCTAGTAATCTAACGGATGATGCACCTGTACTTGCTGATAGATTTGTGAAGGAATTTGTAAGATTGCATGGAGTTCCTGAATTGATTATTACTAATAGAGATACTTTGTTTACATCTCGCTTTGGCAAACTTTCGTAGCCGCTTTTCAGCACAAAGCTGCATTTTAGTTCTTCTTATCATCCTGAAATGGATGAGCAAACTGAAAGAGTAAACTAGGTATTAGAAGACATGCTAAGAATGTATGTTATGGACCAACAAAACAAGTGGGAAGATTTTATGCACTTAGTTGAATTTACTTATAATAATACTTATCATACTTCTTTGCAAATGGATCCTTTTGAAGCTTTATATGGAAGGAAATGTAGAACACCCTTGGGGTGGGAAGGCCTTGAAAATCAGGTAACCATAGGTCTTGATGTTTTAAAAGAATACGATCAACAGATGATTGTTATAAGACAAAAATTAAAGTCTGCAAGTGATAGACAAAAGAGTTATGCTGATAAGAAAATGACTGAAAAATAATTTGTGGGTGAAAAAAAAATTTTGAGGGTGAAACCTCATAAAAGTTCAATTAAGTTTGGAAAGGCATCTAAACTTGCACCCATATTTGTTGGTCCATTTGAAATTTTAGAGAAAATTAGTGTTCAGCCTACAAAGGTTAGCATTACCTCCTTCACTTTCTAAAATTCATGATGTATTTCATGTCTCACTTTTGATAAAATATGTGCATGATCCCTCACATGTGCTAACTTGGCAGATGTTGCAAGTAGATGATAAGCTAAATTTTTAGTTTGAGATGGTAAGGATATTATCACATCGAAGCATTAAGTTGTGAAATAGAGATATCCAACAAGTTTTGGTCCAGTGGGACAACCTAAGTGAAAGAAGTGCCACTTGGGAAGATGCAGAGTATGTAAGAAAGAATTTTCCATTTCTTTTTAAGTCTTGGTAATCGGGACATTACCCTTGTTAAGGGGGGAGGATGTAACATCCCAACTTTTGGAACTCAATATTTTTAATAAGGCTTAATTGGAATGATATTTTGTGGAATTCTAATTTTGAATTATCTTGGCATTAACTTATGTGTTAATTATTCCTTGTGGATGTTAGGAAATAAGAGATAAAATATGCGGAATAATCTCTTACTTAATCGCAACAATAGAAACTAATATGCAGATAATATTACAGATCTCAAATAAAAGTGCAGAATAAATAACACAACATAGAGAGACAATATTTAACGTGATTCACCCAATTTGGGCTACATCCACCAAGAATCACTTGCTCATATTTTATTACAAGCCTTCACTCTCTCAATACAATACCCAGATCCATTTGGAGCTATGCTCAACAAACTCTACAGAATTCAAACCCGAATTCAAAACACATCTGTAATACATTTGCTTGTACATCTATCATATGCATAAGACCATATAAATAGACAACTGCTTAAGCAGTTTTACAAAACCGTGGGTATCAAAACCATGGGGAAAAACAAAACTGTCCCATAAACCTATGGGTAACCGAAGAGGCGGTTTTACAAAACAATGGGTACCGAAAAAACATGGGCCCAAAAACAGCCCATAACGGTTACCCATTACCCATGGGTTAATAAACCACCCATGAAAATTTGCTTTAGGGGGCTTCGCCCGAACCCCTGACCCACTCACCGGCGAGCGGGACCGCCGTAAAAATACCCGAGTGTAACACATAGAAGGTGTACCACACTCTAACATGAAAATAGGCTCCACAAACATAACAAAGGAATGTGGCACATAGTTTTATTTAAAATAAATAAATAAAATAATTAAATTTAGCCTAAAGCTAAGTGGAGGCATTTTTGAAGTTTAATTATATTTAAATGGATTTTGGAATCCATGAAATAAAGGAGAGTTAGGTTTTGATATTTACCATTTAGCATGGCGTGAAGAGAGGAGGAGATAAAGGGGAGACCATGTCAAAAACAAATATGGAGGATTTCATGGAAGTTTTACGGCCATTTGGAGCTAATTTTGGGCTTGTAATTTGGGATCTTGCCATTCTTTATTGCAGAAATGTTGGGGAGAAATTTTCTAGAAAAATAAATAAGGTTTTGGAGTTTTTATTTTGTACGGTGTGGAGCTAGGAAGCTGGAGGAAGAAAATAGAGAAGGAAAGAGGAAAAGCACAGAGGTTTTTTTTGGTCATCTTCATCTTGAATCTTTCAGGAAAGGGTTTCTTATTTTTGTCTATGCAATATTTTACAAATAAATGCATATTCAGTTTATTCCTCTTCTGGGTAATGAGAAATATGGATTATCTATTGTGGGTATTAATATTTTCGAATCAATCCTTTATGGGTATTTGGAAAATGTGTTTATTTTAATATGGGCATTATATATTTCAGATCTCTCAAGTATGAGAGCCAGAGATTTTGTTTTTAAATCCTTACTTGATAAATGGAATCAATGAGGTTATTCTTTGGGTGTTGAGAGAAGATTTCTTGACATTTTTGCTATGGGTTTTGGACTGATATCCAAGCTGCATTTTTAAATGTTGGAATAATTTTTTTTTTTGGTTGATTTGTTGGTCTAGTACAGCTGTTATATGTTGTGTTGTTATTGTCAGAATAACCTGTTAGAAGAGTTGTGTTCTTTAAAATTTTTTTGGTGTGGTAACAACTGCTAGAAGTGTTGTTTTTTTATTAAAGTATTGTTGTATTTGTTGTTGCAGCATCAGCTGTTATAACGCCAAGTTTTGGGTTAATTCCTTAGTGCATGTAGTTTTTATTTGAGGTGTTATTTTGTTGCAACATTAGCTATCAAAGCACAATGCTTTGGGGTGATTTCTATGCTCTAGATTTTTTGTTGATTTCTATTTTTTTGCTAGTACGATGCATTTTGTCAAATGGTTAGTGTGCAATCATTTGCATAGCATTTTAAAATAATGTTGTGCTATGACATTTTCTCAAACAATAAGTGTGAAATCATTTGGCTAGAATATTTAAAGAATGAGGTGTTGTGACATTACATCAAACAATTGATATGTAATCTTTTATTGGCTTAAATACATGAGTATGGATTATGGTATTTTATCATGCTGCTGAAATGAATTTGTTGGAATTGAAGTGAATATCTTTATGGCATTTTATTATGCTACTGGAACAAATTTGTTTGAATTTATGTCAAGTTATTTTATGGCATTTTATCATGCTGCTGGATTGGATTCATTGGAATTATGTATAATTCCTTTATGACACTTTGTCATCTTTGCTTTGAAATGCATTCTTAGATTATATTGGAAATTTATACTATGACATTTTTCATATGGTTCACATGTATCCTTTGAATAAAAAGGATTTTTGTGCATGTTGAAAATACATTATGTTTCTGATCTGATTTGGCATATTATTCATTTTGAGCTTGTGAAGTGAAGTTCATGATATGAAATTTTGTCATATAATTGGTATGCATTCCTTGGAATATATGTGAATTCATTATATGACATTTTTTCATATGGTTGGCATGCATTCTTGGGTATAAATGATCTTTTTTTCCTCTTGGAAATTATGTTATGTTGCTAATCCGATTTGTCATAATGCTCATTATAAGAATTATAAAGTGAAGTTCATGTTGATGCTTTGAAAATTGCTTATCATGCCTTCTCCTTTTTATATGGAGCCTATATGTGACATTTATTCAAATAGTTGGTAGGCTGATTTGATTTGGCATGAAATAATATTATGAAATGCATTATGTAATCAGCCTTACGTGAGGTAAGTTTTATGCATTTTCATGTAAGATGGTTAAAGAAACCACTCTTGAAAGATATTCTGAACTTGGATAGTTTATGCATGTATACATGCTTTTTGAAATAATTAATGAATTAGTATGTTGATGCATGACTGTATATTTTTGAATACGTTTTCATTTGTAGAATACTACATATATGAAAATGGAAATCCTTTCTAGTTCAGTTTGAGCTGACCCTTTGTGGAAAATACAAGCCATTCTGGAGATAAGGGAAAGGAAAGAATTTGAAGGGATTCAAGCTGATTTCAGATCTTGATTGGTTACTATTATATTTCAGTTATGGAATAAATTATACTTTGGATGTACTACTGAAATAATGAGTATATTATATAAGCTTATGAGGCTCTTTGTCATTGCATGTAACCTTATAAGATTGTACTGAGATATTAAAAATAATGAAATATCCTTTGGACTCAAAGCTGATTTTTATTGATGTGTTAAACACATATGATTTGTTTGTATAATTGTATGATTTATTATGTGTGAAATCAACATATAAATTAAGAAATGGGATTATTGGGAGTAATGGAAAAAAAATTGGACCTCGATTTTCGAGGTCCTTACACTTGGTATCAGAGATGAGGTTGTATAACACTTAGGCCTCTGGGAACGTTATCTAATAATTCTCTTTTTACTTACTAGGAACAATGGTAAGAACTCGGAGTAGTGGTGGTGTGAATAATCCAAACCAAGGTCATGGTGGCCAAAGGGGAGAAGTTGGAAGAGGTGTAGGTAGAGGATTTCATGGAAACATCAACCTTGTCCTCAACCCCACTGAAGAAGTCCTAAATGAACTTCTTAGGACTGTAAACACTTTGCAAGATAGATTGACAGCTCATGAGAAGAACCTAGAGAAAAATAGTGGCCTAGGGGGTAATCAAGTAAGACATGACCAGCATGAGGTAAACCTGGGAGACTTGAACAACCAGTTGCATGCTCATGAAGATTTACCCATAGGGAATAGAGTAATAGATCCCTTCCTCAAGGAATTGAAGAAAGTTCCTATTCCTAGATTCAAAGGGTTATCCACTGACTCAGGTGATAAAGTTGAGGCTTGGTTGTTTAACTTACAACAATACTTTGGGTTGCATGATTGCAACTCCAATACCAAGGCCCGTATTGTAGTTTACCACCTTGAAGAGCATGTTGTCCTGTGGTGGGCTCATTTGAAGAAAGTTAAGGGTTATGTGGATTCCACCATTACTTGGGAAAAGTTTGAGAAGAAATTCAGAACTAGATATGTCTCGGCTAATCACCAAGAAATGAAGCAAACTGAGTTTCATAGTTTGAAACAAAATAACATGACTGTAGCTGAGTATGAAGCTCAATTTTTAGATTTGATCTGTCATGTGGACTATATGAAGAATGAAGAGTCCAAGGTAACCAAGTTTAAACTGGGTTTGAGAGAGGTTATATGGGAAGACGTGAATATGGTCAACCCTAAGAGTCTTGCATAAGTAGTTAGTATAGCCTACGGGGTAGAAGAAAAGAGCATCTCTGTTCTAAAATACCTTGCCAGAAATGAAAGAGAAGGCAATAAAAAGTAAAAAGACTATTGTTTCCTCTTCTGGACCTTACCGGAAACCTGAGTTCAAAAGGACTAATTTTAATGGCAAGTAGAACAATGGAAATTTTCATGGAAATAATTACCGGGAGGGCCAAGGTCTCTCATTAAACAACAACAAAATAATCAGCAGGCTGCTGGCAATATATACACAACTCGCTACGAGAGCAACAAGGTTCCGGTGGAAAACAAAGAACCTCAACAAGGTTGTTGGACATATGGTAAGAACCATTACCAAAGATATTACCTAGAATTCCTTACAAGCAAGAAATCAAGCCACTAGGTTTATGCAGTAGTAGATAACCACAAGGCTGAGCTCCAAGCAACCCATATTGCGACTAGAGGTAAAATATTTGGTGCTGAAATTTCTCTTATATTTGATTATGGAGAATTTAATTGCTTTGCATATCCTATAATAGTGCAAAATCTAAATCTGAAAACTATTTGTATGAAAGAAAAATGGCAAGTAGAATTTGGGATTGGTAAGAAAGTGTAGATTTTTGAATATTTAGATCAAATAGAAGTTGATCTAGGGATGTTTAAAACTATATTAAATTTGCATGTTGTTCCTTTGGGATCTTATGATATGATTATTGGCATGGATTGGTTGCAAGAACATAAAGCTCAGATTGATTGTTTTGATAAAATAATACACTATTTTGATGATTTTGGCTTTGAAAATTTTTTGTTTGGTATCAAAAATAGAAAGTTTTACACACTCTTTCTGCCTTACAGTTGAAAAGAGCAATCTATAAGGGATGTCTCTTATTTTCCTTACACATGGAAGAGTCTTTTGATATGAAGGAACCTAGTTTGCATGATTATCCAGTATTAAATGATTTTAAGGATGTTTTTCCTAAGGAATTTCAGGTCTGCCCTCGAAAAGAGAGTTTGATTTTTCAATAGATATAATGCCAGGTTTAGCCCCTGCCTCTAAAGCACCTTACCAAATGAATATTGTGGACTTGCAAGAGCTAAAATTTCAACTATAAGAACTTCTTGAGAAAGGAATGATTAGGCCAAGTGTGTTCCCTTGGGGAGCACTAGTGGTCTTTGTTAAAAAGAAAGATGGTACATTACGGTTGTGTATTGATTACCGTAGGCTCAACAAGATTACCATTAAGAATAGATATACGCTTCCCAGGATAGATGATTTATTTGATCAAATGAAAGGGGCAACTGTATTTTCTAAGATTGAATTAAGGTCTGGTTACCATCAACTTAGAATCAAAGAGGAAGATTTACATAAAACAACTTTCCATACAAGATATGGACATTATGAATTCACGGTTATGCCTTTTGGTTTGACCAATGCATCGACTACTTTTATGAACCTAATGAATAGTGTTTTCAGATATTTTCTAGATAAGTTTGTATTAGTCTTCTTGGATGACATTTTAATTTATTCTAGGGATGAGCAAGAACATGAAAATCATTTAAGAATGGTTCTACAAAGGCTCAGGGACCACAAATTATATGCAAAATTGTCTAAGTGTGAGTTTTATAAAGATAAAGTGCACTACTTAGGACATATCATTTCTAAGGATGGGATTTATGTGGATCCATCCAAGATTAAAGCTATCAAATAATGGACAGCTCCTAAAAATGTGATGAAGTCCGAAGTTTCATGGGCTTGGTTGGGTACTATAGAAGGTTTGTGAATGAATTTTCATGAATAGCCCATCCTATCACATCACTACAACGAAAGGGTAAATGTTTTGAATGGATTGCTAGGTGTGAGGAATCCTTTTTAAAGTTTAAACATGATCTCACTACAAAGTACATATCTTGTTGGTTCTAGATCCAAACAGGTCTTTTGAGGTCTAGACTAATGCATCCCTAGATGGTTTAGGGGGTGTACTAACTCAAGAAGGAAAGGTAGTGACATATGAGTCACAAAAACTAAATCCTAATGAGATGAACTATCCCCCACATGACTTAGAGTTGGCTCCAGTAGTTGATGCTCTTAAGACATGGAGACATTTCTTGTTGGGTAAGCCATTCAAAATTAGAACAGGTCATAAAAGTCTGGAGCATTTGTTTACTCAAGACAACTTGAGTGCCCGACAAAGGAGATGGCTGGAATTGATTAGTGACTATGATATGGACATAAAATATGTCAAAGGTAAAGAGAATTAAGTGGTTGATGCACTCAGCCATAGATTCCACTTTACTGTTGTTTCTAGAATAAAAATTTTGCTAAAGGATCAGCTATTATAACAACAAAAAATAGATATTTTCTGTCAGGAAATGACTGAAAATTTGTTACAAGAAATAGTGGATAAAAAGTATGTTGGGTACACCTTAGACTTAGATGGTCTTCTAAGGTTCCAAGGTAGAATTTACATACCTTTTGAAGGAAACTTCAAAACTATTTTGATGCAAGAAGTGCATCAAGCTCCTCATTTTGCACATCTCGGGGTCACTAAAATGACTCATGAATTGAAACAATTTTATTTTTGGCCTGGTATGAAAAAGGATGTGGCTATATTTGTTTCTAAATGTTTAGAATGTCAAAAGGTGAAAGTTGATCATTGCCATCTCAGTGGTAAGATTTTTCCCCATGACATTCCAAAAGACAAATGGACAACTATAACTATGGATTTTATTTCTAGTTTGCCAAAATCTAAAAAGAGGCATGATACTATTTTAGTTGTTGTTGACAAGCTAACAAAGGTTTCTCATTTTATTCCTAGTAATCTAATGGATGATGCACCTGTACTTGCTAATAGATTTGTGAAGGAAGTTGTAAGATTGCATGGAGTTCCTGAATTGATTATTACTGATAGAGATACTTTGTTTACATCTCAGTTTTGGCAAACTCTGGCAGCTGCTTTTGGCACAAAGCTACATTTTAGTTCTTCTTATCATCCTAAAATGGATGGGAAAACTGAAAGAGTAAATCAAGTATTAGAAGACATGCTAAGAATGTATGTTATGGACCAACAAAACAAGTGGGAAGATTTTCTGCACTTAGTTGAATTTGCTTATAATAATACTTATCATACTTCTTTGCAAATGGATCCTTTTGAAGCTTTATATGGAAGGAAATGTAGAACACCCTTGGGGTGGGAAGGCCTTGAAAATTAGGTAACCATAGGTCTTGATGTTTTAAAAGAATACGATCAATCAGATGATTGTTATAAGACAAAAATTAAAGGCTGCAAGTGATAGACAAAAGAGTTATGCTAATAAGAAAAGGACTGAAAAATAATTTCAGGTGGGTGAAAAAGTGTTTTTGAGGGTGAAACCTCATAAAAGTTCAATTAAGTTTGGAAAGGAATCTAAACTTACACCCATATTTGTTGGTCCATTTTAAATTTTAGAGAAAATTAGTGTTGTAGCCTACAGGTTAGCATTACCTCTTTCACTTTCTAAAATTCATGATGTATTTCATGTCTCACTTTTGATAAAATATGTGCATGATCCCTCACATGTGCTAACTTGGCAGAACTTGCAAGTAGATGATAAGTTAAATTTTTAGTTTGAGATGGTAAGGATATTATCACATCGAAGCATTAAGTTGTGAAATAGAGATATCTAACAAGTTTTTGTCCAGTGGGACAACCTAAGTGAAAGAAGTGCCACTTGGGAAGATGCAGAGTATGTAAGAAAGAATTTTCCATTTATTTTTAAGTCTCAGTAATCAGGACATTACCCTTGTTAAGGGGGGGAGGATGTAACATCCCGACATTTGGAACTCAATAGTTTTAATAAGGCTTAATTGGAATGATATTTTGTGGAATTATAATTTTGAATTATCTTGGCATTAACTTATGTGTTAATTATCGCCAAGCAAGGGTGGCATCACCAACTTCATGGAGAAGGTTCAGGGGCATGATCAAAGCATTTCTATGCATTTTGCAAAGGAATGGAAGGAGCGGACTGTTGAATATGGGGGGTAGAAGATCTTGGTCAATGAAGAACTTATTGCTGAAGCGACCGGCCTTAGTTTGGAGGGCTACCATTTCTTTAACAAAAGGGTCGACAGAGATGTTGAAGAGAGGAGATTTGTGGAGGGATCTGAGAAGCTGATCTATGTTACAGTGGGCCTGCTTGTTAGCTCGATCCCTCCGCCTTATGATGAGGTTACTCGCATGATGATACGGTTCATCTCCTTGGAAGGAAGGTTTGTCACTGTTCCTGCTAAGCATCTTATCTTTCTTAACCACTTCCGTAGGAATCGCTTGGTTTGTTTTCCCCATTACTTGCTGAACTCTCTTGAGCGCTCCATTTTGGAGTTTCAGAAGCATACCCGGTGGTTCCTTTACACCAAGGGCTTATTTTGCTGCTTCATAAATGTTGTCTTCTTAAGTATCCTGGTCTCCCATCCTCTCCTAGCTCGGTTCCCCCTCTGCCGGGTTCTGCTGCTGCCAGCCCTATTTCTCCATTCTCTGCCCCCGCCACCACTGTTGTCACCCCCCTACCAGCCATCCAAGCTTCTTCTTCCATTCCCCTACTATTGCTCCCGCCCCACTTCGCCTCCACCTCAAACAGACTGGTTACCAGGGCTTCTAGAAAGCTTAACCTTGAGACTCTTGCTGTGGAGAAGGGGCCTCATGAAATTGAAATTACACATGACCTTCTGAATATTAGCAGTGCCAGTCCCCAGGATGTGCATATGGAAAGTTCTTCAAAAAGGCTGGATGCCTTAGAGGCTGATATGAAACTGCTGAAGGATGAGGTTAAGAACTTGGCTAAACAGAAAGGCAAGAGGAAAAAGGAGGAGGAGGGGGATATTGATAGCAGCCAGATTGATGATATCTACAAGAAGCTGAACTCCTTAGACTCCCGTTTAGGGAAGGCCAAAACTCGACATGATTACAACATGGCCATCTTTAGGGCGATTGAGGAGTTCATTGAGCAACATGTCAAAAGTGTCTCCAACCTCAGCGGTGTTCCGGCAACACTTTGGGGTAACGATAAGGAAAGCAAAAGGACCATTGAGCGGCACCTGGATAATACCGACACCGCCACATGACAACTTTGGGTATGTTCCACTCCTAGAAGAATATCAAGACCAGCATTGACAAAGCTGCCAAAAAGTAGTTGTAGATGCTTTAGTTGTTCTTGTATGTTTTTATGCTATTTTTTATGGTCTCTCTACTTTTGCAGTATTTTTGTTGTTTTGTCTTGTTTGGGTAGCTGTTTTTGGCTACTTTGAGCTTCATTGTCACATTTGGATTCTGATCCTTTTCTCTCTGGTTCTCATTCCTATTCTGGCTCCTAGGCCATCTTTTGTACTCAAGGGTATAGTCCCTTTCAAAAAACTATTTGCCAATAATAAAAAAAAAAACTTATGTGTTAATTATTCCTTGTGGAATGTGGCACATAGTTTTATTTAAAATAAATAAATAAAACAATTAAACTTAGCCTAAAGCTAAGTGGAGGCATTTTTGAAGTTTAATTATATTTAAATGGATTTTGGAATCCTTGAAATAAAGGAGATTTAGGTTTTTATATTTACCATTTAGCATGGCATGAAGAGAGGAGGAGATAGAGGGGAGACCATGTCAAAAACAAATCTGGAGGATTTCATGGAAGTTTTACGGCCATCTGGAGCTGATTTTGGGCATGTAATTTGGGATCTTGCCATTCTTTATTGCAACAATGTTGGGGAGAAATTTTCTAGAAAAATAAATAAGGTTTTGGAGTTTTATTTTGTACGGTGTGGATCTAGGAAGCTAGAGGAAGAAAATAGAGAAGGAAAGAGGAAAAGCACAGAGGTTTTTTTGGTCATCTTCATCTCGAATCTTTCAGGCAAGGGTTTCTTATTTTTGTCTATGCAATATTTTACAAATAAATGCATATTCAATTTATTCCTCTTCTGGGTAATGAGAAATATGGATTATCTATTGTAGGTATTAATTTTCGAATCAATCCTTTATGGGTATTTGGAAAATGTGTTTATTTTAATATGGGCATTATATATTTCAGATCTCTCAAGTATGAGAGCCAGAGATTTATTTTTAAATCCTTACTTGATAAATGGAATCAATGAGGTTATTCTTTGGGTGTTGAGAGAAGATTTCTTGACATTTTTGCTATGGGTTTTGGACTGATATCCAAGCTGCATTTTTAAATGTTGGAATGTTGTTTTTGTTGGTTGATTTGTTGGTCTGCTACAACTGTTATAAGTTGTGTTGTTGCTGTTGTAACAACTACTAGAAGAGATGTGTTCTTTAAGGATTTATTGGTGTGGTAACAACTGCTAGAAGTGTTGTTTTTTTATTAAATTATTGTTGCATTTGTTGCTGTAGCATCGGCTATTATAACGCCAAGTTTTGGGTTAATTCCTTGTTGCATGTAGTTATTATTTGAGGTGTTATTTTGCTGCAACATTAGCTATCAAAGCACAGTGCTTTGGGGTGATTTCTATGCTCTAGATTTGTTGTTGATTGCTATTTTCTTTGCTACAATTTTTGTTGCTAGTACGATGCATTTCATCAAATGGTTAGTGTGCAATCATTTGCATAGCATTTTAAAAGAATGTTGTGCTATGACATTTTGTCAAATGGTTAGTGTGAAATCATTTGGCTAGAATATTTAAAGAATGAGGTGTTGTGACATTACATCAAACAGTTGATATGTAATATTTTATTGGCATAAATACATGAGTATGGATTATGGCATTTTATCATGTTGCTGAAATGAATTCGTTGGAATTGAAGTGAATATCTTTATGGCATTTTATTATGCTACTGGAACAAATTCATTTGAATTTATGTGAAGTTATTTTATGACATTTTATCATGCTACTAGATTGGATTCATTGGAATTTATGTGAAATTATTTTATGACACTTTTTTATGCTTCAAATGCATTCTTGGATTATATTGGAAGGTTATATTATGAAATTTTGTCATACGGTTCACATGTATCCTTTGAGTAAAAAGGATTTGTTGTGCCTATTGAAAATGCATTATGTTGCTGATCTGATTTGGCATATTGTTCATTTTGAGCTTGTGAAGTGAAGTTCATGATATGAAATTTTTTCATACAATTGGTATGCATTCCTTGGAATATATGTGAATTCATTATATGACATTTTGTCATATGGTTGGCATGCATTCTTGGGTATAAAGGATCTTTTGTTCCTCTTGGAAATTATGTTATGTTGCTGATCTGATTTGGCATAATGTTCATTGTAAGAATTGTAAAGTGAAGTTCATGTTGATGCTTTGACAATTGCTTATCATGCCTTCTCCTTTTTATATGGAGCCTATATGTGACATTTCTTCAAATAGTTGGTAGGCTGATTTGATTTGGCATGAAATAATATTATGAAATGCATTATGTAATCAGCCTTATGTGAGGTAAGTTTTATGCATTTTCATGTAATATGGTTAAAGAAACCACTCTTGAAAGATATTCTGAACTTGGATAGTTCATGCATGTATACATGCTTTTTGAAATCATTATTATAATAATGAATGAATTAGTATGTTGATACATGACTGTATATTTCTGAATACGTTTTCATTTGTAGAATACTACATACATAAAAATGGAATTCCTTTCTAGTTCGAGTTTAAGTGACCCTTTGTGGAAAATACAGGCCATTCTGGAGATAAGGGAAAGGAAAGAATTTGAAGGGATTCAAGCTGATTTCAGATCTTTCTTGGTTATTGTTATATTTCAGTTATGGAATAAATTGTACTGGATGTACTGCTGAAATAATGAGTATATTATATAAGCTTATGAGGCTCTTTTCCATTGCATGTAACCTTATAAGATTGTACTGAGATATTAAAAATAATGAAATATCCTTTGGACTCAAAGCTGATTTTTATCGATGTGTTTAGCACATATGATTTGTTTGTATAATTGTATGATTTGATTATGTGTGAAATCAGCATATCAATTAAGCAATGGGATTATTGGGAGTAATGGAAAAAAATTGGACCTTGGTTTTCGATGTCCTTACACTTTTCACCACAAATAAGACATTTTTGTTGGTCCTTTTAGCCTTGTTGAGTATTACCTTTCTTCTGAGGATATTTACTAGAGTTAGCCTATTTTTTCCTTTTTGATTAGAAGTAAGTGTCTGCTCTTTAATTTCAGTAGTTGAGTCAATAACTTCCTCTTGTTGTAGCATATTTTCTAACTCTTCAAAATTTGTTGTTTGACTAGTTATGTTTAACGTGGTCACAAAAATCCTATAAGAAGGAGGAAGATATCTCAATACTATAGGCACAAGTGATGTGTCAGTTACTTCTTCTTCTAAAGCTTGAAGTGATGCACACAAAGTTGCTACTCTTCTCAAAAACATTTCAAATTTTTCAGTTGGTTGCATTTTCAAGTTCAATAGTTGACTCTAGAGATGAAGTATTGTGTTCTTATTTTTGACTTATATAATTGTTTTCAACTTTTCCCAAGATTATTATGCTATTATGGTCTCACGGATATGAGGTTATACCTAATTTGAAACAATAAACAAGATTAATAACTTTGCTTTTTGATTTCACGATCAAATGTAGCTTGTTGTGTAACATATGTTGCAGATCTTGTTAATGTACTAGAAACAATGGACCATAGATTTTCAAAATCAAGTTGTGCATGAATTTTTGTTTTCCATGCTGGATAATTATCAAAATGCAAAAGTTGAGAATCTGAAAAATAATTTTGGTGCCGTAATTGCAACCATTGTGAAAAGTGATAAACAATAGAAGCAAAAATTGAACACTTTTCCCCCTTAAAGCATGCACACCCCCCCCCAAAATATTATTTTATTTATTTTGGGCTCCTTTTCGGTCGTGTACAATGAATTTTTGGCACTATTGGCCTGTTACAAATTTGGCTCTGTGGCGATTTGTAAAAATAAAATGGCTCTCTTGGCCGATTTGAAAAAAAAAAATTGGACTCTTTGGCCTCTTTTCAAATACAAAAATCTAATTTTTGCAATTTTTACAAAATAATTCTTTTCCAAATCTAATTAAAAACTAGACAAAGACATAGAGCTCATAAAAACACACACTTCAAAAAAATAGCACCTCAATCCGAGGTACCAGTTGAAAGTTATACCTTTTTTAAATTGCAATTTTAATATCTTTCCGCGCCCCTTTCCAAAAATGGAAACTAATTTTTTCCACGACGTCCAAAAATGGAAAAAAAAAATAAAAAATGAAAATTTTAAAACCAAACGCACCTAACAACTTACATGCATGTGTAGTGCATTTTAGGGTGCAACTGCAGTTCACCCACTTTGCATATGTGTTATAATAACCCTTGGTCGTAGTTTTATTATTGTTTCTCTTTATACGTAGGTTTTTCTTCTAGGACACACCTTTTCTTACTTTTTCCAATGCTACTTTTTTATAGATTGGAAATCTTTTGTAGGCACATCTTCTTCTTCTCTTCAATGCTCTTGATCTATGAATGCAATCTCTAGGTTGATTGGAGGCTTCGGGATGATGTTTTCAGTGTAACACCCTTGACTGTTGTTATTTTCCTCCTTTGCATTCAAGTGTTGATATGTGATTTTCCTTATATGATATGTTCTTCTAGTTATTGGAAATCATGCTTGATATGGATAAGTCTTTTCTACTCTTAAGATCCTTTGATCAAACTGGTATGACTTCTCTGAATCCATTTTTCACTTCTGGTAGGTGATTTGCAATCTGGTTTAAGAGTTGTAAACTTGTCTTTTATCCGACTCACCCTTGGATCAATTTCAGTGATCCAAGGAATGTTTTAAAAATGCTCTATTGAATGAATGGTAAAATTGACATTCCATGAGTTAAGGCACACGCTGGACTGAACTTTTTGTTGTAAGTTCTTTGATTTTTATAATCACGAACTTCCATTCAGTAGGTTGTTTGGCTTGGGTCTTTGAAGATCGACCAAGACAGGTCATTGTTGATAAAATAGGCATGCAGCCTATACACGGCATAAGGGATACCCAGGACCCTATTGAGGATTGACTTACAGAAATCCTAAGCTAGGTGGAAGTATTTCCTACCTAAGCTATGTTACTTGATACGATTATGTTTCTAACCTAAACCGGTACTAAAGAGTTAGAAGGGTGTTAGGTATTAAAACTAGAACCTAACACTACAAGGTTATTTAGTGATCTAACCTAGTTTCTAAAAGCTATTGTATTTTTGATTACTTACCTATGTGGAGTTATCTAACCTAATTTCTAAGGACCTATGTTGGGGGTTAGTGGTTAGTGTTATATCCTAAGGTATAAACTTTAATTCTACCTAAGATCTAACCTAAGCCAGTAATCTACCCTAAACTAATGACATGAAGGGGAACCTAAGGGGGTCGCAAGTATTGGGCGACGGTTCCTAAGGAATTAATGTTGTTGATAAGGATGAAAGGACATGCGGGATTGCTAACTTTGGCAAGGGCTAGTTGGGTTGGCGGAGGCCTAGGTGGCAGTATCACTAGAAATGGAAACACATGTTATTTTTGATTTGGAACTCGCCAGACTTGGAAGGTGGTGGCAAGGAATATTGGGTAGGAGATATGGAATTAATGCAATTAATGAATTTTTTTCACGAGCCCGAACCACTTTGGAAGGCATGCCAGTGGATTTTTGTTTGGTTGTTTCATTTTGCATGCTCTCCGTTTTTCTCTCTTCATGCGCTCTGGTTTTTCAAACCAATAGTTTAAACTACACTGCATGGCTATTTTGGAGGTTTCAAATCTATTTTTGTTTCGTGGAGAGTATATGAGGCATTGTGGAAGAAGTATTTTGTTGTTTTATCTTTCGTGGAGAAGAAGGGAAGAAGCAAGCTCAGCTAGAGGTCTTCTTCGATTTTACAATGACACTATCAGGCATGATAGGCCCTAATTGTTAAAATATCTTGCTTTCCTCTAACTATTTTCATTAAAAAAATTTCTCTGATGAGTTCTATGCATTCATGCTTTATCTGGTAAATTGATTGATGGGTTTTGTAAAACTTGTATTTCGGTTTTGAAACTATGTTTTACTTGATTTTGTTGGAAGCTTGTTTTGCATTGCCTTTTTCACCAAGGAACTGTGCATATGTGAACAAAACTTGGTCACTTTGTTTGGCTTCTTTAGTGGTTTGAAATTGTTGTTGGTTTCGACTTCTTTTACGGTCTTTAATTGTTACAGAGATCTGTTTGTATTTGTTGAGTTTAGAGTTACAAACTGTTGTTGTTTTATATACCCCGAGTCAAAAGCAACTCTAGTACTTATGGAAACTCACAAATTAGTTCGAGCTATTTGATTAGAAACTTGTTTTGGTGGATGGAAATTTATTAGAGATTATTTATGCTATGATGTCGGCATTTAATTTCATGGTTAATTGACAATGAATAAATCCATAAATGGCTTGTTTTGAATCACATTATGGAAACTTTGACTTTTGCAAAGTTTACAGACACAGGAAAAACCATATATGGTTTAGTTTTGTAATTCTTCTTGCGAAAAGCATTGACTATTATTGAAATTTGCAGGCACTGTGGATAAGCTAGTATATGGCTTAGTTTTGTATTTCTTCGCAAGAAACACCGATCAAGTTATTGAAACTTGCATGCACTGGAGAAACAGTATATGGTTTATTTTTGTGTTTCATCATGTGCAAACTTGATTGTTTTTGGAACAATATCGAACTTGAAACTTGGGTTTGTTATCTTTGATAATTTGTACTGTGTTGAAGCCGCTTAAGGCATGGTGCTTGTGAACTATTTCTTGTGACTATTTAACTATTATTGTAGGTTCGTTATGAACCCAACTTTCATGTTTTGTAGTCATTTGGACCAGACTCTGTTAAGTATCTTACATTCAGTATGGGAAACTGGGTTTGAAAGGATCTTAACTGAAAATGGAAGCTAGTTGTTCGTAGAATGAACTGTTTTATAAGAAGTTTCTTCTTACTCGATCTAGCTTTACGATGCTGGTGTATTTAGGGATTTGTGATTGTGATATTGTGATACATCCCTATACAATTGTTTTGTTACTTGGTGTTTGTAATTTTAAAAGGTAACCTGAATGATGTGTTGGTTCAGATATTATAATCTTTTGATTATTTTATAAACTAGGGAGGGAACATGTTGTTACCCAAACTTGGTTGAAAGCATTTGAATGATTTGACCCTTTTTGGGAGCTTATGTTGTACATTGTGTTCTAATTTGTATTCGAATCTTTAATCGAATGTACTATTTGTTTGATCTTGTCTTTTAAAAGGAGTTTATTACTGGATGGTGTGGTTCTAGATTCAGAATCTTTTAATAAACTACATATGTAAGAGAAAACTGGAAGCATGGCTTAGTAGGTTGATTAGATAAACTCTTAAAGATATTGATTGGAAACATCTTGTTGGATGTCTTTTATTTGGAATCTCAACCTATAGTTCTTGTAGTGATATATTTTTGAGATAGTTC
Source organism: Taxus wallichiana var. yunnanensis (assembly GCA_018340775.1). NCBI lineage: Eukaryota > Viridiplantae > Streptophyta > Pinopsida > Cupressales > Taxaceae > Taxus > Taxus wallichiana. The sequence continues at coordinate 324,006,573 of CM031238.1, read as the reverse complement.
TATTTTACCTGAACTGTTGGCAAGTTTTGAGTGTTCAGCATCTACTCAGACTTCTTACCTCTTATTGAGTCTAGTAAATGAATGTTAGGTCTTGAAAGTTTAATTGTGATTCAAATCCATTGCAGACTTTGTTTGAACTTCACTATTTTATCGAGTTTAAAAAGAGAATATTAATGGAAAGGATTGATGGAACTTCACAATTGGATGGCAAAGTGTTCTATGAAGGAAAAATGTTAGTGTGCTCTCTTCAGGTTGTTTTGGTCCAATAAAAGATTGTTAAGTCTTTGACTGAGTACATTGTGAAACTTACTGTCCTTAGACTGTGTATGAACTCCATTATTACAATGTTTCCGATGGAAGATAGGTTGGAAAATGAAATTGTAACTTGTTGTTGAATGTTAATCCATCACTTCTCCTTGGATTTCTTTTATATGAATCTATTGATGAATACCTTAAATTGTTAAATTTTAAAGTAGAGTTACTTTAAAGGAATTGTTTAAATCATGATATACACCTATTTCAGCTTGGCTGATGATTATGTACTTTGGAAAATGGAATGCTTTCTTTTCTTCCTTACTTGAAAGTTAGATGAATCATCCAAGAGGGAATATGCTATAAATACTTATGTATCTTATAGTAAAGATATGAGTTGTATTATATTTGGTATATTGGAAACAAGTGTTATGTTATGTTTTGTTGTTTGGTAAAGATAATTGATGGAATCAATTATACTTTAATTTATAGGACATGTAATATAGATTATATTTTGTTCTTCTTTTGTTAAACCTGTTTAGTATTGCTCTTCTTTTTATTGATATTACTTATGCTGAGGGAGTATGAATTACTTGTTGTTCATTAAAGCAGGGTTGTTTTATTGGAACAATTAGTGGAATGCACTTTGTTTTAAGGCTTAATGCTTATCATGCTCAGTTCATTGAACTGACCCGTGCTAGCAATTTTTGCAGATGGACTTCGTAAGTGATAAAAGAAGGCAAAAACTTATATGATGCATTGGCTGATCTAAGTTGGTTCTTGTGAAGAATTCTAATCTATTCTTAAGTTGTGTTGAAAAGAAAAGTTATTTTCTTTTGAATGAAGGTTGTTGTCATGCAGTATGTCTTAAATGCATAAGATGTAAATGCATAAGTTTTGAAAAGGAAATGTAGAATGAGAATTTACTTGCATGGATTATGTAAATTATCTTGTACTTTTGCAAAAGAAATGGAATCATATTCTGTTGACGTTCTTCATATTATTTATATGTTTCAATGAGTGTTCTTGGATAAGTAGGAAAAAGGAATTAGAGTATTATCCCTAAATGTGAAATAACTAAATAAGTTGCGAGATAATCAATGTTCTTATCTAAACAATTCATATTATTAAAGTAACGTGTGATGAACTTACAATGAACTCTTTAGAATTTATAAAGGATATAAAGGGTGTGTAAGTCCTAAGAACTTAATTACAAAAAGGAAGACTCTTCCTCTCTTAAGAAAAAGTAAACAAGAAGGAATATATGAATGCAATCATTAGACTTCATTTAATAAAGTCTACAGGTTACAACCTCGGTGGTTGTTACACTTCCTTGAATAGTTAAATCACATTGAATGAAACTTAAGAGGTTGTTGTCCTTAATTCTTGGTGGCTATTTGTTAAACCAATGTTAGAAAACATCGAAAGAAATCCTAATTTAAGGAAGTTTCGCAAGGGTTAATAGAACCTGATTGGAAAAGAACTTAGGGAGAGTTGGAGTAGAGTCGGGAAGGGTTGGTTGCTTTGAAATCTGCCTTTAGCTAGTAATCTCCTAAGGGTATGTATATCTCGACGAGGTTGTTCTATAGGATGTTGGCACATGTTGACTGTAGGGTTGTACCTTCGAGAAGATTAGGATCTTCTCGAGGATACAACACTGTAGTTTACATGTGGCAACACCCTTCTACATTGATCATCTAGATCTACACACTTTTGGACTTGAACTTAGTTTCTCTCCTGGATTGGGTAGTAGCATAGTTGTGATACGAAGTAGCCCTCTAGGACTCATGGTATCTTGGCACACGATATTTACTTAGGTTGACCCAGTATGCCAATCTATCCTAAGTCTTTGGGAGCTCATTCCTATCTTAACCTACGATGTTAACCTTAACTAGGATAAACCTTGGGCAAGAGAACTGATAGAAGTCAGTAGAGGACATTCCAGATAACAATAGAGTGGGATGAAGGATGTATTCCAGATTGATGAGTATGTCGTCAAGGAATAAGTAATACGAAAAGTATATTAGAAAACTTTTGCCAAAGTATCACAAGTTGTTGGTTACGTTGTCCTATGTCACCTAGTCTATGGATTGTGATGCAAATGAATATTGGTAACAACTATTTAGTTAGGTTCCTTAGATAGATCACTCAATACCTAGAATAGGGTAAGAGAACCAAGTATATGTAGTATATAGAAAATTATTCAATACTTAGTGTTAAACATGAATAGATCGGTAGTTTACCGAGTCATGAAATGAATAGATTGGTAGTTACTGAGTCATTACAGCTGCATATGGTTATCTATTATAAGAATGGTTGTTTTGGAATGTGTGTTCTAAATTACGTATTTAGAACAGGGAACATTACTAAAAAAATTCCCTTGTTTCTAAAGTCTTAAAATGGGAATGTTACATCTTGGTATCAAAGCTGAAGGTTACAACTCTTGGACCTATTGTGTCCATAATCTGATAAAAACTTAAATTTTCTTGTAATAGAAAATGGTTAGAATAAGAGGAAACGTTGCGAACAATGCTCCACCTAAGGAAGGAGCAGCAATAGCCCAAAAACTTGATGAGATCCTTGCTGCCTTGTTGGACACAAGAGATCATTTGATTGTGCTCGAGAAACAAGTGATGGGTAATGAGGAGGAAGAAGAAGATGGTAATAATAATCAACCACCTCCTGAGGACAACCCCAATATGGGTGTTGATAATAACAATGTGAATGTGCCTGACCAACTAGAAAATAAAAAGGCTAGGTTGGCTGCTGAACTCACTAATGATATAAAAAGGATAAGTCCACCTAAGTTTGATGGCACCACATTAGGTGATGGAGCTGAGAACTGGCTCAACGAGATGGAGAAGTACTTTGCAATAAGGAACTTCTCAGAAGAGACCAAAGCTATTTGGGGAGCATATCAGCTTTCCCATGAAGCATCTTCATGGTGGGACAGCCGTAAGGCTGAGCTAAACATTGATGAAACTAACATCACTTGGGATCAATTTAAAGGTTATTTTAGGCAACAATGGCTGCCACAACTTTATTATGATCAGAAAATGACTGAATTTCAGAACTTAGCTCAAGGGAAGTTAATTATAACTGAGTATTGGGAATGGTTTACGAAACTACTCAAGTATGTACCTCAGTATCAAACTGATGAGATGTTCATGAAATAGAAAATTTATCATGGGATTGAATCCCATTATTGGGGGAGAGTTTGATGTTCACATCCCAACCACTATGGAAGGGGTTGTTGAAAAAGCCATAAGGTAGGAATGGAAACTAAAGGCTATTTTTGCTCATAAGGAAGAGGTATGGAAGAAAGTTTCAAACTCTTCTTCAGCTTCTCTTGCACCTAAGAAAGGACCATGGAAAAATTTTGGTAACAAAATTAAGTTTCCAACCGATAATAATAAGAAGACAACAATGAATAAGATTCTGGTAATACATGGAATAATTTTTCCAAGAATAATAATAATGGGTGAAAACCATATGGAGGTCAGAATGATAACTACAAGGCTGGAAATAATTCTGAGCCCAAAAAGGGACCAGTAGGAGGATGTTATAACTATGGCAAAGATCATTACATGAATTAATGAGGATGATCATAATCAGTAGCACAAGATACATGTTGTAGTAGCTAACAAGCAAGCTGAAAATCAAGTTACACCTATAGAAGTTCCTGGTAAGTTATTCGGCATACCTGTAAGTATTGTATTTGATACGAGAGCTACTGAATGTTTTATTTCTAGTAACCTTGTTTCAAAACTTAAAAGAAATCTATAAAAATGGATAAATCATAGATTGTACATTATGGTAATAATTCTTTTCATACATTTAGTATGTGTCTTTTCAGAGCAGTCCTTGACTTACCTAGCTTTTCCACAGAAGTTGATCTCTATGTAGCACCTTTGGGATCTTATGATATAGTCATAGGTGTAAATTGGTTAGTAGAGCATAAAGAAAAGGTAGACTATTTTGAAAAACATATTAGTTGTTTAGATGATCTACAAAAAATAGCAGAGATTCAGGGTGTAAAATGAGAAATTTCTGTTAGGAAATTGTCAGCTATGTAACTTAAAAAGGCCAAAAATAAGGGTTGTACCTTATATGCAGTAAAAATTTCTGAATTTGTGGAAGAAAACAATGATTTCATGGAATGTTACCCATTGTTACGGAATTACGGTGATGTGTTTCTGGAGGAATTACTAGGATTACCACCCAAAAGGGAGTTTGACTTCACGATAAAAATCAAACCATGTACTGAACCTATTTCTAGAGCACCTTATAAAATGACCAGATTTAATAGAGCTTAAGGCTTAATTACAAGAAATTTTTCTAAGGGTTTGATTAGACCAAGTGTTTCACCTTGGGGAGCACCAATGATCTTTGTGAAAAATAAGGATGGAACACTCAGATTGTGCATTGATTACAAGATGTTAAACAAAGCAACAATCAAGAATAGATACCCACTTCCTAGAATTGATGACCTATTTGATCAGATGTGTGGAGCATCGGTATATTATAAGATAGACCTTCATCTGGATATCATCAATTACGAATTAAGGAAGAGGATATTCATAAAGATTTTAGGACAAGGTATGGACATTATGAATTCACGGTTTTACCCTTTGGATTAACGAATGCACCTGCAACTTTTATGAACTTAATGAATAATATCTTTCAAGAATACTTGGAAAAGTTTGTGCTTGTATTCTTGGATGACATTCTCATATATTCTAAAAGTGTGGAGGAGCATCATGAACACTTGAAAATAGTTTTGGAAATTTTGAGAAAAAGACGGTTATATGGTAAGCTATCCAAATGTTCTTTCTATGACACTGAAGTTCACTATTTGGGTCATGTTATAAGTAAAGATGGGATTGTTGTAGATCCTTCTAAAATTGTAGCTATAATCGAGTGGCTTGCACCAAAGAATGTACATGAAGTTAGAAGCTTCATGGGCCTTGCAGGTTATTATAGAAAATTTGTTAAGGATTTTTCTAAGGTGGCTGCACCAATAACTTCATTGCAAGAAAAAGGATAAGAAATTTGTCTGGGATGATAAATGTGAATCTGCTTTTAAAATTTTGAAAATTCAGTTGACTTCAACACCTATTTTAGTTGTACTTGATCCTAATGGAGACTTCACGGTTGTAACGGATGCATCTGGGGAAGGTCTTGGAGGTATTTTGTTACAAAATGATCATGTCATAGCTTATGAAAGTAGAAAACTTAAGTTACATGAGTTGAATTATGCTCCACATGATTTAGAGCTTGTTGCCATAGTTCATGCACTTCAAGTTTGGAGGCATTATCTACTTGGTAAACCATTTGAGTTGAAAATTGATCATCTTGGACTGAAGTACATTTTTACTCAGCCAAATCTGAATGCAAGACAGTGAAGGTGGTTAGATTTTTTATCTCAGTATGATTTTGACATAAGTTACATTAAAGGAAAAGAGAATAGAGTGGCTGATGCTCTAAGTCGTAGGAAGCACATTTCTGCTCTTATAACACTAAGAACTTAGTTTAAGGATGAAGTAAAAAGTGCTATGGAATCTGACTCTTACTTTCAGCAAGTAAAAATAGCGCTTCTTTCCAGATTCGAAGGATGCAAAGTATAAAGGTTTTCACTTTGATAATGAGGAAATCTTATGATATGAAAATTGCTTTTCCATATCTATTTGAATAGAATTGAATCATTGGTGATAAAATTATATGAATTTATCCTTTATGACATTAAGTAAGCCATTTTTGGTAGATATTTACTTGATTTGAATAAAAAGTTATTTAATACTGATTTCTAGAACTATAAGGTTTTGAAATATTTGGCTTAGGATAAGAGAAGTGAATGAATTGACTGTCCTTGATATAAATTGTTAAAAGATGTAATCATTGGGACAATGATTCTTTTAGGAGGGAAGCATGTAACACCCTTGATCTGTTGTTATTTTCCTCCTTTGCATTTAAGTGTTGATATGTGATTTTCCTTATATGATATGTTCTTTTGATTATTGGAAATCATGCTTGATATGGATAAGTATTTTCTACTCTTAAGATCCTTTGATCGAAGCTGGTATGACTTCTCTTAATCTATTTTTCACTTATGGTAGGTGATTTATAATATGGTTTAAGAGTTGTAAACTTTCTTTTATCGACTCACCCTTGGATCAATTTTAGTGATCCAAGGAATGTTTTAAAAATGCTCTATTGAATGAATGGTAAAATCAACATTCCATGAGTTAAGGTACATGCTGGACTGAACTTTGTTGTTACAAGTTCTTTGATTTCTATGTGAATGAACTTCCATTCAGTAGGTTGTTTGGCTTGGGTCTTTGAAGATCGACCAAGACAGGTCATTGCTGATAAAATAGGCATGTAGCTGTATACACGACATAAGGGATACCTAGGACCCTATTGAGGATTGACTTACGAAATCCTAAGCTAGGTGAAAGTATTCCTACCTAAGCTATGTTACTTGATACAATTTTGTTTCTAACCTAAACTGGTACTAAAGAGTTAGAAGGGTTGCTAGGTATAAAAACTAGAACCTAACACTACAAGGTTATTTAGTGATCTAACCTAGTTTCTAAAAGCTATTGTATTTTTGATTACTTACCTATGTGGAGTTATCTAACCTAATTTCTAAGGACCTATGTTGGGGGTTAGTGGTTAGTGTTATATCCTAAGGTATAAACTTTAATTCTACCTAAGATCTAACCTAAGCCAGTAATCTACCCTAAACTAATGGCATGAAGGGGAACCTAAGGGGTCACAAGTATTGGGTGATGGTTCCTAAGGCATTAATGTTGTTGATAAGGATGAAAGGACATGTGGGACTACCAACTTTGGCAGGGGCTAGTTGGGTTGGCGGAGGCCTAGGTGGCAAGTATCACTAGAAATGGAAACACATGTTATTTTTGATTGGGAACTTGCCAGACTTGGTAGGTGTGGCAAGGAAGATTGGGTGGGAGATATGGAATTAATGCAATTAATGAACTTTGTTTCACGAGCCGAACCGCTTTGGAAGGCATGCCAGTGGATTTTTGTTTGGTTGTTTCATTTTGCATGCTCTCTATTTTTCTCTCTTCATGCGCTCTAGTTTTTTGAACCAGTAGTTTAAACTACACTGCATGGCTATTTTGGAGGTTTCAAATCTATTTTTGTTTTGTGGAGAGTATATGAGGCATTGTGGAAGAAGTATTTTGTTGTTTGATCTTTCGTGGAGAAGAAGGGAAGAAGCGAGCTCAGCTAGAGGTCTTCTTTGATTTTACAATGACACTATCAGGCATGATAGGCCCTAACTATTAAAATCTCTTGCTTTCCTCTAACTGTTTTCATTAAAACAACTTTTCTCTGATGAGTTCTGTGCATTCATGCTTTATCTAGTAAATTTATTGATGGGTTTTGTAAAACTTGTATTTTGGGTTTTGAAACTGTGTTTTACTTGATTCTATTGGAAGCTTGTTTTGCATTGCCTTTTTCACCAAGGAACTGTGCATATGTGAAAAAAACCTAGTCACTTTGTTTGGCTTCTTTAGTGGTTTGAAATTGTTGTTGGTTTCGAACTTCTTTTGCGGTCTTTAATTGTTACAGAGATCTGTTTGTATTTGTTGAGTTTAGTGTTGCAAACTGTTGTGTTTTATATACCCGAGCTGGTAAGCAACTCTAGTACTTATGGAAACTCACAAACTGGTTCGAGCTATTTGATTGGAAACTTGTTTGGTGGATGGAACCATTGTAGAGATTATTTGCTCTATGATGTTAGTGTTTTATTTCATGGTTAATTGGACTGTGAATAAATCCATAAATGGCTTGTTTTGTATCACCTTGTGGAAACTTTGACTGTTGCAAAGTTTGCATGCACAGGAAAAACCGTATATGGTTTAGTTTTGTATTTCTTCTTGCAAAAAGCATTGACTGTTATTGAAATTCATAGGCACTATGGATAAGCTAGTATATGGTTTAGTTTTGTATTTCTTCTTGTGAGAAACATTGACTGTTATTGAAACTTGCATGCACTAGAGAAACAATATATGGTTTAGTTTTGTGTTTCATCCTACGCAAACTTGATTGTTTTTGGAATAGTATCAAACTTGAAACTTGGGTTTGTTATCTTTGATAATTTGTACTATGTTCGAAGCCACTTAAGGCATGGTGCTTGTGAACTATTTCTTGTGACTATTTAGCTATTATTGTAGGTTCATTATGAACCCAAATTTCATGTTTTGTAGTTGTTTGGACCAGAATCTGTTAAGTATCTTACATTCAGTATGGGAAATTGGGTTTGAAAGGATCCTAACTGAAATGGAAGCTAGTTGTTCGTAGAATGAATTGTTTTATAAGAAGTTTCTTCTTACTCGATCTAGCTTTACGATGCTGGTGTATTTAGGGATTTGTGATTGTGATATTGTGATACATCCCTATACAATTGTTTTGTTACTTGGTGTTTGTAATTTTAAAAGGTAACCTGAATGACGTGTTGGTTCAGATATTATAATCTTTTGATTATTTTATAAACTAGGGAGGGAACATGTTGTTACCCAAACTTGGTTGAAAGCATTTGAATGATTTGACCCTTTTTGGGAGCTTATGTTGTACATTGTGTTCGGATTTGTATTCGAGTCTTTGACTGAATGTACTATTTGTTTGATCTTATCTTTTAAAAGGAGTTTATTACTGGATGGTGTGGTTCTAGATTTAGAATCTTTTTAATAAACTACATATGTAAGAGAAAACTGGAAGCATGGCTTAGTAGGTTGATTAGATAAACTCTTAAAGATATTGATTGGAAACAACTTGTTGGATGTCTTTTATTTGGAATCTCAACCTGTAGTTCTTGTAGTGATATACTATTGAGATAGTTCTGTTTTACCTAAACTGTTGGAAAGTTTTGAGTGTTCAAGCATCTACTCAGACTTCTTACCTCTTGTTGAGTCCAGTAAATGAATGTTAGGTCTTGAAAGTTTAATTGTGATTCAAATCCATTGCGGACTGTGTTTGAACTTCACTATTTTATCATCGAGTTTAAAAAGAGAATAGTAATGGAAAGGATTGATGGAACTTCACTGTTAGATGGTAAAGTGTTCTATGAAGGAAAAATGCTAGTGTGCTCTCTTCAGGCTGTTCTGGTCCAATAAAAGATTGTTAAGTCTTTGACAGAATACACTGTGAAACTTACTGTCCTTAGACTGTGTATGAACTCCATTATTACAATGTTTCCAATGGAAGTTAGGTTGGAAAATGAAATTGTAACTTGTTGTTGACTGTTAATCCATCACTTCTCCTTGGATTTATTTTATATGAATCATTTGATGAATACCTTAAATTGTTAAATTTTAAAGTAGAGTTACTTTAAAGGAACTGTTTAAATCATGATATACACATGTTTCAGCCTGGTTGATGATTATGTACTTTGGAAAATGGAATGATTTCTTTTCTTCCTTACTTGAAAGTGAGATGAATCATCCAAGAGGGAATATGCTGTAAATACTTTTGTATCTTATAGTAAAGATATGAGTTGTATTATATTTGGTAGATTGGAAACAGTGATATGTTATGTTTTGTTGTTTGGTAAAGATAATTGATGGAATCAATTATACTTTAATTTATAGGATAGGTAATATAGATTATATTTTGTTCTTCTTTTGTTAAACCTATTTAGTATTGCTCTTCTTTTTATTGATATTACTTATGCTTTGAGGAGTATGAATTACTTTTGTTCATTAAAGCAGGGTTGTTTTATTGGAACAATTAGTGGAATGCACTTTGTTTTAAGGCTTAGTTCTTATCATGCTCAGTTCATTCAACTAACTTGTGCTAGCAAATTTTGGAGATGGACTTCGTAAGTGATAAAAGAAGGCAAAACTTATATGATGCATTGGTTGATCTAAGTTGGTTCTTGTGAAGAATTATGATCTGTTCTTAAGTTGTATTGAAAAAGAAAAGTTATTTTCTTTTGAATGAAGGCTATTGTCATGCAGTATGTCTGAAATGCATAAGTTGTAAATGTATAAGTTTTGAAAAGGAAATGTAGAATGAGAATTTACTTGCATGGATTATGTAAATTATCTTGTACTTTTGCAAAAGAAATGGAATCCTATTCTGTTGATGTTCTTCATGTTATTTATATGTTTCAATGAGTGTTCTTGGATAAGTAGGAAAAAGGGAATTAGAGTATTATCCCTAAATGTGAAGCAACTAAATAAGTTGCAGATAATCAATGTTCTTATCTAAACAATTCATATTATTAAAGTAACGTGTGATGAACTTACAATGAACTCTATAGAATTTATAAAGGATATAAAGGGTGTGTAAGTCCTAAGAACTTAACTACGAAGAGGAAGACTCTTCCTCTCTTAAGAAAAAGTAAACAAGAAGGAATATATGAATACAATCATTAGACTTCATTTAATAAAGTCTACTAAGTTACAACCTCGGTGGTTGTTACACTTCCTTGAATAGTTAAATCACATTGAATGAAACTTAAGAGGTTGTTGTCCTTAATTCTTGGTGGTTATTTGTTCAGCCAATGTTAGCAAACATTGAAAGAAATCTTAATTTAAGGAAGTTCTGCAAGGGTTAATAGAACCTGATTGGAAAAGAACTTAGGGAGAGTTGGATTAGAGTCTAGGCAGGGTTGCTGAAATCTACCTTTAGGAATCCAAATTAATTAACTTTAATAATCTCCTAAGGGTATGTATATCTCGACGAGGCTATTCTGTAGGATGTTGGCACACACCGACTGTAGGGTTGTACCTTCAAGAAGATTAGGATCTTCTTGAGGATACAACACTGTAGTTGACATGTGGAAACACCCTTCTACATTGATCGTCTAGATCTACACACTTTTGGACTTGAACTTAGTTTCTCTCCTAGACTGGGCGTAGCAGTGTAGTTGTGATACGAAGTAGCCCTCTAGGACTCATGGTATCTTGGCACACGGGGTTGACTTAGGTTGACCCAGTATGCCAATCTATCCTAAGTCTTTGGGAGCTCCTTCCTATCATAACCTACGATGTTAACCAGAACTAGGGATAAACCTTGGGTAAGAGGACTGATGGAAGTCAATAGAGGACATTCTAGATAACAATAGAGTGGGGTGAAGGACGTATTCTAGATTGACGAGTATGTCGTCAAGGAATAAGTAATACGAACAGTATGTTAGAAAACTTTGGCCAAAGTATCGCAAGCTGTTGGTTGCGTTGTCCTATGTCACCTAGTCTAAGGATCATGATGCAAATGAATATTGGTAACAAATATTCAGTTAGGTTCCTTAGACAGATCACTCAATACCCAAAACAGGGTAAGAGAACCAAGTATACATAGTATACAGAAAATTATTCAATACTTAGTGTTAAACATGAATAGATCGGTAGTTTACCAAGTCATGAAATGAATAGATTGATAGGTTACCGAGTCATTACAGCTGCATATGGTTATCTGTTACAAGAATGGTTATTTTGGAATGTGTGTTCTAAATTACGTATTTAGAATAGGGAACATTACTCAAAAAAATTCCCTTGTTTCTAAAGTCTTAAAATGGGAATGTTACACTTTGGACATAGATCTTCTCATAGGCATGTAGAATTGTCTTGCGTATATATGAAAAGAAAGAAAGAGCACAAAGAAGAGGAAGTATAATTTATGTGGGGAGCTTGAAAATATTGGGTCCCCACAATACAAAAATATTGTATATATATATTTTTTAAATACTTCCAATTTAAAAATGTAGGTACGGGTAATTTTTTAAAAACTAGAGAATGAAACAATGTCACCTTTTGCAACAAATTTACATCAAAGTCTGCAAGGGCCTGTGATTGCACTCCAGGTGTTCTTCAACTACAAATCAACCGTGATTTAGGGTGTGGAGCTGGGTAGGGGCTATGAAATGGTTGGGGGCATCTATGGCTCCTCCTAGCTCTATAATTTCTCCAGATCTCCCTAAACTTCCCTAAAACTTCCTACACTCCTCTCTGGATCAGAATACTACTCTGATACCAAATCTTGACAATGAATACCGAAAACAATATTGACATAGAAGATTTGTATAGAAACAAGACGGTGCTTGTGTATTTTATTAATATCAAAATCAAGCATTACAAACAAATGAGAGAGCTACAATATTTATAGATATTGGACAACTTCTATCTCATCCACAATATATGGAAACAAATCATCTAATTTGAGCAAATATGTAGAAATAACATATTGCCCCTAACTACCCCTATTGCCCCTCATGGAAATCATCCGGGAACAAAATATGCAAGATAGAATATGATCCCACAAACATTGGGATGAGAACACTATCACTTAGTTAACTAACAACTAAGGATAACTAATACCTATTTACATAAGTTTAAAGTATTTAAATTAAATACTTTAACTTATTACATTTATTCAAATATCAACTAATGATGAATTAAGCTAAGTTTTATTCCTAACAGAAAAATAATAAATGCATAGTGTAACGTGAGGTAAGTTGTGGCTGTAGAAACTACTTAGAGGAAGGAACAGTGGCAAGGTACTTCGGTGCATGGAAGCGCGTGAAAGGAGGTATATAGAAAAAGGAAGAAAGGTGTGCTAGAAGTTTATAGATGTGGGAAGCAGGTGTATTGTACATAAATTTAGTAAATGTTTAATTAATGGAAGGATCGGTGGTAGGTGGAGGAGTAATAAATGTGATAATTTTTTCTAAATATATATAAGGACATGATGCGAGTTCACTTTTAGCTTTGCAATCATGAGTATTTGAGTGAGATAATTAATCTTTGAGCCAAGAAAGATGTGTTGAGGTATAGAGAGTTGTGAAACCAGGTGAGAAGAGTATATTTGTGCACGAAATTGTCTTGTGTCCTCATTGGAGAAGGGTTTGATTGAAGTATATGCATGTGGAGAAGAGAAATAAAGCACCATGATTTGAGAAGAAGCTAGGGCATGTGATTTTAGGCTAAGGTGTGAGATTTTGCATGATAGAATTAAAAAGGTGCATCCTTATCTTATCATGGCACCAAGGAGAGAACCTAGAGAAAGAAAAAAGGGGAATAAGAATGTAGAAACTAAGGTGGAGGTTGAGGATGCCCCGAAAGAAATTTTTCAGAAATACAAAGTACCCAGAGGATGTAATAATGGGACATGACCTGGGATTCTCAAATTCGTAAGAGCAAGGTAAGAAACTACAATCATCGCACAACTAAGAACAATGAAGATTTGCACACACTATTTAAGAAGAAAGAAAACAAGAATGTAGTTGATGACATGCCTATCTGTGATGATGTCGGAGATAATTTTTTGAAGAAGGTAGGGGTCTTGTAGCTATATGAACTCCCTTACTTTGGAAAACCTGAGAAACTATATCAATGGCTTATGAGCAGAGTCCATGAAGACTTCTTTTTTTTTTGTTGGGCGGTGGATGAGGATCACCACACCCTTAATTATGAGTCTGATAGGTTTGAAGGGAATAGTGATAGAGATTACCAATGAGTTATCTGACAAAGAAGCTATTTTTGCCACCCGCAAGGAGCTGGGTTACTCAAAGGGTCTCCTCAGAATGGACATTTACAAGCTAATGAAGTACCATGTTTTACAGGCGACCGCACACTTACACAAAAATTTGAATGATTAGGAGAGGTGGTCATAATTGAACACCATGTGGCTACACATTTCCAAGAAGATGTCACATGGAGAAATTTACAACTTGGATGGATACATAGTAGATACCATCATTGAAGAAGTGCATAAAGGTGAGAAGATAAGCTTTGGCTCCATTTCGTTATCTCTTATTTTTGTTGAAATTGAAGTGCCTAATGAGCCAAAGAATAATATTTGGGAGTATCTTGCAGAGAATAACTCTCTAGAAAAGAGGTTTGAGAAGTATTTATGTGAGGGATATCCGAGTGGCCTGCTCAAGAAAAGGGTAGAGATGTGGTATGAAAAACTTCACGCGGCCTTTCAAGAGGAATGGATTATTCCTAAGGTGCTACCATTAGTAGTTGGGAAGTGGTACATTTTTCTGTGTACCAAAACTTTGCATTACATGCTTTTGAATGAAGTATGGGACATGGAGTCCCCGGTGTAAACTCCTTACACATTTACAGTTTGATTCTTCGGGTGGTAGTTCATAGGTTTTCTGATGCATGAAGGTTAATCTACAATGTAGAAAAGTATGAGTGTGACTACAATACATTGAGAAATACTTACACATACACATGTGTAGGTCTACTTATATTCGAGAGGTTCATATCGATGATATAAACATGAGGTCTATCATTTTGGCCATCGATGACAATGGGGCCATGGTAATTTATATCCACTTAAGCTTAAGCTAGAAAATTGTATGTTGAAAATGAATTTATGCTACCATGCTCGCCAAAGGGGAAACATATAGTTCGGATCCTGGCAGCTGAAAATCCCACTTCACCATTAGAAGAAGAATAAGATGAATAGGAAGACAATAGAGGATTAGTGCATGGGATGGAGGCAACCCTCGGACACCGAGGAAAGTGAGCATGTAATTACTCCTCCCTAGCAGCAATAAGAGGAGGAAGACTTAGATTTAGACGCAATAAATGAGGAACACCACTTTAAAATGGTGTTAAAAAGGACAAGGACTCAGAGCACAGAGAAATCACAACCTCTATTCAAATCACCTCAAATCTCCCCTCATAAATAAGTAACTAAGAAGAAGAGGAGGAGAAATTTAAAGCTCATGGATGATGAAGAGGATGAGTCTAGTGAAAGTGCATAAGGGACCCCAATGCAGCCCGAAAATACAAAGGATCCTCATGATGAGGAAATGAAATATGATGAAGAGGGGGTCAAGAAGATATAAGAGGAGATGGGTGAGCCATCTAGAATGACTCACTCTACACCGGAAGGTGAAGTACCCATTGTCAAATTCTAGCGTCGGTGGTTCCCAAGGGCAAGAAGACAAAGAAAGGAAAGGTAGGTGAGGACTATGTGACTCCGGCTATGGGGTACATAGAGAAATTCAAGAAGAAACCAAAGATTAGGAACATGACTGTTAAACCTCTTGTAATGTATGATGAGTAAGTAAGCAATTCCTTGGTCAAGGTATCTACTGAAGTGGCATGGAGGAACATTGATAAGGAAACCATTATTTGAGTGCTACTTGAAGATAACAAGGATAAGACTGTAGAGATAAAGCACTTGAAAGTAGAGAAGGAATGAGAACAAGAAAAGAATGAGGATTTTTTTAGCATGGCTAAGGAACTTGGTGATCATATCCTTAAGGTAAGGCATCATTTGGAGTCTAAAGTTCCTCAGAATTTTCCCTCTGTAATGCATTATTTGTGCACTCTAGTGGATCTAGTTTTGAATAAAGAGCCCATTGTTATGGCCACACCAAAAGATCCTGCAGAAGAAACAACAAGAGCAAGGGCTACCATTGTTAGGAAAATTTTAAGTTTTTAGGCCTTACTCCAAACATTGATAGATGAGTCAAGAAGTTGAATTAAGCTTTAAACATGTGTGCAATGTGAACGCGATAATAAGAATCAGAACTATAGTAGAGGATAATGAAGTGCTAAAGGCAATAAATGATGAAACAACTTGGGTGTGTAGGAGGTTAGCCTTGGTGAAACAAAAGCATGAGGCCCTTACAAGAGCCCAAGATCCACACAAAGATAGGATCAATGAACTTGGGAAACATATAGCGCAAAAAAATGGACTCCATGGAGGGAATGGTCTCAAGTATGGCACATGTTGTCCAAGTGTTGTAGAATGAAAAAGAAAATATCACTCAAGATGAAATAGATGCCATAGTGATAGACATTACGGAAAAGTTAGGGAGTACGCTAAGTGACTAGTAGGCCTTGGAGGCTGAACTCAAAAATGAATATATAGATTTATTCATGCCTGAGGAAGAGGGTACTGTAGAGTAAACTTCATTCTTTTGTATAGTGCTTCATTCATTCATTCATTCATTCCTTACTCTTTATTTTTGGAGACATAAGAAGGAATTCCCATTTTCGGGGTGGCAATGTAATTTAGTGTGGGGTAATGTTGAGTAGATAACATATTTCTTTAAGGTGAAGGAATATAAAAGATGTGGGTGTTGGAGCAAGGCACATTTGAGGGCATGGAAGAATAGCAGAATAAGCGTGCACTAGAACACTTTGAATTCAGGACTTATCCTTTTTTTGGATAAGGGCTATTCTGGGAGATAGTGTGTTGAGCACACAAAGACATGAAGACTTGTGGTCCATGCAATGGTATTTTTGGAACAAGTGACAACTGAGCACCATGCATAGTTTAAGCTAATAATAGGATTTCTACTCAGAGTTAACTATAGGAAGTTTTTTCTTAAGATCACTTGCATGTTGTGCATCCTTTTGTAAAGGTGCATGGTTATTATTAGCATGTGACCTATTTTGAGAAGTGTGTGGGAGGTAAAGGGAAATTCCCACCCCTATGTGTGTGTGTTTGTGTGTGTGTGTATTGATTTGCATAGTTTTGGTGTGTGTGTGGGTGTCAAATTGTAAAGTTAGGTTTTTGGTTTTGTCATGCACATGACTCATGGAGATACTTATGTAATGTAAGAATATTCTATGTTTTAGAGTATTTAATACAATGGTTCATATTGGCTGGATAATGGTGTTGAACATGACTGAATCTAGTTCTTGCATGGTAAATCTTGTTATAGTCATTATTTAGTTCATCTTATATATATTCTAAGAACTAGATCTGGTTTATGCATTATGTGTTGTTTACTATTGGTAATGAATTTGAATACCTATATGCACCATCATGCTAACATTTTGTACAAACAACTCTAAAGAAGGACTTGGTGCCTTTGTGTGCTTCGGGTGAGCACTCAGCTCAAGTTGAGTGATGTGTTAACGTGCCTAGGTTATTCACAGTAAATTCTAGGTTGCATCAATCAATGAAAGATATCTTTAGATCCAGTTAATTCAAAGCATTTAAATCTATTCTATTTTTGAATATTTATTTTTCACTAGATCTACTTTTGTAAAGCCCAATCCAATCATTTTGTGCCATTTGGCTTTGCTCTGTCAATCTTATTTGAATTTTTCATTTCTGATAAGTTCTTTTGACTGTAAAGCTTGAGCCAATCATTTTTCTCTAGGTAGCTTCACATTTTCATTCTTAAAGATAGATATTTCTATCTTTGTGAAGCGAAAGCCAATCGAGAGGGCTCTATCTTACTTCGCTTTATTTTTCATATTGTTTGTCGATTTTCAATTATGAAACGTGAGCCAATAAGGGCTTTATGTATGTCTCCACATTTTCAAACTTGGCTTTTCTTTCCTCTGTCATTTGTGAAATACAATCCAATAATATTAGTTCAAGTATATTCATATTTAGTATTGTCAGTATTCTTTTAGGTTGCTTATTTCATTTACTAAGGGTGGGCCAGTATAATTTCTCCAAGTATACTTTTATTTCACATTTATCAGTCATTCATTTATATTAGTAGTTATCCAATAATAATTTTCCACCTTTTTTTGCATTTGTCGGTGTTTATCGGTCTTGTCAAAAGCAAGCCATTTAAAAGGCTCCATGTGCCTTCAGTTTGGTTTAGTCATTTTCGTTGCACCGTGAAGTGTGAAACAATAGGATTTGGACATGTACATTTGTTTTTTCACATTTTTCAACCTTTTTCATTTGCAAAGTGTGATCCATTTAAAAGGCTCCATGTATCTTTTTTGGCTTAGTATTTGTCAGATTTGTGAAGCACAAACCAATTGTTTTTGACACGTATATTAATATTTTAATTGTGTCACCTTCACAAGTGTCAGGGTGTCAATTTTTCTTTGAATTATCCTCTTAAATTGTGACACCTTTCTTGTACCTTTTGGGGACCTTATGTATATCTAACGAAATTTTTAAGGTTTTATGGAAAGCCATGAAAGTTTTAATTTTTAGCAATTAATTTTTCAATAAGTGGGTATGTTTGACTAAGACTTTGATTTCGCATTATGTCAGAGTGTGAAAAAGTGATCTAATTATTTTGAGACACATGTATATGGTTCTTTTAATTTATTGTATTCTAACTTACTAACTACATTTTGAAATGAAAGCTAATTGCAAAGTGACATGTGTATTTGTTTTTCGATGTTATCGGTCTTGTAAAAAAATTTGACGTGTGTTTATTTTTTTATCATCCTGGACTGAAAAGGCATTAACATTAATTTTTAAAGTTTTCGCGTCTACCCAAGGATCTATTTTAACTCCACACGTGCCTCTCTTATTTTTATTTGTTAACTATCTATTTTTTTATCTTCCCCGTCAGCTCCCCGTAGCTCAACTCCAACTAAGATTTGTTAAATCAATCTTAATCTCAATCAAAGCTAGTCTTTTTATTAAATTTGAGTTGTTTGCATTTGTATAGCTATTAAGAAGATCTGTAGCTATTTTTTTTTGTCTTTGTTTGGATTCCTTGTCTTAGTTTTTAGTTGTATTTGTTTCCATTGTCGTCTGAGCATTGAAATGGTTGGTTCTACTAGTTTTTCTTTAGATAAGTCTCAACTCTTAAATGGAAAAAATTATAGCATTTGGAGAGTGCGTTTAAAATATTGTTTCATGGCTAGAAAGCTTTGGGATCTTGTGACTAGTATAGAAAAATGTCCCACATGGAGACAAGATACCCCTAAAAACCTTAGTTCTTTTTCTTAGAGATCTTAGGAATCTCTATCCATCCTATTGAAAAGCATTAGAGATGAATTATTAATGCATATAGGCCATATGGACTTGCCTTACAGATGCATGGAAGCAATTAGAAACCATCCATGAAGGCAATAGGTTGTCTAATATAATTAAAGTAGTTTTAGAACTATTTACAACACCCATGAAGGGGGATGAGAAAATTTTCAATTATTTGGCTTAAATTAAGAACACTAAATCTTTTCATCAAGCTACTCCTCATGAAGTTTGGACAAATAAAAAAACCAAATATTTCTCACTTAAGAATATTTGGTAGTCCTTCTTCTATCTTCATTCCAAAAGAAAAAAGGAAAAAGCTTGACCCAACCTATTTTTCTTGTATGTTTGTTGGCTTTGGCTGTAAAACTAAAGGATTGAGATTTTATGATTCATTTAAGCATGGAATTATTGAAAACAGAAATGTTCAAGTCTCGAGAGAGATTTCTTTGATGATCCTCATGAACCCTCCTCTACTACTTTAGAGATAGAGCCTGATATGTATTTTCCCATAGAAAAAGAAGTTCAAGAAGTTGGTCATTCTGATCTAGATATTATGGAGATTGAGGGGGATTCATATCAAAATGTCTTTAAACCTAATATGTCTAAATGGGCTCGAAGTCTTGTTCAAAACTCTCAGCCTGAAAATCTTAGAAATGTACCTAGAATTCGACATACTTATCATGCCTTAATGACCCTCTATGAGGTATAACCACAATCCTTTGAAGAAGCATCTCAAGATGATATATTGCTTCTGGCTATGAAGGATGAATATAATTCCTTAATCCAAAGTGACACTTGGGAACTAGTCCCTCTTCCTTCTAAAAGAAGAATTGTAGGATCTAGGCAGTTTCTTAAAATCAAATATAACTCTCTAGGAGAGATTGACAAGCTCAAGAAAAGGCTAGTAGCTTGTGGTTTAACTCAGAAAATGGGTATTGACTATGTTGAGACTTTTTCTCATGTTGCTAAGAAGAGCATTGTAAGAGTTCTTCTTGCATTATCTACCCAATATAGTTGAGAGATTCACCAAATGGATGTTAAAAATATTTTTTTAAATGGTGACTTACAAGAATAAATCTATATGAGTCGGCCTAAAGGTTTTTAAGAACTTGGTAAATAACTTCATGTCTGTAAGCTTAAAACGTCTTTGTATGGTCTTAAGTAAGCTCCTAGAGCTTGGTATGCTAAAATTAATAAGTTATTTTAGGAGATAGGTTTTTCTAACTGTTGTTCTGATAATGATTTATTTGTTAAGTTTGATAAAAATCATATTATCATTATTATTATTTATGTTGATGATCTTTTGATTACTAGCAGTGATAAAAATTTAATTGTTAGAATCAAAGAAAGGTTAAAGAAGTGTTTTGAAATGATTGATTTAGGTTTATTAAATCATTTTCTTGGCATGATTATATTTCAAGATCATCAGTCTATTATTGTATCTCAATCTCAATATGTTGTGATTTTTTTAGAATATTTAACATGATTGACTGTAAGCCTGTTTCCATTCCTATTGAATTTGGTGTTAAGTTAGACCCTAAACCATCTTGTGCTAAATTTGATCCTACTTTGTATAGGCAGCTAGTTGGTAGTCTAATTTATTTGACTATTACTAGACTTGATATTTCTTATGCAAAGTGGGAGTAGTTTCAAGATTTATGTAAGAACCTTATGAGTATCATTTGAAAATGGAAAAAAATGAAATATATTAAAGGAACTCATCAATTATGGGTTTTTATTCTTCATGTAATAATGCAAAATTATTTGGCTATTGTGATTTTGAGGATCTTTGGTGATGTTGCAGATAGAAAGTCTACTTCTAGATATCTTTTCAAGTTGGGTGCAGGTGTCATCACTTGGATTAGCAAGAAACAACCAACAATTTCTATCTCTTCTATTGAAGTGGAGTATAGAAGTGCTATGGAAGTTGCAAAAGAAGCTATGTGGCTGAAAATACTATTGGATGAACTACACATGGGTGTTAAAGGGAGCACTACTCTTCTATGTGACAACCAGAGTTATATTTCTCTTTCTAAGAATCTAGTTCAACATTAAAAGACCAAGCATATTGAATTTCATATGCACTTTATTTGAGAAAAAGTCTTAAATGGTGATATTGATCTCAAGTTCTGTTTGAATGAAGATCAAGTTGCAGATATCTTCACCAAGCCATCATGTGTTGTGAAGTTTTGGAAGTTTCATGCCTTGTTGGGCATATCAGAGTTGCATTGAGGGGGAGTGTGCATGACAATGCCACCTCTTAACGGCTATTGTAAACTTCAATACTTCCTCCATTTTGTAATAAGTAAATGTGTCACTCTATGTGAAGTTACTTGTAAATCCCAGTGAAGATTTAGTTGTGGGTATGCCTTAGTTTATAAAAATCTCCATAATATGATGTAATTCTTCATATGTAAAGAACTTGTCTTAAGAATTTTTGTATGGGAAGATCTGTTGATTTCCCTTGTTTGCATGCTAGCTTGAATCATTTTGTTGATTCAAGGATCTGTAAATCCTTTTGTAGAAAAAGGTAAAATTGGCATGTCTATTTTTTGTTTTCCCCACTTAACATTAAGGGGGAGTTTTGGGGCATTAATGTCAAGTGGGGATACCATTTTGTCAATTGCCACTTAGACAACCCTTGTCTTAAAGATTATTTTTAATAATATTAGTTAGTCTTCACATCTTTGAAAAGAGTGAAGTGGTATAACCTCTCACCCATCCTATATAAATAGGATGATCCCTCATGGGACTGGGTTGTTTGGTGATCTTACTGGACTAACGAGAATATAGACCAATTGATCTAAGATCAAGCTACTTATGCAAGTTGTTATACAATGAGACATAAGTTTGTTAGTGTTTACTATGAGACCGAGGAGTGAAGTGGAAGTGTTGGGTTAAACTATTGAATTCTTAATATAAGACAATTTTTTTCAGTGGATTTTTTTCCTTCGGGTTTCTCCACTTAAATTTGGTGTCTCTTGTCTCATTTACTTTCAGCTATTGTTATTTTCTTTCATTCATGATCTATTAATTGTTATATGCATATGTGAACATCTAGTAAATGTATGCACATTATAATCTATAATCCTCAACTGTTAATTTATGGATCTATAATTCTTCAATTATATCTTTTGTAATGCCCCTAGCATGATAGGTACCTAAGATGACTTCTACTTTAGAAGGTACAAAAATTGACAGGTGATTTGGTCTTAAGACAGTGTACTCTTATGACTTGGGAAATCATGTTTGTAGTAGGGAATAATTCATCTACTGAACATATACATTCTATCATACTTTTGCTTAATTTAAATGGGCAATTCACCTCCTTTATGCAGAATTAATTCATTGTTAGGATTGAGAAATATGGGTTTAGTTTTTATAAACTTTTCCTTCAGAACAACATTACCTTGGATCAATTCCATTGATCCAAGGTATGATTTTAATTCATAATTATTATGGTCAAAACAACCAAGTCTGTTAGATTAGTTGATTGTTGGATTTAGACTATGCTAGAAAATTTATGAGGTCTTCAGACCCTGTTGTATGTGTATGTTGATGTCATGACTGGTTCTTCTTTTGCTAGTATGTAATGTTGGCTTCAACTAGGAACCTGTTGTATCTATGACTAAAATGTTAGCAACTTAAGCCTAGAGCTAAGTCTAACCTATGTATTTTTGGTCTCTTGAAATTAAAATGTTAAGACCCTAACTAAGACCTACCTAAGGACCTATGTTGATTTCCTAAACTAATGTTAACCTAACTTAAAAGGAGGCTAACCTAGAGGGGGCCTATGGGGCACATGGACATTGGGTGGTGGTGGCATTAGTTTCAAGGTAATTAAATGATATTTAATTCATTCTTATCCTTCCCTACCACCAAATTTGGCATGGGCAATGGAAAATTTGGGGAGAGCTGAGTTGGCATCTCCATTGAATTTAGTTGCATGTAAATTTTAAGGTAGTATTTGCCAAAAATGGAGATGGAAATTGCATGGAAAAAGGAGCGAACTATCTTTCCTTTGCATTTAATGTTTTTGAATTTGGTGAAAAAATGCCTAGGAGAATGCATGAGGGGTTTTATATGGTTGTTTTTTTCTTTGGTTTATTTTGAGCTCGAGCTCTACATGATGGTTTTTTCCGGTCATTGAATCTTCAATTCGACTCTTGTTTGACTGGTTATTTTTGAATTATTGGAAGATATTTTTGGAATCTATGAAAACTATAAGATGAAGGAATTGGAAGTATTGAGGTTTCTATTGACATTCGTGGAAAATAAGAATGTATTGAATTTTCTCAAAAATCTTCTCTAGAATGGTGAAGAGGAAACTGTTAGAGTTCTACTTGGAAATATTCAACCAATCAAGGAAAAATGCTATCAAGCATGATAGGATCTACCCATTAAGTTATTTTTCTTTTACTTAAATGTTTCATTAAAAGAACTTTTCTCTTGGGAATAAATGGGTTGTTGTTGAATGTTATGATCTTGCTTTCGATGCTTGTATTATTCACTTTGTTTTTCTATTTGATTCCATTGTTATGATGGAAGATCTGTTCTGGGTTTTAAATTCCTTGTTTGGAAATTTCTAAGTTATGCTTAACTTTTTTTTTGTGTAGGGAAGTTGTAATTGTTGTACTCTGGTTGAGTTGTGTTAAACTTGTGGGCAACTTGATTTCTTAAATTCATAGAACTGATTGGATGAGATCTTGTATCACCTCTATGAGAACACTTTAGGGTATAAACTATTAAGTAACTTGTCTAATGTTTAAACTGGAATGAATCTTTTGAAATAAACTTTTGTGACTCTGGGTTTAGCATATTCTTGTGAGTTTGAAGGAATGCTAAATACTTGTGATTTTTTCGACTTTCCTTTTATCACTTTATGGTTGTGACTCTAGGTTTGCGCTAACTCTCCTATTTTAGTTGTTTGTTCTAGTGGTTTTGTGGAAGATGCAATGTTTTGAGTTTGGCTTTGTATGGAACTTTCTTCTATCAAGACTTGTTATAGATTTTTTGTTCACCAATAAAGGATTGGAAGGTTTACCGTGTTATCTCCTTGAAAGGAAATTGTTTCTCGAAAAAGGTTAATTTAAAGAAGTTTTATTTTATTTGTTTATTCTTTTGGGAACTTGGGTAACTCTTGAAATTGATGTAATTAGTGTGAAGAAGGAGAAGTTATCTTTGGTTAAGCTCACTATGTTACAATTGTTGTTATCTACTTGTGAATTTGAATAGTTACTTGGTCATTAGTGGTTGAATTGTTAGTTATTTTCTTGGCCTTAGGCCATCAAACTTGTTTCGGTTCTTTCTCCAAAGAAGGCACATGTATCTCTATTTAGGGAATGTTGTTGGGGCTTAGCTTTATCATATTTGATCATGTTTCCTTTTCTTCACTTGGGTATAGAAGGACTGTTAAGAATTACTCTTCTGATAATTCTCTCCTTCCTCCACCATGTCCGAGGAAATGTTTACTTGTTGTCTTCGGATTTGGTGTTATTGTTACTGTCCCTTTGAATAATGAAAGTTAATGGATGTTCATGGTTCATAGTTTATTCCCTTCTTTAGACTGTAATATTTCATTTTGATCTATGATTTTCTTTTGTTTGGGAAATATGTTAGAAGGAAGTAGATAATGGACTTGACTATTGGTATTCTTGTTTATAGAATGCTCTTTTTCTAATCCTGCTTTGAACGTTGAATTTACAATCTTTTTCTTCTTATATTCTCTTTAAAATTCAGTCTAGATAAGGAAGTTGTCAAAGGATAGTTTCACCGAACCTTCATAGGGACTTGTAGAAGTAAGTCCAGTGGTGATTGAATAGATAGCTAAAGATGAGGTTAATTAGAAGGATTATTGTGGTTGGTTGAAAATATTTTGTGAAGTCTTTTGTTTGATGAAAAATATTTGAATGAATGTAGGAGTTGTAGTTGATTGTTAAATCTCTCCATTCTTCTATTTTGACTTAAACTTTGGTAATGACATATCTTGTTTGGAGAATGTTTTGTTGATTCTAGTTGCATGTAAATTCAATCTCATCCTTAATTGAAAATTGTTTAGTGTTGAACTAGAACTTAGATTGATTTCTAATTTTGAATATTGAGTTATAGGATTCTTAAACTAGAAACTCTTTACTAAATATGTTGATTGATTCATCCTAAACCTGTTCCTATGTTTGATTTGAACTTGGCATCTTATATTCTAGGATGGAATTAGGTGAAATAATGTTGAGATGAATGTACTATTGATCCATCTAATGTAGATCTATTCCTAAGAGATAGTAGTGATAGTATCTTCTCATGTTAGATTGGATTAATTAAGAAGTGAATCATGTAAAGCAGTTGTATAAAAACATTGTGATTTTTATGAAATAGTACTTATCTGGATTAAGCTTTAATTATTTTTATGTATTCAATAGTTGAAAGTTGAATTTGATTATATCCTGATCTATTCTTAATGATGATATGGTTTATCACCTTATCTCTCTCTCTCATTTGTGACTGGTGTTACTTTTTGGTATGTCTTTCTGTAATGCTTTAACTTTGTTTCATAAAATCGAGTTCTCTTTATGAAACAGTTAGCTAAAAGCACATCATTTTAATGCTTAGTGCTTATCATGCTTAGTTCAATGAACTGACCCATGCTAACAATTTTTACAGATGGACTTCGTAAGTGATGAAAGGAGAAAAGATATTTTAGGATGTTACTTTTGTTTATCAAAGAGGTTGGATCTTTTTATGATGAAATATGGATCATTATTGAAATGTAATTGTTGGAAAATGAATTTTTCCTTGTAATTGATCTTGTTTTTGTTGTTTGACACTAGAAATGTCTAAAGTGTTTGAACTTATAATGTATGAATCCCATTTTGATGAATGAAAGAGTTGTGGATTTGTTTGAACTTGATGTGTAATCTTTTTGGGTATTTTGTGAATGGAAATGATAAGCTTATCTCTATTTATTTTATATATATGTAATATACCCTCTTGGGTTGGTTTAAAATGAATTAGAGGTTAAGGGTACTAGATGTACTACCCTTTTAATTAATTGCAACTTATTAAGTTGACATACGTGTTTGGAAATTCAACTAAATCACTATGGCTTACTAAAACAATGGTGATGAGTATATGAAACCATGATAAAAAATTGCAATATTATTATGGGGTTATAAATGAACCCTAACCCCTTTATAAGGAAAAAGGGAAGGCAACTCCCCTGCAATGATTAATAGACTGTTTTAAGAACTATTGGAATTTAATCTGAATATTATCTTGGATAGAGAAAGGTGTGCTTCCTCTTGATTAATTACTTAATCTAATTAAGAACAATGAAAATAAAATATTAAGGATTAGACTTCATCCCAATGAAGTCTAATATAGGAAAAACTGATTGAACTTAAACAAGCTAAGAATTGGATAAGTAAGTTAAGTTAACATCACTAATAAGTATGTTGAATCTTTTGTGAAACATAAATTAGAATGTTAATGGATTACAAACAAATTTAATGAAAAAGTTGGGGGAAAATGTATCTACATAGAAATTCCAAATGCAGTTTTTACTTGTAACCCTTATGGTTAATGAACCTAGTTATTCTATAGGGATACTGTAATTAACCCTTAATAAGGAAAATTATTAAGTCATTAACTTCTTCCTAAGGTATGTTCATCCAGATGAGGAGAACTCAGTTAGATGTTGGCACATGCCAACTGTAGTGCAATACCTTTGTGAAGACTTGGGTCTTCATGAGTATACTGTGATGCAGTCAACATGTTGTAATACCCTTCAAAGTTTAATCACCTTGATCTACATAAATTCAAACTTGATCATAGTTCTTCCCTAGGTAAAGTTAGAGGCATGATCTAGTGTCGGGGTAAACTCACAATGACTTAGGATAACTAGACACACATAATCAAATTAGGTCAATTGAGTATGTCTATGTACCCTTAGTCACCACGAGTAGTCCTCTACACTAGACTATGTTGCTAACCTTGGTTAGGGTTAAACCTTGAACAAGTAGACTGACAGGAGTTAGTGAAGACCATTCTAGATAACAAATGAAGTGGGGTGAAGGACGTATTTCATTTGATGAGTATGTTATCTAGGAATATAAACATGAACAATATGTTGAAAATATTTTGCCAAAGTATCACAAGCTGCTGGTTGCATTATCCTATGTCACCTAGTTTAAGAAGCGGGATTTTAGATGAATATTGGTAACAAATATTTAGATAGGCCTCTTAAACAGAACACTTAATACCTTGAAAAGGGTAAGGGAACCAAGTATACACAATATACAAATAAGTTAACATGAGAGATCAGTATGATACCGAGTCATGGAATGAGAGATCAGTGTTTCACCGAGTCATTTATAGTTGCATATGGTTTTCTGTTATGAGATTTATTGGCTTAGAATGTGTGTTCTAAATTATGATTATTTAGAACAATAAAAATTACTAAAAATAAATAAAAATTCCCTTTTTCTAAAGTCTTAAAATGGAAATGTTACATCTTCTTGCATTTTTTCTAACAAGAAAATGCGTTGACAGTAAGTAGACTCTATGATCAAGTCCTTTCTTGTTGACCCCCTTCAAAATTTTATGCATTGTTTTTAGAGGAACAATTATTCAAATGGAAAATATCAAGGGCTTGTGCAATGATGGATATAGAATTTGATGATGATAAACAATTTGTAGTTACATATACTGCAGCAAATGATGTTGAGAAAAATTTGTTGTGTGAATTTTATGTTCATAAGTTTCTTCTCCCAGAACAAATTGAAATTACAATCAATCTTTACGTGGGAGAAGTGAAATTAGGGTCTTTTATTTCTACTCTCAGACATCAAGGGGAATGGAGACATCAACAGTAGTCTTTTTTCATTCAGAATCCACCATTGGCCTCTTGATGAGGTGTGATTTACCAGCACCCCTTCAGTTTTTCAACAAGTTTCATTCAAAGGTGTATTGTTTATGTCTGGTAGATAGATACAATTATATTCTTTGGAATTGTGTTAAGAACTACATAGAATAGGTGATCCCCATATTAAATGTTAATTTCCTTTCCTCTCAGCTATGATATCAATTTCTTCCAAAGCCATACAAGAGGAAAGAGGTCATTTCACCAATGAAACTTCGGTGGTCATTGAAATGAGAAAAAGATATCTGCAAGATAATTTTGGACCTCAAAGAACAATACATTGGAATGAGATACAGGCTCCCATGGTCCTTGTACTTGTGCCATGGTTCAATTTAACAGATGAACAATTGAAGGACAACTACAAGACTTGGAGGAATAATTGTGTTGATCATTTTGGATTTTTTGATACATCTTTGGATGAAACTTGGCAAACTTTTGCCAATGAATATAATTATTCTAGGATTGTAGAGAAATTAAATGCTAGGTAGCAGGAGGACCTGCTAAACCTTTAGTCCAGGGGAGTGATGAACCCAATTTTATGATGATTAAGCCATGTTTAGTTGTATACCATTTTGATAACATATCGCATGATGAAAATTATTAACTTCCTATATTTAATACTTTACTATGATTATGAAGGAATTATTATGCATATGCTTGTTATTTTTATCTTGTTAATTCTTCTTCACAAATGACTTAAATAGTTTTTTTTTTTGAAATATTAACTTTAATTTTGAAAGAGTGTGTGTTGAGTTAGAATAGGAGTGTGGGACTTCATCCATGCACCGACGTAGGACTCTAAGTAACATGTTGGCACATGATTCACCTTCCTATTAATAAGGAACTCAAATTACCACATCTAGATCATCTAGGTCATTAACCCCGATTATCCAAAGCAATAAATTCACAAATACATGTAGATAATTCAAATGATTAAATTCACTGATTGGTAGTGTGACGCCTCTAAACATGACTAGTACCAATGATGATTTCTACTTTTAAAAGATACAAACATTGATAGGTAATTTTTTCTAAAGATGATGTACTCTTATGACTTTGGAAATCATGTTTGTTGTAGAAAATTATTCATCTATTGAATAGGTACATTCTTTCATATTATTTCTTAATTAAAAATGAAGCAATTCATCTTTTTTATGCAGGATAAATTCACTACTTGGGATTATGAATTTGAGTTTTAGTTTTCATAATATTAGAGGAATCAAACAACATTACCTTGGATCAATTCCATTGATCCAATGTATGCTTCTAATTAGTATTTTTAATGGACATGATGTCCAATTTGGAAAAATGGATGAAGTTCTGATCTGGAGTATGTGAGAGATGTAAACAACCCTCTTCATAGGTCTCTGCTTCATACTTAATAAATGACCAATAATGATTCTAGGTTCCTCTTTTCTATTATTTTAAGGATGATATGTCATTAGAGGGCTTTGGACCTAATTTAACTAAGTTTCAAAACTAATGACTCTATCCTAGGGGTTAAACCTAACCTAAGATTTTATGACTTATGCTAATTGGGAAGGAAAAAGGATAAGGAGGGACCTAGACTTATACCATGGACCTATCTATGGACCTAAGTTGTTTTCCTAAACTAATGTAACCTAACTTAAGGTATGGCTAACCTAAAGGGGATGTGTGGAATGACATGGACAAAGGGTGGTCAGTGGCATCAGTTTCAAAATATTAAATGGGATTTAATTCATTCTTATCTCTTACTCCACCAACTTTGGCATGGGAATTTGGGAAAGATAGGGGAGGATGCATTGGCATCTCCACCGAGCTTAGTTGCATGCAAAAATTTAAAATTAGACACTACTAAATGTGGAGATGGTGGTGGCATGGAAAATGGAGGGAATTGACAGTCCTTTGCATTTAATATTTTCGAACTTGGAAAAACAACCTAGGAAAATGCATGAGGGGTTTTTCATGGTTGTTTTGTTCTTCAATGCATTTTTTATCTCAAGCTCTGCATGATGTTTTTCTATTAGTCGAATCTCCATTCTGACTCTTACTTGATTGGTTATTTTTTCATTACATGGAGCTATTTTTGAATTTGTAAAACCTATAAGAAGATGTTAAATTACTAGAAGTTGGTTGACGTTTCTTTGAGAACAAGAGGTTGTTGAAGTGTTGTTTGGAAATCTTCTGCAAATTAAGGAGAAGCTCAATCAGGCTTGATAGGATCTACCCATTAAGTTGGTTTGCTTTCACTTAAGTGTCTTCATTAACAAAACTTTTCTCTTAAAAACAATGTGGATTTTTTTGTTGATATGATCTCTCTACTTGGGATTATGTTTTGTGTATGCTTATCGACCTATTGAAATAATGATTTGGGTCTCATTTTTCTTGATTTGGTCTACTGGATTATGCTTAATCTTTCAGCACGAGCTTGAGATGAAGTCAAAAATGTAATAGATCTTGTTTGAAATGTATGCAACCTTGTTTGGTCTGCTTGAGTTGAGTAGGAAGCTTGGGTTGCATTAAAATTGTGGAACTTGCCTTAACATAACTTTGTTTTCCTTGTATGATAGAAAACTGCAGGTAATAAACTATTTTATTATACCTTGGCTTTGATTGAACCTTTCTTGATTCTTCAGGAGAAAGGATCTCTTCAATAATTTTCAAATTTGGGTATTTTGTTTCTATTCACAGATCTCGACTTAGGAATTTAAGGTAATAATTGTTTGGAGTTTTCTTGGCAAATAGTTTATTGCTCCATGGACTTGTTAAGTCATTTGGTTGTGTGTTTAATCTTGTATTGGAAACTTATTTTGCTTCATTGGAAATTTTTAGTCATTTTCAATACTTGATTTCTTTTTGGAAGCCCATAAGGAGTATGTATTACTTTTTTTTCTCCTATTTCTATGGGGTCTAGTATAACCTCTGAATGTAGGCATCTGATGCTAAGAAAAAAACCTCTATGGGTATTAATGATCTGTGCAATGAGTGGATTATCATCTTTAACTTCATGAAGCCTCTTGTCTTAAGGAGGATATTGTATTTTAACCTATTTGGTCTTTGGACTTTCAAACTCTGTTTCGATTTGGTTTTAGACTAAGGAAAGAGTAGCTGTGTTGAAAAGAAATGCTTGTTCTTAGCTTAGCGGTATTTTTATTCATTATTATATTCTTGCAAGCATCTGAATTTTTGGAATTTTGTTGTAGACTTATCCTCTTGGTAATCTCCTCCTTTTCTTTCTCGGAATAAAAGGGTCAAGGTAGGAGGTTGAGTAGTGTCAAAAGAACCAGAGGCTCAAAGGAAAATAAACAGAAAAGATTTGAAGTCTTCAAGCTTCGCAAATGGTTCAGAATAGGCCCAAAAATGACTAAGTATGGAGAAGACAATGGAGGGAGCCAAGTTTCCAAACAACACACCTCCAAAGATTAAATCTAAAGGGGCATACCCAAATGAGTGCCAAGCTTCCATGCATCCAGAGCCCCAAAAAGTTACATCGATCGTTGAAAATTCTTTGACTTAGCGGAGGGTGCCAAGTGTCTTAATGACACACATTCAAAAGTGGGATCTAGGCCAAAGACTCAAAATTTCACGAGCCCTCCACATAGAAAATGGTCAACAAAGGTCAAAAAGGAGAGCGGACCCAAAACGACTAAGTATAGAGTGTAGGCAGAAGGTGCTGAGTGTAAACATGACACTCCTTCAAAGGTAAAATCCTGAGTGGATTTTAAAATGAGCATGGGCCTTCCACGTGTCTCAGAGTCAAAAAATGGATAGAGTCGGGGTTTGAATAGTCAAGGTAGAGGAAGGCCAGCGGAGGGAGCCAAGTGTCAACACGACGCTATTTCATAGGTAAAATTTGGGGTGGGTTTCCAAACAAGCACCTGAGCCACCACATGTTCAGTGGTCGAATTTTGGCCCCACTAAGAAAAGAGACTCAAGAAAATAACAAATAAGCCCAAGGAGCACACAGAGACTGCCATGTGGACCCGTTATGGACAAACTCTATAAAATATTGGGCACTCATGATCCAAATATTCATATGGTCATATCTTTTGACCTGGAGACTTAGATTTTGGTGGGAGAATACTTTTTTGAAATGTGTCGACACCCTCTATGCCATAGAAACATAAAAATCATTCTTAATAGGATTTTTGGGTGAAAAATGGGAAAACATCTTCCAGAACATTAATATAAAGCCTGATTTCTCCAACTACTAGATCTGATTCGATTTGATCCACTGGGGAACTAGACATGATAGAATTTGGGTGGATTTGAGAAAGGCATTGATTTATAGTGTTTGAGATTTCAAAGTAGGACTCAATGCATATCTCTAGGTGGTTAAAGTAGGATTCTAATTCTTCCCTCTTCTCTCTCTTATTCTTCCTATATATTGTAATGAAGGGGCATATTCAAAGGGTTGGTCATATTTTCTCCTCTGCCCCCCCTCTCTTTCTTCCTTCGGGTAGAATGTGGATTATAAGCCTCCTCCCATGGCTCTATAATGGAATTTTATTGCCTCTTTCCCACTGATGATGTACTTGTGTAACATTTTGGAGTAATAAAATTTGTTTCGTGATGCATCTATCTATCCTTGGCTTATTTTGTTGTCTCTTCTTACCTCTCATCATTTCAAGGTATACTATGCATATTTTAATGTTCGTTGTAGGTCTTGGGATATTTTTTTAATGGGTTTATAAGTGGTGTCTATGTGAAATCTATCTCTAGTCTGTGGTGCATTCTTTCCACCCTCTCCTCTACTCACCTCTCTCCACTTCAGGTGGTCGGGTATGTGATTCAACCACTTCCTTTTCTAGTGTATCACTGTTTAGTGTAGGCTCTTTCACCCTCCCTTTCTCTCTATGTCCCCTTAGAATGGTTAGATTATGATAGAATAGGTTCTTCCTGCATAGGATTAGCTTGTGGTAGGTAGATTAGGAAGGAAGAATTGGCTTTCTCTGGAGGTCTATCTCAAGTTTTACAAGTCCCACAGCTTGAGAGATGGTCTTATGTTGTGCAATCACATAGAATGCCCCACTTCATACCCGGTCCATTTAGGGGTGTTGTGATTCCACACTAATAATCCCTTAAGAAGGAAAATTTAATAAGTCATTAACTTCTTTCTATGATATGTTCATCTAGATGAGGAGAACTTAGTCGAATGTTGGCACACGCCAACTGCTGTAGTATAGTACCTTCGTGAAGACTTGGGTCTTCATGAGGATATTGTGTTATAGTTGACATGTTGCAAAATCCCTCAGTTTTTAATCATTTAGATCTACATAAATTTTACTTGGTCATAGTTCTACCCTAGGTAGAGTTAGGGGTATGATCTAGTGTTGGGGTCAACTCATGATGACTTAGGTAACTAGACACACGCAATCGACTTAGGTTGATTGGGTATGTCTATGTACCCTTAGTCACCATGAGTAGTCCTCCACACTAGACTATGTTTCTAACCTTGGCTAGGGTTAAACCTTAAACAAGTGGACTGATATGAGTCAGTGAAGACCATTATAGATAACAGATGAAATGGGGTGAAGGACGTATTTTGTTTGACAATTATGTCATCTAGGAATATAAACATGAACAATATGTTTGAAAATATTTGGCCAAAGTATCGCAAGTTGCTGGTTGCATTGTCTTATGTCACCTAGTTTAAGAAGCAGAATTTCAGATGAATATTGGTAACAAATATTCAAATAGGCCTCTTAAATAGAAGACTTAATACCCCAAAAAGGGTAAAGGAACAAAGTATACTCAGTATACAAATCATTAACTTAACATGAGATATTGGTATGATACCGAGTCATGGAATGAGAGATCGGTGTTCCACCAAGTCATTTACAACCGCATATGGTTTTCTGCTATGAGATTGATTGGCTCAAAATTTATGTTCTAAATTATGACTATTTAGAATAGAGAACATTATTAAAACAAAATCCCTTGCTTCTAAAGTCTTAAAATGGGAATGTTACATCTTGGTATCAGAGTGTAGGTTGAAGCTCTTGGACCTATTATGTCCATAATCGATAAAAAATTAAATTTTCTTGTTAATAGAAAATGGTTAGAATAAGAGGAAATGCTGCAAACAACCCACCACCCGGTGGAGAAGTAGCTACTACCCAAAAACTCAATGAGATCCTTACTTCCCTATTAGACAAAGAGATCATTTAGTTGTACTTGAACAACAAGTAATGGGTAATGAGGAGGAAGAAGATGTTGGTAATAACAATCAGCCACCTCTTGTGGACAATGCCAATATTGGGAATTTGGGCATTGATAACAATAATGCAGCCAATGTTAATGCAAATGCACCTAATCATCCTGAGAATAAAAAGGCAAGATTGGCAGCTGAACTCACTAATGACATAAAAAGGATAAGTCCACCCAAGTTTGATGGCACTACACTAGGAGATGGAGCTGAGAACTGGCTCAATGAAATGGAGAAGTACTTTACAATAAGGAACTTCTTTGAGGAAACAAAAGCAATATGGGGAGCTTATCAGCTTTCCCATGAGGCATCTTCTTGGTGGGATAGCCATAAGGCTGAGTTAAGAATTGATGAAACAAACATCACTTGGGATCAATTTAAAAATTATTTTAGGCAACAATGGCTGCCACAACTTTACTATGATTAGAAAATGACTAAATTTCATAACTTAGCTCAAGGAAAATTTATTGGGATAGGTTTACTAAGATCCTTAAGTACGTACCTCAGTATCAAACTGACGAGAAGTCCAGGATACAAAAATTCATTATGGGATTAAATCTTATTATAGGTGGTGAAGTGGAAGTTCACGTCCCAACCACTATGGAAGGGGTTGTTGTAAAATCCATAAGGCAAGAGAAAAATTGAAAGTGATCTCTACCCATAAGGAAGAAATCAGAAAGAAAGTTCCAAATTCTTCTTCATCCCTTGCACCCAAAAAGGGACCATGGAAAAAATTTGGTATGAAAAAAAAATGTTACTGATAATAACAAGAAAACTACAACAAATAAACATGTTGCTAATGTGCAAAACAACTTTGTCAAGAATAATAATAATGACATAAGTCCTATGGAGGTTAGAATGATAAATTTAAGGATGGAAATAAATTTGAGCCTAAGAAAGGACCTATAGGAGGTTGTTACAATTGTGGAAAGGATCATTATGCAAATCAGTGTCCTTTAAGGAAGGATGACAGAAATCAGCAACATAAGATACACACTGCAGTAGCTGACAAACAAGCTAAAAAGTAAGTTACACCTATAGAAGTTCTAGGTAAGTTATTTGGTATACATGTAACTATACTTTTTGATACTGGAGCTACTAAATGCTTTATTTCTACTAAATTAGCTTCAAAATTAAAAATAAAAGATAGAAAAATGGATAAATCATGGGTTGTACATTATGGAAATAATGTTGTCCACATAGTTAGTATGTGTCTTTTTGGAGCAGTCCTTGACTTGCCTATTTTTTCCACTAAAGTTGACCTTTATGTTGCTCCTTTAGGGTCTTATGATGTAATCATAGGTGTTAATTGGATAGCTGAACATAAGGCAAAGGTTGATTGTTTTGAAAAACATATTAGTTTTTTGGATGACCTACATAAAACAATAGACATTCAAGGGATAAAATGTGAGATTTCAGTTAGGAAATTGTCATCTATGCAACTAAAAAGGCCCAAAAAATACTACACTTTGTATGCAGTAAAAATTTCTACAACGATCGATGAAAGTAGTGACTTCTTGGAAATATACCCACTATTACGAAATTTCAGTGATGTGTTTCTAGAAGAGTTACCCGGTCTTCCACCCAAATGGGAGTTTGATTTCATGATTGAGATCAAGCCAGAACCAAACCTATTTCCAAGGCACCGTATCAAATGACTACCATTGAATTGGTAGAGCTTAAGGCATAGTTACAAGAACTATTTTCTAAAGGTTTGATAAGACCAAGTGTCTTGCCTTGGGGAGCACCGGTAATTTTTGTGAAAAATAAGGATGGAACACTTAGATTGTGCATTGATTATAGGATGTTAAACAAATAAACAATTAAAAATAGATATCCACTTCCTAGAATTGATGATCTATTTGATCAAATGTGTGGTGCATCAGTGTATTCTAAAATAGATCTTTGATTTGGATATCATCAATTAAGAATAAAGGATGAAGATATTCATAAAACAAATTTTAGAACAAGGTATGGACATTATGAATTCACAGTTTTACCATTTGGTTTAACGAATGCACCTGTAGCCTTTATGAATTTAATGAATAATATTTTTCAAGAATACTTAGAAAAATTTGTTCTTGTATTCTTAGACAATATTCTCATATATTCTAAAATCATTGATGAGCATCATGAGCATTTGAAAATAGTTCTAGAAATATTAAGAAAGAGAAGGTTGTATGGTAAGTTGTCCAAATGTTCTTTCTACGAGACAAAAGTGCACTATTTGGGACATGTCATAAGCAAGGATGGAATAGTTGTAGATCCCTAAAAAATTATTGCAATAACTAAGTGGCCTGCACCTAAGAATGTACATGAAGTTAGAAGCTTCATGGGTCTTGTTGGTTACTATAGGAAGTTTTTTAAAGAATTTTCTAAGGTCATTGCACCAATAACTTCGTTGTAAAAGAAAGATAAGAAATTTGTGTGGAATGAAAAATGTGAATATACATTTAAGACTCTAAAAGATCAGTTAACATCTACACCTATTTTGGCTATACCTGATCCTAATGGAGACTTTACTATAGTAACAGATGCATCTAGGGAAGGTCTTGGAGGTATTTTGGTGTAAAACAAGCATGTTATAGCTTATGAAAGTAGAAAACTTAAGTTAAATGAACTAAATTATGCTCCCCGTGACCTAGAGCTTGTTGTTATTCTTCACGCACTTCAGGTATGGAGGCATTATCTTCTTGGTAGACCTTTTGAACTAAAGACTGATCATCTTGGGTTGAAGTATATTTTCACTTAGCCAAATCTAAATGCAAGACAATGAAGATGGTTAGAATTTCTATCTCAATATGATTTTGACATAAGTTATATTAAAGGAAAGGAAAATAGAGTGGAAGATGCACTAAGTCATAGGAAACATATTTATTCTCTTATAACGTTGAGAACTTAGTTTAAGGATGAAGTAAAAAGTGTTATGGAATCTGATTCTTATTTTTAGCAAGTAAAAACAACACTTACTACAGATCCAAATGATGTGAGATATAAAGGTTTTCACTTTGATGATGAAGGAATCTTGAGGTTTGAAAATAGAGTATACATACCTTCATTAAATGAATTAAGAAAGAAAATTTTATCTGAATTTCATAACTCACCTTTTTCTAGTCATCCAGAATTACGAAAAATGCTTGCTGACATAAAACAAAAATATTTATGGAAGGGGATGAAAAAGGACGTGATTGATTTTGTAACACACTACTTAGAATGTCAACATGTTAAAGCTGAACATATGCATCCAGCTGGTTTACTGTACCCTCACAACATACCACAATATAAATGGAAAGTAATTAGCATGGATTTTGTTCAAGGGTTGCCTATGTCAAGAAATAAACATGATGTTATTTTGGTTGTGGTGGATAAACTAACAAAAGTGGCACATTTTATTACTTGGTAATCTTAAGGATGATTCACCTGTTTTAGAAAAAATATTTGTGCATGAAATTTTTAGATTGCATGGAGTACCTGAATTGATCATATCGGATAGAGATCCAAGGATGACATCTAGATTTTGGCAAACACTCAATGCATCCTTAGGGACTAAATTGAATTTTAGTTCCGCATACCATCCAAAAACAAATGGGTAAACTGAAATATTTAACCAAGTTTTGGAAGATATGTTACAAATGTATTGCATGGATCAATAATACAAATGAGAAGAGTACCTCCCATTAGTTAATTTTTCTTATAAAAACATGTATCGTGCTTCTTCGAGAATGGCATCTTTCGACGCATTATATGGAAGGAAATGTAGAACTTGATTAGTTAGGATAACATTGAGGACAAGGGGGTAATTCAACCTAAAATCCTTACGGAAATGGAACAACAAGTTAAAATTATTCATGAACATTTGAAGGAAGCAACATATAATCAAAAGAGTTACAGACTTCAAAATGGTTGACAAGAAATTTGAACTTGGTGAGAATCTATTTTGTGGGTTAAACCAAAAAAAAGTTTTTTAAATTTTGGCAAGGTGCCAAGTTATCACATCGTTATGTGGGAATCTTTCAAATTGTTGAAATAATCAACCCGGTAGCTCATCGTTTAGCTTTACCTCCTGCTTTATCACAAATGCATGATGTTTTCCATATTTCTTTTCTTAAGAAATACGTTTCAGATTTATCACATGTGTTAAATTGGAATTCCTTGCAGGTCCAAGACCTAGGAATAATCGTGGTTAAACCCATTTGAGTGCTGGAAACTCGTCAGTTGCACTTAAGAAATCATGAAATAAGTCAATGTAAGGTCTAGTGGGACCAATTTAATGAAGAAAGTGCAACCTAGGAAAACCTAGAAGATATGAAATTTTCTTTTCCATATTTGTTTGAACAGAATTGATTTTTGGATTGATAAAACATTAAGATTTAATTTTTGTATGTCAATAAATCTACTAGTTTTGGGTAGAAACTAAATTCTTTAGTACTAAAATAGCTATTTTAAGCTGAATAATTATGAAAATTTAAATTTCTCAAATCTGGTTCTGTTATGAAAATACGAAGGAAAGAATTATATCTTGATTGAATTTATTTTTGACTAAGTTAATCATCAAGACGATGATGCTTTTTAGGAGGGAGGTATGTAACACCTCCAAACATGACTAGTACCAATGATGATTTCTACTTTAAAAAGATACAAATGTTGACAAGTGATTTTGTCTTAAGACAAAGTGTACTCTTATGACTTTGGAAATCATGTTTGCAGTAGAAAATGATTCATCTATTGAATAGGTACATTTTGTTATATTATTGCTTAATTAAAAATGAAGCAATTCATCTCTGTTATGTAGGATAAATTCATTGCATAGGATTATGAATTTGAGTTTCAGTTTTCATAATTTAAGAGGAATCAAACAACATTACCTTGGATCAATTCCATTGATCTAAGGTATGATTATAATTCACATGTTTAGTTGACATGATGTCCAATTTGGAAAAATGGATGAAGTTCGATCTAGAGTATGTGAGGGTTGTAAATGACCCTCTTCATAGGTCTCTGCTTCATACTTAATAAATGACCAGTAATGATTCTGGTTCCTCTTTTCTATTATTTTAAGGATGATATGTCATTGGAGGGATTTGGACCTAATTTAACTAAGTTTCAAAACTAATGAATCTATCTTAGGGGTTAAACCTAACCTAAGATTTTATGACTTATGATAAATGGAAAGGAAAAGGATAAGGAGGGACCTAGACTTATACCATGGACCTATCTATGGACCTAAGTTATTTTCCTAAACTAATGTAACCTAACTTAAGGTATGGATAACCTAAAGGGGATGTGTGGAACAAAAAGGACAAAGGGTGTTTGGTGACATCAATTTCAAAAATGAGAATTTTTTTACCAAATCACAAATGAATCACGACATTCGGTGTAATTAGGACACATGGGACCACCTCTCAAGCTATGGGACTTGGGCTCAAGGTGAACCTATAGAGAAGGTCGGCTTCCTCTTACTAAACTAAAAAAACACTACTTCTAATGCAAGATAAAAATGCTATCTAATCCTATGCTAACATGTCATGGGATTAAGGAGAATGATTTGGGAGAAATAAAACCTAAACTAGAAGTGACGATGCACCAAGAAAGGGTGTTGCTAGACAAATTTTTGGCTTGTCGATGAAGAGAGATGATCATGAGGAAGAATGGCATGCATTACAAATCCACTTTACATACAGTACTTCACTCCTTGATAAGCAAAATGACCTCCAAAACTTGTAAGAGAAACCCTGGTTGCACAGTTCACCTGAAAACATGATAGAGAGGCAAGTAGAAGCAAAAAAATCATGAAAGGACATACAAATGATCACAAAGCATAATTCTCATTACTTCAAGAACTTTTCACAAAGTGCATCATTACATCAGTGAAAAGGCACAGGCTGCCATTACAATTTTAGAAGAAAGGCTTGAAAGCCTACAAATCACAACATCTCAACTTGCGAAGAGAGGGGAAGCCTAGAAAGTGTCTAACTTGTCCAACTTGTATGACCTATCGAACTTACTTGTTAGAACCCCTTAGAATGAGCCTCCAACTTACATTTATAGAATAAATTGAGATAGAAGAGAGGAGTCAAATTCCCTCCCTAAATGGAAGGCACATGATGTATTATTTATTACATTTTGTTGAACCACTTGAAGAGGTTCCATCATGCATCATTAATGCCTGTTGACATAGTCTTCTCAATTAATTAAAATAATATTTAAATAATAATAATAAATATTATTATTTAAAATATTTAAATAAAAATATTAATTTAATTAAATTATTGGTGGGCCCCATGTTGACCGGTTTGTGATGATGGGAAAAAACCAAAAATGGCCCAACTTGGTGGTTGGCTCACCAAGCCAACTCATCGAGTTGGATCCGAGCTCTTTTTGGCCCACTACAACTGAGCTGATTCCTTACCACCGAACAACTCCCATCAAGCTTCTTTTCATTCTTGCCGAGCTCTACACAACCGGGACCATTGAATTATCCACTAAGCTCGTTTTGTAATGCACCGAGCTTACCTTGAATCGAGCTCACCTTAAACTCTACATGAGCTCACGTAGAATTGAGCTCACCTCTTCACCAAGATCTCCTCTCCAACTGTGTTAGTTTGTCTCGGCCAACTCCATATCATCCACGTAATCGAGATCCCCTCACAAACTCACAAACAAGCTCTTACTCGACATTGAGCTAACACCTACCATCACGAGATTTGCTGAGTTGGTTGGCTCTTCTATGTAGCTTCTCATGACTTGGTTCCATCTTACAATGCGGCTCCTCAACCTACTTCTAATGCTCATTGCCATGCTCGGGCTTGCAAACCGAGATTCCCTCCATTGCCACAACTACCAAGTGAGCTCCCTCACATCAAGTTGAACACTCTTTTCCTCACCACATCCAAACCAATGAGCTCGAGCTCCTTCTGCTTCCTTATGACCGAGCTCCTTTTCCAAGATTTCAGAGAGAGATTTCCACTGATCTTCAAACTGAGCTCCATGTAGAATCAAGATGCTCCATCAACTCTGAGCTCCATGATTGACTCGAGCTTCTTCTCATTCACCTATACCACCTTGAGCTCATCACACTCATTCCCTGGCAAGCTTCACCTCCAAGTCCAACGCCATCAAGATGACCTAAGCCAAGATCTTGTAGATATAAAGGCCTCACTGAGCTCACTCATCACAACTCCATCCCTAACTCAAGCATGTCACATTCTCTTTCTCGGTCTTCTTCGCTTACCACGTGAGCTTGGAATCATCAAAATATTTTACAATTTGTATTCTCTACAAGGGATTCGGTCACCACCTGAGCCACCGAGCTCCATTCTTCATTACATCAACCAATCCATTTCCTACATATTGAGCTCCTTTGACCCCACGTTTTCCTCTAATCATCATGCATTGGTCAATACCGACTCATACCTTGACTCAATTGTTTCTTCGTAGCATCCCACATGAACTCACCCTTCACTGAAATGTGTCACACCAACGTACCACTAACATCCACTGCTCCCGCACCATTCAAGACTTGACTCAAACCTCTTGAATAAAATCTGACCTATCACCTCCCTCATAACTCGGCACATGATTCATACCTTCTTGACCAACTCAACCACACCGGACTTTAGAGATCGAACTTCTCATCTATGTAGACCTCTCAATACCCAAAATCTCCAAACCCTGAAATTCCAAAACTCTAAATTTTGGAGTTTTAGAGTTTTGGGCTTCAAGAGGTATCCAACTTGCTCAATGCCATCGAACCTAAAAAAAATTGAAAATCCGAAAGTGAATTTTCCAAAAAGGATCTCCAAAATGAAAACTCTGAAAAACCTAACTTAGCTCATCCTACCTCGTTTCCTCTCTCGTTATGAATGAATTCACCAAACTTTACACTAAGCCATCTGCCCAAACATTCTTCCTGAGGTCTCGTTTGCATCAATGACCAGTTCTCTAAGCTCAAGATCTCATTCGTGTATGTACAGATGACTTGACCTGTGTGCATGGATCCTACAATGGGCTTGAACCAGACATCTCTTTATGTCCTGTGATGATCCCCATAAGTTCTTATGTTTAGAGCTTCAAGGTGAGACGAAGCTTCCTCATAGCAGGCTCGAACACTCAATTTTCATCGTGCCCCTGTAGGATGAGCTTGACTTACCAAATTTTCTTCTGTCCTCAGCCTAATGCATTAAGCTGAGCCATTTTGTGTTAAAACTAGGCTTTACAAGCTCCTTTGCTATATCTCGGTCCAAACATTCATTGATATCCTTCTTCCAATGCTCGTCGCCTCTGTAAATTTTATTTCATTTTCTACCTGAGCTTAGCTTGATTCGGGTTAGGGTTCACCTCATGAACACCACTACTACGAGCTTCCTCAAAACACCAAAACAAACTTCCTGGTGCTAACTGAGCTCATTTCTACATAGTCAAATCCTTCACAAATCCACCGAGCTCCACCACACAACTCTAAGATGAAACTGATGAGTTACTCCTCTTGAGTGCATTTCTTTGGACTTTGATCGCGGCTTCTTCATGCAATACCCATGCATTACTCGATTCAATGGTCCTGTAACTTCATAGTCTCAACATTAAGAAATGTGTAAACAATTGGAGCCCTTGCTTATGTGTGTGACAAATCCAATTTGTGACTGAGCTTGGTTTTTGTCTTCCAACTCCTAGAAACCCTACCACATCCGAGTTGTACACCACCCTTCCTCCGAGTAGTGAGCACCTTAACTCACTGAGCCATCCACAAGCTTACTCGAGCTAATACAACAACTTGGCCCTCTTATATGATACCGAGCTCACATTTGAGTATTCCACCGAGTTTTCCTATGTCACACCTAGCATCAATGCTACAAGATCCAATTAGGTATTTTATTCACTTGAAGATTTCTTACACCTTTGTGATGAGAATGATCCCTTTTAAATATAATTTATCATTTTTATTATCTAACCAAGAGGTGAGTCCACTAGGGATGATTTTCCCATTCGAGACCAACTTGAACCTTCAAGACATGGAAAGAAGGAACAATCCCAGAAGATCCCGAAACAACATACAAGGCTCTCAAGGCTTGTAACCTCATTGTCCATTTTTTCTTAAGGGGGCAAAAATTGACACATTTTTGGTGACCTCTCGGGGATGCTTGCCTGCTAAGCATGATTCTAGTAGCCTTGTATATCCATTGGCATGGAGTCAATATTGGAATCCTGAAGAAATTTGATCCTCTCTGATATATCCCAAAGTCTCCTTGAGCATTTCCAATCTTGGACCTCCCGAAATGCTAAGCATGAAATATATTGAATTTGTTGAATGCTTGACATCTATGGAACACTACAGAATTTTGACTAAAGTAGATCATGAAACTCTTATGGAAACCTTGAACCTTTCTTCTCCTTGACACCTTCCAATGATGCAACAATGTACAACACAAGAGCGAAAAAGG
Source organism: Taxus wallichiana var. yunnanensis (assembly GCA_018340775.1). Taxonomy (NCBI): domain Eukaryota; kingdom Viridiplantae; phylum Streptophyta; class Pinopsida; order Cupressales; family Taxaceae; genus Taxus; species Taxus wallichiana. The sequence continues at coordinate 323,963,093 of CM031238.1, read as the reverse complement.
AAAACAAAACACACTGAAACTGAAAACCATACATGCCCCAATTAAAACATGCAGGGTGTGAAATGCACTTATTCTGCTGAAAGTAAACCTATACTACCCTACACTAACTAGAAGCACGGGTAAGATAAACAAACCCTGCAACTGGTTGTGCAAAATAGCTCCCTTTCCTCACAATGGATTGCCATGAAAATGATGTGACAATGGACATGGCTGAGAATGAGAGTGAGAAACTGAAATGAGCCCAATTCCCCACTTGGTCCACTAAGGTATCAACTGGAAAGAGAAATAATTCCTCTTTTAGTTGCTCTGCATTTGTCCCTGTAGAAGAATTGCAGTTGATCTTCATAATTTTGAAACTCATCCTCACATTCTAAAGTGAATGTGACTGGTTCTGGATTCTTTTCTAGATTCAATGAAGCTAGGTACCTGATAGGACATGGTCTAACCCATTGAATATGCCTTCTACTATAAACTTCAATTTTGACAAGAAAGTCTACCAGAAGACTTCCTTGAAAAGAATGATGATCCATGAGCTAACTTTTCTCCTGTTTACCATCTAAAAAACTGATCTTCCACCCGTGTGAATGGTATGAAAGTGATATCCTGTTCTTTACTTTTCCCTTCTTTGACAACAAGGAGTTCCTCCATGACATGTAGCCACTTTGGACCACTTACAACCTCAAATGAAGTTATCAGAAAGATACTGCAAGTGTTTGAAGCATACTAATCATATAGGAGTTCCAATTTCATCTGAAAAAAAAATTGTTCTGCATCTCTAACCTTCTCATCCCACATAAAACCTGCAAGATCAAATTCTTTCACCTATTGTTTTTGAGGAAAATTAAGGAAAGCATGACCTCCTTGGTTTTCTTCCACCATTACTTGTTCATCAAACAAATCTGACTCCACAATTGAGAGAAAGAAACTCCCAATAATGTCATCTTCGCCCAAAGCCTCGAATTTGACTTAGTTTCTCCTACATGCTCCTCTCTTTCTTCATTCAATGAATGTTGTAGAAGATCCAATTCTTCCAATTCAAATTCAAGAGGATAACTTGAAACTAGTTGTGGTCCTTGAGTATTTCCTTGCATAGCACTAGACAACTTACATTGAAGGCTAGATAATGGAATAACAGAAATGGGTATTTCTATAGGCTCTTTTGCATCCAAATACTCCTCCAAATCTAATGAGAAAAACTTTCTTCTTTTCTCGTGGTCGTGCAAAGGGTTCAACCTCCCTTATGATGTTTCCAAAATTAGCAGTTGATTCTCCATGACCTTCCTCATCTTCAAACATAAAATTTTCAAGATCAAATTCATCTAAGAAAACATAGTTTTGAAAAGATGAAGAAGGGGAAGAATTTGAAACTTCTTGCATGGTATAATCTACACTTGAAACTTCGAGTCCATCATGGAAAGAATCCCGATATGGTCTATTGTGGCATTTGATGATGATATTGGAAAGTTGCTACAATGCTCCATACATGCAAAAACTTCTTGACATGATTGAAAAGTAGGATCATTGCTCTCATAAAAAACACCTTGTACACTTGAGAGTCCTTATTCTTCAAATTTCACACACTCTTCGATTACTACTTTTCCACCTTTGGTGATTGAAACTTTTCTGATGGAATTGAGACAATATGAATACTACATTCTGAATAGGTATATGGATGGTCCTCCTTGTTCAGGTATATATTTGTTTCTGGTAAAAAACTTGTTTATTCCACTTGTTCTTGAGCCTCAACTTCTGCAGAAGATTTAGTCAGGAATGAATTTTACTTGATGTTAAGTTTTACGGCCCATTTCTTCAGATTATCTACATTATCTCCTTTTCTATTATCTTCGATCATATACTCATCCCTTTTTCTTATTTCTTGACAATGCTCCTCCCAAAATGGATTTGGGACTATAATAGGAGGGGCGGGTTGGGATTCAACTGATTCCCTCATAGTTTGAGGAACAGATTCATTCTCTTGTCTTGATGGATTTTGTAGAAAAGAGGGAACTTTAGAAGGATGAGGCATGGAAGATTCATGATGGAATGGAGGGATAGATGATGAAGTATTAAATTCCACCTCAGGGGTAGTAACTGGAAGTTCAGGACCATGCAACTCAAATTATAATTGCATGGATGGAAATACGGGAAGAGGGTTGTAAGGTGGTAATGCAAGGACCTCCCATTGATAGGATTGACTAACATTACATTCATGAATGTCCCTTTTCTTGATCCATTCTCCAACTTGAGTCATCATCTTGATTATGAAGTGAAGCTTTTTTTGAGGATTAAGCTCACATGGTATAGGGCCAGTCCATGGGTATGGAATGTTGAAGCCAATCTAGGATGCCTTTGTCATTTCATTGATTCTTATTTGTATCATGTTATACTCCAACTCTTGAACCCTCTTTTGTAAATTATATTCTTAAGGTTTACAATAGATCCCAAAACTTGCATGTCATTGTTATTCGATAGCCCCCTAGTCTAGTGGATGACCAAAATGATCTTTATCTTTCTCATGGGGGCATGCATGCTCAAACTGTTATTCATCATGAAACTAGTTTGGAGGTAAATTATAATAGCCTGAAGATGAAAAGAACTACCGCTACTGTAAGTGGGAATCCCATTTTATAAATTAAGTCATGATGGGATGGCCTCATGAATAGAAATATGTTAAAGAAAAACTTGATGAGAATGGATAAAACTAAAATTCTGCAACACAGGAAGTGGGTCACTTTGACCAATGGAGTCACTAGTTGTGCTTGGGTATGCCTCACAAGGCTGAAATTTCACTAAGAGCACAACATTATGAAATTAAGTAATGTTGCAACGAGTGATGTTGAGATGCCTCTTTTCCTTCTCCTTGAAGGAGACAAGGAATGTTCGATATGTTGATGATTTTATTTGAATAATCTCTTGTTTGAATTCTTTACATAAGTGAATATAATGAAACATGAAATCTATAGAGATAGATTTTCAGGTACTTTGATGAGGAGAAGTACCAACTGTTTGTCCCATTGGGCATGCCAAAAATGGTTGACACCAAATCACATCATGAACCCTCGAATGGCACGAAAATGAATCATGACATTCGGTGTGATTAGGACACATGGGACCACCTCTCAAGTTGTGGTACTTGGGCTCGAGGTGAACCTTCAGAGAAGGATGGCTTCCTCTTCCTAAACTAAACACAACACTACTTCTAATGCAAGATAAAAAGGCTATATGATCGATGAAATGTTAGCATAGGATTAGATATCCTTTTTATCTTACATTAGAAGTAGTGTTGTGTTTATTTTAGGAAGAGGAATCTAGCCTTCTCCAAAGGTTCACCTCAAGCCCAAGTCTCATAGCTTGAGAGGTGGTACCATGTGTCCCAATCACACCGAATGTCATGATTCATTTTTAGGCCATTAATAGGGTGCGATGATTTGGTGACAATAGGAATTAATTCATTCTTATCTCTTACTCCGCCAACTTTGGCATGGGAATTTGGGAAAAGATAGGGGAGGATGCGTTAGCATCTCCACCGAGCTTAGTTGCATGTAAAAATTTAAAAGTAGACACTACTAAATGTGGAGATGGTGCAGTGGCATGGAAAATGGAGGGAACTATCAGTCTTTTGCATTTAATATTTTTGAACTTGGAAAAATAGCCTAGGGAAAAATACATGAGGGGTTTTGCATGGTTGTTTTGTTCTTTGGTTCATTTTCAAGCTCGAGCTCTGCATGATGTTTTCTATTCATTGAATCTCCAGTTCGACTCTTGCTTGACTAGTTATTTTTGCATTACATGGAGCTATTTTTGGACTCTGTAAAAGCTATAAGAAGATGTTAAATTACTGGAAGTTGGTTGACGTTGCTTGGAGAAGAAGAGGTTGTTGAAGTGTTGCTTGGAAATATTCTGCAAATCAAGGAGAAGCTCTATCAAGCATGATAGGCTCTACCCATTAAGTTGTTTTTCTTTTACTTAAGTGTCTTCATTAAAAGAACTCTGCTCTTGGAAACAATATGGATTTTTTTGTTGATATGATCTCTCTACTTGTGATTTTGTGATTTTTTTATGTATGCTTATCGACCATGTTGAAATAATGATATGGGTCTCATTTTTCTTGATTTGGTCTGTTGGATTATGCTTAATCTTTCAAGTACAATTTTGAGATGAATTAAAAAATGTAATAGATCATTCTTGAAATATATGCAACCTTGTTTGGTCTACTTGAGTTGAGTAGGAAGCTTGGGTTACATTAAAATTGTGGAACTTGCCTTAACATAACTTTTTTTTGCATGATAGAAAAATGTAGGTAATAAACTATTTTATTATACCTTGGCTTTTCTTGAACCTTTCTTGATTTTTCAAGAGAAAGGATCTCTTCAATAATTTTCAAATCTCGGTATTATTATGTTTCTTCTATTCAAAGATATCGATTTCAGAATTTAGGGGAATAATTTTTGGAAATTGTTTAGAAAATAGTTTATCACTCCAAGGAGTTGTTAAGTCATTCAATTGTATGTTTAATCTTATAATGGATACTTCTTTTTCTTTGTTGGAAATGTTTAGTTGTTTTAAATACTTGATTTCTTTTTGGAAGACCGTAAGGAGTATGTAATACTTGTTTTTCTCCTATTTCGTGGGGTCTTGTATAACCTGCGAATGTATGCATATGATGCTAAGAGTGGAAACCTCTCCAAGTATTAATGATTTGTGCAATGAGTGGATTTTCATCTTTAACTTAACAAGGCCCCTTGTCTTCGAGAGGATATTGTATGTTAACCTATTTCTAGTCTTTGGACTTTCAAAATTGGTTTCAATTCACTTTTATACTAAGGTAAGTGTAGCTCCATTGAAAATAAATTTATGTTCTTGGCTTAGTGGTATTTTTATTCATTAGTATCATCTTGTGAGCATATAAATTTTTGGAAGTCTGCTATAGAATTATCCTCCTATAATATCCTCCTTTTCTTTCTGAACTAGGGAAAATGAATTTCTTACTAGCTTCAAGTTATTGCGTCAACCAATACCATATCATTTATTGTTGTTGGGTAAAATGTGAACGTTGTTCATATTTATGACTTCTTGGGACTATTATCATTCAATTCAATCCATATTCCATCCTCTGTTTGGAATTTTGGTTAAGGACGATAGATCGGACTTATCTCGTTATGTTCTTTTTTAATCTTGTTCTCTTTCTAAACATGCTTAGATCTTTGAGTGAATAATCTCTCTCTCCTTTGATTTTCCTTTTGTTTCAATCTTGATGAGGAGTTGTCCAGTTTGGTCTATTTTTAATGCCTTCATTGGGATTTGCTTGAAGAATTAAGTCTAGTTGTGATAGGACAGTTAAGCTGAAGCAAAGGTTACTTAGAAGGATTGTTGTGTTTGGTTGGAAACTATTATGAGTAAGTCTTTTTTTTGGAGAAAAATATTGGAGTGGTTGAAGGAGCTGAAGTTGATTGTTAAATCTCATTATTCTACTCTTTTGACTTAAACATTGGTAATGATGTATCTCTTTGGGGATTGTGTGCTTAGTTCCAATTGCATGTCAAATTGATCTCTCCTTTGTTGAAATCTATTTAGTGTTGAACTTGAACTTAAATTGGTTTCTAATTCTGAATTTGAGTTATAGGATTCTTAAATTAGAAACTCTTTCCAAGTTAAAATGTTGTGACCATCCTAAACTTAATCCTATGTTTTGAGTTGATCTTGGCATCCCAGATTTAAGATGAATTTAGGTGGATAAAAATGTTGGAATGGAAATACTATTGTTCAATCTAATGCTAAACTATTCCTAAGAAATTGTAGGGATAGTTATCTTCTCAGGTTAAATAGGAATAATTGAGAAGTGAATCATGTAAAACAATATATGAAAGGAAAATTGTGTTTTTGATGAAATAGTACTTATCTGGAATATTGTTTTAATTCTTTTTATGTAAAACAATAGTATGAAAGTTGAAGTTGTTTATATCATGAATTATTCTTAATTATGATATGGTTTACCATCTGCTCTCTCTCTCTCTCTCTCATTTGTGAATGGTGATTTCTTTTGTTATGTCTTTCTATATTGCTCTAGACTATTTCATAACAACAGAGTTCTCTTTATGAAATAGTTAGCTAAAGGCACATTGTTTTAATGTTTAGTGCTTATCATGCTCAGTTCAATGAACTGACCCATGCTAGAAATTTTGTAGATGGACCTCATAAGTGATGAAAGGAGAAAATATATTTAGGATGTTACATTTTTATCAAAGAGACTGGATCTTTTATGATGAAATATGTATCATTATTGAGATGTATTTGTTGGAAAAGAAAGTTGTACTTGTAATTGATCTTTTTGTTGTTGTTTGACACTAGAAATGTCTAAAGTGTTTGGACTTATAATGTATGAATACCCTTTTGATGAATGAAAGAGTTGTGGGTTTTTTTGAACTTGATGAGTAATATTTTTGGGTATTCTGTGAATGAAATGATAAGCTTATCTCTATATTATATATATATATATATATAAGTAATATACCCTCTTGGGTTGGTTTAAAATGAATAGAGGTTAAGGGTACTAAATGTACTACCCTCTTAATTAAATGCAACTTATTAAAGTTGACATACGTGATTGGACATTCAACTAGATCACTATGGCTATACTAAAACAAATGTTTGTGGGTAAATAAAACCATGATGATAACTTGTAAAATACTATGGGGTTATAAATGAACATTAATCCTTTATAAGAAAAAGGGAAGGCAGCTTCCCTATAATGATTATTAGACTATTATTTTTAAGACCTCTTGGAAATAAATCTGAATGTTATCTTTGATAGTGGAAGGTGTGCTTCCTCTTGATGAGTTCCTTAACTAGAATAGGAATGTAGAAAAAGGAAATTAAAAGGGATTAGACTTCATTCCATTGAAGTCTAATATAAAAAGACTTGATCTGAACTTATGTAAGCTAAGGCTTGGGTAGGTGAGTAAATAACAACATTGTTATGTATGTTGAATCTATTATGTGAAACATAAATTAAAATGTTAATGGATTAAAAATCAAAAACTTATGAAATGGTTAGGAGGCAGATGTATCTGCATACCAACTCTAATTGTAATTTTTACTTGTAACCCTAATGGTTAATGAACCTAGTTGTTCAAGTAGGGCTATTGTAATTAACCCTTAATAAGGAAAATTTAATAAGTCATTAACTTCTTTCTATGATATGTTCATCTAGATGAGGAGAACTCAGTCGGATGTTGGCACATGCCAACTGTAGTATAGTACCTTTGTGAAGACTTGGGTCTTCATGAGGATATTGTGTTGTAGTTGACATGTTGCAACACCCTTCAGAGTTTAATCATCTAGATCTACATAAATTTGACTTGGTCACAGTTCTACCCTAGGTAGAGTTAGGGGTATGATCTAGTGTTGGGGTCAACTCACGATGACTTAGGGTAACTAGACACATGCAATCGACTTAGGTCAATTGGGTATGTCTATGTACCCTTAGTCACCACAAGTAGTCCTCCACACTAGACTATGTTGCTAACCTTGGCTAGGGTTAAACCTTGAACAAGTGGTGACTGGACAGAGTCAGTGAAGACCATTCTAGATAATAGATGAAGTGGGGTGAAGGACATATTCTATTTAACAAGTATGTTTTCTAGGAATATAAACATGAACATTATGTTTTAAAATCTTTGGCCAAAGTATCGCAAGTTGTTGGTTATGTTTTCCTATGTCACCTATTTTAAGAAGTGGGATTTCAAATGAATATTGGTAACAGATATTCTAGATAGGCCTCTTAAAAAGAACACTTAATACCCCGAAAAGGGTAAGGAACCAAGTATACTTAGTATACAAATCATTAAGTTAACATGAGAGATTGGTATGATATCAAGTCATGGAATGAGAGATCGGTGTTCCACTAAGTCATTTATAGTTGCATATGGTTTTCTGTTATGAGATTGATTGGATTAGAATGTGTGTTCTAAATTATGATTATTTAGAATAGAGAACATTATTAAAAAAATACCTTGTTTATAAAGTCTTAAAATGGGAATGTTACAGGCAACACCATATCTTGTACATAAGTGGTGCCTTTGACTTAGCAAATATTCCACCCAATTTTGAGGATGAAGTATCCTGAAGTAAGATTTTTTATCATCAAAATTATCTCAATCAGTTATGAGATGAAAAATATTCTAGTCGGTATTGACTCCTTCAAAGGATCCAATCAAGTATTTCCTCTTCAGTTGTCACGAATGATTCAAATTTGAACACTTTGATGACTACGCTTTCATTAATGTATCTCCTGAATAGAAATTTTTCACTTTAGTTAGCATTTATTTAAATAGACTTAGTCATTTAGAATAACAAGTTCTCTCTTAACAAAACTAGAACATTTCTAGTATAAAAGAGATTATGTAATCAAATCTAGTGGTTTGATTTTTTTAGTTGTTTTAATTCAAGATTATAACAGAGAATTCTTGATTCAATAAAGATAGCGAATTTAGGGGAATTTTTTTTGTTTGAGTTCAAGTGTTAAACATCATCAAAGGGAAGGGGTGAGGGACACTCCTACCCAACAAAAAGGGATTTTACATTTATTTCCTTTTCGTATTGTGAATGCATTTACTATTCTAGCATTTATTTCATTACTTTAAAGCACTTATGTTTCCATGATCAATAATTTTCCAATTTTGTATTTCATTTTAGTTTTCCTTTTAAGAATTTTCTTTTGTAATCACGGTCGAGTTTGGGAATTTATTAGTTTCTTTTACTAAATTACATATTGCCATATTGTTCCTACTATTCCCTTTGTTGCAAATATCGTGGGCACCTCCCTAGATTAATGAATAATATGATTAAATTACAATCATCAACGATACTAATCAAAGTGAGTACATTTACTTATGCACCTATATCAATCGGTATATTACTCAACAACCATCTATCAACAACTAAATTCGTAGAGTGATCTCTTTATCATATTCAAGACTGTGAGGTGGTAAGTTTGCATGCAATATATGTCTCTCACACTCAACTCCAGTGTATGGTATCTTCTCCCTTAACCATTACCATAACAAAGGAATGATGTTTTCTTGGTGTAGTAACTTACAAACCTCCTTAAAGTCATCAACATATTTATGAGGAAGCTCAATATTTTTATCCTGCTCTAAATTCTCAGAACTTCTCCTTCCAAAGCATTGTATCTCACCCTAAAAATTTCTCATAACCTCCATATTTTACTGATATACTTCCTTTTGATGAGTAGGAACTGGATACTTTGCATATAATACCTCATGTTTTGTAATAACATGATCCTACTTCAGATTCTCACACGTGTGCACCTGACCTCGGTATGGGTAGTCACCAACACATGTCTCGGCTTAGGTCGAGTGCTAACTTTGGCATCCACTGATCTTCCACGTCGTGCGTTGTACTCTAACCAATTCCCACGCCCTTATCCTACTTGTGTTGCTTGCTCATGTGCTCATACAAATCTAGGCATTCGTCAAAATTTTGGTTCTTTCTACACCATGATAAAATAATGTTATAAGGGAATTCACTCCTATAATGATCAAGGGATCCGCATGTATAACAGGTTCCTTGTGGGAATTCACCTCTTCCACCATCATGACCTCAACCTCTGAATCCTCCATGGTAACCTCTATGTATACCACCTCCATAGATCACCCTTCATTTTGATTACGATTATGAGGTTCACCTTATTCCTTAGAATTATTTACAACACTAGTATAATGTACACTAGTCTCAACAATATCATGAATCTGTTCAATCAAACTACAATTTTCTATATCATGAGTGGTAGACTTACAAATATTACAATAACAAGACATGTTCTTTCTTATCTTTACGCAAATGCAACAGGGGAACCTACTTTGGTCATGATCCAAATGATAGATCTCATAATCTAGCAACATGGCATGCACTAATTTATGAGGGAAACTATCCTTAGTATGTCCTTCCACCTCACAATCCATACACCAAATACCACTATGTGTCTCATGAGCTGAATTGGATGACAATGTTTCCAACTGTTTTTCCATGAATGCAATATGTGCCTCCAAGAATGGGATAGCACTAGTGTCTACGCTTCCAACTACCTCAAAGTTTTGAGATACCTCAAGTGCCTCATGTGGATCTCAGAAGGTTTTACGTGAGAGAAACCTTCTGAAAGGTGTGCTCAATCCTACAATAAACCACCGAGCATAAATTTGACTATGATGGATATAATAAGAGAACTTGGATAAAAATTCTTAAACCATGCATCATACTCCCTTACAATTTCAGCCATGCCTTGTTTGATGTCCTTTTCCACAGGGAACTAAAACTTAGTAACCTATGGACATGCACTTACCATAATTTGAACTAGTGATCTATAGTGCGTGTCCAAGCCAAATCAGCATCATGCGAGTTTGGTAATCTTCCTGAGTCTATACAATTGTTCTATACCTCAAATTTTGCATTGAAACATATGCTACCAGCCACTCATACAACTTTATAGGAAAACATGAAAATAACATCTCACAGAGCTCATGATGCATATTCTCATCAACCCATGCACGTGCATCAAATTTAAGTCTCATGTTAAATATATGACCAAACTCTTCTTCTAAATCATCAATCTAACTTTCAATGTTGGAACAATTCAATTGATATGTCTTCATCATGTAATATCCTTGTTATAACTTGAAAAGATGTCCCAGAAATGGAACCAAAATGTAGTCTTTTATTTTACCAAACAGCCCAAGGTGAGTGACATATCACTCAGGAAAACCTGAGCTCTCGCCCAAACTGCGAAAGGGTACTATGTCCCTCTTTTATGGCAGCTTTGGTAAGGAGTTAACATGATAAACACACATATAATCTAGATCCATAATATCTATTCAAAATTAAATCATAACTAGATCTAGATCACAACCATATGTAAGAATAAACTAAACAAGTATCAAGATCAGATCTACTAGACAAGATCAAGAAATAGATAAGTCAATAACCAATTTCCAACCACATAGATCCATTGTATTAATCACTGTAGATCACAGAAGCTAACTACATACATAAGATTATCATCATAGGTCACGTATACCCATAAAATAGTAGCATAACCTTACTAAAATTTGTCTCTACCAAACCATTCAAATCAATACATATTTATAAGTAGTGGGGACTTTCCCTTCACTACTTATGCATTCTCCAAAAATAGCCTCGCATGTTATAAATAACCATGTGTGTGTTACAAGCCAACTACAAGAACATGCAATCTCACTAATAATAGATTATCTTCTAATATAAATTATAGATCTAATCCTATTAATAGCCTAATCCCTACATGACGTTTTAACTTCCTTCGCATGAGATCTATCTCAAAATAGAATTTTCTTGAACTACAAGTCTTCATGTTCTATTCTTATCTCCAAAACCTTGTTTTTTTCTATTCCAACCCTTTATTCTTCCAATATTTCTTGGGGCTCAAAATGTGGCTAAGTTTGGAATAAACTTTATCCAGCGCGAGCCTTCACGCGTTGTTTGGATTACTCTCATGTGTGCCTTCACACCTAACTCTCACACATCAAAAACTCTCACTTTGATTATACTTAGTATCATTTTTAGGGTTACAACATGTCCGTAAATAGAAAAATAGTATGTTATAGGTCTAAATTATCTCATCAAGGCAGGGGGAGTTTATTCGATCTTGAATCATTTTCATAAAGTGTCTAGGGGAACTAGAAAGGAAGAATTAGTCATGATTGCAGGTACAATAACAAGGAGAGTGGGTCAAATAATCAACATGACTTCATTATCTTATAAAAGGATTTGTGGATATTGAAGAATTGCTTCACGGTAGTGGTGATTTGCTTGATCCATTCCCATGGCTTGAAATCAAGGTAAGAAGCATAAATTTTATAATTTCTACTAGCAAATGATGGTATAATTATAAGGGGATTTGTAAGGATATGATTCATGTTGTGTATGAGCCTTTATTTATGGTACAAGATGGCCTAAATTACACTTAAAAAGGTGTTTAGAGACCTCAATCCTAAATATTGTGTGTGACTGTTGTATGCAAGAAACAAGTAATTAGATGAGAAAAATTAGTTGAGATGAACCAAGAAAGAGGTAAGCATGGTGTTTTTAGCTCATAATAATTATTTTTGGCATGTATGATTTCTTTTCATAGTCTTACCCAATTATGTTATAGTGTTCCCAAGTTGAGCAAAAAATACAAAACAAAGATTGAGGAAAAACAGATTTGTGTACTTAATTGATGACTTTTGTTGATGTTTCCAACCAAAATATGATCATAAGAGGATGTAAAAGATGAATATCATGTACGTACAACTATGCTTTCTCATTAATTTAAGAAGGGGAAGAATTTCTAGGTAGATTTCCATCAATGACAAAAGGGGATATTGTTGGTATGTTGAGTTTAGGTGTTGTCAATTATGTAATAGCTTATTAATGAAAAAGAGGATGGTGGAGATATTATAGAAGGTTCTTAGTAGGATGATGACATGGATATTAAGTTTGTTTCATCGTTATATGAGTCAATAATGTGAGAATGGCTTGGTCTATCAAACCTAATCAGGTGACCTAGCTAGCATAGGTGTTAGAGAATAGTGGATGGAGCTACATGGTGACTTGAGAATCATGTTAGAAGCATAGTGATCAAGGATGAAGAGTGTAGAGAGACTCACATTAGTTTGAGTGAAGGTACGGGTGGAGGAATCAGTTATATATGTTCATCTAGACATAGTTTAGGTGATTGGAGGCCAAATGAAACATGAGAATGAGGTATAGATCCATGTGAGATCTTATAGGAATGAAAGGGTGTGATAAATTATGTCTCAAGTGTGTTATGGAATTTTGGAGAGGTTTCATGATAAGCTATGAGGTTCTTCTACTATGACCTAGCTAAAACCATGCAAATGAGATGGGATATGGAGATGCGAGACCTATTTAAGTGAACTTTATTATTATATATAGTGAAAAGGGGATTTCTAGAGGTTTTATAAATATTTCAATTCATGATGAAGAATACTTTGCAAGTTATGATGTTTTAGGTGCAACAGGGTCTAAGAAAGGGTGATTTCCAGATTGATTTGCAACGTATTATGTTCATTGTGGATTGTGTGCTTTGCATGGGACCTTGTGGCTTGCAATGCTGTTTTTAAATTGAGATAAGATAATTTCAAAAAAATAATGGAGTAGTTTCATTTTCACATTTTTATGAACGAATGTTAAGAAGGTAAAGTACTTTTTATGAGTTTCAAACCCTAGGTTGAAAGCGGTAGGAGAGATATTCTTAGTAAGTTCACATAATTTATTGTTATTGATAGTAATATTATTGGAGGTTATGAGGAATCCTCCATATTTCCATAGTAAAGTTATGATAGAGAATGTGATAATTTGTGGACCCCACTCAAACAAGAATGTTTCTAAAGATGTTCAGTTTGTGGAAAAGTTGTCTAAAGAAGGTATGGAATAAATTGATTTTTTTAGCATGGTATTTGTACTATGTTTACGTGATAGTTTCAGATCATGGTTGAAGTCCTAGAGAAAAAAGTATGCCCTATTCATGAAGATCTGGTCTTTGAGCTCAAAAAGGGCATTTGTGAGCAGTTTCGAGAGATTGGGCTGGTTGAAGGTATTCCACTTAGATTTGAAAGAAAATTTAAATTTTTATGTAAATTATATTAATAAATATTTTTAATTGTATATGTTTTGTCTCTTTATGATGAGGTTTGATAGGTCAACCAACTAATTTTGTGAAGAGAAATGTTGTTTGTTTTCAGGATAGGATTGCTCTAGCTAGAAGATGGAGGTAGAAGACACATGTTTTGGATTAGTTGATGATTGATATATATTGGAGAGTAAATATGGATAAAAAATTTCCACAATGAAGAAATTTATAGGTATTGAAAGTGGCAGTAAGGGTGAAAACTAGTTGAGTTTCCAAAACTACTTTTTGTGCAAACTTAGTTTAGTGAAGAGGAAAGTGAGTGTGGTTTGCATTTTTGGATGTTTCATGTTCTATAGAAAAAATGTATGTGTTATAAAATTAAGTGGATTTATAATGAGTGGTTACATGGCATATTTTAGGTGCTATGGTATGATCTATAGGTTCATATTTGAAGACTAGTTCTTGGAAACAACTATTTTGAGAAGGATATGAGCCTTCTTGGTAGGGTTATGAATAATTTGATTGGTACAAGTTAATTTATGACCATGGATGATTTTTTTATGTATTATTTGACATGTTTTATTCCTTTTAAGTCTTGTAAAATAATTTATAATGAGTTTGGAGGTCTTTGATGAGTTAGGTGATGGGGTTTTGAGCAATTTTTGATCTTGTTTGATGTCTTCAAGCATGATCAACATAAATGGGTCTACATTATGAGTTTTTATGAATTAATTCTTATGATGTTATGTTATATTTTTTATATATTGGTGTAGGACTGATTTATGTTAGTTTTTTGAGTTGAGTAGGGTATAAAGCAAGTGTTTTGGGTTCAAATTTAAACAAGTGAATTAAGAGGGAAAATTTTGAGGTGCTTGAGAGAGTGTAAGTGATGATAGGGAATAAAATAAGAGCTGATGAAGTTTTAAAATTTCTAAAGAGTGTTATAGAGCATGTGTGTAAGGTTTTGAAGCCAAATCAGGTCATGAAAGTGTGAGTTAGAGCGAGTTGAAGGAGAGAGGATTTGAAGAGGTTTTCAAGGTGTGTGAACTGAATTATTGATCTCCATCGGTTGTGTGAAACAATACATTATATATATTCATCACAAGGTGGTTGAGTGGGTGCTTGATCATCTTAATGGGTTGTATCCTCCTTGTGGATTTAGTACTTCACTAAACTATGGGCTAGTGCTCCTTGTAGGGTTGGTGCTCTACTAAACTAGGGGTTGGTGCTCCTTGTGAAGTTGGTACTTCACTAAATAATTTTTATTTGAGTAATATAATCATATTTTTCATTGGTTTTCTTCCCTTTGATGTTTTCCCACTTATATCTTGTGTTCTTGTGTCTCTTTCATGGTTATGATCATTTGAATGAATGTTAAGCACACATTAATGTATGGTTGAATGGTTTATGGTTTAAGAAAGTAAATCTGAATTGTTTACAAAAATTTAAGACTGAATCACCACCCTCTCATTCTATTGTACTTCCAACACTTTTTGTAACAAGGAAGGGCACACTGGAAAAACCCTCTATTTACCTATTATCTAAAAAAATTCTCTAAATCCTTGAAGTTAAAAATAATTATCCAAAATATAGCAAGATGATTATTTTGACAATGGGCCATATTGGAGATCCATTTTTACCCAAACCCACACCTGTAAAACTATCACACACTGTATAAGAAATTAAATTTTAAGTCCCAAAATAGAGACACAATTTTCCATAGTTTTGATTGAATATTTTTTCTCTCTTTAATCATATTTTACTAAGTTTATGAAAAAAATTGATGAGAGGTAAAAGAGGGTTGAGGGGACCCTACCCCATACATAGTATGCAAGATCAAAAGAAAAGGGCCAAGGGAGTATCCATTGAAGCCCCTATAGTACCAAGAACCAAAACTATAAAGCTATAAACAAGAACATCAACCTAAAAGCCCAAAGTAAAATAACTAACAACAGGGGCCATGGAACTAACAGCAAGACACAAAAAAATGAAACCATACATACAGAAAGGCTTATAAGCCATCATTCATTAATCATATCTCCCACCATGTGTATGCACCCATTCCATTCCTTGACCAAACCAGCAATAGTTGATTTCCGAACTAGTAATCTGGTTCATCTATCTCCACTTTAGGTCAAGACCCATCCTTTTCTCTATTATTCACAATTTCAATGGAATGGATTATCTCAGCAAGGATTGTAAGGTGGTGAATTGTTATTTTGACATTGAGGAAATGAACATCTCTTATCTGTAGAATAATCTCCTTCATTTTTCAGCATATCATTCTCCACGACCAAGTACCTCTCATTTGCATTCTTTAATTGTTCACTAAGAAAAATAGACGTGAGTTTCTCAACTTTTCCTATAGTTCCCTCAAATCTATGGTCACCATGCTTATCTTATGTCTATTGATGTCAGTATCAACCTACAATTTTCAAACTCTCTCATGAAAACATTCAATTTGACCCGTATCCGGGCTTTGAACAAGTTCTTCTGAGTAGTTTTGAGAGCGTGCAAACTCTCAATAGCCTCCTCCATGTTTTTGGATATTTTTCCCTCAGATTTCTTTGGATCTTTCCCACCTCCAGCTCCTCACTATTGTTAGAGTGCTAAGCTTCCTCATCCTATTGTTCCCCTGAATCATAGATAACTTCCAAGTTCTCCTAAGGCTCTAAATCCCCACTCTCCTGCCTCAGCTTCTTAACACTTTCTTTGGCCAAATGAGACCTGGTTCTTTTAGCCACCAATTTCCCCATTTCCTCCATACTAGGAGTAGCCACATTAGCTTCCAAGATCTCTTTTTCCCCTAAATAGTCTTGATTTGGGTTTCCAGAAGCCCCAAATTTTTCATTTTTTCTAATGAGGGGAGTACCCATCTTAAGCATGGATTTGATGAGACCTTGATGTAAAGGAAGGGTAAAATTTCCTTTCTCGACCTAAGCTATAGAATTATTCAAAGAAAGATATATAAAATTAGGAAATTTTAGGGCATGTTATTTCTAACATGATTCAGCATAGGAAAGTGATACCCATAAATCACTTTATATCTCCCTTCCAGAGTAATATACACCATGATTAACTAAGCTATTTCATTGAAATGCTGAGGCAAGTCCTCTATAGCATAACCATTATGAAGAGTATTAGGCACACCCTTACCTTGCATGAAGCATTCAATCTCCTGACTATAGTTTGACTTGGTCTTGAAGGTACATTTTCATTCTTGAGACAAGCCTGACACTTTTTCTATAAACTTCGAGTGAGATTGTGAATGAGAAGTTCCCAACCTAAACATGGCCTTCCTTCCAAGTTTTAACAACTGCTTCACTCATTTTTTCATCAAACCCATCAAATATTTTGAAATTTTTAACAGACCAGCCTTATCAAGCAACTCCTCCACTTCTTTTGACATTTTCGGGACCTTGCTAGGTTCAGTTCTCACTAAATCACCTCCCATTTTTCTTCTGTAACTCTTCTTCCTACAATGGAAATGCAAACCCTTTCGGTAGCTACTTTTACCATGCTTTTGAAATGATTCAAAATTATGTGGGGATCTGCCCAAACCATGGATTGATAGGAAATAATGGTTGGCATGAGTCTAGGATTCATAATATCTAGGTGTGTCACCCAGGAAGCATAATAACTGTATCCATCCTCATTAAGAATATATGTTATTAGGGACACATTCCCCTTCAAGAATGTGTATGAAGTTAGCTTCCAAATTTTTTTAGTTCACAACCACATTTAAATCCATAGCTTCAACCCCTTGTTATCCAATAAATCAGCAAGTTTATTTCCTTCACGGTAAATGTGTTGGAAATATATTTCACTATTGAAAATCCTCATGTTCCTTTCTTTCCATATTTCCCACCACAAATGTCCAAGGCTCATTATCCATAGGTTTTTATCCCTTGATTGATGAAAGGAAATTTCCATTGATTCTAAGAAGATTGGATCTCCTTAGGATTAACCCAGTTAACCAAGAACAAACCCAAAATAGAAGAAAAAATTTGATAAGAAAAGGAGCATTCCAAGAACAAATGATTAACTGTTTCCAAGTTCTCTTCACATAGAACACATCTATTGACCATATGGAAACCTCTTTTGGTGAGGTTATCAACTGTTAGAATATTATTTATCACCATAATCCAACTAAAAACATTGACCTTGGGGGTGATATTCTTGTTCCATATCTTACCAGCTACAAGATCTTCCTCTCTAGTTTCCTCCTCAAAGAATAATGCATAGGCTGATTTAACTGAGAAAATACCATTTTGTTCTCTATGCCACACAATTCTATCTTGTTCCTTGTTGTTAAAAGACACAAATTTTTTAAGAAATCATTGAGGTTAACCATGTGTTCTTTAAGTTCCTTCCTATCCAATTCTATGTGCTTCCAAGTTTGAAAGCTCTCATGATTATCCATATAATTGTGTATTTTTCCCCCATATTTATCTTCTAACAATTTTGAAATTTGGGGAAATTGTCTTCAATCCTAAATTTACCAGCCCATTTGTCAGTCCAAAAGAAGATTTCATTGCCATTACCTATTTTCCATCTATTTCCCTTTGCAACTATTTCCTTTGACCAATTAATAGCTTTCATATACTTGACCCATTGAAGGACACCTGTTTGAATATCCATCATTTATCATTTTTATCCATCCAATATTTTTTCCTTAAAATTCTAGTCCACACCCCATCTTCTTGAGTTAGCCTCCAACCTATTTGCATTAGAAGGGATTTGTTCATTTTAGTCCAATCTCTAAGACCAAGTCCCCCTATCTTCTTAGGTTTACAAACCCTATTCCAAGCCACCAAAGTGGAATTATTTCTTTTCTTTCGGTTCCACTCCATAAGAAACATTTTTGGATATTTTCCATTTTTTCCACTATTATCCTGGGAGTTGATAGAGAGACATTGCATACACCGGGATGCTTTGAAGAGATCTCTTGAGTAAAGTAATTTTCCTAGCCTAAGAAAATAGATTAGTTTTTCATCTTATGAGCTTATTTTCAAATATTTCAATAAGAAAGTTCCATTCACCACTAATAGGTCTTTTATCCCCAAGGGGTATGCCTAAATAAATGGTTGGAAAGGGCTTATAGTCACATTCCATAATTTCAGCTATCTTCTTACATCGACTTTCCAAAGTGTTGAGGAAAAAATAGAGCTTTTCCTATAATTCACCAGCTGTCCCAAAACCTCCATGTAATCATCTAAAATATTTTTAAACTTCTTAGCTTCAGGAATAGACACTTCTCCCACCAAAATAGTTTCATCAACAAAATGTTGATGAGTCACATTATCCATATCCCTTGCTAGAGATATCCCTTTGATGTATCCATTACTAGTTTCCACATTGAGTCTTTTGTTGAGGGATTCTACCATAATTATGAAAATAAAAGGGGAGAGAGGATCCCCTTGCCTTAAACCTTGGGAGCTGGGAAAGAAACCACAAGGGGTACCATTAATAAGAATGGAAAACTAAGCATTTGAAATACAAGCCTTAACTAAACTCTAAAAGGAGACGTCAAAACCAAACTTGTTTAGGATATTATCAAGAAAACTCCACGAAACCCTGTCATAAGCCTTAGCCATATCTAATTTTAGAATCATAACTGCCTTATTGCTAAGTTTAGCCAAATGAATAGTCTCTTTGATTGTAATGATCCCATCTTGAATTTGATGACCCAAAACAAAACCTCCTTGTTGTTCGAAATGATAGAAGGAAGGATCAATTGTAAATGGAGGGAAAGGATTTTCGTGAAAATTTTGTAGGTAGTGTTGCAAAGACTTATAGGTCTAAAGTATTTTAATTCCATGGCGTTACCACATTTCAGAATTAGAGCAAGAAAGGTACAATTCATATCCTTAAGCATATTTTTCTAGTTGAAGAATTCTCTCACAACATTGTAAACATCCTTTTTTATTATATCCCAAAAATGCTAAAAGAAGAAGGCTTGAAACCTGTCAGTCCAGGAAGCCTTATCGGGACTAAGATGTTTGACCATAAATTCAACCTCCTCCATAGAAGGGATCAGCTGAGAGAATCTTATTATCTTCTAGAGAAACCATAGAAGGAATGCAATTTAGAAAATCCTACTCTTTGGCCAAATTAGGAACACAATGATTAGTGAGAAGGTTTTTAAAGAAAGATATAGCCTCTTCATTTATTTCATCCTTATCTTCCAAGAGGTTTCCTTCATCTTTCCTAATTTTACTAATTCTATTGAAACTTCTATGCTTCAGGGTAGAAAGATGGAAGAACCTTGTATTTTTATCCCCTTCCTTGAGCCAAGTAATTCGAGATTTCTGTCTCCGAAGGTTTCTTCCTTCACAAGAATGTTGTGGTATTCTGACAGGAGAAATATTTCCTTTTCATAGTCATCCAAGTCCGGTTCAAATTCCAACCTTCATTCTACCTTTGGAAATTTTGTAAGTCAGATTTGATTTCCGCTTTCTTTTGAAAAATATTCCCAAAACTTTTCTTATTCCAGACTTTGAGATTCATTTTGACATTCTTGCTTTTTTGGTTAATCTATACATCATTGTTCCCTGTACCTTAAACTTCCACCATTCCTTTATAATATCTTTAATATCCTCACTATGGAGCCACATTTTCTCAAAACGAAAGGGAGTTCTTCTTCTTGAAGGGTTCTTAATCATCAAAAGAATTGGGTTATGATCAGACCCTATCCTTGGAAGAGAGAAAAGAGAAATGTCCTGACTTAACCATTCTTCCATTACCAAAACTCTATCTAGTCTCACTTGTATTAGTTTTGAACCAACTCTTCTATTTGACCGGTGTATTTTCTACCTTTAAGTTCTATATCATGGAGTTGAGAGTTAGTAATAAAATCATTAAAATCCTCCATACCAATAGTAAAATCCTGGGAACCTCCTTTATTTTTCGAGGAGACATAGGGGTATTAAAGTCACCCATCAAAATCCAATCAGAGCCAGTGATATGTTTTTTAAAAGTAAGGAGGTGTTGCCATATTTTTTCCTTTCTTTGTAAAGGGTAGGAGCATAAATGTTGGATAAGACCCATATTTTTCTGTTTTCCAAATTTCTCATCATCACTGCCATATGGTGATCTCTTTTCACGAGAAAAGTACCCTCATAAAGGGCAGGGTTCTAGACCACAACTATTCCTCCCGAGGCCCCATTCGAACTAACAAGAAAAAGCTTTAGAATTATTCCAAAATAATTACACAAATTTAAGAAATTGTTTTCTTTCATTTTGGTTTCTTACACAACTAACACATCTATTTTATGTCCTTCAATCAAGTCTTTAAGAACCCTCCATTTAACAGGTCTATTTATCCCTCTTCCATTCCAAGAGATTCAATTAATTTTCTAAGGTTGGGTTTGTTTTTTCTGAAGACCTTCTTATCTAAACAAGACTGTTTCCCTGAGTCTATTTCCTTCTGAGTCAATTTTTTACTTAATTCAAATATTTTTGGACTTCCTTTTTTATTGTTAATACTCTCCACATTAATAGGGTTTTCTCCTTCTAGCAAATCCCCTTTTCTAGAAGGAGAAATTTTGGAGGATTCAACCCTTTTTGTAGATGAGACTACTTTTCCTTTTCTTGAGGGAGTTAATTCAAGGGAATCCCCCTTTTTTCTAGGAGTTAGCTCCACTTTCTTGCCTTCTACCTCCTTGTTTAGGACTTGTTGAAAATTCATGATTTCATCTGAGGAGAGGTTAATAAAATATCCTATTTTCATCCTCTCTCCCATTGGCATAACAGATTTTTCATTTTGCTCTTGTTCCTTCAACTATAAGTTATATAATATAATATTTTAAACTCGGTTATATTATATTATAAGTTATATAATATTTTTAACTCCCATCTTATATACGATGGGTTTGAAAAATACATATAGGATAAAAAAATAGAGTCAAATAAATATTTCCGTAAAGAATGTTAAAGAGACCATTGCTTCATGCATTATCTTAAATATTAGGCATATTAGTAGGAAATTGAAACTTTGTAAAAGGACACATTAGGCTCTTTTTATTTTTGTGGTGCATGCCTATTTAAGTAATAAATATAATTAAATATTCTATGAGTATGGACCAATCATAATAAATAAAGGAAAATAGTGGGTGGTCAAATTTGAAACAAGAGCTCTCCTTTGGGGGGTTTTGTTGGAAAAATAAAAAGGTTTCAAGGACATCCAGATTAAGGGTGATTCACTCATCATTATTAATGCTCTTAACAATCAGGGTTCCATTAATTGGCCCTTAAGAAATATTTTCAATTATGTTAAGGAAACTTTTAAATATTTTGTACAGATTTCTTATAATCATACTTTGTGTCAAGGGAACAAGTGTGTGGATAAGATGGCTAATTACAAAGATATTAGTAATGATTACAAGATCTCATGTAAAGAAGATTATTTACCCATGGACATTAATGAAACCATTATTAGAGATAGAGGGCACTAAGTTTGATGATGTTGGCATGAGTGAGCTCCAAGTCTGTGACAACTTACTTAATAAGTTGTATTCCTCGGTTTCTATTAGTGTGAAAGGGGTCTGATTTTGAGAAGTGTTAGAAAATAGGGAAGTTTGGTTTCATGAAGATGGGTGGTGATAGAATCAGGGTTGAACTAGCTAGCCAGAACATTGAAGCTTTTAATCAACATTTGTGGAACAAGCTTAAGATGGGGGTTTAGTAATTTCATTACTAAATTACATGGTCACGACCCCTCCCTATCAAAGGATTTTGGAAAATCTTGGAAAGAGGGAAAGTTCGAGGTCAGAGGTATGGAAATTGAGGTTTGAAGTCCACCATTGCCCTTACGACAAAGATGAAAATGGACGGGCTCAAAAATTTTAAAGACAGAACCCGCAAAAAGAATGAAATTGAGTTGTTCTTCATGGGTAAGGAATGGCTCTTTCTTTATTGATGGTATTTCCAAGTCATGTATCCTAGGAATATGGAGAGATGTTTTCCTTCAAATCATGAAGTATATAACTCTGGAAGGAAAATACCAAAAAATCTATACTCATCATATGACCCTTCTGAATATGTTTCACCATAAGGTCATGGTGAGCATTCCTTTCTTTCTGTTTATGTCTTTGAAAAATTCTTTGATGGCATTCTAGTAGGAGAAGGCAGAGATGCCTTTGCATGAAGGGCTCATCCTTCTGTTGTTTGAAAATGGGAAACCTATTTTGAATTCTTCTCTAAAAGATAAGGCGGAAGAGGATGATCTCACTCTTACAAAATGCCTCACTAAGATGAAGGTTGGGAAATGTAAAAATGTGGGGAGGATTCTAGTAAAGAGAAGAGTGAGGAAGGTTGTGGTGAAGTGAGCACCTCGAGAAAGAGGGGTTGGGATGGTAATTTTAAGGGTTTTGAGGATTGGAGTAGAAAGGTTTAGTATTTAGAGGGAGTGCTTTAGGCGATGGAGGAAACCAATGTTGGTCAAAGGGAAACCATGTTGGATGTCATTAATTCTTCTAATCAATTTGTCTCGCTAGGTGAAGTCCAAATAGAAGGTTTTGGAGCTAGAGTATCAGGTCAAAAAGATGAGTGATAGGTTGGAAGGGATGGAGGAAGGCACTAAAAGGAGGAATTTAAATTTACGCATTAATAGTTATGAGGAAAAGCCGGAGCAAGTCATAAATGTCAAGGGAGTCTTGAGGGTGTCTTTGAGATCAAAGCTATCATGTTGGTAGCATGAAGGTTATCCTAAAAATCAGCTTGGTTTTCTGGACTGTTGGCAGACTTTTGTCAAACTTTTGTTGTTTTGATGGTTTAGGGCTAGTTTTTTTCTTTATTTTACTCTCTTTGGTTTAAAGTCCTGATCTTCATTGTAAGATTTAAGCATGTTTAACTCCTTTTGTGGACTTTTATGTTTCTTTCTAGCTCATTGGTTTTTGTTCCTCCTTTTGTAAGGCCCCTGGGTTTCAATCCTTGTTTTTACCTTATCTAATATTTTTTTTTGAAACAAACTAAAAATCAAAGATGATATTGAATAGGAGAAGGATTTACATTTAAATTCCTATAGATTAGATTCATATGCCAAAATACAACTAAAATCTATATGCTACATATTTTTTTACCTTAACTAATTTTTAAATAAATAGGTATTATTAGGTGTAGCTCCTAAAATGTAACTGCAATGACTATATTATATACTAGATCCACCATAATTTATTTGGTTGTCAAATATGTTAACAATGCATCCACTATTACAATTACCAATAGATCCTAAAATATATCGGGTAATTCCACGTGACATGGAGTAGTTATGTAGGTTTGAATTGGATATAGTTTTAGTAGAAACAAGATGAAAGTGAAATTACCAAAATTAATGTGAGCCTATGAAAGGTCTAAGAAGAATCAATAGGAAGAAAAGAGAAGATTAAAAAGTATGTAAACAAAGGTTAGAAAAGACAATAGATGGGGAATATTAAGTAATATGATAGGGAATTCTAAACCAACTACAAGTAGGAGTAAAGTAGGTAGAGACAATGAAGGAGGAAAGGAACATCCTTAAAGGATAGATGAGAAAAGAGATGAAGAAAATATAAGAAAGTAAGAGGGTGTACAAGTATTTTTGACCTTAAGAGTGGAATTTGGAAGAAGATATATGTTGATGAGGAAAATATGTGGAAACAAAGGATAGGTTATTGGAATTAGTTAGGAGTAGGTTTATGATGTTGTTGGAATTTAACCGGAGAAGCCATCTTAGAGACCAAGGTATTGTACAAATAAAAATAAAAATTTACAATAGATAATTCATACAAGATCCTCACAAGGATATATAATATGGAATTATCAATCTTCTAGGATGTGAATCCATGGAGGTAGATAGTGAATTAATTACTTCATATTGTTTAAAAGATTTAGAGAAAATAAGAATTTCGTAAGAAATAGAAGCACAAGGAAGGTTGAGATAAGTAAGGTAAGATTGAGCCAACCATACATTGTGTAGATAACATCTACAACTATAATCATAAAAGAGATTGTAAAGGACTCAAACCATAATGTGAGTATGCAATCAATGTGCATATATTTTATTAGTAATAACAAATGAAGAAGTGGATATTGTAGTGATAAAAACTTAGTAATATGTAATTATTAAGAAATCTTTCCCAAATCTATAGAATCTATCAATTAGCATTCAAAATATGAAAATTTAAGTGTACATCTAGTACCATAAGTATCGATAAGGTAAAAACATTAACCCACTAATTTCACACAATAACCTAATCTTAGGTAGCATTTCAACAAAAAATAGGAAGAAGGTAAGCAATTATGGGAAGAAATATGGCTCATATGAGTAGCCCATATGCGATATTTCAACCCTATGATGGATCAAATGATCCACAAAACTACTTATTAACCTACGTAATGAGATGGGTACAAAGGAGTAACTAATGAGAATAAATAGAAATGAGAACTTATAGGATATTTTCATGGAAAGGACTTGTATTTTATATATTACATGAAATTGAGGGGAATTTTTTTAAAAGTACAATATGCTCTCACTCAAGAATTTTATTGGAAAAAATGTGTAGGAAAAACTATTTAGAATCTAAAGTATATTATAAAGAAACTAAGAGAATTTATAAATGAGTATAATATGTGGTTTTTTATTTAATGAACAAGATAAGTTTAATGTTGATATAGTTCTTAATCAATTTTTCATACTAATGAATTGATAGAATAGAAGTCGTGGGGAACTATGCACTATGGATAAGTACAAAATATACAAATCACTAGAGTTCTTTGATTACTACGAGAATCCATGGTAAAAGATAGAAGTGCGAGACACTATAAAAATTCATGGATAATTGGGAATCTACCGAAGACTACAAAAATCCACTAAAGACTAAGGAAAGACACAAAAATGAAAAACTATGTAATAAAGATAGATTAGAATAAAATATGTGAAGTCGCTATCAAAAGGGGTGACTATTGCTAACCGTAAAGCTTTGAAATATGCACAAAAGGATTTGTGCACAACCCAAGATGTAATTGCTAAATCCAGTGCATTTAAAAAGGAGTTTGAGTAATGTCAATTGGATATAGATATTGATAGGCACATGTTTATTATTATGTCTAGAAGATGAAGGAGTTACAGGAAAAGAGTGACAAAATCACCACTACCTTGTTAAATGAGCATATGGAAACACCAAATAAAAGGTGAAAGATCACGGAGAAGGAAATTTATGGCATGAAAGAAATCATGCTACAAATTAAAAGTTTACATGTGTTGAATATTAATAGTACAAGGAGCATCTAAAAATGATGGTGGAACTGGTTAATGCAACACAAAAGGAAAAACAACTGGAGAAGTCGGGAGTCATCCCCAAGAAGGAAATGATTGATATGGATTATGAAAAATGGAGAGTGAAAATTGTTGGATTAGTGAAGGAATGGACTGAAAGCATGAATACTTTGGATGATATTGTGAATGAATAGTTTTTGGGTCTAGTCTCTTGGTGTGTTGTTGTTTGTTGTTAGTTTGTTTATCATGTTGTTAGTTTGGTTGTGAGCTTTAATGTCTTGTAGTTATTCATTTGTAGGCTTAATGGGTATACCATTTGCCTTGGATGTTTTTATTTTGATGGCTTATTTGTATGGGGTAGGGTCCCCTTAACCCTCCTTTACCTAGAGTAAAAAAATGGGTGACTATTTGATATTCTATGGATTATATACTCATTACTAGTCATTATAATAAATATATAAATAAAGAACTATACATAGAGAAATAGATATGGAATGATAGTTAGAGTTTTTGTTAAATATTGTTGGTCTCTAAAATTAAAATGGAATGGTGTTGGTTGGCATATATAGAGTAAAGGCTGACAATCCTTTCCCAACATTAATGGCATTGAAAGACCCAAAATAGCCTTGAAGAAGGGAACGGTGGTTTGGAGGAAAAATAGCAAAGTTGGTTTTATTTTTATTGTTTTTCCATCGAGCTCTTGGAGCTTTGCATGTTGATGGTCTATTTTGATTCATTGATCTATTCTCAAAATTGCATTGAATCTCCTATTGCATGGAGGATAACTTTGAGGAATAATGGCTCATGTTATTAAAATAAGTAAGTGGAAAATGGAAGGATTGGAAGGTTTTTGTGGAAAATATTTTGGTATTTCTATGGAATCGATTGGTATGCAAGCTTGGAGAAAAATCACAAATCTTGGATAAAATATATTAGGAGCTCTACCAGGGCATAATAGGATCTAACTCTTTCAAATATCTTTCTGCATAATGTTTTTTATGAAAGGAACTTTTCTCTCTTTTGAAATGTATTTTAAGGTTTTAGGTTTTTGTTTGAGGTATTCAAACTTTTTATGATGGTTTTCTCTTCATGATTTCGAATTTATGACTTCAAAAGTTGACTATTAAATGATATGGGATGAGTTTTTGTTTCTTGTATTTTCTAAAACGTTATTATAGTGTGAGTTTGATTTTTACTAAATTGAAAATAATTTGAGTTGATTATTATCTACTTATCATTCTATAGATTCATAACCTTTAAGATGATAACAATGGTATAGCTACGATACCAAATGATAGAATAGAATTAGATTGCAATGACCAAAGAGAGATGGAAGCCTCACAAATATTATTGATCATGAAATTAGATTACATAACAATACAAGAGCTGTAATATTTATAGATATTAGAAAGCCTCATATGGATAGACATGACACCCTATCAGGCACCAACTACGAGATGATAAAACCCATCTCACATGCACATGTAATTACTACTAATACCAATATTGAATGTTATCTAACATAACAATATTAAATGCAATTCACTAGACTAGAGTGCACATGTTGCACATTATTAAATAAAAGACAATATAAAAAATGCAATACATATGCCTATGCTAAATTATGCTAACATTCCCCCTTAATTTTGCGTAGTTTCCAATGAAGTGGAGAGGAACTCTCTCGAAAAGTGTGAATTTTTCACGTGCAATCGACTTAGTGAAAACATCTCGCCTTCTATTCAAAGTGTAGAGGATAGAAGCTGGAGTCTGTATGTTGTGCTTCAAGACATGCTCATGTATGAAATGAGCATGTACTTCAATATGATTGGTTCTCTCATGAAATACTAGATTACGAACAAGTTTCAAAACTCCTTTATTATCAACATATACCTGGAGTAGATTTATGTTGTGGTAGACCAATTCCTTCCAGTATTCAGCATAGCCATATTGCTTCACAAACAACTTCACCTATAGCTCGATACTTTGCTTCTTTAGAAGAGCGAGAAACAAAGTTTTGTTTCTTGCTTCCCCATGGTATTGGTCCAGATCCCATAAATAAGATGAATCCTGATGTTGAATTCCTATCATCCATGTTTCCTACATGATCTGAATCTGAATATCCTGTCAAGAAGAAGTTTTCATTCTTCATGTACTCTAGACCAAGGTCAATTGTACTCTTTAGATATCTCAGTATTCTCTTTGCTGCTTTCCAATGACATATTTTCAATTCTTGCATGAAGCGTGATAAATAGCTGATATCTAGTCTAGTATATATCAGGTAAATGAGACTCCCGATCAACTACCGATAGAGAGTTGCATTCACCGATGGTGATGCATCGAACGAGATAATCAAGTCTTGCTTCCATAGGTGTAGCAATAAGAGTACTGAGTCCATCATCCTAAATTTCTTGAGTGTTGTCTTGGTGTATTTCAACCTGTGACACAAAGATATGATTATATTTTTACCATACTTCCAACCCAAGACAATAGTGCATGAGCCCGAGATATTTCATGTCGAATAATCGATTAAAATCCTTCTTTGTTGCATCGATCATCTTCACATAACTACTTGTAATGACTAAATCGTTGACATAAAAACCACAATGACAATCTCCCCTTGCTTTTGAGGTAGAGATTGGGTTCATAAGGATTCCTTTCGAATCCATGACTTATGAGATGCTCATCAATTTTCATGTACCATGCAGGGTGCCTGTTTTAGGACATATAGAGATTTTATAAGTCTACATACCATCATCTCTTTTCTTGGTATTACATAACCCTCTAGCTGAGTCATAAAGACTTCTTCTTACAAATCTCCATTAAGAAAGGAACTTTTCACATCCATTTGGTGGACTTTCCAACCAAATTGTGTAGCTAGAGAAAAGATCATTCTGATTGTCTTGATCTTGGTTGTGGGAGAAAATGTCTCCTCATAATCAATGCCTTCTTGTTGTGCATACCCCTTTGCTACAAGCCTTGCTTTATACTTGTCAATAGTCCCATCTGATTTGTACTTAGTCTTGAATATCCATCTGCATCCAATGGGTTTCTTCCCTGGTGGAAGGTCGACAAGTTGCCATGTGTTGTTCTTCATCACTGACTGATACTCTGAATCCATGGCATCTTTCCAAGCTTTTGATTGTAGGGCTTCCTGAACTGTAGATGGCTCAACTATTTCAACAACTCTGCTCATTAGGGCATAATTGACCTCTTCACGAGCTTGACTGTGAGTTCTAGGTCTAGGATTGGATGATGTGCTAGGTGCTTCATCCAAATTTGCATCTCTTATTAATTGAGTATACCATTTAGGTAACTTATTAGCTGTTCCATTGGCTTGTGGTGGATCCAAGTTTTCACCATCATCCAATTCATCACTGTCATCTTCAGTGGGAACATCAAATTCTGTCTTCACAAGAGGTGTATTCTACATGTTTGTTGAGTCGTTGAGTGGAGCATCTGCTTGTTTCTTCTCAAAGAACTCAACATCCCTACTTGTGTATACTTTCTTTGCTTTCGGATCCCATAATTTGTACCTAAGTGTTTCTTCACTATATCCAATGAATATCAGTTTCTCAGCTTTCATATCCAACTTATTCATGTTCTTCTTGGGTATGTGCATGCTATCTTTACACTCAAATACTCTTAGGTGTGTGATTGATGGTTTTCAATTTGACCATGCTTCTTGAGGTGTCACTCCTTCAAGAGCTACTGTGGGCACTCTGTTCAACAAATAGACTAAAGTTCTTGCAGCTTCTACCCAAAATGTCTTTGTTAAACCTGAGTCATCAATCATACATCGCACCATTTCCATGATAGTACGATTCCTTCTCTCAACTATAACATCATGCTATGGTGCGTGAGTAGGATGCATTTTTCGATGAATCCCATGGGCTTCCAAGTAAGTCTTGAACTCATTGCTTGTGAATTACCCCCTCGATCTGAGTAGAGAATTTTGATCTTGCGACTAACTTCATTCTCAACAAGTGCTTTGAACTTCTAAAATGTCTCAAAGGCTTGACTCTTATTTCTTAGACAATATATCCACATATTTCTTTAGTAGTCATCAACACAAAGCATGAATTATTGACATCCAAAATGACTTGGTTGCATGGGCCCGTAAAGATTGGTGTGCACCAAATCAAGCTTTCTCTTAGCTCTAAATGTGTTCTTCTATAAGGGTACTCTGTGTTGCTTTCCAGCTAGGAAATTGTGACACTTGTCAGTGTTGTGCTTGAGTGTAGGCAATCCTTTCACCATGTTGCCCTTTTGAAGTGTTTGGAGATAGCCAAAACTGATGTGACCATATCCGCGATGCCATAGTTCTGTAGATTGTGTGTCTTTGGCCACTAGAGCTTGATCATCCTTATGGAAAAAATCAAGTTGGAACATGCATCCCACATTGGAGGCTCTTGCTACAATCTTGGAACCTCTTGACTTATCTCTTATCAAACACTTTTTCTCCATTATTACTGTCAAAATCCAACTTCAAGTTGTGATCAAGGAGTTGACTAACGGATAGAAAATTCTTGGTCAACACAGGTACATATAATACATCTATGATTTTGTAGTCATGCATTCCAAGAGGTAGTGAAAATTTTCCAATCCCCTTGACACTATCTGATGAGTCATCACCTAATGACACATGGTTCTTGTTAGGTGAGTCATGTAGTGTGTAGAACCAATCCTTGCGTCCAGTCATGTGGCAAGTTGCACCCGAGTCAACATACCGAGATATTTTGTGTGGAATTGGTTTCTTCATCAAATTGATTAGAATGCATGTGGTGTCCTTCACCGAATCATCCTCATGTTCAAAGAATGTACCCTTGTTGTTTGGGTTTTCTTTGCCAATTACCATTTTTCTGCCCTTGATTGTTGTTGTTGTTGGACTTCCCTTGATTTGAATTGTTGTTACCCTGTTGGTTGTTGGGTTTTGAATTTCTTGATGAACCCTTTTTGTAGGAATTGTACCAACAATCTTTGATGTCATGTCCCCCTCTATTGCAAATGGGACACTTCTTGGTGTTGTCTCTTTGACTTTGGTCCCTTTGTTGACTTTGATTTTGTTGGGACTTCTTGTGATTGGACTAAAATTTCCCCTTTCCTTTATGATTGGAAGATAGTGCTTGCTCATCTTCATGATCTTTGTTGTTCATTGCCTCTTCTTGTTGGAGTAGATTGACCAACCTGTCAAAGGTGACTATGTGTTCACTCATATTTATAGTTGTCACAAAGATTCTGTAGGAAGGAGGAAGTGCTCGCAACACAATTGGTACGAGGTCCTCATCACTTATCTCTTTTTCCAATGCTAGTAGAGATGCCCTCAAAGTAGCAACTCATCTCAAAAAAGCTTCAACCTTCTCATTGTGCTTGAACTTGAGAGTATGTAGTTGTGATAGTAGGTTGAGGATGACATTCTTGTTCTTTTCCTCATAGACTGTGCTCAACTTATCCCATGCATCCTTGGCCGATGTGGCATCTCTAATGTGGGGTTACACATCATCCATTACACCAAACAAGATGATCAACTTGGCCTTTTGATTGGCCCTGTCAAATTGAACTTGTTGTCTTCCATCATCAAGTGATCTTGTTGTTGTTCCATCTACAACTGTCCATAGGTCTTCAAACTCAAGTAACATCTTGATCTTTGGTTTCCATGCAACATAGTTGTCTCCTCTAAGAAGTTGTGAATCTGGCAAGAAGAACTTTGGTGCTTGTGCACCCATTTTTGTAATCTAAATTTCTAACAAAGGGTAAGGCTCTTATCACTCCAGGTTTATGGTCTCCCTCTCAATATACCATCAGGCCGATATACCAAACCTTTCTATATACGCTCCTTCCGATATACCCATCGGTACGTGAAAGAAGATCACCCTTTCAATATACCCGTCAAGATGGAAATAGGTGTTAACACACGTGAAAGAATTTAGTACGTGGTACGTAGACAAGACGAGAGAGAGGGATTTATGCAAGCACAAATAGATGAGAGGGCTCAAATGTGTGTGTATTGTGTCCTTATTACTCCCCATCAATTTTATAGATTCGATGCCCAGATGATGTTTAGGTAAATGTGTTAGGTGTTAAGTGTAGTAGTAGTCATGATGGCATGACCTGTAAGTGCTTCCCAGAGGCACCATATACCGAACGCTACTATGAGATCAAATATCTTGTGTGATAGAACCAAACATAAAACAAAAAAATTACACATTTTTTTTACTTTTTTTGCACTTTATGCACCAATATTAGTACAATAATCCAAAATTACATCAAAATGAAGTTTTTGTGTCCCTCCTCTTTACAAAAAGGGTCCAGAATCACAAAATACACAATTTAGGCCAAAAATATTTTTTACCCCCAATAGGTGTTTTTTCGCTAAATTTAGCAGTGGCTCTAAATGTGTTTGGTGAGCTTCTAAATTTGGAAATCTCCCAAAATTTAATAATTTCTCCAAATTTTCCAAAAAAAATAATTTAATAAAAAATATGGAGAGAGTGAGAATTGAACCACTAACCTCGTTTGTTCAAGATCCAAACAAACAATCAATGTTGTTTTCACCTTTTATCACAAACCATGATCTAGGTTTTTCTAAAATTTTGACAACAAAGATCATACAATATTTTTCTTGAAACCCACAAAATTTCAAAATAATCGAGAATCTTGGTTTTTGAGATCTTACCAATTTACCACTAGATCTAATTTTTTTCGAAAAAATGATCCGACTTGTACAAAATTTTCATCACATGTAGAGGCCAAATATGAAGATGATGTAAAATAAAACGTTGTGTGCCTCCTTATCTTTCCAAAGTATAAAAAATGGTACATCAATCCAACATTGTATGAAAAAGTTACGTCCTTTTTTCTAAGAGCTATCTACTGGAATTTTGTTGATGGGACTGCTTCAACCTTTTCTCCCGAATTCTTCACACCTCCACTTTCAGATTTGATTTGATTTATTTATTTATTTATTTTTAAGATCTGTTTTTTTCACTCTTTTTTTAGATCTGTAATTTTTTTCAAGATCTTTTTTTTTTTTAAGATCTTTTTTTTTTTCACAAATCTTTTTTTTTTTTTTTTCAAGATTTATTTTTTAAGATCTCCAAATTTGAAATATTCCACCAATATGTTAGATCAATTGGCTATGCCAATGACTAATCAAAAAAAAATTACCTTCCAAATAAGTGGATAGGTCAAATTTTAGTTGAGGGATGCTTGGAAGGAATGGAGGTTGCGGGATGCTTCAATGGCTCTCCTTTGATGTAGATCTTCTTCTCCAATGGATCCTCTCCAATAGTGCTCCTCTTCAACCTTGCTTGGATAGAACTTGCTCTGATACCAAATGATAACAATGGTATAGCTCTGATACCAAATGATAATAATGGTATAGCTCTGATACCAAATGATAGAATAGAATTAGATTGCAATGACCAAAGAGGGATGGAAGCCTCACAAATATTATTGATCATGAAATCAGATTACATAACAATGCAAGAGCTGTAATATTTATAGATATTAGACAGCCTCATATGGATAGACATGACACCCTATCAGGCACCAACTACGAGATGATAAGACCCATCTCACATGCACATGTAATTACTACTAATACCAATATTGAATGTTATCCAACATAACAATATTGAATGTAAGTCACTA
Source organism: Taxus wallichiana var. yunnanensis (assembly GCA_018340775.1). NCBI lineage: Eukaryota > Viridiplantae > Streptophyta > Pinopsida > Cupressales > Taxaceae > Taxus > Taxus wallichiana. The sequence continues at coordinate 323,929,500 of CM031238.1, read as the reverse complement.
GACTAGAGTGCACATGTTGCACATTATTAAATAAAAGACAATGCAATAAAAGGAAATAAATATGCCTATGCTAAATTATGCTAACATAAGAAGATTTGGGGAAAATTATTTTACCAAATTAAATGAACTAGTAGGTTGTGAAATTTCTTTGAAAGTGTATGAGATTTATCATGTTAGTTTTGACTGTTATTTATCTTATTGTTGTATACTTGTATTGATTTCTTCTTGGTTGGATTGATAGTCTTAATGAGTATTCATTTTATATTCCTATCATATTTGCACACTCTAGAGGGTTGATCCGGTGTTCATTTTTCTCGTTATTTACAATTTTTATGGATATTTTCTTATGAATGAGTAACACAAAGTTTTACCAATCTATCATACTATATCTTTAACTTCTTCAACTTTTGTTGAAGCATTATGTTGATGGCTTGTACTTAATATTGGTTAAGTTGTATAATATACTTTGACCTGATTGTATTTTTAGATGTATAAAAATATGGTTGTATGTTATATTCTATTATCCACATGTAGATGGTTAATCTAATTATGAGAATTGTATGGTGAACCGAACTTCTACTTGTCTTCTTTTGACTGTATCTTGAAGTAAAGATTCTTCGTGGCCTCTCTGTTTAGTAGTTTTAGGGGATTACTAAGTCATGGACTCAATAAAGTTGATAGGCTTAAACTATTTAGAATAACATGTTTTTATTGATTGATAATTCGAATCCAAAATTTCGAATCGACCTTGAAGTAATGGTAAGGGTGGAACTTTTGGGTGAATGTTTTTAGAATGGTCTAAATCTTATCTTCATACAAGTTGAATCTGTATGGTAGTCTTTTGTTCTCTTCATAAGTTTGGATCAAAGCTAATAAGTGTTCTTACCTCTTAGATCTATAAAGATAGATGAGATAGAACTATTGAGGAAGGGTTATTGTATAAATTTACACCGATTCTAAGAGATCTCCTAGAGCCCGAATCGTGGACTATGGATTGATCATCGTTGATTTATATATGTTACTTTACTTAATAATAATGATAAGATATATGGATTCGTACTTTATTAGGACGAGGTTAATAACTTGAAGTAACATATTTGAGAAAACCCACCTCGGTGGCTAGAGAACCCTATATGTATTTGTTATGAATTAACCTCATCGTCCATATAGGCCATATTGGTATGACTAAATAATTTATTGCGGATTTAACTTATACGGAATTTTTATTAAGTTATTTTGTGTATAACTTATATTTGACTGACTTATCAAGTATTGTTAGATAACTTAAACTTGAATGTTTAATTAATTTATTGTGTATAATTTATACTCAAAGGTTTGATCAAGTGATTGTTGTTGGATGTTCATAAATGGTGTGTGTTCCTTTCTGAACCTTAAAGTAATTTCATTTAAAAGTGGCATTCCTTTTATGAAATTATTAGATAGAGCATATTATTCTGAAGATTTAGATCTTATCATGCCAGTTTGTATGAACTAAAGATGCTAATAATTTTGAGATGGATTTCGTGAAGGATGAAAGAAGGAAGAAGTTTGAAATTTACATTTGTTTTATTGATTGAAGAAATATGATATTTCATATTGAATGTGTAAACATTACATGATGTACTTGTGAATTTTAAAATAAAAGGATGTGGCCTATTTATTATACTTAATCGAAAAGTGAATTTTTTTAATTTAAGCTATCTTAAGCGAGTTTTGTTATTATGTTTCATGAAATGAACTTAAGAAGGTTCCTTTTATGATCATTGTATTAAACATATTCTTGTAGTAAATGATATTATGAACTTATCCATTATATAAATTATATTCAAGGAAAAATTATATTAGCCACTATAGATATAGATTGGTGTGGTATCTAAATTAAATAAAGGAAAATATATTCCTATATGTTTTGAGTATCATTATGCTTCTTAAAGAGAGTGTGTTGTATTTACCTAAGTATTTATGACTAAAATTAAGTCATCAATATTATAATGTAATAACTTAAGGAATGGAAGTACATGTACTTAGAAAAATATAAGTTGTCCATAATTATGTTGATTGTATGAACTTGGATGATTATTTTAGTTAAAAGCAATAGTTTATAATTATTAAGGATCACATTAATCATATATATATATATAAAGGAATGAATAAAGGATGATTGCATTATCTATTGAATGGAAACTTATTTGATGATAAATAATGTGTTGATATTATGAATTTTACTTAATATTGAATGTTGAAAGATTTAGTTAACTTTATGTATACTTATTTTAGAATGGAAACAAAGGCAAGAATAATAAGTTATATTTAAACATGACTATTCCTAAGGGCACTATACTTATTTATCGTATTTACGATTAATGAACATGGAATGATTTAATGATAATTATATAAGAATATTTATAAATCAAACTTATACTATATTCAATCACATTATCTTATCTTAATTAAAGGAAAGTCATTCTTGAAACCTCATAGATCTTTAGGTATGAAACCTATCAACGAGAATAACTTAGAGAGAGAATAAAAATCTATTAACTAATTGAACTAATGAACTAGTTAAGATACGATGTTTTATTTATTGGAACTGATGGAGTTATCGCAACATATTCACTACTACACAATACCTAGTTAATGACATAAGTCATTAATTGGTTACTATGGAGCAACTACTATGGTGCGATAATCCTCTCTATCTCCCCTAAATGTAATTTTCATAAAATTGTGGATCTAGGTAAATGTTAGACACCAATTTTTGATAGGAGTATGGATTAGTTTCGATGTCATCTTATGATGACTACATGGAAGGAAGTGGATCGAAGTGATGACATAAGTCAATTCGGATACGCTTAATTTCCCTTAGTCACCCTAAGTTGACTTATCAACACTAACCCATGTGAACTATCCCTAATTAGTATCTAGCATGGACCTTGGAAGTGATTGATGCAAATCAAATAAGTCCAAATCTAGATAATAGTTTCAAGTGTGGTGAAAGACATATTCCTTTTGATGAGTATGTCATCTAGGAATTAAAGCATGGAAAACATGTCTTGAAACTTTGGCCAAAGTATCACAAGTTGTTGATTGCATTGTCCTAATTTCACCTAGACTAAAGATGTATGATATCGGATGGGTTATCTATAATAGATACCCAAATATGCACTTTAGAGATTAACACTTGAATGACCCTGAATGAATAAGGGAACCACAAGTATACTTAGTATACACATTGATGAAATGAGATATGAGGAATTGGTTTAATACCAACTCATAACAGCTACATATGGTTTATTATTGTAGGATGGATTGACTAAATTAATGTTGGTTCTAAATTATGTGAATTTAGAATAGTGAAACATTATGATAAAAAAATCCCTTGTATTGAAGTCTTAAAATGAGGATGTTACATTTTTGGTATCAGAGCTGAAGGTTACAAGCTCTTGGACCTATTTGAGTCCATCACTAACAAAAAATTAATTTTTGATTAATAGAAAATGGTTAGAACAAGGGGACATGTTGCAAATAACTAGCCTTTGGTTGGTGAAGTAGCTACAACACAAAATCTTGGATGAGATCCTTGTTATTCTTCATGACACAAGGAATCAGATTGTTTTACTTGAACAACAAGTAATGGAAAATAAAGAGGATAATGTTGTTAATGGAAATGAGCCACCTCCGGAAAATAATATGAATGCTAAAAATCCTGGTGGGGAAAATAAAAATAACAACTAATAATGATGTTACAAATTCCAACAATAATAAATGTAAACACTACAAAATACGAATGCAAATGCACCTAATCATCTTAAAACAAGAAGGAAAGGTTGTCATCTAAACTTACAAATGATATAAAAAGGATAAGTCCACCAAAATTTGATGGTACCACCTTGGGAGATGGGGATGAGAATGGCTAGATCAGTGAAATGGAGAAGTACTTTGTAATAAGGAACTTCTCAGAGGAAACAAAGTTGTATGGGGAGCTTATCAAATTTCCCACAAAAGCATCTTCCTGGTGGGACAGCCGTAAGGTTAAACTTAATGTTGATGAAACTAGCATCACTTGGGATCAATTTAAGGGTTACTTTAGGTAGTGTTGGTTTCCACAACTCTACTATGATTAAAATGTCTTGAATTTTAGACATTAACTCAAGGAAAACTAACTGTAACTGAGTATTGGGAGAAGTTTACAAAACTTCTCAAGTATGTACCATAATACCAAATAGATGAAAATTTTTGTATACATAAATTTATTATGGGGTTGAATCTAGTTATAGGTGGAGAGGTTGATGTACATAGTCCATCAACTATGGAAGGGTTGTTGAAAAGGCCATAAGGAAAGAACATAAATTGAAAAAAAATTTCTACACATAAGGAAGAAAAACATAAGAAATTTTCTAACTCTCCTTCACCCCTTGCACCTAAAAAGGTGGCATGGAAGAATTTTGGGAACAAAAAATAGATTTGGGGCTGATAATGGAAAAAAAAATCAACAAATAAACCTACTATAAATAATAGAAATAATGGGCAGAAAAACAATAGTGGCCAAAATAATAATTTCAAAGTTGAGAACAAGTTTGAGCCTAGAAAAGGACTTGTTGGGGACTGTTATATTTTTGGTAAGGATCATTACGCAAATTATTATCCTCAAAAGAGGAAAATGATGAAAATCAATCAAAAACAAAGATACATGTTGTAGTAGTTGATAAGCAAGCTAAAAAGAAAGCTACACCTATAGAAGTGCCAAGTAAGTTGTTTGGATACATGTAACTATATTTTCATATCTGTGTACTTGAATGTTTTATTTCTAGTAAATTAGCTTCTAAGTTGAAAATAAAATTGGTTTTATGAAAAATTCATGGACTTTTCCACTACGGGAACAATGTTGTTCACACGAGTTGATAGATGCTTATTTAGCGCAACCTTAGAATTGCCAAGTTTTACTACAGAGGTAGACCTTTATGTTGCACCTTTAGGGTCATATGACATCATAATAGGTGTGAATTGGCTAGTTGAACATAAGGAAAATGTATATTGTTATGGAAAACACATAAAATGTTTAGATGATCTTGTAGAAAAACAAAGACATTCAAGGTGTAAAAAGAGATATTTCATTAGAGAAATATCAGCCATGCAACTCAAAAAGGATAAAAACAAAGTTTTTACTCTTTTTAATGTGAAAATCTTAGAATTATAGAATAAGGTAGTGATTTTATGGAAAAATATCTGTTGTTACAAGAGTACAATGATGTGTTTCTAGAAGAACTACTTGGTCTTCACCAAAATGAGAGTTTGACTTCATTATTGAAATCAAACCTAGAACAGAACCTATCTCTAAAGCACCTGTACCACATGACTACAACATAATTAGTTGAACTTAAGGTACAATTACATGAACTCTTTTCTAAGGGATTGATAAGAATGAGTGTCTCACCTTGGGGAGTATTGGTGATATTTTTCAAAAAGAAAGATGGAACACTTAGACTATGTATTGACTACAAAATGTTAAACAAAGAAACAATCAAGAATAGGTATCCTCTTCCAAGAATTGATGATCTGTTTGATCATATGCATGGTGCATCAATTTATTCCAAGATCGATCTATGATCTAGGTACCATTAGTTGAGAATAAAAGAAGAAGACATACATAAAACAACCTTTAGGATGAGATATGGGCACTATGAATTCACTGTTTTACCTTTTGGTTTAACAAACACACCTACAACTTTTATGAATTTGATGAATAATATTTTTCAAGAATACTTGGAAAATTTGCTTGTATTCTTGGATGATATTCTTATCTATTCAAAAATCATGGAGGAGCACAATGAACATTTAAGGATTGTACTTGAAGTTTTAAGAAAGAGAAAATTGTATGGAAAGTTGTCAAAATGTTCATTTTATGAAACTGAAGTATAATACTTAGGCCATGTGATAAAAAAATATGGAATCTGTTGATCCATCAAATATTGCAACCATAATTGAGTGGCCAACACCTAAAAATGTGCATGAAGTTAGAAGCTTCATGGGGCTTGCAAGATACTATAGAAAATTTGTAAAAGATTTTTAAAGATTGTTTCCCCAATTACTTCACTGCAAAAGAAAGGATAAAATTTTTGTTTGGAATGATAAATGTGAGGATTGCATTTAAAACATTAAAGGAAAAACTAACAACAACACCTATTTTGACTTGTTCTAGATCCAAATGGAAGCTTCACAGTTGTCATGGATGCTTTCGGAGATGGATTAGGGGGCATATTATTGCAAAATGATCATGTGATAGCATATGAAAGTAGAAATCTCAAGTTACATGAGTTGAACTATGCTCCCCATGACTAGAGCTTGTTGCCATTATACATGCACTACAAGTTTGGAGACATTATCTTTTAGGGAAGCCCTTTGAGTTGAAAACAACCACCTTGGGCTGAAATACATCTTCACACAACCTAATCTGAATGCAAGGCAGTGAAGATGGTTAGATTTTTTGTCTCAATATGATTTTGATATCAGTTATATTAAAGGAAAATAAAATAGAGTGGTAGATGCCTAAGTCATAGGAAGCACATTTCCACACTTGTAACCTTGAGAACTCAGTTCAAAGATGAGGTAAAGAAAGAAATGATAAATATCCATACTATCAACAAGTAAAAACAACACTTGTTGTAGATTCCAATGATAAGAGATACAAAGGATTTTTTGATAATGAAGGAATCCTAAGGTATGAAAATCGGGTGTATGTACCCTTGGAAAATGAGTTAAGGAAGAAAGTGATGACTGAATTTTCACAATGCACCTTACTCTGGACATCCCAGAGTGAAAAAAATGCTTGTTGATGTAAAAAAACAATATTTTTGGAAAGGGATGAAGAAGGATATACTTGACTATGTGTCACATTGCTTAGAATGTCAAGCATGTTAAGGCTGAACATATGCACCCAGCCGGATTACTATACCCTCATAGCATTCCACAGTATAAGTGGCAAGTGATAAGCATGGATTTTTTTCAAGGGTTGCCTATGTCTAAAAATAAACATGATGTTATTTTGGTTGTAGTTGAAAAATTAACAAAAGTAGCTCATTTTATTCCAGGGAATCTGAAAGATGATTCACATGTTCTTGTGAAAAGATATTTGTACAAAAATTTTAGATTGCATGGTGTACCTGAGCTAATCATATTGATAGAGATCCAAGAATGACATCACATTTTGGCAAACTCTAAATGTAGCCTTAGGAAAAAAATTAAACTTTAGTTTGTGTACCATCAGAAACTGATGGGTAGACTGAAAGAGTTAATCAGATAATGGAAGACATGCTTAGGATGTACTATATGGATCAACAAGTACAAATGGGAAGAATACCTTCCTTTGGTTGAATTTTCATACAATAATATGTATCATTCCTCTCTAAAAATGGCACCTTTGAAGCATTTATATGGATGAAGGTGTAGAACCCATGTTAGCTAGGACAACATAGAAGATAGAGAGGTAGTTGGACCTGAAATTGCTTATTGAAATGGAACAACAAGTAAAATTAATCCATGAATGATTAAAGGAAGCTGTAGATAGGAAAAAAGTTATGCAGACCTGAAAAGGTTGATAGGAAATTTGAACTTGGTGAAAAAGTCTTTTTAAGGGTCAATCCTAAAAAGAGTTCTATTTCCTTTGGAAAATCAGCCAAGTTGTCACCTCGATATGTAGGACCATTTGAAATAGTTGAAGTGATCAGTCATTATAGCCTATCATTTAGCATTGCCTCCCGCATTGGCATGGATGCATGATGTTTTCATATTTCCTTTGCTTAAGAAGTATGTTTCAGATTTGTCACATGTGTTAAACTAGAATTATTTATAGGTCCAAGACCTAGGAATAATATGGTTGAACCCATAAGGGTGCTGGAAACTCACAAGTTGCACTTGTGTAACTAAGAAATAAGTCAATGCAAGGTCCAGTGGGACCAATTTAGTGAAGAAAGTGCAACTGGGAGAATCTATGGAAGACATGAAAACTATTTTTCACATCTATTTTAGCAAAAAATTTTAGTTTTCTATGATACTTAAGATATTTGATTTGAAAACTATCTTTTAATTTTGTTGTTTTCAAGAAAAAACACTTTAATAAGTGTTGTTACAACCATTTTGATGTTGTTATAAACTTTTGAAACTTGAATTTTTGCAAGTTATACTTACTGTTTGAGAAATTGATGATTGAATAAGTTATATATATCATTTATTTTCTTAAACCTATTTTGATTAAATAAAGTTAATCATCGGGATGATGATGCTTTTAAGGGGGGAGGTATGTAATACCCTGCTGTTTTTATAATTGTACTTGGATTTTGTGATTGGTTGACAAGAATTTGCATGGGATTGTGTTTTGCTTGATGTTCATTGTTAGATTTTATTGCATGTTTTCTGAAATAACATCATTTACTTATTGATCTGGAAGACTTATAATTCTTTAATGGAAGAATTTGTACTTATGTTTTGATAAGATTATGATGTACTTACCTTTTTGTTGTTGAAATGAGCATAGTGGCTTCAGCTCTTGGATAGTACAATGGGTTCTAGAGCATGTAAGTAATAAGGTAAAGGGGTAATATTTATAGTTATTTCCATTTGAATACTTCTATTAAGACTATTTTATCGATATGAAGGTTCAAAATAACACCCTGGATCAATTTAGTGATCTAGGTATTATCCTAAATCGACATACTATTTGATCAGGGTGTTGGAAGGTTTACTTGACTTACTTTTTAAACCCTGGATTATTATTTTGTTTACAAATCATACGGACTATAATCTAACCTAAGTATGTTTAAGGTTGCATTGTTATTTTGAAGGTTGTGATTTAGTACACTAAGCTTGGTTCATTTTATAATTGTTAAGGGGCCTAAAGTTGATGATTATATTCATTATGTTTTGATATCCTAAACTAAACCTATTCTATGTGGAATGTTTAAGTCCTAAGGACCTAAGGATACACTATGTACATTTGAATTAATTTAAAAACCTAACCTAAGGTTGATGGATGAATGTTGTTTTATAAATCCTAAACTATACTAAACCCTAAGACCCAACCTAGACATGACCATGGTTAGCAATATGGAAAGGGGTAAGTTGCATGGTAAAATGAGTTGGGAATTCCACCCCACTCATACTTGGAATTTTTAATGACTTTTATTAAATGGGAAACCACCATTTCTAGCAAGGAATTTGGTCAAAGTTGGTGAATTAGCCAAATCTATGGATAAATGGGATAGTTAGAGTTTTTGTTAACTATTATTGGTCTCTAAAATTAAAATGGTAATGATGTTGGTTGGTGGGAATAGAGGAAGGAACTGACAGTCCTTTCCCAACATTAATGGCATGATAAACCCAAAACAACCTTGGAGAAGGCAATGGTGGTTTGGAGGAAAAATAGAGAATTTGGTTTCATTTTGATTGTTTTTCCATCAAGCTCTTGGAGCTCTACATGTTGATGGTCTATTTTGATTCATTGATCTATTTTTGAAATTGCATTGAATCTCCTGTTGCATGGAGGATAAATTTGAGGGACTCTTAATGGCTCGAGGCTATTAAAAGAAAAGAAGTGGAGAATGGAAGGGTTGGAAGGTTTTGTGGAAACTATTTTGGTCTTTCTATGGAATCGATTGGTGTTGAGCTTGGAGAAGAACTCACAAAGCTTGGAGAGAAGATATTAGGAGCTCTACCAGGTATGATAGGCTCTAACTCTTTAAAATATCTTTCTCTACATAATGCTTTCATGAAAGGAACTCTGCTCTCTGTTTGAAATATTTTAATGTTTTGGGTTTTTGTTTGAGGTATTCAAACTTTTGTTTATGGTGTTCCCTTCATGCTTGAAAATTTGGGACTTCAAAATTTGACTGTTAAATGATATGGCATGAGATTTTTGTTTCTTGTATTCTCTAAAACGTTATTATATTTGTGAGTTTGTTTTTAATAAACTAAAAATAATCTGATTTGATTCTTATCTACTTCTCATTCTTTAGATTCATAACCTTTAAGAGGATTCTAGGCACATTATTTTACTAGATTAAATGAACTGGTAGGTTGTGAAATCTTTGTGGAAGTGTATGAGATTTATCATGTTAGTGTTGACTATTATTTCTCTTATTGTTGTATAGTTTTATCAATTTATTCTTGGTTAGATAGATACTCTTAATGGGTATTCGTTTTAGATGCCTCTCAGATTTTCACACTCTAGAGGGTTGATCTGGGTGTTCATTTTTCCATTATTTACAAATCTGTATGGATTTTTCTTATGAATGAGTAACACAAAGTGTTACCACTCTATCTTACCAGATATTTAACTTTGGAAAAAAATTGAAGATTATGTTGATGACTTGTACTTAATATTGGTTAAGTTGTATAATATACTTGGACCTAGTCATATTTTTGGATGTATAAAAATATGGTTGTATGTTATATTCTATTATCCTCGCATGTTTGACGGTTCAGTCTAATTATGAGAATAGGTATGGCCAATATGAAATTCTACTTGTCCTCTTTTGAATGTAGCTTTAGTAGAGATTTATTTAGTGGCTCTCTGTTTAGTAGTTTCAAGGGATTACCAAAATGTGGACTCAATAAATTGATAGGCTTAAACTATTCAGCATTACATGTTTTTACTCATTGGTAAGTTGAATCTAGAATTCCTTAATCGACCTTTGAAGTAATGGTAAGGGTGGAAATTTTGGGTGAATGTTTTTAGAATGGTTTGAATCTTATCTTCATACAAGTTGAACTTTATGGTAGTATTTATTCTCTTCATCAGTTTTGATCATAACTTGATAAGTTTTCTTACTTCTTAGATCTATAAAGATAGATGAGATAGAACTATTGAAAGGGTTATTGCCTGAATTCAAACTGATTCTAAGAGCTCTCTCTAGATCATAAACTATGGACTATGGATTGATCATCGTTGATTTTTATATGTTATTGTACTTAATAATAATGATAAGATATATGGATTCATACCTTTATTAGGATGAGGTTACTAACCTGAAGTAACATATTTGAGTAAAATCACTTAGGGCTAGAGAACCTATATGTATTGGTTATGAAGCAACCTCATCGGCCATATAGGCCCTATTGGTATGAGTAATTAAGTTATTAGGGTATAAATTATATGGAATGTTGATTAAGTTATTGTGTGTATAACTTATATTTGAGTGATTGATCAAGTATTGTTAGATAACTTAAACTTGAATGTTGAATTAAGTTATTGTGTATAATTTATACTCGAAGGTTTGATCGAGTGATTGTTGTATAAATTATTATTGGAATGTGTTATTATGTTATTACTTATGAATCCTACTTGAATGTTATATTTGAGTTACCTTATATTCATAAGGTTGTTTTTGTAAATGATCAAATGTCTAGTTTGGATGTTCATAAATGGTGTGTGTTCCTTCCTAAACCTTAAAGTAATTTCATTTAAAAATCGGACATTCTTTTATGAAATTATTAGATAGAGCATATTTTTATGAATATTTAGATCTTATCATGCCAATTCATATGAACTTGACAAATGCTAACAATTTTGCAGATGGATTTCGTGAAGGATGAAAGAAGGAAGAAGTTTAAAAGTTTACATTTGTTCTATTGATTGAAGAAATATGTCTTTCATATTCGAATGTGTAAACATTACATGATGTACTTGTGAATTTTGAAAATAAAAGGCTATGGCCTATTTATTGTATTTAATTGAAAAGAGAAATTGTTTAATTTAAGTTATCTTAAGCAGTTCTGTTATTTTGTTTCATGAAATGAATTAAGAAGGTTCCTTTTTATGATCATTGTATTAAACATTTCTTGTAGTAAATGATATTATCAACTTAGCCATTATATAAATTATATTCAAGGGAAAACTTATATTAGCTACTATAGATATAGATGGTGTGGTATCTAAATTGAATAAAGGAAAAGATATTCCTATATGTTTTGAATATCATTATGCTTCTAAAGAGAGTGTGTTGTATTACCTAAGTATCTATGACTGAAATTAAGTTATCAATATTATGATGTAATAACTTAAGTACGAATGTAAGTATACTTAGAAAAATATAAGTTGTCCATAATTATGTTGACTATATGAACTTGGATGACTTGTTTTAGTTTAAAACAATAGTTTATAATTATTAAGGATCATTAAGCAGTCATATATATAAAGGAATGAATTACAAGGATGACTACATTATCTATTGAATGGAAACACTTATTTGATGATAAATAATGTGTTGATATTATGACTTTTACTTAAGCTTGAATGTTGAAAGCTTTAGTTAACTATGTGTACTTATTTCAGAATGGAAACAAAGGCAAGAATAATAAGTTATATTTAAACACAATTGTTCCTAAGGGGCACTATACTTACCTGTATTTACCTAATTAATGAACATGGTATGATTTAATGATAATGTTATAAGAAGATTTATAAATCTGCAACTTATACTTTATTGAATCACATTATGTTATCCTTAATTAAAGGAAATTCATTCTTGAAACCTCATAGATCTTTAGGTATGGTACCTATCGACGAGAGTAACTTAGAGAGAGATTAACAAGCTGTGAACTAATTGAACTAATGAACTTGTTAAGATATGATGTTTTGTTTAGTGGAACTCGATGGGTTGTCAAGTATAGTCATTGTTTACAAGTACCTAGTTAATGATGTAAGTCATTAATTGGTTACTATGGAGCAGCTACTATGGCATGATAATCCACCTAGCTCCCTAAATGTAATTATCATAAAACTTTGGATCCAAGTAAATGTTAGACACCAATTTGTGATAAGAGTATGGCTTAGTGTCGATGTCATATTATGATGAATACAGGGAAGGAAGTGGATCTGAAGTGATGCAAGTCAATTTGGATATGCTTAATTTCCCTTAGTCACCCTAAGTTGACTTATTAACACTAACCCATGTTAACCATCCTAATTAGTATCTAGCACGAACCTTGAAAGTGATTGATGCAAATCAAATAAGTCCAAATATAGATAAAAATTTCAAGTGTGGTGAAAGACATATTCATTTCGATGAGTATGTTGTCTAGGAATTAAAGCATGGAAAACATATCTTGAAACTTTTCCCAAAGTATCGAAATTTGTTGGTTACGTTGTCTGATTTCACCTAGACTAAAGATGTATGATATCAGATGGGTTTTTTCATAACAGATACCCAGATATGCACTTTAGATATTAACACTTGAATGACCCTGAATGAATAAGGGAACCACAAGTATACTTAGTATACACATTGATGAAATGAAATATGAGGGATTGGTTTAATACCAACTCATAATAGTTGCATATGGTTTACTGTTGTAGGATGGATTGGCTAAATTAATGTTGGTTCTAAATTATGTGAATTTAGAATAGTGAAACATTATGATATAAAAATCCCTTGTATTGAAGTCTTAAAATGAGGATGTTACATTCCATAAGAGTGGAAAATATTAAGGACTATGGATAAAGTACATGAGTCATCCAAAAGACTAAATCCGAGATAGATGATGTGATGCATAAGTTAGAGGAACTATAGGAAGGTAAGAAACCAAGGTTGAGCATATCATATACAAAATGCAAAGATGAAGGACATCACAAAAATTGATTATCTAAGGTATCATATGAATAAACCATAGTTTCCTCATGACCAAAGAGAGGAATATTACTAAATTCATAGAGTGTGTGGATGTGGTATTAATAAAATTAATTTTATGTAAAATTTGATTTGTTAGTATCAGAGGGTATTGTGTTTTTGTAGATAAACCATATATGAATATGAAGATTGTAGAGTGATAATAGACCAAAAATAGGAATTAATAAGGAACACATTTTTAGTACAAACATACTTGGTTATGAGGCCAAAAAAATATCCTCAAAAATAGAAATGGATCCAAGATGAGAGTAGGTCCCTTCGTTTCCTTAGTATAATGCACAAAGTGGAATCCATTATCTCCATAATAAATTCTGATTTGGGATCTTCCTTCTCTACAAAATATGATGGTTTGGGAACCTTCTTCACTACAAATTCAGCCATAATGGAGTGCACATCTACCTTAAGGACTATATGGGGGTACCCCAATAAAAATAAAGGTTAGAATGTTCCACAAATTCCATATAATGTAAAATAAGGAGGTTACCAAGGTGGTTATCAAAAATTAAGAAAGGGCCTCAACCCTAAAGGAAATTAGTAGCATGTTATATTTATGGAAAAATGAATCATATAGCATAAAATTTCCCAACTTATCCAATGTAAGATATGTATTGCACATATTGTAAATTATTTGTGCAACACCACATACAAGACTATCTTGTATTTGACAAATATCAAAGGAAAAATAAATACACAATGTTAATATAGTCAATGTGGTGCAAGAAAAATTGTGAGTCTTCAAGATGTCTCCATGATGAAAAGAAACAAAAAAATCTTGGAATCTATGGATATTCCTACTGAGCCAAAAATATCACATGAAGGTGGGGGAAAATATCATGAACCTAAAATAAATAAGCAATTGTTGGATGAGGTTAACAAATTATTGCATTATATCTATAAGAGAGGTGTAAGTATCCAAAATAAATGATAATCTGAAGCACATGTATATGGGAAAGTGGTAAGGATATTTAAATAAGGAGCGGTTTTCATACCTATATTCGATATATAGTAAATTTATTTTGTAATTAAGATATTTCCTACAACATATAAAATATTTGAAGACTCTTATGGAAAGTGCAACTAGTGGAGTAATGTACTCCAACAAGACAATTGTGTATGTAACAACTATGAAATCTTGGGATGTATATACATGACTGAATATCATTCTTAGACACTATGGAATAAAATGCATAGTGTTTTACTTTAGTGGCATTGTGAATATGATGTTAAGGTTTACATGGGAAGTTATGGGTACATGAACACTCTCATACAATCCAATAACATTATACCTAGAAGATTATGGAAGGGTGGATCCTTTTAGTAGGTTTGAAGATGTAGAGATTGGAGTTGGAGAAATTAGTTTGAAGGGTGATTTTTAAGTGATTGACATGAAGATGAATGAAATACACTAGAATTTTATGATTGGGAAGAAATAGGAATACGACGGAAATATGAAAATTAACACAGTAAATAATCAAAGGAAAGTAAATTTAGATGATTCTATTATTGTCATGTAATACCCCAAAACTTCACAACCCAAAATGAAATAGTAAAACTGGTGAATTCATTTTTAGTCATTTTTTGTTTAACATGACACTTAATATTGTTTATCGATCACAAGACACACAATATTGAGTCCACATAAACATCAACACTCAAAGTTATTCATTAATTAAAATAACACATAACTTACATGTTTACTTTCAAATACATTGTATTCCATTACTTAAGAAATGTTAAACTATGAAAGAATAACAAATGTCACTAAGATACTAAATACGAACATCTCAAATATGAATCTTTTTGAAAACTAGATTTGAGCAAACAATAGGAATGATTCCTCACAAGTCTCAGATTTGTTATGGAATCTAATTAGTCAATGATATACTAATACTTTATTATTTATGTTTTCAATTTAATTAGTTTATATGGCAAGTCTCTTTCGGGATTAAACTTGCAATAATGGTTACCAACCCCTTTGATCTCTTTAAATACTTTCCTGAAATTCTCATATCTATTATTACGTTTTCCATAGTTTGAGGATTAGTTTTCACATATGCCACCAAAACAAGAAATAATCATGATATAAGTTTCCAAGTAAGTCCAACATATACAATACTAGAGTAATCATAAATGGCATAGGTCATTCCCACATAAACCTCCTTTCACTCTATGCTTTATGGCCATACTATAAAAATAGTTCTTCCAATAATCAAGGCAAAGATAAAACATATGGTTAAATTTTTCATTTAGTCATTTCATGTGACAACGTATTTTGTATAGTGGATCTAAGGAAACAACTTACCTCAATCCACTAGTAGGGATGGTACAATCACCAACTTCCCTCTTTTGGACGATGTCTATATTCATCTCATCCTCGAAGGTAAGGTTTACCATAATGTTATGGTGTTAGTTGATTTCCTTGTTCATTGCCGTCTTAGGGTGAAGATATCGATATAATATTGCTAATTTTACATTACAATAGAATATACATAAACAAGAATCACACCCTTCAATTTTTCTTGTATAACAAGTTTTATTTAATTTTTAATTCAAAAAGGATTTCCCCTTGATGTACTAATGTGAGAGTTCCACCTCACTTTTATATTTACTAATGTTGATTTAATAACCTTTCAAAGTGTCACATTATTGTATTCTCTAATTTCTCCCATGAAACTATGGGTGAAATAATTTTTTGTGGTGCAAATTATTGGTTTTCACCAATGGTAAAGGGGTTAAGCCCCTTCTTCTTGGGTATGGGGATTCTCACATTATTAAACGTAAACTAACTAAAAATAGTGGGTAACTATTAGGTTGTGGATCACACATGAATATTCCACTAAAAATATGGAAAATTTATTGTACATAGCACAAGGGAGGAATTTGCGGTGAAGGGAGGTAAAGGGGAGTAGGATAAAAATGAGATAGGCTTAATGTTGTGAGTATGAACTATCAGATTCTCACAAATAGTTACAAGAGTAGCTACACATTCAATTATAAGAAAATTAATAATGTAAGAAATCAGTAAGAATAACAAACTAGAGACACAAAGTTACATGATTCAAAAGTAATAAAGGACACAGAGTTGCTTCTTAGTTATACAAGATCACCATCCTTGTAATGTTGGAGAGTAGAGAGGATAGAGGAACATAGATAAGGACATATAGGAAATGTAACTTTTATTTCTTGATGTAGTAGTGATAAAAATCTTAACATACAACAATCCACAATTTCTAACCCTTTGGAATGGGGAAGCCATTCCAATTTATAACACTACAACATGTTTTTTCATCTCCCCACATGAATTTTCACCTTTCCTCGTCACTTTTGACCTTCCATATTCCTAGGAAATGAAAGTGAGTCTTTTTATTATTGATGAAAAAGGACTCTTACAATGTTAAATTGAAGGTCACTTAAGTGAATAAGACAAAATAGGGAAAAAGTACATTTTTAGTGAAGAATTAGAATATGGAGAGAGAGGAAAGAAGAGAAAGAGAAGGGTTGAACAATTTGATTAAGATGTATTTTTTCTTTCTAAAATGAATAATTGCTAACTTGAAGCATTGTGATCACAATATCCCTCTTCTGTGAGATATGGAAACATTTCAAAGTATGGAATAGGTGTTCAAAAACATTGTTATGAGATCTACATTGTAATAGGAACATGAGGATCTCTTCCAATTGTAAGGAAGGAGTTAGGATATGAGGATCACTTTATTAATTCTCTATGATTTCACAATTTACCTTTGTGACTAAGAATCAATTCTATGATGCTTAAATCTTTTTGTGATTGTATGTCACTTACTAAGAGAGGACTTCACCTTACAGATATAAGGATTACTCCCTGAATGAGATTCATTTCCTATGGCCATCATTTGAACCAAAATGAGGTGATTGTACATGCTTATTTATTTGAGGTGTGATCACACTACCAGGTGTTGAAAGAGTGTTTAATAAGACTAATATGTGAATTGTAGGTTGTGAAACGGAGATGGTTTCTCATTCTTCCATACATGGTACTCCAAATGAAGATCACTCCCTTGCCCTTCTAGGATCCAAAATCCTCCTTGAATGGCATCAAATTTAAGATTATCATATACCTTCCTATTTACATTATTCTCATGGGAATATATGACTTCTTGATCCTTTACACATGATGGTCATGGATGCTTCGGTAACTTGACTAGTTCATTTTGATTTGTTCCTTGAAGATATTTGAACAGAATGTAAGAGTTAGGATATGATGATCATTACCTCACTCCTTGAGCTTCACATTCCACCTTTGTGACAAATATTGCATTTCCTTAGATGGAAACATACTTACTATTCCCAGATATTGCTTTTTCTCATCTACTTCTCATAGACCTTCTCCTCTGGGTATAAGGATTTATCTCTAAATAAAACTCTAAGTGATCCATAAATGGCCTCTCTTAAACAATAAATAGATCCTATATTGTGATAATGAATGAAAAATTGAATAATTTCCTTTTAACCAATATAATTTACACTTAAACATTCATAAAATACTGCAAATTTAAGGGTAGAAGGAAAAGGATACACGATATTTATCTTGGAGAAACCAAATATGGGAAAATATCCAGTTTGGTAAGAAAATTGCTTCCCTTTCGCTATGTAATTATCCAAAATATAAAGATAGTGCTAAAAATTGGCCTTCAAGAAGGATTAAATATCTTTCTAATTGTAATTACTTGCTTATAATCCTCAAAAATGAAGAAATCAGCTCTAAATTAACAAAACAATAAAGAAATCTAACTTATTGTTTTTTCTCACACTTTATTTCACTTAAAATCACTACTGGAATGAACAATTGAGCTTGTATTTTTAGTTGTTCTACCCATGGAAGGAGGGGAAGGTGAAACAAATTGATCTAGGAAGGTGAAATAAACTCGATGTAATACATCTAGATGTTTTCAAAAACTCATATTCCCCATTTCAAATTCTAAGGAGGAAGTTTTTAGAAGAGGTTTCAAGTGTCTAGAGGAGGCATATGAAATCTAGAGGAGGCATCGAAAGAGACATAAAATGTCTAAAGGAGACATCGGAGGAGGCTTCTAAAATAGGTGTCAAGAGTCTAGAAGAGATGTTAGGTGTCTGGAAGATGTAGAATAATAATGACCTTCATATGTCATTTTAAGGTGTTCGAGATCACCATCATCTGGATAGACCATAACATGCCAATAATATGCGCTAAAAGTATCAATAATGAAAATACATAGAATTAGGTATTTCTAGATACATTTTTGATTCATACCTCCCCAATTTGATGATTTTAATTCACAAAAATCTTTAAGGACTGATGAGGTGAGGAAATTTCTTCTCCACATCTTCTCTGGAATACCACTTGGCTTTGGTAGGAAATTGACCTTTCAACCCGATCAACCATCTATCTTGCACTCCCTATTGTGTCATCCTCTCTTTCCACTGCAATACCACATCTTCCTCCAATCCTAGTTGATTTTCTAGATAAATATCCTTAATAGATTATAGAAAAAATCCCTCTTCTTCATGATCCAACATGGGGGATCAAAGAGACAAAGATTTTCAAAATTCACAATTGAATATATTCTCATATAGGGAGTCAAATCCAAGTGAAATAAATTCTTACCCACTTGTTCCAAAATTTCAAATGGGCCATATCAAAGAGCTTTGAGTTTCTTATCTTTTCCTTGTATCCTTTATTTTTTCAAGTACAACCATACCTTTTCACCAATAAGGAAAGAATTATAAATTCTATGATGATCATGTTATGCTTTGTACTTGGAATGTGACTTTTTAACATCCCTTGTACCTAAAGGTGTATCTGCTGAATTTTCTCAACAAACCTTTCAAATTTGTGGATCTCTAGATCCACTTTTCCTTTGTTTCTGCATGGTAATATCATAATAACATAAAATGCACTCTTAAGAAAATAACCAAAACATGTCTCAAAATGTGTCTTAATAGTAGAAACATGAACTAGCTTGTTATAAGAATGTTGGATAAATACCAAATTGTCATCCCAAGGCCTTGAATATTTCCTATCATAACCCTTGAAGAGCTAGACCACGGTACAGCTTTTACCACTTCTATTTTCCATCTTTCTATGGATGGAAAAAGGTATGCCTATTCAACTTAGTATCCATCTTCTCCCACAAAGTAGACCAAAACTTCCCTATGAACTGTGAGTCCTTTTCTAACACAATAGAATTAGGAAAACCAAAATGAACCCACACATTAGCAAAAAAATAACTCAATTGCATCATTGGATTTGATGGTCTTCTTGCAAGGAATGAGAATACACATTTTACTAAATTAGTCCACTACCAAAAAGATGTAATCATGCCCTTTCTTGGAAGTAGGAAAACTACCCACAAAATCCATGGAGATGTTTTCCCATGGCCAGGAAGGAACTAGTAATGGCATATATAACCCCAAATTTATGTTATTAGGATTTCTTATACTGCATAAAACACAACCCTTGATGAATTTAGCAACTTTTTCTTGCATGTTTGGAAAATAAACATACCTTTTAAAGTACGCTACAATACTTATCACACTAAAGTGACCAGATACCTTAGAAGTGTGTGTTTCCCTCATCGCTAAACTATTTCCCTTAAGAACATAAAGTTTCTTGTTCTTTTAAATAAACCCATCCTAGAAGTAGTATTCTCCCTAGGTGCAAATCCTTCACTTTGAGGTTTCTAGTGAAATATATCACCAAAATCTAGATCCTACTTATAACCTTCATGATATGCTTCACATACAAAAGGTTCAAGAAGAGTTATTATGCCTATAGGTAAAAATAAAAGAGGTCTAGAGAAAATATTAGCTAACTTGTTAGTCACACCTTTATTATATTTTATAATCAAATGGAGCTTCAAAAAAATCCATCCATTTATAGTTTTTAGCTTGCTAAATTTAATTCTAAGCCTGTAAATATTGAAGAGGTTGGTGATCTGTGTGTATGATGGTTTCTTTACCCATCAGATAATGTTTCCATTTCTTAACCAATTGCGCAATATCATACAATACCTTGTCATATGTACAATAATTGGTAATTTCAACATGAAATAATTCATAATGATAACATACATTCCTACCTCCTTGAAGTAGGAAATCCCCAAGGCATAGTCAATGGTATATGTTTCCACTTTAAAAGGTAGTTGTAGGTTAGGTAATGCCAAAAATGGAGCATGAATAATCTTGTATTTAAATGACTCAAAATAATTTTATTATTTATTACCCCAATCAAAATCCCTACCACCTATTATCACTGAATGCGGTGACATAAAGTACTATGGAAGATAAGTTCTTGATGAAATTCCTCGATACTAAACTCGCACCAATAAAACTTCTAGACTCGGTCAAACTAAATGGTGCAGACCAATTCATAATGGCCTCTATCTTATTCATATCAATCATCAACTCTCCATATCCAACCACATGCACTAAAAATAAAAGTGAAAGTTGAGAAAACTCACACTTCTTCTCATTCAACACTATTAAGTTCTCCTTAAGAAATTGTAAAACTTGATGTAAATGGTTAATATGATCTTCAAAAGTTCTACTAAAAACTAGAATGTCATCCAACTAAAAATGATAAATGAATTGATAA
Organism: Taxus wallichiana var. yunnanensis; assembly: GCA_018340775.1. Lineage (NCBI taxonomy): Eukaryota > Viridiplantae > Streptophyta > Pinopsida > Cupressales > Taxaceae > Taxus > Taxus wallichiana. The sequence goes on along the minus strand of CM031238.1, from coordinate 323,908,209 downwards.
ACAATATCATTACCTCATTCATCAACCTTATAAAGTTATTTGATGCATTTCATATCCTAAAATTTAATACCAACCATTCATGCAGCCCTTTCTGGTCTTAAACTTTGTTTTCTAAATGTCCTCTTCCTTGATCCGTACATGGTGATACCAAAATTTCAAATCAAGCTTGGTAAAATATTTAACATATTGTAACTAATCTAACAAATCATCAATAAGAGGAAGATGGTACCTATTTTTTATGGTTGTTAGTTTTAAATCCCTATAATCAACACAATTTCTCCATTAACCATCTTTCTTAGGTACTAAAACAATAGGAGAAACACATGGAGAAGTGATAGGATGGATTATACCTTTCTTAATCAAAGACTATAACTATTGTTTTACCTCATTGGCATCCTTCAAGGACTGCATGTACAATCCCAAGTTTGGAATCGGACTATTAGGTAGCAAGTGTATCTCATGCTCAATTTTCCTAACCGGGGTAGCCCCATAGGCTCTTGGAATACTTCCCTAAATTGTTGAACCAACTCTTTTATCTATGTTTTCTCCTTGTTAGAAAACATGCTACAAGTGGTATTAGATGTAATAACCTCATCTTATAGCATATCCCTTAAAATAAGTAATGCAAATTTTCCATTGTAATTAATAAACTTTCGGGATTCAGAGGAACTTACAAAATATATCTTTGAGTCTCTTGCAAAGGATGAAATGGCATAGCTCTTACCATCCTTCACCAAGAAATATTAGTTGGTTGTTCTCATGAATATGGCATCCCTAATATACAAGTATGGTCTGCAAAACACTACACCACATACATCAATTGGAAAAACTTCTAAATTAACTTCATCAATGAACTTCTTTTAAATACCAAACACAATTTTACATTTATTAGTAACATTAATGTTTGCACCTTTCTTCACCCAACCTAATGAGTATAGAATTGAATGATTGTAATTTTCCAAATTTATCCTATCCACTAACTCTTTATTAAGAAAATTATCTTGAGAACAAGTATCAAAGAGAGCATCCACTTTAGTCTTCTTTACTTGAATATTTATATGAAAGAGCTTAGTTAGTTCATTTTCTTGAACAACATTGCTACTACCCAAACATATCTTTCTATGGATAGAGGTACAACACATTTTCTCATCTACCTCTTCACTAAAAAATATGTTCTCTCCTTGGAGGGTAGTCATGGCCTTCTTTTTATTCTTATTATTCTTCAAGGGATGTAATTACAGGTGGAGCTTCTAACATTTTTCCTTGGAATGAGTGTCAACATCACAATGACCACAATGAACTTTAGTATCCTTCTTAGAAATGGAAGTAAAATTATTCTTACCTTTCCCTTTTCTTATCTCCATTTGCTAGGTGTAACCTTGTTTGTTTTGAAGCATGCTAAGAGGTAGATGAACTCTTCTTCTTTTCCATCTCTAGATAGTGGGATTAAGAACAATCCTCATCTACATTCATTGGATTGGACAAGAGAACTTGTCTCCTCGAGTGGCTATACTACAGATTAGACATTAAAAAATACTACAAATTGAGAGGTATAAGGTAAAGGAACCACAATATTTATCTGGAGAAACCCAATGTGGGAAACACTCTAGCTAGGTAAGAAAATTAGTTCCTGTTCACTATGTAATCCTCCAAACTAAAAAGCTACTACTAAAAATGGCCTTCAAGAAGGGTTAAATTTCCTTCTAATTGTACTTTCTTAATTACAATCCTCAACAATGAAGAACTCAACTCTAAATGAACAAAACAAGAAAGAAATCCAACTTCTTTTTTTCTCACACTTGAATTCACTCAAAATCACTTGCTAGAATGAAGAATTGAACTTGTATTTATAGTTTCTCTACCCATAGATGGAGGGAATGTGAAATGAAATAATTTTGGAATTAAAAGAATTTATAGCTACTCATATTCCCATTTTGAAATCTGGAAGAGGTGTCGGGCATCTAAAGGAGGTGTTTGGAAGATATGTCGAGCATTTAGAGGAAGTGTCTGCAGAAGAGGAATCGGGTGTATGAAGGAGGCATATGGAAGATACATCAGGGCATCCTGGAAGATGTAGAACAAAAATGGCCTTATTATATGTCATTTGAAGGTGTCTAGATCACCATAAGCTTGACTAGACCATAACATGACAATAATATACCTTTGTGAGTATCAATAAGGAGAATACATAGAATTGGGTCTTTTTGGATCCATTTTTGATCACAAGCCTCTAACCTCTGGTTAGGTAGGGACAATTTGATTGAATTTTTTTGTCTTGTGAGTCATGTGCACACTATAGGTAATTTGAATGGGTGTTTAGGAACACTTTGTTGTGAGATCCTACACTTCATGGACCTGTGATAACTTCCTTCTCCTTGGAGGCTCAATTCATGTTTATAGAAGTTGAAATAATCCATAAGGAATTTGGCTTGGAGCTCTCTCGATTCACTTTGGTTATGAGGACATATCTTCCTTGAGTGAATTCAACCAAGATAGCTCCCTTTTGTCATAAATGGAATGATTAAACCATTCATCTTCTTGCATCAAATCATGCCATGTAGAAATCACCTTTGGATTGATGCTTTGAGAGTTTGTGGGGGTTTTTATTTTCCTGTTTGGACCATGAGACAACTTCATGGAATTGCAATGGTGGAAAAAATCAATGAGATAGGTAGGATTAATGTTTCCAAATATTTTTAGCTCAATTATAATACTTACTATTTTTAGCACATCATATCTAGGACTACTATTTTTAGCAAGTTTTCACATGTTTTGCCTTCTAATGTTTTTGGCTCATTCAAATTATTACAAATGTTGATAATTTACTATTTTTAGAAACTTACTATTTTTAGGCACCCTCTATTCTAAATATTTTCTATTTCTAGATAGTGCACTTACGGGTGTTGTGTTGCATAAAATCACTTTGTCAAAATTTTCTATTGTTCTCTAGGACCTTCTACTCTAAATTTCATGGTTTTCCATCCACTAGATCTCCATAAAATTAAAAAGAAGTTTTAATTTATTATATTTTCATTTTTCTATTATAAAAAATAAAGAGCATTAGTGGACTTGCGTTGACAATCTTCCCAAAGGAATTTTTGGAGACGAGATCAAAGGTAAAATTTTGAGGTAAACGGGTTCCTAGATGATGAGATATGATCAAATCTTCATTTTTCTGGTTATGGATGTATAAAAAAATTTAAGTGTGTATAAATGAAAATGGAGTTTTTGAGGATGTTGTAATAACAATTTTCAAGAAAAATTACTAACTGTTTAAGAAATGGAGAGTTAGTGAGATTTTATTGTATTTCTTAACTCACCTGGAACTGTAGCACTTAACCGGGGTTGGAATGGAGGGGTGTAATGTTGTACTTGATGCAATGGGGACACCAAGGACACCAAAGTGTGACTTGTACCATATGGTGACAAGTGGAAACTTGTGGTGTGTGGTGGACAAGATACGTGGGTGGGAAATGAGCACATAGGAGTTGGAGGTGGTTGCATGGTGACCATGGGTTGGATGGATGAGTAGGTCAAAAAATTCTTCCCCTCGTCCCTCGGGGTGTAGAGGGGACAAAGGGTATATAAGGTTTTCCAAATTACAACCTAGGAGAAGGAGGAGGTTACACTTTAGTGTCATACTTACACAATGGGAATAGAGGGGACACCTAGAATAGATAGGAGTCCAAATTATGACTTAAAGGAGAGGAGGGGGTTAAAATTTTCTTCCCCCTTTTCCCCATAGGGATAGATGAGACACCAAAGTATCCAAAGTGTGACTTCACTAGATTTGGAAGCACATTTTTCCTTAGATGTCCAAATTAGGACACCTGAATTGATTTTTCCACCTCGTAAGCTTAGGAAAGTGTTTTGGGGTCAAAACTTATATTATTGTTAATCCAAAACACCTGATGAGATCAATTGAACCATTATTGATAGATAATTCTTCCTAAAAATCAAAATTTAAGACCTATTCCATCTTAAATTGAGAGGGGTAGTTAAAAATTCTAAACTATCTCAGGAAATATTTGAGCCTTGGAGAAAAATTGATGTTTCCACGTTATAGAGGATTCTAAGATATTTTTATTAATATTTATTTTCCTCCTAACTGATTTTGGATCTCCTAGAATCATCTAGAGAAGTCATATTTCACCATTTTAGTTTTCATTCCTTATACCCTAAACTACCCAATGTTGAACAAATTTTTCATTAATAAGATCTTCTTACCTAAAATTTCATACATTTCCTTAGAAAAATTCAATGTTCTCTAACATCACCCTTAGATTCTTTTATATTTTTGTACGCTTCTAGAGGGGGTTTACTTAGTTGCGAGAATGGTAAAAATGACCTTTTTAGGCCTCTGAAGAAAGTTATCTTTCATTGAATCTCAATGAGTTCATCAATCGAGTAGACACTCTACCCTAAACACTCAAAAAAACTAAATAATCATGTTATTAATTTCCTCTCAAAGCTAGGTGAGGGTATAACTAAGGGTAGGTTGTCAAAGGAAGGATGCACAGTGACCAGAAAACATAAATTTCAATTATGGGCTTAGATTTCACATTGAAAAGTTTTAATTTTTTATGCTAGACATTTTACATGACAATAGAACCCTATGTAATTACCTTATTTAGTCACCTCCATGTTAACTTAGTTTTCAAAAATCAACCATACAATTGTGTTGTTTAGACACATTCACTCCTCACATTTTCAAATGTAAGACTATATAATTTAACTATTACTCCATACATACTTTCACCCATACCAACACCTATTACATGGTTCCAAGAAAAATATATGAAGATAAGGTCCACATATGTCTCGAGGTACATTACAAGACCTTAGTGAGGCTATTCAAAATTTATGAACTACTTGTATCATTCTTGGATTGTCACTTCTCTTAGATTCCATTTAGGAAGGAAGACATATGATTAACACATGGTCTAAAAATCATTCACAAGGATTATTAGAATAAGGCCCCCATGTTGGATTTTAGGCTATCATCCTAATGAGGTTTAACCATTTACAATCACAACAAGGTGTTATGTATCATTTTTCCTTTTAAAGTACATGATCAATAACATTTTTAAAAATTAAATTGCTATTTTATTTACATTATTCTTGTTACATGTGCTAATGCAATTAAGACCCTTTGTTATTTTTTTCATTCTCAATACTACAATGAAATTACAAGTATTGACTATCCAAATAGGAATATACCCTATTTCTTAATCTCTACCATTATTATTATTATTATTTCTAGTTCTCTAATGGATCCTAGATCACAAATAAATACATCCACCATTTTACCATTGAACTTGATATACAATAATGTGATAATTTCAATTAAGCAATATCAGTACAATATTATCCACAAGTACTATACTAAGCACAAGAAGATACAAATCAACAACATGTCTAGAAAAGTATTGTTATCATTTCATCACAAAAAGACTAATATTTTCTCTTACTTAATAAAATAATGGTATTTTTTCATTCCACATGTAAGTAATGTTACTATTTCTATCGGAAAATGCATTCATCTCAAAGGGTACACAATATTTTAAACATTATAATAATACTATGAATCATTTTAACCAAGGTTCCTGTAACCAAAATCACGGCCAACCCAAGAAATTGACATGATAATCTCCTACAATATAACACATTCTACATATCAATATTTTCCATACACTGTGATATTAAACTCTTTGCATGCAATTAGAGAGGGTAACAAATACATTTTAGTTTAAATGTATTTTCAACTTTAGAGAGAGTGAATATTATCCTAAATAAAAGTTCTCAATGCAAGTAACAAAATGAGGTTCATTACAATCATATGAAGATTTTCAAATGTCTCACAAAAATTATCTAATTATTGTTACAAATTTACAAAAATGACCAATTTAGCCAGATTGGATATGAATTTGAGTTCAAAAACCAATGTCCAAGACTCAAACACGCATTATATCAATTCTCATCCATTACCCTATATATAGATAAACCCTCAAATTTAACAAATCTCGTTTCTAGCATCTAGATTTAATCTACACCTACCTTTCTAGAGTGACGATCATAAATGCACTAGTTCATTCTTACTATAAAATAATAGGTGGCCTAGAGAACCCACTTGAAAATCTAGTCCCCAAAGTATTTTCTAAAATCTAAAATTTGATTTCAATTTTCATGGTGAAACTCTAGAGGTATGTTGTAGTAGATATTTGTTTCCCAACATAGATCCCTAAACCACAAGCCAAAATCAAAATGAATTTCTAACTTTTGGCATCATCCCACACAATAAAACAACAAACTAGGCTAAAAACACATGTCGTTAAATGACCAAATGATCATTTGAATTTGTTCTAAAGGTTGATGTGACATGTCATGTAAATTGGGAACATGGTCAAACCTTTACTTCTCTATTATAGGAGTTAAAGAGGTGTTTTTCATGTTATTTTCAAACATCTTTATTAACTTTTTCAAGGTTTTTAAAGGTAAAACATTTGTATGAGAAACTCATGTTCAAATCAGAACTAGAGGTATGTCTCCCATATTTATTTAAGTTTTCAATTTGTCTCAAGTCACATTCCGTGAGGAAGATTAACATTGAAATACAATAAATTCTCGTTGTGCGAAACCATTTAATTTTAAACATTTTAAGAAAAAAAATCATTTTGTTTAACTAAAACATAATCATCACTAGAATTTAAATTTTGATACAATTATTAAGGATAAATAAAAATATAAGAATCATGCTAGAAAGAGAGTAAACCATTCATGGTTGAATTGGCACTTATAACTACATTGGTGGTGATCTAGTTGGTTCACAAGCATACTCAATGAGATGTCAACTCTATCAATCATTTTTCAAATAATTATAATTCCAAACATTTCATGTGCATAAGTGTGTATTTACGTATTTGCATACTTGTTTACCTAGGCATTTATAAGGTAATTTTTAATCAAATGTTTGGAAATCACATTGAGAATAAATAGAAGCTATCAAAAGGTGGATGATATAAGAAACTAAAATATTTTTTCTAATATGGAGATGATAATGATAAAGCCCCATTTCTATAAGGCATGCAAATAAACCATCCACCACCTTGTGTGTACTCTTTAGTCAATGCATTCTATGGGAATGCATATCTTGAAGTAAAATTTTTGGCACATTTTAGAAGAATGTTGGTAAAGGAAAGGAGGATGCCAAACTCAGCCATGTCTTTAAAACATTGTAATCATACAATACCATTTCCATCTACCCTTTCTTCAAGGCATTACAAAACCACCACTCCCCATACATATTCCATAGATTCTTTTTGTGTAACATTTTTCAAACATTACAGTCCTAAAATACCTTTCTTTGAGGTATTTTTTCAAACAAGATAGGCAAAAATGCTAGGCCACACCAATAGAGGGAGAGGGAGTGTGAAGGAGAAGTCTAAATACATTACACATTTCAAACGTTTCCATCCACATAAGGGAAAATCAAAAATGTGGTTTGATTGAATAAAATTCCCTTGCTTAAAAAGATCATATCTACACACCGAGAAGGAACTAACAAGGTTATTGAAGTTGATCTATGTTTAGAGATTTTATTTTCTTGAAGTTTCCATATTATTTCTCCATAGAGGCCACTTCTACAAACCAACAAAGAAAAACAAAACCAAAAATAAAAACCCTAAACATGTTTTACCATATACATTTTCTCCTCTCTATATCTCTCTCTCTCTTTTGCGGGTATAATGGAAAATGACATTTTTAACGAAATAATGTTTTATTATTTAATAGATACAATACATGATGCATATACATAAAATAAACATTTAAGTTATACTTTAAGTATACTTTTACATTTATATATATTCGTTTAATTTATCATCATTTAAGTTATATTTTATTTATATACTTCTAGGGTTTTTTGAGAGTGGATTCGGACATCAAGGAGTTATAATGCAAAATCTAGATTTTGGATGGCTCCCCCAAATTTTAGACCTAACCAATTTCGAGTTCCATAATTTCAAAATTAGCCAATTTTAGGCTCTCCCCACTCATCCCTTATGTTTTCACCCTTTTTAATTTAAGAATGTTTTATTTAAAAAACAAAAAGGATGAATATTGTTACAAAGGATTATTATGATTTAATTAACTTCCAACATTAATTTCATAAATCAAAAAGAAACATTTCAAAGTAACTAGCTCTTAAAATTTTGAAAACATAAAATAAGAGTGACTTAGCTGATTTTTGTGGACCTAGAGGAGTCTAAATGATCCGAGTGCAAGAACGTGAAGAACCGAACTTGAAATGCTTCGTATGTGAAATTGTGACCTAAACTCGATCCTGGTCAAAACCATAGAACTTAGTCAATAACATCCATATGATGTCAAACCTTATGTACGGTCTTGGACCTACTTGAAATCGAGGTTTGTAACTTCCTAATTTAATTTTTACCCGGAAATGTGTGTCAAGATTCTGCTCATGTTTTTTCTCACATTTAGGATGAATATGTAAACTCTTCTCAAACCCTCAAAACCCTTGTAGTGAAAGAAGGAGCTCCTGCAAAAAAAAATTATTTGGGTTATGGGAACCCTTGTGCATCACCACCATCACCAATACTCCAAAGAGGGCTCAAACCACACGTCATTCTCCTCGCATGTTATATCTTTGTAGTGCGGTCAAAATTCGATATATGTGTTTTGATCATTCTTTGCTTGAGTTTCATACTTTCTCAAATGCTTGGGAATATTTACTTTTATTACTCATAGGATGATAATATATACTCCTAAACCTAGAAGGAAACTTTAGACTAGTGGTGGGTGCTTCTCAAATGGAGGTGTTTGAGTTATTTCATTGTTTAAGAAGCTTTGGGTGCCTTTTTTGCTAGCTTTGTTATAAGGAGTTCATAAATTTCTAAGTCCCTAAATGAAATTTGTTTTGCTTGCTTATATATTCTTATGAAGGGTTTTATGAGATGAAAAACTAAATAAAGGGGTATTTTTCACATATGAAGGTGATGGAATTGAAATAATTAATGCACAACATGTTGGTCCAAAACTATACAAAGTATGGTTGATAAGTAATTTTACAAATTGATTGAAATCAGCGTTTTTGGATAGGAGGAGAAAAGAACATTTTGAATTTATGGGCCTAAGCATGGATGTTTCTAGATGTATTTTGTGAAATTAAATTTTATAAAATAATGATAAAGAGATATGAAAAGATAAGAAAGTACATGAAGTTTTATCAGGTTATGCTAAGAAAGAGTGAGGAGAGTGCATTTGTCCATACAAGTGTGCAATGTCAAGATCAATAGTGTTAAAGGATATATTTCCAAATTTGAGTGTCTACACTTTAACAAATTTTCTTCCATAATAATAACTAAGACCATTTTTTTGATGATGACTAATATGGGTAAAAATATACACATGTCAATGCACCCCCAAAAAGTATTAAAAATCATTAAATTCCTATTAAAAGGCATTCTAAAAGGATCTAGTTAGGCATGCGAGTAATATGGTAGAGTTTGGAACTATGCCAAAATTTATATTTGTTTAAAATTCAAACACATCTCCAAATCTCAAATTATTTATTATTATTGTTGTTCTAGTTATCCTTGATGTAAATTTGATCATTAACGTAAACCACAAAGCCATATCACAATTCAATCCAGGTACTTAATGAGACATCTAAAAAATTTACATATAAAACACTCTCTCAAATGAATATTACAACTTATTTGGCATAGACATATCATTCGTTCTTGTGGGATTTAGTCTAGATTTAATTAAATTATAAGTGTAAGTTCATTTCCCAAAACACCAAATTGGGGTGTTTAGCAAGAAAAGTCACTCTATGTAGGGATCCACACCCTCACCAAACAGGTATGACAAGGAGGGGCACTACATTCCCTCACCTTATAAGAACATCGTCCTCAATTTGACCTATATTCAAAAAACTAGAATATTACGTGAGTTTAAAGGTAAATCAAAATTAACCAATACCACTTAGAGAATAGAAGTCATTGCTAAAGTATGACCACAAGGGAACACAAAAATTTATTTTTATGTAATTTTATCAAATTAATTATTCTTTATGAAGATTGGAATTTATTTTATTTTATTAATCATTTACTTCTTTTCCTTTATATCATTTCCTTGATTCATTTCTCATAACATTTTATTTATTTAACAATTCAAGTTTAAGTTTCCAAGTAGGTTGACCAATAACATGTGACATCAAAACATCATACAAGGCCCAAATAAAAACATAAGAAACTCCAAAAACACTCTTTAACACATTTTCATGAATTTAACCCAAACACGATGATCATTCCAAACTTGGGAAAAAGTACATTCCACACATCCAATATGGGAAAGTAACATGATCCTCGTATTATAGATTTCATATAAGATGTATGTAATGGTGCATGCATAACACATAGAAATTACAATATGACAATAACACATCCATAGTAGGGTCCCCATGACCAAGAGTAATAACTATCTCCATGTATATTTCCCATGAGTCCAGGTATAACACTATATGTTAAAATAATTTGTAGTTTAGTATCTCAACCTCTCCTCAAGGGATCTAAAAAAACCAATCAAGATTATCAAGTATGTTTTTCGGTGAATCCAACTAGCCCAAAAGTTCCATATCCCCAAGTAATCCATAATCAAAAAGAGTGTAAAAATACAAAAACATAACCATGGATTTTGAACTAAATATCATATCCATCTCAATGGAAAGCATCATCTTTGTAAGGTGCAAAGACAACAAAAATCGTTGCCAAACCAAAAATGAGTATTGGATATCATAAGGGCCAATCCACCAAAGAGTAATGAGTATCATAGGAGTCACTCAACCATAGAGGACTAAGTATTAAACAAGTCATTCAATCATAGAAGACTAAGTATCATATGAGTCACTTAACCAATAGAGGACTTAGTATCATAATAATCACTCTATCATAGAGGACTAAGTATCATATGGGTCACTCCACCATAGAGGAATGAGTATCGTAGTATCAAGGGAGGTCCAACCACTCCATGAAGCTAGACACATAGAGATCCATTACCTTAAAACCAAGGGCATTCTTACAAACCTAAACATATAAAACAAGACACCCTGGGTGTACCCCTATAAAACATATGTGTACATTATGAACAAGGAGAAACTAGTTATCAATCAATAAAAAAATCCACATTAACATTCTTGATGAGTACACAATTTGTAGCCATGTTGGATCAAGGAGATTTGTAGTGTGGACCTTAAATTTCCATAGATATGTGTCTATTGAACAACTCCTACAATGAGACTTAAAAAATATTTGTCTCACCCTAATAGCCTCGTCGAAACATCCTTTAAATGTGGCAAGGGAGCTACGCCAACCCCCTGCAACCCCAAGGTGATTATCTCAAATTCATTAAAAACCGCCTCCTTCTTTTTCTAAAACTATATTTTAGTTTTAAAAAATTGCATTTCAAGTTTATTGCAAATTCAATTTAAAATAAGGCTTATGTATGGGAAATTATTATTGTAAAACTTTTTAATTTTTAGTTTGATATTGAGTGCCACTTTTGCAAAAGTTAAATACTTTTCATTTCCCAAAGTGTTGGACCTATTTATTTTGTAAAATGCACTAATTTGTAAAGTACCAAAAATGTGGGGGTTTCTGATATAGTTTTTGAGGGTGTATAATGCATTTCCTCTTTTGTTTGAAACTTATTTCTTTCCACACATTTCTTTTTTCAGTAACTACCACAAATTTATTTTCTACACTAATGGATCTAAGCACTATTAAACCACTTACAACTTTTGTCTACCTTGAATGGAAATAAAAATAACATTGCACTTAGGAGTAAAGGATTGTACTATATAACAATGGGGTTAGAACTTGAGGCTAGTGAAGCCACGAGACAAAGCTAAGTGGTTTAACAAGTGTGATGAATCTTTGGTATTTTGTGTCTTTCATTGTATCTCAAACTCCTCTTTCACATAAAGTTAGAAAAATCTCCCAACCATGTGTGGAAAACCTTAGAAACATTAATTGGAAAATTTGACACTATGAGAGGTCATGAGATAAAAATAGAACTTATCAACTTAAATCCTAGCAACTTTGACACTTTTCAATATTTCTTTACCAAGATCAATTCCTTATGATTTTAATTGAAGAAATGTGGAATAGAAAATAAGGATGAATAGTTAGTTCTTTCAAGTCTTTGGCCAAAATAGGTCTTGATTACTCTATCTTTGTCTCTATATTTTATGTTACCAAGAGGGTTCTTTGGGCCACATGATCTATACCATCTTTAGATAACTTTATTTACAATTTGACTATGGAGCAAGACAAGTTAATCTAAATGGGCACCTTGAAGTCATCTAGACCTCAAACACTCAATACCAGGAATGGGAAATAGAAATATTCTAGCAATTAAGAGAAGAAGTAAAAGAGAAAGGATCTAGAAAATAATAAAGAAGATAAATCCACTACCTCTTCAAATTCTACCACTAAAACCTCCATTTAAAATGGGAAACCTAAGAAGGAAAATGTTAAGTATGCATATTACAAGAAACTTAGGCATGATGAGCACAAATGCAAGATGAAGAAGATTGATTACCTCTGTCATCTCCTTGAGAAGAATAACATAGAGTCCCTGAATCTATAAAACATTCTTCATCAACCCAAACATATACTAAGGAAAAGGAAAAAGATAAAGAGAAACATAAAGGAAAGGCACTAGTTACAGATTTGCATCCCAATCTAATCATTTGTGGGTTATCAAATTTGGTGCTTCACACCACATGGCTTCATCACAGGTTGAGTTTTCTTCCTTAGATCCTTGCAGCATCTCCTCCATCACTTTGGGTGATGATAATCTAGCCACATTTTTATGGAGAGGGTCTATTAAAGTTGAAGGTGGAACATTCAAAAAAATTCTTAGTGTACCTTCACTTTTAACTAATATCTTATTAGTGTATCAAATGAATCATATAGGGAAGGGCATGAGAGTCCTATTTAATCCATATTTAATTGATATTAGGTAGTTGAATAGTGACACTACAGTAGTAGTGGGAAGGGAAGATCACCATGCTAGTTTATATACCTTGTAACAATTTCACCTAGAGTTTCCCGACTATATTTCTCATACATTAAGATGGAGTTAGCATATTATGGCATGAGTGGTTTTAACATCTTAACTACTACTACCTTGAGCATCTCAATCAGCATAACATGATTATATGATTTCCTAGAGTTTTTTCTCAAAGGGACTTTGCAAGGGTTGTGCTCTTAGAAAACACCTTAAAGATAAGTTTTAAAAAGGAAGAGCTTGGAGGGCTTCAACAAATTTAGAGTTAATTCACGGTGATGTCACATAAAATTTTCCCCATCCTTCTTTCACTAGGGCCAAATATGTTCTCACCTTTATAGATTAATTTTCTATATATACATGGATCTAATTCCTTAGGAAAAATTCTAAAGTGTTTGATTACTTTTGTGACATCAAGGCATTGGGTGAGAAAAAATATAAGAAATGCTTAAAAATTATTTAAATAGATAATGGGGTAGTATGTTAGTAACATATTTGAGTAGTCTTACACCACAAAGATTATTGATCTACATTGGATAGTTCCTTACACTCCTTAGAAAATGGCATGAAAGAACATAAAAATAGGTCCTTGAAAGAAATGAAAAATTATATGATCCACTCTAATTCTTTGAGTCTACGGTTTTAGGTAGAAGCCATCAATTATCCCTATTATAAATAGAACCAAGTTTCCCACAAAGATTTGAAAGGTATAAATCCCTTTTAAGCTTGACACAATAAGAAACCATAAGTTAAGAACTTTAGGGTCTTTAGATCACCATAGTGGCATGCGTTCCCAAGAAAAAATGCAAGTAAATGGATCCTCAATCCAAACCTTGCATACTTTTTGGGTATCTAGAGGGGGTTAAGGGCTATCGAATTATCCATCCTAACAATTATGATTTGTTCATTAAGATATGTGTTAAGTTTCAGGAGAGTCGATTAACTCTTTACTTGGTGGTTCTCCATCTACTTTGTCTTCACTCGGTTTTGATGAGAAGTTTGAGGATTCAGATCATCCACATCAGGTTCCTAAGGAAGATTCTTCTACTTCTACTAGTTTTAACAAAGTGAGTAGAGTAATGGGGATTCATATTTATCTAATTTTATCCATACTTCGGAGGATTAGTATTTGGCACATGACTCACCCACTTCAGACCCTATTTGGTCTAAAGTGGACCCTTCATAGTGTAGGTGCTTAGGTAGGGGATCCAAAGGATGACATACATACTTAGGAAGACTATCAAAGTAGGCCACATACCTTTTATGCTTTAGTGACATATCCAAAAAAATTATGAGAGTCATTAGGCATACCTGAGTGGGATATTTCTATGCATGAGGAATATAATTCCTTAATTAGTAATCAAACTTGGGATTTTACTTCACTTCCTAAGGGAAGGAATATGGTTCGATGTCGATGGATATATTAGACCCAATTTGTAGAAGATGGGGTAGTTGATAAGTATAAGGCTCAGTTAGTATCCAAGGTATTTTCACACGTAGCTAAAAATAATACTCATTGACCTTTACACTTGTAGCCAAGATGAATTTTATTAGAATCACACTTACTTTAGCCACAACACATGGTTGGAGTGTGCACCAAATGGATGTGAAGAGTGATTTTCTTCATAGTGACCTACAAGAAGAAATTTACATGGAGAATCCACCTGGGATTTTTCAAGATCCATCCTTAGTTTTCATACATAGGAAATCCATCTAGGGAATCAAATAGGCCCCTTGGGCTTGGTATGCCAAGATGGATTCCTTCCTCCTAGATTCTAGTTTTACTTAGTGTCATTCAGATCTTAATGTATATCTATTATGGTAGGATAATTCATTATTTATAAGTTGGTACCTTATTTTGATGACCTTTTGATCACTAGGATTTCTTCATTCTTTATTTTAATAGTGAGGGAAGATCTTCAAGATAAATTAGCCATGAATGACTTGGGTCTGCTACACTACTTCGTTGAGAATTGAAATCATATAGTCGAATTTAGGGACCTCACTTGCATAACCCAAGTAATCTCTCGATCTTTTGGCTCAGTTTTACATGGCTAACTACAAGTCGTATTTTACTCCAACTGGATTCAAGATTAAGGTTAACTATTCCACACCCTTGGTTGATGCTACTTTGTATCGATAACTTTTTGGCATTCTTATTTACTTGACTCGCACTTTAACTTATATCTAATATGGTATTGGTATTATTTATAAGTTCATGTAGGAAACCCATGAGTTACATTAGAAAGTAGCTAAGAGGATTTTGTACTAAATTCAAGGATGAAATAGATATGGGATTCACTATAGGGTTGGTTTGGACATTGACTTGGTCGAGATACAAAGAATCGAATTAGGAGGGTGACACTAACTGTCATAAGTAAACTTCAAGTTACAATTAATCATTAGGATTTTGTGCTATCAGTTTGTTAAACAAGAAGCATAATGTTTTTTCTCTATCATCCACAGAGGAAGAGTATATGGGAACCGTTGATGAAGCTATTGAGGATATTTAGCTTTAGGGCATTATTTCGATCTTGGCATCTAGATCAAGCATCCTACATTCATATTTTTTTACAACCAAATCACCATCTAGATATACAATAATCTAGTCCTTCATTAGAGGACCAAACACATTGAGATTCATATGCACTTCATTTGGGAGCTCATTCATGAGTAGGTCATCGATTTGATGTTATGTTAGTATTCGAGTAGGTTTTGACATCTTAACCAAACATTTGACTAAGATAAAGTTCATTCATTTACGAGATCTTCTTGGGGTGTGGTCTATATCAAAACTTCATCATCTTAAGGGGGTTTATAGCCTCTTCATTTCTTTATGTCTCTCTTTTGGGGGAGTTTTTCCCCTCTTGGTTTTATCCTTTTACTCTATCTTATGAGAGATTTCATTGTATGTGGGTAACTCATTATGCCTTATTGTTGGAACTCACTTTACTTTTTCACTTCCCACCTAAGATGTGCTTATGGGGGTGTTAGTGTAGGATTTATTTTCCTCGCTTTATTTGTATTATCCCAATTGGGATATTCCACCTCACTTAGATTTTCCCTACACTTATGGGATATGCTTGACATTTAGTTGTACACTTGATTACACAATTCTAGGTGTTGGTTACCACTATTCTAGGTGGATATTTCCATAATTCTAGGAGGAAGATACACATTCACCTCATATATGTACATATCCTAGATTATTATATTTGATTATATTGAGTTGGAGCTATTTACGTGTTATTGCAATTATATTTTATATATTTTTATAATTTTCGAGTCTTGAATGCTTGTTTTGTTTTGTCTTTGAACACTTCACATCTCATGTCATTAACCTGTGCATTCTTTGAATCATTATTTATGTGGCACTTCTTTGATATACCAAGTGGCATAAAATCCATAAAGCTTTGAGTTACAAATATAAAACTAAGAAACATTGTGTTGTAAATTTGGACATTGAGAGGGGGGGTTAATCAATGTCTATAAAACTTTTAGGATATTTCTACTTCACAAAACTAGTTAATATAAAAATATAAAATTATACATAAGAAACATAAAGAGAGATATTATACAGTGGTTTAGATGGGAAACCAAAAAATGGAGAAAACCCAAAAAATCAGATAACTAGCTTTGGATAATTTTTCCTATGTGTTACAATGATTTCAATCAAATTTTTTAGGCTGCAACCCCAAGTATATTCTCAACCTACAACTTGATGTTGGAAGCAACAACACCCTGAATGATTTATTCATAAACCAATGACCTTGTGCAAGCTACCACCTGCAATGAAGCACCAACTCCCTAAGTGATTTAGTCAACAACCACTGACCTTGTAGTGCCCACTTCCCTTTGACACCTTTTTGGATACCTATTTTTATAATGTGATTACATTATAGACATTATTATGTTTTGATTTAGTATGCTGTTAGACATTAATCATGGATTATTGTTGATCTTGATTTGATTATGATGCATGATGATTATTAGAGACACCTTATATGTGGATGATGAGATATTATTTGACATAAATGTTTTATGGATGTTGTCAGACAAGTGATTTGGATATTATGAGTTGATCTAGAAATGGATATTTTATGATGATGATATAGTTGTTGATTTAAAATGAAAATGATGTAATTGTTACTTGATGTTGTTGTGATTCACTTACTTAGATGATTTTTTGATTTTATTTACATCATATTGGATGTTCTGATATGGCCACAAGGCTGAAGGAGGTATTTGTATTTTACAGGTTCAAAATATCACAATAAAACGTTGGGGGATCGAAGACCAACCATAATGGAATTCTAGGTGAATTCAACAAAGTCATCATGGAAACATGTCTTGTGTGTGTGTGTTGTTTTTTGTTAGGGATTCCCATGGGGGTGGGGGTGGGGGAATCACCTTTATATGTGACCATGGGTTTGTGTATTTTATTAATGTGTTTCTTTTATTATTGTTGTATGTATTTTATTAGTGATGTGTTCCTTTCTTTTATTTAATTAAAATGTGGTAGATTAATGTGAGAAATCATATGGTTAAAATTTAAATAAATTAAATTGGGATATGGGAAAGTAATTAAAAGATTTGTTGGTTGTTGTATTAAATTTGTAAGGGATGTGTAAGATGTGTAAGAGCTTGTGTAAATCAGTTTTGGAGTATGAAACACTCCACCTCCATGAAAAATTCGAATTTGTCCTTGGGGGCTGTGTTTTAGGAGGCTTGTGGGCCAAGTAAAACTTGTCCCATGCCTCTAAATTTAATTTACCAACCATACTTATGGTTGGAGAAGTGATTTGTGACTTTTATAATGAATTTTATTCATCATGTTTCTTGTTTTGGGTTGCACTTTATTACATTTTATTTAATTTATTATCCCTTGAGGTGTGGGCTTTTTAGAGTGTGCAAGTAACTTGTCATTTTTCACCCACCTCTTTATTGTGCTTGGAAGAATGGATTTTGTCTTTTGTGTTTGAATTGGAGGATGTGTGATGTTTCATCCTACATGGATCCACATCATCCTCTTCTCTCCCTCTTCTATATAATTAAAACTCTTTGCTTGTTTTAGGGTTGTTGAACTTTTTTGCATTCTTCTTTGGGGGCACATTTTTGCTGTTTGGAGATCTTGTGGATTGTGGAGAAATTTGGAGATAACTTCATACTTGGCATTGTTGTTTTAGACTATGTTCTTGGCATTTGAAGCTTGTTTGTTGGAAACAAAAGTAACCATGGAGAGGTAGGAATTTAACTCTCCTTTTTATGCTGTCATTTTCTTGTTGTGTTGTGTGAATGGTGCATGCTTTGATTTATTTGTTGGCTGGTTGGGTATACTTCCTTAGGGAAGGTGTAGGAGAAGGCTATGGGGAATCCATGTGGGGGGGAATAAGGAATGCCATTGGCATCAGAGTATTTTGGAGGGAGTTTGGGTTTGGGATCCACTATGGAAAAATAGCTTGAATTTCATACTTTGGGGTGGGCATAAGGAAATTTGTGGGGGCATAAGGAGAAACTTGTGGGGGCATAAGGATGTGTGTGGGATTAATTATTTGGCGTGGTTGTTTTGGTGGATTCCCAATACCCAATTGGGAGGCATAAGTAGCTTCCCCCATAGACCTTGCTCCTTTGGCTTGCATGATCAAGCTTGAGTTCTATTTTGAAATGTTTTTAAATGCAGTTGTGAACTGCTGTTTTTTGTTGAATTATGTTTTTAAAAATGAAATGTGTATGTGAAAGAATGTTTTGTGTTGTGGAAGCCAGTTATTGCCATGGGTTGAATTGCATCTTTTATTGTATTTTGGTTGGGGCTCGGGGGCCAATGATGAAGGAAGGATTCTCCTTTCATTGGATGTCTTGGTTGGGTGGAGAGCATTTCCTTTCCCCCTCTTTTGTTGTGATCAACTTAGAGAAAAAGAAAATGTGCATGTTGTTTTCCTGGAGCAAAGGAAAAATGTAGTTTGATAATCCCTTGTGAAAACATATTTAATTGTAATCCTTTCCCACTTGTTGTGGATGAAATTGTAATATGTATTTGGTGAAGAAAGATGTATGTAATTTGATTATGAAGTTAGATATTTGAATTGTGAAAGACATGTATATTTTGTTATGGATATTGGAAAGAAAGAATTAGAAATGTGTTATTTGCATCCAAAACATGGAAAGATGTAAAGATGTATTCCCTTTTGGATTAATAAAGAATTACAAGTTCATCTCTCTTTTGCATTGTTGTGATGAAGTTGGAAATATCAAATTGTGATTGGAATCTCTGTTTAATTGCAAAGGAAAGAAAATACGCATGAGGGAATTATATTGCTTGTCTTCTTTTGATAAATATATGAAATTGGAAATCAGACTTTACCATCTAGCTTTGAAATGAATTTATTACATACAACTAAATGTATTAGACCAGATTAGAAATAAGATATTACACTTAAATGATAAATTGGATATACAAAATTTTCCTTGAAGTGAATCTCTACTACAAATTTTAAAACTGGTAAATTTAAATAAAATGCATAGTTCGGACCTGCACTTAATAATCAACTTGGAATTGATATAATTTAGCATGCTAAGATATTAAGGAACTCAATTGACAAAGAACACTTAAGAAAACAAGTTTAAACATTGCAAATTCGAGCCAAATCCTTCTCACAGTCTTTTTTTGTCAACTGTTGGAAAATTACAAATTGAAATCAATTGAACAAAATTTACCTTCCTAAAACACTTTAAACCCTCCCTACATCAATCCTCCATGTTTTTTTGGCATGTTGAGTGAAGGAGGAGATCCAATTTAATCAAATTTGAAAGTTGGGAATTACCAGTTGGCTTTTTAAAATCATGCATATTTTTTTACAAAATTGAATCGTTAAAATTTATCAAAATGTAAAATTTATGTTTTGTGTACAAAGAGGGCATCGAGAGATTTCCAAAAATTCCTCATTTTCCCAATACTGATCTTTCTAGCAAAATTTATGGCACGTTAAAGTTTTTATGCGTTTGGCGGGAAAATTTGGGAAAATTTTCCTGGTGAGCCCCATTAACCCGAACATTCTCGTCAAAATCCTTAAGAAAATTTTAGAATTTTGGCTCGGGAAAATTTTTGAATTTTCCTCTACTAGCCTGTAGCCAATCAGAGGCTGTCATGTGTCCTCATGGGGCAGTAGTGGAGGCACGACCCCTTTTTTTTCCCTCGGGCTTTTTAAAAAAAAATTTGGAAATTTTTTATCTTTTCCCGTGTTGGCCCATGACCAACCAAAGGGTGCCACGTGGCACCTTGGGGGTGACAGCAGAGGAGGGTGAACTTATTTGCTTTGGAATATTTTTGTCTTTCAAAATTTTTGAAAGATTTCCCCACATGTCCCCACATCTCTGCCCTCACCTTGGGAAATTCCTCTTCGGGCGCGCGGACCGTGCGTGCGGCCAACCCCCCTTTTTCCTCCCTTAGGCAAAATTAACTAATCAAATCCACCACCCACTCTCCCTCTCTCATCTCCCCTGTGGTGAATTTTGGAGTCCCACATTCCCTGGTGGACCCATGGGCATGTGGGTGCTTTTTGGTTGTTTTCTCCCCTTTGGGAAAAATGCCCCAAATTCTTCCGCCGCTCTGCCCTTCCCTTTTTCCCCTAGCAATGACTCTAAGGCCGCCACGTGTCCTTGGAGGACCCACAGAGGTGGGTGCAAATGGGAATTTTATCCCATGCAAGGAAAAATTCCAAACGCCACCCCACGACCCACCGACCCAAAATTTTCCCTTCACCCCTACTTGACATGTGTCCCCTTGGGGAAAATTTGACCCCTAAAGTCCGCTTGCTCATAACTTGAGTTCTACAAGGAGTTAGGAGGAATTATTTATATCACTGGAAAGGTGAGAAAATTTTCTATCTAATGGAAATGATTTAGGGAAATTTTGAATATATTAAGTATGAGAAAAATCAAGTTGAAACTCTAAGCCTGTTAGAGAGTGGGGTTTGGGGTAAATTTCTCCCGAACCTAACTGAAACTTCTAACCCTAAAATTTGAACCATGTGAACTTGATATTTGTTAATGAAGGAAAAATATGTTCTAGTAATTTATAATTGTTCTAGAACCTAATAGGGCCAACTGTTGTCTTGCAACTTGGTTGTGGACACTTCTAATAAAAAAAAAAATTCGATAATTTTCTAACCAACCTTAGGTTGTTTCTTGGGTCTCAAGTGGGTTGTTTTAAATGGGAATCAAACTTGATATCATAGAAATTGTTAAAAATCTTGGATCATTGGGCACACTACAAAAATTGAGAGATAAATTTAAACCTAACACACTTTTAAACCTAGAAAACAACTTAGCTAGAATTTGTATATTTTAGTAAACATGGAAGTTGTGTAAAACTTAGAAAAATGAACTAACTCTTGCTTTGGTCTATGCAGGAGGCTCAAACAGAGCGAGAGGAACCTTCACTAGAGACTTAGACTTACCACCACCACCACCAAATCAGGGAGTAGTAGCTATCCTACCTCAAATTCTATAGACCCTTCAGGATGTTAATGCCACTCTACGCGGAGGATTAAGAGGAGGACATGCAACTAGTCATGATAGAGCCCCTTCCATTGAGGGCTAGGTATCTCCTCAACCCAGTGAGGATCATAGAGGAGAGAACTCCCATGCAGAGTCAGCTAGAGCAGAGTCACCACCTAGGAGACAGGGTGACAGAGTTCCAAAGCATAGAGAGAGGTCTTGGAGCCCTAGGCTTAGGGATGAGCATGCAAAGAGACCTAGAGGCCTCAGACCACACAGCGCATATCACATCGGAGAGATCCTAAAGCTTCACCATCCCATTACTCGGGATACATGGGAGGATTTTAGGAAGAGGCCTGGCTAGTGAGCTTGAGTGGTTGCTTCAAGATTTTTCCTTGTTCTAGCAACATGAAAGCTTGTGTTGTGATCCATCTACTGAGGGATGGAGTAGGAGTATGGTGGAGGATAGAGGAGCAAAAGCTCCATGTAGATTTAGAGACAGTGACCAGAGAGCTATTTGAGGAGAGATTAGGAGCAGGTATTTGTCACGAAGGTTCATATAGTAGAGGATTGATGAGTTCCATGACCACCGACAGGCCTCTCTTTCAGTAGCAAAGTATGATAGTAGATTTCTAGATCTACTCCAGTATGTAGAGTATATGCAAGATGAGCAGGTCAGATTTAAAAGTTCATTTGGGGCCTAAATTTAGATATTGGAGGTGTTTTGCAGATACACTACCCATAGAATTTAGTTGAGGCCATCAAGAAGGCCTATATTACAGAGGAGACTCAGGGAAAGACCTAGCAGGCTAGAGACCAAGTCCGGAGCCGCATATAGCAAATGCAGGATGGTAGATTGAGGGGGTCAGTACCCCTTCCTCATGGTGGCCAGGGTACAACATAGTCATCCTTTAGGCCATAGTAGCAGCAGCAATCCCACCCACCTTATATACCTCCACATAGAGCTGATGCACAGAGAGGTTGGAGTATGGGGCCTCCTCCTAGGGGTCCCATCAGGACATAAGGTGGACCTAGAAACTCAGTCAATGGGAGCTCGCCAGTAGAGACCTCAGCAGACTGCAGTAAAATCATTAGGATCCATGCCACAGACTTCTAGGGCACCTATTGGAGGTGCTACTTATTGGGGAGGATCAGGAGGATGTTTTGGTTGTGGATTTACTAGACACTTTTGGAGAGATTTCCCACATAACCCTAATAACAAGGGTAAGGAATAGATTTCAAAGCCGATTGTTGGTGACATGGGACGACATAGCCACAAGATTTATGTAGTGGTTAAGAACCACCAAGAAGAGCATTAGAGCATAGTCATTGAGACCACAGGTAGCATTGGTGGTATTCCTACCTCTGTATTGTTTGATTCTAGTTCTTCTGATTCTTTCATTGCACCATCTTTAGTAGAGCAATGCAAGCTGGTGGCAGTTAGGCAAGGTCTTAGTTGGGATGTTAAGATGGCTTCTGAGAGCCAATATCTCTGTAGACTCCTTAGTTAAGGAGTGTGTAGTGGATTTGGGACCTTTCACCACTACCTTAGATCTCCATATCCTTCCTTTGGGCTCGTATGGAGTCATTTTGGGTATGGATTGGTTATCTACACATAGGGCTAGGATGGATTGTTATCATAAGACTATAGCTTGTGCAGATGATTTGGGAGTTGAGTCGGTGATCTCGGGGGTCAGGAGACCCATTTCTATTTGCACTATCTCCGCTATATAGCTTAAGCGGTGTGTGCGATGGGGTTGTCAGATGTATGTTGTTACAGTTAGTGATAGATCAAAGGATGGGTCTAGTGGACCATCGCTAGATGATCATCCCATTTTGAGAGAGTTTGCTAGATGTCTTTCTAGGGGAGCTATCGGGGTTACCACCCCCACGTGAGATTGATTTTCATATAGATCTAGTTCCTGGAGCAGAGCCCATCTCACGAGCACCTTATCGGATGACCACCCTGAGCTTTGTGAGCTTAAGTTGCAACTTGAGGGCCTTTTGGAGAAAGGCCTTATCCATCCTAGTGTATCCCCTTGGGGTACACCAGTGATCTTTGTGAAGAAGAAGGATGGATCCTTGTGGTTGTGTATTGATTACGCTTAGCTGAACAAGGTAACGATCAAGAATCGTTATCCTCTTCCTCGTATTGATGACTTGTTTGATCAAATGAAGGGAGCCACGGTTTTCTCTAAGATTGATCTCAAGTCAGGATACCATCAGCTAAGGATTTCAAAGGTGGACATTCATAAGACCACCTTCCACATGAGATATGGGCACTATGAGTTCACAATGGTGCCTTTTGGTTTGACTAATGCCCCGTAGTGTTCATGAGTTTGATGAATGGGGTATTCAGGACCTTCTTAGATCAATTCGTGTTTATCTTCCTAGATGACATTTGATACACTCACATACACGTGAGGAGCATGAGGGCATCTTCATCGGGTTCTTTAGTGTCTTTGGGAGTAGCAACTTTATGGGAACTTGGAGAAGTGTGCATTCTTTCAGAATGAGGTATAGCATTTGGGTCATATCATTTTCGAGGAAGGTATCATAGTTAATCCTTCCAAGATTAGAGCCATTATGGATAGGACAACACCCACTATAGTGACCAAGGGTGTAGCTTCATTGGATTAGTAGGATACTACTGGAGATTTGTTCAGGACTTCTCTTATATTGTGCACCCTATCACTTCCCTTTAGAGGAAAGGGAAGAAGTTTTTTTGGTCAAACAAATGTGAGTAGGTATTCAGGACACTGAAGGAATGCCTCACCACAACACCTATTATTAGTGTCAGATCCACATGGTGAGTTCTTTGTTTGCACAAATGCTTCCTTAGCAGGACTTGGAGGTGTGTTGATGCAGGAGGGTAGAGTAGTGGATTTTGAGTCTCGAAAAATCAAAGATCATGAGCTTAATTATCCGACCCATGATCTTGACCTTGCGGAATTTGTGCATGATTTGGTTAGATGGAGGCATTTTCTTCTTAGCAGGAGATTCACACTCAGGACTGATCATTTAATTCTTTGTCACCTCTTCACGTAGCCCAATCTCAACGCTCGTCATTAGTGTTGGATGGATTTACTTTGTGAGTATGACATGGAGATTGAGCATGTGAAGGGGGAGGAGAACTTGGTAGCAGATGCTCTCAGTAGACAGAGACATGTGGCTATGGCCACCTTAGTGAGCACAAATTTATGGAGCATAATTCTTCAGCAGCTTCCTCTTGACACCTTCTACATTACAGTATGAGTAGAGATCGAGTCACAGAGACCCCTTGAGGGAAATTTTGATGGTTTTTCCTTAGAGGAAAATTGCCTTCTCAGGGATAGAGGCCAAATATATGTTCCCAGAGATGAAAGCTTGAGGTAGGACATCTTGATAGAGGCACATTGTGCACCCTATTCAGCCCACCCGGGGTGAAGAAGATGCATGCCACCTTGTGACAGTTGTATCATTGGAGAGGACTTCATTGAGATATGGCCTAGTTTTTGTCACATGGTGTTTAGAGTTCTAGAGAGTTAAGGCTGAGCATCAACATCCAATAGTTCTTCTTTATCCTCATGCTATACCAGAATGGAAGTGGGACACCATTTCTATGGATTTCATTGTTGGGCTACCGATGTCGAGATATCACCACGATGCCATTATGGTCACGATTGATAAATTGACAAAAGTGGCTCACTTTTCTCTGGTGAAGACCACTTATACAACTAGAGTAGTGGCATGAGTATACTTAGATGAGATTGTCAGGTTGCACAAGATTTTGTAGAAGATCATTTGTGACCGTGATCCTTTGTACACTTCATTTATGGATTACCATGCAGTATGTCCTCGGGACGAGAATCAACTTCAGCACAACATATCACCTAAGAGATGGATGGACAAACCGAGTGGGTGAATCAAATTTTAGAGGACATGCTTAGGATGTATGTGATGGATCAACAGTCTAAGTGGGAGGAGTACCTATGCTTAATGGAGTTTTCCTACAATAATAGTTTTTAGAGTTCTATAGGCATGACTCCTTTTCATGCTTTGTATGGTAGAGAGTATAAGACACCTCTTAGTTGGGACATGTTAGAGGAGAAGGTATCTCTTAGACCAGCTCTTCTACATGAGATGGAGCAACAGGTAGTGTTGATCAGGCAGAGATTACAGGAGGCACAGGACATGAAAAAGAAGTATGCGGATCAGCATAGAATCGACCGTAGTTTTGATGTGGGCACGAAGATGTTCCTTCGTGTCGGAGCCACACAAGATCCCTATCTGTTATGGAAAATATTCTAATTTATATCCTAGATTCATTGGACCTTTTGAGATCTTGGAGAATATCAGCCCTTTGGCCTACTATCTAGCATTGTCACCCATCTTGTCTCACATACATGATGTTTCTCATGTTTCAGTTCTTAGGAGATATATTGCAAATCCTTCTCATATGTTAGATTGGACATCATTACAGGTGTAGGATTAGGGGTAAGTGATGGTGGATCCCATTCATATCCTCAATCATAGGACCTTAGGCCTTCGACGAAGAGAGGTTGATCAGGTTTGGGTGCAGTGGGACAGATATGATGAGACTATAGCTACATGGGAGGATGCTACTTCATTACGAGTTCAGTTTCCACATTTGTTCTAGTGACTTCCAGGAGGAAGTTGAGTCTAAGGGGAGGGGGATGTAGTGCCCACTTCCCTTTGACACCTTTTGGATACCTATTTTGATATTGTGATTACATTATAGACATTATTATGTTTTGATTTAGTATGTTGTTAGACATTGATCATGGATTATTGTTGATCTTGATTTGATTATGATGCATGATGATTATTAGAGACACCTTATATGTGGATGATGATATATTATTTGACATGGATGTTTTATGGATGTTGTTCAAACATGTGATTTGGATATTATGAGTTGATCTAGAAATGGATATTTTATGATGATGATATAGTTGTTGATTTAAAATGCAAATGATGTAGTTATTTCGATGTTGTTGTGATTCACTTACTTAGATGATTTTGTGATTTTATTTGCATCATATTGGATATTCTAATATGGCCACGAGGCTGAAGGAGGTATTTGTATTTTTTAGTTTAAAAATATCACAGTAAAACATCAGGGATCGGAGATCAACCACAATGGAATTCTAGGTGAATTCAACAAGGTCACCATGGCAACATGTCTGTGTGTGTGTGTGTGTGTGTGTGTGTGTTGTTTTTTGTTAGGGATTCTCATGGGAGGAATCACCTTTATATGTGACCATGGGTTTGTGTATTTTATTAATGTGTGTCTTTTATTATTGTTGTATGTATTTTATTAGTGATGTGTTCCTTTCTTTTATTTAATTAAAATGTGGTAGATTAATGTGAAAAATCATATGGTTAAAATTTAAATAAATTAAATTGGGATATGGGAAAGTAATTATAAGAGTTACATTGGTTGTTGTATTAAATTTTTAAGGGATGTGTAAGTTGTGTAAGAGCTTGTGTAAGTCAGTTTTGGAGTATGAAACACTCCACCTCCATGAAAAATTCGAATTTTTCCTTGGGGGCTATTTTAGGAGGCTTGTGGGACAAGTAAAACTTGTCTCATGCCTCTAAATTTAATTTACCAACCATACTTATAGTTGGAGAAGTGATTTGTGACTTTTATAATGAATTTTATTCATCATGTTGCTTGTTTTGGGTTGCACTTTATTACATTTTATTTAATTTATTATCCCTTGAGGTGTGGGCTTTTAGAGTGCGCAAGTAACTTGTCATTTTCACCCACCTCTTTATTGTGCTTGGGAAAATGGATTTTTTTTTCTTTTGTGTTTGAATTGGAGGATGTGTGATGTTTCATCCTACATGGATCCACATCATCCTCTTCTCTCCCTCTTCTATATAATTAAAACTCTTTGCTTGTTTTAGGGTTGTTGAATTTTTGCATTCTTTTTGGGGTGCACATTTTTTCTTTGTTTGGAGCTCTTGTGGATTGTGGAGGAATTTGGAGATAACTTCATACTTGGCATTGTTGTTTTAGACTATGTTCTTGGCATTTGAAGCTTGTTGTTGGAAACAAAAGTAACCATGGAGAGGTAGGAATTTAACTCTCCTTTTATGCTGTCATTTTCTTGTTGTGTTGTGTGAATGGTGCATGCTTTGATTTATTTGTTGGTTGGTTGGGTAGACTGCCTTAGGAAGGTGTAGGAGAAGGCTATGGGGAATCCATGTGGGGGGAATAAGGAATTCCATTGGCATCAGAGTATTTTTGGAGGGAGTTTGGGTTTGGGATCCACCATGGAAAATAAATAGCTTGCATTTCTTACTTTGGGGTGGGCATAAGGAAATATGTGGGGGCATAAGGAGAAACTTGTGGGGGGCATAAGGATGTGTGTGGGATGAATTATTTTGGTGGGTTGTTTTGGTGGATGCCCAATTCCCAATTGGGAGGCATAAGTAGCTTCCCCCATAGACCTTGCTCCTTTGGCTTGCATGATCAAGCTTGAGTTCTATTTTGAAATGTTTTTAAATGTAGTTGTGAACTTTGTTTTTTGTTGAATTATGTTTTTAAAAATGAAATGTGTATGTGAAAGAATTTTTGTGTTGTGGAAGCCAATTGTTGCCATGGGTTGAATTGCATCTTTTATTGTATTTTGGTTGGGGCTCGGGGCCAATGATGAAGGAAGGATTCTCCTTTCATTGGATGTCTTGGTTGGGTGGAGAGCATTTCCTTTCCCCCTCTTTTGTTGTGATCAACTTGGAGAAAAAGAAAATGTGCATGTTGTTTTCTGGAGCAAAGGAAAAATGTAGTTTGATAGTCCCTTGTGAAAACATATTTAATTGTAATCCTTTCCCACTTGTTGTGGATGAAATTGTAATATGTATTTGGTGAAGAAAGATGTATGTAATTTGATTATGAAGTTAGATATTTGAATTGTGGAAGACATGTATATTCTGTTTTGGATATTGGAAAGAAAGAATTAGAAATGTGTTAATTGCATCCAAAACATGGAAAGATGTAAAGAGGTATTCCCTTTTTGATTAATAAAGAATTGCAAGTTCATCTCTCTTTTGCATTGTTGTGATGAAGTTGGAAATATCAAATTGTGATTGGAATCTTTGTTTAATTGCAAGGGAAAGAAAATACGCATGAGGGAATTACATTGCTTGTCTTCTTTTGATAAATATATGAAATTGGGAATCAGAATTGACCATCTAGATTTGAAATGAATTTATTACATAAAACAAAATGTATTAGACCAGATTAGAAATAAGATATTACACTTAAATGATAAATTAGACATACAAAATTTTCCTTGAAGTGAATATCTACTACAAATTTTAAAACTCGTAAATTTAGATAAAATGTACTGAGTTCAGACCTGTACTTAATAATCAACTTGGAATTGATATAATTTAGCATGCTAAGAAATTAAGGAACTCAATTGACAAAGAACACTTAAGAAAACAAGTTTAAACATTGCAAATTCAAGCCAAATCCTTCTCACATTCTTTTTCATCAATTGTTGGAAAATTACAAATTGAAATCAATTGAACAAAATTTACCTTCCTAAAACACTTAAACCCTCCCTACATCAATCCTCCATGTTTTTTTGGCATGTTGAGTGAAGGAGGAGATCTAATTTAATCAAATTTGAAAGTTGGGAATAACGGTTGGCTTTTTAAAATCCTCTGAGATCCTTTTTGCAAAATTGAATTGTTAGAATTTATCAAAATGTAAAATTTATGTTTCCTGTACAAAGAGGGCATTGAGAGATTTCCAAAAATTCCTCATTTTCTCAAAACTAAGCTTTCTAGAAAAATTTATGGCACTTTAAAGTTGTTATGCCTTGGCGGGAAAATTTAGGAAAATTTTCCTGGCGGCCCATCGACGAGAACATTCCCGCCAAAATCCTTAAGAAAATTTTAGAATTTTGGCTCAGGAAAATTTTTGAATTTTCCTCCTCGGCCCTGGAGCCAATTAGAGGTTCCACGTGTCCTCTTGGGGCAGTAGTGGAGGCGTGACACCTTTTTTTTCCCTTAGGCTTTTTTAAAAAAATTTGGAAAATTTTTATCTTTTCCCCCGCCGGCCCGCATCCAACCAAAGGGTGCCATGTGGCACCTTGGGGTGATAGCGGAGGAGGGAGAACTTCTTCACTTTGGAATATTTTTTCTTTGGAAATTTTTGAAATATTTCCCCATGGTCCAACATCCCCACCCTTGCCTTGGGAAATTCTTCTCACGGGTGAACAGACCCGTGCGCCCAACTCCCTTTTGTCCTCCCTTTGGTGAAATTCACTAATCAACTCCACCACCTACCTCTCCCTCTCTCTTCTCCCTATGGTGAATTGTGGAAAGCCACATGCCCCTGGTGGACCCACGGGTGCATGGGTGCTTTTGGTTGTTTTCTCCCCTTTGGCGAAAATGCCTCAAATTCTTCCGCCACTTCACCCTTCCCTTTTTCCCCGGCAATGACTCTAAGGCCACCACGTGTCCTTGGAGGACCCGTGAAGGTGTGGGCACAAGTGGGAATTTTCTCCCACATAATTTTCACTACGACCCACCGACCTGAAATTTTCCCTTCACCCCTGCTTGACACGTGTCCCCTTGGGGAAAATTTGACCCCTAAAGTCACTTGCTCATAACTTGAGTTCTACAAGGAGTTAGGAGGACTTATTTATATCACCGGAAAGGTGAGAAAATTTCCTATCCAATGGGAATGATTTAGGGAAATTTTGAATACATTAAGTATGAGAAAAATCAAGTTGAAACTCTGAGCCTGTTAGAGAGTGGGTATGGGGGTAAATTTCTCCCTGAACCTAACTGAAACTTCTAACCCTAAAATTTGAACCATGTGAACTTGATATTTGTTAATGAAGGAAAAATATGTTCTAGTAATTTAGAATTTTTCACAACCTAATAGGGCCAACTATTGTCTTACAACTTGGTTGTGGACACTTCTAATAAAAAAATTATTCCATAATTTTCTAACTAACCCTAGGTTGTTTCTTGGGTCTCAAGTGGGTTGTTTTAAACGGGCATCACAGACCTTATGCAAGATACCACCTACAAGGAAGTAAAACTCCTAAATATAATGATTTACAACTTAGTGTAAATACACCATGTGATCCTCTTCATCTATGATGTTAAAAATTTGATTACGATCCTAAATTTGTAACCTACCTTTCACCATTCACTCGCACTTTCATCAAATCTTCAACTCCTATTTACCCGTTATCACTATTAATTGATGTATTCTTCTATTCTCCTTGAATTATTTGTGTAAGAACATATTTAATATTAAAATTTCAACAAGACCCCTCTTTAAGTAGGTCACTATTATACTACTTATATCTATGTATATCTTACCCTGATATCATTCACTACTCTATTTCAGTTGACACAATATCACTGTTGTCATTGTCCTTCAATACCTATATTTTGCATGTTTCACTATTTTAGGACTATCATTGATTTTCCCCTCACAGAATTCTAGCACAATGTTATGTTGATTTCATTATTCTTATCTTCTACAATTGTATGTCTTATACAACAACAACATTACTATTTTTGCATGGACCAATTGCTCTAACTTCTTCACTATTCATACAAAAATGCTTACTTACTATCTCAATCTCTATCTTAGGTACTTTCTTTTTGTTTTTTTAATTGTATCTCTCTTTTCATAATTTTAATTTTTTTGTCTTACATTTTTATTTCTTCTTTCACATCACAATTTTTTTCTTCAAAGCACATCACTCACTCCTTTGTCTCAAAAGGAAGTCCATTGTTTGTTTATTAATTACTTTTTATTATTGCACATTACCTTTTCAACTTCCTTTTCATTTCATATACCTCTGTGCTATACATACTTCTTTGACCCTTAATTATTTTAGGGACCCTTCAATCTTCCATATTGTCCTATTTGGATTTCTCAACCTTTTGAATTCCCTCTAACACTATTTGAATGCCACCTGAATCTTCACATTAAATATCTTGTTCTATGTTCTTGAGCCAATATTGAGATTATCCAAGTAAGTAACTAATATAGGACCTTTAATTTCCTTCTAGAAAATGACCAATATTCCATGAGATAAGAATTCATAATCCTTTTGTGTTCAAAACTTCACCAAGTAAACACACTATTTAAAAGACAACCCAATTCACCTATGTACTAAGAAAATTTTGTTCAACCTTGAAGTATGAGGTTATTACACTCAATGGGCCAATTGAATCATGAAGACCAAACTGCTTTATATGACCAAGGGACATACTTCAATGTTTTCAATAGATTTGTTGAAAGGAACTTGCATTAAGACCATACACAAAGTTGTAGGTCTCCATTATTCACACAATCATGAATATACACAATTTAAAACAATAATTTGATCATCCTAAACATCCATGATAATTACCTTGGTAATTTTTTGCATTGCATGAAGGTTTAGAGATCAATTATCAAATATTTTGCATTTGGAGAGATTTATTCAACTATACAATCAACTAGAAAGGTGTCTAAAATTTATGTCAAAAATATCTCTAGACACTCGATGAAACATGAAAAATACTTTTGAAAATGTTTTGTATGAGGGAGACGAATAATTCTTCCAAAAAATCAAAAACAAATTCAGTTAAAACATGAGATTCAATCAAAAATTACGTTGTAAACCCAAAAACAAGGTTATAACTACAAGTATGTCCCCAAGACCATCTAAACGTTTGTATCTTGAACAATTTTGACTAAAATTAAGAATTTAAAACTAATGAGGCCTTGTTAGACCACTCTCTACCTTTCTCAATCAATTTGATATTGTGCTTTAGCTCCATTTTCTCCCAACAATCATGAAAGCACGTATAGTAGTGAAAAATGTGACAATACACTAGACTTAGATATGGAAACATGCTTGAAGGTATTTAATAAGAATTATAGATGATGTGGATATCAAATATAAATGAAACTCATTAAAAATTAGTGCTCAATAGGAATTTATAGGAAAAGAAACAAGTTCACCATGTTTGTTCATTGTTGCATAAAAGAAGTTCATTCTTCTTCTTAAATTTTTAAGCACAAACCCCTCCTCAATCACTTTTGCAAAAATTCACCTTTGAAGGACTAATATTTCCATTCACATTATGGAGTTAAAGAATATTTTAGTTACCTTCTCTAAAATATGAATCTTATCAAGTAACCACACGAGAAAGCGTATGTAAGCTCTATAAAAAGAAGTCACAAGTACACTTGAAGATAACCATACAACACCATTGCACTTTAAGGATATCATCATAAAAATTTCTCTTGTAGAATATAATAACACTTCATGAACCTTGACAAGGTCATTGCACCACATCTTACTAATGAAAGAAATATTGGAGGCTTAAAAGCATAGTTGCCTGAGACATAGCCCCGCACAACACAAACATGCCTATATAGAATAGTTCACCTTGAAAGTAATGGGATCATAATTTTGATCATCACATAACCTTTCCATGACCTATACCAACTTCTCACACCTCATCAAGATCCATAAACATGCCTAAATGTTTTAGTTTTAGATGCAACTTCCACCAAATGAGCTGATACACCATGTGAGAGAAATTTCTCATGATTGAAAGATCATTATTGACCTATAGACCATCTCAAACCAGCAAGCCAACCCATACTCTATCTTTAGAGACCAACCACCTCTCAATTTGAGCTTGTAGCACATTGAAACCAGTCTGAAACCATCCTAAATGCTCAATACACCACTGATAAGGAACTACCAATCAACCTTCATGCCTCTGACTAATCTTCACTTCACCACTCACTACTTTTCCATCAATTCCACTTGACATCAATGACAACACCAATGACCAGGGTTTAACAATCTCCCCATTTGTCATTGACGGCAACACCTCTGAAAATTTTGTTGGAAAACACAAGCTCACATCACCCTTCCTAGTTTCTAACAGATTCTCCCCCTTTGATATATATGAAAAAGGGTTCGTGGCCACTTGACATGAAACAATGACAGTTAAAGACAAGGAAACATGAGTAAATGAACTTACTTGTCCGCAAGCTCCCCCTTTAATGGTGTTTTCTCTTTCCTAGTCTCCCATACCAACCTTGACCTCTATTGGAATAAACCAAAATCCCCTTGAACATGAGCACTCTTCCTTTAAATCTAATTGACTTGCACCACCACCTTTCCTTACATAGATTCTTGACATCCTCTAAGAACATGACCATCACATGATGCATCCTTCCAATTCTCCCCCGAGTATAATCCATATATATCTTCTTGGAAACACATAAATTTTACTCTTAACCTTACTTACAGCCATTGAGAATGATTAAATCAATTAGGAACTTCCCTAAACCAACTTTTCATATCTTGTAGTGATATTTCATGTGACATTGCAAGTGTAGACCTAAGATGTCTTGCTCAAGTGAATAAATATAGACAAAACATACCTTCCATAGCATGAAATAATTTAGATTACCTTTTAGATAAAAACACCCATTTGGCTAGCAAACATCCATCAAAAACCTTATGAGCACATTCCAGAAGATACACTCCCAATTTGCAAGAAACTCATCTTAGAATTACATTTTTTTAGCCTTCACTATGAACTTCTACTCATCACAATATTTCTAGAAATATTATGCATTTTCAGGTCCTAAAACCTCATGAATCCTTTATCCCTCCATGTCTAGATGCATTGTTTAAAAATTTAGCTTCTAACTCCATCATTTGGTCCTCCAAAACCTAGTTTCCATTTGTATCACTCACTATGGACTGTGATAGTCTAGTCAAGGAAGAGAAGTAGAAAATTGCACAAATTTTGTTGAAACCTTCTTGGAAAACTCTAGAATTCTCATGTTTTGAACATGTCTTGGCCATAGTTCATCTCTTGAAGTGATGTACTAATCAAACCAACTCTTGAATACACTATCCATCTTGTTAGAGCACCTTCAACACATTGAGGGAGATATACACACCTATAGGGAACATGACACATTTCCTAAAGGAACACACACAACCCATAACTCAAGCTCAAATAACCTATACTGACAACACTTATATGTTGAGACCCTGGATAACCATTTCTACTTCTAAGACACCTTCACAACTTCATACTCACCATGGAATCTTCAAAGACACATGGGACATCACATTACAAGCCTTATGACATTATTGGAACTCATACTTGTCACCAACACTACACAGACTACATACCCCTTTCAATACTGGATGAGTATAAACTTCAAAAACTATGGGGACAAACATCATGAGATCAAGGAACTTGAAGCTCATGATTAACTCATGACACACCATTTGACTCCTTGAGACACCATAGATCAATAATCTTGACAATAGTACTAGTCACAAACTTTGACACAAACAATATACTTTACATAGATTATATGACAACGGTATAGATCATTTAAGGGACTAACTCATTATCCACACACATATTGAACCACTTAGGACATATACAACATCTCAAAACTCAACTCTTGCAAGAAAATAACCTTGGGAGGTATTACTCAACTAAATTTTCATCTTGGTTAGCATAAGAGAGCCTAATAAAAATATTTAACATATATTTTCAGTGATCTCTATTTAAGATTGCTAAAAAAGAAATCAAGAATTCAACATATACAATAATTTATAAATGGAGCAAGAAATAACTTTTTTGAATTGACATACCTTGTGGTTTAATAGATGTAGCAATCAACTTCAACTAGTGCTTCCTTCAACTAGTCTACACCTTCTAGAAGCCTAGAGAAGGCATACCATATTGTCATGTCACCTCATAACAAGATAAAGTCATCATAACAACATGATGAATCAACATTATTTTTCATTTTCCTTTTCCTCTTATTAGTCTTCTTAGATACCTTCCTTGGTGAACCAACCTCATCACTTGAGTTCTCATTTTCTGATTGGGTTCCTGATAAGTATACATGTTTTCTGCCCATGCACTTGTTCCAACACTGCTTGATGAAGAAATTATTTTACACTAAAGCTCTCTTCCTTCTTCTTTATTTTTCCATCATCGGTTTATGTCTTACATGTACTTGTTTCTCATGTGTTTGTTTTAGACTATTGCGTTCCTTCAAAATATGCTCTTTCTATCTTTTTATCATACTTTTTGTCTCATCCTTTGGGTTTACTACCTTGACCTTATATATCCATTTAGCTTTCTTCTTCTCAGGGGTTGTTTTAATTGTGGCTAACTTAATCTCATTTCTAGGACTGGTCTTCATATCTGGATTATTCTTAACTTGATTTTTGAAATTATGCCACATGTTATCATATCGAGAAGTCTTATGATAGTGCCTTACAAAGTGACCTTGGTTATGGTAGTTGAAACATACAACATTGTTCATGCTTCTTGAGTTTTCTTCTTCCTAATACTGACTAATTGGTTCCTCTAAGAAATGTTTTGCTACATGACCTTTTTCTTAGAAATTGAAACACACTACATTTCTCTCATATTCAGTTTTACATTTTCTCCATGGGTATTCTCCATAAAAATTATTTAAGAAATTCTTAGCTCTATGTCCAAAACTATAACATGAATAACAATATCCATTAAAATTTCTTTCATACCTAAAAGCATTAGGTTTCCTAATAGGTTTAGGCCTTCTTGAATTTTTCCTCTTAGTTTCCTTCATGTTTGACTATCCACTTGAACCATATTTTTTATCTTCACTCTTCTTTACAGTATCTCTAATGAAGCCTAGTCCAGTTTACCATCTTCTACCTTTTTCTTGTCCAACATTTCATTTAGAGACACGGATCTCTTTTCTAGCTTGTTGTACATCTTTAGTATCTTTGTTTCTTCAACCAATTCATCTTTCAAGGATATTAACTCTTCTTCATGTCTCATGCAGGTGTCTTATTTGTTATGTAAATATTTTGACACTGTTTTAACCTAGGATTTTAGCTTTGTGTTGATTTTGAGATACTATTTTTCTTTATCTCTAAGACATGTTGAAACCATCTCCAATTGTACCTCAAGATATTTAATTACCTCTTCATCCTTAAATTTTTCCTCTCTTCAAGAATTTTTATCTTCTCTTCATATTATTTCAACTTGGTCTTCAATTTCTTGTTCTTTTTCCTTTGATATTTCAGTTCCTCTAGAGCACTTATGAGTTCTGCTTCTAGATTTACCTTTGCTTCCTAGTCATATAATATTTTATCCTCACTGACATATTTTTCTATTGATATATTGCTAGGAATTACTTCAATAACCATGCTTGTGACTCAAGAAGGACCTAATCTAATTTGTTAGGCTTAACTCTAGAGAACTAGGCTCTGATACCAATTGTTTGAAATTTGGACACTAAGAGGGGGTGAATCAGAGTCTTATAAATATTTCAATATATTTCTACTTCACAAAACTAGTTAATATAAACATATAAAATCATGCACAAGAAACTAAAAGAGAGACAATACACAATGGTTTAGGTGGGAAACCCAAAAAGGGAGAAAACCCACAAAAATCAAAGAACTAGCTTTGGACAATTTGTCCTATGTGTTACAATGATTTCAAGTTGAGTTGCAACTCAAATTTTTGAGGTTACAACCCCAAGTATACACTCAAGCTACAACTTGATGTTGGAAGCAACAACTCCCTAAGTGATTTAGTCAACAACCATTAACCTTCTGCAAGCTACCACCTACAAGGAAGCAACAACTCCCGAGTGATTTATTTAGAAACTAGTAACCTTCATGCAAGCTACCACCTACATGGAAGTAACAACTCCTTGAATATAATAATTTACAACTTAGTGAATACACTATGTGATCACTCTTCATCTTGGATGCTAAACATCTGATTATGATCCTAAATTTTCAACCTACCTTTCACAATTCACTTTCACTTTCATCAAATCTTCAACTCTAGTTAACTTTGTTATCACTTTGCCAATTGATGTATTCACCTATTCTTTGTGAATTATTTGTTTAAGAACATATTTGATCTTCAAGTTTCAAAAAGAAAACTCTTCAAATAGGTCATTGTTATACTACTAATATCTCTGTATACCTTACCCCGATATCATTCACTACTCTATTTCAGTTGACACAATATCATTGTTGTGTCCTTCAATACCTCTATTTTACATGTTTCATTGTTTCGGGACTATCACCGATTTTCCTCTCATGGACTTCTAGCTCACTTTGTTATGTTTATTGCATTATTCTTATCTTCTGCAAATTGTATGTCTTATTCAACCAACAACATTACTATTTTTGCATGGTCCAATTTCTCTAACTTTTGCATTGTTCATACAAAGCGCTTCTGTCTCAATCTCTATCTTAAGTATTTTTTTTTTTGTTGCATCTCTATTTTCACAGATTTCAATTTTTTTGTATTATACTTTTTCTTTCTTTCTTCACATCATAGTTTTGTTCATCAACACATCACTCACTCCTTTGTCTCAAAATCAATTCCGATGTTTGTTGATTAATTACTTTTGATTTTGCACATTACATTTTCAAATTCCTTTTCATTTCATATACCTCTATGTTATATATACTTCTTTAGCCCTTACTTAATTTAGGAAACATTCAATCCTCCATATTTTCTTCTTTTGATTGTTCTTCCTTTTGAATTCCCTTTAACATTGTTTTAATGTTAATGACTCTTCAAATTCAATATCTTGTTCTATGTGTCTCAAGACAAGTATTTAGCTTATCCAAGTAAGTATTTGATAGAGGACCTTTCATTTCCTTCTAGACAATGAGCAAGATTCCATGAGACAAGAATTCATAAGCCTTTTGTGTTCAACACTTCACCAAGTAGACACACTATTTGGAAGACAAACGACTTCAGCTCTGTACTAAGAAACACTTTCTAGACCTTGAAGTATGAGGTTATTACACTCAATAAGCCAATGAATCATGAAGACCAAACCGCTTTAGATGATCAATGGACATAATTCAATGTCTTTAATAGATTTGTTAAAAGGAACTTACATTAATACCATACAAAGAGTTGCAGGCTCCATTCTTCACACAATCACAAAGATACACAATTTCAAATAAGAATTTTACCATCCTAACATCCATGATAACTACCTTGGTAATTATTTTCACTTGCACGAAGGTTCATATTTCAATTATCGAATATTTTTGCATTTGGGGAGCTTTATTCACCTTTACTGATCAACTTGAATGATGTCTAAATTTTTTTCCAAACAAATGTCTCTTCACACTCTATGAAACCCAAAAATTCCTTTTGCAAATGTTTTGTATGAGGGAGATAGATAATTCTTCCAAAATATATAATTTTTATTGGTTAAAACATGAGATTGATCAAAAATTATGTTGTAAACCCTAAGAACAAGGTTATAACTACAAGTATGTGCCCGATACCATCTAAACATTTGTATCTTGAACAATTTTGAGTGAAATTCAGAATTTCAAACTTTTGAGGCCTTTTTAGGCCACTATTTACCTTTCTCAATTAATTTGACACTATGTTTTAGTTCCATTTTCTCCCAAGTAATCATGAAAGTAGGTACAGTGGTGAAAATACATGACAATACACTAGACTTAGAGATGGAAACATGTTTGAAGGTATTGAATAAGCATTCCAAATTATGTGG
Source organism: Taxus wallichiana var. yunnanensis (assembly GCA_018340775.1). Taxonomy (NCBI): domain Eukaryota; kingdom Viridiplantae; phylum Streptophyta; class Pinopsida; order Cupressales; family Taxaceae; genus Taxus; species Taxus wallichiana. Next base: position 323,869,025 of record CM031238.1, on the reverse strand, counting down.
AGATCAAATATGAATGCAAAACCTTAAAAATTAGTGGTCAATAGTTATTTATAGTCAAACAAACAAGTTCACCATGTTTGTTCATTGTTGCACAAAATAAGTACAGTCTTCTTCTTGACTATTTTCAAGCACAAAACCCTCCTTAATCAATTTTGCAACAACTTCACTTTTGAAGGACCAAGATTTCAATTCACATTATAGAGTTAAAGAATATTTTGAGATTACCTTCTCTGAAATATGAAGCTTATCAAGAAACCACATAGATAAATTGTATACAAGCTCTACAAAAAGCGACCAAAAGTACACTTTGGAGATAACCTTACAACACCATTGCACTTGAAGGATCCCATTATATGATTTTTCTCTTGTAGAAGATAATAACACTTCATGAACCCTAAAAATGTCATTGCACCACATATTACTAAGGAAAGCAAGCTTGGAGGCTTAAAAGCATAACTGCCATAGACCTAGCCCTACACAACACAAGCATGCCTATATAGCATAGTTCACCTTGAAAGTAATGGGATCATCATTTTAACTTACATGAGGTATATTATGCTTCTGAGAGATGTATCTAGCTTGCACCAGTGATTTAGAGTTGGAAAATTCAAATTTGGCGCTCAACTCAAGAAGATGCTTTGAAGAGAGAACAAACACCAGTAGAAGAATGCTCATAACTTTCTTAAAACTTTTCCAATTCACCTGATACTTTTTGAAATACCTCAAGATTAGAATCCTATACAAAAATTCCTTATATGAATTATCTGAAGGAGGCATTATATGTTTTCTTGAGTGCTAAGAATCCACACCCCTTATTATGTAATTTTTAAAAAGACTTTTTAAAGCTCATTTGTCATAATTATGCTTGTATTCTTCTACCCTATCTCATTTTCCTCACCTACAATGCTAGTTCTCAAAGCCAATTTCTGTGAACTTTTGAATTTTGACTCAGGAGCTAAGTGAGCCTTTTTTTCTCACACATATTATAGACATTATTCCAAGCCTGATCTCTTTCTCACATCACCTTTCCATGATCTATACCAGCTTATCACACATCATCAGTTGTAAAAACATGTGTAAATATGTTAGTTTCAATCAGTAAACTCCACCAAATGACTGATAAATCTTCGTGAGAGACCTTTCTCATGCTTGCAACATTATTACTGACATATAGACCATCTAAAACCAGAAAGCCAACCTATAATTTTACTTTAGAGACCAACCACCTCTCAATTTGAGCTTGTAGCACCTTGAAACTAGTCTGAAACCATCTTGAAGCCTCAATACACCATTGATAAGGCACTACCAATAAACCTTCATGAATCTAATTGAGCTTCAATTCACAACTCACCGATTTTCCATCAATGACACTTGACATCAATGACAACACCAATGACTAGGGTTCAACACCTGGAAACCAAATAGAAATGGCTAAGTAGACGTATTCAAAATATGAAAAAAATCTCACAAGAAATCAAAAGTAATCAAGAAGAGCTTCAAATCTTCTCAATAAATCAACCCAAAATTTTGGTTTTAAATAACAACAGTTTACAAATAAAATACATGTAAAAATATCCACATGAAAATAACTCTAGAGCTTGTGTTGGCCACCTATAGGGGCTCTAAATCATTGAGCACACATCTTGGTATCAAGAATCCTTTCATAATATAACAAAATAAATTATAAATTTATGAAAATACTATAGTCTATTTGAATCATCACCTCCAAACCCTCACAAATATCAACATAGTTGTAAGCATAAAATGTTCACCCCTAAGGAAATTAGTTAAGGAGAGAGGAAAAATTACATGTTTCCATTCACTAGGCCCGAGTCATCCAAGCTTGAATAATATTCATGACACTTGTTGAGAAAATGTCATACATACGAAATGAATAGAAGCGGGTTTTTAGTCTATGTAAGATTCCAATTCTTGTCTCATACTTGGCTCGAGTAAAATGGAAAACAAAATATTTTCCCCATATCTACATACACCTTCAATACTACATGTATGGATTGTCGGTGTAGGGTACGTAACACAACACCTAACCAAATCACTAATAGAATAATTAATTACACACATCAACCATAAAATCACATGCATAGGTTTACATACTAGGTACAATATCACCATATGATTATGGATTACAATATGTCACATTTCCGCATGAAAAACTAAAAGTGTTAATTGAATACAATGTAGGTCAAGGGAACACCATATATCACCAATTCAAAATGAATGAATTTATCACATGAACATACAAACATTACACATATGACAACTCAATATGACATGACATCAAAATATGCCACTTTTCCACTAAGAATTATTTTATCACACAATACATTGGTTATACATCTATGAAATAAATGGGTGATACAACAAGTATAACATGTTCACAACTCACAAATATGTGGTTTTCACAATTATCCTAATAACACACTCAATATAAATTCAAAATTCACAAGGGGTACATACATCATGAAACACCACAATAGTTCACAAATTCACACAAAGTGGTAGGTAAAATAGGATCATTCATAAAATATCAAGTACATATCAATTAATAACATAACATAATACAACATAACTCTTCCACCATAATACTCAACTATACAATAATGATAATTAAGATATCTTGGTATTCCAGCAGTGATATCACCATGATAAGTCAAAAATGTATCCATAATGTAATATGAAGTGAGATTGAGAAGGATATAAGATCAAGTCAAGTGTTTCATGAAGAAAATAAGTCTCTAAGGTGCCAAATACTAATCTCCTAACTCACTAAATACTAATCACTGAATAATAGACTCAAGATCAACTAACCAATCTCCTGCTATCTCCCATATCGGTCTCTAGATGTCACCCATAGTACTATTTTCCAAAATCTGACCAAGTGGTCAATGAACCATAATTATATGGTCTCTATGGGGTTTGATGAAAATGGGTCCACACAGATTAATTCTATAACATGGAAATGAGTAATAACTATACAACATGTTCACAAGGAGAAACATGCATAATGCAATAAGTGGCTCAGAGAAACATCATAGTAACTCCAAATAGCATACACATAGGGCTCAACATGACACTCATGTTACTCACATACTGAACAAGAACATAAGAATCATTTCCATTTTATCGCATAGGTTCAAGTGTTTGAACCTTTGTTATGATACCAAATGTAATGCCCCCAAAAATTCACTACCCAAAATGTAATAGTAAAAATGGCATTTTTTTGTTATTATTATTTGACAAAACACTTACTACTATTGAAATGATCATAAGATGCCCAATACTCATCCCACAAAAATCAACACTCATAGTTGATCATTAACCAAAAAAACACATAGCTTACATGTTTACTTCAATATGCATTTTATTAAATTACTTAAGAAATGTTAAACTTGGAAGCATAACCAATGAATCTAAGACATCAAATATCGATATCTACATGCCAAATTTCATCGATCTTGAATAATATTCATGACACTGTTGATAAAATGTCATACATACCAAACGAATAGAAGCGGGTTTTCGGTCTATGTAAGACTCCATGTCTTTTCTCGTACTTGGCTTGAGTAAAATGGAAAACAAACTATTTTTCCCCATCTCTACATACACCTTTAATAGTATTGTATGGATTGTCGGTGTAAAGTGCGTAACACAACCCCTAACCAAATCACTAATAGAACAATTAATTACACATATCAACTATAACATCACATGCATAGGTTTACATACTAGGTACAATATCACCATATGATTATGGATTACAATATGTCACATTTCCACATGAAAAACTAAAAGTGTTAATTGAATACAATGTAGGTCGTGGGAACACCATATATCACCAATTCAAAATGAATGAATTTATCACATGAACATACAAACATTACACATATGACAACTCAATATGACATGACATCAAAACATGCCACTTTTCCACTAAGAATTATTGTATCACACAATACATTGGTTATACATCTATGAAATAAATGGGTGATACAACATTATAACATGTTCACAACTCACAAATATGTGGTTTTCACAATTATCCTAATAACACACTCAACATAAATTCAAAATTCACAAGGGGTACATACATCATGAAACACCACAATATGTAGTGCCCACATTTTTATAGCTTAGTTACTTGTTGCTCATTACTCATAGACATATTTTGATAGAATTTATTTATAGTTTGGACATTACATTAGGAGATTTGATCTGATTAGGCATGTATGGACATTTAGGCGTATAACGCTGATTTAGCTTGATTACTATGTTGTTTGCATTATCTTATGATGTCATGGATACTAATTGATATGATGTTGTTTTGGAATGTAGTTATATTGATGGATACTCAGTTTGTTGCATGTTGGGATTCTATGGATACATATCATTTTATCATTGTGACTAACTTATGGTGAATTATGTATAGTTGTGCACGTTTTCGTATTTTCGATACTAGAAAGATGAAATGATAGTCTAGAATTCATTTATATCTTATTTAGTAGATCAATTATATTTTATCGAGACAAGTGTGTTTAATGTGTGTAATGAGTGTACGGGTGACAGTCACGGGAGAACGTCGGACTCAAACCATTTAAGCAAATTTGCACAAGCAGCCCATAAGCTGATTCTAGCCATGTTTATTGCTTGAGGCCTTAGTGTTAGAATTATTTTTGGGCACCATGGGTGACCCTCATTTGTAATGTAATATGTCTTGTAATTATTAATTTTTCTTAGGGTGTTTAGTTTGTGTTGTAAGCTTGTTTTGGGGAATTAATGACCCCACTTGCATTGAGTTTTGAATTAGTTTATTAATGCACTTAATCTAAAGGGTTTAGGGTCACATGTGAACCCTTGGGTGGTCCCCACACCCTCTACCATTGTGCCAAATTTTTCCAAACCCGAAATTGAGTTATTTTGGGCATTTTTAGGGACCCCTTTTTAGTTTGGGAGTTCCCTTAACATAAAAATGAGCCCTTAGACCCTACCTAATAGGTAGGGGGGCTTATTTCCAAGGCTAGAGGGAGTTTTCCCTCCCTTTTTTCCTCTTGTTTGGTCACATCCATGTAAGGGGTATGGTTTAGTGTGCTTGTTAAAAGTTACACAAGATTTGTTTTGTTATCAATTTAGGTATTTTGAGAGAAGAGGGCTAAAAGGCATTTTACCCTTTCTTTCTTTTGTTTTGGCATCTTTGACCTTAAAGGAAGAGAGGGGTGACACATGTCACCCCCTCATTTGTGAGGATTTTTTCTTGCTCCTCTTTAAATTCCCCCTCATGGGAAAAAAAGAGAACTTTTTTGTTTGGGAGCTTTTGCTTGGAGACTTGTAGATTTGGAGCTAGAGTTTGTTTGGGTCAAGAAGTGGAAAAGATTGAAGTTGGAAAGCTTTTTGGAGAGAATTTCCTTGAGGTAGGCTTCTTTAGCCTTATTTCTTGTGTTGTATCATGCTAAATATTAGTTTGTTTACTTGGAAATGATTTTTTTTACATGAAGATTTTTGTTGTTTCTTGATTTTACTCCATCCATTTTAAGTCTATTTTCCAAAAGAGACTTAAAATTTTCAACTAATCACACTAAATGAATCATCTACTTTGTGGTAAAGGAAACAAAAGTATTGCAATTGAGAATACTAAACACAAACCATTAACTTCTACATGGAAAGGAATTAAAAACTATTCATATCCCATTTAATAACGTTTCAAAAGGAATAAGAGTAGTTACTTTCTTTCAAGATAATACTAATGATTACTTGATTTACATACAAGTAAAAATCTCCAGCAATTAATATATTTTCTTCTTAATCTAGTTCACTTAGTTTCTAAATCCATGAAAATTTTACAAAGAAATGTTCTCTCAAAATGAAATAGTTCCTTTCAATATTAAATAGTAACTTCATATAACAAAATAAATTTCATTTCAATAAATAATCTCTCTCTTTTGTCAAATAATATTCCAAAAACAAGGCATGTTGAAGGAATGTACATATGTTCCTACTAAAATTATTTTAAAGAAATTCAATATTATCAAGGCTTCTCTTGCCCAATCTCTCAATACATCATATTTCAAAGAACATGCTAAAATACATAAGAACACAAACTAACAACTCCTTACCAAGGTTGAAAGGAGACTTTAAAATACAAATGGAATATAAATCTTGTAAGATTTATATTCCATTTGTATTTTAAAGTCTCCTTTCAACCTTGGTAAGGAGTTGTTAGTTTGTGTTCTTATGTATTTTAGCATGTTCTTTTGAAATATGATGTATTGAGAGATTGGGCAAGAGAAGCCTTGTATAATATTGAATTTCTTTAAAATAATTTTAGTAGGAACATATGTACATTCCTTCAACATGCCTTGTTTTTGGAATATTATTTGGACTAAAAGAGAGATTATTTATTGAAATGAAATTTATTTTGTTATATGAAGTTACTATTTAATATTGAAAGGAACTATTTCATTTTGGAGAGAACATTTCTTTGTAAAATTTTCATAGATTTAGAAACTAAGTGGAACTAGATTAAGAAGAAAATATATTAATCGTTGGAGATTTTTACTTGTATGTAAATCTGAAGTAATCATTAGTATTACCTTGTGTTGTTTGTCAAATAGGACTTTACGAAGAGCAACAGTCAGGGGACAAGAAGTCCCTCCTCTTTAATGGGAGAGGTTCCCTTATTCAGAAATGAACTTATTTACAAATATACAAAACATGATTTTCTGGTTGAACTTGGATATAATGAAGTGTTTTCTATAAAGATCATCAATTACAAAAGGACTGAGGAATTAGAAAATGAGAATGAGTAGAAAGGCAACATGCAGAATTATAGATAACAGAGTAATTCTTTATGTATGCGAAGTTATAGTGAATTGAAACAAGATCATTTGTATCATATAAATAAGATGGAATTTAAAGACACAAAGTTCTGTAAATAACATCTGCTAGAACACAAAGTTTCTTAACATAACACAGACAAATGATCTTCACAAAAATTAAATGAAAGCTTGGGGATAAAAGAGATCAGATAGACAAAGAATGGAAAGCCCTTCTGTATTGATTTCTTTATGATCTATTTACACTTTCAGAAAATAAGCCAAGTTCTTCCTCTTCTCAAAATGGCGTGAAGAGGCCATTATATAGCTTACAAATCAGTTACTCTTTGTAACTACTTATTTTAACTAAAGATTAGTTAAGGATTGCCAATCGCAATACCTCAACTAATTACAATGAATCCGAGAAAAAGAATTAGAAAAGAAGAGAAGAATAAGGAGAAGAAGACAGGTGGTTATGAATGGGAGGGACCCACTGACTTCAAAATTTGCTGCCTGAATCTCTTCAATGCCTCGGCTATGTCTCTGCCACAAGGGACTGACGTGTTGGCTGTAGACTGAGCCCAAAATCCGAGGCACTTCTCCATTTCCTTATCAAACTCGACATGAGTATGATAGTCTTTATTTACTTCTTCAATGGCAGATTGAAGAGAGTAGATCTTCTTCATTTTCTCTTTGGAAATGGAGATTTCCTTGAATAGATTATCTTTGACAAAAGCTCTAAATTGAGCTTTGATTTCTTGTAGGGAAAGAGGCACACCAAAAGTTTCATCCTGAAGATGACAGTGTATGTCTTTGAAAGTAGATACAACCAGTGTCTTGAAAGCCTCACCCTTCTGCCAATTATTCTTCAGCTCTCCCAAAGCCTCCTCCAAGACTTTGATCTTCATATTGATAGTAATTCGGAGGGCAGAGCCGTAAACTAGACTCGGGAAGGAATTACAGAGGGAAGGGATACACACGCAGGATTTTAGATTGCAAGGGCTCGAGCAAAGGATAGCATGGAAGTAGTGTGAAAAATGCATAGGGGGTTTGCTCGTTATATAGCTGATTAGGAGAGAGAAAGATAATGAAGGCGCGTTTAATACATACATACCAATTTGAATAAGAAACATATTTGGGTAGAGTGGGAAAAATAAGCATGAATGGCACTTGGTTCATTTGGGACATGTGAGACACGAATGCGTGAAACACACGACTCTATTTGGATCGGACAAAAATGTGACATGGCCAGTCGAGCAATCTTGGAACATTTGGGACGTGAAAGTGCAAAGTACGCGGTTCGGGCGTTTGGATGAAAATGGAACAACTTGCCCATTTGAACTTGGGACATTTGGGACAAGAAGTTCGATTGGCGCGAAAAGACAAACTTGGGAAACGGCCCGATCGGGAATGGAGAGCCCATTTGAACTTGGGACATTTGGGACGTGAAAGCACGAAGTATACGGTTTGGGCGTTTCGGTAGAAAATGGAACAACTTGCCCATTTGAACTTGGGACATTTGGGACAAGAAGTTGACGGGCCCGAAAAAGACAAACTTCGGGGAAACCGGCCGATCGGGAAATAGAGCGCCCATTTGAACTTGGGACACGCGAGACAAAATGTCTGACAGGCCCGAAAAACACACAAAATGACCCAAAAATGTAGATTTTCTCAATTTCTCGACTTTTAACATTGAGTACAACAGAGAAGACACCTAAAACTCAAAAATTTGAAATTTTCACTTTCTTAAGAGCAGGGGAATTTTGAGTGGACAACAGCTGGCTCCTTCTGGGGATGACTTGGCATAAATTCAAGGAATGGGACAAGGTAAGAACTTAGACAAACTTAGGGAAGTAGACCAGTACCTTATCCATTGGGCCACGGAGTCAAAAAGCAAACCAATACAGAGGACAACACACCAACAAAAAGGAAAGCAAAACAAAACGCTGTACAGAATATACAAAGGACTCCCTAATCACCTATGACTTGAACAACTTAAGGTACTACCCACTATAAGGAAGTGGGAGAGGAGAACCATCCATGTAATCAAGATAAAAGGAATTCTTACCAGCAAAGTGTCTGATCTTGAAAGGTCCGAGCCAAAGGGAATCAAACTTGCCATGGCTGCCACGAGGTTCATGCCTTTTATCCCATAACAACACAGTGTCTCCAACTTGGAAATCTCTGAACCTGGATTTCTTATCAAACAAGACCTTTACCTTCTGCTGGTGAATGGATATCCTATCAGCAACCTCCAATCTATCCTCATTCAATTTGTGAAGATACATAATTCTCTTATCCAAAGCATCACTGAAACTAGTATCTTCAATGGCCTTCATTAGATGCAAGGCTGGCAGCTCCACTGTTACTGGAAATTGAGCTTCTACTCCATATACCACTTGAAAAGGAGACATTCCAATAGCTCTCTTAGGTGTAATCCTGTCTACCCAAAGAGCATCATATAGATTCTTGTGCGATTTCGTTGAGACTCATTAACTAATTTCCTTATAATAGTCACAAAATTTTTATTAGTAGATTTTGCTTGCCCATTTCCTGAGAATAGTAATATGAGGAGCGAGCCAAAGTGATGCCATAGCCATAGCAAAAATCCATTATCTCGGTTGAAGAGAAATTCGAAGCATTATCTGTTACAATCTTGTTAGGTACACCATACCTTACTAAGATGTTCTCTTTGATGAAGCTGCACACCACTTCAGAAGTAGTACTCTTAATTGGAATAGCTTCTACCCATTTGGTGAAATAATCCATGGCAGTTAATACATGAGTATGACCAACACTAGAAGTGGGATTAAGTGTTCCAATGAAGTCAAACCCCCCGCTGAAAACGTTCTTCAATTACAAGCGGCTTAAGAGGTAAAGAGGCCAATTTGCGTCTTCCCACAAAGGTCTGACAAGCCTCACATTTATCAACCCACTTGGATGCATCTCTGAACAAGGAAGGCCAGTAATATCCTCCACGAAGTATCTTATGAGTAGTGACCATTGATGAATAGTGCCCTCCACATGCCTGATCATGAAAAGCTGAGAGTAACTTTTCTCTGTTGTTCCTTGTCCACACATTTCAAAAATCTTCCATCTAACCCACGTTTGAACAAGGCGTTTTCCCACAACACATATTGCACTGACCTTAGTTTAACAGTCCTCTTTTCTTTGGCGGTTAAATGAGAGGGGCACTCTCCATAGGTGAGAAAATGAGCGATATCAGCATACCATTCATCAACTGAGCTAAGAAACAGAACGGTAGGAAGGCCAACTTTATTCTCCAGTAATTCATGCTTAGCTCCTTCAGCAATGAGCTCACAAAGACCTTTTCCACGAACAAGCTTGGTCGGTTTGATGTCAATGTCATATTCTTGGACCTTAGCAACCCAGTTCCCTCTCTTGGATCCAAATTCTTGTTGTGTGAGAATTGACTTAACAGTTGTATCTGGAACCAACACCATGGAATGAGAGTTGAGGATGTAAAATCAAACTGCTTAACAACTTTGACCACTGCAAAAGCATGTTTTTCCATCATGGTGTATTTTAACTCATGATCTTTCAGAATATAGCTCATGAACGCAATTGGGAGTTCATGCTCATTAGAGTCTTCTTGAGTCAAAACAGCAGCCAAGGTATTATCTGTGGCATAGCAATAGATAATAAAATCTTTGCTGAAATCAGGACAGGCTAAAACAGGAGTTTTAGCAATAGCTCTTTTAATACCTTCAAAAGATTCCTTTCCTTCAGAAGACCAACCAAACGTTTGTTTTCCTTTCATCATTTGGGAAATACTCAAAGTTAACTCTACAAAATCAGGGATGAACCTTCTTAAAAAATTGATCTTACCAAAGAAAGAGTGCACGCCCTTTTTGCTGGTTGGGAGAGGAATTTGCTGGATAGCTTGAACTCGCTCAGGATCAATCTTAATACCATCTTTGGAGACGATGTGCCCTAATAATTTCCCCTCTGTGACACAAAAGACAGATTTTTTAGGATTCAAAGAAATCCCATGTTCTCTACATCTTAGCAGAACTGTCTCCAGGTGGTCAAAATGATCCGCCCTTGTTTTAGAAAACACAGTCAAGTCGTCAAGGTATATGACAATACACTTCCCTTTCAAACTTCCAAAGGCCAGATCCATAGCTCTCTGAAAAGTGGCACCAGCATTAATGAGCCCAAAAGGCATTCTCTTGTAAGCAAAGGTACCCCAAGGAGTAGTGAAAGTTGTTTTGTGTTGATTTGCAGTATCAACCTCTACCTGATTATATCCCGAGAATCCATCAAGCATAGATAACATTTCAGATCCTGTTACTGCTTGTAAGACTTGATCCATCATAGGAAAAGGATAATTATCTTTCAAGGAAGCTGATTGATTATCTTTCAAGGAAGCTGATTGATTCCTGAAATCAACTCAGATGCGAGATCTCACCATTTTCTTCCTAACTTGGTACAATATTGACAATCCATGTTGAATGGTGAATGGGAAAAATGATTTTGGCCTTCAACAACTTCTGTATTTCTTGAAAGATGGTGTCAGCTATTTTGGGGTTGTATTGCCTCTATTTCTGCTTAAAAGGCTTAATTCCAAGTTTGAGAGGAATAAAATGCTACATATCTTTTGGTTTGAAATCTTTGAAATCTTCATAAGAGTAAGCAAGAACATCCTTATACCTTTTTAAAAGATCAATTGCTTTCTTCCTCTCATTTGCTATGCAACATTTTCCAATGTTCACGAGCTTAGGATCAGTAGAACTCCCGATATTAATTTTTTCATACTCAGCTGATTGTTGAGGTCCAATAACAACTCTAGACTTCACATACCTGTCATGTTTATCAAATAGTTCCTCTAAACTCACCAATCCTTTAGGAATCTTGTTTCCTTTGAGTTTGATGCATCCATCTTGATCCGTTTCTTCTCCTTGGGTGACTGCTTTGTCAAAGGGCACATTTTCACGAGGCAGGTTGTTGCTTCCTTCAAAATACAAAGTTGTTCAAAATTACCCTTGAGTTCTAAGAAAGAAAGCAAGTGTTGATCATCATTGAAAACTTGCCAGTTATTGGTATTATCAGGTACACTAGGCCGATGGACCATCTCAATGGTGAACTTATCTTGAGAGAAGTCAGGATGAGGAATCAGTAGTGACCCTGAGACTGCTAGTGAATCAGCCCTGTTGTTCTTCTCCCTAGGTATTGCTTCGATGGAGAAAGCATCAAGAAATTCAATGGAATCCCAAACCTGATTCCGGTAATGTTTCAACCTTCCATTTTTTACCTGGAAAAGGCTTCTAACTTGCTTTACAATCAATTCCGCATCACCACGAGCCAGAAGATTCTTTACACCTTGTTCTTTGGCCACTTGCAGTCCAAGAATGAGAGCCTCATACTCTGCTGTATTATTAGTATTTTCGAACTACAACTTGAATGAAAAAGGATGAAGGCTTCCTTCAGGTGACACCAGTAGGACACCAGCTCCAGAACCAGCTGAGGAACAACTTCCATCAAACTCTAAAATCCAAACACCATTAGGATCTTTAGGTGACACTTTGGGGAGTTGAATTTCATCAGGGGACATAATCATGTAGTTACCATGCCCCATATCCTCATAGAGTATTTGTGCTTTAGGATCATCCGTTTTTGTACAATATACTCAGATTGCTTCTCAGGTAGCAACTTCTTCATTTGCCCATTAACAGGTACAAGTGCATGTGACCAATCCATTTGAATCTCTCCACCCACATCCTTACAGAAGTTCCTACTTAGAAATATCCCGTATGAAGGAGGAATATCTGTTACTAAGATGGTAGCCAAAACTCTCTTCTCAAGCAAAGTAGCAAAAGCCATTTGTGCATCTTTAATTCTTCCGACCAGGGGCACTTCCTTACTCTCCATAGAGTAACAAGATCCATAAGTGCGTGTGAGGGTCAAGCCTAAGGCATGATCTACTTTAGCGAGGCATCACGTTGTCTCGAGGCTCTGAGTCTATGACACACCATCGAGCCTATGGCCAGCTATAAGAAGTGTTACATAAAATGGTTTAATTTTGTCATTAGGTGAGGTGACAATGGTCCAGGACTAGGCTATGGTGCAGAAGGAGTGGGTAAAAGGCCTTTAGAAGTGGTTTTAGAATGGGAATTGACAAAGTGAATCATTTTAGCAAAAGCTTTGGGATGGGTTTGATAATACTCAGCCTCTGAGATTTGAACCTTAGTCTTTTTCAGGTGATCAATAATATCAAAAGACCCAGAAGTGGACGGGCCATCATCACTTGAGATCCTAGGTTTATCAACTTTAGGGGAAAAAGAAGTAACTTTAATAGTAGGATTGACAGGACTCACCTTTGGTGTAGATGAAATGGGGATAGGAGATCCTCTTTTTGTAATTATGGGGATAGTTGCCGGCTGCGTCTTAGATTTCTTGGGGGGCTACGTCACTTTCTCCCTCTGATTTTTCTGCTCTCGAGTCATGATAGCAAATGATTCCCTATTCATGTCCACTAATACTTCATCATAGTCATCTCCATCATCAATGCCCTCAGTGGTGAAGAAATTAACTCGAGATCCTTCAAGTTCATCTGCTTCATCATCAACTTCTTCCACAAATTCCTTGCAAGCTTCATTATCCTCATCATCATCTGGTTCCTCAACTTCACAGGTTACATTGACTGGAACTTTAACAGGAGGTCCTTCAAGCGCTAATCTTGTTTGAGAAGCAAACAAATGATTTCTGGGCTGAAAATTCCTCCTTGGAATGTCTGCATAGGGAGCATGCTGAGCCAATTATTTCTTTATGGAAATGAGATCATTCACAAGTTTTTGAACCAATGGATCAGTATTAGGTCCAGGGGTGGAAGAGAAGGAAGAAGCAGACTTGGATTTGGAAGGGTCTCTCCTCAACTTTCCCGACATGATTAAATCATCCTCGACACTAACAGCAAGAGTTTGATCTTCAGGCAATGTTGCGAGATTAGCCCTTCTTAGTGCATAACTAACTTCAGGCGATTGGGCATTTAGGAAGAAACATTTCTGGATTTGATCAATAGGTTGAGTATTTAATGGAATTTTATTAATCAACCTATTGAATTGGGCCACAAATTCTCTCATGGGCTCTTGTGAATCTTTCTTTATCTGAGAGATTTGGGCTAGCAAGGCATGCACATCTTCTGCTGGTTTGAAATAGTTTTCAAACCTAATTCTCATGGTGTCCCAAACTAGTGATAACAAAGCGGTAGGAAGGTGATAGAACAATCAATCGCCAGCATGATCTTGTAAAGTCTCAACGAACAGTCTCACGGAGATGTCTTCATGTTCAACTCCCAGAACTCCACATACAACTATGAAGGCTGCGATGTGTTCATCAGGATGCACTTTGCCATCGCCTTTGAATTTAGGAAAGTTCTTCCGATTACCTCTGGGTAACTCATGCAAATGCTAAGGAAGAGCAAGGGGCCCGACGAGATGACCCGGGAAATGGTACCACCATTCTTGGAAAATGTCTTAGATAGGAACTACAACACCAGCAAGAATCAAAGCTCGAAGATTAGGACTAGCTGGCTCTGAAGGAATACCACCTGTAGGAATTCTATCTTGAACAGGTGGAGTGCTTGTCGAACGAGTCTTTCTATTTCTTGTTGAAGGGAAAGGAAAACCCTGCTACTCCAAAAGCTGAAACTGAGAATCTTCAATACCAAGGGCCCTTCTCCCTCGAGTAAAATGCGGAGTCACCAGATCAAAGGATGATCAAAAATTACAGAACTGGAATATGATTTTCCCCAGCGGAGTCACCAAAAACTGTTGGTCGTCAAATAGGACTTTATGAAGAGCAACAGTCAGGGGACAAGAAGTCCCTCCTCTTTAATGGGAGAGGTTCTGTACGTACCCAAAATTGTAAGGTCTTGCATCGCTGTAATGCTGTAACAAGTGCCCCAATGATGATACAGGTCTCCTCGCAAGGTGTTCGGGATCCGGAAAAGCCCTCGGAGTATGCGTTAACATCCCGCATGCCCCGCTTAGCCCCCATGCCCTTTGTTTCCCCCTTTTTCCCTCTTTCCTTGGCCTCTTGACCTTCAGTGATGAAACCGCCGCCTGCCCGGTGGTGGGTCTCGTGACCGCCGCCGCCCTGAGCAGGGTGGCGGTCTCAGCTCGCGCCTGCTTAGAAGCGGCGGTCCTATGCACATTTTCTAGAGAACGCTCTTTTGACGTGACTCACGTGAAATATCACGTTTCACCAGCTTTTCTTTGCCGACTTGAGCATGCATTAATGTTTTTGGTCCCCTGGAATAGTGTTTTTCCTTTGTTTATTGTTTAGGAGTTCAATTTGGTTTTGGTTCTTGGATGCTTGAATTCCTATAAATGCATGGTTTGTGCACATGCAAATGGTCTGGAGTTTTTGGTCTGAGTTTGGATGAAGAATTTGAGCTGGAGCTTTGGTCACCATTTTTTCTTGTTAGAGTCTTCTGATTTTTAGTGTTTTGGTTAGCTTGCTTAGGACTGATAGCATAGTTTATTTCATACTTGGTCGATTATTGCTCAAATTGTTGGTAAGCCACATACCCATCTTGTGCGGGCAAAAAGGTCTTTGTTGTTCCATCATATCTCGGTTAGAAGCTTGCCTCTGAATTCCTCTTTGCTGTAGATTTGTTTTTACTGTGACGTAGAGTTCTTAGTTCAATTCATTATATACCTGGTTAGCTTTATTCAGTTGTTGGTAAGCCACATATCCAACTTGTGTATTGAAGTGTCTTTATTTTGGAACGGAATAGCTTAGGAAGCCATTAAAGTTGCAGGTTTTCTCTTCGTATAGGATAGTAAAAAGGTTCTGGTCACTTCATGTTGCATGACTCGCAGTAAAATCCCGCTAGGAATCACATAAGCCAAGCTCTGTACTCTTGCGCTATCCCTCTCCTACTCGCATTCTCGGTCTGCATTCTGAGCTGTCCTTGTCCCAAAATCTACTCCTATCGGTGCTAGCATTACATGCTTTTCTGGATCCAAGTGAACACGAAAGAACGAGAAGATCATACTGAGGGGACGAGATCATACACACACCATCGGATTCGCCACTGTTCTGCGGAATCCAGGTTTTACATTTCAAAGTTCTAGTCAGATTCATATCAAATAGAGTAGTTAATCGCTTTATTTCATTTCATTCTATTCTCGATATTGCCAGGGAAGCTATGGGGATTGATAGTTTCTGAGAAACTATGATTCACTCCTCACTTCTGAGGTAGGATCGAGAATCTTGCAGGTAGATTAGACAGGCTATCTTATTTATTTAGAATAATTCTATAAATCGCACAGGTAAATAACCACACTCGGTTATCTTGTCTATTTTAAATTATTGCTTAGCTATTATTTCTAGATACGCTTAAAATAGTTTGCTTTCCTTAAAATTGTTAGAATATTTCATAGAAAAATAAAAGTTATATGTAGTTAGATTTATTTCACTTAGTTAGAATTTGTTTCATCACAGTTAGATTGCATTTTGTTTCGTATGACAATCACGGGACCTCAAGAGCCCAGGGAATATATATTTGAGCCAATCGTGCCTCAACCAAACCTAGTCACAGCAATAGTTGACATAGACCAAAATCTCAGGATACAAGTATTCCGAACAACCATGCAATTTACAAGCGATCAGTTCACAGTTAAGAAGATTAAACATAGAAAACGACCAAGCACATGCATTTTGGTCAAGTCAGCCAAACTACAGATTACTCTAGAAAACATCCACATGACTGTAGAAGGGCTCGAAAGAGAACAAACATTCGGGTGTGATCCTCTAGTTCCACAGCCAGACGCTGGAGACACCCTCGTAGATATAGATACCAGCTTAAGAATCCAGGTTGCGAGAACGCACTTTGTAAGGTATTTACGAGAAGATCGCACAACTATTGGTTCTAAACATAGAAGCTGAGAAAGCATACGATTACTGGATACTAGGGATTAGAACTTGATCTCGCGTATGACCATAACAGGACCGCAACAACCAAGAGTCTACGGTTGTGATCCACAGATCCCACAGCCCAACGAATCCACAAGTCAGTTAGATATAGATACTGGCCTACGCACACTAGTATTTCAGTCCACCCCACTTCCACCTATCATCATCGAACAACTGTCCTTACTAGATATAGCGGCTAACGAGAAGCTAGGGAATTTGGACTAGGCCAGAAAATCATCCATAGAATCGATTGTATTCACCATCCACTATATGACCTTATCGGGAGATATACACGAAACAATCCCGGTCATTTTCCACGTATTCCGCAACCCATAGATGAATCATGCGAGCTCGATATTGATTGAAGCCTTGAGCGGTCATCCTCGCTGATCGATCTATCACACCAGTCCAAGTTAGAAGGGCCTTCTTTGCCTTAGATTCACAAATTCCACTAGTGCGTGTCGAAGACATTAGACTGCCTAACTAGTTTGTCTGCATATTCCATCCCCACCGGCTGTCTCGGCACGACCTCGGGAGGTCGGGTACGCGGAAGAGTTACTTGTTGATTCTCACGCTCGCCTGTCGCTTTTCCGACGTACAAAATTGGTGAACCCGACGTGAAACAAACAATTGTTTCACCTTCTCTTTGAGAAGTTTTCAAATCTTCTCTCATCCACCTTCGCTCCTTCCCATTATTCTGCGGGTATTCATATACCCCCCGAATATGTCGGGATTCGATGCATATGGCAGACCCCTCTTGGGTCTTGAGGCATACTACGCCCAACAGAATAGGGAATCATCACCCTCGCTCTCAGTATGGGGTGACAACTATTCAACTAATCAGTTGTCAACACAAACCCCAAGAATCAGATATAGTTCGTCTTTTCAAACTGAAGAGTTAGATCAACCCCTTCGAACCCAACAAACAGAGCCTTCAGGTTCAAACAATATGACGTTTACAGGAGAATCTGGTTCATCTCCTCAAATGTTACTCAGACCACAAATTAGTAGGCAATCAGATCCATACCTGGTCTTAGATGATGGACAGCCAACACGTAATCCTAGGAGTGAACAACACTCCCGGGGAATGTACCCATCTATAGGAGGTTTACAAATACAACCCGAAATCTCTTTTCAAGAAAATACCTCTATGCCACTACATACAGGAAATATTATGGGAGAAACTTGGAAAAATAGCGATCAGTTTATGACAGGATATCATGTACCTTTACAACACCAAGGTATACAACAAACGCCGCTCAGGCAAAGTACCGTGGCTTCACCAAATGAAGTCATTTCAACGTTAGTAGAAAGAGTGAGAGGGTTAGAACTGGCTCAAGCAAGTCAAAAATATCCATTCATACAAACAAGAAGTTCCAATCCTCCATACCACTCTGGTCAGGTAGATCTCCTTACGGGAGTAGGCACGTTAGGCATGCCTCCTCAATATCCACAGCAAATGCCAACAAGGCCTATCATCTCTAACACTACTCCTCCCGGTCTAGTGTCGAACAATCCATTCCTTGACAATACCCCGTCCTATTTAAACATGTACTCTAAATCCCCACAAGGAGATATGTTCTCCTCTCTTGGCATGTTTGCTCAAATGCAGGGACCTCCCTATGCCCGCCAATGCGCATCGCTGCACCATATCAACAACCTATTCCACCACTGCTCCCTCAGCAAACACCATCAATGGTCGAAAGCTATGCGATAGGGACGTATTCAGAATATCTAAAGGAACCCTTAGATTTCACCATATGAAGCGTCATGCTTCCAAGACCTCTCCCTGATTTTCCCAAGTTCAAGGGTGAAGGAGATCCAAACGCACATATCAAAGCTTACGCTACAGCCATACGAGAATTACTCCCTTGGGATGGGGTTGTTGCTAAAATATTTCCCAAAACACTGGAGGGCATTGCTCTCGATTGGTATTATAGAATACCTGAGGCTTCCATACATTCATTTAAACAACTCGTGTCAGAGTTCATCAAAGCCTTCGACATGAACAAACTACTGAGAACAGGAATCAGGGAATTCTTGCATATCAAACAAGAACACAATGAATCTGTCGCTCATTTCATCCAGAGGTGGCGTACAGTTCTTTATTCATCAGCAAGTGCTCCAAACATGGATCAGATGGAACTATGTGATTTATTCCTTCATTCTCTCAGCAGAGAAGTGAAGGAAGAAGTCCAGAAGTTCCCACTGAGGACTTATGATGAAGTACTTGAGAGCGCTCTACGAATAGACCAGGAAGCAATAGATAGTGGTCGTAAGACGTATGGAGCAAACGGGAGGTTAATCACCTCCACTCAAAATACTACAACTACCACAAACGTCAATCAAGGACCCAAAATCCTTAACAAAAATCATGGGGTAACAATGGATGGGGTAACCGACCAGCCCAAGAGGGTAAATGTTGTTAATACTCTGTCACAAATAAACAACCAGTGAAACAACAACTTTACCCCAACGGTCAATACAGTGGATTTTAACCATCCACAACAACAACAACAACAACAACGGCAAAATCCCATACAAGGGCCAAGCCAAAACTCATTTGGTTACCAAAACCAAAGTCAAAACCAAAAACAACAATTCCAAAACTTTGGTCCTAATAGGAAACAGTTTGATCGGAATTTTAGGCCACAATACACACCAAACCAACAAAATGGGAATTATAATCCCAATTCTTATTGTGGTTTCCATAAAATTCATGGTCATGACACTAGAACGTGTCGTGACTACAATTAATTTATGCAACATTTTCCAGAAGAACAAAGACAGTTCTTCACAGACTTGTTTTGGCCAGATCCCATCTCATCATCACCAAATACTCTCGCAAGGGCAGTTTCTCCTCAGAATGCTCCCCTCAAGATCTTTAATGATCCGCTCCCAAATCATGATAGCAATAGGCTGAATCCAACTGGAACAAACAAAGGTGCAGTGACGGGAAACAATGACCATGAAGCCTCGACTTCATTAAATCCGTCAGTCGCGCCACAGTTGGGAGCTCAACCGAGACCTAAGATAGTCAGTTTGGTAGAATTAGACGCTGAACTACCTATCAAAGCTATAACGAGACACAGAGTATTTCTCTCAACCAAGCCCAAGTCATCTGCCAGAGGCAGATAAGAGTCAGCAAATAGTTGAAAAACCCATCGGTGCGTATGATTTAATTAGTGACCTAACAAAGACCTTCTCACACATTTCATTTTTGGACTTACTAAAGAACTCTCCCCCTGAGCTGCTCTTTTAGAAGCATTAGGTCTAGGCCATCGATTAACATCACTCCACCTCCCGAAACACAAGTAAATCACGTAGATTTTGATATCCACCCTTCGGGCAGCCGGACAAGGATGTTGAATTCATCTTGAAATAAGTAAAATGCCCACAGATCTTTGCCGAGATCGCATGCCGAGGTGACCCAACCTTACACTTGCAAGTGTGGGTTTATAATAACTATGTAAAACGGGAAATGGTTGATGATGGGGCTGCAGTTAACATAGTCCCTTTCTCTTTCCTCTAAAAACTTGGATATGGAGAAACAAACTGTTCCACTACGAAATACCTTAAGAGGCTATGATAGCCTTAAAGCCACTTTGATAGGAACTATAATACTTGCGGTCACCTTAGAGCCCAAAACCATCTTGGTGAGTTTTACATTATAGATCGGGAAACTAACTATAATATGATCCTTGGCCGACCTTGGATACATTGAATGAAGGCAATCCCTTCCACGCTATTTCAAGAAGTAAGATTCTTGCATCTGGGAAAGGTATTTGTAGCCAAAGGCGATCCAAAACCTTTCGATTTGCACCTAGCTGATTTAAAGAAAAGACCAGGGGTGCACTCAGAATTTGAGCTGCCAACAAACCAACTTAATAAACCCTCTGACCCAAAGCCAGAGGAAAAGTTGATACCTACAACGGATCTTGAAACTACCAGCATAGCCAAAACAACTCCAACCCCTAAAGGTAAAACTAAAGAAACAGTATCATTAGGGACTACTGCAAAAATCGTTGAATTGATAGAACAAGATTCACCAATGTTCTTACCATTCGATTCAGTAGGCATAGGATTTTCCCTAGGTGTTGGTTCCTTACCGGCAGAGGATCTCTGTATGATAGAAGTAGAGTGTGCAAACGCGGCAGATGCCCCAACATCTACACTCCCGGCTAAGTATTGGACTCTCCATTTCGATGGAGCTAAATGTCGTTATGGAGCGGGGGCAGGTATAATTCTTACTTCACCCGAGGAGAAGGTCCTCCCATTCTCATTTAAGTTAAACTTTGAATGCACAAACAATGGCACTGAGTACGAAGCCCTCCTTCTTGGCCTCACCTTAGCCAGAAGGATTGGTATTGATAACATCAGAGTCTTGGGAGACTCGTAATTAATTAGTAACAAACCAAGTTTCAAGTATATGAAACTAAAGCCGAACATTTACAACTTTACAAAAATGCGTTGTATTAGATTTAAGCAAGGCGTTTAACTTCATATCCATTGAAGCAATCCCACGAGAGAAAAATCTTCTCGCCGATTCAATAGCAACCTCGGCATCACGTTTTACTCCAAGCAATGAGCTAGAAGATACTCACTTCACAGTATCCATTCATGACGAACCATTAATAAAAACAATGACAAATCCTCTTTTAAGCGGAAGCAAATCTACTGTCCTAGACCATGTTGGAAATGATGCAGCTACTTTGGATTATTTAAATGCCTATGCAGCATTACATCTCTCCTATCACATGCTAGATTTATCCCTGATCCCACATTCGTCCTCCTACTTCGGAAATCCCGTAACGGATCTTCCGTCACAAAGGGAACCTAACATATACGCAATAGAAAATGGGGATGATTTAGATTTACCTCCAGCACCACCTGAGTTCGAAGAGGGTAACGCCTCTTTAATCGAAGAAACAATCGATGTCAACATTGGGACAGAAGATGAACCAAGAATATTGAAACTAGGTTCTTCGTTGACACCAGAAGAAGTGGAAATACATACTCAGGTTCTCAAAGAACATCAGAAGGTGTTTGCATTTAATTACAAGGAGATGACGGGAGTCGCACCCCACATTGCGGTACACAACCTCGTCACTAGATCGGATGCAAAGCCAATTAAACAAAAATCAAGGCCCATGAAACCCAAAGTAGCTCTCATGGTAAAAGAGGAAGTAATAAAACTCCTTCAGGTAGGATTTATCAAGCCAGTTGACTACTCCCAATGGGTATCTAATATCGTTCCCGTTCTCAAGAAGAACGGAAAGATACGCATTTGCATAGATTTCGAGACATCAACAAAGCGTGTCCTAAAGACGATTTCCCATTACCATCCATAGACGTTATTGTTGATGCAACAGCTGGTTTTGAACTTTTGTCTCTCATGGATGGATTCTCGGGATACAATCAAATCAGAATATCCGAGCAAGATCAAGCTAAAACCACGTTTATAACTCCTTGGGGAACCTATTGCTACGCTGTTATGCCATTCGGTCTTAAGAACACCGGTGCTACGTACCAGCGGGCCATGACATACATATTTCACGATCTAATTCATAAAATCGTGGAATCTTACGTAGACGACTTATTGGCTAAGGCCAAAAAGTGTTGTGACCATCCCGAAGTACTCCGCATCATTCTTTCACGCCTAATAGAATACGGAGTCACGCTAAACCCAGAGAAATGCGTCTTTGGTGTAACAGGAGGAAAGCTCCTAGGTTACATCATATCGTCACGAGGGATCGACGTTGATCCAACCAAAATTTAGGGTTGTCCTCGAAATGGTCCCACCTTCGAGTGAATCTGGAATCAGATCATTTCTCGGGAAGCTGGGTGCAATCCGGAGATTCATCCCGGACTTAAGCTTCGCTATTCATCCAATCAACAATTTACTCAAGAAAGACTATAGCATTGATTGGACCGAAGACTGCAATGAAGCTTTCAACGCAGTTAAACGTTTCTTGCTGTCACCACCTACGCTAATGCCACCTAAGCTGGATCGCCCGTTAATCCTATATTCGCGAGCTACCAATGTCTCGCTGGCCTGTATGTTGGCCCAAGAAGACGATGACAAGAGAGAACGTGTAATTTATTTCATTAGCCGAACACTGCTCGACTATGAAGCACGCTATACACAAGCAGAGTGAGAATGTCTTGCCATAGTCCTTGCTACTAAACGTCTGAGACATTACATGCTGAATCAAGAAACAAAGGTCATGGTAAAGATGGACCATTTACGGACTTTTCTCACACAAGGTTCCTTATCCAAAAAGGTTGGATGTTTTATAACCTTAATGGGAGAGTTCGAATTAACATTTGTAAATCAGAAGTCAGTTAAAGGACAAATCATCATGGATTGGTTAGCTGACAACCCATTAGACGGAGGCGATCTAGTAGATTTGGATTTTCCAGATGAATGCGTATACTACATCGAAACTCGACCTGCTATTTCTGAGTGCCCTTGGTACACTGATATCATTAATTATATCATGGACCATACACCAGATGCAGTGACACTGTAACAAAGAAGGCGATTACGCATAATCGTAGCCAAATATGTCATTATAGAGCAGGTGCTCTATCGAAAAGCATTCGATGGAATGCTCTTAAGGTGTGTCGACACAGAAGAGTCCAAGAGGATTCTCCATGAATCCCACAGCGGTATATGTGGAGGCCACTTCGGTGGCCATGCCACTACTCGAAAAATACATCGAATGGGCTATTTCTGGCCCACTCTAGAACATGACACGATAGAGTTTGCACGCAGGTGTCATAAGTGCCAGGAATTCTCCCACGAGATCCACATGCCAGCACAAGCTCTGCAACCAATCGCTACTCCATGGCCCTTTTCTACATGGGGCCTAGACTTAATAGGGAAATTCTCTCCCTCATCCACAGACGGCCACAATTTTATAATTACGGCCACTGAATATTTTACCAAATGGGTGGAGGCCATGCCTCTTACTACCGTACCTGGTTCTGTAATCGCTAAGTTCATTTTAAATCAAATCATTTGCAGGTACGGTATCCCACAAATCATTATCTCAGATAATGGAACTTCTTTCAAGAATGAAGAAGTTCGTGAACTATGCAACAAATTTAAAATAAGCCATCATATGGCTTCCTTGTATTATCCCCAAGCCAATGGGCAGGCTGAAGCAACAAACAAAACGCTGAAATCCATTCTCCTTAAAATGGTGAAAGAAAACAAGCGAGATTGGCATTTGAAGTTATATCCGGCCTTGTGGGCCCACCGAACCTCAATAAGAACACCAACAGGAGCAACTCCTTTCTCGCTAGTATTTGGGGTAGAAGCAGTTCTCCCGCTTGAGGTCGAAATACCCAGTCTCCGCATTTCACTACAAGGGATTCTGGATGAAGACGCTTACAGAGAAGTACATCTTTCCCAATTAGAAAGCCTAGATGAAATTAGGTTGAATCTTGAACAACGACATAGAGCTTATCTTTGTTGAATGTGCGGCGTAAAGTATAACAAGAAGGTTTATGAACACGATATATACGAAGGTGATCTAGTTCTAAGACTAGACAGCCGGATCGACAAGAAGACCGGTGAAGGAAGGAAATTCCGGCCCAAATGGTTGGGCCCATACCGAGTCACGAAGGACTATGGAAATGGTGCATACCTCTTATGCACGCTAGAAGGTGAGGAATTTGGCGAAACAGTCAATTCCCTGCACCTCAAGCGTTTCTACGCATAAGCAGCTAGCACTACCTATATAACTATCTACATTGCATCTTCATATAGATTTAGATCATTTTGTCCACTTGTTCTTACACAAATTGTGATCAAGGAATCTATTCTCAAAGTAATTCATTACAAACTCATGATGTTGTTGGCACAAAACTTTCTAATCATATCTCTCCATTTTCACGATATCATCAATCACTTCAGAATCTTTTATCAAATAAAATCAAACATGATGAAGTCTTAATGGTAACCATACCAAGATCTGCAAGTTTGTTCTCGCTTTGATTTCTTCTTAGGATTGGTGTCTTGCCTATGGTCTACATTCTAGAAGCTTCATGGTGTCACATCTATCCCATATATACATCTCTTTAGAAACAAGCATATCTTGACATTTTACTCAAAAAGACAAGTCAAAAGTGATTAAATGAAAATTTTATTTTTACACATTTCCTTGCCCTACCAACCTTTGGTGATGAGCTTGCGTCTCTTACTAGTGACGTAGGGTTGGGAAAGGATGGAAATTCCCTTACTCGCCTATGCCTTGCCCACGGTGATAAACCCACACTTCTTACTAGTAGCGGGGGTCCTCTAGACAATGCAAACATTAAAAGGTCATAAACAAACTATTCAAACTTTGAGTCAAAAATGAATGAATCAGATGCTCAAAATTCCAAGAGAGTTAAAAATCCTAAAAACTAGATTTTGTCTACTATGTGGCCATCTACGGGTCTAAGTCTGGATAAACCGCAAAGCAAGTTGCACCCAAAACTATGAAGTCATTCGGGTGGAGTAAGCTTGTAGTTTTCAATTTGGTTCCACCAAAGCTTCGTCTATCTTTCATCACTATCGTTTCACCATATTTCATACACTTGCACCCTTCTTGGCTCTTGGTGATGAGCCCTCGCATCCTACTAGTTGCGTGGAGTTAGGAGTGGGGCAAGTTAATCTATTCATCATACTGGTTATTTTCATCACTTTGCCAAAACAAACATGAGGTATCCAAATTGCTCACAGAAGCTAAGATTTAAGATCACAATATATCTACAATATCATGTATCAGCATCATGAAACACAAAAAGAAAGCAAGCATTTGCATCATCTATTCTCCATTGCATACATTCTAGAAAGCATATAAAACATACATCGTAGTATACACGAGGAAGCTGGAAACAGAAAGGGAAAACATGAGTGACAAAGTTTTGATCCAAAAGCGAATGCATATATACAAATAACCAATGTTTATATACAATGCCATCATGCTCTAGGCATGGTCAAAACGCTCAAAGAGCCCGTAATATACAAAAGAATCTACAGTACAAAATACACAGGGCCAAGTCGCCTCTCAACCCCTACGCGATCCCTCCGAAGGTGCGCGCCCTCGCCTAGGACTCCGGCTACGCCGGCGCTCTGAATGCACGGAGGGCTCAGGGTCTCGAGGAGCAGCCATGGTCTCACCACGAGAATGACTCCTCATAAGACGCTCGGCTGTCACTGCATAGCTGACTCGCCAACTGTACGGAGAGTCGACACCATCCTGGCCACATGCCAAACAGGAGCGAAGACGTCAGTATGCCTACCGGCTGCTGAAGGCTCCCCGGCATCTACAGATAGCTCCGCATGGGTCTTATCCATAGGGATCATCAGAGAATCAGTGCATACCCTACGGATTAGATCCCGCCACTCGTCAACAGTCTCTGCAAAACAAAGAAGAAAAATGAATTAGAAGCTAGGCAAGAGACTAAAATATACAAGATACAAACACAAGGAGAGACAACAATTAAAACAAATCCTAAATTAGAAAAACATTGAAAGGAGGAGAGGATAACTTACTCAGATCACCGGGCCTCCAAGATGGATCGCTAGGGTCGGCACCCACTGCGGATGGATGCTGTCGGCGACCGAGGGGCTGCTCTGTAGTAGGGCAACATGTCACCCCCACAACCGACTCATCCTCTCCACCATAGCCACAGGAGAGTGGCTCCTCGAAGCTAGAGTCTCTCTCTCTACACTCTGCTTGGCCCTCTCTGCCTGTAAAATATCCTGAGTGTCATGCCACTCAGGATCGCTATCATCTGTCTGCTCCTCGACCCTCCCTCTGTAAGCTCCTCAGAATCGGAGTCGATATCTATAGGGTCATCGCTGCTATGAGCAGGACCCGCGGCAATCTGAAGCAAAGGTGCCCGAGGCGCACCAGCTCTCCCTCTGGCCCGAACAATCCCCCTGGCTACAATAGGAATACCAGGAGTGACCACTGTCCAACCACGGCCTCTAGGCCCCCCTCTAGCCTCGCGGACTGATCTATAAACCGGTGCCACTGGAGGAAGCATGCCCGCATATGGAAGGCCGAACTGCTGAGGAACTCTGCCAAAAGGGTGTACCTCCACCCGTCCCACGCGGTCGATAAGCTACCCTGTGGTGGAACAGGAGATCAATGTAAGGGTCTCCTCGCCCCATATGCCGGCCATAAGCCGGTACGGCGTCGCCTCCATATCTACTGTGGTAAGGGAGGCAACTGGCTGGTGAGGTGCTCTAAGCACCGACATATCTGACCATCTAGCTGCCCTCACAGCCCCTGGATCTGCCACCTCCACGCCTCTGCCATAGGGAATGAAGCGCTCATACACCCAACTCATAACTAGAGTAGGGTGACTCAAAGACTGTCCCTGTAGACGGACCACCCTATATAAGTCATGGTAGGTGGTCCCCAGAATATCTGCGCCCCAGGCGTATATCCGGCCATGCCCCTCTATCTGTGCAATGATAGGGGCCCAACAATATAGTAGGGTATCCCCTCCCTTGTCCCCGATCAACCTCGAAGCAAGGATCCCCATGATAGCCTGTCGAAATACGGGGATGGGCAAAGAAGGAATGGATCTAACTCTCACTCCCTTCTTCGGCCCCGTGGAGATAGCTGCATCCCCCATGTAACCTGCCCACTGTGCAATCTGTGCTCGGGACCCTGCTGTCTCCAGTGTGAGTCTCCTCCCGATGATCGGGACCCCCAGGATACGGTAAACATCCTCCAAAGTAATCGTCCACTCACCGCGGACCCCTGGCAGTCGGAAAGTGTTCCGATCTGCATCCCAATAAGAAAACAAGTCACAAAGGATGTGACTAGATGGTGCGACATGAGGCACGCGCGATATACGCAGTATGCCGGCCCTCTGCAATGTGTCCTCCTCATCTGGTGAGAGGGCATCCAATACCCCGGGCAACCAATCACACTCCCTCTCTCGACTCCATCTGATGTACTCCTCTCTCGCCTGCATACACCCAAAAACACACAAAACAGAGCAAGTTAGTATCTAATCAATGCCGAGAGAGTCGTAAAAACATATAGAAATGATAAAAATACAAGTGCAATGTCTAAAGCAAGCTCCTTTTGCTTTCTGTGCAAAACCGCCGCCCTGAGCAGGGAGGCGGTTCTGTAACCACCGCCTTTAAGGCGGCGGTCACGTAACCGCCACCCTGGGTCGGGCGGCGGTCGCGGTCCGAAAACCCGCGCGGGTTTTTAAACCTAAAAAGCCCAAAATGAGCAAAAATGACCTTTTTAACTAAAAACAAAGCCTACCCAGTAGGCGCCCCCCCTAGGTGGACCTTTTGAACCTAACATTTTCAAAAATAACCCCCCCATTACAAAGAATTTGCCATTTCAAATTTGAAGGGGGAAAAATGCAAAATTAAAGAAAACCGACCTGTGATCTCGCGGGGTGGCGTTCCGCACGTGGGGGCATGATCGCTATCTCGCTCCGGACGTTTTGACTCTATTCACGCAAGAAACCGTCACCGTGGGTCCCAGAGCTCAAAATCAATCGAATCGACTCGCGCAAATGAATAGGAAAATGGGCCCACTTTCATATATATATCGTTCTGTTTCATTTTAAAATTGTTGTTTCACAGGTTCGAGTCATTGTTAGAGGTAAGTTTCTATCCCCGCACAAATGGTACGTTCTCTTTCCCTGTTATTTTAGTGTTTGTTTTCCAAATTATTGTATCTATCTGCACTTGAGTTCTCTTTTCATTTTGCAGGTAGCGGGAATTTTGGAATGGCGTCATTTCAACACACGGACGTGTAAGGTATAACTTCTAACTCCCCATTTCGGGACGGCCATACTCGGACCCACCGTTTTATGCCTCTTCATGGCTAAAATGCTTCTCCGAGGGGGCAATATGTACGTACCCAAAATTGTAAGGTACTGTACCGCCAGAACAGTGTAACAAGTGCCCCGATGATGATACAGGTCTCCTCGCAAGGTGTTCGGGATCCGGAAAAGCCCTCGGAGTATGCGTTAACATCCCGCATGCCCCGCTTAGCCCCGCGCCCTTTGTTTCCCCTTTTTCCCTCTTTCCTTGGCCTCTTGACCTTCAGTGATGAAACCGCCGCCCTGCTCAGAGCGGCGGTCCTGTGTGCGTTTTCCAGAACACTCTTTTGACGCGACTCGCGTGAAATATCATGTTTCACCAGCTTTTCTTTGCCGACTTGAGCATGCATTAATGTTTTGGTCCCTAGAAGCAGTGTTTTCCTTTGTTTATTGTTTAGGAGTTCAATTTGGTTTTCGTTCTTGGATGCTTGAATTCTATAAATGCATGGTTTGTGCACATGCAAATAGTGCGGAGTTTTGGTACGAGTTTGGGTGAAGAATTTGAAGTGGAGATTTTGGTCACCATTTTCCTTGTTATAGTCTTCGATTTTTAGTGTTTTGGTTAGCTTGCTTAGGATTGATAGCATAGCTTATTTCATACTTGGTCAGTATTGCTCAGTTGTTGGTAAGCCACAGACCCATCTTGTGCAGGCAGTGTTGTTGTTCCATCCAATCCGGTTAGAAGCTTGCCTCTAAATTCCTCTTTTCTGTAGATTTGTTTTTACTGTGACTTAGAGTTCTTAGTTCAATTCATTATATACCTGGTTAGCTTTATTCAGTTGTTGGTAAGCCACATATCCAACTTGTGCAAGCAGTGTCTTTATTTTGAACGGAATAGCTTAGGAAGCCATTAAAGTTACGAGTTTTTCTCTTCGTATAGGATAGTAAAAAGGTTATGGTCGCTTCATGTTGCATGACTCGTAGTAAAATCCCGCTAGGAATCACATAAGCCAAGCTCTGTACTCTTGCGCTATCCCTCTCCTACTCGCATTCTCGATGCATTACAGAGCTATCCTTGTCTCAAAATCTACTCCTATCGGTGCTAGCATTACACGCTTTTACGGATCCAGTGAACACGAAAGAGCGAGAAGATCATCTTTGAATGGGCGAGATCATACACACACCATCGGATTCGCCCTTTGTTATGTGGAATCCGGGTTTACATTTCAAAGTTCTAGTCAGATTCATATCAAATAGAGTAGTTAATCGCTTTATTTCATTTCATTCTATTCTCGATATTGCCAGGGAAGCTGTGGGGATTGATAGTTTCTGAGAAACTATGATTCACTCCTCACTTCTGAGGTAGGATCGAGAATCTTGCAGGTAGATTAGACGAGGCTATCTTATTTATTTAGAATAATTCTATAAATCACGGAGTAAATAACCACACTCGGTTATCTTGTCTGTTTTAAATTATTGCTTAGCTATTATTTCTAGATACGCTTAAAATAGTTTGCTTTCCTTAAAATTGTTAGAATATTTCATAGAAAAATAAAAGTTATATGTAGTTAGATTTATTTCACTTAGTTAGAATTTGTTTCATCACAGTTAGATTGCATTTTGTTTCGTATGACAATCACGGGACCTCAAGAGCCCAGGGAATATATATTTGAGCCAATCGTGCCTCAACCAAACCTAGTCACAAGCAATAGTTGACATAGACCAAAATCTCAGGATACAAGTATTCCGAACAACCACAGATTTACAACTGATCAGTTCACAGTTAAGAGGATTAAACATAGAAGATGACCAAGCACATGCGTTTTGGTCAAGTCAGCCAAACTACAAATTACTCTAGAAAACATCCACATGAGTGTAGAAGGGCTCGAAAGAGAACAAACATTTGGGTGCGATCCTCTAGTTCCACTGACCAGGAGCTGGAGACACCCTCGTAGACATAGCTACCAGACTTAAGAATCCAGGTTGCGCAAGAACACTGTAAGGTATTCTGAGAAGATCGCATAACTATTGGTTCTAAACATAGAAGCTGAGAAAGCATACGATTACTGGATACTAGGGATTAGAACTTGATCTCGCGTATGACCATAACAGGACCGCAACAACCAAGAGTCTACGGTTGTGATCCACAGATCCACCATGATGAATCCACACGTCGGTTAGATATAGATCTTGGCCTATGCACACTAGTATTTCAGTCCACCCCACTTCCACCTATCATCATCGAACAACTGTCCTTACTAGATATAATGGCTAACGAAGCTATTGAATTCTGGACTAGGCCAGAAAATCATCCATAGAATCGATTGTATTCATCATCCACTATATGACCTTATCAGGAGATATACACGAAACAATCCTAGGTCATTTTCCATGTATTCCGTAACCCATAGATTGAATCACGCCAGAGCTCGATATTGATTGGAGCCTTTGAGCAGATCATCAAGCTGATCGATCTATCACACCAGTCCAAGTTAGAAGGGCCTTCTTTGCCTTAGATTCACAAATTCCACTAGTGCGTGTCAAAGACATTAGACTGCCTAACTAGTTTGTCTGCATATTCCATCCCCACCGGCTGTCTCGGCACGACCTCGGGAGGTCGGGTATGCGGAAGAGTTACTTTTTGATTCTCACGCTCGCTTTGTTTCTTTTCCGACGTACGGTTCCTTATTCAAAATGAACTTATTTACAAATATACAAAACATGATTTTTACGGTTGAACTTGGATATAATGAAGTGTTTTCTATAAAGATCATCAATTACAAAAGGACTGAGGAATTAGAAAACGAGGATGAGCAGAAAGGCAACATGCGGAATTATAGATAACAGAGTAATTCTTTATGTATGCGAAGTTACGGTGAATTGAAACAAGATCATTTGTATCATATAAATAAGATGGAATTTAAAGACACAAAGTTCTGTAAATAACATCTGCCAGAACACAAAGTTTCTTAACATAACACAGACAAATGATCTTCACAAAAATTAAATGAAAGCTTGGGGATAAAAGAGATCAGATAGACAAAGAATGGAAAGCCCTTCTGTATTGATTTCTTTATGATCTATTTACACTTTCAGAAAATAAGCCAAGTTCTTCCTCCTCTCAAAATGGCGTGAAGAGGCCATTATATAGCTTACAAATCGGTTACTCTTTGTAACTACTTATTTTAACTAAAGATTAGTTATGGAATTCCAATCGCATGATACCTCAACTAATTACAATGAATCGAGAAAAAGAATTAGAAAAGAAGAGAAGAATAAGGAGAAGAAGACAGGTGGTTATGAATGGGAGGGACCCACTGACTTCAAAATTCACTTCCTGAATCTCTTCGATGCCTTGGCTATGTCTCTACCATGAGGGACTGACGTGTTGGCTGTAGACTGAGCCCAAAATCTGAGGCACTTCTCCATTTCCTTATCAAACTCGACATGAGTATGATAGTCTTTATTTGCTTCTTCAATGGCAGATTGAAGAGAGAAGATCTCCTTCATTTTCTCTTTGGAAATGGAGCTTTCCTTGAATAGATTATCTTTGACAAAAGCTCTGAATTGAGCTTTGATTTCTTACAGAGGAAAGAGGCACACCAGAAGTTTCATCCACGAAGATGACGAGTGTATGTCTTGAAAGCCTCACCCTTCTACCGTTATTCTTCAGCTCTCCCAAAGCCTCCTCCAAGACTTTGATCTTCATATTGATAGTAATTCGGAGGCGAGCCGCAAGCTAGACTCGGGAAGGAATTACGGAGGGAGGGAAACACGCGCGAGGATTTTAGATTGCGAGGGCTCGAGCAAAGGATAGCATGGAAGTAGTGTGAAAAATCCATAGGGGGTTTGCTCGTTATATAGCCGATTAGAGAGAGAAAGATAATGAAGGCGTGTTTAATACATACATACCAATTTGAATAAGCAAGATATTCGGGTAGAGTGGGAAAAATAAGCACGAATGGCACTTGGTTTATTTGGGACATGTGAGACGTGAATGCATGAAACACATGACTTGGTGGATCGGACAAAAATGTGTGTGCAGTCCGAGCAATCTTGGGAAATTTGGGACGTGAAAGCGCGAAGTACTGCGAGTTCGGGCGTTTGCCAAAAATGGAACAACTTGCCCATTTGAACTTGGGACATTTGGGACAAGAAGTTCGACGGGCCCGAAAAAGACAAACTTCGGGGAAACCGGCCGATCGGGGAACAGAGCGCCCGTTTGAACTTGGGACATTTGGGATGTGAAAGCGTGAAGTACGCGGTTCGGGCGATTTGGCCGAAAATGGAACAACTTGCCCATTTGAACTTGGGACATTTGGGACAAGAAGTTCGACGGGCCCGAAAAAGTCAAACTTCTGGGAAACCGGCTGATCGGGGAACAGAGCACCCGTTTGAACTTGGGACACGCAGGACAAAAATGTCCGACAGGCTCGAAAAACACACAAAATGACCCAAAAAACGTAGATTTTCTCAATTTCTCGACTTTTAACATTGAGTACAACAGAGAAGACACCTAAAACTCAAAATTTTGAAATTTTCACTTTCTTAAGAGCAGGGGAATTTTGAGTGGACAACAGTGGCTCTTGCGGATGACTTGGCATAAATTCAAGGAATGGGATAGGGTAAGAACTTAGACAAACTCGGGAAACGGACTAGTACCTTATCCATTGGGCCACGAGTCAAAAAGAAAACCAATACTGAGAGGACAACACACCAACAAAAAGGAAAGCAAAACAAAACGTATACAGAATATACAAAGGACTCCCTAATCACCTATGACTTGAACAACTTAAGGTACTGCCCACTATAGGGAAGTGGGAGAGGAGAACCATCCATGTAATCAAGATAAAAGGAATTCTTACCAGCAAAGTGTCTGATCTTGAAAGGTCCGAGCCAAAGGGAATCAAACTTGTCATGGCTGCCACGAGGTTCATGCCTTTTATCCCATAACAACACAGTGTCTCCAACTTGGAAATCTCTGAACCTGGCTTTCTTATCAAACATGACCTTTACCTTCTGCTGGTGAATGGATATCCTATCATGCAACCTCAATCTGTCCTCATTCAATTTGTGAAGATACATAATTATCTTATCAAAGCATCACTTGAAACTAGTATCTTCAATGGCCTTCATTAGATGCAATGGTGGCAGCTCCACTGTTAATGGCAATTGAGATTCTACTCCATATGCCACTTGAAAAGGAGACATTCCAATAGCTCTCTTTGGTGTAATCCTGTCTGCCCAAAGAGCATCATAGAGCTTCTTGTGCCAGTTTCGTTGAGACTCATTGACTAATTTCCTTATAATAGTCACCAAATTTTTATTAGTAGATTCTGCTTGCCCATTTCCTTGAGGATAGTAATATGAGGAGTGAGCCAAAGAGATGCCATAGCCATAGCAAAAATCCATTATCTCGGTTGAAGAGAAATTCGAAGCATTATCATTCAATCTTGTTAGGTACACCATACCTTACTAAGATGTTCTCTTTGATGAAGCTGCACACCACTTCAGAAGTAGTACTCTTAACTGGAATAGCTTCTACCCATTTGGTGAAATAATCCATGGCAGTTAATACATGAGTATGACCAGCACTAGAAGTGGGATTAAGTGTTCCAATGAAGTCCAAACCCCACTGTTGAAAAGGTTCTTCAATTACAACTGGCTTAAGAGGTAAAGAGGCCAATTTGGGTCTTCCCACGAAGGTCTGACAAGCCTCACATTTATCAACCCACTTGGATGCATCTCTGAACAAGGAAGGCCAGTAATATCCTCCACGAAGTATCTTATGAGCAGTGACCATTGATGAATAGTGCCCTCCACATGCCTGATCATGAAAAGCTGAGAGTAACTTTTTCTGCTGTTCCTTGTCCACACATTTCAAAAATCTTCCATCTAACCCATGTTTGAACAAGGCGTTTTCCCACAACACATATTGCACTGACCTTAGTTTAACAGTCCTCTTTTCTTTGGCAGTTAAATGAGAGGGGCACTCTCCATAGGTGAGAAAATGAGCGATATCAGCATACCATTCATCAAGCCGAGCTAAGAAAGCAGACGGTAGGAAGGCCAACTTTATTCTCTAGTAATTCATGCTTAGCTCCTTGATGCAATGAGCTCACAAAGACCTTTTCCATGAACAATCTTGGTTGGTTTGATTTCAATGTCATATTCTTGGACCTTAGCAACCCAGTTCCCTCTCTTGGATCCAAATTCCTGTTGTGTGAGAATTGACTTAATAGTTGTATCTGGAACCAACACCATGGAATGAGAGTTGAGGATGTAAAATCGGCGCTTACAACTTTGACCTTTGCAAAAGCATGTTTTTCCATCATGGTGAATTTTAACTCATGATCTTTTAGAATATAGCTCATGAACGCAATTGGGAGTTCATGCTCATTAGAGTCTTCTTGAGTCAAAACAGCAGCCAAGGTATTATCTGTGGCATAGCAATAGATAATAAAATCTTTGCTGAAATCAAGGCAGTCTAAAGCTGTGTAGTTTTAGCAATATCTCTTTAATACCTTCAAAATATTCCTTTCCTTGAGAAGACCAACCAAACAATTGTTTGCCTTTCATCATTTGGGAAATACACAAAGTTAACTCTACAAAATCAGGGATGAACCTTCTTAAAAAATTGATCTTACCAAAGAAAGAGTGCACGCCCTTTTTGTTGGTTGGGAGAGGAATTTCTGGATAGCTTGAACTCGCTCAGGATCAATCTTAATACCATCTTTGGAGACGATGTGCCCTAATAATTTCCCTACGTGACATAAAAAGATGATTTTTAGGATTCAAAGAAATCCCATGTTCTTTGCATCTTAGCAGAACTATCTCGGTGGTCAAAATGATCCACCCTTGTTTTTCAAAACACAAGTCAAGTCATCAAGGTATATGACAATACACTTCCCTTTCAAACTTCCAAAGGCGGATCCATAGCTCTCGAAAAGGGCACCGGCATTAATGATCCCAAAAGGCATTCTCTTGTAAGCAAAGGTACCCCTAAGGAGTAGTGAAAGTTGTTTTGTGTTGATTTTGAGTATCAACCTCTACCGATTATTTCGAGAATCCATCAAGCATAGATAACATTTCAAATCTTATTCTTTGCTTGTAAGACCTGATCCATAATAGGAAAAGGATAATTATCTTTCAAGGAAGCCTGATTCAGATTCTTGAAATCAACACAGATGCGGATCTCACCATTTTTCTTCCTAACAGGTACAATATTGGAAATCCATGTTGAATGGTGAATGGGAAAAATGATTTTGGCCTTCAACAACTTCTGTATTTCTTGAAAGATGGTGTCAGCTATTTTGGGGTTGTATTGCCTCTGTTTCTGCTTAAAAGGCTTAATTCCAGGTTTGAGAGGAATAAAATGCTGCATATCTTTTGGTTTGAAAGCTTTTAAATCTTCATAAGAGTAAGCAAGAACATCCTTATACCTTTTTAAAAGATCAATTGCTTTCTTCCTCTCATTTGCTGTGCAACATTTTCCAATGTTCATGAGCTTAGGATCAGTAGAACTCCCAATATTAATTTTGTCATACTCAGGTGATTGTTGAGGTCCATAAGACTCTAGACTTCACATACCTGTCATGTTTATCAAATAGTTCCTCTAAACTCACCAATCCTTTAGGAATCTTGTTTCCTTTGAGTTTGATGCGTCCATCTTGATCCGTTTCTTCTCCTTGGGTGACTGCTTTGTCAAAGGGAACATTTTCACGAGGCAGGTTGTCGCTTCCTTCAAAATACAGCTGTTCAAAATTACCCTTGAGTTCTAAGAAAGAAAGCAAGTGTTGATCATCATTGAAAACTTGCCAGTTATTGGTATTATCAGGTACACTAGGCCGATGGACCATCTCAATGGTGAACTTGTCTTGAGAGAAGTCAGGATGAGGAATCAGTAGTGACCCTAAGACTGCTAGTGAATCAGCCCTGCTGTTCTTCTCCCTAGGTATTGCTTCGATGGAGAAAGCATCAAGAAATTCAAAGGAATCCCAAACCTAATTCCGTAATGTTTCAACCTTCCATTTTTACTTGGAAAAGGATTCTAACTTGCTTTGACAATCAATTGTATCACCACGAGCTAGAAGATTCTTTACACCTTGTTCTTTGGCCACTTGCGGTCAAGAATGAAAGCCTCATACTCTACTGTATTATTAGTATTTTGAACTGCAACTTGAATGAAAAAGGATGAAGGCTTCCTTCGGGTGACACCAGTAAGACACCAGCTCCAGAACTAGCTGAGGAACAACTTCCATCAAACTCTAAAATCCAAACACCATTAGGATCTTTAGGTGACACTTTGGGGAGTTGAATTTCATCAGGGGACATAATCATGTAGTTACCATGCCCCATATCCTCATAGAGTATTTGTGCTTTAGGATCATCCGTTTTTGTACAATATACTCAGATTGCTTCTCAGGCAGCAACTTCTTCATTTGCCCATTAACAGGTACGAGGGCATGTGACCAATCCATTTGAATTTCTCCACCCACATCCTTACAGAAGTTCCTACTTAGCAACATCCCGTATGAAGGAGGAATATCTGCTACTAAGATGGTAGCCAAAACTCTCTTCTCAGGCAAAGCAGCAAAAGCCACTTGTGCATCTTTAATTCTTCCAACCAGGGGCACTT
This sequence comes from Taxus wallichiana var. yunnanensis, assembly GCA_018340775.1. NCBI lineage: Eukaryota > Viridiplantae > Streptophyta > Pinopsida > Cupressales > Taxaceae > Taxus > Taxus wallichiana. Next base: position 323,831,816 of record CM031238.1, on the reverse strand, counting down.
CCTTACTCTCCATAGAGTAACAAGATCCATAAGTGCGTGTGAGGGTCAAGCCTAAGGCATGAGCTACTTTAGCAGGCATCACGTTATCTGAGGCTCCTGAGTCTATGACACAATTACTGAGCCTATGGCCAGCTATAAGAAGTGTTACATAAAATGGTTTAATTTTGTCATTAGGTGAGGTGACAGCGGCTACCAGACTAGGCTGTGGTGCAGAAGAAGGAGTGGGTAAAAGGCCTTTAGAGGTGGTTTTAGAATGGGAATTGACAAAGTGAATCATTTTAGCAAAAGCTTTGGGATGGGTTTGATAATACTCAGCCTCTGAGATTTGAACCTTAGTCTTTTTCAGGTGATCAATAATATCAAAAGACCCAGAAGTGGACGGGCCATCATCACTTGAGATCCTAGGTTTATCAACTTTAGGGGAAAAAGAAGTAACTTTAATAGCAGGATTGACAGGACTCACCTTTGGTGTAGATGAAATGGGGATAGGAGATCCTCTTTTTGCAATTACGGGGATAGTTGTCAGCTGCGCCTTAGATTTCTTGGGGGCTGCGTCACTTTCTCCCTCTGATTTGTCTGCTCTCGAGTCATGACAGCAAATGATTCACTATTCATGTCTGCTACTACTTCATCATAGTCATCTCCATCATCAATGCCCTCAGTGGTGAAGAAATTAACTCGAGATCCTTCAAGTTCATCTGCTTCATCATCAACTTCTTCCACAAATTCCTCGCAAGCTTCATTATCCTCATCATCATCTGGTTCCTCAACTTCACAAGTTACATTGACAGGAACTTTAACAGGAGGTCCTTCAAGTGCTAATCTTGTTTGAGAAGCAGGCAAACGATTTCTGGGCTGAAAATTCCTCCTTGGAACGTCTACATAGGGAGCATGCTGAGCCAATTGTTTCTTTATGGCAATGAGATCATTCACAAGTTTTTGAACCAATGGATCAGTATTAGGTCCTAGGGTGGAAGAGAAGGAAGAAGCAGACTTGGATTTGGAAGGGTCTCTCCTCAACTTCACGACATGATTAAATCATCCTCGACACTAATGTGAGAGTTTGATCTTCAGCCAATGTTGCGAGATTAGCCCTTCTTAGTGCATAACTAACTTTAGGTGATTGGGCATTTAGGAAGAAACATTTTTGGATTTGATCAACAGGTCAAGTATTTGGTGGAATTTTATTAATCAACCTGTTGAATCAGGCCACAAATTCTCTCATGGGCTCTTGTGAATCTTTCTTTATCTGAGAGATTTGGGCTAGCAAGGCATGCACATCTTCTGCTTTGGTTTGAAGCAGTTTTCAAACCTAATTCTCATGGTGTCCCAGCTAGTGATAACAGCAGCTGGAAGGTGATAGAACCAATCAGCAGCATTATCTTGTAAAGTCTCAATGAACAGTCTCACGGAGACGTCTTCATGTTCAACTCCCAGAACTCCACATGCAACTATGAAGGCTGTGATGTGTTCATCAGGATGCACTTTGCCATCACCTTTGAATTTAGGAAATTTCTTCCGGTTACCTCTGGGTAACTCATGCAAAGGCTGAGGAAGAGCAAGGGGCCCGACACGATGACCCTAGGGAAATGGTACCGCCATTCTTGGAAAAATGTCTTGGAGAGGCTGCAACACTAGCAAGAATCAAAGCTCGAAGATTAGGACTAGCTGGCTCTAAAGGAATACCACCCGTAGGAATTCTATCTTGAACAGGTGGAGTGCTTGTCGAACGAGTCTTTCTATTTCTTGTTGAAGGGAAAGGAAAACCCTGCTGCTCCAAAAGCTGAAACTGAGAATCTTCAATACCAAGGGCCCTTCTCCCTCGAGTAAAACGCGGAGTCACCAGATCAAAGGATGATCAAAAATTACAGAACTGGAATATGATTTTCCCAACTGAGTCACCAAAAACTATTGGTCGTCAAATAGGACTTTACGAAGAGCAACAGTCAGGGGACAAGAAGTCCCTCCTCTTTAATGGGAGAGGTTCCCTTATTCCAGAAATGAACTTATTTACAAATATACAAAACATGATTTTCTAGTTGAACTTGGATATAACGAAGTGTTTTCTATAAAGATCATCAATTACAAAAGGACTGAGGAATTAGAAAACAAGGATGAGCAGAAAGGCAACATGCAGAATTATAGATAACAGAGTAATTCTTTATGTATGCGAAGTTACAGTGAATTGAAACAAGATCATTTGTATCAGATAAATAAGATGGAATTTAAAGACACAAAGTTCTGTAAATAACATCTGCCAGAACACAGTTTCTTAACATAACACAAACAAATGATCTTCACATAAATTAAATGAAATCTTGGGGATAAAAGAGATCAGATAGACAAAGAATGGAAATCCCTTCTGTATTGATTTCTTTATGATCTATTTACACTTTCAGAAAATAAGCCAAGTTCTTCCTCTTCTCAAAATGGCGTGAAGAGGCCATTATATAGCTTACAAATCAGTTACTCTTTGTAACTACTTCTTTTAACTAAAGATTAGTTAAGGATTTCCAATCGCAATACCTCAACTAATTACAATGAATCCGAGAAAAAGAATTAGAAAAGAAGAGAAGAATAAGGAGAAGAAGACAGGTGGTTATGAATGGGAGGGACCCACTGACTTCAAAATTCGCTGCTGAATCTCTTCAATGCCTCGGCTATGTCTCTGCCATGAGGGACTGACGTGTTGGCTGTAGACTGAGCCCAAAATCCGAGGCACTTCTCCATTTCCTTATCAAACTCGACATGAGTATGATAGTCTTTATTTACTTCTTCAATGGTAGATTGAAGAAGAGAGCAGATCTCCTTCATTTTCTCTTTGGAAATGGAGATTTCCTTGAATAGATTATCTTTGACAAAAGCTCTGAATTGAGCTTTGATTTCTTGTAGGGAAAGAGGCACACCAGAAGTTTCATCCTGAAGATGACAGTGTATGTCTTTGAAAGCAGATCTGACAAGTGTCTTGAAAGACTCACCCTTCTACCAGTTATTCTTGGCTCTCCCAAAGCCTCCTCCAAGACTTTGATCTTCATATTGATAGTAATTCGGAGGCGAGCCGCATGAGCTAGACTCGGGAAGGAATTACAGAGGAAGGGATACACGTGCGGGATTTTAGATTGCGAGGGCTCGAGCAAAGGATAGCATGGAAGTAGTGTGAAAAATGCATAGGGGGTTTGCTTGTTATATAGCCGATTAGAGAGAGAAAGATAATGAAGGTGTGTTTAATACATACATACCAATTTGAATAAGCAAGATATTCGGGTAGAGTGGGAAAAATAAGCAAAAATGGCACTTGGTTCATTTGGGACATGTGAGGCGAATGCGCGAAACACGCGACTTGGTGGATCGGACAAAACGTGACGGCCAGTCCGAGCAATCTTGGGACATTTGGGACGTGAAAGCGCGAAGTACGTGGTTCGGGTGTTTCGGCCAAAAATGGAACAACTTGTCCATTTGAACTTGGGACATTTGGGACAAGAAGTTCTGACGGGCCCGAAAAAGACAAACTTGGGAAACCGGCCGATCGGGGAACAGAGCGCCCGTTTGAACTTGGGACATTTGGGATGTGAAAGCGCGAAAGTCGTGGTTGGTCGCTTCAGCCGAAAATGGAACAACTTGCCCATTTGAACTTGGGACATTTGGGACAAGAAGTTAGATGGGCCCGAAAAAGACAAACTTTGGGAAGCCGGGGTGATCGGGAGACGCAGCGCCGTTTGAACTTGGGACACGTGGGACAAAAATGTCGACAAGGCCGAAAAACACACAAAATGACCCAAAAACGTAGATTTTCTCAATTTCTCGACTTTTAACATTGAGTACAATAGAGAAGACACCTAAAACTTAAAATTTTTAAATTTTCACTTTCTTAAGAGCAGGGGATTTTGAGTGGACAACAACTTGGAAAGAAAGTAACTACTCTTTCCTTTTGAAACATTATTACATGGGATGTGAATAGTTTTGAATTCCTTTCCATGTAGAAGTTAATTGGTTTGTGTTTAGTATTCTCAATTTCAATACTTGTGTTTCCTTTACCAAAAATTAGATGATTCATTTAGTGTGATTAGTTGAATATTTTAAGTCTCTTTTTGCATCTAAATAGTAAAGTTAAAATCTGTTATTTATAGTTTGAAAAACATCATTGTTTGTCATTGTGTACAAAAAAAAGGGGATCATGTTCAAGATTAAAATATTAATAGCCTTAGTTTTATTGTTTTCCTAAAACAAATATGTATTGCAGATTTATAAGGTATTTGTATACATATTATGGACTATATATATATATATATATATAATATTATATATTAATAAATTTGAACAAGATTTAATATACAAAATATATATATATATATATATATATATATATATATATATATATATATAAATAAATATAAACAAAATTTTGTTTTAGAAAAAAAAAAAAAAAAATTGGGTGGGGAGGGTTGAGACTCCCCCACCCGCGCACAAGCCATAGGCCTCCCCACGCCATGCCCATACTTCCTCAAGCACCGCCGTCCTCCCCGCCCCTGGGCCTCCCTCCACCTTGTCCACGTCCTTTCCCCCTGCTCCCCTCCACCGCGTTGTCCCCATACATGCGGCCTCCTTGCCATCCCGACCGACGCGCGCTGTCCCCCCACCCCCACTCTAAATTTCCATAGCCACCTCCACCACCACACCTGCTGCCCTCTTCAAATCCGCCACCCTCCTTCCCTAGCAAAAAAAAAAAAAAAAAACATATACATGTGCTTCAAAAAAAAATAAAGAAAAGAAACAAATTTTGGTTGTGGTATGAATTCCCTTAACAAAATGCAATTAGGGTCTTCAAAAAAAAGGGAGAAGAACTAAATTCATAGCTCCTCCAAACAACCTGCAAATAACATAAACCAAAACAAAATGAGAAGAGAAATGAAAAAGAAAACAGAAGAAAAGAAAACATAGAGAAAGTTAGGGCAAATCTCAAATCAAGGGCTAGGATTTGATTAGATCCAAGGGCCCATGTTTATTCCTACTCATCTTAAGTCATGAACATTTTATGGGAGTGAGAAAACAAATTAAAATGGGTATGTGGCAATTAAATAAAAGGGGAGACTACTCAAATTTAAAAAGGTTGTATATACTTAGTAAACTTTGTGTTTTAAATTAATACTTAGTAGCATAAGATAATCAAGTTTGCATCGGGCTAGTGTTTAGGCAACTTCGAGAATTAATAATTAATATCAATTAGATATTAATGAAAAGGGGTTAAGAAGATCTTTAGTTCACTATCAAAAAAAAATTCCGACTTAGTGGACTGGTTTCCGGTGTCCTGAGGCGGGGCATGATACTGATAGTTCACAAATTCACACAAAGTGGTAAGTAAAATAGGCTTGTTCATAAAACCTCAAGTATATATTGATTAATAACATAACATAATACAACATAACTCTTCCACCATAATACTCAACTATACTCAACTATACAATAATGAGAATTAAGATATCTTGGTATTTCAAACGGTGATATCACCATGATAAGTCAAAAATGTATCCATAATGTAATATGAAGTGAGATCAAGAAGGGTATAAGACCAAGTCAAGTGTTTCATGAAGAAAATAAGTCTCTAAGGTGCCAAATACTAATCTCCTAACTCATTGAATACTAATCACTGAATAATAGACTCAAAATCACCTAACCAATCTCCTGCTATCTCCCATATTGGTCTCTAGATGTCACCCATAGAACTATTCTCCAAAATCTGACCAAGCGGTCAATGAACCATAATTATATGGTCTCTATGGGGTTTGATGAAAATGGGTCCACATGGAATAATTCTATAACATGGAAATGAGTAATAACTATACAACATGTTCACAAGGAGAAACATGCATAATGCGATAAGTGGCTCGAGAGAAACATCACAAGTAACTCCAAATAGCATACACACATGACTCAACATGACACTCATGTTACTCACATACGCACAAGAACATAAGAATCATTTCTAGTTTATCCCATAGGTTTAAGTGTTTGAACCTCTGCTATGATACCAAATGTAATGCCCCAAAAATCACAACCCAAAATGTAATAGTAAAAATGGCATTTTTTGTTATTATTGTTTGACACAACGCTTACTACTATTGAAATGATCATAAGACACCCAACACTCATCCCATGAAAATCAACACTCATAGTTGATCACTAACCAAAAAAACACATAACTTACATGTTTACTTTCATATGCATTTTTTTAAATTACTTAAGAAATGTTAAACTTGAAGCATAACCAATGAATCTAAGACATCAAATATCGAATCTAAAATACAAATCATTTTCAAACTATATTCAATCAAACATTAGGAATGATTCATCGCAAGTATCAGATTAGTTACAACATCTAATTAGTCAACGATGTATCAATACTTCATTATTTATGTATGCACTTTAACCAATTTATAAGAAACTTATATGTTGGATTAAGCATGCAATAGGGTTTACCACATATTTGATATTTGTAAATACTTTCATAAAATTCTCATATTTATTGCTATTTATTTTGTATTTTGAGGATTAGCTTACACATATGCCACCAAAATAAGAAACACTCATGATCCAGGTTACCAAGTAAGTTCAACATGTACGGTCCTAGAGAAATCCTAGATAGCATAGGTCGCTCCCACATAAAACTCTTTTCACTTTATGCTCTATGGGCATGCTCTCAAAATAGTTCGTTCAACACTTAAGGCCAAGCTCTAACATAGGGTTAACATTTCATTTATTCATTTCATGCAACAACATCATTCATATGGTGGCTGTAAGGAAACAACTTACCTCAAACAACTAGTAGGGATGGTATAATCACCAACTTACCTCTTTTGACAATGTCTATGTTCATCTCATCCTCATAAGGTAAGGTTTACCATGATGTTATAGTATTAGTGGATTTCCTTATTTGTTTCCATATTAGGGTGAAGATATCAATTTAATCTTGACAATTTTACATTACAATAGAACATACATAAACAAGAATCAAACCCTTTAATTTTTCTTGTATAAATTTTATATAGTTTTCTTTCGATTGAAAAGTATTTCCCCTTAAAGTACTAACATGAGGGTTCCACCTCACTTTTCTATTTACTAATGCTAGTTTGATAAAATTTCAATGTCACCTTATTACATTCTCTAATTGCTCCCATGGACCCTATGTAACTACCCAAGTTTAGTCTCCTTCATGATAACTTAGTTTTCCAAAATCAACCATAAAATTATGTTGTTTATATGCATTCACTCCTCATGTTTTCAAATGTAAAACTATACCATTTAAAAATTTCCACATACATAATTTCACCCATACCAACACATAATACAAGGTTCTAGGAAAATATATGAAGATAGGGTTCACACACATATCTCGAGGTACATTTTAGGTCCTTCCATGAGGTTATTCAAAATTCACGCACTCCTCTTACTTTTTTCATTCTTGGATTTCCACTTCTCTTAGATTCCATTTAGGAAGGAAGATATACAATTAACATGTGGTCTAAAATCCTTCATAATGCTTACTATATTAGGGTCCCTATGTTGACTTTTAGGCTATCATCCTATTTTGTTTTAACCATTTACAATCCCAACAAGGTATTTCGTATTATTTCTCCCTTTAGCGTATATGATCAATAGCATATTATAAAATTTAAGTCTTAATTTTTATACCTTAGTTTCTGCTAACATGTGCTAATGCAACTAATACCATTCTTACAAATTCCATTCTCAATACTACAATGAAAATTGAAAGTATTGACTATCCACATAAGAATATCCCCGTATTTTTCACTCCTTACCATTTTTTTAGTTTTATATTGGCTCGTAGATCACAAAATGAACACATCCACCATTTTACCATTGAACTTGTTATACAATAACGTGATCATTTCAATTAAGTAATATGACTACAATATTATCCACAAGTAACTTACAAGTATTATACCAAGAAAATGCAAATACAAATCAACAACTTATCTAGACAAGTATTATCATAATTTCATAACAAAAAAACATTACTATTTTCTCTTTATTAATACAATAATGGTATTTTATCATTCCACATCTAAGAAATGTTAATATTTCCATAAAAATGTAGTCATCTCAAAGGGTACATGTTATTTTAAACATAATAATAATGCTACTAAATCTTTTTGTCCACGGCACCTATAACTTGATTCATGGTCATCCCAAGAAGCTAACATGAAAATCTCCTAAAATATAACACATAATATGTATTCATATTTTCCATTCACAATGATATCAAAATTTCTACATACAGTTAGAGAGAGTAAGAAATATATTTTCGGTTTAATTGCATTTTTAACTTTAGAGAGACAAAGAGAGAAACACAATATTACCCATAAGAAAAATTCTCAATGAAAGTAATAAAAAGAGGTTCATTACATTCATATGAAGGTGTCCTAAGGTCTCTTAATAGTTATTAAGCTATAAGGGGGTCCCATGATAGTTTTCCAATTATTTCTACACACTTTAAAAAATGATCAATTTAGCTAGAGTGGCTACAAAACTAAAAACAATGACCAAGACTTGAACAAAAATTTTGTCAATTCCCATCCATTTCACTATATGTAGTGAAACCACAAAATTTATGTAACTCATTTCGGTAACTAGGGTTCAATCTATGCCTACCTTTCATGAGCCAACTATTGTAAATGCACTAGTTCATTCTTGTTACAAAACGACAAGTGGCCTACAAAGCCCACTTGAAAAACAAGTTCCCAAAGTATTTTTCTCAAAAATAGAAGTTTATTTCAAATTTCATGCTGAAACTATAAAGGTATGTGATAGTAGATATCCGTTTTCCCAAAATGAATCCCTAAACCAAAACCAAAACAAATTTCTAACTTTTGATAGTTGTCACGTGCCATGAAACAACCAATTGGGCTCATAAACACAAGTTGTTAAATGATCAAATGATCATTTGAAGTTGCTATAAAGGTTTATGTGACATTCAATGTTATCAAGTAACACGATAAAACCTTGAATTATCTTTTATGAGAGTTAGAGATACATTTTGCATATTATTTTCAAACATCTTTATTAACTTTTGCAAGATGTTTGAAGGTAAAGATTGTGTATGAGAAACTCACGTTCAAATCACAACTAGAGGTATGTATCTCAAATTTGTTTGTATAAGTTTTCAATTCATCTCGAGTCACATTCCATGAGCAAGGTTAACATTGAAACACAATCATTCTCGTTGTGCAAAAACCATTTAACTTTTAACTTTTAAGTAAGAAAAGTCATTTTATTTAACCAAAACATACTCGTCATTGGAATTTAATTTTTGAAACAATTATGAAGGAAAAATACAAATATGAGAATTATGCTAGAAAGAGAGATACAACCATGCATGAACGACTTAATGTTAGTGTTCTAGTTTGTTCACACACATACTCCAAGAGACATCAACTCTATCTCTCATTTTTCAAACCGTTATATTCATCCACCCTTTTCAAATAGTTCCATTAGTGTAGGTTATTTTCCATGTATTTATTTTATGTACTTGGATTTCCTCCACATAGGTGATTCATCATGCTTAGGTGTCCTAGGGTGTCATTATGGTCTTACGTGCATCATAGAGCATCATAGGAGTTACATTTGACTGGTTATTCCGGGAATGTAACTCCCACCTCTTGAAAGCTACATTTGTGGGAGAGTTACACACCCCACTCCTATTTGTACACTCTTTGATCTTGAGAAATGCATGGAAATTGAGGCTTTTTCCTTGCACATTTCTGAGTTTTGGAGTATTTTTGTTTGCACATTCTTGTTGGCTTCATACTTGAATCCGCACAACGTTGTGGTCACTTGTCTTCTTCTTTACTCCTTGCACACACTCCAATATGTTATTAGAGCACGGGGATCAAAAAACACTTGCTCATTTTTGTTGTGGTGGTTTACTTTTGGGTTTGTCAACAAGGTTTATGTGAAAACATTTCTCCTCTCAGTTCTATGTGCATTATTCATTTTCTCGTGATTCATTTTGAGGCACCTCGTGCCTTGTTTAATAACTGTTTTGTCACCCAACATCAAACTCATGTTCGTGCTTTGCATCTATGACTCGTGATTTTGCATTTTACTTGTTTGGTTCTTGCTTTGCAACTTGGCATTGGTCCTTGACTTAGGCTCGCTTCGCATGCTCGTGTTTTCTTGATCCAACGGCTCATGCATTCGTTTGTGGGGACGCCTTTTGCATTGATCGACTCATGTTTTGACCTGTGGTTGATCTCAATTTGTGCTTCTACATTAACTCGGGTTTTTGCACTCTACTTGTCTTCAACCTTTCATTGACTTGGTGGCTTGTGTTCATATTTGTAACCTCCATTGTGCTCATCCAACTCGGGTTTTTGTTCAATCTTCCTCTGCCATTTTGCAACTAGCTATCCAAGCTCGTGGTTAATTCTACATCTTTGCACCTGTTAACGGATCCTTTTTGGATCTATGTGCTCGAAAGCGAGCCTTATTACAGCTCTCGCATTCCCGAGCTTGCTCGTGCACCCATTGCTAAGTGTGTAGATCTGCGCGGGCCTCCTTTGTGCTATGTTTGCCGTGAACTCTCCTTCACTCGCTTGTTTAATGGAATATTTATACCATCGTTCTTAGCCGACCCTCTAAGCTCAGCTGTGGTCGTTTCACCATCTCAAATAGCAGCTCATTCGTTATATATGGGCCTACTCGCAACAGCTCGACATCAACACTTGGGTGCGAGCGTTATGGCTTAAGCCCCTGCGTGGAATCCCGGCTCGGTCGGTTACACCTCAACCCAACATGAGGAGATAAGTAATGGCTAAGCAACTAGCCCGACACCCCAACCTAGCACAACTCAAAGCACTCTGCTCAACATGGGGATGCCCCTTCTCACTGGAAACTCAAGCATGTTAATACCGACTCATGAACAACTTCGGGTCAACGAGACACACCAACTCGGACCCCAACTCCATGCAATGGCCCTCATAACTCGGCTGTCAACTGGGGCTCACTTACCCTAGCAGTCCACGGTCACATACTGTCTGAGCTCACACCATCCGTTTTAATGTTTTAAGGTGAAAAAAATTTCTTTCTGGTCATTCTAATAATTTTGGATGCATTTTTGCTTGTTAATGTGTGCCCTTCCTACGAGCATCGAAGATGGAGGGCAAGGTCGGGGGTCGGCAAGAGGCCAATCCTCCCAAGCAAAACAAACCCTATCTAAAATTTCATCAAATACTAAAATATGACACCCTTTGCACGTGTTTTGGGCACCTTTTTAATCCATTTGTAGGGTTTATTGGATTTTTTGATCAGTTGTGGGATCCGTTTTTGGCTATAACTTTTGACCGGTTGCTTGGTTTTGAGTGCTTCTTTAGTCAAAATTACATGATTTTTCACACACTACATGATGGGATTGTCATTTTTGTAAACATGCTACTTTATAAAGTGCCACATTTTAGGGGGTCATTGCACTACTTGTTTGGGCTTGTACTTTTTACACTAAGTTATAAAGTGCCATCTAGGATCTTTTTGGGGGTTTATCCGCACTATGGAGTTCCATCATTTTGTTTTCATGCTCGATTCTGAGAACTATTTGACATGGAAGGAAGGCATCATCAAACATTACACTATGCATGGTTTGTTGCCCTACCTCCATGGCCTCATTTCGAGCCTCTATAAAAGGATGAGTGGTTTAACTACACTAATGAGGTCTATGGCCTTCTCAAGTATTACGGTTTCTAGTGATTTCTGACATTTTTTCTAGCACACTAAGTGCCCTTTCACTACCTGGTCCATTATCTAACAATTGCATGGTGATACCGCTTCACCATCTGAGAGCGACGCTTCCCTAGACCACTCTTGTGACACCATGGATTCTCCCCTTCTCGTATGCCTTCTACTACCGAGTGTACCTCTGTTCATGTTACCTCTAGGTGTCCCTTTGTTGACCGTCCATATTAGGGCCTTTCTTTTGAAACCACTCACACTGTTGTTGCCACTACAGAGCTCATTGTTGACCATTTTCATGCTTCCATTCACTCTTTGCACTCATGTTCATTAGAGACCATTTCGTGAGACAAATGTGACAATTATCCCTTGTTCTCCCTCGTATCTTGATTGCTCATTTGGTGACACTCTCCCTACACTTGTTGTTTCTATTGAGTTCCACGTTGCTTCACCTTGGCCTTCTAGTAGCTCTCCGCAATAGTCTTCTCCTCCTTCATGTGATGACCATTCCACAACTTAGACTCAATTATTTCTATCCTTGATGCAAGGATTATGCTTCTAGTTTGGATGACGAGAGTGCTATCGAGGATTCCACTTCTCCTCTCACTATTCTAGAGTATGTCATCACTTCCTACTTCTCATCGGGTTATCGAATAGTCCCATTCTCAACTTTCTATTGTCATTACATCTACTTCCTCCTTTCCACTTCCAGTGTGTGAGGCCCTTTCGAATACTCTACCTTCATGTGATGATTCATACATGTTAGACATCACTCTTTTGTTTATCAAGCCCCTTTCTTGGGACAAGTATCTTCCAGAACTTGTTCATTTATTCACAGTGTTTACTTGTGATGTAGTACATGTTCCTCATCCTTCTACAAGTGATTTGGAGGAGTTCATCATCTCCTTAGTTGCGAGTGACCCTTCAGGAATCTTATCACTTCCACTTTGCAGGAGACCATCATTGATCCACCCTTGCTTATGGATCCTTTTTCTATTGTGGGGGTTGTTGCATTGCCTTCACATCACTTGGACATCCTTTATGTGGGTGTTATTCTTCTTCACTCTAACAGTTCTACACACATGGCATTACCTTCAACTCTTATGCACTTACTTGTCGGACCTATGTCAAACTTCGTGGACCAAACTAATAGTTCTTCATGGAGTGGGAATATTTATAGCACTCTATTTTTGTCCTTCTCAAGGGTTGATGCATAGTTTAGTGCAGGTGGCTCTTCTTCAATCTAGAGGTAGAGGACCACGTCATCAACATTCTTCTAGGAGACCTCCTAGAGTTGTAGAGTCTAGATCCATCCATGGTATCGTCTGTGTTCCTCCCATCTCCCTCTTCTTCTCTCTTCTTCTTCTTTTCGAGAGATTTCCCTTTTGTACATGGGTACCTTATCAAAGCTTCCCAAAGTGGATGGGACCCATTTTTGGCATCTTTCTAAGATTAGAGAGTTTTTTTCATATGTTGTGGTGGATATTTTTCCCAATGGGTTTTCCTTCACTACTTGAGATCTTTGTTGTGCATGGGTACCTCATCAGGATTGTGGTTTGGACCCACTTCTCCTTGTTTTCATCTATGTTCCCACCTAAGCTATGCTTCAAGGGGTGTTAGTGTAGGTTATTTTCCATGTATTTCTTTTATGTACTTGGATTTCCTCCACATAGGTGATTCATCATGCTTAGGTGTCCTAGGGTGTCATTATGGTCTTACTGCGTCATAGGAGTTACATTTGATCGGTTATTCTAGGAATGTAACTCCTACCTCTTGACAACTACATTTGTGGGAGAGTTACACACCTCACTCCTATTTGTACACTCTTTGATCTTGAGAAATGCATGGGAATTGAGGATTTTATCTTACACATCTCTAAGTTTTGAAGTATTTTATGTTTGCACATTCTTGTTGGTTTCATACTTGAATTTTCACAATGTTATGGCCAGACGTCTTATTCTTTCCTCCTCAAAGACACACTCGATAATCTCATGTGCATAAGTGTGTACTTCCTTATTTTCATCCTTGTATACTTGGGAATTTACAAGGTTTTTTTGGTTTGAATGTTTAGAAATCACATTGAGAAGAAATCTAATATGTAAAAAGGTGAAGGATATAAGAAAATAAAACCTATACGCTAAGATAGATATGATGATGTTAGGACCCCATTTATATAAGGCATGAAAAAGAACCATACACCGCCTTGTTCAAACTCTTCAATCAACACATTCCATGAGTATGCATATCTTGGGGTCAAAATCTTGGCACATTTTGGAAGGATTTGGCTAAAGGAAAAGAGAACATAAAATTCAACCATGTCTTCAACACATTGTAATTATACAATTCCATTTCCATATATCATGTCTTCAAGGTATTAAAAACCCACCACTTCCCATACTATTCAAACATTGCACTTCTAGAATACCTTTCTTTGAGGTTTTTTGTCAAACATATTGGGAAAACAACCATACCACACCAATGGAGGAAGAGGGAGTGTGAAGGAGTACTATAAATACATTACACATTTCAAATGCTTCTATTAACATAAAGGAAAATTAAAAAAAAAAGTGGTTCGATTGAATAAAACACCCTTGCTAACAAGAAAACCAAATTGGCACATTGATAGGGAATTTGAATGTTTGTTGAGTTTTATCTACGTCTAGAGCTTGTAATTTCTTGAAGTTTCCCTAGTCTTTCTCCATGGAGGTCACTTCTACAAACCAATAGAGAAAAAAAACCAAACCCTAAATGCGCTTTATCATATATGTTTTCTCCTCTATCTATTTTTTTTACGGGTATGAGGGAAAATGACCTTATTGTTTTAATGAAGCAATATTTTATTATTTCATAGATACAACGCATGAATTATATATAAAAATAAACATTTAAGGTATACTTTAAGTATAATTTTATATTTATATATAGCCATTTAATTTATTATACAAGTTAAGTCATATTTTATGTATATAATTCCAAGTTGTTAATGCGAAATCTAGATTTTGTATGGCTCTACCAAATTTCCGACTTAGCCAAATTTACGGTTCTTGAATTTCAAACAACTAATTTCAAGCTCTCCCCACTTGTCCCTTCAACATGTTTTCTACCATAATAATAACTAAGACCATTTTCATGATGGTGACTAGGATGGGTACAACTGTTCACCTATCAAAGCACCCCAAGAATTTAAAAAAATTGCATTCCCAAAAAGGGCGTACTAAAAGGATCCATTTGGGCATGCGGGTAAGACAGTGGATTTTGACTTTATGCCAAATTTTGTATTTGTTCAAACTTACAACACATCTCCAAATCTCAAGTTATATTATTATTATTATTATTTTAGTTATCCACGATCTAAATTTTATTGTTAACTCGAACCGCCAAGCCACATTGCAAGTCAAGATGGGTACATAGTGAGACATTAAATAATTTTGACTTACAAAACACTCTCTTAAACAAAGGTTATGAATTAGTTGGCATAGACATGTTATTTTTTCCTGTGGGATTTGGTCTTGTGTCAATTAACTTATAAGTGTTTAAGTACATTCCCAAAAACTAAATCGACGTGTTTGGAAAGATAATTCACTTCAAAAAGGTACCTCACCCTTTTTGATCGGGTGTAATAGAATGGGGTGCTACATGTCATTCCTATGAACTATACAAATAAAAACACTTACACCATCCCAAAAGAGACCTTGTCTCCTTATACTCATGTTTTTGGTAAATTTGTTTTAAAGTAGATGATCAAGAAGGAACAAAATGCCAAATCATAAGATAACTAGATGCTTAAGTAAAGAAACAAATTTTTACAAAACCTTTGAGAGATAATTTGGAGATTCCATAAAGTATACAATTGAATAATCCATTCATAGAGGAGGATCCAAAATACAACATAAGCTCCCCTACCAAGTCTGAAATAGGAAGATTGTATGAATTTTTGCACACACATTAGGATTTCACCAATCCAAATGGGGAAAGTGGAATTACATGGAAAATTACTTCATGTATTAGCAGTGATTAAGACATAGACATAAATAATTGGATGCATAGTGAAAATTAAATCAATCCAAAGAGGATGGCTCATGTGGAGGAAATAAAAATCCTACAGTACTTTGGAACCTCTTGCTTGGATGCCTTCTTGATAAAATGTTAGGAGAGTGTACCCCAAGAAGATAAGAGAGTAAGAATACTATAATATTCATTGAAATGAGGGGTAAAAACAAGGTGGGTATTATATAGAAGGAATAATATTGGATTGATCTAAGTAATTACTATGATGAGTGCAATATTTGTGCTACATTCTAGATTTACTAAAGCATGGCAAAATTTTACGTAAGCCACGGTCCAAAAATACATATTTATGGATGCATCAATGTATGAAAGGGTAATAAACTGAACCAAAATGGTGGATTCATTTATTTTTCAATATGCTCACTCTAATTCCAAAGGCATTATATATACACCATGAGAAGAGAAGAGAAAAAGTAATTGGAGGTATATACAAGAAGATTTAATCCAAACAATCACATTTGAAGAAAAAAATACTATGGTGAAAGTAATTTTACAAAATATATAACATTATTTTATTGTGGGATTATATATGCCAAAAGGGGAGTTGAGTTTATGGACTTAGAAAGAAAGAAATTATGGAATGCACATTTGTGACTAGAAAGGCTAAAAGAAGGTAAAAAGACATCAACCAAGTTATAAAATTATGTCAAAAATTATGTGATGATAAAGTTTAAGGTATGGGTCTAGATAGTGAAGAGGACACAAATCTTAAAATCATGATTTATCTAGAGCACATTACACCACTACCATGAAAAGAGACTCCATAGAATGAGGAAGGAGAACAATTGTGATATTTAAAGATAGAGGAAAAGGAAGGATCCGAGATAATTGAAGACACCGAGGACAAAGGGAAAAAAATGTACGATGAAGTACTTGTGAAAATGAATGGAATAAATTAGACCCACATGATCTGTTAAGTTGGATACCATTGGGGATTATTGGATGTAATAGGAAATGTTAGATTTTTTTAGCTATTTTGTGACTATGAAGATGTTTTCCCAACTAAGTTTAGTGAAATAAAATTAGATTATCCTTGGGAGAAATACACATTGAATTAAAGGAGGGTTAAAATCCTATTAAAAAGGGTCCTTATAGTTAAATCCTAAGATGAAGGATGAGGTCAAAAGATGAGCTAGAATTAATGATAAAAGTAGAATTGATACAACTAATATAAAAATAGAATTGGGTAAGCTTGGTAATTACTCAACTAAAGAATATAGGAGAGATAAGAGTTTAAAGAGACCAAATGGAACTAAATGATTTATGTGTGAATGATTCTTTTCCTACTTCATTCATAGAGGATATACTAGAGGCATTATCATGAAACATGGTGCATTCCTTCACAGATGTATTCAATGGCTATCATGTGATCCCAGGTTGTACAAGAAGATTAGTCAAAAACAAATTTTTCTATAGAATGGGGATGATTTAAATACAAAGTTATGCCATTTTGATTGAAGAATGCACTTTAAATATTCTCTTTAGTTATATTGATTCTATTCAAGGATTTCATCCATGTATTCCTAGAAGTATATCTCGATGATTGAGAAATATTCTCCTATCCAAGAAGAATATTACCAAGGTACACCTAATATTAGAAAGATGTAAAGTACTATACATTGCATTAAATATTAAAAAATTGTTTTTTTATGCCTTTTGGAGTGTTTCTTAGACATTTTTTTACAAAGATGGAATTTTGGTAGACCATGTCAAGATTGAGGTGATACTTAGGCTTAAATACTCCCATAAAACCATTAGAAGTGCATGCATTTTTGGGACATATAGGGTACTATATAAAATTCATAAGAAGATATGCCAATATTATGCAATTGATGGAACACATTTTGTTCAAAGGAGCTATGTTTGAGTGGACACCAGGATGATAAAATGATTACACACAATTAAAATAGAATCTATTCACTGTGCCTATATTGGTCTTTTTAGGTTGGAGTAAAACATTTCATGTCCTTGTGGATACATCAAATAATGTAATAAGGGAAATACTTATGTAACTAAGAGGAGGTATTGAAAATCCTATGAATTTTTCAGTCTAAAATTTATCACATGTAGATAAAAATTATAAAATGAAGAGGGATTGGAAATGATAGTCACATTACAAAAGTTTAGGAAATATTTATTAGTAAAATAAAAAAATTGTTACCGATCATCAAACATTGCAGTACCTTGTGAATAAGCCATTCTTGGGTGGATATTTCTATATAGATGACACATTTTCAAGAATATAAGTTTAAGATTAATATAAAAATAGGGAGGGTGTTGGAAATTCTAGGTATTAAGAGGGGGATGAAGCAATTCTTATACAAATTTTGACATACAATTCAATTTCCTTAACTTAGTTATGATCAAGACACAAAGTCATTCATAAGAAATAAACAAGAGAGCACACATTCAAGAAAATATTTAATGTGGGAAACCCTTCAAGGGAGAAAAACCCACTGAAACCAAAGAACTAGCTTGGACAAGAATGTCATGTAAATGTTACAATGATTTCATGTTGATCATCCACTCAAATTGGAGCTGCAACTCCAAAATTTATTCAAGTTGTCACTTAACCTTTAGTAAGATTCAAATTTCATGGAATCTTCAACTCCCAACAATTCAACCAAGCTTCAACTTGATCTTCTATAAGTTGCCACTTACAAGGAAGCTTCAACTCCCTGATTTCTAAGCATCCACTTAGACTTCTTCACATTGTTTTGATCACTTTTCTTGTGTTTTCTCCCACAACTAATTATGATCACTTATTCAGATCAAATTATTCTCTTCTCACTCTATTTCATCTACTAGAAGTACCTCTCGAACATCTACACTTTGACATCTATAATTTCTACAAAAATTAAGTCCACAATATATTAGATACATGATTTGATTTCATACCCTTGTTGCACCTACAATTACATATTCATCAAAAAAAAAAACATACCCACACTAAAATATATTAAATAATCAAATTAGACCTCTTGAAGGTCTCTTTCCCTTCACTTTCTACTCAGTAACCCTTCAAATTCATTCTACAACTTGAATTTGGAGGAGGATGACATCATACTAAACTGATTTCATGCAATTATAACAAGTTCAAACATGTCGATTACATATTTAGACCATCTTTTAATTCTCATGAATCTTCTCATAAATGGAAGGAACCAAGAAACAACTCCTAAACTTTATAACATTCAATTACACATTCAAATATTCCAAATCAGACCTCTACAACAACTGATTTGTAACTCTCAAATCTTATTTTGTCTTACGGAAAAACAATCTCTTTTGTCTTGCAAAACAATCTTTGTAGCATATTTTTTCCATGTAATAAGTTGCACATTCATGTGATAACTTTACATAATCCCTCTATTTATCTTCCATATATTTTACAAGCCTTGAAGCTTGCCACATTTGACCCCAAGTCTCCATTAGAACTCCTAGGAAAATTGGAATAGGACCTCGAAATACAGTCTTCTTTTTAGAGGAGAAAGGGTACATTTAGCTATTTTCAAGAGCTAAAAATTGGAGGGGAGATGAATCATCAAGTATTATTCATAAAATAATGTATGGAATTCATTGAAATATAGAAAAGGTCTTCATTTTAACAATAATTTCAGTTGGGAATGAAAATTTGACTATCTCAAGTACCAGTTTCAAATTTTCTTCAATTTCATAGAAGAATGCATTGTACAAGATCTATTTTCAACTTGATAATATCAATGGATACCTATAGAGCACATTTAATCCTTCACAAACATGAGTCACATGAATAAACACACTAGAGCACACCAAGGAACAATTATTTCTTTCAAGGTTTTAAACTTCTGAAAATTGTCTACAAGTTTGAGTTGGTACACACCTAAAAAAATCCATACCATGAGGAAAATTATATATCCATGTAAATTAGGTGAAGTATTATTTCTCATAAAATTTTCATAATTTTTTTATATATATCAAAAGGCTTCCAAAATCTTAAATCTCAAAGTAGCTTATCAAACTGGTCTTGAAGGCTTAAAAATTAGTATTTCATCTATCATGAGAAAACACCTCCAAACTTATTTTCAGAGCATTCTATCACCTTTCACCCTTCATAAACATTCTAAGAAACATGATCAAGAAATTGTATCCATACCTTCTTTGGTAAAACACCTTCTTCATAACTATAGCTAAAAGCTTCATCACTAGCTCAAAAAAGCGGTTTTAAATCACACAATCTCATGCATGCAAAAAATTCATAAAACTAAACCAAGTACAATCATATCTCATATGGATCACCTTCATGCTATTCAAAACTAAGAACAATCATCATATGAGGCAATTTATCATGCATAGTCTCCATACCTTTAGGACTAATCTTACATTCTAGGATTTCTTAGCAGTAGGACTGAAAATGCACATGTATCATCAAATTTATCCAAAACAGTAGCTCATACAAATTCATTAACATAAATATCACATACCCATAATCCTTAACCTAAAATTTGAGCATGGATTCCTTTGCAAGTTTTGTTTGTACACTGAATTCTTCACAAAAACTGTAATTTCTTGTGGGGTCCACCATGATTCAAGATCTCAAAAAACCATGGAAATATTATTTGATTAATCCTATACATGATAAAACTCATAAACAAGAAAAAAAATCATTTGGAGGCTCAAACAAACAAATTTCTCTCTACAGATTTAATGGGTTTAAGGAAGGTCTAAGACATGTCCACAAAAATGAATAGAACATTCTTATTTCTCATCCATTTTTCCTTAGAATTTTTGAAAAATTATTTTATCCCTATTCTCTTAAAAAATTATCTTATGATTTATCCAAAGGAGGCCTCATAATTTTTCTTGAATGCTAACAAGTCAAAGTGTTAGTTTATCATACCTTACTTAACCCGGTTTTAGTAAAAATGTAATATCTTGCACAAAAATCCTCCTTAGGTCCTAAAATTTTGTCCACGCCTTCATGAATGCCTCATAAATGATCTCAAATTGTCAAGTTTTCCTTGTTTACTCTTAAAATTCCAATCCAATCTCATTTTTTCATGTTAAACCTTCTTGTCCTAAAGGTCAATCCTACTAATGACCATAACCCTAACTCTATATGTTGAATTATGACATGTAAATTCATATTATGGCTCTTGAAAATGTCCCTACACACTTACCATGCTTTAATTATCCTGATATATCTTGTTTTAATTCATACCCTCATGTTAGGTGCTTGAAATGGCACGATTGAGCTAGTTTACACCACAACTCATCATGATTATCATGTTATTAACCTTTTATCCCATTAAACATGTCAAATAATGTGTTTAAATCCTCTACCATGATTAATAATTAGGCTTAATCCTTCACTTCACCTTTCCAAGTCACTTTGCTAGCTAGGCCTAGAGATTAGGCATCCTGAATTGAGCTTGTCGACCAATTCCACTTATGTGCCCATGTATTCACCCTTACACACATATTTACACATCATATGCATACTATAAAATTTAATACATCATATTAGTAGGCTCTCACATCATTACCCTTCTTGTACTGTCACTAGTTGCTCAAGAATTCAATGTTCACTCGGGTGTTCTCAAGCCTTTTTCTTGTTCTACCTTGTCTAACTCACTCCAAGCTCCCCAAAGCTCTAATGAATCCTTCTTTATCATTCATATACCTTTGGAATCAATGAAAACTTAGCATCCACATGTCAATATAGGGAACATGTAAGACCATATCATTCCGGATGGATCAATACACGAGAAACACCAAAAGAATTGAATAAATATTCTCTAGATGTGTATTTTCTTAGATAAATTGTAGTACCAAAATAATTACAATAAATTAGATAGTTATTGTAATATGTTATTCTACCATAACATTATATGGTAAAGGATAAAAACTTATTGCAAGGGAATTTCCATTCACAATCATTAATGGATTCTTGTACAAATTGGAAAAAGATGAGATATTGAATACAAATTCACTTGAACAAAAAAGGGAATAAATAATTAGGTAATCACATCAGGGAATATGGACTCTAAATTTTGGATGGGAATTAAATAGAAAAATCATACTACAAAGTTGAATTTTGTGGCCAATGGTGTTTTCGAATGCACACCATCTTGTGAAGCATTACACTATCTTCCAAAAGATTAGAAAGCCAAATCAATGATATGAAGTGCCTATAAATCCAATTCATGAAACTATTTGAATAATTTATGATATAATTTTAGGCCCTATTCATACACCATCTAGGAGATCAAAGGAAATTATATAGTTTGTAATAACCACTTTTGTCACTTCACATCAAGGGATTTTTAAAAATTACTTTATGCTTCACAATTTAAATACCCATATATTTAAATCCAACATAAACCTTAATGCAATCCATTTTTGATAACTATCATAAACCATGTATAGCTGCATGAGAGTATACAGATCCTACTCGATCCCCCTCAACACTCTTTACGAGCCAATACATCAAATGTATCCTTTAGTTTTTCCTTTATCAGGATATGATAATTAAGTGATGATATCTAAATGTATACCGGGTTCCATCACATAATTCCAATATGGCATCTAGAAACTTAGATCTATCTAAGTATATACTTGGTTTCCTCCATGAAATTCCCATCTGGCATCTCACAACTTATATCATGGTGAAATAACGACAGTGTAATCAACAACTTACACTACTTTGTGTAAATTTTTAGAGTCATATATGCCATGCTGTTCCGTGATGACAAAATCACCACTAGGAACTTGTCATCTCACCTTATTAACTTATTAACTTATATGGATTAACATTCAACAATGGCATTATAGACAGCTACAAGTCTCATACAAGGTAAAAATTCCGATTGAACCTACAAGAAGATGTGCCACTATGACAACTTAGAATACCTATGGAAAGGTAAGTGTCTCTGTAATGATTTGCATCATTACCAGACCACTTCCCTTTCTATAGCCATCATGAGTTGGCATCGGGGTATGTATCCATGAGGTACATGTGAGTTTTTAACTTTAACGAATCTTACATGCACCGTGATGTTGTCATTTAGGGGAGCTTGACGAGATAACTCGACATAGCAGTTTCCCCGATGTAACCAAATAATGACCTTAGTTATTAAGTGGTTATAATATGGCAAAGTGGCAATATCGAGTCAGCCCTCCTAGTTTTACTAAATGGGAATGTCTACCTTATGTATTTAAGAATACTTATTTAAGTTATAACATGATAATATCTATGTTTCAACATTACTCTTACTACAGTAGAAACCATTCCTATGGTTATATACTAAATACTCATGAATATTTATTGCTTGTCGGGTTCAATTTGACATAATCGTAGTAATTATTATTTATAGTTTCGATCACTTTACTTTATTAATCCAAAATTCTATTTATCAATCAAAAATATTTATTATGCCAAATACATCACTTAATAGTTATATTATCTACATGAGAACTAAATTCCTTTAGGTATTTAGCCCAAGTGTAATCAGTTACATACACCATCTTGTTACTCATGAAAATTTCCTCTCTTTCCACTTGGTATTATCAAATACTCCATCTAGATAGTATTCAAGTCATGGTAACTCCCATAAAATCCCAATTCCCATTATGAGAATCGTGATTGCAAGAATCTTGATCTAGTAACTAACATCTCCAAATGAATAGTCATAAATCCTTTCCAACTTATAAACTTGGCATTCAATTATATATTTTTTTATAGATTGGCTTCTCGAGTGAGCTATAAAGTACATTATTCAACACTTTGAACTAGGTCCAGTTCTTAGAACATGAGCACTATAATAGCTACTAAATACACACCTCGAACCAAGGTTTTATTTCACAAATAACCAATAGTTCCATGTAGTTCTTAGTTGTACTTTTCTAATGAGGTCTCAAGAATAATATTTACATGCTAAAATATTTTCATCATAACTTTATATTCACCAAGTAGCAGGTTTATTTCAGCATTATGCTTAAATTCATTTTCCCATACTTTACTTGTTTACACTATCAATGCATCTAGCCAATAATAGTGCATGATAGGGTTAGTATTCAAAATGAATAGCTATTGGTCAATCCACATACAAGTCAGAATTAGGTGACTCAGTGTACACCTATTCCTTTATTTATATGAATATACTGTAATCAATTAAGATCACAATGGTATACTCTGATCCACTTGAATCATTTGTTTTGTAACTAATCCACATGCATTATAAAGTCTACCTCACCCTCTAAATATCAATTTGTAATGCAATGGCACACAAGTTCATACATAGCTTTCTATTTCCCAATAATTATTCTATATACTATTCTTTACTTGAAAAATGATTAATTGAATTCCAAAACAGTGATAGTAACATTATATTATATAGCCATATAATACCCACATAATATCATTAATTGAAATATATTCTCTATTATAATAAGTGATAACTATCAAGCGAGTCCTTAATATTTCATCATATGCACCCATTAGGCTCAATACTTCATATTAGTCAAAGTTTCTTATTATGGTATCCACCTTTCTATATGGTGATATGGTCATACAAAATTTTAACATTAATACTATCGTTGAGTGTAAAATCATGTTAATTCTTTAGATACTATGGTATATTTGTTCCTTCCTATCTTGAGGACTAATTTTCTTAGTCAATCTTCCTCATATTAACTAACATAGTATATTTTCAATATATGTTTCCAATGAGGCAATTCAATCAAGATGAGAACCTTAAATCAACCTTTATGATATATATGAATATTTCAATCAATTTAAGCATAAATCTCATTTATTTATTTTCGAACAACTACAAAAGAATAGGCTAAAGTTTCCCTTTTTGACATTTAACCCATACAACAATGTTTTTCTCTTTATCAATTTATGACAATATGTTTTAGCATTTTATCAAGAAAATGGATCAATAAACTATTACACTTTATTCAACCTTCCACTTATAGAGCTCCATCTGCAAAACATGTTAACAACTCTCGGTTCATACGAACTAAGCATGTTAACCTCTATTTCTCCCATAAATGGTTTACATCATTTAATATTGCACAAATGAAATGTTGCCTTGGTTAAGATCATATAACTGAACAAAAGAGCACATATCCCATTTTAAACATTTTCAGAAAATAGAAAAATGAAACCTTATTGTCTACTACATTTAAATGTAACTATTTCAATGTAGCAACTTAAGTGTAAACATGAAGATTCAACCATATTTAATTAATTCAAAAACTAATCGAATTGAAGATTACCTAAACATTTTAGCTAACAAGTCAATCATTCCTATTTTCCTCTTATACTTACAGAATAGTTAATACTCAGCTTATAAGTATACAAGCATCTTCTTATACACACACACACACACACACACACACACACAAACATGTTTGTTTACAACCTATGTGTATCACAATCTACACATATTCTTCAATCAAGGATAACACAGTTAGTAAAAAAGTGAACCACTCACAAACGAAATCTTATATTTGGTTATAAGGAAGCTAGGCTTCCAAAATAATTTCATACAACCTCCTAACTCAGCTAGTAGATCCTTGTTATATAAAGGATCAAGGTGATAAAAATTCAAACATGAAAAGCATAAAAATCTTGGAATCTCATATATCAATTTACAAGTTAATAGTTAAGTAAAGGACTATTGTTGAGGAATCGTGGTATTCCCATTTACCTTGGTATTGAAAATAGTAAGTGACAAAGTCATGAGTATACCTAAACCCATATGAAATACAACTACAGACCATACGACCTTCATCATTGGCTTATCACAGTCAATGTAACATATTATAAATTCATTAATCAAATTAACACTCGTGGTATAGCCCAATAAGTAAATGTATGAATCTTAAGAAACCATCTCGAGTTATATGCTAGTAGCCATCAACGTTCCTAACCTAGCTGGTTCACATCTTCCATCTTTTAAACCAATTACCCATTTATAGAAATCGAGGATTACCCTTACTAGAAATAATTTTTTCCACAGATAGCCATAAAAGGAGAAATAGACAACCAAGAAGCAAATAGATATAAAAATAACCATGGTTTATATATCATGACTATTGTTATATTCAAACGACTATAATTCCCTATCTCTATATACAAAGGGTTTGAAATACCTGAAATCGATATAAGAAGGTAAACCCGGACTAGTAAGCTCGACTTAAGGAAATCCTTCATATAAATACTATAGATTATTTTTAGGTAGTAGGAATATAATACCTCATACTCCTAATTATTTCCGGATGTTACTATTCATACCCGTGATTCAATCAAATGTAGGAAAAGTAATAAACCCAAAGTCTATTAAAGCCCAAGTTCTGAAATACATAAGCAAAAATTGGATTTATGAAAAATTAAATGAAGTAATCCTTTCATGAGGGGGAGAGAAATTATCATGCACGAGATAAGAGTGTTTCATTTGTTTTTGCACAAATCATTCAACAACCTCTACATAAAAATCCTTTCCCAAAATGGTGACCGTAACCTTCAAGAATTATCCCAAGGGCATATATATATATATATATATCTTAGTAAAAATATAACTAAAATTAGAACTTGCATGCTTAA
Source organism: Taxus wallichiana var. yunnanensis (assembly GCA_018340775.1). Lineage (NCBI taxonomy): Eukaryota > Viridiplantae > Streptophyta > Pinopsida > Cupressales > Taxaceae > Taxus > Taxus wallichiana. The sequence continues at coordinate 323,805,415 of CM031238.1, read as the reverse complement.
CACCTATCTTGGCAAGTTTGCATGCAACATTTTCCTTTGTCAAACCCTTGTCGTAGAGCTCACAAAACTTATGATCAAAAGAAACAATCTCAACAAGGAATCAATCAAAATTTCCAAATAATTTCACATGTCCCAATATAAATGGTGGTAACCATTTAATGCAACTAATACTTGTGAGACAAGTGCCAAATTTTCCTCCTAAATTTGGCTATTATTATTTTGTGTTTAAATTTAGCATAGTCCCTTTTAACTCACCATGCAATTACACTAGCTCTTAGTTAGTAACCATTTTTGTCCCCCTTTTAGCTATCACTAGTGCCTATTGAAGACCATTAAATAAGGATTAATTAGTACAATATGTGGAGGTGGTAGGTTAATATTGTGCCCCTCCCATAAATGTAGAACACAATAGGTTTAACAACCTAGTATATTAGATTAGGTCCCCTTATTATCAATAATTATTATAGCTGGTAAAACCTTAGCTTCCATGGTCTTTACACTCAGTAAACATGAAATCAAGGCTCCATGTTAGACCATGATAATATCCCATCATTAATTTAAAATATCCTTTTCATTAAGCACAATGCACTATAACTTGCCTATGATATTCGTGCCCCCTGCGCATGTGTATCAATATGACAAGTATGTTTGGTAACTAAATTAATCCACAAATATGATGATTCCAAATAGTTAATAATCTCTTATAGAACACCTTTACCTAGGTAAGGTCTATAGACTAGTAGTGAAATATGGAACCTATTCCATCTAAACCATTACCTTAGAAAATGGCCGCACAATTATTAGTTGAATCACCATATTTCATATTTTCTGTTTAGTTCCATTCACATCCCGAATTACCAAGAAACGACATCGTACCACACTATAATGTTGTATGATACACAAAAACTAGTTTCATAACTTAAATTTTACTATAAGGTCATTAACATCATTAGAGTAATGTTTCTTACTCAAGATCATAAGTCGTAATCTATATTATGTAATGATATGCCATGAGGTCAATGTTAGACCTATTAACTAAAGACATAAAAACGTAGCAATAACATATATTTATAGTTAGATCCCATAGTAATCATTCATAATCTGATACTAAACCAAATATATATAAATAATTATTCTCAAAATACAAATAAAATAATGCCATGATCATCGCGACAAGAAATGTTCGACTGACACCCTTTTCGAATATGAAATTAGTTTTACGGTGTGTAACATACTTCCTCTCTTAAATGAATAATCATCCCAATGATTTTAACTTCATTAATCGAAATAAAATCATTCAAAAATAGAATTATACCCCTTTAAATAAGGAGAATAATCATCATTTTCCAAAGAAACATATAATTTTCAGATCCAAATTGATTTTATTGGCTATAAAACCTTCCAATCAACAAAAACTATCACACAATAAAAAATAAGGCATAAACTTGTCATTACAATTCATCATATTCATCGAGATAGTCAAAATCAAGCTATATAAAGAAAAAAATGCCTAAGAAAACATTGTCTCTGGTTTTGATTTGATGTTCCTTTCGGAGTAAATTTTATTCGCTTGAGTTTCTTGAGCAATGTATCATTTTACAACTGGTTTTTCCAAATACACATTGTGTTTTTCCTCTTCTTAAGAAATTACAACATATTTAATGCAGTTTCTAATAGGATGTTAGGGTCATTCAAATGTCCTTTATTAACAAAATAAGACCATAATCATACTCCTATTTACCAGTCCTTCCAAATTTACCTAGGCACAGTCCTTAAGTGACTAGTTTTTCCTTAATATCAATTAGAGTCTACTCCACTCATCAAGAAGAGTCCTTGATTATCATATCCAGCTAAGAGTGTATAAGAAAAATATTACCAAGAGTCTTACAATGTATTCCTTGAACTATATAATAATAAGGAATACTCATTAAATCCATTCAATCATAACTAATTACCATAACCTCAAGAAGAGTCAAAAATGGAATAATAATGTTATAGCCTTATAAGCCCATACTTATATCATTGTAACATTATATCTAGTCCGCAAAAGTCTCGTAAACATGACTTCTAAAATCAAGTATATTTCTTGTTAGTCCATTAATACCTTAACAAGGTGTATACCTTTTCATCATATATCTCTGAGTTATATACAATAATAAATTATAAGAATTAAGGAAAATTATACTTCATAACTCAACATATAGTCTTGTATAATCTTTAATACAATCCTTAATAATGAGTTGCTTCGTATTACATTCAATTCGTAATAAGATCTGAATTCAAGTAAGGCCATAACAAAAACTTGATCATATATATATACATAAGTTAATACTTCCTTAGCCTTCCATCAGAATTGGTATAGATTAATCATCCATTATTATATAAGTCATACTTTGTTATTTCATCGATAAAGAATACCTACTTAGCTAAACAACCTCCTCATAATGAAAGTTACGAGTTCTTAAATATAATTGGACATCAATAGATAAGAGACTAAGTTTCTACTTCTCATTCACTCATTTATATTTGATCATTTGAAGCTTAAACAATATCCTAAAACATGCCTACCCTGCAACAAAGTTCCTATTAAAGGTCAAAACTTAGCATTCTTTAATCTATAAGTAAAATACGGTTAATAATTACTTCAATTATAACTTATATATTTCATATATTAGTTATATGCCACTATGAAACATCTTACTAATTTTCCTCATAAATCCTGGTTTGATCAAAGAACACTATTAACTTGGATACCCAAGCATACCGAGCCACCAAATTTTTTTGTTAAGGAATTGTTAACAAACATTGACTCACAAATGAGTACGGATAGTTTATTTATCTACCCTCAAGCAAGAGGTCTAGAGGTTTGTAGAAGAAAATGAAAAATTACTTACCTTAAATATTATGAAGTGAAACTAACAAGTTACTTTATACACTATAGGATTTTCCATCAACAACATTTCCAAAGATCAATTTGAGGGTTAGGTTAGATATTGCAAGGAATTTGTTTACAGATGACTTAGGGGTTACAAATCCACATTCGACAATAGAAAGATCAAGATGTGGATTTAAATAAGATTTATTCCTATCTCTGTTCTTGAGATCTAGCACATATACACTAACAATGAATGTTATTCATTTCAACCATATTTTTCCTTCAAACAATCACTCAAAGGAGTAGCAAATCTGTCACTTTGTCATCCATTCTATCCACATGAATTGATATTCATGACAAAGGCTTGGGGTGAAGAAATCATAATAGGTATTTATATACATATGAATCACAATGATTACCCAAATAATGGTGAGGTTACTATTTCTACAAGTCTCGGACGTAAATCGATAAACCCAAATCGACAATAACAAACAATTATCAATGTCATCACCAATGATTGAACAAATACAATTAAAACACCACATATTATATACCAGGATTTTATATTTTCATTTAAGTTTGGAATCGAGTCTCAAAACCCAATCATTATTTTCTATAAGTTATATATAATCTCTAAGGTCATTTGATTCTAGGAATTACTAGAAGGTAATGATTCTAGCTAAGTACACAAACCTATCTTATGAAATTCAATCATACCAAGAAAAATCATATTACTCATACTAATTTGTAGTTCTAAGATCAGTTATGAATCACGGGGAAGGTTAAAAGTCCCTTGAATCCCTTTATAAGAGCAAAGCATCAACATATTAATGATAAATTGATTAAGGTAAATATTTGAGCAGAAATACAACTTATTCCTCAACCCAAGGTTCTCTATATTAATAAATATATATTCCTAGATTTAGTGTGGTTTCAAATTGATAAAAGTCAAAAGACCCTAGAAAATGTTTACAAACGAGATATTAAAAATACGTGTAGACATCGACTACTCCAATAAGGGAAAAACAAAATAAATACACTTCAACGACTTCTAGATAAAACTCTATTTTGTAGTGTACCAATCTCAACCAAACTCAAAAGATAAAAGGGAGAAATTACTACAGATATCTCACAATAATCCAAATACAAAATGGGTTAAATTATAAAGAGAGAGTAGGAACTATTCATGCCTTAACTTATGAACACAATATTGTGCCCCTCGCATAAATGTTGAACACACTAGGTTTAACAACCTAGTATATTAGCTTAGGTCCCCGATTATCAATGATTCTTATAGATTTTAAAACTTATCTTCCATGGTCTTTAAACTTGGTAAACATGAAATCAAGGCTCCGGGTTAGACCATAATAATATCCCATTGTTACTTTAAAATATCCTTGTCATTAACACAATGCACTATAACTTTCTTGAGATATTCATGCCCCTTGCATGTGTATTAATAAGACAAGTATATTTAGTAACTAAATTAATCAACAAATATGATGATTCCAAATAGTTAATAATATCTTATAGAACACCTTTACCTAGGTAAGGTCTATATAATAGTAGTGAACGATGGAACCTATTCCATCTAAACGATTACCTTAGAAAATGGCAACACAATTATTAGTTGAATCACCATATTGCAAATTTTCCTTTTTATTTCCATTCACAGTCCTGAATTACCAAGAAATGACATCGTACCTTACTATAATGTTGTATGCTACTCAAAAACCAAGTTCATAACTTAAATTGTATTATAAGGTCATTAGCATCATCGAGTAATGTTTCGACTCAAGATCATAAGTCTTAATCTATATTATGTAATGATACGCCATAAGGTCAATGTTAGACCTATTAACTCAATACATAAAAACTTAACAATAACATATATTTACAAGTTAGATCCCATAGTAGTCATTCAAAATCTGATACTAAAACAAATATATATAAATAATTATTCCCAAAATGTAAACAAAGTAATGCCATGATCATCGGTTTCACATATGCGACAAGAGCTGTGATCATCGGTTATGACTTAACCCTTTTGAACATGAAATTAGTTTTACGAGGTGTAACATAATTCATCTCTTAAATGAATCATCATTCCAATGATTTTAACTTCATTAATCAAAATAAAATCATTTAAAAAAATTATACCCCTTTAACTAAGGAGAATAGTCATCATTTTCAACGAAACTTGCAGTTTTCATATACGGAAATCAATTGTATTAGCTATAACAACCTTCCAATCAGAAAAAACTATCACACAATCAGAAATAAGATATAATCTTGTCATTACAGTTCATCATATGCATAAGATAGTCAAAATCAAGCTATATAAAGAAAACTTTATCTAAGAAAACATTGTCTCTATTTTTATTTTGATGTTCCTTTCTGGTGTAAATTCTATTTTCTTGAGTTTCTTCGAGCAATGTCTCATTTTACATCTGGTTTTTCCAAATACACATTGGTTCTTCCTCTTCTTAAGAAATTATAACATATTTAATGCAATGCTAATATGATGTTAGGGTCCTACAAATGTCCTCTATTAACAAAAGAAGCCCCTAATCATACTCCTATTTACCGGTCCTTCTAAATTTACCTAGGCACAATCCTCCAGTGACTAGTTTTTCCTTAATATAAGAAAGGAGTCTACTCTACTCACCAAGAAAGGTCTTTGATTATCATATCTAGCTAAGAGTGTGTAAGAAAAATATTACTAGCGAGTTTACAATGTATTCCTTGGACTATATACCAGGAAATACTCATTAAATCCATTCCATCATAACTAATTATCATCAACTAAAGAAGATTCAAAACTAGAATGATAATGTTATAGTTATATAAGACCATCCTTATAACACTATAACATTATATCTAGTCCGCAGAAGTTTGTAAACATTAATTCTAAAATCAATATATTTCTTGTTACTCCATTAATACATTAATAAGGTGTATACCTTTTCATCATATATCTCGAGTTATATACAGTAATAACTTAAAAGAATTAAGGAAAATTATACTTCATAACTTAGCACATCATCTTGTATAATCTTTAATAAAATCCATCATAATGAGTTACTTCATATTACATTCAATCGTAATAACATCCAAATTCAAGTAAGGCCATAATGAAACTTGATCACACACACACACACACACACACACACACACACACACACACACACACACACACACACAACACACACACACACACAAACTTTGTTAGCCTTCCATAGAATCTGGTATAGACTAAACATCCATTACTATATAATTCATACTTTTCTATTTCATCGGATAAAGAATACCTACATATCAAACAACCTCCTCATAACAAAGTTATGAGTTCTTAAATATATTCGACATTAGTATCATAAGAGAATAAGTGTTTAATTCTCACTCCCTCATTTGGATTTGATCATCTGAAGTTTAAACAATATCCTAAAATGTGCCTACCCTACAACAAAGTTCCTATTAAAGGTCAATACCTTGCATTCTTTAATTTGTAAGTAAAATACGATTAATCATTTGTTTGATTATAACTTAGATATTTCATATATCAGTTATCTTCCACTTTGACACATCTTACTCATTTTACTCATAAATCCTAGTTTGATCAAAGAACATTGTTAACTTGGTTACCCAAGCATAATGAGCCATCAAAAAAGTTTTTAAGGAACTTTTAACAAACATTGACTCACAAATGAGTACTGATAGTTTATTTATCTATCCTTAAGCAAGACACCTGGAGGTTTGTAGAATATCGTGAAAAATTACTTACCTTAAATGTTACGAAGTGACAAGTAACAAGTTACTTTATACACTATAGGATTTTCCATCAACAACATTTTCAGTGGAGCGAAGGGTTAGGTTAGATATTGCAAGGAAGTCATTTCTGAGATGACTTAGGGGATATAAATCCACATGCGAAAATAGAAAGATCAAGTTCTGATTTAAATAAGATTTATTCATATACATTCTGAGATCTGGCACATATCCACTAACAATGAATGTTATTCATTTCAACCAGATTTTTTCCTTCAAACAATCACTTAAAGGAGTAGTAAATCTATCACGATCAACCATTCTATCCACATAAACTAAAATTCATGATAGAGGCTCAGGGTGAAGAACTCATAACAGGTACTTATGTACATATGAATCACAATGATTACTCAAATAATGGTGAGGTCACTATTTCTACAAGTCTCAGATAGAAAGCAAACGAACCCAAATCAACAATAATAAACAATTATCAATGTCATCGCCATGATTGAAAAAATACAGTTAAAACACCATTGATTATATGCCCGTGATTTTTCATTTTCATTTAAGTCTGGAATCAACGTTAAAACCCAATCATTATTTTCTAGTAGTCATATATAATATCCAGTGGTCATTTCATTCCAAGAATTACTAGAATTTATTGATTTTAGTTGAGTACACAAACCTATCTTACGAAATTCAATCATACCAAGTAAAATCATATTACTCATATCAGTTACATTTCTAAGATTAGTTATCAATCATATTGAAGGTTAAAATTACCTAGAATCCCTTCAGAAGAGAAAAGCATCTTCCTATTAATGATAAATTGATTTTGGCTAAATATTTGAGTGGAAATACAACTTATTCTTGAACCCAAGGTTCTCTATATTAATAAATATATATACCCAAATTTAGTGTGGTTTCAAATTGATAAAAGTTGAAAGACCCTAGAAAATTTTACGAGAAAAATATCAATAAATAGGTGTACACATTAACTAGTCCATTCAGGGAAAAACAAAATAAATACACTTAAATGACTTCAAACTATAACCCTCTTTTGTAGTGTACCAATCTCAACCAAACTCAAAAGATAAAAGGAAGAAATTATCTGAAGATATCTCACAATAATCCAAATACAAAATGTGTTAAATTATAAAGAGAGGATAGGAACTATTCACGCCTTAACTTATGAACATGATATTGTTCCCCTCTCATAAATGTAGAATACACTAGGTTTAACAACCTAGTATATTGGCTTAAAGGTACCCTTATTATCAATCATTATTATATCTTTTAAAAACTTAGCTTCCATGGTCTTTACAATCGGTAAACATGAAATCAAGGCTCGAGGTTAGACCATAATAATATCCCATTGTTAATTTAAAATATCCATTTCACTAACACAATGCACTATAACTTTCCTACGATATTCATGCCCCCTGCATGTGTATCAATATGATAAGTATGTTTAGTAACTCAATCAATCCACAAATATGATGATTCCAAATAGTTAATAATCTCTCTACGAACACCTTTACCTAGGTAAGGTCTATATACTAGTAGTGAAATATTGAACCTATTCCATCTAAACCATTACCTTAGAAAATGGCCACACAATTATTAGTTGAATCATCATATTGCAGATTTTCCTTTTTAGTTCCATCTCGCATCCTGAATTACCAAGAAAGCGACATCGTACCACACCGCAATGTTGCATGCTACTCAAAAACCAATTTCATAACTTAAATTGTATTATAAGGTCATTAACATCATCAAGGTAATGTTTCGACTCAAGATCATAGGTCATAATCTATATTATGTAATGATATGCCATGAAGTCAATGTTAGACCTATTAAATAAATGCATAAAAATGTAGCAATAACATATATTTATAGTCGAGATCCCAAAGTAGTCATTTAAAATATGATACTAAACCAAATATATATAAATAATTATTCCCAAAATGTAAACAAAATAATGCTATGATCATCAGTTTCACATATGCGACAAGAAATGTGATCATCAGTTAGGACTTACCCCTTTTCGAACATGAAATTAGTTTTACGGGGCATAACATACTTCCCCTCTTAAAGAAATCATCATCCCAATGATTTTAACTTCATTAATTGAAATAAAATCATTCAAAAACATAATTATACTCTAACTAAGGAGAATACTCATCATTTTCAATAGAAACTTACAATTTTCATGTATGGAAATCAATTTTATTGGCTATAATAGCCTTCCGATAAGCAAAAACTATCACACAATCAGAAATAAGACATAAAATTTTCATTACTGAGTTCATCATATGCATCGGATAGTCAAAATCAAGCTATACAAAGAAAAATTTATCTAAGAAAACATTGTCTCTGTTTTTGTTTTGATGTTCCTTTCTGGTGCAATTTTTATTTGCTTGAGTTTCTTGAGCAATGTCTCATTTTACAACTAGTTTTGCAAATACTCATTGGGTTTTTCTCTTCTTAAGAAATTAAAACATATTTAATCAATGTTGCTAATATGATGTTAGTGTCATACAAATGTCCTCTATTAACAAAAGAAGCCCTTAATCATACTCCTATTTACCAGTCCTTCCAAATTTATCTAGGCATAGTTCTCCAGGTGACTAGTTTTTAATTAATATCAGTCAGAGTCTACTTCACTCACCAAGAAGAGTCCTTGATTATCATATCCAGCTAAGAGTGTGTAAGAAAAATATTATCAATGAGTCTTACAATGTATTACTTAGACTATATAATAGGGAATAACCATTAAATCCATTCAATCATAACTAATTACCATCAACTCAAGAAAGGTCAAATCGGAATCATAATGTTATAGCCTTATAAGCCCATACTTATATCATTATAACATTATATCTAGTCCATAGAAGTCTGTAAACATAACTTCTAAAATTAGTATATTTCTTGTTAGTCCATTAATACCTTAACAAGGTGTATACCTTTTCATCATATATCTACGATTTAATAACTTAAAAGGGAAATTATACTTCATAACTCAACACATCATCTTGTATAATCTTTAATACAACCCATCAAATTGAGTTAATTCATATTACATTCAATCGTAATAAGATCCAAATTCAAGTAAGGCCATAACTAAAACTTGATCATACTTATATATATATAAGTCCAAACTTGCTTAGCCTTCCAAGAATATTGGTATAGATTAAACATCCATTATTATATAAGTCATACTTTGTTATTTCATCATATAAAGAATACCTACATATCCAAACAACCTCCTCATATCAAAGGTATGAGTTCTTAAATATAATCAAACATCAGTAACATAAGAGACTAAGTGTCTACTTCTCAGTCACGCATTTGGATTTGATCATCTGAAGCTTAAACAATATCCTAAAATGTGCCTACCTTGCAACAAAGTTCCTATTAAAGGTCAAGACTTTACATTCTTTAATATGTAAGTAAAATATAGTTAATCATTTATTCTATTATAACTTAGATATTTCATATATTAGTTATCTTCCACTATAACACATCTTACTCATTTTCATCATAAATCCTAGTTTGATCAAAGAACATTGTTAACTTGGTTACCCAAGCATAACGAGCCACCAGAAAAGTTTGTTAAGGAACTTTTAACAAGCATTGACTCACAAATGAGTACTAATAGTTTATTTATCTATCCTCAAGCAAGAGGTCTACAGGTTTGTAGAAGACCATGAAAAATTACTTACCTTAAATGTTACTTAAGTGAAAAGTAACAAGTTACTTTAACACTACAAGCTTTACCATCAACAACATTTTCAATAGACTAAAGGGTTAGGTTAGATATTGCAAGGAAGTCGTTTACAGATGAATTAGGGGATACAAATCCACATTCAAAAATAGAAAGATTAAGTTGCAAATTTAAATAAGATTTATTCCTATCTATTCCTGAGATCTTGCACAAATCCACTAATAATGAATGTTATTCATTTCAACCAAAGTTTTACCTCCAAACAATCACTTAAAGGAGTAGTAAATTTATCACGATCAACCATTCTATCCACATGAAATGATATTAATGATAGAGGCTCAAGGTGATTAACTCATAACATGTACTTATATACATATAAATCACAATGATTACCCAAATAATGGTGAGGTTACTATTTCTACAAGTCTCAGATAGAAAGCAGATGAACCCAAATTGACAATAATAAATAATTATCAATGTCATCACCAATGATTGAAAAATATAGTTAAAACACCACATATTGTATACTCGTGATTTTCTATTTTCATTTAAATCGGAATTTACGTGAAAACCCAATCAATATTTTCTAGAATTCATATATAATATCCAGGGTCATTTGATTCCAAGAATCACTAGAAGGTATAGATTTTAGTTGAACACACAAACCCATCTTACGAAATTCAATCATACCAAGTAAAATCATATTACTCATATCAGGTTAGTTCTAAGATTAGTTATAAATCATATTGAAGGTTAAAATTAACTAGAATCCCTTCGGAAGAGAAAAGTGTCTTCTTATTAATGATTAATCGATTTTGGGTAAATATTCGAGTGGAAATACAACTTATTCCCGAACCCATGGTTCTCTATATTAATACATATATATACCCAGATTTAGTGTGGTTCCGAATTGATAAAATTCGAAAGATCCTAGAAAATGTTTATAGACAAATATTCATAAATAGATGCACACATTGACTACTCCATTCAGGGAAAAATAAAATAAATACAATTCAATGACTTCAAACTAGAACCCTATTTCAGTAATGTACCAATCTCAACCAAAATCAAAAGATAAAAGGGAGAAATTACTGAAGATATGCCATAATAATCCAAATACAAAATGTATTAAATTATAAAGAGATGGTAGGAACTATTCATGCCTTAACTTATGAAGGATTTCTCTTGATTTTCCCAAGATTGAGGCAAATGAGTCCTCCTTCCATGCACATACCCATCCACATAAGCTTCTTACTATTGCCTCGTGATCTGCAATCTTGAATCTCTTTAAGCAGTACCAAAGAAACATTCCTTTCCCAAACAATTCACAACCTACCCTCCATTTTACTTTATCATTATTGATCTATAGGCCTAAGCACCATGAACACCACTTAGATCATATGATTTTCAACCTGTAACTCATGATCATAAAGGAATGGAAGATAAAACTATATATACTTGAAATATGTTAAGTATTCACATGAAATGGTCTCAACTCCATATTAATTCCAAGAGTAAAAATTTACTCTCAAGTAACCATTTATTCCTTTCTTATCTCTATCAAGGTACACAAAGTGCATGAAAATACTATAATAAACTTGGTTATCTTCTCCTATCCATAGTAGATAATGTCCTTGAGTTGGTGATCATGACCTGAATATTTTAATTTCCCTAAGCATTCACTCTTCATTGCACAAGTAGGACACCTTGAAGATTTCCTCCTAGAAACACATTCAAGGATCTAGAATCCCTCTTATGCTTGAATCACCATTAATTTCATACAATACATCGATAGTATAATGCAAATTTCAATATTCATAGGTCATGATGACCGAAAATTCTAATCATTCAAAAAAAAATAGTCGATTTAGTGTAGATTTCATTTAAGCCTATTTTCCCGTTTTGTTTACGCCACTTGTATAGATAGTTTTTCTGTATACTTCATCTACCCTTTGCGCAGGTTTATAGGTCATTTTGGATATAAATTCTGAATTTGTCTTTAAGACAGTTCACTCAATCTAACAAACCCTTGTTAATTATTATCATTTACACTAAATTATTTTCCTTGGTGATCATATTCACACTAACTAGTTACTCCTCGCATCTATCTAGTTTAGTGTGTCATGAAGGAATGTTAGAGTGTTATCTAACTTATTTACCCCAAACCCAAATCTTAGTTTGATCTAGTTCATTGTACATGGTACATCCTTCATTCATTTTATTTTGTTTATAAAATCAAAATTTACTAAGCGTAAGGACCCAATAAGTCCAAGAGTTGCAACCTTTAGCTCTAATACCAAAATGTAACAACCACTTTTGTCACTTCACATCAAAGGATTTTTTTAAATTACTTTATGCTTCACAATTTAAATACCCATATATTTAAATCCAAAATAAACCTTAATGCAATCCATTTTCGATAATTGTCATAAACCATGTGTAGTTGTATGAGAGTATACAGATCCTACTTGATCCCCCTCAATGCTCTTTATGAGCCAATACATAAAATGTATCCTTTGGTTTTTCCTTTATCAGGATATGATAATTAAGTGATGCTTTCTAAGTGTCTACCTAGGTTCCATCATGAAATTCCCTTCAGAAATCTCACAGCTTAGATCTATCTAAGTGTCTACCTTGGTTCTGCCATGGAATTCCCATATGGAATCTCACATCTTAGATCATGGTGAAATCATGACAGTGTAATCAATAGCTTACACTAATTTGTGAAAATTTTCAAAGTCATGTATGTCATGCCTGCTCGGTTTCATGATAACACACTCACCACTTTGGGAACTTATCATCTCACCCTATTCACTTATTCAATTATATCGATTATCATTCAACAATGGCATTATAGACAACTATAAGTCCCATACAAGGTACAAATTCAAATTTAACCTACAAGAATATGGGAGACTATGAAAACTAAGAATAACTATGGAAGGTAAGTGTCTCGTAATGATTTCCATCATTTCTAGACCTCTTCCCTTTCCATAGCCATCATGAGTTAACATAGGGGTAAATATCCGTAAGGTACATCTGATTTTGTAACTTTAAAAATATTACATAGATTATGATCTTGTCATTTAGGGGAGCTTGATGAGATAACTCGACATAGCATATGGCCCATTGTAAACAAATAATGACCTTATTTGTTAAGTGGTTATAACGTGGCAAAGTGGCCATATCAAGTAGGCCGCCCTAGTTCTTCTAAATGGGAAAATCATACCTTATGTATTTAAGAATACTTAATTAAGTTACGACATGACAATATCTAAGTTTCAACATTACTCTTACTTCAGTAGAAACCATTCCTATGGTGTGTAATAAATAGTCATGAATATTTATTGCTTGTCCAAATTCATTACGACATAATCATAATAATTATTATTTACTGAGTTTCGATCACTTTATTATATTAATCCATAGTTCTATTTATCAATCATAAATATGTATTATGCCAAATACATCACTTAATAGTTATATTATCTAAATGAGTATTAAATTCCTTTAGGTATTTATCCCAAGTGTAACCAATTACATACACCATACTATTCCTCATGAAAAGTTCCTCTCTTTCCACTTGGTATTAACAACTATTCCATCTAGATAGTATTCAAGTCATGGTAACTCCCATAAAAGCCCCATTCCTATTATGGGAATTGTGATTGTAAGAATCTTGATCTAGTAACTTACATCTCCAAATGACTAGTCATAAATCATTTACAATTTATAAAGTTGGCAATCAATTTTATTTTTTATAGATCATCTTATTGAGTCAAAAATAAAGTACATTACTTGACCCTATGGACTAACTCTAGTTCTTAGAACATGAGCACTATAATAGCTACCAAATACATACCTTGACCCAAGGTTTTATTTCACAAATAACCAATAGTTCCATGTAGTTATTAGTTGTACTTTTCTAACGAGGTCTTAGGAATAATATTTACATGCTAAAATATTTTCATCATAACTTTATATTCACCAAGTAGAAGGTTCATTTCAGTATTATGCTTAAATTTATTTCCCCATAATTTACTAAATTAATTGTTTACACTATCAATGCATCTATCCAATAATAGTGCATGATAGGGTTAGTATTCAAAATTAATAGCTATCGACCAATCCACATATAATTCAGACTTAGGTGACTTGGTGTACACCTATTCCTTTATTTATATGAACATACTATAATCAATTAAGATCATTTGTTTTGCAATTAATCCATATGAATTCATAAGTCTACCTTACCCTCTAAATTTCAATTTGTAATGAAATGGCGCACAAGTTCATACATAGCTTTCTATTTCCCAATTGGTCTTTTATATACTATTATTTTCTTGAAAAATGATTAATTGAATTCTAATAACATATGGTAGTACATTATATTATATAGCCTTATAATACTAATATAATATCATTAACTGGAATATCTTCTCTATTATAATAAGTGATAATTATCAAGTAGAGTCCTTAATATTTCATCATATGCACCCATTAGGCTTAATAATTCACATTAGTCAAAGTGTCTTGTTATGGTATCCACCTTTCTATTTGGTGATACGATCATACAAATTTTTAACATTAATACTATCGTTGAGTATAAAATCATGTTAATTCTTTAGTTACTTATGGTAGATTTGTTCCTATCTTGAGGACTAATTTTATTAGTCAATCTTCCTCATATTAATTCACCTACTATATTTTCAATATATGTTTCAATCAGGAAATTCAATCAAGGTAAGAACCTTCAATCAACCTTTTTGATATATATGAATATTTCAATCAATATAAGCATACATCTCATTTATTCCTTTTCTAAACAGTACAAAATAATAGGCTAATGTTGCCCTTTTTGACATTCAACCCATACAACAATGTTTTTCCCTTTAACAATTTTCTTGACAATACTTTTCAACATTTTATCAAGTAAATGGATCAATAAATTTTTAACTTTATTCAACCTTCCACTTATAGAGCTCCATCTCGCAAAACATGTTAGAATGTCGGTTGATACGAAATGAGCATGACAACCTTTATTTATCCCATAAATGGTTTACATCATTTAATATTGCATAAATGAAATATTGCCTTAGTTAATATCATATAGCTAAACAAAAGAGCACATATCCCATTTTAAACATTTCAGAAAACTAACAAATGAAACCTTATTGTCTACTACATTTAAATGTAGAAACTTAAGTGTAAAAATAAAATTTAACCGTACTTAATTAATTCAAAAACTAATCAGAATTGAACATTACCTAAACATTTTAGCTAACAAGTCAACTGTTCATGTTTTCCTCTTATACTTACGGGTATAGTTAATACTCAAGCTTATAAATTTACAATCATCTTCTTATATATATATATATATATATATATATATATATATATATATATGTTTGTTTACAACCTCTTTGTATCACAGTCTACACATATTCTTCAATCAAGAATAACAAAATTAGTAAAAATCATGAACCGCTCACAAATGAAACCTTATATTTGGTTATAAGAAAGCTAGGCTTCCTAAAAATTTCATACAACATCATAACTCAACTGGTAGATCCTTGTTATATCAAGGATCAAGGTGATCACAACTTCAAACATAAAAAAATCATAAGCTTGGAATCTCATATATCAATTTATAGTTGATAGTTAAGTAAAGGCCTATTGTTGAGGAACCATGGTATTCCCATTTACCTTGGTATTCACAACGTAAGTGATGAAGTCACAAGTATACCTAAACCCATATGAAATGCAATTATATACCATACGACCTTCATCATTGGATTATCCCAGTTAATGTAACATATCATAACTTCATTAATCAAGTTAGCACTTCGGGGCATAGCCCAATGAGTAAATGTATGAATCTTAAGAAACCATCTCGGATATATGCTAGTAGCCATCGACATTCCTAGCCTAGTTGGGTCACATCTTCTATCTTTTAAATTAATTACCCATTTATGGAAATTGAGGATTACCCTTACTAGAAATAACTTTTTCCCACAGATAACCATAAGAAGTAGAAATCGACAACCAAGAAGCAATTATATATAACAAAAACAACCAGGTTTATATATCATGACAATCATTATATTCAAATGACTATAATTTCTGATCTTCATATACAATTGGTTTGAAATACCCTAAAATTGATACAAGAAGGTAAACCTAGGCGAGTAAGCTAGGCTTGAAGTAAGCCTTCATATATATACTATATATTCTCTGTAGCGGTAGGAATATAATAGCTCACACTCCTAATTATTTCAAGATGTTACTATTCATACCAGATTCAATCAAATTCAGGAAACGTAATAAACCCAAAGTCTATTAAACCCCAAGTTCCCTGAAACACATAAGCAAAAATTGGATTTATGAAATAGTAAATGAAGTAAGCCTTTTATGAGAGGGAGAGAGATTATCATCCACGAGATAAGAGTGCTGCATTTTTATAACTCTTTTAGAAACCTCCAAAAAAATCCCTTGACCAAAATGGTGATTGTAACCTTCCAGAATTCTCCCAAGGGCATAAAAATATATATCACTTAGTAAAAATCTAACTAAAATTAGAAATTACATGCTCAATATCATCATGGAAAGTTTTCATGCAACATTTTCCTTTGCAAAAACTTCTCTGAGCTCACAAAAATTATGAGAAAAATAAATAATTTCAACAAGAAATCAATCTCAGTTTCAAATAATTTTCACATGTCCCAATATCTATAAAGGTAACCATTTAATGCAACTAATGCATGTACAACACTACCAATTTTCCCACCTAAATTTTAATATATATTTTTTTAAGTTTAGCACACTCCTTTTGAACTCACCATGAAATTACACTATCTCTTAGTTAGTAACCAAAATTTTACCCCCTTTTAGTGGTTAGTGGTGCCTATTGAATGCCATTAAATAAGGAGTAATCAATACAATATACAGAGGTGGTAAGTTAATATTGTGTGCCTCGCATAAATGTAGAACACAATAGGTTTAACAACCTAGTATATTAGCTTAGGTTCATGTATTATCAATCATTCTTATAGCTTTTAAAACCTTAGCTTCGTGGTCTTTACACTCGGTAAACATGAAATCAAGGCTTCGGGTTAGACCATAATAATAGCCCATCGTTAATTTAAAATATCCTTGTCATTAGCACAATGCATTATAACTTTCTTGTGATATGCCCCTTGCATGTGTATCAATATGAAAAGTATGTTAAGTAACTCAATCAATCCAAAAATATGATGATTCAAAATAGTTAATAATATCTTATAGAACACCTTTACCTAGGTAAGGTTTATAGACCAATAGTGAATGATGGAGCCTATTGCATCTAAACCATCACCTTAGAAAATGACCACAAAATTATTTGTTGAATCATCATATTGCAACTTTTCATTTTTAGTTCCATTTGTAACCTTGAATTACTAAGAAATGACATTGTACCACACTATAATGTTGTATGCTACTCAAAAATAAGTTCATAACTTAAGTTGTATTATAAGGTCATTATCATCATTAGAGTAATGTTTCGAATCAAGATCATAATTCATAATCTATATTATGTAATGATGTGCCATGAGGTCAATGTTAGACTTATTATCTCAATGGAGAGAACCTTAGTAATAGCCTATATTTATAATTAGATCCGACAGTATTCATTCGTAATCGATACTAAACCAAATATATATAAATAATTATTCCCAAAATGCAAACAAAATAATGCCATGATCATTAGTTTCACATATGTGACGAGAATTGTGATAATCCGTTATGACTTACCCTTTTCAAACATGAACTAAGTTTTGCGGGGTGTAAGATAGTCATCATGATAAAATACTTCACTAAATGGGTAGAAGCCACTTTAAGCACTACTTACACAAAACGACATACTACTAAGTTTTTCTATGAGAACATTATCATGAGATATAGTTTCCCACAAAATATTCTAAGTGATAGAAGGACACATTTTATCAATGAAATAATTAAGGCCCTCATAAAATAATTTATGATTACACACCACCAAAGTACAACTTACCATATATAAGAAAATGTATAAACATAAGAAAACAAAGGTTATGTAAAACATCCTCACAAAAATTTACAATGTTCAAAAGTATGATTTGGAAGATAAAATGCCAACAATGCTATGGGAATATAAAAAAATTATAAGTGTATTAGGTGATATGCCCCATTTTATTTAGTGTGTGAATTAGAAGTAATCGTGATAATGAAATATATTATACCAAGAACATTTATTTCACTAAATCAAGACTTATTCCAGTCCAAGAAGAAAAAATATAGCCAATATTGGAATCCAAAACTACTTGTTTTGGATTCCAAAATGTTAAATATTGGAATTATCTAGACTCCAAAATTGCACATATTGGATTCCAATATTGCATATATTGGAATCTAGAATCACATATATTGGAATCCAAAATCACATATATTGGAATCCAAAATCACATATATTGGAATTTACTACACTCTAAAGTCCCATATATTGGAATCCAAAAAGTCAAATATTGGAATCCATTATATGGGCTAGCATCCGCTAGGCATTATCTATGCTTTGGACTAAACATAACATGTATATATTTTATATGGGCTAGCAACCACTAGGCATTATTTATGATTTGTTATGTATAGAACATGTTTTTGTTTTAAAGGCCTACTGCCACCAACCATTATTTATGCTTTGTTATATAAAGAAAAAAATTAAGTTTTAAACAGGCTAGTGGCCTCTAAGCATTATTTATGCTTTGTTATATACATAACATGTTTCTATTTATACAGTCTAGTAGATGCTAGGCATTATTTATGACATGTTATGTACAAAACATGTTTTGTTTTATATAGGATAAAAAACATCTTTTATTTTCCTTCAATGGTTGAAACAAATGCCACAACATGGTGTTAAATTTGATGCCCATTTAGACATTTCTTTATTATTTTTATCCTTAAAATAGTTGCAAATCTTTGAAATATCCGTCACATATGACTTGCATATTATAGACGTGATATTTGTTATTTTTCTAGAGATTTATTTATATATTAATTATATTAAAAAATATTAAAAACAATTAAGTATATATAGTATAATTTTATATTTATTTTATGAACAATGTTAAAAAAATACTATTTTACAATTTTTCAAGGAAAATTTTTATGATAATTCACCACAGAAGTTATTCAATCATACTGTCATCTTATAATCAGTGAAAATATAAATCCTCCCAACTTATATTTTGAAAATCTCATCATAATATAATAGAGTTACACAATACTTTCATAATAACATATGTATGTATATATTATTGACAATGTTAAGCAGTACCATCATAACAACATTCTAAAAAGATAAATAGTTATTTAGAATTTTCTTTCTCCAAGTATTTGATGCCCTCTACCACATTCAATCCTTGAGACACTATTTGTGATATGTTTTTGTACAAATCGGCCATCAACCATTTATATTTTGTACAATCTTTGCATCTACTTTTCATCCCCACCATAAAAATTTTAGGAGGGTTTCCCTTTGCACCTAATGTAATACACAAGTGTTTTTAGAACTATATGAAAAATTGTTTCTACTCTAAACCTTTTCTAGGTCTCTTATTACTATTCCCTCGACTATATTGCAATGTTCCTTTCCCCAAGTGAGTCTTGGATTCAATACAGTTGATATTTTTTTATTGAAGCCCATTGATATCTTTTTAACATAAGAAGAAATGAGATTATCGGACAAGAATCCCAGTTCACAGTATGGTGATGATAATTTTATAAATTCTGACAAGCCACCTCGCATGTTGACAAATTTCATACTAAACCTAAATGAAATCTTCCTATTGTATGCTTTGTATATCCCATAAAGTAGGTCCTCCGTATCCAAAATAAGTAAATAACTCTTATCGGTCCCTACAGGAAGTAAACAAATTTTATTTTCGTTGCCCGCATATCAATTTCAACCAATTTAAATAAACAACATTTTAGCTTACGACTAATAGTTATTGATTGAGATTATGGCTTCGATTACACTACCTTTGCATACTACTAGATCCATTGATGCAATATCTATTTAAAATAAACAATCATCAATTCATAATCTATTTCTTGCTATTGAAAATGTGAGCATAATGTATTTGAAATAAACATTAATCAATTCATAATCAATTTCATGTTGTGGAAAATGAAAGCTTAAATGGATAAACATAGTGGTTTCTATGGTGATATGGTAAGTACAATATCAATTATTCTCTATTTTATAATTCAAATTTAAGCAGTTGTTAGGCTACGCTTATATTCCTTGAACCACCCTTTGGTGGAAAACAATCCTTAGCTATTGATAAGGATTTGTGACCACTATGCTATAACATCATTAGTTGAACTACACTTAGTTAGACAACCTTTAATGAGGCTAGCCAAGTGCTTCTTTACATATGTATGATCTAGATCAAGCCACATGTAGTTCTATTTATGATGATGTTAAAGCCAAAAAAATGTTAATTTAATGTAAGTAGTCAGTATGCAATAGTGAATCAGTGAAACATATTAGACAATATGCAGTTGTAAATCAATGAGATATTGATTAATGTAATGTTTTTAAGTCAAACCATTAATGTATTGAACACGGATGCATAGAGTCCTCTAAGATATATATCATTAGTTTTAAATTGTTATCGTAGCTTACAAATGGATTTCCTTAATTTTTTTCTTCGACCCTATGCCAAGCATATAAAATAATGTCTGTTAGTTATCATTTCCTATAATTTTTTGGGCCTTATATTATTTTTTTGTAAAATACACATGGATATCATACCAAGATGTGAGTTTTTATTCATGTTTGATACCTCTGCACCCTCTACACTTACTTTGTTTAGTTATTGGTTGTGTACATAATCATTCATTGTCTTATAGATTTGCGGGGCTTATTAGAAGTTATGTTTTTAAATTCACACAATCACCATACTTAGATTTTATGGTGTATTCATGGGCGATGTGCCCGTGTCCTCCACATCTGTCATCATTGAATCTGTAAAAACATAAGTTTGTTAAAAAATTGAAAACCATGGAAATTGAAGATAGATCTCATTAAACATATTTATAAAATGATTGAAAGTAAATCACCATGTTGAACTAGTTTTGTAGTGTCATAGTGGAATAGTTGTACATCAAATTTATAGCTTTATGGTTATTTGCATAAACAATAATTATATAAGTAGCATATTTAGGTTAAAATCCATTTTAAAAATCACTTGTTGAAGTTGATTTGAGAGATGAACCTTTCTTCATATGAGAATAGTAACGTTTGAAACATTTCTTGACCATGTGTGTCAATAATAAAAATAGGATTTTTTGGAATCCACCAATGCACGAAGTGTGACACTACCGCCATAAAGCACTAGTACTAGATAATTTTGGAACAACATCGATTGAAAATATTAACCCATAACTCATATGATATTTTGCAAAGAAAAGGATGGATGTTTCCTTATAGGCCAATTTCTCTTATAGTTACCAATTTTTGTGGAAGTTTCTCCATCCAATCCATAGTGACCTCTTCTCTATAATCATCGTTATTGTCATGGTTGTGCACACAAGATATTGTGTACATAAGACAAAAACTTTTGAATATCCCGTTCTTATATCGTAGAGTCTGTAGCATCCATCTAGAATTGATACTCCAATGTCTTTAACCTTTTCCATGTATCTTTGTATTGTGTCACTTAACATTTTTGAATAACCAATTGGTATTAGAACAATAATAATACAATCCAACACACTAGTTCTGATAACTATTAGAAGCTCCATTATGACATCGAAAGAAATATCATTGGCCAAATTACAAAAATTAATGGAGTACTGATAAAGTTGATGGAAGATGGAATGGATATGCACATTTACAAGAAAAATTGTTTGTGACTTCCATCCTTGCTGGTATATTTCCTTCCATTGACATCACATAGTTTTCTAATATTTTTTGAGCCACAATAGGAAGAAATTCTTCCACCTCATGATATTTTCTGCATTTTACCATTTTTTCCCATATATGGCAATCATATTTTTTACATTTCTCTCTTCACCCAACAATATAGATAAGTGGCGGTAGTGTGATTCATGCAATTTAAATTTTTGATTACATTGGATTCACTGCAGGATGTCAATACAATATTATCCGGATGCTTATTTTTCAAATAATGTAGAAATTTTTCTCTCATTTTGTTGTCTCCTTTTATTCTCCGGTAGTAAGAATAAAATTTCTCTACTATTACACTAGCCTCAAAAGACTTAGTTGATTTAGTAATCCTTTTCAATTGATGTAATTTTGATTTAGATGGGTTTATCTCCAATTCAGTAAAATAATTTTTCCTAAGCATAGTAAACAACTTGGCATGTTTTGGAGGTGAAAGAAAACCTTTTCTATGTAAGAAATGACAAACAAAAGATGTTTTCTTGTTTCTATACAATTTTCTGAATACTGTAAATATACCATTTTGAATGTCTTCTACATTTGAACCAGCTTTTGTCACAATATGGTCCCTTATTTATGGAGGCATGTATTTCCCATTTCTGAACATAGAAACATCCAACTCCATATCCGAGAATAAGACGGTTATTGTTTTAAAATTCAAAGCATTCCACCTAGACACAATGTCCCCAAATCAATAACTTAATGATGATAGAACAATACTACCTTCCTCATGATTGTCATCTATAATTCTTTGGTACCCAAATTAGTCCCACCTTGTAATCCGAGTAGCATCAATAGGCTAAGAAGGATGCTTAGAGAAAGACATACTAGGATTTGAGTTGTTTTATAGCTGGGGATGGATCTGACAATATATTTTTACTTGGACTTGGGGAATGTTGGATAACACCTCACTAAGGGTATGACCTACCCTGCTACTTTAGGTTATTCTTAAAACCAGGGTGAGATGACCCATTTTGTAACCTATATTTGTGAAAATCAGTGGATAGAACAACAATATTTGGACTCCTTTTCTCAGGGAAGTGAAAAATAGCCTCAAGAAGACATGGTCAATACAAACATTATCTAACTCTCACGATTTATCACACTAGAAAATGTAGATATATTCTAAAGAAGGCTCAGGTTACTAAAGACAGTCATAATTCTAACTTTCTTCTGCATATTTTGGATAAAGGATGGGAAAATTCAACAAATCTCCTTAGCATTTATGCATAGATAGTGCAAGCAGGGGTAGTTCAGGTGGATTTGATGGTTATTGGTTGAAATTTTGATATATTGTTGGGAAGTTAAGAAGGATAAAATTGATTATATGAAAAACCTCAAATGAACCTTAAAAATATTGTAGACAATTATTCTTGATGTAAAATATGGATCACATAGTCCAAAACATTCCTTCAACTGAAGGTTTATATTCATGGAAGCCCAAGAACACATGATTTCACACAAACTTTGATAATTTAAACACAAAATCTCATGACAATATCTCAAAAAATACTAACAATATCTGATCAAATACATTCTAGATACACTACAAAACTAACAAATATCTTAGATCAAATAGATACAAATTGATTTTAAAACTGTTTACCACATTATGCAGGAAAGATCCATCAATCATGCAATTACATTTACCAAATTGTCACTATTTTAACTAATGATTTATGTAACTCAAAAAGATTAATTAGAATAAGATTGCAAAAAAAAGTAGATAATCCATTCAAAATAATTCATCTTGAACTAAGTAGCAATGCTCATGAGACTACACATGAATTCATTCAGAAAACACCAATTCTCAATAAGGGAAACAACAAATATGACCTCAATATTTTCTAATGACTATAAACTGTAATTATCTTGGTGAGAAGGCTTGGGATAAAATGAATAGCAATTCTGGTATCTCATATTGGTTAAGTTTCTGATTAATACAAACAGTTCTCTCCTTTTTCTCTAAATCTTAGAAAAATTAACCCCATTATGCGAGAGTATTCTCATCACATTTATAAAAAAATTATCACTCACTCATATTTAATTTGCCCCCAAAAGTATGAATATCCAAAGAATATTATTCTTCACAACATACAATTTAATATGTTATCTTATGTTTCAGTGGAGGAATTATTAGTTACTCCCGTTTTTTAAAATTTTAACTTATGGCTGGGATGTTATGTCATTCCTTTTTACATTTGTTTAATCATTTCTCCCTTTTGGTGGGAAAAGAAACCCCCTTTTAATAGTTTTTAGGCACCTCCATATGGCTTGATGTGATATGTAAATCCCTTTCACCTTTTTAGGATCAATCTTGAACAACACACACTCATGTTCATGTCTTTTTAGGATGAATACTTTTCCATAAATTATGTCACATCAGTCCAGATATATTTTTTTGCACAATTCCAATCTCTCTCAAATTTATTTCCTTCATGTGAGATGAGTGAAAAATCCTTCTTCATTTGATGGAAATGATTTCGTCTAGTTTAGCTTATATGCATAATTTTCATTATAAATTCAGCTTCACTTCTTCATTGGTATGTATCCTCCTTCCATTTTTAGACTTGAAAATCCACTGCGAGGATTTTTATTGGTGTAATGGAAAGAGTAGCTGTGGAAACTAGCTTGAAAGAAATATCCTCAAAAGATCTAAATCAAATCTTCGATTGAATTGGCCCAGATGAAGCATTTGTTAGGGATTTTTTTGAAATTATAGACCCAGGGGATAACAAAGGGCCCTTGAGATATCGGGAGGTTCGTATTTCCATCCTTATAATATTTATTAAGATCAATCCTATCTCAGCTTTCAAGTCGGTGTCTTATCATCACTTCGTTGGGAGCACCAAAATCTCGTAAGAGTTGAATAAATTTTTGATTCACAGGAGGCCTATTGTGACAGGGATGACTAAATATAAATGTCCCTTTTTATGTAATGAAGGATTTGTGTTGAAAGAGGTTCCTCAGAGTCTTACGTGCTTTATGAAAAGAATTCGATTGATACTATGCATGACATTTCTCACAAAGTGGAAGAATTAGTTCGACAAATTATTTCTTTGGAAAAAGGTCCAACAAGACTTGTACCACCTCAACAATATACAATACCAGTACCATCAACGAGAGGGAAAAAGGGGAAATCAAGCTCTCAGTCCCCAATTGTCATTTTGGATGAGGAAGAAGAAGAGCCTTCATCTCCTCAACATTCAAGGCATCACTTTCTACTACCAAGGAGGGTAAGGGAAAGTCTTCTCTCCAACCTTCCATTCACTTAGTGCAGTGGGATCCTTTGATGGAGAAAAAATTATCAAGACCTTTTCATGTTCCTCTCCCAAGAGAGCATCCACCTTTCACAAGGAGATGCAGGGGTGAGTCTAGTTCAAAATATCTTGTTCCACTAGATCCCGAGTTATAATAC
The DNA here is from genome assembly GCA_018340775.1 of Taxus wallichiana var. yunnanensis. Lineage (NCBI taxonomy): Eukaryota > Viridiplantae > Streptophyta > Pinopsida > Cupressales > Taxaceae > Taxus > Taxus wallichiana. The sequence goes on along the minus strand of CM031238.1, from coordinate 323,779,644 downwards.
TTTCTCTCCCAGACACTCCAAATGATCCTTCTCAGCCTATTCCTGATCAACCTAATTCTTACAAGGAAAAAGGGAAGATAACATTTCCTACAACTAGTTTAGATCTTCTGAAATGGGTATCTTCTTATCAAAAGAAGATAGAGCTAAGGAATATCATTGATGGACCTAGGATGACTTTTGAATCATTGATGGACCTGGAGATGCTTGAAATTTGGCTAGGTCAGTTGTATTTGCTCAAAAATCTCAAGGCTCAAAGGATTTTATACCGAGGAAGAACATGTTGTTAAATATAATTCCCCCATTTATAGAAGATTTCAAGGTAGAAGTAGAGGATGACTAGATGCTTTTATTTCTTTAGTATTTTTGATATAATTTTTAAAAATGTATGTCAATTTTCTTCATGGATTGGGCCCCTATAGAACCCCAATTTTAATTCATGAAAATATATCTTGAAAGTGATATTCAGTCTTGTTGTCCACTCAAAATTCCCTGCTTTTGAGAAGTTGAAAATTGAATTTTTTGAAGTTAAATGTCTTTTCTGTTGTCCTGGTAATGTGAAAAGTCAAGAAATTGGAAAAATCTATGTTTTTGGGTCATTTTGTGTGATTTTCAGGCCTGTCGGACATTTTTGTCCCAAGTGTCCCAAGTTCATTCGGGCTCTCTGTTCCCCGATCGGCCGCTTTACCCGAAGTCCATTTCTTTTGGGCCCGTCGAAACTTTTTGTCCCAAGTGTCCCAAGTTCACCCGGACTCATTGTTCCCTTTTCGTCTGATTCGGCGAATCGCGTACTCCACGTACTTTCATCCCTCATGTCCCAGAAGCATTTGTGCATACTTTTCCCGCATCACCCGTATCGGCCGAATCGCGCTTTCGCGTCCCGCGTGTCCCAAATGAACCAAAGGCCATTCGAGTTAATTTTTCCCACTCTTCACAAATATCTTGCTTTCCAAGTTGGTAGGTGTGTATTTAATGCACATTAATTGTCTTTCTCTCCCAAATGGCTATATAATGAACTGCCCCTTATGTGTTTTGCACACTGCTTTCTTGCTATCCTTTGCTCATACCTTTGCGATCAAGATTTCTGCGTGCATACTCATTTCCCCTGCAATTTCATCCCGAGTCCAGATTGCAACCTTGGCTCTTCAAATTGCTATCAAAATGAAGATTAAATTCCAAGGCTAGGAGCAAGTCTCACCGCTCGAGTCTGCCATTCCCGATATCGGGACAAAGTGAGGTTCGCCACCTTGACTTTGGAGATTTTTGGGCAAGAATGACAGACGCAAACCCTTCACCTATGGCATAGGCGATTCATGATAGTGGTTTGGCATTCACCGGTGGTTTCCCTATCTCGGTGCAATGCACAGATATAGTACTCTCCTGTAGTGCTCATTTCAACCCTGACTCGAGTGAGCTGACAAACGTGCATGGGGAACTCATCACCAAACTTGACACTGCCACCATTGGCGCTGCCCTAAGAATTCCAGAGATGGAAAATGCTATAGTAATTTCTCAGAACCAGGCACAAGCCCTTTTGATCAGGACAGTGAGAAATATAAGGCGCGGGTGGCGAAGTCCTGGCTTAAAAACCCTAAAAAGGGGGCATCTCGTCTATCCAAGGTTCTTTTCCATGCAGATTTCAATGAGGAATTGTCAGATTTTATAATCCTACTGGCTCGGGTCATGGGCCTGCCCTCTACTAATGAATTTCATTTCTGGATGTGCCCACTCATCAATATGGTGTGTGAAGGGACTCAGAATATCAATTGGGTAGAGATCATTAGTATGAACCTAACAGAGAAGCTATCCAATGTGCAACAAACCAAGAAGTTCTATATGACTTCATATTTGATGTATACTCTGGAAGCATCGAGGAAATGGTTTGGCTTCTCATACATTGATGCTCATAAGGGTGACCCCGTATATGCCTACTGCCCTCAGTTCACCTTGGAAACCAACAATCGTAATTTCAGAAGGGTGAATGATGCTTTCACCATGTACATTGTCAGGCTTCTGGAGAGTGACACAGCGAGGAGATTTTCTGATGAAGCTATGAATCTGATATCGCACTATGGTGCCTACTTCATCCAATTTAGAAAATTTTCCTATATAAGGCTTGCAGGCTATGAGAGCACTCCTCTCAAGCTTCCTATGTTCTGTAATGATAAAATGGCCTTGATAGAGGTATGCAGGTAGCTGGACAAGTTGCACAGAACCTGCAGGGATAAGAAAATTACTGGCTTGCACTTCCCCATCACTTTGGGAAACTATACCTGCAAAACAACCCTAGATGCTCAAAACATAGAAAGAGCCCTAGCTCCCATCACTGTCCATTTCTTCAGGCCAAGAACCTATTTTGACTTGAAGAAGTTTATTGAGTAGAACATCAAGATCACTTATCATCATAGGGCAGACACAGAAGATTATTGGGCTGACTGTGTTGATGATTTTGAAGCAAGAAGGAGGCATTATGGCAGATTTTCTCTTCAACTAATTCAAGAGCTTAACCTGTACCAAGTTCCTGAAGGGCTCTAGGATGATAATTCTAACTGTACTCATATGAGTATGACAATGTGGTCAAACACACTCCCTTGGAGGATTTGGATTGGTTCAAAAAGGAGAAGGACGATCTGGCGGAAATCCTAGCTCCTGTCTTGGTAAGAACCAAAATCTGGTTTGACAGGAGAGTTCGCGAACTTAGAAGGCACTCAGGGGAATCCTCCTCCAAGGATACTACAACACCAAGAAGGGATGCATTGACACCCAGTTCAGAAACACCTGTGTAGACCCCTCCTGCCTCGTCAACTCAAGGTCCCACAGTCTCCACTCCTTCTTCATCCACCCAAGTATATCAGAAGAAAGCCAAGGAGGTTAAGAAGGAACCTATTGAAGAAGAGCCTACAACGAAGCATTCTGAATTGCCCTCAGGTCTAGAGAACATCATTGTTCTCAGTGAAAGTGAAGAGAGTGAAGTGCCAGCTCCCATGAGTGCCCCTGAAGCCCCAATAGATAAGGACAAAGAAGTCCAGAGCACTGAACTTCCAAGCACCGTTGATTCCTCCGCACCGTGCATCCCGAGTGCCCCACTCATATCTCAACTAGAGGCAACAATAGTGAAAACCTTGGGTGCCATGAGTTCTCTATCTCTTGGCCCTCTTGCCCCACCTTCTTCTTCCTCCTCCTCTTTTGCATGGGTGCAACCTCTTGTTGATAGTAGGAAGAGAAAGTCTTCCTCTCGGACCTCAGGTCCCAATTTTGATGTTGTGGCGGCCTTATTAGGTACTACTCCTCCTACTCCCGCTAAGAAAGCCAGGACTACCTCCAGGATAGTATCTGATGCTCAGGGCCAGCAATTCTTGGAGATAGCCAAGCCCAAAGTAGACAAACCAGAGCATGATTTACAAGCATCTGATCTAGAGCTCTCAAGAATTCCCATGGGAGAGTCCACCCCTGAAGGTGAGATCCACAATCTTCAGGAAACAGTCACCAGAGTCATTGGGAGGGTAGAGAAAGGGCAACAAACCATAGAGCAGTTGGAGGAACAGGCCCGATTCTTACAAGTTTCATCAAGTCCCTGCTATCCAAGGATAAAGTTTTGGATCCTACCCCACTGACTACCCTTCCACCACCTGTGATTCTCAGCCAAGATGAGGTACAGAGTATCAAAGATATACATAGGTATTCCATATACGGAAGGGCTATGGAGGCCATGGTGGATGACATGCTCATTGTGGGATTGAATTTCATTGGTGAAGCCTTCAAACTCAATGAGAAGGTGAATAATCTGCAACAAAAACTCTCCTCCACTATTGGGAACATAGATAAAGAGCTCAAGCTCTGGAGCAGTTGTATAGTAGACCTTCGCCTTATGGGGCAAGCTGATGAAAATATCTTAATGGAAAGTAAGGTCTTCGATGATGCCAAGGATAACTTGTCAAAATCATGGGTATACAGTGTAGAATGGAAAATCAAGGTTCTGGAGGAAGCTTTGGGAGAGTTAAGAAATAGCTGGCAGAAGGGTGAGGCCTTCAAGACTTTGGTTGTATCTGCCTTCAAAGATATACACTGCCATCTTCATGATGAGACTTCTGGTGTGCCCTTCTCTTTACAAGAAATCAAAGCTCAGTTCAGAGCTTTTGTTAAAAATAACTTGTTCAAAGAGGATTCTATCTCCAAAGAAAAGATGAAGGAAATCTGCTCTCTCCAGTCCACTATCGAAGAAGCAAGCAAGGATTATCATACGCACGTCGAATTTGAAAAAGAGATGGAGAAATGTCTTGAATTTTGGACTCGAGACACCGCCAACATGTTAGTTCCATGTGGCGAGAGACATAGCAGAAGCATTGAAAAGATTTAGACAATGGATCCTCAAATCGGTGGGTCTCTCCCAATCCACGAACACTTGTTTTCTTCTCGATTCTTCTATTTTCTTCCCTTCATCACGAATTTATTGTAATTATGTGGAGTATTGCGATTAGCAGCCCTTTAACTAAACATTAGTTAAAAGAAGTAGTTACCAAGAGTAACTAATTTGTAAACTATATAATGGCCTCTCCTCACCATTTTTAGAGGGGGAACTTGGCTTATTTATAAAAGTGTAAAGAAATCACAAAGAAATCAATACAGAAGGATTTCCATTCTTTGTCTATCCGATTCCTTTTTATTCGTACGTTGTCCATTAAATATTGTTAGATCATTTGTTTACATTATGCTGAGAAGCTTTGTATTCTTGTAGATGTTATTTATAGAACTGTGTGTCTATTCAAATTTCATCTTATTAACGTAAGTACAAATGATCTTATTCCAATCCACTGTAATCTTGCATGCATAAGGAATTATTCTGTCATCTATAATTCTAGATGGTGCCTTTCTGCTTATTTTCACATTTTCATTCCTCTATCCTTTTGTAATTGGTAATCTATTTAGGAAACACTTTTATGATATCCAAGTTCCATAGTGAAACCATGCTTTGTATATGTGTAAATAGGTTCATTTCTGAATAAGGGAACCTCTCCCATTAAAGAGGAGGGACTTCTTGTCCCCTGACTGTTGCTCTTCTTGAAGTTCCTTTTGACGACCAACAAGTCTTCATGAAATAAGAGTAATGATTAAAATAAGATGAAAGAATAGTTCAAAGAAAACAATCCTAATCTTTCTTATCAGTCTTCATATCTACATCTTCATCTTCCATCATCTGGGCCTGTATGGTGTTGAAAAATCAAGGTTTTCTGTTCAAAGCATCCCCACATTGGTCCATCCTTTGTTTTTATTCCCATGGATTTTATTGTAACTCTGTAATTCCTCTAATCTCATATCAATGGTGTCCATGATTTTTTTAACCCACCTCTTTTCTATCTTCATCTTATCCCGACTTCATTCAAAACCTTAACCTTGATTTTAGCCAAGTCTTTAATTACATGCTTTGGGACCCAATATCACATGAAATTTTCCAAACATCAAGTCCTTTGATTCTTTGTTTTGTGATTTTTATGGTGGTAGCCACTTTCTACAACATGTGGAGACCTCGTGTCACTTTGGGGCTTCTCCTTCTCTCTCAATTTTTGAATCTAATCTTGGGTGACACATGGATGCCTGTGAGATTTTCTTCCTTATCTGTACTTTTCACTCCACCTGAGCTACCTTGTTGCGCTTTAGCCACGTGGTCGATTCTTGCTTCATGAAGGCCCCGATTCTTTGTTACTTCTCCAAAATGCACCAAAGGGACATGTGGATACCTTCGTGTCCATTTCCATACTTAGGAAAATTGATTCTTGCAAAATATAAAAAGAACACCAAAAGGAAAAAGGGGACGAGGCATAAAAATGGTGGGCATCGAAGATCCTTTTGCACTTTGCACTTCATTAACTTATCATCAAAATTACAACATTGGCCTGATTCATGGTCAATTTTTCACAAGGAATTTTAGGGGCAACATGACTATTACATTCCTTGACCAAAAAGAGGATTCACGCCCTAAATATAAGGTTTTAATTCACATTCAATATGATTATGTCTTTTAAACATATGTTTTTACATGGGCACACCGGTTAGAAAATCCACAAACCATTCCTCGTCTCTTTTCTTCCAAAAAATACCACCTGCGATGAATAGAATATTTTTGAATGGAGCACAAATAATGGAATACATTTTGCCTATATTTAGAGTAAAATACTTTAATAATTAGGTCATTTCCGAACATTAAAGTGTTTTTCTCACATTATATGTTAAGGAATTTAAATACTACCCTAACGAACATCAACCTCTAAAGTTCTTTACTATGTATCAAAACGAGTAATTAAATTAATGGTTAGTGACCGCTAAGCTTTAATAGGACATCTATTGTATAATTCAACTAGTTACAATAATTCATATTTTTGGATCAAATCAATAGTAATAGAATTTTTCTAAAAGTATGAAAACAAATTATGATTCATTGAAGATACGATACCATTTTCACCTTTTGAAAGTATTACATATGAGCCGGAAAAGCTATGACATTATATAGATGACATGATAGGAATGTTAAAAAATACACACTTTAGTGGTAGATAGACTTCTATTCAGCATATAAAAGGACAACCTAGAATTTTTTTAAAGCCATTTTACACCTATTTAATGATAACCGTAGAGGACATTAAGATGTAATATTTGGTATTTCGAAGATATTTTATGGTAGCTTGGGATTTTTTGTTTTAGAAGACGGTGTGATTTATGTGTATATCGGTCATCTTGTAGTATTGAGGATTAGATTCATGTAACAAGACTAATGAACATATTTAACGGATAGTGGTTAGAAGATCTAATGCTTGGTATTTTGAGGAGATCATTTGACTAACAAATCACATTAATGGAGTTAGTGATAGCTCATCATTTTTGTTATATAAGACGATGTGAAATATATGTATATCGTACATACTTTATTCATTATGTCTAAATGTCTATAACTAATCTAAGTACAATATTTTAAGCATGGTGCTTGGTGGGAAATTTCAAAACAAGCTATCACAAGCAAACGGGAAGGATTATACCTTTCCTAAATGTAAGTATGTCCCTCTTCATAATAGTATTTTTTGGGAAAAAAGTGCTCTCTATAAGGTCATGGTGGGTTATACCTATTTGAGAAAATATTTGATTATTAACAATGTTTTTTGATTACCACTAAAACAAGGGTCTATTCTCTCTTACTCTTAATATAAGTTAGATTTACAATACTAATTGAAGAAATTTAGTCGAAATTGTTTGAACTTATGTTAACTTATTTATAGTGTCGATCTTCTTAGGCTACAAACAATTATTATTTGATACGTTATATCGATTAAGGGTAAAAATCACTAAGAATTTGAAAATAGTGATGAAATAACAAATCATGACCTAGCTTAGCATAAGTTAGGGTCTCACCATTTCATCTTGTCATTGTAATCATTATCGTACACTTTTGGCTTGCTAGTGATTTTCATTGATTATAATTCTATCATATTTGATAGAATATCCAAGGTGAAACAAGTGATACACTAAAAATCCTCGATATGGATTAAGCAATATGTATTGTCCATAAAATATATTGTTTATAACGTATGATTCACAACATTTTTATCGGAAAAAATGTTTACCTAATAATTAGTTTCATTACTTATCAAAAGTAATGGCACAACAATCGCTTAGTTTCAACAATTTCTTTTATTGAAAATTGTGACCTAGCTGAGTGACCACGAGGCTCCTACCATTATGGTCATTATAAACACTATCTGTATAAATTTGGATCGCTAGTGTTTTCATTTATTCTAATTATATCATGTTTGCTAGAATGTACCTAGTAGAGACAATAACTGTACTACATACCATATAGAGGTATCAAGCCTTACATAGTTCCCATAATGTATATTGTTTGAAACACATAATTCACAACAAATATTATGTGAGAAAATGCGTAGTAACGCTAAGAACATTTTCCTTATTAAAAGTAACAACATAGTGGATGTTAGGATCAACAATTTAATAATTTGAAAATAACGATAAAATAAAAGATCATGCTCTAGTTTAGTGGTTGCTAGGCTCCCACCATTACTACCAGTCATTATAAATACCATATGTATATAGCTTTGGGTCGCTACTATGTTTTCATGGATTATGTAGTACTCACAAGATGTATTATTTGTAACATATAATTCACATATGTTCATACGAGAGAAAATGATTAGCGACCGCTAAGATTTTGTACGTATTGAATGGAACACCATAATGACCACTAGGATCAATTTTTTTTATTTCAACACTATGTGCATGGCTTTTGAATGATAGTGTTATCCATTTATTTTAATTATACTATATTTGATAGGTTATGTGTGGCGGAGAGAAAGTTTTGCATTACATACCCTCTAAATGGATCGAGACATATTATGTGTTTCCATAGACTCAAAAGTTTCTTATTTTTGAAAATAGCCATAAAATAACAACCCATGGTATAGCTTAGTGGCTGCTAGGCTCCTACCTTTACCTCTTATCAATATAAACACTATCTTTATAGTTTTGGATTGCTAACCTTAATATGTAGTTCCCATAAGATACATGGTTTTAAACTCATATTTTACATCGTTTACTATCAAAGAAAATGCTTAGCGACCACTAAGATCCTTTACTTATTAACAGAAATGACATATCCTACCCTAGTTTCAAAAAAATTATTTTGAAAATAGCCATAAAATAACAAATCATGGTATAGCTTAGCAACCGCTGTCTTCTAGGCTCCTACCTTTACCTCTTCTCATTTTAAACACTATATGTAAAGTTGTGGATCACTAGGCTTAGTATGTAGTTTCCATAAGATACATGGTTTTCAAGACATATTTCACATCATTTCTTAACAAATAAAATGCTTAGCACCCACTATGCTCCTTAACTTATTGACATAAACGACATATCAGAGCCTAGGCTCAAATGTTTCTTATTTTGAAAATAGCCATACAATAACACTATCTATATAGTCTTGGATCACTAGCCTTATTATGTATCCCAAATAGCTTGTTTGAACTTGCCACATGGCACATTTTAATTAGATAATTAATTTAAATTAGGGAACACTATATCTAACATTGTAGAAATCAATTTTGATAAAGAATGGAATGTAAATGTCTGTATATTATTCTAATAAACTTCAAAACTATGTTTAGGATTTATTTCTTCTATTTTCTTATAATATATATTTTTTGCTATGCTTGTTTTAATATATGTTGTATAATATATTTGTTATTATGTTTATATTATTATAGGCTATAGAAAATGAAAAATGTTTAGTTTTTAATTTTTAAACCATGGAAAAATAAAATAGGGAAATTTGAATTCCCTGCATTTTTGATATTTAAAATTTCAATAGCCCGCCCTTTTGCTTTTAGAGGGGGAAAGTGAAAATTTCAAATTTTCGTATCCCGCTCTTTTTCTATTTTTGAAATTTATTTCATGGAATGTGCTAAAAATTATTAAATACCTTAGAGAAATATTGAGTAGGGTTTCTTATTTTTTGATCAATCAGAAAAGCATGTCTTCAAAATAAAAAAATACGTGTTGGACATAGATTGCAGGGATGAGTGTTCGAATCCTGATTTTATTTTGCATGTGATTATAATTTTGTTTACAGAGAAGGACCTAAAAATAAGCATAAAAAGGATGTATACAAAGTACACACACGAAGGAGGATAGCAACAGAGGTTGTGAAAATAATCATGCGATTGTTTGATTAAGGTAGCAGATGGAGGTTTCACAGATAACATAAAGCACGAAATAATCCCAGATATTACTAAACCAGGTATTTATAGTAAAGGTGTACCTTTTTTATTGTGGGATCTATTAGTTTCTTTGTATTCTATTGGTTCTTTTGTTTTGTATGGCACTCAATCGTGATCTGCATAAGCCCTGCTTTGTCCTACTTAATCATGCTCCACAATCAAGCCTTGCTTTCTAGTTTATTTTGATCTCCATGCCAAACTGCCTTGTTCTTCATGAAAACTCACTTTTTTTTGCATTAACGAAAGAAATTTTAATCACTTTTCTACTCTAGTATTTATCTTTGTTTAATGCTTTCCCATTTCTTCCATTCTATGTCTCTCTTTGGCTATTTTTGTTTTGAATTTTTGTTCTCATTCCTGCAATTGTTTTTAGGGTAATGATAGCTTGACACATCACCTTATTTTAAATTTTATTTTGGTTAGTAGAACCAAAAATATTTTAATGTTGTTCATTAAGATGATGCAAATAAATGTCGCTAATTAATGCATATTACATTTTTTACATGGTTTCCGCTTAGATATTTTAGAAAAATATATGTGGTTAAAAAACTAATTCAAAACAATAAAACTATATTAAGAATTCAATTGTATGATAATTATTTCCAATTTTATATGTGTTTCCATATAGAATTAACCAAATGTAATGTCTTCATCATTTTTATGTTATGTGCATTGGAAGTTAAACACATTATATATGCAATAATATTATTAAATCTAATTTTAATCACTATGCATTTTATAATCAATATATTCTTCCTTTTGAGCCCGCTAATCTACTACATATCCATATTACAAGCTTCCTTATTTATAGGGAATAACCTCCCTAAAATACGGAAGTGGTTATAACAACACACCAACCTACGAGACCACAATTTGGGGTCCGATGGAGAACACGTGCGATGGAGAAAGAGGTAGAGGTGCTGTCGGCACAAGAATTTCTATAGTTTTGGCTGCAGAATGTCTACATACTAAGCCAAGAATTGCTGAGGAGAGGCTGCCCTCTGGCCAAAATCAGACGGTTGTAAATCTACAAACTAAAAAAGTGGATTTTTGGGATCCACACCTTTGGCCTGGAATAATATTCTTCAAAGCCCTATTTCAAAAGTGGGTCCGCATTCTCCTGAAAGAGGTTAGTTCACGTGGGAAAAGGACAGTGAAGGTGCCACCTGCCTGATGGTCCCAGATGGTTGCGTGGATAGGGCCTTGAGCAAAGTGAATCTCTCCCTTGTTGGTAAGTTTCTTGGCCCTAGACCTAATATTGATTTTATTAGAAAATGGGCTATGAGAAAGTGGATGCCTAAAGGGGATCTGAGTATTACCATCATGCCACGGGTTTTTTTCTAGAAAAATTTAATCAAGCAGGCTGATTTGGAATTAGTGCTTCTGGGAGGACCATGGTGGCTGGGTAATATGGGCCTCTTTTTGAAAAAATGGTATCCTGGATTTGACCCTAACACTGAAAATATAAACACCATTCCAATCTGGTGTAGGCTTCCTGGGCTACCGTTGCATTTTTGGGATGATGAAATTCTGCTAAACATTGCTAAGTCCTTAGGTGCTCCGATCGGGCTGGATGGGCCCACGAGAAACAGATCCAAACTTGCCTTTGCTCGATTCTGCATTTCTTCCGAAATGGAGAAAGAATTACTGGAGCACATCATCTTGAAATCTAGGTATGGGGTGTGGATTCAAAAAATTGAATTTGAAACCTTTCATTTAAGGTGTAAGCTTTGTCATCGCATAGGACACTCCACCAAAAATTGTCCCAGAAAGGAGATCCCTACAGTGGAAGCTGAACAACCTATGGATGGCTTAGCTTTGGGTAAGGAGCGCAGGGTGCTTGACACTGATAGCCGGAAAGAAGACAAAGCCCCTATCAGACTGAGTTGGACTACAATAATAAGGGAAGAAAAAGGGGTTTTAGAACTCAAATAAGGAAGCATTTGGTCTGGCGTCCTAAAACCCCAGGGGCAGCTTTGCTTGCAGCACCTAGCAAAGAGGACTTGGAAAATCCTATAAAGGTGTCCATGGTGGTGGATGAGCAAGAAGGAGCTGTAAAGATTAATATCATCCCTAATGATCAATATCAGACTTTGAGTAATAAGGAAGCTGAGAAGGATAAACCTTTAACCCCAGAGGCAGCTTTACTTGCAGCACCTAGCAAAGAAGACTTGGAAAATCCTGTAAAGGTGTCCATGGTGGTGGATGAGCAAGAAGGAGCTGTAAAAATTAATATCATCCCTAATGATCAATATCAGTCCTTGAGCAATAAGGAAGATGAACCTCTGTGCATCATTAAGGAAATATTGAACATGGATAACATGGATTTTAAAGAATCTTTGCTGATAAACACTCCTAGGGGTGAAGATAGAGTATCTACAGATATAATTCCTTGCCTTAGCAACAAGTCAGTGGTTTGACCGACTTGCTACAACGATCAGAATAACTGATCCACATTCAATTGGTAGGAATCAGAAGGAGCATGAAGAGAGAGAAGTAACACCTGTCAAAGAAGATGAGGAACTAAATTCTAGATTCACAAAGGTCATTTCAAAAAAGAAAAAGAGAATGAAAGGATTTGAAATGATCCTAGAATCACTTTACAGTGATAAGAAAAAGAAAAAGGACAATTGGGATACCTCAACATCCAGAACTACTAGATCTTCTGCAAGAAGACTAGTAGATTTTAGAGGTGGTTCTAAAGAGGAGGCCCTCAAAAAGACTCTTAGATCTAAGAGAGCGAGAGAGAGACATTGCAGATGGCGTTCAACATCAATTGAACCATCAGGAAATCCCAAATCCCAATCCCTCCAAATGAAGATTATTTCATGGAACATTTGATGTCTAAATGGAAACTCCAAGCAGAGAATCATCAAGGAGTTACGTGTTTCTAGTAGTCCTAGTATTATGATTTTGCATGAAACTAAGATGAAAGCTATGATCCTGGAAGCTAATAAAAAGAGTTTTTGGGAAAACTTTGATATGGTAGCGGTAGACTCTCAGGGAGCCTCTGGTGGTCTAGCTACTCTTTGGGATAAAAGGCACTGTTGGTATGGTTCTTAATGCTAGCACTAATCATCTTGCTATCAATTTTCTTGCTATTGAGAACAAGGGTGAATGGATCCTTTCTAACATCTATGCCCCTAATACGGTTAGTGGGAGACGTAAACTTTGGAATGATCTTAAGATCTTTAGAAACCAATATAGTACTGCTAATTGGCTTATTATGGGAGATTTTAACTCTCCTCTAAACCCAGGTGAAAAATATGGAGGAATCTCCAGCTTTTCTATAGGTATGGAGGATTTTGCTGATTTTATTGCTGAACTTAATCTCTTGGATGTGGATCTTCATGGTAATAAATACACTTGGAATAATAGAAGGTTGGGAAAAGATCTTATCCAGGTTAGATTGGATAGAGCCCTGATTTCTGCTAGCTAGATTCTCAGTCAAGACTTCCACCTCTCTTCCTTTCCTAGAATTGGATCGGACCACAATCCGATTGCTTTAAATCTTCTCAATTGGACTAAACCCATCAGAAGCTCATTCAAATTTGAAAAGATGTGGATGGAGCATGAAAGCATCTACAAAAAAGTTAAATAATGGTGGGGTTGGAATGGGGAAGGCACTGCTCAATTTAGATTGATTCAAAAGCTCAAAAACGTTAAAAAGCAAGTTAAAATCTAGAATAAAAGTATTTTTGGCAATGTGTTTGATAATAAAAAGAAGTTAAAACAAAAGCTCCAAGATTTGGAAATCAAAATGGATACAAAGGGGAGATCCGTTGAAGACCAAACTAATGAAAAGAGTATTCTTTCAGAGTTACATACGATTTGCAGCAGAGAAGAATATTTTTGGAGACTTAAGTCCAGAGCCATCTGGCTTAAAGAAGGAGATAGGAATACAAAGTTTTTTCATATGACCACTTTGAAGCACAGAGCTTGTAATAGGATCATGGAAGTAGCTAAAAGTAATGGAAATATTATAAAATATCCCAGTAGCATTAAGGAAGAAGCCCTAAATTTCTATAAAAATCTTCTTAATGAGAGGAATATCATCAATGTTGAGGCTAATGCTTTTATGCTGGAGGCTATTCCCCAAGATAAAATAGAGGAGCAGAGATTTAAAAATATCACTAAAGTTGTCACGCTTGAAGAGCTGCAAAAAGTGTGTTTACTTTAGAAGGTGATAAGGCTCCAGGCCCGGATGGTTTCTCCATTAATTTTTTCCAGAAATTTTGGGAAATTTGTTCAGATGATCTTCTCAGAGTGGTGAATGAATTCTACAGAACTGGAAATCTTTTGAAAGAGCTAAATAACACCCACATTGTGTTGGCCCCAAAAAAATGGATGCTAAAGACTTCAAAGACTTTAGACCCATCAGCCTAGTGAATGCTATATATAGAATTTTTACCAAAATTATTGCTACCAGGCTTCAACTCATTATGGATGATCTAATTTCTAGGCAGCAGAGTGGATTCATCAAAGGCAGGATTATCCAAGATGGAGTGATTATGGTCCATGAGACCATACATTCTATGGAGAATAATAAAAAAGCAAATATGGTGCTTAAGCTTGATATGAATAAAGCCTTTGACAAGGTTTCTTGGGTCTTTCTTGATAAAGTCTTAACTAAATTTGGTTTTCGGACAAATTCAGAAAAATTATTAAGGCTTGTATCTCTATGGCTAGATTCTCAGTGGTGGTTAATGGTGAGCCAGTGGGTTTTTTCACTAGCAGAAGAGGGCTAAGGCAAGGGGACCCCATCTCCCCCCTGCTCTTCATTCTTATGGCTGACAGTCTTAGTAGAACAATTGGTAAAGTTGTCAATGATGGCCTTTTGAAAGGCTCAAAGCCCACTTCCATCAGCCAAGTTGTTTCCCATCAGCAATTCACGGATGATACAATCCTCCTTCTATTGGCTTCCATCATTGAAGCTAAGGCTACCAAGGCTATTCTGCAGCTCTACGAATCCACTTGGGACAAGAGATCAATTATGATAAAAGCTCCATTTTCTTCTTCAACACTCCTGAAGAAAGACAACTTAAAATTGCTAAAATACTGGGCTGTAAAATAAGTGAGCTTCCAGCCACTTACTTGGGCCTTCCTCTCGGCACAAAAAAAGTCTCTAACAAGGTGTGGGGTGATTTATTGGAGAGATTTCAAAAAAATGGCTGGTTGGAAAGGAGCCATTTTATCTAGTGTTGGTAAGTGCCTACTCATAAAAAGTACTCTTCAAAATCTACCCATTTATATCATGTCTCTATAAGATCCCCTCTTCCTTCAAAGAAAAGTTTGAGAGGATTCAGAAAAAATTCTTATGGCAGGGCATGGAGGAGAAGTTTAAATTTCACTTAGTTGCTTGGGATAAGGTTTGTACTCTGAAGTTTATGGGAGGACTAGGTATAAAAAATATCGAGAAAATGAATGAGGATCTCATTGTGAAAATGGGCTGGAGAATGCTTTCAAAGAAATAACCCTGGATAGAGTTAATTAAGGCTAAATACCTAAATCAACAAGTTGTCTTTTCTTTTCTGCAGGATGAGCACCTCCCCTTTGGTTCCATTTTTTGGAACAATCTAGTAAAGAGCAGAAATTTCATTAAGCAGGGCAGTAAATGGAAAGTGGGTGATGGTAGTGATATAAATTTCTGGGATGATAACTGGTTTAATGGCTAGTCTTATGGATAGATTTGGGATGGTCAAGGATAGTCTTATAAACAAGTATGGCACTAAAATCAAGGATTATATCGAAGGAAATGGCAACAGAAAGAAATGGAAAAAACTTTCTGTGGAGAGAGATGATCTGATCCAAAATATTTCCTCCCTTCAAGATCAGTTGGATCTTATTCCCTTAAGTCAGCTGGATACTAAGGATGAATTGGTCTGGAATAACTCTATTGATGGGGATTACTCTGTCAAAATTGGTTATAATACTTTCTTCGATAGTAGTCAAGCTGAGTTCAATTGGAGTAGGATTTGGATGACTGAGTTAACTCCTAAAATTAATTTCTTCCTTTGGCTGGCTCTCAGAGGTAGGATTCTTACCACTGATAACCTGATGAGAAAAGGTTTCATAATGCCTAATAGATGTCATCTTTGTAAAAAATATTCTGAGGATATCAGTCATCTGTTTATACATTGTGATTATGCTACCAGAATATGGAGTTTTTCCCTCTCTAAATTTGAAGCTTTCTAGGTGGTGCCGAAGGATTTCAATCAGCTATGGACTCAATGGATCCCACCTATAACCATTGTGTTTTCAGAAGGATCTGGAAGTTGGTTATTCCTCATATTATTTGGAGGATATGGAAAGATAGAAATGATATTATCTTTAGAAATAAAAACCAAAACTACAAGCTCAGTATTGGTAAAATTTCTAATGATATCAAAGAGAATATGGCTAGATTTAAACCCCCCAAGAACAAGAGTTATCCAGAAAATGAAGAGCATATTTTATCCCACTGGCAGATTGGAGTTGTCAATAGCCGCAGTAATTCTGGTAATAGTATTGATAGATCTTTGATTCATTGGCATCCTCCTGATTTTAATTGGTATAAGTTGAACTTTGATGGGGCTTCTAAGGGTAACCCTAGGATTGCGGCAGGGGGAGGAGTGATCTGGGATCATAAAGGTAGTTTGATTGCTGCGTATGCTGGAAAAATGGGAATTCAAACCAACCATTTCGCGAAGCATTATCTGCTTTATGGGGCCTGAGAATTTCTCAGACTCATAATATCCAAAACCTCATTATTGAAGGGGACTCGCTTAATATCATTAATCATCTTAATCAGTGTTCACCTCCAAGTTGGAACATCAAGGATTTTATCTTGGAATCCATAAGTATTGGCCAAACCTTCAATAACATTCGGATCATGCATACTTACCGGGAGGGTAACAAGGTGGCAGATGCATTGGCTAATTATGGCATTAATGTTAACCATATTGTTTGGGATAATAACAACATTCCTAAATAGCTTCAAAATAGCATTCAAGTGGATATCTATGTTCATGCAAATTCATGATTTGAGATATGAGCATTGGGAGTGGATTTGTATTATTAAAACTCCCACACGTGCTGACTTTAAAACAACAATTATACATATCTTGGTGGACAAGCAAAATTGTATGAAGCATAATGGGAAATTCAAGTGGATTTATATGGAAATGAAAGTCACACATGCGGGCAATATTGGGCTCTTAATAACTTGTACACAAGGCTTTACGGATTCCCAAGATAGAAATAAAGATAATGATGATCTGGAGTGGGCTAGCAAAAGGACTGTAGCTCTCACATGTGGAATTTCACAGGGTCAACAGTAGTCACTCGGTATTCGTGGGAAAAAAACGGCATTATTCTAATCGGATTCTTTTGCGTGGATAATAATAGTGAAAACTATTATTAGCACTCTAAAGGATTCTGAAATTTCTATTGGCAAGCAATTAAACATGGTGAGAATGGGGGGACCCCCTTGCCAGATTGAGCCCAGCGTGGATCCGGATTGGAAGGAGAATGTAGAACTTTGGAATCTCCTGGGCGGCATCACCAACTTTATGGAGAAGATTCAGGGCCACGACCAGAGTATTTCGGTGTGATTTGCGAAGGATTGGAAGGATCACACTGTGGATTACGATGGACAAAATATTCCTATCAATGAGGAGTTAATTGCTGAAGTGACTGGCCTGGGCATGGAGGGGTACCATTTTTTCAATAAAAGGGTGGATAGAGAAGCTGAGGAGAGGAAATTTGTTGAGGGAACTGAGAAGTTGGTCTTTGTCAATGTAGGCCTACAAGTTAGTTCGATCCCTTCGCCCTTTGATGAGGTTACCCGAATGATGGTGCATTTCATTTCTTTAGAGGGGAGGTTCGTCACTGTGCCCGCTAAACATCTTGTTTTCCTCAACCACTTCCGTAGGAGTCACACGGTATGTTTCCCCCACTATCTGCTAAACTCTCTTGAGCACTCCATTTTGGAGTTTCAAAAGCATGCTCATGTTGTTCCTTTGCACCAGGGACTCATCTTTTTGCTGCATAAACTGTGTCTTCTTCGTTCTCCCGGTTTCCCTTCCTCCCATGGATTTTGTTCCTCCTCTCTCGAGTGCCGCTATCGCTAGCCCCTCTCTCTACCTTATGTCCTAATGAACATGTTTGTCACCCCTTTTCAGGGATTCTTGGCTCCATCTTCCATTCCCCTCACCTCTGCTCCCAACCCCTATGCCTCCACTTCGGCCAGACCAGTTACCAGATCCTCTAGAAGGCTGAAACTTGATACCCCTGTTGTGGGGAAGGATCCTCAAGAGATTGAAATTTCCCATAACCTCCTGCATATTAGTAGTGCTAGTTCTCAGGAAGCACATGTTGAGAGCTCCACAAAAAGGTTGGAAGCCTTAGAAGCTGATATGAAGTTGTTGAAGGAAGAGGTTAAAAACTTGGCTAAGCAAAAAGGAAAGAGAAAGAAGGAGGAGGAGGTGGCTATGGATAATACCTAGTTGAAGAATAACAAGAATGAACTCCTTGACTCCCATTTAGGAAAGCAAGACTCTCCATGATTATAATATGGCCATTTTTAATGCTAATTGAAGAGTTTATTGAACAACATGTTCGAAGTTTCTCCAATCTCGGTGGAGTTAGTGAAACCCTTTGGGGGTCGATAAGGAAACAAGCGGACCATTGAACATCTGGATATTATTGATTCTACCCAAAGCACATTGGCTATGTTCACCTCTTGGAAAAATATCAAATCCAACATTGACACGAGCCAAGAAGTAATTGTGGGTGCTTTTACCACTTCTTTGTAATTATTGCTATTTTTTTACAATGTTGTCTTTTTGTTGCTTTTTTCGTAGTGCTTGTGTTGTTTTTGTTTGATAGGTAGTTGCTCTTGGACTACTATGGTTTTCATTGTCACATTTGGATCTTGATCTTTTTGTTCGATTCTCATTCCTATTTTGGTAACATATAATTCCTCAATTTTTGTTCAGAAAGGTATAGTCCCTTTCTAAAAATATGGTTTCAATAGTAAAAAAAATCTATGCCAAAAATTAACATAGCTTTGAGTCTTATTTTATATAATTGGATGTTTTAAAAAATATTTGACTAGAAACCCCAATTCTATTTTTAATTACATATAGGATTCTACACGTATATTTATATATCCATTATATAGTGTTTTTCATCGGATTTATTTGTTATCGTTTGTATCTTTTCAATATGATTTTTGTTCTATGAATAAATTCTAACATAGGAAAATTTTCTACCTAGCATTCGCTATAAGGCTATAGTTCTAATTTGGAAAAATCATTCATTTTTGGGCCCCTAATGGATCAATTTTTTTATGTAGGCAACATGGTGTTTTTGGTCTAGTGATCACTTTTGTTCAAAAGTATTGACTTTATATTCACAAAGATAAACAATTTTGATTTATGAAACAAATTCATTATAACATGATATATTTACCTTTAAGTTTTATTTAACCCGATAAGATACTACTAGTACATTATAAATATGTAAAAAATTGTTTTATAGATTTGGGTCACTATTGTGATTTTCCATATTTTTCATAAATGTAAAATAATTCTGCCAAAATATTGTAAGAAGTAGATAAAACTATACATATACCCATATAACATATTAAAGATATGATTTTACACATATATTTATGTATCCATTATATAAACACCAGATTTATTTTTATCTTTTATACACTTTCAATATGATTTCTCCTATATGAATACACTCTACATGAAAAGATTTGCATGCAGTAGCACCCACTAGGCTATAGATATTATTTAGAGAAACCATTTATTTAGTTTTAGCAATCAATTTTGTTGACATATGTGTTTGTATCTTGTTATCTATTCAAATATTAAGAATTTAGATTTATGACATAGCCATTAACAACATGATATATTTACCTTTAGGAATAATGTAGCGTGCCGTTGGGATGCAACAAGTAGTTCGATTTGTATTTAAAAACTTATAGTATAAATTTTGGATCATTAGTCCAAGTTTCGTTTCTTGTCCTAAACGAAAAATATTTTGCCAAAATCTCATAATAAATATAGAATTCTAGATGTATAGTTGTGTAACACATGAAAAAGGATTCAAACGTACAACTTCATTAAACATGATATATTTTCCTTTAAGGATAGGTTAGTCATAAAATAAATGAAATTCTATACGTATACTATTATATAAATTCCAGATTTATTTTTTACTGTTTATATAAAATCCTTTTTGAATAACATCTACATGAAAAATGTTACCTAATCTACATGGTTGCTAGGCTATAATTCTTGTTTGGATGCAATCTTCGTTTACCTTTGCGGACTCAAGGATAAGTGGATTTTGTTATAGGAAACACACTTTTTTGGGTCAAGTGATTGCTTTGTTATTTGTCTCGTGTTAAATATGCAAATACTAAAAATTAAATTCATAACACAACTACATTATAAAAATAATATATTTACTTTTAAGAATAGCTTAGCGTCGGTAGGCTTCATCGAGTATACCGCATTATTATCTAAAAACATGGTTGTAAATATTTGTTGTCTGTCATCCACTAGGTTAGCCCAAGATATAACATTAATACCTTACAATTGGTTGGATTAAACAAATTAAATTAAAATAGTTTGAGCTAAAACATTTCTTATGTGAACACAGCTATAATATTTTGAACTTAGTGGGCACAATCTTATAATCTATCCTTATTATTACTAAATTATATTTTGAGCTTAGCGTATGCACATTTTATGACCAACATAATATTTGGATCGTAGAAGTCTCTAGGTTTCATTTAAAGAAAGTAAGATATTATAAGCTTAGCGGAGGGTAGGTTATGCCAAAATATAATAGTACGATCTTAGTGAATACTATTATTAAGAGCTTCAAAACTATATCGTTAGGTTATGCTTTTGACATATCATTTGGGTATTCAATTTTCTAGGTTATGTATCGTAAATATGATATGTATAAAAAAGAATATGCAAACAAGATGCGTTTGAATTATTTGAATTTAACGTATGATTTTAAGATTTTAAATTAAGATATTTTGAGCTTAGTTCCTCACATTTTAGAGTATTTACCACATATTTCGTTGGAACCTACCAGTGGTTAGGATTTAATATACTAAATTAAGGTATTAATTTTAGCATCCACTAGGTTATTTTGCAACATATTATTTGGGTATTCAATTTTCTAGGTTATGTATGAAAACATTATATATATTTTGAGACAATTATGCAAATAAGATGTGTTTAAATTAGTTAAATTTATAGTATGATTTTAAGATTTTAAATTAAGATATTTCAAGCTTAGTGCCCATTTAGGTTATCTTTACCACATACTTGTTGGAACCAAAGCGGTGGTTAGGATTTAATAAACTAAATTAAGGTATTAAGAGCTTAGCGGCCACTAGGTTATGCAACAACATATTATTTGGGTATTCAATTGTTTGGTTATATATCATAAAGAAGATGCAAACAAGATGTGTTTAAATTAGTTGAATTTATCATATGATTTTAAGATTTTAAATTAATATATTTCAAGCTTAGCACCGCTAGGTTATGTTACCACATAATCATTGGAACCTAGTAGTAGTTAGGATTTAATAAACTAAATTAAGGTATTAAGAGCTTAATGGACCTCTAGGTTATGCCACAACATAGTATTTAGGTATTCAATTCACTAATATTATGTATCGTAAAAAATACATATATATATATATATATATATATATATATATATATATATATATATATATATATATATATATTAGTTGAATTCATTCTATGATTTTAAGATTTGAAACTAGGATATTTTGATGATAAGTCTTCAAAAAAGTACATGAGGAACCATTCCATGATAAGTCTTCCAACAATGGACTCCCATGATGATTACAAGCAACTTATCATACTAAATATATGCCAAAATATGGGGAAGAGCTGTAATCATCTTCACTTCACCCACAAATACTTCATATATCTATACACTTCGCTATACATAGAAGCCATTCTAGCCCTTAATCAAAAATAAAGATAAATGCATCCAGGAAAGATTAGGAAGTTTGGCCTCTTGGCTCCACCTCATCAATGATCTTGACATTTGCTTCCCCTTTACTTTAATCAGAGGAGGATGAAGAATCGAAAAACCATTCTATAATTTTCACTTCAACCAATAGGGAGTTCTATACCATGATTTTCCCCAACTTATTATAGAGCATGCACAATCACTGTATCCCCATGTCAAGGCATAAACATGATACTGAAGGTTGACTAGAAGCTCTTCTAATTTATCATTCTCCTTATGCAAGATAAACTACCCCAAAGAGTTAGACGATATGTTTTTCACACTCAACCCTTGTGCCATGTCAAAAATGTTCCTTCACCCTTTGGACTGATTCAGGTCAAGAATTATCTTGTGAATGCTTTCATTAATATCACCATCATATTCTTCTTCAAATCACTCCATGACCGACCATACCTTCTCGAGCCAATTCCGCATAGTTGCATTCAAAATTTTCCTATCTATCCAAGAAGTACATGACTCACCAATGTCCTTTCCTGTCATAGCTCTCTGCCTCTTCTGCTAGGACCACACTCCATGCTACCTAAGAAACCACCAACACCCCTATCACCATCTTAGAGAGATAGGAAGCACAACGACCAAAAATAAAAAGAGGAAAGCGGTAGTGAAATGTCCAGCCGGCCCAGAGATATAAAGCCACCAATGTACAACACACAAAAGGAGGTAAGTGTGATGGTACCGAAGATCATTGATTAGATGTCATAATCATAAATATCATCCTTTATATTAAAACTCCTAAATTTCCAATGCCATCTTACATCTCACATGTGTATAACCCTTAATTAATTTTGTCTATCATACGAATGAAATCTATCGATGTCATAAATTACCATTAAAGTTGTAGATGCCATATCCTCTTGTCGCCCCAAAAAGGTTACCCCTTAAAATAATCTAACATTTTTATTAAAATATTATAAGTCACATTTTGACAAATTAAAGTAAGTTTTTTTGAGCTTATCGACTTCTAAGTTAATCAACCACGTTAACTTTGGAGAAATGTATAGAAATCAAGATCTGTATAAATTAGTCGAATTTATTATATGATTTTAATATTTCAAATTAAGATATTTTGAGCATAGTGCCACTAGTTTATGCCACCCAAAAATATTTGTAGCCTATTGGTGGTTAGGATTTAATAAATTAAATTAATATATTTTCAACTTAGCGGCCACTAGGTTATGCCACAACATAATATTTAGATCTTAGCAGTCTCTAGGTTTCAAAAAAAGAAAGTAAGAACTTAAGAATATAATATTTTGAGCTAAAAAATCAATAGTATTTAACAAACAAAAGAAAGACATTGACTTTGGAGATCTTTATAGCAATCAAAACCAATTTAAATTAGTTGAATTGTTTATTTGGATTTAAGATTTGGAATTAATATATTTCAAGCTTAGCGCTTGCTAGGTTATGCCACCACCTAATTATTAGAGTAGGTATTTACCTTAGCTCATGTTCACCTAGGTACTTTATTTACCTTTATTGTATTTATCCTCACCCACTTATGTGTGTGGATATTTATTTTTATTTATTTAGATATTAGGAGATATTATCTTTAGGTATAGGTCTTTCCTTGACCTATGGTATTGACTAGTTCTTTCCTAGATCTATGGTATTGACTAGATCCTTGATGTCTAGTTCTCTCATAAATCTATGGACTTGAATAGTTCTTTGATGACTAGTTCTTTCCATGATTTATGGCTTGATCTACGACCTTGATTGGTTCTTAGATTGTTATTCCTTGCCTATATAAGCAAGTCTCATTCTCATTGTATTTCATTGAGTTCCATAATAATATATGATATTGCTGCTCATTTGTTTGCAAAGGTTTATGTAAAGTTATTTTGGTGAATTACTTTCATCTTATTGATTGTGATGTTTGATTAACATCTGTGTTCTTGGCTTGGCATGATCTGGTTATCGTTCCTTTTAATAATATTTGGAGACTACCATGCTTTAATACTTTGAGCTTAGAATGGAGCCTATACCACAACATATTATTTGGAGATTAGGAGGGTTCATTAATTCATAGTTACGATATTTTACAGTAGTTAAAAAATTACAAGAAGATATTTTGAACTTATCTGACGCTAGTTTAAATGACATAATAAATGGAGGTTATGGTCGATAGGATTAAACAAATTAAATTAACATATTTTGAACTAAGCGGAGACTAGGTACTTCCATAATATATTATTTCGAGCTTAGTGGTTGCTATCATTTAACATGTTACTGAATGATATTTTGATCTTAGTGTCCACTAGATTATGACACAACATAATATTTTGTACTTAGTACTCACTAGGTTTAAAAAAATAAATAAGATATTATTAGCTTGGATGTCGATGGGTTACGCCAAAACATAATATTTGGATCTTAATGGTGACTGGGATTTAGCAAATTTGAATCAACATAGTTTGAGCTTAGCGAATGCTAGGTACTTAAACAATATATTATTTTGAGCTCAAAAGATAGTAGCAGTTAACAAACAAGGGAAAGATATTTTGATCTTTGTGGCCGCTAGGTTTTTCCACAACATGTTATTTGGTGATTTCATCACTAGGGTTTAATAATTCATAATTAAGATATTTTACAACATCTAACAAATTAGAGGTAGATATTCATAACTTTTCTGGTGTTAAACCCACAATATAATATTCAAGATTAGTTTTTCTAGCACCTAACTAATAAGAGAATTATATTTTTATATTAGACAATGGTATGTTATGCCACACCATAAATTTTTGGAGCTTGGTGGTCACTAGGTTTTATCAAAATAAAGTAGGATATTGTGATCTAAGAAGCCACTAGGTTATACCAAGACATAAAATTTGGAGCATAGTGATCTTAAGGATGTAAGAAAACACATTAAGATATTAGAGCTTAGTCATGACTACTGATATGCCAAAACATAAAACTATTTGGAATTAGAGTAAAAGTGGGTTTTCCCAAATGACCTACATACTTGCACAAAAAATCCCTCACGGCTAGATATTACAATGAAACAAGAAGAGAAAAATCATGTATGTAGAAAAAACAAAAAACAAAAATACCCAAACCAGACAAAGCCAAATTACATTTTATGGATATTAATGAGAGTAGTTACTTCATCCTTAACATCGGTAGTAGGGCTTCCTTGAACCAACACATCCACTAACTTAATGTTTTCTAGGAAGTCTTCATTGATTTTCATCCGGTCATGTCCATGTGACTTTTCCATTCCTTGATAGCAGATACTGAGTGTAACATAATCTTCAATGGCCTCGTGTGGATCAGGAGAGATCTTCTCTAAATTTTTCTTTTGTTACGAAGTTAAATGGGGAGCCCATTTTCTTTGACAGAGGATAATTAGGGTAAACCAAAGAGAGATCCCAAAACACATTTGGAATTTCCAATTCCATTCTAAATTCCATGTAAAAATGAAGGGGTAGCCACACATGTTTCGTGATTAGGTGATTTGAGTTAGTTGTAGCCATTAAAATGTTTGGGGAGATGAGAGGAGAAACTAGAGAAGCATCGGCAAGAGGTGGAGAGGAAGTAGATGTCGGGTCTAAAAGTGGTTAGAGACATTAGGAGAGTGCTCTAATGGGTTTGAATGGTTAAGATCTGCTAGAGAAGATGACGGAGACCCAAGAGCGAAAGAATGGGGGAAGACCACTAGAATGCTCTAGCTAATGATCATGATGTCTGAATTGGATTTGGAAGGGAGACGAAGGTGGTGGTAACACTTCTTGAAATAGGGAGATGGTTTGTGAAAGAGGAGGGTGAACACAATGTTTCTTTCTTGGTTTAGATAGGAAGAATGATATTTATTTTTGGGAAGCTTCATTTTAAAGAGAAAATACAAAAGGTCTTGGTGTAGGAAAGGACCTTCATCTTCTCTAACCATTTTAAGGGACCTCTTAAGTGATTGAAATAAAAAATCCAAAAATTTTACCTTCTAATCATGTTGAAGATGCATTAAGAAGAAAAATTGAGGTTCATATATCACTTTGTAGCATCAATCCAACGTTAAGTACCCCCTCAATTTCTCAGCAACTCTATCCGAAGGTTTTGGAAGCGAGTCTCATTCATAGCCTGAGTGATACATTGTTGGATTTTCACTAGGATACATGAACTCATCCATATCCTCCTAAAGCGAGTGTTTAAAATAAATATTTCCCTCCATGGGGAGTCCCATCATAGCTTCTGCAATGAACTCTGTCAAAATAAAAAATATTGTCTTCCCACTTTGACTCTTCTTTTCTTCTAGGTTACCAACACACTGTTGGTCACTCGGATAAGTGACCAAAGATTCTTTTCATAAACAACTTAATACCACCATCATGAAAAATATTCCATACTATTGGGTCAGCATTGACCTATTCATAGGAAGAAGGCTCAATGCGTTTGATGGTGCCACCCATAGTGAATAGGGCTATTGTGATAGTGATTACAAAGGCTTGATATAGACGATGCTTAAATAGAGATGTTAAGCACCTTCATTCCAATCTTCAACATGTGTCTCCAAGATTTCTAATTGAAATATTGATGTAATTATTAATAGTCATTAATTGGTCATGCCCATCACATGAATGCAATCTATGAATGTCATAAATGCCCAAAAAAACCCAAAATGTTGTATCCTCTTATCGCCACCAAAAGAGGTTATGTCTCAACATAACCTAATAAATTTTATTATAATGTTAGTTAATGTTCAGCCAACCGCAACATTAATTATTTAATGTTCTTGCAATTACTGCATTTAGTGGAGGTTAAAGGTTTGAATGTTAGCGATATTAGATGTATTTAGTTAATATATATTATAAAGGAAGAATCTACAAACAAAATGAAGCAAGGTGAAATAACTAACATTTCTAGACATGATTTCATACTGTATAGATTATCGAAATAAATCATAAAGCAATATCTTCTTATAAATTATTTATTGAAACATCTATTTGTTACATTTAGGTTCTCCAAGGTTGTTCATTCTACACATGGAAATGAAGTGGTTAAGAACATATATGTTAGAGCGCAAAAAACACTTGTGATGGGAATTTATTTGCAAGATTTGGTGAGGTGATTTCACAAAACACTATTTTACTAGAATGAGATGGGGACGGTGTTGTCTCAAAAAAAAATTCATCCCATGAGTCCTCTCCATCTCGGGGTCTGATTTTTTCAATGGAGAGCAACATGTTTAGTTTAGACCAAGATAAATTTAAATGTAGATACAATTACATGTATGTGGCAGAATAATATGCTTATTGGGTTTGTGTTCTCTTACAGGTATAATTACATTCACAATTATAGGTACATGACAAGAATAATATGTTTTTTCATCTTTTAACTAGCCTTGTGGATGTTAAAAGTTATTCTTATATTGAACCCTTACGTGACTTTATCCTGGTGGGAATATATATTAACTTGAATCAATATTGTTTTATTCCAGGTACATTTGGCAGTTGGTTGTGTATATTTTTTTTTATTAAGGGCAAATAGTTTTGAAGGGACTATACCCTAGCGTAGTGGTTGGTTGTGTATATTACTTCGAGTGTAGTGGTTTATTTCATTTAACAAGTTACTGAATGATATTTTGAACTTAGCATTCGCTAACTTATGACACAACATAATATTTGGATTTTTACATTCTCAAGGTTTTGACAAAATAAAGTGAGATATTATTTTGATTTTAGTGGTCACTGGGATTTAATAAATTAAATCAACCTAGTTTGAGCTTAGCGGCTGAATGTATTTGAAGAATATAATATTTCGAGCTAAAGAGTCACTATCATTTAACAAGCTAAAGAAAGACATATTGAGTTTAGTTTCCACTAGTATCTCTAGTGTTAATCTTGTAATAAACTTCCACTTGGTTAGAGGATTGAATTGATATAACAAAAAAAGGTATAGTATTTTGGGATTGAAGTGAAATTTGTAACCTATTTTTAAATTTGTTACTACTCAAATGAAGTGTGAATAACATCGTGGATGTTAAAATTTATTCTTATTGGAAGGATTGAAATATTTTTAATTACTACAAAATTCCTTTTATGTTGTACTTATAATATGTTGTTGTTTGAATGAAAAATATTGAACATGTTTCTAAAATAGTTTGATGTCTTTTAAACGTCCTAGATCAATTATTTTCACAAAAATGATTTTCTTACATGCATTGATGGAGATCAATGACTACAATGCTTAAGTATAACATGTGACATATCATTTATTGGACCAAACATATTCATTGTCAAAACATATGTTTTCTTGCAAAGGATTTCTAGAGGAAAAATTGGACTAAGGATTTACTCCCAAGGTCAACAAGATGAAGACTACTTGTCTTAACTGGAATTGAATTGTAAAGATTGGAGGATGAAAATTGTATTTATTTGAAATATTTTTTTACTACAAAATACCTTTTATTTTGTACTTATAATATGTTGTTATTTGAATGAAAATATTGAACATGTTTCTAAAATAATTTGATGTCTTTTAAACGTCCTAGATCAATTGTTTTCACATAAATGCTTTTCCTACATATGTTTATGGAGATCAATGACTATAATGCTCAAGTATAACACTTGACATATCAGTTCTTGGACCAAACATATTCATTTTCTAAACATATGTTGTCTTGAAAAGGATTTGTAGAGGAAAATTTTGATTAAGGATTTACTCACCAATGTCAACATGTTTTTCTAGTTAGCTATTCAAAACAAGATTTTAACCCTTTATAATGTGAGAAAGGATACAATTAATAATTGGACCATAAGAAATATCCTTAAAGATACTAAATAAATTTTTTTGAAAGAGTTTGATAAATGTAATTATTCATACCCCTAGAAAGGGTAATAAATGTGTGGATTATCTTTCCAAATTGGGGGCTAAAGGTAGTAATTTTAAAGTGTGTGAGAGGGGAGATGATATCACCAATGTTATTAATATCATTAATAACATTAAGTATTGATGTGTGTGGTTTTTTTCCCTCATTGGGATGTCATCCTTGTACTTATGGTTAGCAGGACCCTTCGCACGTGCAAGATATATGGTAGGATTTGTTTTAATTTTTCTCTTACGATTCATTTTGGCCATTGTTTCTTCCATTTTCAATCTCAGTCAACTAAAACCATAGGAGGTGGTCATTCAGAACCAATCCCACAAGCTATGGTTCCTAAAAGGACAACCCCTCATTGTGGCACATTCAAAAAATTGGGGGTTTTACAAATTTCATCTAAAAAATAACGGGGTCTCGATCTTATCTTACGTTGAGATTTTTGTGGGCATGGAACAATGAAATCATGGTGATCCATGACATGGAAATTTAGGTCTCAAAGGATTTGATAGCACATGTGAACTAGAATGGAGATGGAGGGCTTAAAGATATTCAAAGACTTTTGCACCAAATGCAAACACAAAATTGAGACTTTCTTCCATGGTAAAGAAATGGTTTACCTATCTTTGGTAGATGATATAGCTAGATTTGCATCCCCGATATATTTGGAATATGGTGCCTTCACCTTATGAGGTACATTACTCTCAAAATGAATTATAGAAAGAATGTTTAGGAAGCCTTCCCTTTTTCTTGTTTATGTCACTCTCTGCGTCGGTGAATGATTTTCAATAGGGAAATATTGATACCTTGATACACCATGGACTAATTATTTTTCTTTTTAAGAATGGTAAAATAGTGGTGGAAAAGGAATTAGAGCCTCAATCTGGGATTTAGATGAAAATTGTACTCTTGCGAGACCATATAAACAAACTAAGGAGAAAGAAGAGTAAGGCACCTCAGGGGAAGGGAAATCTTTGTATTGGAGCTGCAGGTTCTTTGATTGATATGAAAGGGAGTTATCTAAAGGGAAAGAGAGAGCGGAGCTAGGTTGGAATGTGGTTTTTGATAAAATTTCTCTCAGGGTGAGTCAGTGGAAATAGATATGGAGGCCTTAGGCAAAGTTGGAATGGATATGGGAAATAATGTCATGCATTGCATCGACACCTCTAATAAATTTTTATCACCCAAAACTCTATCAGGTCGATATGGTAGAGATCAAAATTTTGGTTTTGGAGTTGCAGGGGTGTGTGGTCAAGTTGGAGTAGGGATATAAAGTTTGTAGGTATAATCTCCACCTCAATAGTTCTGATGAGGAAGAGGGTTGAAGATGACATCCCTATCATGAGAAATTAGGATGATCATATGAAAGGATAGGAAGAGTTTCAACTAGAGGAGTACAAATGTTTGAAGACTAACTAGTTTGTTGGCTCTTGGAGATTTTGTTTGATTGTTTGTGGACTATATCATTTGGGATGTTTTCCCTCCATGTTTTGTGATTTTTCCTTGTATTGATTTGTTGGAATGTAGTTTGGGATAAGTTGTTTTAGCCCTTTTTTGTCATGTTTATTTTTTGTTCACTCTTGGTGATGCTCATGATACATTCTATTATAAGGTTTCTAGGTTCCTTAATCCATGTATAAAGTAGCCAATCATTATGTTCATGTATATTTAATAAACCTTATTAATATTAATTTTATTAATAATATTTTAAATTAAACAAGACAAAGTAACAAGTTCATGCCTCATGGATGGGATATGTGTTAGGTTTTTGATTGTGCTAGATGTGTTAGTTGTGTGATTGTTTTCTTAGAATTATGATTTTTATTAAATAAAATAAATCAATGTTGCAAAAAGGCCTCATATTTGTCAAATCAATACTAAATAGCAAATAAAGAAAATATAAATAAGTTTTTAGTTTAAAAATTATTTAAATAAATATAAACATTAGAAAGTTGAAAATTTATAGAATTTTTTATTTTTTTGGTGGATTAGGAGAAATTTTAAGTAAGATGTTTTGAGCTTAGCGCCCACTAAGGTAACCTAATACTTCCACAATATAATATTTTGAGCTTATGGATCACTAGCATTTAACAAGTCAAATAATATTATTTTTAGCTTAGTATCCACTAGCTTATGCGACACCATAGTAATTGGATATTATTGATCGATATGATTTAACAAAATAAAGTAAGATATTGTCATCATAGATTTTGTTAGGTTATGCCACAACAACATATTTTGATGTACAAAAACTATGTCCATTTTTTTGTATAAGGGTGAATATGGGGTTTTGAAAGGACCCACATCCTTTTACAAAAAGGTCCTTAAGGAAGAATATGACATTGAAGCATAGAAGAGAGAAATCATGTAGGCAAGAAAAAGACAAAAAGCCACATAGCCACGACCCAAACAGAGAAAATTTACATTTTGTGAAATTTTTTTGAGGATAGTTGTTGCTTCCATAGTAGCAACATCTTATAGTTTCCTTGTTCCTTGAATTCTCCTTTCACAAATTTGTATTTGTTCTTTTGTTCTCTAAAATCTGTTTGGTTCTCCTACTCTTGCATTACCATATTTTTCACAAATAGGTCATTGTAATCCAACACCAACACATTCAATGGTAACTCATTCTTAAAATGAATATCTTATAAAACATTGTCATTGAAATGTAAACAATATCATAGCCATTGAATTTTGTTGAGTATGTGCAAAGGACTATTTACAAACAATAATAAGGCCAACAAAATAATATCAATTTTATAATTCTTGTGCACCACCATGACCATAAATTGATTTTGATATTCACTTTTTTATTGCAAAATTGAGCCACCATCCATACCACCAGGATTATTTTTCAAGACACAACAAAACAAGTCTTTGGTAGGTGTTAAGGGTTTTTAAAAATATTGCAAATATTATGCTCATGTTATTACATATTAATCTACGTTGTTTCTCTCTCAAGATGTGCTCCATTCCATCCTCTTTCACTTCTCTAAAAATGTTTACTATATTACAAAATTATTTATTTGATAAAAAAATACCTTCTACAAAATATTGAATAACAAACTTTCTTCGTTTAATTATCTACAAAATCCCTACATGGATATAAGCCCTAATCAACTATGGAAAATTTTACATTAACAAAATTTCATAATTTTGGAGGGATTGAAGGTGAGAATGCATACCAATTTTTGGCATGGAGAGGAAATAAAAATTTCCAGAAATCGAGCCCAAATTTTTGATGCTTTCCCTAGTGAGATTTTTCTATTGATGAATAAGCTTACGCATTGATGAAGAGAATAGAAAGGAAAATGTTAAAAATATAAACTCAAAATATCTACTTATAGTGATATGTAATTGAAAAATCCAACTGCTAATTTCATTGGTGTGAATTTAAGAGGGCACACGTATGATTTTACATTAATTTTCATTAAATGGCTAATTAATGGCTAACAACATTTACATGCTCCAAAAGGCGCACATATTTCGAATGACACATGTACTTTTAAATGGTGAATTTTACATAGCTCAAATTAATGGCTAATTAATGTTGAGGCAACTGCAACATTAATTAGCATTTTCCTTACAAAATGGTTATCATTAATACTACATTTGGTATTGTAAAGAATTAATGTAAGAATTTAATATTATAATTTTTGTACTGTAAATAAAATCCCTTATATAATTTGGGTAAAATAAAGCCCTTAATTCTTGTGCTTGCACTTTGATGTGCAACTCTTGATGCCCGTTTAGACATTTTTGTTGATTGTAGCTGTAAAATACTTGCAAATATTTGTAATAAATGTCACACGTGAATTGCATATTTAATATTTAACCATCAATTATTAATATATATTTATATATAAATTATTAAAATTATAAAAATTTACATCAATATATATTAAAAATAATGAAATTTATATAGAATAATTGGTATAAATAAACAACTATTTTGTATTTTTGAAGGGCAATATTGAAAAATTACCATTACCCAAAAATTGTTTAACAGGTGAGTTATCACACTTAGCTATGCATGAATCAAGACTCACACTTAGCTATGAGAATCAAGACTCGCACTTAGAAGTGTGATTAGATACTGACACTTAGAAGTGTGAGTCAATACTCACACTTAGAAGTACAAGTTGAGACTCACACTTAAAGTGTGAGTCGAGAGATGTGTGACTCGAGGCTCGCACTTAGATGTGTGACTCAAGGCTCGCACTTAGATGTGTGAGCAATCACACTTGTAAGTGCAATCACTCACACTTATACACTACTTATAATATTTATAAATGACAATTCCATTTTTTTAACTATGCTTAATATATATGAATAATTTTTTTTATATAAATATTGATGTCACCTTTTAAACATGTGAGTCACACGTGTCAGTTATATAAAATATTTGAAAGTATGTTATGTCTAAAATCATGAAAAACATCTAAATAACCGTCAAATTTAACACCATTCAAGGATGTTCAGGGAAGGGATTTTCAACATCAACATTTATTGATTTGAATAAGGTATACATGAATAGTTGTATATATATGATGACATTAATATTGATATGTGGCATAAATGATAAACAAACAATATCACTTACTGCATACAACCACTTGGATTGTAAGTTAGCAATCACTTGGCTTATGTAAGTTTAACCACTTGGGTTATGTAAGTTAGCAACCACTTAGCTTATGTAAGTTAGCAACCGCTTGGGTTATGTAAGATTAACAACTATAGGCTTATGTAAGTGGGTGGCCATCAGGCTTATGTGGGGAATCAAATAATAACAAAATATAAATCCTAAAATAGCGAATTTTAAATCTAAAAATTGGGATTTAGTAATTGGATTCTAATAGTGGAGAAATTGGAATCCAATAATAGTGTTATTGGAATCTAGTAATATAGAAATTGGAGTCCAAAAATAGGGAAATTAGAATCCAATAATAGCGAAATTGGAATCCAATAATAGAGAAATTCGAACTCCGATAATGAAAATAATGGAATCAATATTTCTACTAAAGGAATCCAATATATCCAAAAATGGAATCCAATATATCAAAAATGGAGATGGATTTCTTCTAATATTTGAAGTCTGATTCTGGAATATGTATTTAGTGAAATAAGCATTGAGATTGAGAATTGTAATAATAACGAGATTAAAATACAAATAATCCATAGAAAATAGGTTACTCAAATTGATAATAATATAGGATAATAGTATTATTGTGTAGTAGAATTAAGAATCTCATAAGTGAATCCAAAAAATCCTAACACGACAATAATTGACACACCAGGGAGTTTACCCTAGAGCAAATGGTTCTTAGTTATGAGCATAGGTTCAAAGTGCACCCAAAAAATCATGTGTTTGATGTAAAGGAAAAAGACCATAAATAATACGGGAAAATATTATTACAATATCTAAAAGAAATGTTCTACCATGAAGGATAAATGGTAGTATGCTTAAATCCTATAATATATAATTGTGTAGAAGTAGAAAAAATTTCTTCTAACACAATGTTAGAGCAGGATTTTAAATTTTATGCAGTATGTGGTTATTAGAGTGTTTTATAGTTTTGATTAGTTTGTGTAGGAGTAGGTATAATAATCATTCAACCAACAAAGTCACAATTCGGTGGTTAAGTTCATTGGATTTGGAAATAAATATGAAGGATATGAATGGATGGAGTAAGTCTATGAACATTACAATGAGGTAAAATAAACAAAATAGAATAAAAGAATAAAAGAATTGTAAATGTGATATTATATGGTCTCACATATTTCAAGTGGGAAAAACATCAAATGAGGTAGATTTTGTGACAAGTGAAGCATATAAAGAATTTGGTGCACCGAAATCAAGTAGAAAAATGGATAAGTACATTAAATATGGTGGATGAAGTCACAAATGAATGGGAAAAGGAAAAATCAAGAGTGCAAAAGTTATTAAAAAAGGGGCATGTTTCTTTCATTTAATTTGAGAGCATAAGGCATAAAATATATCGAGCTTGAAAAATTGTGAGAAGAAGGTCCCAACACCCATATCGATGCAAAATCACGGTGTAAAAGAAATGATGGAAGATGCTTTCACTTGAACAATCATGCTTAAATTTTAGGTCATGATGGAAGATCGGGGATTATTTTCTAGCACTTAAGTGATGTAGAGAAAGAATAGATGGGAATTAGTACAATGATTCAAAAAACTAAATGGATTTTTCCTCCACACCATGAGTTATAAGTGATGGTTGATCAATTATGGTGAGTTGTAAGATCATTGGTAAATATCGAGGAGGCGAAGGAATATTGGTGTTGAAGGACCCATTATGAGGAACTAACATAGAGATGATATCAAAACTACCATATTTTGGAGATCACATGGAAGTGATGCAAATGATAATTAGTAGGTTTAATAATGGAAAAGTATAGTTTAGTGCACATGATACCTTTCCCACTAATGCCACCATACTTATCTAGGCCACTAGATTTCGAATAAAGGAACATCCACGTTGGCATACAAATTAGATATAACTCTCACTCAATAAACCATAATGAAAACATAAGGGATATTATAAAAGGAAGAGACATAATATTGGGGAAATTATTAACCAATATGTTAGAGTTGTCATATCCCCACTTGGTTTCATTTTGGATGAGTGTATATTTTATCTTTTTGTAGGTAATAATATGCTTGGTTTTGCATGATGTTTGGATTGCAAACACAATTACGCTTTTGGATATTACAAGTAAAGTGATAAAGATAATAGGTTGACAATGAGTTTTTTTATAATCGTCATATCACTTCTATATACCTATGATATTTCATTATTATGTTCTAAATCTGGTAGAGTTATGATACAAACTCTATAAAAATTTCTACTAACCTAAGTTTCTCAAATGGTGGATACAACATTATAGTTGTAATGCAAGAAGGAAGAGGCCTTAATAAATAAGGCCGGTAAGAACAAATCAATGTAAAGATAAATTACTACTTTTTAATTTATATTTGGACAGGTGATTAGAAATAAACAACCATATCAAAATGTGCATTTGTCATGGTTACGTACTGATTTAAAAAATACACTCCTAGTTCATGAGGCTAAATGGACCTTGAGATGGAGGTAGTAATATTATTGTTTGTTGTCGTGATCAAGAAATTAAAAATAAAACAAGAAATAAGTGTGGAATATGTGTGTGTGTGTGTGTGTATGTATGTATCTATATATAGATACATACATGTGTGTGTGTGTGTATATATATATATATATATATATATATATATATGTATGTATGTATGTATGTATGTATGTATGTATGTATGTATGTATGTATGTATGTATGTGTATATATATATACATACATACATACATACATACATACATACATACATACATACATACATATATACATGTGTACATATATATATACATACATATGTGTGTGTGTGTGTGTAGACACACACACACACACACACACACACAGAGAGATATATGGTCTAAATAACATAACCTAAGTTAGATACTTAGATGGTCCTCGACCATATTAAATATCAAGGCGTATTTATTAAAAATCAATTTTAAATATTTAAAGGGGTAGCTTAGTTGAGCATCACCCAAGCTAGTGTAAATTTAGTTAATAATACCACCACCCGAGCTATGTTTAAGATTGGCACCAAAATCGATAGTGGCCAATGTCTTGACCCAACTAAATTTAAAATGGTTTTGAATGGTATTCCACATTTCGATGATTAAACCCCACCCTAGATGGATGGTGGTAATTGGATGGCATGTTGATGATCGCCAAATTTGGCGAGATGACACTTAGACAGGAGTTTTGGGAGGAAACTATGATTTGGTACTTTCGCATTAATGGAGATTATCTCCACTCCTATGGTTCTTAGGAGAAGCGAGAAGTTTCACAAGGAAGCTACCATGAAAGTAAATGTTACTTTTGGAGTCATTTTCATGGATATCTCTTTTCCTCTTTCGAGCTCTACATGCAAGAATGCGGTGAAGCAATTTTTGTGTTCATTGCTCAATACAACATGCGGGTTTTCTAAATTGTATGTGAGCTTTTCATGGGGGCTATTTATGATCCTTGTTGCTAATAAAATGGAGTTTCTTTGTCAAACATGGAGACTGCTATTTTTGTGGGTTTCAAATTTAACTTGTTGGGACTGTTGGAGAACATAGTAGTAGATCCGGAAAGTTGGGAGAAGATAAGGATTTTGAGAAACATTTTATCGGGCATGAAGTGTTCTTCTCACCATATTTATAGTTTATAGCATTAAAATGATTTCAATGCTCTACAATATTTGTGTTTTCTCTCTCTTTTCCTGCACAAAAAATGGGATATAATTTTGAGGGAATCTTGAGCAAGCTTTAGTGAATGAAATTCATTTCGGGTTAGTTATTTTTAACTTGAACTTATTTAAATGTGTTTTCCTTTATGGAATAGATAAACCCATTACGATATTTTTGTTTCTTTTCATTTGAATAATGTGAGTATTTTTAGTTTATATATACACGAGACATATTATTATTTGGGTGTTGGAATCTTGTTTCACTTCGTATTGTTAAAAAAAAAAATTATGGGTTCTGTAATTTTTACAAAGATAATTCCTCGGAGACTATAGTACCCACTTCCCTTTGACCCCCTTTTGATACTAATCATGACACTATTGACTATATTATGGACATTATTATAGTTTTGATTCAGTATGATGTTAGATATTTGGTCATGGATTATTGTTGACTTTGATTCTTATATGATGCATGATGATTATTAGAGACACTTTTATATATTGATGTTGATATACTATTTGACATGGTTATATTATGGATGTCATTCGGACTTGTAATAATTGGATATTTTGATTAGACCTAGAAAATGAAAATTAGATTAAAATTGATGATGATATAGTTGTTAATGAAATTTTGTGTGTTATTTTTATTGTCGTGATAATTGTTGTGACTCACATACATAGTGATGATCTTGAAATTATATTTATATTCATTTAGATGTTACGATATGGCCACGATGCTTTGAAGGAGGTATTTGTATTTTCCAGTTAAAAATATCACAATGAACATTGGGGGATTGGAGACCAACCAATTTGGAATTCTAGATGAATTCAACAAGGTCACCATGGCAATTGTATTTTTTTGTGTGTTTTTTGTGTTAGGGATTCCCATGGGGGATCACCTTTAATTGTGACCAAAGGGTTTTATATATTCATTTTATTTTGGTCCCTTTGTTTATATTTTCATGTGTTTGTTTTGTGGTGCTTTTACCCCTTTCATTATTCATTAAATGGTGTGTAAATATTGTGAGTAATCATGTTGTTAAGTTAGTTAATTAAAACATGTCATAAGAAATTAATTAATAGAGTTGTTGGCCATGATTAAAGATGTGTAAGTGATGTGTAAGTTAAATTTTGAGTGTGAAACACTCCACCTTCTTAGAAATTTTAATTTGTCCTTGGAGGCTAGTTTTGGAGGCTTGTGGGACAAGTTAAACCTGTCTCATACCTCTTAAATTTACATACCAACCTTGCCTATCGTTGGAGGGTTAAACTTAGACCTTTTTATGCATTTTTAAAAGTCAAGTTGAATGTTGTAATTGAAATTTTCTTACATAATTTAATTTCAGTCCTTATGGGGTATGGACTTGTTTGAGTGTGTAAGTAAATCTGTCATATTATTCACCCACTAATTTATTATGCATTGAAGAATGAAGTTGAATTTTGGGGTTGGGGTTGAGGATGTGTGATGTGGCATCCTACATGGATCCTCCTCATCCTCTTCTCTTCCCTCTTCTATAAAATTTGAATTGTTTTCCTTGTTTTGGGTTGCTTCACTTTGGAGACTTCATTTTGGGGTGAATTTTCTTGTTGTTTTAAGAGCTCTTGCTTGGAGAAGTTTTTGGAAGATTGTTACATGCTTGTGCTTGGTTGTTTTGGATTGCTTGCATTGGGATAAAGCTTGTTATTTTGGAACTTGGAACAACTCCATCATGGAGAGGTAAGAGCTTGGCTCTTGAAATGCTCTTCTTTTATATATGTAAATGTTCTTGTGTGAATGTTTGGCATATTTGTGGGTTGTTGGGTAGATGGCCTAGGAATGGTGTAGGAGAAGACTATGGGGTATTTTGTGGGAGCAAAAAGTGTTTTTAGGGAGGTATAAGGGTGGAGGGAGTTGGGATTTGGGTTCCACCTTACAAAGAAATAGCTTGCATTTCTTTACTCATTATGAGGTGCCATAAGAGGTTGGGGAGACATAAGAAATGTGAGGAATAAGGGGTACTTGGGGGAGGCATAAGGGCATGACAGGGTTTTGAAATGATACATACATACATACATACATATATATATTTGGTGGGTTGTTCTCAGGTGGTGATACCCATTTTCCCCTTTGGGAGGCATAAGCAGCATCCCCCATAGCTTCTTGCTCCTTTGGCTTGCTTGATGAAGCCTTTGTATTGTTTGTCATGTTTTAATGTAGTTGTAAACTACATTTTGTTTTGGGTATGTGTTTTATTGTGAAAATGTTGCTTGTGTGTTTTTGGAAGCCTATTGTTTCCATGAGTTGGATCACATCTTTTATTGCATTGTGGTTGGGGCTCGGGGGCCAATGAAGAAGGATGGATTCTCCTCTTCATTGGATGTATTGGTTGGGTGGAGAGCATTTTCTTTCCCCTACTTTTGTTGTGATCAAATTAGAAGAATGAGGAGTATGCATGTTGTTGTTTTAGAGCTGAGAAAAGATAGTTTGACAGTCCCTTGTGAAATGAAATCTCATTGTAACCTTTCCCACTTGAATTGGATGAACTTGTAAATGTTTGTAATGGAAATATGTTGACTGATTGCAAGTTGTATATTGAAATGTAAAAGAGTTATACTTTGTATTCTGTTTTGGAAAGAATGTGAAAGAATGATATGTGTTTTGTATGTTGCATTTTGAAACCAAATGGAAAGGAAGTTGTAAGAGTTCATTTAAATAAATGGAAGTGGTTTTTTCTTGTCCATATGTTGTTATTCCATCAGAAATTTTTGTGAAGCATACACTATGAAATCCCTATTTTGAAAAGTGGTAAAGTGAAAGCATGTGAGAAGAAAATGTATTATTCTGTTCTGTATATAATATATGTTTTAGAAGGAATAAAAGAAGAAAGGATTGTAATGTTTCATTTTGGAATCAATAAAGGATTGCATTACCTTTTTCAATTTGTATTTTTGTATTGAAATTGATCATCTATTGTATTTTGAAATCTCTCGTTGAAAGGAAGAAATACATGTGAGGAAAACTATAATGCTCAGTTCTCCTTAAAAATGTTAAGATTGGAAATCAAAATTTTCATTTTAGCTTTGTAGATGGTTTGATTGAATAATTGCCTAAATCCTTTAAAAATTTGACCTCTATTTTATTCTTTCAAACTGGCAATTATCTAAACCAAAAATGCATAGTTCGAATCTGTAATGATAAAATAACAAATCAAATGATTAAATTGAAGTAGTAGGCCCTAAATGAGTTCAATTAGACAAAAATACTTAAATGAAATATTTCAAAACTTAGCAAAATCGGCTCTCTTGTTTCACAATCGTTTTGCCGTCAAAATTGTAAATTTTGAATTGGAATTCAATCAAATAGATATACTTCAAAAACTTATCCTAATTCCTCCTAAGAAAAATTATCCATGTTTATTTGACATGTACAAAGAGGAAGAAGATCAAATTGAATAAATCTCACAAGTTAAAATTTACCGATTCGCCTTTGTAAAGGCCTGCAGGATGTTTTATTAAAATTGACGCCTTAAAATTTGTCAAAACCAAAAATTAATGATCTATGAGTAAAGAGGATGTCGAGAGATTTCCAAAATTCCTCGTTTTCCCAAAACTAAGCTCTCTATCAAAATTTATGGCCCTCTAAAGTTTTCTTCACTTAGCGTCAAAATAAATAAATAAATAAATAAAACAAATTGGGAAACATTTCCTTGGTGGGCTTGGGCACTGAATTTTTTCCTTAGCACTTAGGAAAATTTTTGGGAAAATTTTCCAAATTTTCCCACCACCTCGCCTTGACCTACATCCAATCAGAGGCTACCACATGGCACCATGAGGTGTTGGCAGAGGGGTGGACCCCTTTTTAAACTTAGTGCATCTAGAAAAATTTTGGGAAAAATTTCCAAGTTTTCCCCACCGCCCGTGACTAATCAAGTGATGCCACGTGGTGTCATGAGGCATCGGTGGTGGAGTGGGTCCCTTTTTCCTTTTTGTGTTTTAGAAAATTTTGGGAAAATTTTCCATGTTTTCTCGCCATCCGTGACCATGACCCCAATCGGGAGCCACGTGGCATGAGGAGCCGGCGGAGGCATGGGTCAATGTTACCCTCTTATCCCTTCGAGGCGTTAAACAAAATTTCTCCCTGCTGCTCTACTTTCCCCGCATTGGCTTAGGTGATGTCAAGTATCCCTTGTGGCTTACGGACTTGCGGGCGTAATGTTGGCTTTTCGCCCTGCATGGGAATTTTTCCCAAATGTCTCCCGTCACCCCGCTCTCCCCGCACTGGCTTGGGAGGTGCCACATATCCCTTGTGGACTTGCGGAACTGCGCAGGTGCATGAGTGCAAAGTTATTTTTTTTCCCCGCATGAGAAATTTTCCAAAAGTCTCCCTACGGTCCGCCAAACCGCCCTTGGGGCAAATTTTCACCACAGGCCCCATGAGCCCGCTCTTGGGAAACTTTACACCCCAAGGCCCCATAGACCCATAACTTGAGAAATATGAGGAGTTAGGAGGAATTATTTATATTAGTGGAAAGGTGAGGAAATTTCCTATCCATTGAAAATTATTTACGAATTTTTGAATGCGTTAAGTGTGAGAAAAATCAAGTTGAAACTTTAACCTGTTAGAGAGTGGGTATGGTGAGGAATTACCCTCTGAACCGAATTGAACCTTCTAACCCTAAATTTTGGACCTTAAGACCTCTAATAATTGTTAATAAAATAAAAGTATATTCTAATGGATTAGAATTGTTTCGGAGCCTTTATCGACAATTTTTGTCTTGCAACTCGGTTGTACACTCTTTTAATTCAAAAACAATTTATTCCATAATTTTCCTAACTAATTCTAGGTTGTTCTTAGGTCTCAAGTGGGTTGTTTTTAGCAGGCGTTACAGAGACTATTTGTTATCTTATCAAACCATAAGAAAATTAAAATAGTTATGATGTAATGTTGAACTATATTTAGTTTAACCAAACAATTATATTTGAATCGATTTAAAAGGTAGTTCAAGTTGTTATGTTTCATTACCCATTTGTGGGTATATCAATTTATGATTTTTGCTTGATCATTATGTAGATAGAATCTAGAGTTGATCCTGTCTTAATGGGTATGAGATAGTCTAGATGAAATCATTATTCAAGTTGATTTCTAATCAACTATAAATGGCTTGATCTCGGTTCATAGTCAATGACTCCACCCATAACACTCTTTTTGTGATAAGTGCGACATGTAATACATTTTAAAATATGTGAGTGGGAATATTGTTAGTTGGTTGGGAACTCTATGCATAATATTGCATGTGTAAATTATTTATTACTATATTTGTGAATCTATTACGCTTCGGGTGTAATAATTGGATGGTAGCTAGGTTCGAAGATGGGTCTTCACCTTTCATGCATCTATATGGGACAATCTAAACTTAACTATATATGTTATTATGAATGAATCATGAGCTTGGTTTTTAATTTGATGTGTTTAAGATAAGTGACTATATGTTTTACAAATATTAAGGTAGGCTCGAGATATAAGAAGATTTTTTTATAGTGTCCCTTATGGTAATTTGAATACCCAACCTTGCATGATTTTTATTAATAATCACCTTCTCTTGTTTGATATAATAAATGATTAATTAAGGTTTTAAAAATAATTAAGGATCTTGTTGAGATAGAAGGAAACAATTATTAGAGTATTTCAAGTTGCTATAAAGGCGTTTGATCTTCAAATATTCTATAATAATTTACTAAATGATAAAGTGTACATATTATTTAAATGCGATATTGATAATTATGATTGTATAAATTAATCGAATGTAATACCAATAAGCCAAAATAAGGACTCTTAGAGTAGGAATTAGAAATAAAGTGATATGTATTAGATCTCTTGAATTGATATTTGTCCTTATATGTTGTTTGTTGTGTGTATCATTTATTTGCAATGTGAAATATATCTAATGTGTAAAAATGAAGTTTATTGTTTTGGATTCTTTATTAGATAGGATAATGATTGATTTTTCTTGTTGGAATTTAATCATTGACATATTTTAATGAAATATCCTATAAATATGATAAGGGTAACATATCATGCCAATTCTTTTAGAACCGACTATTTTCTAACATTTTTACAGATGGCGGAAATTAAGTATTTTACGGAGGATGATGTAAAAGACTATGTTGATCCAAAAATGTTGATTATAATTTCAAGTTCTATTTATTGTATGACCTATTTGTAAAAGTGAGCTTATGTTTCAATTTCTTACTTTTATGAAAGGAATCTTACCCCTTTAATCCATTGTAGTATACAAGAAAAAGGAATATTAAACTTGTATTTAATTTTGGGTTATTATTTATAAAGTGAATCAAATTTGATTGTATAAATTACTATTGTTACTTATTGAAATATTATTGAGCTATCATTATTAATTTTTCAACATCGGTTGTATGTTATATTGATGTACTGATTGAATTCAGCATTATGTGGCTTAAGATGAAATAATGCTAGATGGATTTAATGTGATATAAAATACCATAGTAAAATGATTAAGGAATAATTATGATATAGTCATACTTAAGGGAAAAATACAACTATGGATGGTTGCAAACTATTTCATTTGAAAAGTT
This sequence comes from Taxus wallichiana var. yunnanensis, assembly GCA_018340775.1. NCBI lineage: Eukaryota > Viridiplantae > Streptophyta > Pinopsida > Cupressales > Taxaceae > Taxus > Taxus wallichiana. Next base: position 323,736,083 of record CM031238.1, on the reverse strand, counting down.
CAATTAAGATGTACTTATGAAATAATATGACATTGTCGTAAATAATTAATTATGATCTGCATTATCAACGCAAAAAACTATCTTAAATTACATTTAAGATGCATAATGGATGCGAGTAAATAACTTTGAAAATGATTACGATCTATATCAAAAATAATTTATGGACCTTAGGAACGTATTTTGATATGATCAAAGTATCATTGTGATATAAGGGAATATGTTGTAAACTAATTCATTTCTAATTAATTAGTTAAGTATTACGACATTCCTAATATATGGAACTTAGAAGGCCAACTTTGGGTGGCTGTTGTAAGGAGTATCTTCTTAATGAGGAGGGTCATTAATTGAATACAAACGAGCCACATCGGTACTAACTTATGTTGGATATAGGGAAGAAAATGGTTGTGTAATGATGAAAGTCATTACATAAGCACTTTCTCTCCCATAGGAAACCTAAGTTGGCACAGATGTGCTTCTTCACATAGGTTGAATAGGTTTGTACCTTATGTATAACTTGAAACTAAAATTAACCTTACTAAAAATTCAATTATGATAACTGAACAAAGTGATATGGTGATGGGACATGTTTCTGTTGATGAATGTGTCATCTAGAAACTAAGCATGCAATGCATGACTCTTAAACTTTGGCCAAAGTAGTGTAAGATATTACACTGTCAAGTTCACCAAGTTCTAATCAATAGTGTGAGATGCCGGATGGGATTCAATTGATGAAATTCCAAGAATAGACTTTAAAAACATCACTTTTAAATCAATTTCAAGAAGGGTACTACATGTATACTTTCTATAAAAAATAGAAAGAGTAATCAATGGGGGATCGGGTAGATCTAGTGGACCCATAATTTTATTTTCGAGGATTAGTTATTTTCTTATCCAATGAATTATAAATATGTAGTTTCGGATTTAAATGTTGTTCATTTAAATCATCGAAGGCAATAGTTTTTTTAATATTGGTAAATAGTTTTTAGTATACCCTTGTGTACAAAAGGAGGCCTAAAAGCCGATTAAGAGAGGAATTAAAATAAATTCTCGTAACAAACGAGACTTAACAACCAAAACAACGGAGCAGCAAGTATTGAAAATTAGGTGTTACTCATCTTTACTTTTTTGGTATCAAATTTATAGACATCCGATCTTATCGAGCTCCTCTCTGGTTCTTTTACTCTCTTTCTCATTGCCCCAAAGAGTATCGAAGGCAATAGTTAGTATGTCGAATTAAACTAAATTCTCGTAATTTGAAGTATTGAAAATTAGGTGTTACATTTTGGTATCAAATTTATAGGTTAACTCTTGGCCCTATGGTTGTCGCACTAACTAAAATTTAATTATTGTCTAATAGAGAACATGGTTAGAACAAGGGAAATGTTGCAAACAACCAACTGCAGTGGAAAAGCAACCACGGTGCAAGAAGTTGGATGAGATTCTAGCTTTCATTAGGATAAATGAAAATGTATGGTTGTTCTTAAACAACAAGTCATGGGTAATGACAACGGTGATGACAGTGATGGTAGTGAACCATCTTAGGAATAACCTAATGATGTAAACAACAATGTTATAGATCCTAATGCAGTAAATAATGACATTACAAATGCTAATGCAAATGCTAATCTAAATTTTAATGACATAAACCAACCGAGAGAACAAGAGAGCATGTTTGACAACTAAACTTTCAAATGATATCAAAAGGATCAACCCACCAAATTTCAATGGTACAGCCTTAAGTGATGGAGTTGAGAATTGGTTCGAGAAAAGTGGAGAAGTATTTCACCATTAGAAACTTCTCAAAGGAAACCAAGGTAGTTTGGGGAGCTTATCAGCTCTCCAATGAGGCATCCTCATGGTGGGACAACTGTAAAGTAGAGATGGTTGTGGATGAGGCAAATCTGACCTAGGATTAGTTTAAAGAATACTTTAGACAATGTTGGTTACCCAAACTATACTATGATAAAAAAATGTTTGAATTTTAGACACTAACTCAAGGAAAGTTGACAGTGACTAAATACTGGGAGAAGTTCATGAAACTTCTGAAGTATGTACCTCAATACCAAACTGATGAGAAATTTCACATCAAAAATTTCATCATGGGATTAAACCCAATGATAAGAGGTGAAGTTGATGTCCATGGACCATCAACTATGGAATTTTTTTTTGAGAAGGCAATAAGACAAGAACAGAAACTGTAGGCTATTTTTGCACATAGAGAGGAGAAGAAAAAGAAATATGTTAATGCACCATCATCATTAGCACCTAAAAAGGTGGTAGGAAAAAGTTTAACAACAAAAACATAAATGGTAATGACAATGGAAATAAAAACACAACAATTAAGACTGCTACAAATAATAAGAAAAATGGATAGAACAATGTAGCCAGTAAGGAAAGTAAAATGGATAGGAAAGAATCATTTAGGGACTATGTTTTTGTAGTCTTGATCACTACACAAATAACTTCCCTCGAGAAAGAATGATAGCAATCATCAGCACCACATACATGCTGCAGTGATGAAGAGTAAGCTAAAAAGCGAGGCTACACCAATTGAAGTTACAGGTAAGTTCAATGGATTACCTGTAACCATTTTTTCGAAATCTTGATGCAATGAATGTCTTTATTTCTACTAAATTAGCATCTAAACTTAAAATAAAATTTGGTTATATGAAAAATTCATGGTCTATTCAATATACGAAAAACACTATCCACACTTTGTTAAATAATGTTTGTTTGGTGCAACATTGGAATTTCCCTGACTTTTCCACTGAAGTAGACCTTTATCTAGCTCCTTTAGGCTCATATGACATAGTCATAGGTATAAACTAGCTAGCCCATCATAAGGAAACTATAGGATTCCTTTAGAAGTGGATCAAATTCCTTAATGAATTGTAGAAAAAAAACATAAATTCAATGGGTAAAAATAAGTTTTACAGTTAGAATTTTTTTAGCTATCAAGTGTAAGAAGGCTAAGAACAAGGGTTTTGTTCTATATGCTTTAAAAATTACAGATTTGGGTGAAGAACATATCACTTATGTGGAATATTATCTGTTGTTACGTGAGTACAAAATGTATTTCGAAGAACTACCTGGTCTTCCACCCAAAAGAGAGTTTGATTTCACAATAGATATCAAACTAGGAACCGAACCAATTTTCAAGGCTCCTGCATAATGAAAACAACTGAACTCATTGAGATGAAAGAAAAATTCATGAGTTTTTATCAAAAGGTTTGATCAAACCGAGTGTCTCTCCTTGGGGAGAACCAATCATATTTGTAAAGAAGAAGGATATAACACTTAGGTTATGCATCAATTATCGGATGCTTAACAAAGCGATAATGAAAATAGGTATCCCCTTCCAAGAATTGATGATCTCTTTGATCAAATGCATGGTACATCAGTTTACCATCAGTTGAGAATAAAAGAAGAATATATTCACAAGATTTCCTTTAGGAAAAGGTATGGACACTTTGAGTTCACTGTGTTACCCTTTGGACTTACCAATTCTCCAATTTTTTTATGAATTTAATGAATAATATCTTTCAAGAATACCTGGAAAATTTTGTGTTGGTATTCTTTGAAAATGTTCTCATTTATTCCAAAATAACTGATGAGTATAATGAACATACTAATCTTGTCTTAGATGTGTTAAGGAAGAGAAAGTTGTATGGTAATATTTTGAAATATTCATTTTACCAAATCAAAGTGATATATCTTGGACATATCATAAACATGGATGGAATTTCTATTGATACATTAAAAATTACAGCAATAATTGAAGGTCCAGAATCTTAATGGGGTATGATGGATTCTATCAAAAAATTGTAAAAGACTTCTCAAAACTCACTACTCCAATTACCTTGCTGTAGAAAAAGGATAAGAAATTCAATTGGTGTGAAAAATGTGAAAATTCTTTCAATTTTTTGAAAGATAAATTAACTTCGGTACCTATTCTCAAAGTTATGGATCCAAATGGTAACTTTACTATTGTGACTGATGCCTCCGGTGAAGGATTAGGAGGTATCTTGCTACAAAATGACCATGTGATTGCTTATGAGAGAAAAAAACTCAAAGTACATGAGTTGAACTATGCTCCCCATGACTTGGAGCTTGCTGCCATTGTGCATGCTTTACAAGTTTGGAGACATTACCTTCTGGGAAATCCCTTTGAACTGAAAACAGATCATCTTGGGCTGAAATACATCTTCACGCAGCTAAAATTGAATGTGAGACAATGAATATGGTTAGATTTTTTATCACAATATGAATTTGATATCAACTATATAAAAGGTAAGGAAAATAGAGTGGCAAATGTGCTAAGTTGTAGGAAGCACATTTCTACCCTTGTCACTTTGAGAACCTAATTCAAAGACGATGTGAAGAAATTTCTTTTGGTTGATTCTTACTATCATCATGTAAAAAAATGCTTATTGCAAATCCTAATGATAATAGATACAAAGGATTCAGATTCAATAACAAAGGAGTCTTAAGGTTTGAAAATTGAGTTTATGTACCCTTAGAAAATGAACTAAGGATGAAAGTGATAAAGGAATTTCATGATGCTCCTTATTCTAGACATCTGAAGTGACTAATATGCTTGCTGATGTAAAAAAGCAGTATTTTTAGAAAGGGATGAAAAAGGATATAGTAAATTATGTATCTCATTGCTTGGAATGTCAATGTGTTAAGGTTGAACATATGCATCCTACATGATTGTCTTACCCTCACAACATTCTACGGTATAAATGGAAAGTAATGAGCATGAATTTTGTGCAAGGGATACCAATGTCTAAAAATAAGCATGATTTCATTTTGGTTTTATTTGACAAACTAAAAAAATAACTCGCTTCATACCCAGGAATTTGAAGGACAATTTACTTGTACTTGATAATATTCATGAATGCAATTTTTGATTTACGAGTTCCCGAGTTAATAATTTTAGATCGGGATCCTAGGATGACTTCTCGTTTTTGGAAAATATTAAGTTTAGCATTAGGGAAAAAGATGAATTTCATTTCTGCATACCATATGGAGTGGATGGATAGACCGAAAGGGTAAATCATATTATGAAAGACATGCTCAGGATGTATTACATGGATCAACAATACAAGTGGGAGGAATATCTTCCTTTGGTTGAGTTTGCTTATAATAACACTTACCACTCCTCACTAAAAATGGCTCCCTTTGAGGAATTATATGGACGGAAGTATAGAACACCTGTTAGTTGGGACAACATGGAAGACAAGGAAATAATAGGACCAAAGATGTTGATGAATGGAACATCAAGTCAAACTCATTCACGAGTGATTAAAATAAGTTTCGATGGGCATAAAAGATACATCTTGATTTGAAGAGAGTTGAAATAAAATTTAAACAAGGAGATAAGGTTTTCTTACAAGTCAAGCCTAAGAAAATTTCAATTTCATTTAGAAAATCAGCCAAGTTGTCACCTCACTTTGTTTGACCCTTTGAAATAATTGAAGTAGTCAATCTTGTGGCATACCGACTAACATTTCCTCCTTCATTGTCGAAGATGCATGATGTTTTTCATATCTCTTTGCTTAAAAAGTATGTATCAGATTTATCACATGTACTTAACTGGAACTCATTACAAGTTCAGGATCTGGGTGTCATTGTGGTTGAACCCATACGGATTTGGAAAATCACGGGATGCACTTGCAAAACAGAGAAATAAGTCAGTGTAAGGTCCAATGGGACCAATTTTATGAAGAAATTGCAACTTTGGAGGATCTAGAGGAAATTAAAAATTCTTTTCTACACTTGTTTTAGTAATAAAACATAAATATTTGTTATTTATTATTATACTTTTAATAATCATTATTGTTTAAATGAATTTAAAACATCATAAATATTGCTGATTTGGCAAAACTTATTTGAAATGGGTTGTTAGAGCCATTATAATTCTGTTTGAAATCTCTAAAAACTTGATGTTGCAAGTTTTAGTTATACTTTTCTAAATATTTGATATTTTGTATAAGCATATTCCTTGTGATTTGGTTTAGAATCTATTCATGGAGTGAATTAATCATCAAGACGATGATACTTAGAGGGGAAGTATGTCATATCCCCACTAGCTTCATTTTGGGATTAATGTATATTTTATCTTGTTGTAGGTAATAATATGCTTGGTTTTACATGATGCTTGGACTACAAACACAATTATGATTTAGATATTGAAAGTAAATTGATAAAGACAACGGGTTGATAATGAGTTTTCTTATAATCGTCATATCAATTCTATAAAACCTATGATATTTCATTATTATGTTCTAACTTTGGTAGAGATATGATGTAAACTCTATAAAAATTATGCTAACCTAAGTTTCTTAAATTTTGGATATAACATTACAGCTATAATGCATGAAGGAAGAGGCCTTAATAAATAAGGTTGGTAAGAAAAAATCATGGTAAGGATAAATTACTACTTCATTATTTATATCTTGACTGGTGATTAGAAATAAACAACCATATCAAAATGTATAATTGTCATGGTTGTGTATAGTTTAAAAACTACAATCCTGGTTCATGAGGCTAAATGAGCCCTCAAAAATATGGAGGTATTAATATTATTGTTCGTTATCTTGATCAAAAAATTAGAAATAAAACAAGAAATTATTGTGGAATGTGTGTGTGTGTGTGTGTGTGTGTGTGTGTGTGTGTGTGTGTGTGTGTGTGTGTGTGTGTGTGTGTGGTCTAAAGACCATAACAAAAGTTAGATACTTAGATGGTCCTTGACCATATTAAAGATTAAGGAATATATATTAATATGTATATTCAATATTTAAAGGGGTTCTAGAAACCAAAATTAGGTCATACCACCCTTATAACCCCATTAATTAAATCAGCGATACCTTACATATTCATCTCCCATAGTGCACATCATTAATTGAATTATTTACTTTAATTAATTTAATTAACATACTCACTTGACCACCTCAGCTAGCCTTATCACCTAGACACCTCATCATGGACCTATTCTTAGCATGTTTCTTTTAACTAAGACTCAATTTCTACTTACCTTAACTAATTGAGACTTAGTCTAACCCTAACATTAGATGCCTATTCTTTCTCTAACAACATACCCACTTATCTAAGCACAAGATACCATTTTAGATCGAGACCAATGAGAAAAACTCGCCAAAAGATAACCAAGATTTGCTATTTTGGAAAACCTAGGATTTCCCACCTTAACTAACATCGATTAACCCTAAACCGATGCCGGTCACCCTAACCATCATCGGTTACCATATATTCATTTTGGCAACCTTGTTCCAAGGGTTGGAAATTTTGAGAGGTTGGTCATTTTTTGAGTTTGGAGAGAGAGAGATCTACATGCAAGCACAAACAAGAGTCTTCTTGAGCATCCAAATACCCTATAACAAGTACTAGGACTAATTTGAAGGAATTGGCATTCATGGTAACATTCTAGGAAGCACTGCCACGACACTAGACACCAGTTTCATAGATCAACCATTGTTATCTTCCACCAACCAGGCTTACAAATACAAGTAAGTGTGTTTTTGATCTACATCATTTTATACTTACTTAGATTGTAGTTTATTTATCTCTATTTAATTAGATCCTATTCTCCTTTGCATTCCACCATCCCCACTTTCCTATCAATCCACCCATCCAACCACCCACAACTGTTTAGCTCCCCATACCCGACTCCTAGGCATTCCTGAGCCTTCCTAGCATTTTTACAAACCTAACCATCCTTCTTCCATTCTCTATGCAATCACAAAGAAGCTCCAAAACCAAGTTTATTTGATTTCCACCATTTTTCCCCTACCGACATTGGTCACCTTGACCATCGTTAGTTTCCCCTTTACTGGCATCGGTCACCAAACCGACATCGGTTACTGTGTCTCCTGACAAACTTTCACTAAGTTGACCTTAACACCCCAAAAACCTCACAGAACCTTACCCAAACCTGGTACCCCACCTAAAGTCCCACCACAAGCCTTCTCAACTCTTTGTGTAGACATAGAGAGAGCCTAGGTATCTATTTTGACATTCTACCATTATCCACCCTAAACTGTCATCATTCATATCTAAACCATTGTCGGTCTCACTCTAACCAACATCGGTCTCTGTGTCTAATAACCTAGCTTAGGAAAAGCTAATATCCATCCCCAAACTACCTAGAATCATTTGTAGCCTTTACCAGACCTCTTTCAGACCTACAAAAACTCAAAACCACCTACCCAACCTCTAGATCTGATCATAACCCTACCTGTTAGATTAGATTTTCTTATTGTATTTGAATGAGATGCCTAAATCATATCAACTATAGTAGGATGTTATTTTTTTATGTTATTTCTTGCATTAAATTATATTAAACAGTGGATTGACAGCCATCTAGGAAGTATCACACTACTCGGATGTAGCACACACTAGGCAATCTCATTGACATATATTGTTTAATATTCTTCTTGTGGTCTTGTTTTACATTTACAGGTAGTTCCTCCTATCCAAAAGGAAGTTCTTCACGGTCAGCCTAGATCAAGAATAAGAAATACACACAACCTTCAACCGACATCACAAAAATGTATTCCTCCTTGGCATATCACCCTCTATCTATTTCATTAAATTTGTTAAGAATCCAGTGAAACATTTTGGCATGCCCGGTGGGACCCTCTCTTGGGTTCATTGCATTTTCTTCATATAGGGAAATCTTGTGTGTCTCTTTATTTTTGAAAAATACACATTTAATCTTCTCCCTGGTAACATTCTTTTCTTCTAATTGTCTAAATGAAATTTGTGATTTGGTGTTTAAAATGAATCATTTCTTTCTTCTGCATTTTCATAGTAGTGAAAGAGAACGTTCTTGACCTATTCATCATTTGCTACATCAAATTTAATTGTTGATTTGGGTTCTAAAATATGTTGCATTTCATCCTTGTATGCTACATTTTAGCTCACATTAAAAACGAGGGCAACCTATATGTTGGAAGTCATGCCCAACTGATGGTTGACATAATTGAATCGTAGAAGCACTTTCTCTTCTCTCTCTCTTTTCCAAACTGCATAAATAAAAATTCACACATCTTCTTAAACAACACCTTACCTGGAAGAAGTTGTCAATAATCACATGATCAAAGGATTGACAATGGGCACAACTGGTTTCTCTATCCAATCATTAACTCAAAGAAAGGACCGCCCCCACCAAAACATAACCTGAAACCACCCTTTAGAATTTTCCTCTTCATAGGATGCCTTCCCAACCAAAAAAATTTGTTTTGAATTCACAAGTCAGTCTTAAATAACATAAGCTAAAAACATAAAATTCACTTATAGGATTGCGTGTTTTTCTTAGCTTTTTCCTAAGTTATATTTTGAGTTATGAGGTTATGTTCTCCACTTTCCTCTTCCTTTCACACTCCACCATCATAGTTGGAGTATTCTAACTTGTTTCTAAGTGTGTCAGGGTCTAATACTATCATCCTCAAACTTTTGGGTTGATACTCCATCTGACTCAATTCAAAAAATCAAATTTTCTTCACTTCTTCAAATTTCACAATAATCATTGTTGGTCTAGTGACCATCACGGTTTCCATCTAACCGTCATCGGTTTACCTAATCGGTGTCGGTTTCTAGCTCTTTTGGTCATTTTACCCAAAAAAGCATTCATCACCTCTTATGTTCTATTTGAAGTTCTCAGGACATCATCATATTCCTGAATTATAACATCACAGTCAAGTACATAGTCCTTATTTCATTTTCATAAGTTTTTGCCTCATTTGCTAAAAATGTTGATTTCTACGAAGAATCGGTATCGATTCTTGTAACCACCATCAGTCATCCTTTAACCATCATTTGTTATTCTAACCGACGTCGGTCACTCTATTTTGATTTTTAATTAAAACATCGACCAAGTTCACCTCTTAGAATCTATCCTTCTCCATTTCTATTGTTTTCTATGTTATTTACAAAGTATAGTTTATCAGGTTTATGCTAATTCACATGGTTCTAACTCATAGTCAAACCAACACCCTTGTGTTTCATGCTATCCTTCAGCTGCTTCCACCTATCCCATCACCACCTTCTATCTTGTTGCCTATGGATCCAACTCAACACATCACCATTAATACCGGTGATGAGGAGTTTGCAAGACTCTTGTACCAAAACCTCGCAGCACTAAAATATTATCTTGCCCACTCATCTACCTGAGACTCCTCGGAGAGGTGGTATATGACATGCCCATCTCTATCCCTCCTATCCTTGCCCCACTTCTACGTTAGCTACCACTAGCTCAACATTGCCTTCATCCACCTTACCACCTGTGGTGTCTCAACTGGACCCCATGTCCTCTATAACTACTACACCAATGACATCTATCACACCCATGGTGTCGACCATTCCTTCACCAACTACCTTAAGCATGGCCCCATTTGCACCCTTTACCTCGTATGTACCAGTTGCATCACAACCACCCATGGTGTTGGCAACCCACACCCCATTCCAAAACCTCATCCTTTCCATCCCACAGTCTCTACCCCCAATTACCACGAGAGTTGTTACAAATACACACCGCACTTTTCGTGCATTACCAAGCAACCCCCAATCTCATCTATCACTTATTCAGGATATCTTCCACCTGCATCTATTACCCCTTCATAGTTCTCATACTCGGCATCCCCATATACCGGGATTTCATCCACATCATACATCAATCATCAACCTCCCTTCACTACAAGAGGCACCCATTCCTCATAACCCACCAATGACCTCATTAATATGACGATGGAAAATATGCAAACATTAGAAGCATCATTTTTCGTCTCTCACAACTCCTTAACTTTTGATGAAATATGTAATGATCCTATTCATCCATCTATCCCCATTCAACCATACCTTGTACATTGGGAAATGCCTAAGTTCAAATTTTCAATAGTAAAGAAGACCCACAACAACACTTGTGGTCATTTAAACATGGGTGTTATCTAATTTCCCATGACGATGTTTTACTCCTATGAACATTCCCCATGTTGTTGACAAGACCCACCTTATATTGGTACATGGTTTAGCTAGACATTCCATCTACTACTTTAACCAAGTGGCTCAAGAATTATTAGAGCACTTCTCAATCAATGTCATCAAAAACTTCACCATGACTAACCTATACTCGACATGAGAATATGACGATGAATCTATCACAACTTTCATTGCTCGCTGGTGAAGCCTTATCAACCAATTAACATTCCATTTACCTCAAGTTGAGCTTACAGAGTTTTCACTAGAGATTTTTCTAGACATAGCTCATCAACTCTCAGGTACAAAACTTCCTTACCTTTGATGAAGCATTTACCATGGCACAAAAAATAGAAATTCGTGCCATTGAAGAAAAAAAAGTCTAATTACGAAGTAAAATGCCGCATTCAAATCAAATGATGATTTTCCATATTTAAAGCCCCAAAATAATTATTCAAAAGCCAAAGGATATGCCAATGTGGTAGTTCTCAAAGATGGTCCATCTCATCCATCTAATCAAGCCAAACCTTCCTCCAATCTTTCTCCATTCAGAATTTTTAGTTCCAAAGTGGGAACAACGAAAGTACACTCCAATTGGAGAGCCCTATTCTTCAGTCTTGGAAAATATTCTTAAGGCCGGAGCCATTGCACTTCCCCCCATAAAACCTCATACTAGTTTTGATCCCACTCATCCTATGCCTGCATGGTATAAGGAACATGACTATTGTAATTATCATCACGTCAAAGGCCATAGCGATGGTAATTGCATAACTTTTAAGAACATTTTCTAGGAAATGTTAGATAATGGAGATCTCATCCTGGAAAACCCAAACACACCAAAAAATCAAAACTTGCATATCTTTAAGAAGTTGTTTCCTAATCATACACCATCCTCTAATCAGTATGGGAATCTTCAACCACAACAACAATTTTCATGAAGTACACACTATTTTTGATGTCATTCCAACCATTCCCTAATTTCCTCCTGTCCCCTCCATTGAGGAAATTCTAGCACAAGCTCCTCTACCTATAGAGGATCCTACCTCATCTACTCCCTCACCCATAGAGGAGTCCTCTTCATCTCCTCCCTCACCTATAGAGGAGTCCACCATTTCTACCAATGCCATTTCACCACTCACCTTTGAACCCAACGAACAATCAACGGTATTAACTCTCCTACCCATGGGAGAGTCATGCTCACCTTCCTCCACCAAAAGAGGAGCCTACCTCATCTCACCCATCATCTCCCCTACCCATAGGGGATCCTTTAGAAGCACCACTACCTATTGGTGACCATTCCCCATCATCCTTTTAGGATCCTGTTGATCTTCTCTCGACTCTCTTACCCACAGAGTCTGAAGCCAACAAATTCCCTATCTCACAAACATACTTTATAGGGATTGCTACTAAATCAACATCGGCTCCTCTTATAGCAGTGTCATTTTCACGCTTTCGACTACTTGGATTATGTTGATAATTCCATGCTTTAGGGATGCCTTCAGCATTTGCATTTTAATTCAAATGCAAATGTCCCTTACTGATACCTCCATGATCTATCTAAAAGTGTTTCAAGTGACCAAATCAACCATGACTATGCCTATTGAAACAACTTCTTATTTTCCACCCTTTCCTACATCTTAACCTTTACCCACAACTAAAACCATTCTTATACCTAAGAACCTACCCACACCTATATCTTCACCCAATCTAGACCCATCACTACCTTAGGTGTCATGCCGACGTCAATCCTTGCCCATCCACCCGTCAAATTGGATTTAGCCACGTCTTCCCAAACCCACACCAAAATTATTCATCCACCTAAAAGGAAGACCCAACCTTCTAGGCCACATATACTAGTCTCACCCACCACGCCTTTGTCACCTTCACCCCTTTCGTCCATCCTAGGACCTCACCCATCAACCTTGGCCAAAAACCCCTACCCAAGCAAATCAAAAGTGAAGCAACTTGCTTCTTCATCATGATCTTTTGTTATACCCAATTTTCTGCACAACAAACACCCCCACCATCACCCGTATCTTTCTTACCACCTATACCCCCACCAACTACCATAACTTCATCACTACCTATGAAACTTTCTTCTCTTCAACCCATACCTTCCACTTGGCCTCTACCAACCACTTTCATTGCACACTCCATTATCCCCATGGATAACCCATCCTCTTCCACCATCTTATTTCCCTTCTACATCATGTACTCCCACCTCACCTTTACCTAAGAAGGTGAAATCCAAGGACAAGAACCCACTACCCTCCAACAGGGTAGTTAAACCAACAACACCTTCCATTGCTAGTTCATCTGCCACATCCTTACCCAAACAAGTACCATCAAAACCTAAGACAGTACCACCTACCAAACCAGTGGTCAAACCTATTCCACCTCCTATAACACCTCTTCCACCAAAATCATCCACACCTTTACCCAAACCCACACTCACTTCCCACTATGATCCATTGTCAAGGTCCTACGCCAAAATTTTATCTAACCTCTTAAATACCTCGGTCATCACATTACCGCCACTTAGACCTTACGACCCCCTCAAACCCAAACCAAAAGGGTTTGATGAAACTAAAATTTGTGCCTACCATCATGTGTTAGGACATGATGTAGAGGGTTATAAGGCTCTCAAACCGATCTCCTCCAATTATGCCCCCTAAAGAAAATTTTTATGGTGATGATCTTCTATATGGGGACTCTATTCCACCTTCACCAATCACCACATGTCTTCATCCACTACCTATTCAGCCACCTACATCTCCACCTCCAAAACCTTTTAATCCACCTCTAACATTTGAGATCAACATGGTCCATATTCGAGAGTTGGCCAAACCACTACTTAAATGCTAGTGTACCCTACTTATTTCACAAGGTTCTTACCCTGCATTAGGATTTTGTCCATCATGTCATTATACTACTCATGACATACCTTCTCCATCCACCTCTTTCCCTCAGATTAACATGATCCAAGTTTCCACTCACGCCCAAAAAGACAAAGGGAAAGCAAAAGAAACCAGCCCATCTGTTAATCTTGTGCCTAACATACCAACTACACCCACACCCAAAATCACCATTCGAGGTCCCACATACCCTATTTTTGACAGGGTCACCCATCATACAATGATAAAATAATTACACCAATCCCCTTTTAAAATGTCTTTGTATGACCTCATCCAAACCTCTAAATCTCATCAATAGGCCCTCATGGAGGTCCTCCAATCCATTGAGGTTTTACCTAATGACCCTACACCCATGGCCTCCATTATTACCCCTCATCATCTGGCCTCTCTCACCAACTCATCCCCTTCCTCTACACCTCCACCTACTCACCAAGTGGCTCATTGTCGTCTTTTTAGATGATGAAATTGTACCTCTCCAATCAGATGACCCCGATCCCACCCTTTTCATCTTTGTCTATATCGATAATATATGCATACGACGTGTTATGATCGATGGTGGCACCAACATCAACATCATCTCCTCCCATGCATACAACCAAATGCACATACCTACTAATTACATGCATAATAACCCAATTATGTTGTGCTCCTTCAATGATGCCATCACTTCCACCCTTGGTACCATCATTCTCCATGTTTGTGTGGGCCCCCGTACTATCCCAGAATTTTTCTACGTATTAGAGGGGGAGTTCTAGTACAACTTGTTTCTTGGTCAACCTTGGATTCACGTCATGGGTTGTGTTCCTTCGACTTTACACCGTTGTGTAAAATTTGAACATGAAGGACATAACTATACCATCCTAGCTAACCCATCACCATTCAAAACATGTAACATGTTGTACCAACCTAATGATGTCCTTGTACCAATTAAGGCATCTACCACCACTGCCACTTCTCCTTCACCCACAACCCCATCCACCAATGTTGTTTGCTACCTCACCCACACCTACCTCTTCTATTCCCACTACTACCATGGTCTCTACAGATGACCCATCTGCTAACCTGTCTAGTTCCCAACCAACTAATCCTTCTTCTTCCTAATTGCCTATTAATTCATCTATTCTAGCTACACACATATCTACTATCGATCCCTTAGAAGGTGTTTTCAATGACTCACTGGGGAATACCACCTCTACAATATAAACACATTCCTTACTCCATAAGAGTATGGTAACCTATGCCAACATCCTCGTTATGACCATCACATAGGAAAGGTCTTCCCTTATGGTCCTCCCCACCTTTGCACTAACTTAATGTATGGGGGACTTGATACTTCCACCTATTCACCCAAGCCACCTTCCCAAACATGACCATTTTCATTTGACCTCCAATCTCTCACCAACCATCACTTCCCAAACCTTCCTCCACCACTATGCTTGGAAGGGCTTTGGCTTTGGTTTTTAAAAACAAGTCCATCATACTGTCATCCCGTGTACCACCCATAAACATAAATACCGCAGTGGTATTAGCTTCACCAAACTATCCTCTAAGAAGGCCCGCATCGACCTCATTGAGGATGTCAAACCTTCTCCACCCCATTTACCCACTTCACCACCTTCACCCACAGAGTCTATGTATCCAAAATCCATTCCTTCTAACTTTCTTTTTCATGAATACCATTTCCCGAGACCTTTTACTTATTAACGATGATGACAAAGCTCCCTCTTCTCTTCCATTCCTATATCCTTACATGATTGATGATGATACAACATCTATTAACGTCATTCAATATCATGAAGATGAGTCTATCCTCACCTACCTTGGTGTAGAATATTATTATATTCACCAATCATTTCCTTCTAAGACATAAATCATGTTAAATGAATCACCATTGAAGTCAATATTAACACACAGGATGACCCACACATTCTAAAGATAGGCCAATCTTTAGATGTTCTTTAAAACAGAAACTTTTACTTCTTTCCTTCAAGACCATAGAAATGATTTTTCTTGGTCCTATGTTGATATGCTCAGTATTGATCCAAACATTGTGGTCCACAATATCATCACCATTCCTGAAGCCAAACCCACAAAACAGAAGCTATGAAAATGCATCCTCACATTGCCCTTCTTGTCAAAGAAGAACTTTAGTGCCTTCTATCTGTTTCCTTCATCCTATCCATTGACTATCCCTAATGGATTTCTAACATTGTTCTATCACAAAAGCAACAAGAGGACTCCACATTTGCATGGATTTCTATGACCTCAACTTAGCTTGCCCCAAAGATAACTTTCCTCTACCTAGTATTGACCAACTAGTTGATCTTACCGCTGGTCATGAGATGTTATCACTCATGGATGGTTTCTCGGGTTATAACCAAATATTACTCTCCCTAGAAGATCAACACAAAACTACCTTCATCACTCCTTGGGGACCTTCTACTATCACATTTTATCCTTTAGCCTTAAAAATGTTGATGTTATATATCAGTGAGGCTATGAATTATATCTTTCATTACATCATGCATCATATATTGGAAGATTATGTAGATGACCTTCTTACAAAATAAAAACATCGGACCAAACACCTTATAATCTCGAAGGTCATTTTTGACCATCTCATCAAGTATTACGTCCATCTTCAACCAAAGAAGTGTATCTTCACTATTCTCTCAGGCAAGATCCTTAGTTTTATCATTTCTTTGTGTGGCATAGAAGTCGACCCTACTAAAATAAAGGATATTCTCAAAATTCCTCCACCTACTAACCTTCGCCAACTGCGAAGTTTGCAAGGTAAGTTACAATCTATTTGTCATTTTATTTCACAACTTTTCGATTGTTGCCAACCATTTCACCATCTCCTCAAAAAGGATGTCTCCTTCAAATGGGATGATGAATTCCACAAATCCTTTGACACCTTAAAACAATACCTTCTCCAACCACCGGTGCTCATTCCTCCTAAGGAGGACCAACCATTTTACTTGTACATTTCTGCTATTGATCATTCCTTAGGTGCCATGCTCGCTCATCATGATAAACAACACAGGGAACATGCAGTCTATTATATAAGCCATACACTTCTAGACTATGAAACTAGGTACACCCATGCCGAAAAATATGCTTAACCTTAGTTTTTGTCACCACTAAACTTTGTCATTACCTACTCAATCACAAAACCTTTTTCATCACCAATACTGACCCCTTACATTACATGTATGCCAAACCCTACCAAAATTAGTGTGCTACATGTTGGCTCATGCTTCTCACCGACCTTGACCTCAAATTCATCCATCAAAAATCTATCAAAGGCCAAACCATCGCTGACCAACTTGCAGATGCACCCCTCTGGAAATCAATCCTCTAACTTCGATTTCCTAGACGAGTCCATTGCTACCCTCTCTTTGGATGATATCATTTACCAAATGACCTTATTCTTCGATGAGTTCCAAATGTCAGCATGGGGGTGGTGTAGGAGTTATCCTCATTCCTCTTGATGGTGAACCTATGCCTTTATCTTTCAAACTATATTTTTATTGTACTAACAATATCACCGAATATGAAGCACTCGTATTAGGCCTTGATTGCCATTGCCTTAGACGTCAAATCAATTAATATATTTGATGTCTCTAAACTAATTTAAAATCAATTCAATGGTATATACCAATGTCGTAATGAAGTACTTCAAAAGTAAAAACATCATGTAGACATACTTTTAACTACCTTTGACCGTTATGAACTTTAAATTGCCCCATGTTCTACTAATAAATTTGTGGATACCATGGCCTACCTTGCTTCTCGATTCCTTCCTCACCTTTCAACTTGAAAATCTTTGTCATTGTACAAAGGCTACAATCAACTTCCTATCTATTTTGAGATGTCAACCTCATTTGAACCATTACACCTAACCCACGTGTTTCACACAGAATTTTTAGTTCCAGAATAGAGTTGCTTCTATCCTTTCATTCTCTTGAGAAATAGATAAGGGGTTAGGGTTAGGAGGAATACCTATTGAGTGTTGGGAAGGTGTGCGCATACCATAGAGAGATCAGACCGATTGTGAAGAACTCCTTTTTGTCTGGGAAGGACTACCTATAAATAAGAATGCAAGACCACAGATTTTAGTTAGACAATAAGTAAGGGAACTGCCTTGGGCCCAAGAAATATTAAACTTCCTTTCGAAGGTGGTCAGTTCCCTTTTAATATAAATTATTGCAAATGATAATAAAGAAGCTATTGCGAAATCATGATTTAGGTACCTCGTTACTAAAAGCAATAGAGACTAAACTACCCATAATAAAACGTCATTCTGTTTGTTTGGTCACTGGTTATTGATACGTTCAGATCAAGTTACAGGGATAGACCAGGCTGAATCTGAGGTTGTTAGGAGATAAATAGGTGAAAGGTTGGTTTTGGTATAAGTCACGATGGCCGATTCGGTCCTTTGGATAATCGACCGTGGTTATAAAACCGCTACCGGTAGGGGATAACCGATATCGGTAGGGGCAGTGATTCAGGGGCTTCTGGGTAGAGGTTGATTATAGGATGGTTATGGGGTTTTTAAGGTTGGTAGATGGTTAGGGGGAATAGTAAGGCAATGGAGAAGACTCAGAGAGTGAGAAAGTTGTCTTCTGGGCAATATAGGGATGGATGAATGAAGGTTAGGTGTAGGGTGCTACCGGGTGTTAGATCCAGGGGTGAGTTTATAATTACTATCAATCAAAAGTTCACGAAGTGGAGCCTAGAAGCATACAAGATACTACTTACTACTTTCTGACGAGGATACAGGTCCGAGGAATGTGGTGATGAAGGAAAAGCTCAGGTGGGATGATCTGACAATCGAAAGTGAGCTGATGAAGCTATCCTCTGACTCTCCCAATGCTTGGATGAGTGTGACAGTGATCTCGTTGATCAGTTACAGTCTTGGACTCAATGCTCTTCTCTGCAAACTCTTTTCTCCTTCTCACTTGTCTCTCCTTGCAAATGGATTCGGATCCCTCCATTTTGGTTGGGGAGGTCATTTATAGGGAACCGATGGTGGTTACCTAACCGACGCCAGTTGGCGTGTAGGGACCAATGTTGGTTAGGTCAAAGTTGGCTATTTTTAGTAAAATAGCCAACTTTCCCTCCTTTTCTCCCAAGGGGTCAGTTGTGGGCTTGGTCAAGTCATTATTAGGCTCGTTTTGATGCGGGTGAGGGGTGATGAGTCATGGGTGTGGGTCTGGACCAAGTCATAGGTCTTAATTAGGTTAGTTTAGGGTTAGGGCTAGGTCATAGTGAGGTGGCAGGGTTGGAGATGTGGATTTATTAATTATAAGGTAATTAATAAATAATTAAGTGTGTAAGGTTTTAGGTGGTGAGGTAGGGTTAGGTTGCGGGAGGACAAGATATAGGGTACAGGGTGTCGTAAGACCCAAATTTGGTGTCTACACCACGTGACCTTTGGTATAAGTATTTTGCAAACTACCTTTCCCTTTCCATTCTGCCTCTAGCTCTTACTCGTAATGGAAAATTTTCCTTTATCAAAAATGTCTCTCGCTATGTCATAATGGGTGGTCTTATTTATAAATGCATCTTTGATGTTATTCTCTTACGATGCCTTACCAATTCCGAGATTCTTTATACCATCAAGGAAGTTCACAACAAAATTTGTGGAGGTCACTTGAGTGCCTAAATTTGTCACTAAATGCATCCTTCTCTGAGATATAAATGGCCCACCCTCAACTTGTGACTATTGTGACTATATCAAATGTTGTGTGAAATTTCAGTAGAGTATACTAATCTTGTTAATAGGGTTTGGATCTTGTTAGAGAGATAAATCCTCATTCTTCACAACGCCATCCATGGATTATAACCGTTGTTGAATACTACATAAAATGGGTAGAAGCCATCCCCTCATCTCTACAAAAGCTAATAAAATATGTGACTTCATTAATCATCACATCATTTGTTGCTTGAGAGGTCCTCATTGTCTCATCAATGATAATGAGAAAACAATACAAAAATAACACCCTATGAAAACTCTATGACGCCTTTGGAATTCAACTCGGTTTCTCTTCACCTTAATACCCACAAACAATTGGCAAGGATAATCAACCAATAAAACCCTGGAAATAATTCTTATGAAAGTAGTTGATGATCTTTGGAAAGGATTGGCATATGCACATTCCTTTTTCCTTATGGGTTTACCATACTAGTATTCACACTTCAACTTACGCCACACCTTTATCTCTCGGTCTATGGTACCGAGGTTGTCTTACCTCTTAAACTCATGATTCCATATATTTGTTCTCACTCCAAGACATGCTCAACAATGATAAATTTTTCGAGACCATTTCTTGAATTATTAGATGAATGACGTCTTAATGCTCTTGATCATCTCAAAATATACCAAAAAACATATCAAACATTCCTATGACAAATGTGTTAGTGAGCAAACCTTCCAGGTTGGCGACCTCATCCTAAAGGAAAATCAACATGTAACCAAAGAAGAGAAAAGTAAATGGGGAAAATTTTATCCTAATTGGCTTGGACCTTATATCGTTACTCATACCTATGGATTAGGTGCTTATCGTTTGTCTTCACTCAAAGGTAAACCTAAACCTGAACCCCTCAATGCCTTGCATATTTGACCATTATATTATTGATTCAATACCTATATCACCTTAAACACCCTTCACCTTTCATATTACCTATTATTAGGGTCAACGACTAAATAGGAATCATGTGATTACCCATCACCTTTTAGCATTATCTTTAATATGAGTACTTTTTGTCTTTTTCAAGATGGAATCTCATGGTCATTCATCACTTAAAACCATCTCTTTCATAGTTAACCTTTGTGTGTTATGGTTTGGTCTTCTAAACAAGAGCCTAATCTTCTTCTATAGTCTTTTCCATGACTTAAACGTCCAAAAGAAAAATAATTTCAAAAGAAAAATGGGATTCAAATCCTTGAGTCAAAATTCCAACAAAGAGATGAATCCCTCAAAAGGGACATCTCTTCTCTATATCTCTCCATTATAAATAGACTTCTCCCTCGAAGGATAGCTATACAAAGCTAGCCATACTACACATAGTATATCATAAAAAGGACTATCCTTGCAAAAATAAAATAAAATTTTTAGAAGCTTCCCACATTGATCAACTTCACAAATACCTCAAGGAGATATTATACTCATTCCACATAAACTTCCTACATCAATCAAACTATCAAAAAAGAGAAAAATATAACCTTTTTTTCATGGAATTGCCTATTTTGATCTTGGGTCTCTTGCCAAGAAGGCTTGCTATCTCACACCTGGTTATGCTAAAACCAACCATTTTCACCTAATTTCCTACCTTCTCAAGGGACTTGTTGCAAAAATGACATTTTGTGATCATGTGAATTTCTTCACCCTTAGCATAGTCAATCATGCAATTCCTTTAGGGTCTTATGTTCATAAGCCCACCTTTGGTATGGTAGACTTGTTATGGTTCTTCCAATTAGGCAGATCTTTTGGTCACCTCTTACCCTTCACCTTCTTCATTACTTGTTGATTCTTCTATATAGGATTAGACCATTGACACCTACACTTTAAGAATTCCTCTTTCACCAACATCACCATGCCTAACTGACCTAAACTCAACCATGCCTACAATCACCTAAACGCAACCATGCCTAAATGACCTAGACTCAAAACATGCCTAAAACCTACTGACCCATTCATCTATCCTCATCTTATTATTCCCTAGCTTATGGGAGAACTACATCAGCTTGAGGCCCCTTTTCGCTAGGGCTATGTAGGTAGCACTCTAAGGAATGGGGCTCTTGGAGGTTAGCTCAGCCACTCTCTACCCTAACCAATTTCCACCCCCCATTTTTCTATTTACATTCTACCTTAGTTAGTTTCCATCTTATACACTACTTGGAAATTAAACAAATATACAAGTATACAAACATATATATCTACTTATTTCTTGCATAATCATATCATACATTAATCATTTCACATTTCCATCATATCAAATATTTCATAAATTTACACCATAACATACATATTCATCATCATTCATTTTTTCATGCTCCCAATAACTTGGCAATTAAATCAAACCATAAATATAAGCATAAAGCATACCTAAACCATGCCGACCTAACTAAACCATGCCTAGACTCCATAATGAATTGACCTAACTCCACCATGCCTAATTCACCTAGTTTCTATCAATACACAATAATAATGGAAATTAAAAACATAGGTACATCATCCATCCAATAAACATCATCAACTATATAAATGAGAGATTATGTGTATCAATATATATACATAGATACAAATAAATACCAGTTTCTCAAAATATCTCGAGATACATCCTCATTGTCTTCGGCACACATGATAGAAAAAGATAAAAATCTAAAAATTCTCATGTACATCCTCACTATCTTCGGCATGTAGGCTGGTATATATATAAAAATATCAAAAACAATAATCATACCTAGTGGCTAATAATAACCCCACCTAAGACCCTTGGGGAAAGTCTTATATATCTCCTCCTCTCTACCTATCTAGCGCCCTGCCAACATCTCCCCACCTCGCATGGGTCTCGGTCTAGTCTCCACCTATCCCATAGTTGGGTCGGCCTCCGTGAAATTGTAGCCTCACCCTAGCCTTGTCTTTGGGCTCGCTGGCCCCATGTGCTCTTTTAGCTATGAGTGCAAAAACTAGTCCTCTCACTCACTGCCCGCTATGCCCTATACACACCATAGGAGAGGGTACGTCTATCCCGTATTCATTAGATGATCCTAGTAATACCATGCCTCATTTAGGGCATCCCGAACCTCATTATGACACCTGCCTCGAGGTGGTGCCATCAGCCTCACAACCACCTATCCACTATTCCCTGCTACCATCAGCCTCACGACCACATGTCCTTGTGCTACCTATACCATGGGACACATGTACGTACCCAAAATTGTAGGGTACTTGCCGTCAGAACAATGTAACACGTGCCCCAATGATGATACAGGTCTCCTCGCAAGGTGTTCGGGATCCGGAAAAGATCTCCAAAGTGTGTGTTAACATCACGCATGCCCCGCTTAGCCCCGCACACTTTGTTTTCCCTTTTCCCCTCTTTTCTTGGCCTTTTGCTCTTCAGTGACGAAACCGCCGCCCTGCCTGGGCGGCGGTCTCGTGACCACCACCCTGCTCAGGGTGGCGGTCCTTTACGTGTTTTCTAGAAAGCTCTTTTAACATGACTCACATAAATTTCAATGATTCACCAGCTTTTTTCACCGCCATAAGCTTGCATTAATGATTCTGGTTCCCTAGAATAGTGTTTTGCCATTGTTTATAGTTTAAGAGTTCAATTTGGTTTTTACCTTGGGTAAATGCAAATGCTATAAATAGTTGGCTTGTGCTCAAGCAAATGGCCCCTCAAATTTGCCTCTAAATTTCTCATTGCAATAGATTAGTCTTTCATTTTTCTTAGAATTCTTAGTTTCTTTCATTGCATGCTTAGTTAGTATTGTTTTGTTGTTAGTAAGCCACATATCCATCTTGTGCAAGTGCTATTGATATTTTATCCAATCCATTGGAGTAAAATAGCTTGTTTTCAATAGGAAGCCATTAAAGTTCTGAGGTTTTGTTCTTCAAACAGGATAGTTTCAGGTTCTAGACATTTTATGTTGCATGACTCGCAATAAATCCCGCTAGGAATTGCATAAGCCAAGCTCTGTACTCTTGCGCTATCTCTCTCCTACTCGCATTGTATTTAGTCTATATCCTAAGTTGCCTTCGTCCCAATATCTACTTCTGTTGATGCTAGCATTACATGATTTTCTGGATCTACGTGAACATAAAGGAATGAGGAGATCACAATGAGGAGACAAGATCACACACACCATCGGATTCGCCACTGTTCTGTAGAATCCAGGTTCTAGCTTTCAAAGTTCTAATTAGAAGCATATCAAATAGAGTAGCTAATCACTTTATTTCAGTCAATTTTACTTTCGATATTACTAGGGAAGCTGTGGGGATTGATAGTTTCTGAGAGACTATGATTCATTCCTCACTTCTGAGGTAGGATTGAGAGTCTTGCAAATAGACTAGATCAATTATTTCATTATTTAGAATAGATTCACAAACTGCACAGACAAATAGCTATACTCGGTTATCTTGTTTGTTTTAATTTTGTATTTTAGCTGTCAATTCTATATATGTTAAATCAGTTACTCTTTTAAATTGGTTTGAATAATTCATCAGAAAATACAAAAATAGAGAAATCATATATGCTATAGATATACTTAAAGTAGTTAAATTTCACTTTGCTACAGTTAATTTACATTGTTGCTTTTGTATGACAATCACGGGACCTAGGGAGCCCAGAGAATACGTATTCGAGCCAATCGTGCCCCAACCCAATCTCATCATAGTAATAACTGATATAGATCAAAATCTCAGGATCCAAGTCTTCCGAACAACGGTAAACTTGCAACAAATCAGTTTCCAACTGCACGGGTTAAACATAGAAGATGACCGAGCACACACATTTTGGTCAAATCAACCAAACTACAGATTACCTTAGATTCATATCTACATGACTGTAGAAGGGTTTGAAAGAGAGCAGACATTTGATTGTGATCCTTTGGTTCCACAGCCAGATGCAAGAGACACTCTCACAGATATAGATACTAGCTTAAGAATTTAGGTTGCACAAACACCTATAAGATATTCTGAGAAGATCAAACAGTTATTGATTCTGAATATAGAAGCTGAGAAAGCATACGATTACTAGATACTAGGGATTAGGGACTGATTCCATACATGACCATAGCAGGTCCGCAACAACCACGAATCTATGGTTGTGACCCACAAATCCCACAGCCCAATGAATCCATAGGTGAATCAGACATAGATGCTGGCCTACGTACACTAGTATTTAGATCTACTCCACTTCCACCTATCATCATCGAACAGTTATCCTGGTTAGACATAGCAGCTAACAAAGCTAAGGAGTTCTGGACTAGGCCAGAGAATCACCCATAGAGTCAATTATATTTACCATCTGCCCTATGACCTTATCTGGAGATATACACGAAACTATCCCAGGACATTTTCCATGTATTCCACAACCTATAGACCGAATCACACCAGAGCTCGATATTGATTGGAGCCTTCGAGCAGTCATCCTTGCTGATCGATCTATCACACCAGTTTAAGTTAGGAGGGCCTTCTTTACCTTAGATTCGTAATTTCCACTAGTGTGTGTCGAAGACATTAGATTACCTAACTAGTTTGTCTACATCCCACACATATTTCATCCCCACCGGCTGTCTCGGCATGACCTCGGGAGGTCGGGTGTGAGGAAGAGTTACTTGTAGATTCCCAAGCTCACTTGTCACTTTTCCGTCGTACAAAATTGGTGAACCCAACGTGAACCTTTCTACCTTCGATCTGGAGTCGATTTCTGGTTCTTTCATCTTTACTACCTCATTAGCTTTCACCATCACCTTCACTCCTTCCCATTATTTTGTGGGTATTCATATACCCCCCGAATATGTCAGGATTCAATGCATATGGCAGACCCCTCTTGGGTCTTGAGGCATACTACGCCTAACAAAATAGACAATCATCACCCTCGCTCTCAGTATGGGGTGATAACTACTCAACTAACCAGTTGTCAACACAAACTCCAAGGATCAGATATACCTCATCCCTCCGAATAGAGGAGTTGGATCAATTCACTCAAACACAGAAAACAGAGCCTTCAGGCTCGAACAATATGATGCTCACAGGAGAATCAAGTTTGTCTCCTCAGATACTACTTAGACCACAAATTAGTAGACAATCAGACTCATACCTGGGTTTAGATGATGAACATTCGGTACGTTATGCCAGGAATGAACAACATTCTCGGAGTATGTACCCACCTATAGGAGGTTTACAAACACAACCCGAGGTCTTTTTTCGAGAAAATACCTCTATGCCACTGCATATAGAAAATGCCCTCGAGAGAAACTTGGTAGGGCAATGATCAGTTCATAGCAGGATATCACATGCCTATACAACACCATGATATACAACAAACGCCGCCAAGGAAAAGTATCGTGACTTCACCAAATGAAGTCATTTCAACTCTAGTAGAAAAGGTTAGGGGGTTAGAACTTGCCCAAGCAAGTCAAAATTCTCAATTCATGTAGGCAGGAAGTTCCAATCCTCCACACCATCCTAGCCAAGTAGACCTCCTCACAGGAGTAGGCACGTTAGGCATGACTCCTCAGTATTCACAACAAACCCCAACAAGAGCTACCATTTCTAACACCGCTCCTCCCGGTCTAGTACAAAGTAATCCATTTTTGGACAATACCCCTTCATACTTAAACATGTACTCCAAATCACCACAAGGGGATATGTTCTCCTCTCCCGGTATTTTTACTCAACCACAGGGGTTCCCTTATGCTCCTACCAATGCATATGCAACACCATATCAACAACCCATTCCACCTCCGCTCCCTCAGTAGGCACCGCCAATGGTCGAAACCTATGCAATAGGGACTTACTCAGAATATTTGAAAGAGCCCCTAGATTTCACCATACGAAGCATCATGCTTCCAAGACCTCTTCCCGATTTTCCCAAATACAAAGGTGAGGGAGATCCAAATGCCCATATCAAGGCTTACGCAACAGCCATCTGAGAACTACTCCCTTGGGATGGGGTTGTTGCTAAAATATTCCCCAAAACTTTGGAAGGCATCGCTCTCGATTGGTATTATAGAATACCTGAGGCTTCCATCCATTCATTCAAGCAGCTCGTGTCGAGTTCATCAAAGCCTTTGACATGAACAAAATATTAAGGACAGGAATCAGGGAATTCTTGCACATTAAGCAAGAACACAATGAATCTGTTGCCCATTTCATCCAGAGGTGGCGCACAGTTCTCTATTCTTCGGCAAGTGCTCCTAACATGGATCAAATGGAACTATGCGATCTATTCCTTCATTCTCTCAGTAGAGAGGTAAAGGAAGAGGTCCAGAAGTTCCCGCTAAGAACTTACGATGAAGTACTTGAGAGTTCTCTCCGAATAGATCAAGCGGCAATTGATAGTGGTCATAAGACATATGGAGCAAATGAGAGGTTAATCACCTCCAACCAAAACACTACAACTTATCCTACTATCACGAATGTCAATCAAGGACCTAAAATTCTTAACAAAAATCATGGAGTGACAACGGATGGAGTAACTGATCAGGCTAGAAAGAAAAACGTTGTGAATACTCCACCACAAATAAACAATTAACGAAAATACAACTTTACCTCGATAATCAATGCAAAGTGGATTTTAATCATCCATGACAACAACAAAAACAATGAAGACAAAGTCCTACATGGGATTCAAGCCAAAGCTCAACTAATTATCAAAATCAAAATCAAAATCAAAAACAACAGACACAAAACTTTAATAGGCAATGGTTTGATCAAAGTTTTGGGCCACAATATGCACCAAACCAACAAACTAGGAATTACAATCCTAATTCCTATTGTGGTTTCCACAAAATTTGGGGCCATGACACTAGAACGTGTCGTGACTACAATAAATTCATGCAACGCTTGCTAGAAGAACAAAGACAATTTTTCATAGATATGTTCTTGGCAGATCCTACGTCACCAGCACCAAATACTTTTACAGGGGTAGTTTCCCCTCAAAATGCACCCCTCAAGATCTTTAATGATCCACTCCCAAATCACAACAATAATAGGCTAAATCTAACTGGGACAAACAAGAGCGTAATGATAGGAAACAATGATCATGAGGCTTCAACTTCGCTAAATCCATTAGTTGCGCCACAACTAGGAAGTCACCATGACCTAAGATAGTCGGATTAGTGGAGTTAGATGCCGAATTACCCGTAGAAGCTGTAACAAGGACACGAGAGTATTCCTCTCAGCCAAGTCCAAGCCACCTGCCAGGGATAGATAACATCCAACAAATAGTAGCAAAACCTGTGGGTGCCTATGATTTAATTAACGACCTAACAAAAACCTTCTCGCACATTTCATTTTTGGACTTACTAAAGAACTCTCCTACCCACAGGGCTTCTCTTTTAGAGGCATTAGGTTTAGGTCATTTAATTAACATCACTCCACCTCCCGAAACATAGGTAAATCATATAGACTTTGATGTTCATCCTCCGGGGCAGGCGGATAGGGATGTCGAATTCATATTCGAAATAAACAAAATGCCAATAGATGCTGAGATTGCACACCGAGGTGATCCATCCTTACATTTGAAAGTATGGGTTTATAACAACTATGTAAAGCGTGCAATGGTAGATGATGGGGCAGCAGTTAACATAGTCCCTTTTTCTTTCCTTCAAAAGCTAGGGTATGGAGAAACAAATTGTTCCACAACTGAAATACGCTAAGAGGATATGATAGCCTTAAAGCCACCTCGATTGGAACTATATTATTACCAGTCACCTTAGGACCCAAAACCATCTGGTTGAGTTTTATATTATAGATCGGAAAACTAGCTATAATTTGATCCTCGGCTGACCATGAATACACCGCATGAAAGCAATCGCTTCTACGCTATTTCAAGAAGTAAGGTTTTTACACTTAGGAAAGATATTCGTAGCCAAAGGTGATCAAAACCATTTGATGTACACCAATCTAACTTAAATAAAATACCGAGCACGCACTCGAGTTTGAGCTCCCAACAAACCAGCTTAATAAACCTACCGATGTGAAACAGGAAGAAAATTTGGTACCTACGACGGATCTTGAAACTATGAGCCTAGCAAGGCAACCCCAGCCCCCAAAAATGAGGCTAACACTATGGAAATAGTATCATTAAGAACTACTACAATTTTTTTGAATTATTAGAACAGGATCTACCAATGTTCCTACCATTTGATTCTGTAGGCGTGGGATATTCCCTAGGTGTTGGTTCTCTTCTAGCAGAGGATCTTTACATGATAGAAGTAGAAGACGTTAACACAACAAGTGTCCCAGCGCCCATATTCCCAGCTAAGTATTGGACTCTCCATTTCGATGGAGCTAGATGCCGTTACGGAGCTGGGGTAGGTGTAATCCTTACTTCTCCCAAGGGAAAAGTCCTACCATTTGCCTTTAAGCTAAAATTTGAATGCACAAACAACGGCGCTGAGTACGAAGCCCTCCTCCTTGGCCTCATCTTAGCTAAGAGAATCGGTGTTGATAACATCAGAGTGTTAGGAGACTCACAATTGGTAGCAAACCAAGTCTCTGAGATATATGAAACCAAAGCTGAGCACTTACAACTTTACAAAACAAGCTGTATTAGATTTAAGCAAGGAGTTTGACTTCATATCAATTGAAGCAATCCCACGAGAACAAAATCTTCTCACTGATTCTATAGCAACCTCAGCATCACGCTTCACTCCAAACAATGAATTCCAAGATACCCATTTCATGGTGTCCCTTCGTACCGAACCATTGGTAAAAAAATTGTTGTCAAATTCTCTGTTAACAAGCAAGGATGAGAACAAATTTACTATCCTAGACCACATTGGTAGTGATATGGCAACTCTGAATTACTTAAACGCCTACACGGCATTACATCTCTCCCATCACGTGATAGATGTGTCCTTAATCCCACATTCATCTTCCTACTTCGGAAATCCCACGATGGAGCTTCCTTCACAAAAAGAACCTAGCATATACTCAGTCGAGAATGGAGATGATTTAGAACTACCTCCAGCCCCACCTGAGTTTGAAGAAGGTAACGCCTCTTTGATCGAAGAAATAATTGATGTTAACATCGGAACAAAGGATGAACCAAAGATCTTAAAACTAGGATCCTTGTTAACCCCAGATAAGTAGAAATACACACTCGAATCCTCAAGGAACATCAGAAGGCTTTGGTATTTAGTTATAAAGAAATGACAGGAGTTACACTGCACATTGCGGTGCACAACCTCGTCACTAAATCAGATGCAAAGCCGATTAAACAAAAATCGAAACCAATCAAACCTAAGGTAACTCTCATGGTGAAAGAGGAGGTGATAAAGTTCCTACAAGTAGGATTCATCAAACCGATCGATTTCTCTCAATGGGTATCTAACATCGTTCCCATTCTAAAAAAAATGGGAAGATACGCATCTGCATAGACTTCGAGACATTAACAAAGCGTGTCCTAAAGATGACTTCCCGTTTCCATCCATTGATGTCATTGTTGATGCAACAACTAGATTTGAACTTTTGTCTCTCATGGATGGATTCTTGGGATACAATCAAATCAGAATATCTGAACAAGATCAAGCTAAAACCACATTTATAACTCCTTGGGGAACCTATTGCTATGTTGTTATGCCATTTGGTTTCAAGAACGCTAGTGCTACATACCAGCAGGCTATGACATATATATTTCACGATCTAATTCATCAAATCGTGGAATCCTATGTAGATGACTTGTTGGCTAAGGCCAAGAAGCATTGTGACCATCGGAAGTACTTCGCATCATTCTTTCATGTCTGATAGAATACAGAGTCACGCTAAATCTAGAAAAATGTGTCTTTGGTGTAACAGGAGGGAAGCTCCTAGGTTACATTATATCATCACATGGGATCGATGTTGACCCAACCAAAATTCGGGCTGTCCTCAAAATGGTCCCACCTTCGAATGAATCTGGAATCAGATCATTTCTCGGAAAGCTTGGTGCAATCCAGAGATTCATCCCGGACTTAAGTTTCACCATTCATCCAATCAACAATCTACTCAAGAAAGACTATAGCATTGATTGGACCGAAGACTGCAATGAAGCTTTCAACGTAGTTAAGCGTTTCTTGTTATCACCACCTATACTAATGCCACCTAAGCCAGATCGCCCATTAATTTTATACTTGCGAGCTACCAATGTCTCGCTAGCCTATATGTTGGCTCAAGAAGATGATGACAAGAGAGAACGTGTGATTTATTTCATTAGTCAAACATTTCTCAAATATGAAACACATTATACACAGGCTGAACGAGAATGCCTTGCTATAGTCTTTACAACCAAACGCTTAAGACATTATATGCTAAATCAAGAAACAAGGGTCAT
Organism: Taxus wallichiana var. yunnanensis; assembly: GCA_018340775.1. NCBI lineage: Eukaryota > Viridiplantae > Streptophyta > Pinopsida > Cupressales > Taxaceae > Taxus > Taxus wallichiana. The sequence continues at coordinate 323,705,118 of CM031238.1, read as the reverse complement.
GGTAAAAATAGACCATTTATGAACTTTCCTCACGCAAGGGTCCTTGTCTAAGAAGGCTGGACGTTTTATAACCTTAATGGGAGAATTCAAATTAACATTTGTAAATCAGAAGTCCGTTAAGGGACAAATCATCATGGATTGGTTAGCTGATAACCCATTAGATGGAGGCAATCTAGTAGATCTGGACTTTCCAGATGAGTGCGTATACTACATTGAAACTAGACCTCCTATCTTTGAGTGTCCTTGGTACACTGATATCATTAATTATATCATGGACCATACGTATCCAGAAAGTGCTACTATGCAACAAAGAAGGTGGTTACGCATTATCATAAGAAAATATGTCATTATAGAACAAGTTCTCTATCGAAAAGCATTCGATGGAATGCTTCTAAGATGTGTCGACACAGAAGAATCCAAGAAGATTCTCCATGAATCTCACGGTGGAATATGTGGAGGCCACTTCAGTGGCCATGCCACCGCTTGTAAAATACATCGAATGGGCTATTTCTGGCCCACTCTAGAACACGACGTAGTAGAGTTTGTACGCAGATGTCATAAGTGTCAAGAATTCTCCCACAAGATTCACATGCTAGCACAAGCTTTACAACCGATTACTAATCCATGGCCCTTTTCTATGTGGGGCCTAGATTTAATAGGGAAATTCTCTCCCTCGTCTACAGATGGCCATAATTTTATAATCATGGCCACCGAATATTTTACCAAGTGGGTAGAGGCTATGCCTCTTACTATGTACCGAGTTACGTAATCGCCAAGTTCATCTTGAACCAAATCATTTATAGGTATAGTATCCATGCAAGTCATTATCTCGAGATAATGGAACTTATTTTAAGAATGACAAAGTTCATGAATTGTGCAATAAATTTAAAATAAACCATCATACGACTTCCTTATATTACCCTCAAGCCAATGGACAGGCTGAGGTGACAAACAAAACATTAAGAACCATTCTCCTTAAAATGGTGAAAGAAAACAAATGAGATTGGCACTTGAAGTTATATCCGGCCTTATGGGCCCACCGAACCTCAATAAGAACACCAACAGGAGTGACTCCTTTCTCACTAGTATTCGGGGCAGAAGCAATTCTCCCGCTCGAGGTTGAAATACCCAGTCTCCGCATTTCATTACAAGGGATTCTAGATGAAGACACTTATAGAGAAGCACATCTTTCCCAACTAGAAAGTCTAGATGAAGCTAGGTTAGATGCTGAACAACGGCACAGAGTCTATGTTGACCGGATGTGCCGGTAGTATAACAAGAAATTCTATGAATGCGACATATATGAAGGTGATCTAGTTCTAAGGCTAGGCAATTTGGATCGACAAAAAGAGCGGCGAAGGAAGGAAGCTCCGGCCCAAATGGTTGGGCCCATACTGAGTCATGAAGGACTATGGAAATGGTGCATACCTCTTATGTATGCTGGAAGGTGAGGAATTTGATGAAATAGTCAATTCCCTACACCTCAAACGATTCTACGCGTAAGCAACTAGCACTATTTATAATTATATCTACATTGCATCTTCATGTAGATTAGGATCATTTTGTCTGCTTATTTTGTACAAAAAATGTGATCAAGGAATTTGTTCTCAAAGCAATTCATTACAAACTCATGATGTTGTTGGCATAAACACTTTAATCATACTTCTCCATTTCCATGATATCATCAAACTATTTTGGAATCATTTCATCAAATAAAGAGATATGACAAGGTCTTAACGGTAACCATGCCAAGATCTGCGGGTTTATTCTCACTTTTGATTTCTTCTTAGGATAGGTGTCTTGCCTATGTTACATTTCTATAATCTTCATGGTGTCACATCTATCCTGTATATATATCTCTTTGGAAATAAGAACACACCGACATTTTGCTCAAATAAACAAGTCAAATATAGAATCAAATGAGAAAATTTTAAATTTACACATTTCCTTGCCCCACCAACCTTCGATGATGAGCTTGTGTCTCTTACTACCTGACATAGGGTTGGGAAAGGATGGAAATGCCCTTACTCGCCTATGCCTTGCCCACGGTGATAAACCCACGCTTCTTACTAGTAGTATGGGGCAAAGTGTAGGGGGTCCTCTTGACAAACAAATGTAAAAGGGTCATAAGCAAATAATTCAAACCTTGAAGCTTTGAGTCAAAAAAAAAAAAAGAATCGGATGTTCAAAATTCCAAAAGAGTTAAAAGCCTAATAACCCAGATTTTGTCTACTATGTGGCCATCTAAGGATCTAAGTCTAGATAAACCGCAAAGCAAGTTGCATCCCAAAACTATGAAGTCACTCGAGTGGAGTAAGCTTGTAGCATCCTAATTTGGTTCCACCAAAGCTTTGTCTATCTCTCATCACTACCATTTCAACACATTTCACAACTTGTGCCCTTTCTAGCTCTCAGTGATGAGCCCTCACATCTTACTAGTTGTGTGGAGTTAGGAGAGAGGCAAGTCTATCTGCTCATCGTACCAGTTTTGTCTTCACCACTTTGCCAAAACAAATATGAAGTGTTCAAGATTGCTTACAGAAACTAAGATTCAACATCACATTGTATCTACATCATCATATATCAGCATCATGAAATACAAAAAGAAAGTAAAACACTTGCATCATTTGTTCTCCATTGCATACATTCTAAAGAGCATACAAGCATAACATCATAATCTACATGAGGAAACTAGAAAGGAAAGCGTACGCGGAAAAGTGACAAGTGAGCATGGGAATCTACAGGTAACTCTTAGTGTACCCGACCTCCCAGGTCATGCCGAGACAGTGGTGGGGATAGAATATGAGTGGGATGCAAACAAACTAGTTGGGCAGTCTAATGCCTTCGACACGCACTAATGGAATTTGTGAATCTAAGGCAAAGAAGGCCCTTCTAACTTGGACTCGGTGTGATAGATCGATCGGAAAGGATGATTGCTCAAAGGCTCCAATCAATATCGAGTTACGGCGTGATTCGATCATGAGTTATGGAATACGTGGAAAATGACACGGGATAGTTTCGTGTATATCTCCAGATAAGGTCATATGGTGGGTAATGAATACAATTGACTCTACGGACGATTCTCTGGCCTAGTCCAGAATTCTCTAGCTTTGTTAGCCGCTATATCTAGTAAGGATAGTTGTTCGATGATGATGGGTGGAAGTGGAGTGGACTGGAATACTAGTGTGCGTAGGCCAGTGTCTATATCTGATTGACTTATGGATTCGTTAGGCTGCGGGATTTGTGGATCACAACCATAGATTCTTGGTTGTTGCGGTCCTGCTATGGTCATGTACGAAATCAAGTCCTAATCCCTAGTATCCAGTAATCATACGCTTTCTCAGCTTCTACGTTTAGACTCAATAACTGTGTGATTTTCTCGGAATATCTCACAGGCGTTCGTGCAACCTGGATTCTTAAACTAGTATCTATGTCTGTGAGAGTGTCTCCTGCATTTGGCTGTGGGACCAAAGGATCACAACCAAAGGTTTGTTCTCTCTCGAACCCTTCTACAGTCATGTGAATGTTTACCTAGGGTAATCTGTAGTTCGGTTGATTTGACCAAAATGTGTGTGCTTGGTCATCTTCTATATTTAATCCTCTCAACTGAGAGCTAATCAGTCGTAAATCTGTTGTTGTTTGGAAGACTTGTATTCTAAGGTTCTGGTCTATGTCAACTATTACTGTGACGAGGTTAGGTTGAGGCACGATTGGCTCAAATACGTATTCTCTGGGTTCTCGGGGTCCCGTGATTATCATACAAAACAAAATGTAAATCTAACTATAACAAAGTAAATTTAAACTACGTGGAATAAATCTAAAACATATATAACTTCTATTTTTCTATGAGACTTTCTAAAATTTTAAGAAAAGTAGCTATTTAAACGTATCTAGAAATAACAACTAAATAACAATTTAAAACAAACAAGATAACTGATTGTAGTTATTTGCCTATGCAATTTGTAGATTTATTCTAAACAAATAAAATAGCTCATCTAATCTATCTGCAAGATTCTTGATCCTACCTTAGAAGTGAGGAGTGAATCATAGTTTCTCAGAAACTATCAATCCTCACAGCTTCCCTGGCAATATCGAGAATAGAATTTACTGAAATGAAGCAATTATCTACTCTATTTGATATGATTCTAACTAGAACTTTGAAAGCTAGAACCTGGATTCCACAGAACAGTGGCGAATCCGATGGTGTGTGTGATCTTGTCCCCTTAGTATGATCTCCTCATTCTTTCGTATTCTCGTGGATCCAGAAAAGCATGTAATGCTAGCATCAACAGAAGTAGATATTGGGACAAAGGTAGCTCAGAATGCAAACTGAATATAATGCGAGTAGGAGAGGGATAGCGCAAGAGTACAGAGCTTGGCTTATGTAATTCCTAGCGGGATTTACTGCGAGTCATGCAACATAAAGCGTCCAGAACCTGAAACTATCCTGTTTGAAGAGAAAAACCTGCAACTTTAATGGCTTCCTAAGCTATTCTACTCCAATGGATTGGGTGAAATAATAGTACTGCCTGCACAAGATGGGTATGTGGCTTACCAACAGCTGAACAATGTTAACCAAGCATGCAAGGAATTAAAACTATGGCTTCTAAACAGAATAAAAGACTGAACTATGAAAATCAGAGCATGAAAATGAATGAGGGGTAGACCATTTGCTTGTGCACAAACCATTTACTTATAGCTTTTCATTCACCCAAAGATCAAAACCAAACTGAACTCTAAAACAATAAACAATGGCCAAACACTATTCCAGGGGACCAAAAACATAAATGCAAGCCTAAGTCGGCAAGGAAAGCTGGTGAAAACATTGATTTTTACGTGAGTCGCGTTAAAACGCTTTCTGGAAAACACGTAAAGGACCGCCACTCTGAGTAGGGCGGCGGTTACAGGACCGCCACCCTGATCAGGGCGGCGGTCACGAGACCGCCGCCCATGCAGGGCGGCGGTTTCGTCACTGAAGAGCAAAAAGGCCAAGAAAAGAGAGGAAAAAGGAAAAACAAAGGACGTGGGGGCTAAGCGGGGCATGCGGGATGTTAACACACACTCGGAGAGCTTTTCTGGATCCCGAACACCTTGCGAGGAGACCTGTATCATCATTGGGGCACTTGTACCTTTGTTGCACTACTCTGGTAGTATAGTACCTTACAATTTTAGAGTACGTACATATTGCCCCCTCGAAGAAGCGTTTTAGCCATGAAGAGGCGTAAAGCGGTGGGTCAAGTATGGCGAGTCCCAAAATGGGAAATTAGAAGTTATACGACACGTCAGGTGTGTTGAAATGACGCCATCCAAAATTCCGCTACCTGCAAAATGAAAAGAGAACTCAAGTGCGAGATAGACACTGATAGTTGAAAAATAAACACTAAGAATAACGAGGGAATGAGAACGTACCATTTGTGCGGGGATAGGAACTTACCTCCATCAGCACTCCAAACCTGTGAAAAAAAGTCATTTTTAAAAATCAAAACAAAGTGCTATATATATGAAAGTGGGCCCATTTTCCTATTCATTTGCGCGAGTCGATTTGGTTGATTTTGAGCTCTGGGACCCACGGTGATGGTTTCTTACGAGAGTAGAGTCGAAACGTTCGCAGCGAGATCGTGATCATGCCTCCACGTGTGGAACATTGACCTCAGCGATCACAGGTTAGTTTTCTTCAGTTTATTATTTTTCCCCCTTAATTTTGAAATGCTAAATTCTTTGCAATGGGGGTATTTTTGAAAATGCTAGTGTTAACAGGTCCACCTAGGGGCGCCTACTGGGTAGGTTTTATTTTTAGGTTAAAAGGCCGTTTTTGCACTTTTTAAGCCCTTTTAGGTTAAAAACCCGCGTGGGTTTTCGGACCACGACCGCCGCCCTGGCCAGGGTGGCGGTTACATGACCGCCACCCTTTTAGGGTAGCGGTTACATGACCACGACCTTTAAGGTGGCGGTTACAAAACCGCCTCCCTGCTCAGGGCGGCGGTTTTGCACAGAATGCAAAAAGAACTTGTTTTTGAGATTGTGTTTGTATTTTTAGCATTTCTACGTGTTTTTATGACTTTCTCAGCATTTCTGGATGCTAACTTACTTTGTTTTGTGTGTTTTTGGGTGTATGTAGGCGAGAGAGGAGTACATCCGATGGAGCAGAGAGAGAGAGTGTGATTGGCTCTCAGGGGTACTAGATGCCCTCTCACAGGACGAGGAGGACACACTTCAGAGGGCTGGTATACTGCGCATATCGCGCGTGCCCCATGTTGCACCATCTAGTCACATCCTTTGTGACTTATTTTCTTACTGGGATGTAGATCGGAACACCTTCCGATTGCCAGGGGTCCGTGGCGAGTGGACCATTACATTGGAGGATGTCTACCGCATTCTGGGGGTCCCGATTATCGGGAGGCGACTCACTTTGGAGACAGCAGGCTCACGGGCACAGATTGCATAGTGGGCGACTTATATGGGAGATGCAGCCATCTCCATGGGGTCGAAGAAGGGGGTGAGAGTTTGATCCATTCCTTCTTTTCCCATCCCATATTTTGACAGGCCATCATGGGGATCCTTGCCTCGAGATTGATCGGGGACAAGGGAGGGGACACATTGTTATACTGCTGGGCCCCCATTATTGCACAGATAGAGGGGCACGGCGGATATACGCTTGGGGAGAAGACATTCTTGGGACCACCTACCATGATCTATATAGGGTGGTCCGTTTACAGGGACAGTCATTGAGCCACCCGACTCTAGTCATGAGTTGGGTTTATGAGCATTTCATTCCTTATGGCAGGGGTGTGGAGGTGGTAGATCCTGGAGCTATTAGGGCAGCTAGATGGACAGACATGTCGGTGCTTAGAGCACCTCATCAGCCAGTTGCCTCCCTGACTACTGCCGACATGGAGGTGACACTGTATCAGACCATGGCGGGCATATGGGGCGAGGAGACTCTTACCTTGATCTCCTGCTCCACCACAGGGCAGCTTATCGATCGAGTGGGATGAGTGGAGGTGCACCCCTTTGGCCGAGTTCCTCAGCAGTTTGGCCTACCATACACGGGTATGCTTCCCCAGTGGCACCAGTTTATAGATCAGTTCGCGAGGCAGAGGGGGGCCTAGAGGCCGAGGTTGGATAGTGATTACTCTGGCATTCCTATTGCGGCCGGGAGGATAGTTCGTCTTAGAGGGAGAGCGGTGCGCCTCGGGAACCTTTGCTTGGATTCTTGTGCGGGTCCTGCTCATAGCGGTGATGACCCTATTGATATCGACTCGAGTCGAGGAGTTCACGAGAGGGAGGGATAGAGGAGGAGACCAGGGACAGCGATCACAGTGGCATGACACTCGGGACATTATGCGAGTAGAGAGGGTGGCGAGCGCGAGAGAGGGATACTCTAGTTTCAGAGGAGCCCCTCTCCCAGGGCCATGGTGGAGAGGATGAGTCCGTTGCGGGGTGACATGTTGCTCCTACCACAGGAGCAGCCCCTCAGTCGGCAGCGGCATCCATGGCAGGTGCCGGCCCCAGTGACCCATCCTGGAGGCCTAGTGATCCGAGTAAGTTACCCTTTCTCCTTTTTAATGTTTATTTGTAGGCTCTCCTTAGTTGCTATTTTGTATCTTTTAGCCTCTTGCTTAGTTTCTAATTCATTTTCTCCTTTGTTTTTGAGAGACTGTTGATGAGTGGTGGGATTTGATCCACGGGGTATGTCTTGATTCTGATGATCCCCATGGATAGGACGCGTGCAGAGCTGTCCGTAGATGCTAGGGAGCCTTCAGCAGCCGGTAGGCATACCGACATTTTTGCTCCAGTTTGGCATGTGGCCAGGATGGTATCGACCCTTTGCACCGAGCTAGCGGGCTATAGGACGGCTGAGCATCTTATGAGGAGCCATTCTCGTGGTGAGACTATGGCTGCTCCTCGGGATCCTGAGCCCTCCGTACATTCAGAGCGCCGGCGTAGCCGGAGTCCTAGGCATGGGCGTGCACCTTCGGAGGGGTTGTGTAGGGATTGAGAGTCCACTTGGCTCTCGTGTATTTTGTATTATATAATCATGGGCTCTTTGAGCGTTTTGACCATGCTTAGTGCATGATGGCATTGTATATAAACGTTGATCATTTATATATATGCATTTGTTTTGGATCAAAATCTTGGCACTTATGGTTTCCTTTCTATTTCCAGTTTCTTTGTGTATACTACGATGTATGTTTATATGCTTTTTAGAATGTATGCAATGGAGAACAAATGATGCAAATGTTTGTTTCCTTTTGTATTTCATGATGCTGATATATGATAATGTAGATACAATGTGATTTTGAATCTTAGCTTCCGTAAGCAATTTTTGATATCTCATGTTTGTTTTGCAAAGTGATGAATATAACCAGTATGATGAACAGATTAACTTGCCCCACTCCTAACTCCACGCAACTAGTAAGATGCGAGGGCTCATCACCGAGAGCTAGAAAGGGCACAAGTTATGAGGTGTAGTTGAAATGATAGTGATGAAAGACAGACAAAGCTTTAGTGGAACCAAATTGGAAGCTACAAGCTTACTCTACCCGAGTGACTTCATAGTTTAGAATGCAACTTACTTTGTGGTTTATCTAGACTTAGATCCGTAGATGGCCACATAGTAGACAAAATCTAGGTTTTTAGGATTTTAACTCTCTTGGAATTTTGAACATCTGATTCATTTGTTTTTGACTCAAAGTTTCAAAGTTTTGAATTGTTTTCATATGATCATTTGCATTTATTTGTCAAGAGGACCCCCTACACTTTGCCCCATGCTACTAGTAAGAAGCGTGGGTTTATCACCGTGGGCAAGGTATAGGTGAGTAAGGGCATTTCCATCCCTTCCCAACCCTACGTCACTAGTAAGAGACGCAAGCTCATCACCGAAGGTTGGTGGGGCAAGGAAATGTGTAAAATTAAAATTTTCTGTTTAATCACTTTTTGACTTGTTTATTTGAGTAAAATGTCAGTATGCGTTTATTTCCAAAGAGATATACATATGGGATAGATGTGACACCATGAAGCTTCTAGAACAGACCATAGGTAAGACACCTGCCCTAAGAAGAAATCAAAGTGAGAATAAACTTGCAGATCTTGGTATGGTTACCGTTAAGGCTTTGTCATGCCTGACTTTATTTGATAAAAGATTCTAAGATAATTTGATGATATCATGAAAATGGAGAGGTATGATTAAAGAGTTTATGCTAACACACATGAGTTTCTTTGTGAATTTCTTTGAGAATAGATTCCTTGATCACCATTTATGTAAGGAAGCAAGGTGGACAAAATGATCTTAATCTATATGAAGATGTAATGTAAATATATATAATTAGTGCAAGCTGCTTATGCGTAAAACCGCTTGAGGTGAAGGGAATTATTTGTTTCGCCAAATTCCTCACCTTCTAGTGTACATAAGAGGTATGCACCATTTCCGTAGTCCTTCATGACTCGGTATGGGCCCAACCATTTGGGCCGGAATTTCCTTCCTTCGCCGGTCTTCTTGTCGATCCAGCTGTCTAGTCTTAGAACTAGATCCCCTTCGTATATATCGCGTTCATAGACCTTCTTGTTGTACTGCCGGCACATCCGGTCAGCATAGATTCTATGTCACTATTCAGCATCTAACCTAGTTTCATCTAGGCTTTCTAGTTGAGAAAGACGTGCTTCTCTATAAGCGTCTTCATCCAGAATCCCTTGTAATGAAATGCGGAGACTGGGTATTTCAACCTCGAGTGGGAGAACTGCCTCTGCCCCGAATACTAGTGAAAAAGGCATTGCTCCCGTGGGTGTTCTTATTGAGGTTCGGTGGGCCCACAAGGCCGGATATAATTTCAAATGCCAATCTCATTTGTTTTCTTTCACAGTTTTAAGAAGAATGGCTTTCAGTGTCTTGTTTGTCGCCTCAGCCTGTCCGTTGGCTTGAGGGTAGTACAAGGAAGCCATATGATGGCTTATCTTAAATTTGTTGCATAGTTCGTGAACCTCTTCATTCTTAAAAGAAGTTCCATTATCGAAGATAATGATTTGCGGGATACCGTATCTACAAATGATTTGGTTTAAAATGAACTTGGCGATTACAGAACTAGGTACAGTAGTAAGAGGCATAGCCTCTACCCATTTGGTAAAATATTCAGTGGCTGTGATTATAAAATTGTGGCCATCTGTAGACGAGGGAGAGAATTTCCCTATCAAATCCAGGCCCCATGTAGAAAAGGGCCATGGAGTAGCGATTGGTTGCAGAGCTTGTGCCGGCATATGAATCTCATGGGAGAATTCTTGGCACTTATGACACCTGCGTACAAACTCTATTGCGTCATGTTCTAGAGTGGGCCAGAAATAGCCCATTCGATGTATTTTTTGAGTGGTGGCATGGCCACCGAAGTGGCCTCCACATATTCCACTATGGGATTCATGGAGAATCTTCTTGGATTCTTCTATGTCGACACATCTTAGGAGCATTCCATCAAATGCTTTTCGATAGAGCACTTGCTCTATAATGGCGTACTTAGCTACGATAATACGTAACCGCCTTCTTTGTTGCGGTGTAACTCCTTCTGGGTACGTATGGTCTATGATATAGTTAATGATATCAGTGTACCAGGGACACCCAGAGATAGAGGGTCGGGTTTCGATGTAGTATACGCACTCATCTGGAAAGTCTAAATCTACTAAATCACCTCCATCTAATGGGTTATTAGCTAACCAATCCACAATGATTTGTCCCTTAACTGACTTCTAATTTACAAACATTAATTTGAATTCTCCCATTAAGGTTATAAAATGTCCAGCCTTTTTAGACAATGACCCTTGTGTGAGGAAAGTTCGTAAGTGGTCCGTTTTTACCATGACCCTCGTTTCTTGATTCAGCATATAGTGTCTTAAGCGTTTAGTAGCAAAGACTATGGCAAGGCATTCTCGTTCTGCCTGTGTATAACGTGTTTCATAGTCAAGTAACATTCGACTAATGAAATAAATCACACGTTCTCTTTTGTCATCATCCTCTTGGGCCAACATACAAGCTAATGAGACATTGGTAGCTCGTGAATATAGAATTAACGGGTGATCTAGCTTAGGTGGCATTAGCGTAGGTGGTGACAACAGGAAATGCTTAACTGCATCAAAGGCTTCATTGCAGTCTTCGGTCCAATCAATGCTATAGTCTTTCTTGAGTAAATTGTTGATTGGATGAATGGCGAAGCTCAAGTCTGGGATGAATCTTCGTATTGCACCCAACTTTCCGAGAAATGACCTGATTCCAGATTCATTCGAAGGTGGGATCATTTCGAGGACAGCCCAAATTTTGGTTGGATCAACATCTATCCCTCGTGATGATATGATGTAACCTAGGAGCTTTCCTCCTGTTACGCCAAAGACACATTTTTCTGGATTTAGTGTGACTCCGTATTCTATTAGGCATGAAAGAATGATGCGGAGTATTACGGATGGTCACAATGCTTCTTGGCCTTAGCCAACAAGTCATCTACATAGGATTCCACGATTTTATGAATTAAATCATGGAATATATATGTCATAGCCCACTGGTATGTAGCACCAGCGTTTTGAGACCGAATGGCATAACAGCGTAGCAATAGGTTCCCCAAGGAGTTATAAATGTAGTTTTAGCTTGATCTTGCTCAGATATTTTGATTTGATTGTATCCCGAGAATCCATCCATGAGAGACAAAAGCTCAAATCCAGTTGTTGCATCAACAATGACATCGATAGATGGTAACGGGAAGTCGTCCTTAGGACATGCTTTGTTGATGTCTCGGAAATCTATGCAGATGCGTATCTTTCCATTCTTCTTGAGAACGGGAACGATGTTCGATACCCATTGGGAGTAGTCGACTGGCTTGATAAATCCTACTTGGAGGAGTTTTATTACTTCCTCCTTTACCATGAGAGCTACCTTGGGCTTCATGGGTCTGGATTTTTGTTTAACTGGCTTTGCATCTGATTTAGTGATGAGGTTGTGCACCACAATGTGGGGTGTGACTCCTGTCATCTCCTTATAATTAAATGCAAATGCCTTCTGATGTTCTTTGAGGATCCGAGTGTGTATCTCTACTTCTTCTGGGGTTAAGGATGATCCTAGTTTCAAAATCCTTGGTTCATCTTCTGTCCCGATGTTGACATCGATTGTTTCCTCAATTAAAGAGGCATTACCCTCTTGAAATCGGGTGGTCTTTGGAGGTAAATCCAAATCATCCCCACCGTATATTTTCCATTTGTGAGGGGAAATCCATCATGGGATTTTGAAATAGGAAGACGAATGTGGAATCAAGGACAAATCTAGCATATGATAGGAGAGATGTAGTGCTGCATAGGTTTTTAAGTAATCCAAAGTGGCCATGTCACTATCAAGATGGTCTAGGACGGTAGATTCACTTCCGCTTGAAAGGGGATTTATCATTATTTTTATCAATGATTCATCACGAATGGACACCGTGAAATGAGTATCTTCTAACTCATTGCTTGGAGTAAAGCGTGATCTTGAAGTTCTTTATTGAATTGGCGAGAAGATTTTTCTCTTGCGGGATCGCTTCAATGGATATGAAGTTAAATGCCTTACTTAAATCTAATATGGCTTCTTTGTAAAGCTACAAGTGTTTGGCTTTGGTTTCGTATACTTGAAACCTGGTTTGTCACTAATTGCGAGTCTCTAAGACTCTAATGTTATTAATACCAATTCTTTTGGCTAAGGTGAGCCGAGGAGGAGGGCTTCGTACTCGGTGCCGTTGTTTGTGCATTCAAAATTTAGCTTAAAGGCAAATGGTAGGACTTTCTCTTTGGGTGAAGTAAAATTATACCTACCCCCGCTCCATAACAACATTTAGCTCCATTGAAATGGAGAGTCAACACTTAGTCGGGAGTATAGACGTTGGGGTATCATTTGCGTTTGCGCACTCCACTTCTACCATGCGAGAGATCCTCGATGGAAGGGAACCAACACCTAGTGAATATCCTATGCCTCTTTGAATCAAATGGTAAAAACATTGGTAAATCTTGTTCTATTAACTCAACGATTTTGCGGTAGTCCCTAATGACACCGTTTCTTTAGCCTTATCTTTGGGGGTTGGGGTTGTTTTGGCTATGCTGATAGTTTCAAGATCCGTTGTAGGTACCAACTTCTCCTCTGGTTTTGGGTTAGTGGGTTTATTAAGTTGGTTTGTTGGAAGTTCAAATTCTGAGTGCACACCTGGTCTTTTCTTTAAGTCAGCTAGGTGTATATCGAAAGGTTTTGGATCACCTTTGGCTACAAATACCTTTCCTAGATGCAGGAATCTTACTTCTTGGAATAAAGTAGAAGGGATTTCCTTCATTCGGTGTATCCATGGTTGGTCGAGGATCATATTATAATTAGTTTCCCGATCTATAATATAAAACTCAGTCAGGATTGTTTTGGGTCCTAAGGTGACCGGTAGTATTATAGTTCCTATCGAAGTGGCTTTAAGGCTATCATAGCCTCTCAATGTATTTCGAGTGGTGGAACAGTTTGTTTCCCCATATCCTAGTTTTTGGAGGAAAGAGAAGGGGACTATGTTAACTGTGGCCCCATCGTCAACCATTGCCCATTTTACGTAGTTATTATAAACCCATACTTGTAAGTGTAAGGTTGGATCACCTCGGCGTGCAATCTCAGCATCTGTAGGCATTTTACTTATTTCGAATATAAATTCGACATCCTTGTCCGGCTGCCCCGGAGGGTGGATATCAAAATCTACGTGATTTACTTGTGTTTCAGGAGGTGGAGTGATGTTAATTAGATGACCTAAACCTAATGCTTCTAAAAGAGCAGCTCTGTGAGTAGGAGAGTTCTTTAGTAAGTCCAAAAATGAAATGTGTGAGAAGGTTTTTGTTAGGTCATTAATTAAATCATAGGCACCTACGGGTTTTTCTACTATTTGTTGACTCTTATCTATTTCTGGCAGATGACTTGGGCTTGGTTGAGAGAAATACTCTCGTGTTCTTGTTATAGCTTCGATAGGTAGTTCAGCGTCTAGTTCTACCAAACCGACTATCTTGGGTCTCGGTTGATTTCCTAATTGTGGCGCAACTGATGGATTTAGTGAAGTTGAGGCTTCATGATCATTGTTTCCCATCATTGCACCCTTGTTCATCCCAGTTAGATTCAGCCTGTTGCTATCATGATTTGGGAGTGGATCGTTAAAGATTTTGAGGGGAGCATTCTGAGGGGAAACTGCCCCTGCGAGCGTGTTTGGTGGCGGTGACACGGGATCTGCCAAAAACAAATCTGTGAAGAACTGTCTTTGTTCTTCTGGCAAACGTTGCATGAATTTGTTGTAGTCACGGCATGTTCTAGTATCGTGACCTCGAATCTTGTGGAAACCACAATATGAATTGGGATTGTAATTCCTGTTTTGTTGGTTTGGTGTATATTGTGGCCTAAAATTCTGATCAAACTGTTGCCTATTAGGATTAAAGTTTTGCATTTGTTGTTTTTGGTTTTGATAACCAAATGAGTTTTGGCTTGGCCCTTGTATGGGATTTCACCGTTGTTGTTGTTGTTGTGGATGGTTAAAATCCACTGTATTGATTGTCGGGGTGAAGTTGTTGTTTCGTTGGTTGTTTGTTTGTGATGGAGTATTGACAACATTTACCTTCTTGGGCTGGTCGGTTACTCCATCCGTTGTTACACCCCGATTTTTGTTAAGGATTTTAGGTCCCTGATTGACGTTTGTGGTAGTGGGATAATTTGTAGTGTTCTGATTGGGGGTGATTAACCTCCCGTTTGCTCCATATGTTTTATGGCCACTATCTATCGCTGCTTGATCTATTCGAAGAGTGCTCTCGAGTACTTCATCGTAAGTTTTTAGTGGGAACTTCTAGACTTCTTCCTTCACCTCTTTGCTGAGAGAATGAAGGAATAAATCACATAGTTCCATCTGATCCATATTTGGAGCACTTGTCGAGGAATAAAGGACTATACGCCACCTTTGGATGAAATGGGCGACAGATTCGTTGTGTTCTTGTTTGATGTGCAAGAATTCCCTGATTCCTGTTCTTAACAATTTGTTCATGTCGAATGCCTTAATGAACTCTGATACGAGTTGTTTAAATGAATGGATGGAAGCCTCAGGTATTCTATAATACCAATCAAGAGCGATGCCTTCCAAGGTTTTGGGGAATATTTTAGCAACAACCCCATCCCAAGGGAGTAGTTCGCGTATGGCTGTAGTGTAAGCTTTGATATGCGCATTTGGATCTCCCTCGCCTTTGTACTTGGGTAAATCAGGAAGAGGTCTTGGAAGCATGACGCTTCGTATGGTGAAGTCTAAGGGCTCTTTCAGATATTCTGAATAAGTCCCTATCGCATAGGTTTCGACCATTGATGGTGGTTCTTTGAGGAGTGGTGGTGGGATGGGTTGTTGATACGGCGCAGCGTATGCGTTGGCAGGGGCATAGGGAAGTCCCTGTGTTTGAGAAAACATGCCGGGAGAGGAGAACATATCTCCTTGTGGTGATTTGGAGTACATGTTTAAGTATGACGGGGTATTGTCTAGTAATGGATTGTTTGATACTAGACCGGGAAGAATGGTGTTAGAGATGATGAGCCTTGTTGGCGTTTGTTGTGGATCGAGGTGGCATGCCTAACGTGCCTACTCATGTGAGGAGATCTACCTGGCCAGGGTGGTATGGAGGATTGGAACTTCCTGCTTGCATGAACTGAGAATTTTGACTTGCTTGAGCAAGTTCTAACCCTCTCACTTTTTCTACTAACGTTGAAATGACTTCATTTGGTGAAGTCACGGTGCTTTGCCTTAGCGGCGTTTGTTGTATACCCTGGTGTTGTATAGGCATGTGATATCCTACTATGAACTGATCACTATCTTGCCAAGTTTCTCCGAGAGTATTTCCTATATGTAGTGGCATAGAGGTATTTTCTTGAAAAGAGACCTCGGGTTGTATTTGTAAACCTCCTATAGGTGGGTAGATACCCCGGGAGCGTTGTTCACTCCTAGGATAACGTATTGACTGTTCATCATCTAAGACCAGGTATGGGTCTGATTGTCTACTAATTTGTGGTCTAAACAATACCTGAGGAGATGATCCAGATTCTCGGTGAACGTCATATTGTTCGAGCCTGAAGGCTCTGTTTGTTGCGTTCGAGGGGTTTGATCTAACTCCTCAGCTTGAAAAGATGAATTATATCTGATTCTTGGAGTTTGTGTTGACAACTGATTAGTTGAGTAGTTGTCCCCCCATACCGAGAGTGAGGGTGATGATTGCCTATTTTGCTGGGCATAGTATGCCTCAAGACCCAAGAGGGGTCTTCCATATGCATTGAATCCCGACATATTAGGGGGGTATATGAATACCCGCAGAATAATGGGAAGGAGCGAAGGTGATTTGTGAAGGGCTAAAGAAGCGGAGAAGATGAAAAGTAAACTAAACTTGGAAGAACACGTGATACTATGACTCGAATTAGAAAGTAGGAAGTTTACGTCAACTTCACTAATTTTGTTTGTTTCACATCGGAGTTCACCAATTTTTACGCTAGAAAAGCAACAAGCGAGCATGGGAATCTACGAGTAACTCTTCTGCATACCCGACTTCCCGAGGTCGTGCCGAGACAGCCAGTGGGGATGGAATATGAGTGGGATGCAAACGAACTAGTTGGGCAGTCTAATGTCTTGACATGCATTAATGGAATTTTGAATCTAAGGCAAAGAAGGCCCTTCTAACTTAGGTGGTGTGATAGATTGATCAACAAGGATGACTGCTCGAAGGCTCCAATCAATATCGAGTTCTAGCGTGATTCGATCTATGGGTTGTGGAATACGTGGAAAATGACCTAGGATAGTTTCGTGTATATCTCCAGATAAGGTCATATGGTGGATAATGAATACAATTGACTCTACGGACGATTCTCTGGCCTAGTCCAGAATTCTCTAGCTTTATTAGCCACTATATCTAGTAAGGATAGTTGTTTGATGATGATGGGTGGAAGTGGAGTGGACTGGAATACTAGTGTGCATAGGCCAATGTCTATATCTGATTGACTTATGGATTCGTTAGGCTGCGGGATTTGTGGATCACAACCGTAGATTCTTGGTTGTTGCGGTCCTACTATGGTCATGTACGAAATCAAGTCCTAATCCCTAGTATCCAGTAATCATACGCTTTCTCAGCTTCTACGTTTAGACTCAATAACTGTGTGATTTTCTCGGAATATCTCACAGGCGTTCGTGCAACCTGGATTCTTAAACTAGTATCTATGTCTATGAGAGTGTCTCCTGCATTTGGCTGTGGGACCAAAGGATCACAACCAAAGGTTTGTTCTCTCTTGAACCCTTCTACAGTCATGTGAATGTTTGCCTAGGGTAATCTGTAGTTCGGTTGATTTGACCAAAACGTGTGTGCTTGGTCGTCTTCTATATTTAATCCTCTCAACTGAGAGCTAATCAGTCGTAAATCTGTTGTTGTTTGGAAGACTTGTATTCTAAGGTTCTGGTCTATGTCAACTATTGCTGTGATGAGGTTGGGTTGAGGCACGATTGGCTCAAATACGTATTCTCTGGGTTCCCGGGGTCCCGCGATTGTCATACAAAACAAAATGTAAATCTAACTGTAACAAAGTAAATTTAAACTACGTGGAATAAATCTAAAACATATATAACTTCTATTTTTCTATGAGACTTTCTAAGAATTTAAGAAAAGCAGCTATTTAAACGTATCTAGAAATAACAACTAAATAACAATTTAAAACAAACAAGATAACCGAGTGTAGTTATTTGCCTGTGTAATTTGTAGATTTATTCTAAACAAATAAAATAGCTCATCTAATCTATCTGCAAGATTCTTGATCCTACCTCAGAAGTGAGGAGTGAATCATAGTTTCTCAGAAACTATCAATCCTCACAGCTTCCCTGGCAATATCGAGAATAGAATTTACTGAAATGAAGCAATTATCTACTCTATTTGATATGATTCTAACTAGAACTTTGAAAGCTAGAACCTGGATTCCATGAGAAACAATGGTGAATCCGATGGTGTGTGTGATCTTGTCCCCTCAGTATGATCTCCTCATTCTTTCATATTCTCGTGGATCCAGAAAAGCGTGTAATGCTAGCATCAACAGAAGTAGATATTGGGACAAAGGCAGCTCAGAATGCAGACTGAATATAATGTGAGTAGGAGAGGGATAGCGCAAGAGTACAGAGCTTGGCTTATGTAATTCCTAGCGGGATTTACTGCGAGTCATGCAACATAAAGCATCCAGAACCTGAAACTATCCTGTTTGAAGAGCAAAACCTACAAATTTAATGGCTTCCTAAGCTATTCTACTCCCCACCACGGCCCTCTCTCGCACTCTGGTCGGACCTCATTTGCTGCATGATATCCTGAGTATCATGCCACTCAGGATTAGTCTCCTCCTCTTTCTCTCCCCCTGTAAACTCCTCTGACTCAAAGTCTATGTCAATGGGGTCATCATTGCTATGGGCACGACCCGCGGAAATCTGAAGCAAGGGTGCCTGAGGTGCACCGGCTCTCCCTCTGGCACGTACTACCCTCCTGGCTGCAATAGGAACGTCGGGAGTAACAACTATCCAACCCCGGCCTCTAGGACCCCCTCTGGCCTCTTGAACTGACTTGTATACTGGCGCTACTGGGGAAGCATGCCCATGTAGGGTAGGCCAAAGCTGGCCGAGGAACTTGGCCAAAGGGGTGTATCTCCACTCGTCCCACTCTATCAATAAGCTACCATGTGGTGGAGCGGGAGATCAAAGTAAGAGCCTCCTCACCCCATATACTTGCCATAGTCTGATACGGTGTGACCTCCATGTCAGGCGGTGGTCGAGAAGAAGCGCCGGGCGATGAGGTGCTCTAAGCACTGACATATCTATCCATCTAGCTGCCCTCATAGCTCTAAGATCTGTCACCTCTACACCTCTACCATAAGGAATGAAGTGCTCGTAAACCCAACTCACGACTAGAGTCAGGTGGCTCAAGGACTACCCCCTGTAAAAAGCGGACTACCCCTGTATAAATCATGGTAGGTAGTCCCAAGTATGTCTACTCCCGAGGCATATATTTGGCCATGTCCCTCTATCTGTGCAATGATGGGGGACTAGCAGTATAGCAGTGTGTCTCCTCCCTTGTCCTCGATCAGTCTCGAGGCAAGGATCCCCATAATGGCCTGGCGAAGTAAGGGGATGGGTAAACTAGGAATGGATCAAACTCGACCCCCTTCTTCGAACCGTGGAAATGATTTGCATCTCCCATATAAGTGGCCCTTTGTGCTATTTAGGCCCTTGAACCTCTCTTGCCTCAAGGGTCGATGTCTCCCAATGATTGGGACCCCGAATGTGATAAACATCCTCCAAAGTGATGGTCCACTCACTGCGGACCCCCTGTGTCGGAAGGTGTTCCGATCAGCATCCCAATAGGAGAATAAGTCATAAAGAATGTGATTGGATGGTGCAACATGTGGAATGTGCGTGATATGTAGTATCCGGCCCTCGAAGTGTGTCCTCCTCATCCGTGAAAGTGCATCCAGTACTCACGGGAGCCGGTTACACTCCCTCTCTCGAGCTCCACCAAATATACTCCTCTCTCACCTACATACACCCAAAAACACACAAAAAAATCAAGTTAGCATCCGAGTGATACTGGAAAAATCATGAAAACACATAGAAATGCTAAAAATACAAAAACAATCTCAAACAGATGTACTTTAGGCATTCTGTGCAAAACCGCCACCCTGAGCAGGGAGGTGGTTTTGTAACCGACGCCTTAAGGGTGGCGGTGATGTAATCGCTGCCCCTGAACAGGGTGTGATCGTGTAACCGCCACCTTGGGAAGGGCGGCGATCGTGTCTTGAAAACCCACGCGGGTTTTATAATTTAAAAGCACGAAAATGCTAAAAAAGACTGTTTTAGCTAAAAACAAAGCCTACCCAGTAGGAGCCCCCCCTAGATGGACCTTTTAAACCTAGCATTTTTGAAAATAACCCCGCCACAAAAAATATTTAAGCATTTAAAAATTAAGGGGGTAAAAAGCATAAATTGAAGAAAAATAACTTTTGTGATCTCGCGGGTCGATGTTCCTTCATGCAGAGGCATGATCACTATCTCTGTCACAAATGTTTTGACTCTACTCATGCAAGAAACCGTCACCGTGAGTTCGAGCTCGAGAATAAATCAAAACAACTCGCGTGAATGAATAGAAAAATGGGCCCACTTTCATATATATAGCAAACCTGACTTGTTTTAAAATGCCTTTTTTGTAGGTTTGGAGCGCCGACGGAGGTAAGTTCTTATCCCCGCACGAATGGTACGTTCTCGTTTCCTATTATTTTAGCATTTATTTTCCAAATTATTGTGTCTATCTGCACTTGAGTTCTCTTTTCATTTTGTAGGTGGCAGGAATTTTGGATGGCGTCATTTCAACACACAGACATATCAGGTATAACTTCTAACTTCCCATTTCGGGACCGCCATACTCGGACCCACCATTTTATGCCTCTTCATGGCTAAAATGCTTCTCCGAGGGGGCAATATGTATGTACCCAAAATTGTAGGGTCTTGCGCACCATCGAACAATGTAACACATGCCCCAATGATGATACGGAGTCTCCTCGCAAGGTGTTTGGGATCGGAAAATCTCTCTAAAGTGTGCGTTAACATCCCAAATGCCTTGCTTAGCCCCCGCATGCTTTGTTTTTCCCTTTTCCCCTCTTTTCTTGGCCTTTTCTCTTGATGTGAAACCGCCGCCCTACAGGTGGCGAGTCTCGTGACCGCCACCCGAATATGGCGGCGGTCCTATAACCGCCGCCCTGCTCGGGCGACGGTCCTTTACACATTTTCCAGAAAGCTCTTTTAACATAACTCACGTAAATTTCAATGATTCACCATCTTTTTTTCACCACCATAAGCTTGCATTAATGATTCTGGTTCCCTGGAATAGTGTTTTTCCATTGTTTATAGTTTAAGAGTTCAATTTAGTTTTTACCTTGGGTAAATGTAAATGCTATAAATAGTTGGCTTGTGCTCAAGCAAATGGCCCCTCAAATTTTCCTCTGAATTTCTCATTGCAATAGATTAGTCTTTCATTTTTCTTAGAATTCTTAGTTTCTTTCATTGCATGCTTAGTTAGTGTTGTTTTGTTGTTAGTAAGCCACATATCCATCTTGTGCAAGTGCTATTGATATTTTATCCAATCCATTGGAGTAAAATAGCTTGTTTTCAATAGGAAGCCATTAAAGTTGCAGGTTTTGTTCTTCAAACAGGATAGTTTCAGGTTCTGGACGTTTTATGATTGCATGACTCACAATAAATCCCGCTAGGAATTGCATAAGCCAAGCTTTGTACTCTTGCGCTATCTCTCTCCTACTCGCATTGTATTTAGTCTATATCCTAAGTTTCCTTTGTCCCAATATCTACTTCTGTTGATGCTAGCATTACACGATTTTCTGGATCTACGTGAACACGAAGGAATGAGGAGATCACAATGAGGAGACAAGATCACACACACCATCAGATTTTCCTGCATTCGTAGAATCCAAGTTCTAGCTTTCAAATTCCTAATTAGAAACATATCAAATAGAGTAGCCAATCACTTTATTTTAGTCAATTTTACTTTCGATATTGCCAGGGAAGCTGTGGGGATTGATAGTTTCTGAGAGACTATGATTCATTCCTCACTTTTGAGGTAGGATCGAGAGTCTTGCAAATAGACTAGATCAAGTATTTCATTATTTAGAATAGATTCACAGTTGCACAGACAAATAGCTATACTCGGTTATCTTGTTTGTTTTAATTTGTTATTTTAGCTGTCAATTCTAGATATGTTAAACAGTTACTCTTTTAAATTCGTTCGAATAATTCATCAGAAAATACAAAAATAGAGAAATCATATATGTTATAGATATACTTAAAGTAGTTAAATTTCACTTTGCTACAGTTAATTTACATTGTTGCTTTTGTATGACAATCACGGGACCTAGGGAGCCCAGAGAATACGTATTCAAGCCAATCATGCCCCAACCCAATCTCATCACAGTAATAACTGATATAGATCAAAATCTCAGGATCCAAGTCTTCTGAACAATGGTAAACTTGCAACAATTCGGGCCAACCGCACAAAGTTAAACATAGAAGATGACCGAGCACACACATTTTGGTCAAATCAACCAAACTACAGATTACCTTAGATTCATATCTACATGACTGTAGAAGGGTTTGAAAGAGAGTGGACATTTGATTGTGATCCTTTGGTTCCACAGCCAGATGCAGGAGACACTCTCACAGATATAGATACCAGCTTAAGAATTCAGGTTGCACGAACACTGTAAGATATTTTGAGAAGATCAAACAGTTATTGATTCTAAATATAGAAGTTGAGAAAGCATACGATTATTGGATACTAGGGATTAGGGACTGATTCCATACATGACCATAGCAGGTCCACAACAACCAAGAATCTATGGTTGTGACCTACAAATCCCACAGCCCAACGAATCCATAGGTGAATCAGGCATAGATGCTAGCCTATGTACACTAGTATTTAGATCTACTCCACTTCCACCTATCATCATCGAACAGTTATCCTGGTTAGACATAGTAGCTAACAAATCTCAGGAGTTCTGGACTAGGCCAGAAAATCACCCATAGAGTCAATTATATTTACCATCTGCCCTATGACCTTATTTGGAGATATACACGAAACTATCCCAGGACATTTTCCACGTATTCCACAACCTATAGATTGAATCATGCGAGCTCGATATATATTGGACCCTTGAGCAGTCATCATCCCTGGCGATCGATCTATCACACCGATTGAGTTAGGAGGGCCTTCTTTGCCTTAGATTCGCAATTTCCACTAGTGCGTGTCGAAGACATTAGATTGCCTAACTAGTTTGTCTACATCCCACACATATTTCATCCCCACCGGCTGTCTCGGCACGACCTCGGGAGGTCGGGTGTGAGGAAGAGTTACTTGTAGATTCCCAAGCTCGCTTGTCACTTTTCCATCATACAGGACCCTATCCCGATGATCGCCCTATATGATGGGACCACATTACGATGCTCGTGTCAATCTCCCTACTACCACCTATGCGAGATGTGGTTAGCTGCCCCTACAACCCCGTGACCTATCCCTATAAAGTGAATATCTATCCTTCATCTTGTCTAAGAGCAAGAGACCACTATTCATGTACTGTGCACTGTACTATGCTTGGACAATAGTCAACTTCCCCGTAGTATAGTCACCTTCCCAGTCAAGGTGGCTACCTCTACCTACCTACACTGTTCTCAACTACACTACCCGGTACTGTAACATATCCATGAGGTGCATCTCTCTACACTATCAAAATCACCAAAGCGATCTACCCTTTCCATGGTGGTGATGTCGGTAACTCTACTTCCCACCAACATTTGTATCCATTAGATACCCCTGCATCATCTATCCTTCCATCCACTGGTAACTCCTCATGACCTCACTCGGCTCTGTGGGGCAAGGTGGAGAAAAAGGCCTCTCCACATCCTCCCACCGATCTTTGTGGAAATAGTGGTGATATATCCTACACTAGTACTAACTATTGTTGTAATTTGTCTACTGGGATCATTTCATGCTCACCGAAACATCTCCCTTGTATCCATCACACTAGCTGCAGCCCCTATAGCTCTCACCTCATGCCTCTAAATGCTAGAAATCTAACATAAGGCCACCATACTATGTCTCTCGCATATAGCCCCTCCATCTCCTACCTATAATGTGCCACATCATATAACACCTCTGCTTCTCGTGGCCAACCTCCGGGACCACCCATCACCTAAATCCTGCCCTCTACCCCCACGATGTCAGTCTACTACTGGAATTCCTTGTGGCCGCACTACCACAATGTGCTCATAGGCCCAACAATGTAAAAGGAAGGTACAACACATGCCATATCGATGCATCCTCTGATAGCCCCATAGTTCCTTGTATAATTGTACGAAATAAGTGAACACCCATGTAAAGTAGACCCACTCCTCGATCATGTCTCATAATACTCCCATCAGACCCCTAGAAAATGATCGCCCTCTAAATCAAGAAGTGCATAACACCCTATTGTCACCATCATCAGCATGGCTAGCTGCATCTCCTATGGGTGTGTGGCATACATCACCTTGTATACCAAGCTTGCACTATGCTCGGTTAGCTCACTAGCCATCTCCCCAAACACTCTAATCATCAAAGCGTTGAAGGCACCATCTGTAGATACACTATAAACTAGCTCCTCAACAATCAAAAATTGTAAAATCCTATAGACATCCTCCAAAGTGTGATCATCATCTCACTAGTAGGAAGGTGGAATGTGTTGGTCACTACATCCCATCTATCGATGAGAGCGACCATGAGACTAGGATCTGTTAGATCCATTTGCACACCGACCACCGATCAGCCCTACCTCCCACATGTGGGCCCACTCCTCCTCCATCACACTGTACCTCAAATCCCCTAGTAGGGGTGGTACTCTATCTAGTAGTGTCACAAGCCTACCATACCTGCAACCAACCAACTCAACAATGTCAGGGCCTGAATTCATTTTTTTGTCAATAACATAATTCTACACCCGGCTACCCCATACGCATTTATCATGTTCCTACTTTATCCCGACCACTTATTTATCCCATTCCCACTTACCCAAACCCCGTACCCACCGTGACCTAAGTCCCACCTATCCCCTACCTATGTTTACCTACCCTCTCCTTCACCCACCTACTTTTCTCCCTCCTTGATCCCTATTCCCTTCATTTCTTATCTGTTTATCCTACCCTCTCTTTTCCACCCCATCTTCACCCTCTACATCTAACCTATTTTGGCCTTGTCACCTTTTTACAATGACCAATGCCGATCACCCATGACTGCCATTGGTCACCCCTGACTGATGTTGGTCCCCTATGACTACCATCGGTCATGTTTTCCCCACCAATGTTGGTAATACATAACAAACGCGTCTGGTCAACCCCAAACTAGCGTTGGTATCTAGTTCGGCCTTAAAGCCAATGCCCCTTAGCCCTAAAATTCTAAAATTGACCAAACTAAGCCTAAACTACCCCCATTCTACCCACACCTCACCCAAATTCATTTCCCAACCTAATTAGCCTACATTCCACCCTCCCCATACCCAAATCGGTTCATTTTACCCACTTTTTGAATTTTTAATTTCCCCATTTGTTCATTTTACCACAAAAACCAATTCAAAATACGCAATAGGGGTTGGAACCTACCTCATCCCACTACCTCCTCCTTACCGACACCTCGGTCTCCGTGTTGGTGGGCCCTGTTGCTCCCTCCCACTACCACCATGTCTACAATTGACCTCTTGATCCTCGATGAATCAACTCATTCCACACAATCATGTGGACCCATCTTCCTCACTCCAAAACCACTCACCTCTCACCCAATCAGCCTCGACTCACACCCGATCCCATTTGCCTCAACAACTTGTTTGACTATTCTTCCTCCAGAGCCATTTTCACCACGTTAAAATGCTCAAATGAGCACTTTTACCATGGTTTTACATTTTAACCGTCAACAGGTGAACCGATATCGGTCCAACCTAACTGACATTGGTTCCATGCCCTAGTGTACCGATATTGATTCACATAGACCGTTATTGGTTTCACATGACTGATATCGTTCATGTTTCCTACACCCCATTTACACCACCCGCCCTAATAACTGTACCTCACTTTACCCCATATACCCCTCAAATTACCTATACCTTGGCCTTACCGTGCATGACCCATATACCTTGACCTAAACCACTTTTTGGGACCTTTTGAACTTATGTACTTGTTATACCTTGCGATGCAATTACCTATGTTGTTTTAGCCTAATAACCATACCTTGCCTATTTTGGTACCGTTTATCCCGATCAAAACCGTGGTGTAACGGACCATACCTAAACAATCCTGCACCTAACCCACATTGTGTTTCTAGACAATATCATATGCCTTAGATACCTGAATCACTTCACCTTTGTTTGGATAAACCTGTCCACCTTAGACGATGTAGATTTTGTAAGATCTTCAACCTAGTACCATGTTACAGTCTATACATGTTCATGCATTCGATTTCCATGACCCATTACCCAATTTGACCCTAGCCTATTACCTATTACCCGATTTAACCCGGCCTATTACCTATTAACCAATTTAACCATTATCCATTACCCAATTTGACCCTAAATTTTTACGTATTGCTCGATTTCACTTTGTTACCCTTTTCCCAAAATGCCCATACCCTTCCCCACCTACCTTCACTTACATCATCCACACATTTACCAAACCACTCACTAACTCTGCATCACACCTCATTAGTTCCTATTTTGAGGGGGATCACCTTCACCCACACTTAGGGCAACCCCTCTCTCACCCATATATGGGGTAATCATTTCCTATTTTTGTCAGTGTCGCTTACCAATACAAGCTACGTGACAAAAAGGGGAAAAATGTAGACACCAAAATTAGGTCGTACCACCCTTATAACCTCATTAATTAAATTAACCATACCTTACATATTCATATCCCATAGTGCACATGATTAATTGAATTAATTACTTTAATTAATTTAATTAACATCCTCACTTGACCACCTCACCTAGCCACATCACCTAGACACCTCATCATGGACCTATTCTTAGCATGTTTCTTTTAACTAAGACTCAATTTCTACTTACCTTAACTAACTGAGACTTATTCTAACCCTAACATTAGATGCCTATTCTTTCTCTAACAAAGCATACCCACTTATCTAAGTGCAAGATACCATTTTAGATTGGGACCAATGGGAAAAAATGGCCAAAAGATAGCCAAGATCTGCTATTTTGGAAAACCTAGAATTTCCTTCTTAAACCAATGTCGATTAACCCTAAAATGACACCAGTCACCCTAATTGTCATCAGTCACCATATATTCATTTTGGAAACCTTGTTCTAGGGTTGGTGATTTTGAGAGGTTGTCCATTTTTCGAGCTTGAGAGAGAGAGAGAGAGAGAGAGAGAGAGATACAAGCACAAATAAGAGCCTTCTCGAGCATCTAGACATCCTCTCTAGCCAGCACCAAGGCTGATTTAAAGGAATTGGAATTCATGGTAACATTTTGGGAAGTAATTCTGTAGGTAATGACCGCAATTTTCACGAGATCAACCATTGTTATCTTCCACCAACCAGGCCTGTAAATACAAGTATGTGTGTTTTTGATCTACATCATTTTATACTTACTTAGATTGTAGTTTCTTTATCTCTGTTGAATTAGATCCTATTCTCCTTTACATTCCACCATCCCCACTTTCTTGTCAATCCACCCATCCAACCACCCACAACCGTTTAGCTCCCCATACCCGACTCCTAGGCATTCCTGAGCCTTCCTAGAATTTTTACGAACCTAACCATCCTTCTTCCATTCTCTGTGTAATCACAGAGAATCTCTAAAACCAAGTTTATTTGATTTCCACCATTCTTCCCCTACCAATGCCAGTCACCTTGACCATCGTTGGTTTCCCCTTTACCAACATTGGTCACTGATGGCGTTGGTTAATGTGTCTCTGACATGACTTTCACTAAGTTAACCTTAACACCCCAAAACCTCATAGAACCTTACCCAAACCTTGGTACCCCACCTAAAGTCCCACCATGGGCCTTCTCAAACCTTTGTGTAGACATAGAGAGATCTGAGTATCTATTTTGACATTCTACCATTATCCACCCTAAATCTGTCATTGGTCATATCTAAATCGTTGTTGGTCTCACTCTTCGACATCGATCTCTTTTTTCGATTACCTAGCTCAGGACAACAAGCTAATATCCATCCCCAAACTACCTAGAATCATTTGTAGCCTTTACTAGACCTTTGTTAGACCGACAAAACTCAAAACCACCTACCCAACCTCCATATCTAATCATAACCCTACCTATTAGATTATATTTTCTTATTGTATTTGAATGAGATGCCTAAATCATATCAACTATAGTAGGATGTTATTTTTTTATGTTATTTCTTGCATTAAATTGTATTAAACAGTGGATTGAAAAATATTTAGGAAGTATCACACTTCCCAGATCTAGCACACGCTAGGTAGTCCACTGACATATATTTTTTAATATTCTTCTTGTGGTCTTGTTTTACATTTACAAGTAGTTCCTCCTAGCCAAAAGGAAGTTCTTCATGGTCAACTTAGATCAAAAATAAAAAATGTGCACAATATCCAACTAACATCACAAATGTAAGTATTCCAACTTCTTCATGGTCAACTTATCACCCTCTATTTGTTTTATTAAATCTGTTAAGAATCTGGTGAAACAGGGGCAGCTCGGTCGAGCACCACCTGAGCTTGTGGCAAGTTATTTAATAATACCATGACCCGAGCTATGTTCAAGATTAGTAGAGAAAAATGTGCCAACCTAGCTAAATTTAAAATGGTGTTTGAACGGTCTTCCACCATTCAATGATTAAACCCCACCACATCTAGATGGTTGTAATTGGATGGCATGTAGGTGATCACCAAATTTAGTAGGCGGTAGTTAGACAAGGAGTTTTGGAAAGGAAACTACGAGTTGGTACTAGCTACATTAATGGAGATTAACTCCACTCCCATGATTCTTGGGAGAAGCGATAATCTTCTCAAGGAAGCTAGTGTGAAATTATATGTTACTTTTGGAGTCATTTTCATCGTTATCTCTTTTTCTCTTTCGATCTCTCGCATGCAAGAATACGGTGAAGTTATTTTTGTGTTCATCTGCTCAATACGACATGCATGTTTTCTAAACTATATGTGAGTTTTTCATGGGGGATATTTATGATCCTTTTGATGATTGAAAACAGGGACGGAAGCCCGATCACTTTATTAATCTCAATCAACCATTACAGAGAATGGGCTGCAATATTTATAGATATTGCACAGCCAAATACAAACAAATTATTAAGTTACACAGGTGAACCAAATTCCTAAATGTACAGGCTTCCAATAACATCCGGGAAGCACAAATGAATAAATACAAATATATTGTTCAAAACAATATAACTGCATGAATAAAAGACAAATATGGTTTATAACAATACATAACAAATATATGATTTAACCATTATTATTTAATTAATAAAATTAATTAAATAACTGGACTATTGCATAATTAATATTAGGATAATAATATTTTTATCCTAACATTCCCCCCCTTAATTGTGCATTGTCGAAGAGATGAGGAGAGAAACTTTCTGAACAACTCGAACTTATCACGTGCAAGTGACTTTGTGAAAATATCTCGCTCGTTGTTCACCGTTGGACAAAATTGAAGTGTATGTTGTGCTTCAAACACACCGAACCTCAATGTGCTTTGGTCTCTCGTGAAAACTAGATTGTGAACAAGTTTGAGTACACCTTCATTGTCTACATACATGGTAGTCGGTTTGTCCTGTGGTATTCCAAGTCCTTCCCAAGATGCGATGTAGCTAAATCACTTCTGCATGCCTTCACCGTAGAACGATACTCGACACGTGGAAGAGCTAGAAACAAAGTGTTGTTTCTTACTTCCCCATGATATTGGTCCAGATCCCATAAAGAATACAAATCCTGAAGTGGATTTTATATCATCAATGTTACCTGCATGATCTGAATCGAATATTCAGTCAAGAAGAAGTTTTCATTCTTCTTGTATTCTAGACCAAGATCCACTGATCCTTTTAGATATCTCAAAATGCGCTTTGCTGCTTTCTAATGAAAAACTTTGGGTTCCTGCATGAACCTGGATAGATAGCTCACTGCAAAGCTGATATCTGGTCTAGTGTAGGTTAGGTAAATGAGACTCCTAATCACCGATAGAGAGTGGCACTTACCTTAGGAGATGGATCTGAACGAGATAACTGTAATCTGTTCTCCATAGGTGTAGCAATTGGTGTGCAATCCATCATCCTAAAATTCTCAAGCGTAGTCTTGGTATATTTCATCTGAGAAACAAAAATATGATTCTCTTTCTGCCACACTTCTAATCCAAGACAATAGTGCATCAACTCGAGATCGGTCATGTCGAACGATCGATTAAGATCTTTCTTTGTTGCATCAATCATCCTCACTGAACTGCCAGTGATGACGAGATCGTTGACATAGACAAAAACAATCACCATCTCCCCCTTGATTTTTGAGGTAGAGATTAAGATCGTATGGATTTTGACGAATCCATGTTGTACGAGATGCTCATCAATCTTGATGTACCATGCCCGGTGGTGCTGTTTGAGGCCATACAGAGATTTCTGAGTCTGCATACCTTTTCTTCTTGACTGTGTACAACATATCCCTCAAAGTTGAGTCATGTAGACTTCTTCTTGTAAATCTCCATTCAGAAGGCACTTTTTACGTCCATTTGGTGAACTTTCCATCCAATTTGTGTCAGAAGCTAGAGCAAAGATCATCCCGATCATTTTGATCTTAGTTTGTGGGAGAAAATGTCTCCTCATAGTCAATGCCTTCTTTTGTGCATACCACCTTTGCTACAAGTCTTGCTTTGCACTTGTCCACTTTGTCCCATCTCGCTTTGTACTTAGTTTTGAATATCCATCGCATCCAATGGGTTTCTTCCTGGTGGAAGATCAACAAGCTGCCAAGTGTTATTCTTCATCACCGATTGATATTCGTAATCCATGGCATCTTTCCAAGCTTTTGACTATAGGGCTTCCCTGGACTATAAGGGGCTCATCTCGATTCAATAACTCTACTCATCAAAGCAAAGTTAACTTCTTCTCTTGCTTTACTGCGAGTCCATGGTCCAGGGGTGGATGTATCCGGTGGAGCATCCAATCTTGCATCTCGTAATGTACTAGTACACCACTTGGGCATACGCTGAGCTATTCCCGTGGGTTGTGGTTCTATCATATCACCACCATCATCCCCATCATTACTTTCATTATCTGAGGGAACATCAGCTTCAATTTTTACAACGGGTGAAAAATCTACATCTTGTGAGTCTAGAGGAGGAGTCTCTGCTTCCTTCTTCTCGAAAAACTCAACATCTCTGCTTGTGTAGACTTTTCTGGTCTTAGGATCCATCAATCTATACCCAAGAGTCTCTTCACTATATCTAATGAAGATGAGATTTTGTGACTTCATGTCTAATTTCTTTCTATTCTGTTTGGGTATGTGCATGCTTGCTTTGCACCCGAATACTCTGAGGTGTGCAATGGATGGTTTCCTTTTTGACCATGCTTCTTGTGGTGTAATTCCATCAAGAGCAGTTGTGGGCGCTCTATTCAACAAATACTGTTGTTTTTGCTGCTTCTGCCCAAAATGTCTTTACAAGTCCGGAATCATCGATCATGCATCGCACCATTTCCATGATAGTACGATTTCTTCTCTCGACAACACCATTTTGCTGCGGTGTGTGTGGAGGAGGCATTTGTTGACGAATCCCATGAGTTTGTAGGTAGTCTCTGAACTCATCACTGGTGAATTCCCCCCCTCGATCTGAGTGGAGAGTTTTGATGTGATGACCAGTTTCTTTCTCAACTGCAACTTTGAACTTTTTGAATGTTTCAAAGGCTTCACTTTTCTTGCGAAGACAAAAAATCCACATTTTCCGTGAATAGTCATCAACACAAAGCATGAAGTACTGGAACCCAGAATGACTTGGCTGCATTGGACCACAAAGATCGGTATGAACCAGGTCAAGTTTACCATGAGCTCGAAAAGTACTCTTTTGGAATGAAACTCTGTGTTGTTTTCCTGCTAAGCAGTGAGGACACTTGTTTGTATCCTTCTGAAGAGATGGTAGCCCATGTACCATATTACACCGGTGAAGTGTTTCGAGATATTTGAAACTTACATGACCAAATCTCTGATGCCACAACTGGGCTAAGGTGGAGTTTTTAGCCACAAGTGCTTGATCATTTCTGTGAATGAAATCAAGTTGAAACATACGTCCCACATTTGAGGATTTTGCAATTATTTTTGAGCCTCTGGATTTATCTCAAATCAAACACATTTTCTTGCCGAATTGACTATCAAAGTCAATTTTAAGGTTGTGATCTAGGAGTTGACTGACTAAAAGAAGATTCTTTGTCAACCCAGGGACATATAGAACATCTGATAGTCTACATTTGCATGAACCAAGGGGTAGAGAAATGTTTCCAATCCCCTGAACTGTATATGAAGAATCATCTCCCAATGAAACATGATTTTTCGATGGCGTGTCCCTCATTGAAATAAACCAGTCTCTGTGGCCTGTCATGTGTCGAGTGGTTCCCGAATCAACATACCAGACATCACTAGATGACGTGGATGGTTCACTTGATCGAGCAGTGAACAAGAAGTCTTCATTTTCTGACTGTTCTTGTTGCTCAACAATATTACCTTGTTGTTGGGGTCTTCTTTTCCAGTTCCCCTTTTTTTGCCCGTGATAGTTGTTAGAATGTCCCTTGTAAGATTGTTTTTGTTGTGGTCCAGAGTTGCTTGATGAACCTTTCTTATAAGTGTTATACCAACAATCTTGTAAGTCATGTCCTCTTTTGCAAATTGGACATCGCTTCTTCTGTTGATTGTCCCCATGATACTGATTCTGATGTTGGGACTTCTGATAGGATTTAGGTTTTCCTTTACCTTTTCCTTTCCATTTTTGATGTGAAGACAGTGCCTTCTCCTCTTCATCATCCTTATTGTGCATTGCTTCCTCTTGTTGCAGTAGGTTTACTAGCTTGTCAAAACTAATTGTCGTATTTGAGAAGTTTAGAGTTGTGACAAAAATGTGATAAGAAGAAGGGAGAGCTCTCAGAACAATGGGAATGAGAGATTCATCTTTGACCTCTTCTCCTAGGGCTAGAAGTGAAGCCCTCAACTCTGCAACTCTTCTTAAGAAAGCTTCAATTTTCTCATTCTGCTTGAACTTCAATGTATGTAACTGACTCAAATTTAGTATGAAATTCTTGTTCTTGGCCTCATATATTGTGCTCAACTTATCCCACACTTCTTTTGCTGTTGTGGCATCTCGAATGTGGGCTTGCACATCATCAGACACTCCAAACAAGATGATGAGTTTTGCTTTCTAATCTGCTCTATCAAACTGTCGTTGTTGTGTTGTATCAGTTGTTGATCTGGTTAGAGTACCAGTCACAACAGGCCAGATTTCTTCAAACTCAAGTTGTGTCTTTATTTTTGTCTTCCATGTAGCATAGTTGCTTCCTTTGAGCAATTGTGAATCCGGAAGAAAAAATTTGGGGGCATTGGTGCCCATTTTGCAGAGATCACTGACAGGGTTTGGCTCTTATCACTCTAGGTATTAGGTATCCCAATCTATATACTCGTCCGATATACCGAACCTTTCTATATACGCACCCTTCTGATGTACCCGTCGGTACATGGAAGAAGCTCGCCCTTTCTATATACCCGGCGGTACGTGAAAGAGGCGTTAACGTACGTGAAAGAATTCAATACGTGGTACCAAGACAATATTGATGGGGTATGTGCGATTATTGACACCGACTCAAAGAAATATCCTCATACGCACGTGTAACTTCGCTATATACTTGGATAATTTCTCAGTCTGGATTTATGTCATGCAATCGTTCATGACGGATGGGATGGTTCATAGTGTGTGCACTGTGACCTTATTACTCCCCGTCGATTTAAAGGGACGATGCCCAGACGACGTTGTTGCAGCTATATTAGGCATTAAGTGCAGTAGTAGTCATGATGGCTTTACCCGTAAGCACTTCCTAGAGGCACCGTATATACCGAACACTGCGAATGAGATCTAGGATCTCATGAGTGTTACAGAACCAATTTTTTAATTATTTTTATTACAATTCTGCCAGTTTTTGAGCAGTTACAAAGTTTTTAGTTGACTATGACAACCTACAAATTAGTACAATATGTAGCAGTATACAATTTACATTCAAAAAACTAGACAATTTGAATGACAGGAAAAAATTTCTGTTTCGCGGGTCCTAGTGGCCTCCTGAGCCCAATACGACCCAAAATGCTAAAAATTGAAAAAAATAGCTGAAAATGCAATTTTTAGATGGGTCTCCTTTGCAAAAATGTCCAAAATGAAAACCAGGCCGAATGGGAGAAATTTTTTTACCCTAAATTAGGGATTTTCTCGCTAAATTTAGTTAGTTATAACTAAATTCAAAAATCTCGCTAAATTTAGCCGTTCTCGCCAAAAATTTTGCCAAATTTGGTAGTGGGTGAGGGAGGGGGATTTGACCCCTTGACCTCTCTTGATGGGAAGTGTCTTACAAAAGTTATGCTAGCCACTTGGGCGGCTAAGCTAAACAAGTATATATAAAGAGAAATTTATAATTAAACACTTCCAAACTGTAAAACCATACCTCTTCATAAAACCATGGTTTTGGAAATCCGGTTTTGAGCAAATTTTCCAGCAAAGAGAAAAGCGACCAGCAGTTTTTGAAGGCGGTTTTGCATGAAAGAAGGTGGTTTTGACTGTGTGGATCTCCTTTGCTTTGTTTTTTTTTGTTTGGCTTTGTATAGCCGCCCCCCTTTAATACTTCTTTGTTTGTTATCTTGTGCAGGTCGTGCTTGTTGTGTTGGAGTCCCGGCGCATGGATTTGGAGAAGGCCACTTTTTCCTTTGTGCAGGTCAGTCGCTTGGAGTCTAATGCAGGTTTGGCCACTTTGATTGTTTGTTGGTGCGTGCGCGTAGGTTGTTCTTTTCTCTGCTTGGCCGGTGCGTGGAAGCTTAGGCAGGTGCGGCTGGGGTTTGTGCCTTTGGATACACACGCTGCCCCTTGCAATTTTGTGCCTTTGGGCTTATACACCTACCCCTCTCAATTTTGATCTTGCTTCAATGCACCATGAGCATCAATGCAAGACTTTGTTAAGCCAAATGTGACTGGTATAACATAGCTTACACGATTCTGAAAATGCAATCGTTGTAAATTTTACTCAGTCTTTGAGTGCACCAAAAAAAAAAATTTGCGTTCAAATGCTTGGAATGAATCGGGAGATGTGGAAAGGCAGAGATGAAATTGGGAGGTTGCGGGAGGCTGCGCATGTGCTCTCTATAGCTGCATACTCTTCTCCAATCTTCTCTATTTCTGCTGCATTCTTTTTCCACTCCTTCACAGTCCGATTCTCGCTCTGGTACCAAATGATGATTGAAAAATAGGGACGGAAGCCTGATCACTTTATTAATCTCAATCAATCATTACAGAGAATAGGCTGCAATATTTATAGATATTGCATAGCCAAATACAAACAAATTATTAAGTTGCATTGTGTGAACCAAATTCCTAAATGTACTGTGACCTTCCAATAACATCCGGGAAGCACAAATGAATAAATACAAATATATTGTTCAAAACAATATAACTGCATGAATAAAAGACAAATATGGTTTATAACAATACATAACAAATATATGATTTAACCATTATTATTTAATTAATAAAATTAATTAAATAACTGGACTATTGCATAATTAATATTAGGATAATAATATTTTTATCCTAACACCTTTTTGCTAATAAAATGGGGTTTTTCTATCAAACGTGGAGATTGCTATTTGTTTGGGTTTCAAAGTTAACTTTTTGGGACTGCTTGGAGAAATTATTTGTAGATCTAGACATTTGGGAGAAGATAGATAAAGATTCGAGAAACATTTTATCGGGCATGATGTGTTATTCTCACCATCTTTATAATTTATAGCATTAAAATGATTTCAATGTTGTAAAATATTTGTATTTCTACTCTCTGTGCTTGCACAAAATCGGGATATCATTTTTATGGCTTCTTGAGCAAGTTGTAGTGAATGAAAGTCATTTTGGGTTAATGAGTTTCTTCCTGAACTTATTTAAATGTGTTTGATTTTATGGAATAGATAAACCCATTACAAGATAAGATGTTTCTTTTCATTTGAATACTATGAGTGTTTTTAGAATACATATGCATAGACAAAAAAATCGGTGTTGCAAATCTTGTTTCACTCCTTATTGTTAAAAAAACCATTATGGGTTCAATACTTTTTATGAAGATAATTCCTCATAGACTATTGGTTATCTCATCAACCCATAAGTAAATGAAAATAATGGTGATGTTAGGTCAAAATTCATTTAGTTTAACTGATTGATTATGGTCGACTCGAGTTTAAGCCGTAAGTTAGTTCGAGTTGTTATGTATCCTTAACCGTTTGTGGGTATATCGATTTATGGGTCTATTACATGATCATTGTGTAGATAAAATATAAATTCAATCTTGACTTGCTTGGATGAAATTATTATTCAAGTTGATTTCTAATCAACTGTAAATGGATTGAACCGGTTCATATTCAACTGAATCTGCCCATAACCCTCTTTTATGATAGGCCCGAAGTGTAATATATTTTAAAATCAATGAGTGGGAATCTTGTTAGCTGGTTGGGAAGCTCTGTGCTTTCAGGTGTAATACTTGGATGGTGGCTAGGTTTGAAGATCGGTCTTCACCTATATATGGAGAGTATAAACTTAACTATATATGTTATTATGAATGAGTCATAAGATTGGTTTTGTTCATTTGATGTGTTTAAGATAAGTGATTGTATGTTTTACAAATACTAAGGTAGGCTCGAATATAATAAGGTTTCTTATATTATCCCTTATGATTATTCAAATACCCAACCTTGCATTTTTTTATTAATAATTACCTTCTCTTGTTTGATCTAGGTAATGATTAATTAAGGTTTCAAAAATAAGTAAGGATAATGTTGAGATAAAAGGAAAAAATTTATCACAAAAGTAGTTCAAAGTTATTATAAAGGCGTTTGATCTATAAATGCAGTCTATACTATTTTACTAAATGATAAAGTGTACCTTAAGAACATATTTTGATACGATCAAAGTATCAATGTAATATAAGGGAATCTATTGTAAAATAATTAATTAGTTAAGTATAATGACGTTTCAAATATATGGAACTTGGCAAGATAACTTCGGGTAGCTTTTGTAAGGTAGTATCATCTTAATGACATAGGTCATTAATTGAATTCTTCTATATATAGTAGATACCTAAGTTATATTTTTGAGGTCCACTTCTTATTTATGTGACAATCCATTAAATAATTTGTGTTACGCTAAAGATACGAAGTTTTTTGTCCTGCATAAACAAGCCACCTTAGTACCAACTTATGTTGGCTACGGGGAATAAAATGGTTGTGTAATGAAGAAATTAATTACGTAAGAAATTTCTCTCCCATAGGAAACCTAAGTTGGCACAGATGTGCTTCTTCGCACAAGTTAAATATATTTATACCTTGTACGTAGGTCACAACAAAAATTAACTCAACTAACTGATTCAATTATGATAATTGAACAAAGTGATATGGTGATGGGACATGTTTTTGTTGATGAAAATGTTATCTAGAAACTGAGCATGCAATACACGACTCTTAAAATTTGGCCGGAGTAGTGTAAGATAGTACACCATCAAGTTCTAATCAATAGTGTGAGATGTTAGATGGGATTCGATTGGCAGAATTCCATTAAGACACTTAGAAAATGTCACTTGTAAATCAATGTCGATAAGGCTACCACTTGTATACTCTATATACATACATGAAATAGTAATCAATGGGGATCAGGTAAATCTAATGGAGCCACAATTTTATGCATGTGATTGATTGATTTTTATTTAATTAATTGTAATTTTGTAGTTGTTAGATTTAAATGTTGTTCATTTAAATTAACAAAGGAAATAGTTATTATGGGAATTAAAAAAATTATCGTAATTTAAAGTATTGAAAAGTAGGTGTTACAAGAGTGTTGGATAAAGTACTTCTAGAAATATATTGGCATGAAACCCAATGGAGTAAAAATCATCACTAGGGGTTGTGGATATAGCGATCCAGATGTGGGAGTAAGATGAAGATTTTAAACTATCCATTTTTCAGCACAAGAGTTGAATGAAAATGCATGGAATATTGTTGAATATATAGGAAAAAAATCATGTACTAGTGGCTCATGATCTTGTTATGTTTAACACACTAGAGAGTGTCAGGAGGTGGGATAATCAAAGTGTAAAATACCTACTACCCACATGAGAGGTTTTCACAATATGTCTCAAAAAATCTATATAAAACATGAGAAGATACTCAAAATTAGGGAACATGGTTGATAAATAATATGGAAACAATTAGTGTAAATATAATAATTCCAAGGGATGTATGTACTTATACAAAACCATAGGAAAAACTAACACTACTACATGATGGAATCACATTTTCTTAGAGAATTTGATAAAACAAAGCACCCTAAAAAATCCCATTATTTTCCAATATGGACATTTCCAAGGTAATATCTAGTAGCAAACACAAGATGATTATCACTTATGTTCAACCATTAAAAATTAAATTATAAACTTAATTCAAACTAGGAAGACTTAGACCATAATAATTCTACAAGAAAGATCTCATTGAAGAATCAAAGACCCAAGGAAAAGGTCCAAGTAGAAATCACATAGCAGATAATAATAGTAAAAATATAATCATTGTGCACTTAGGGAAAGATGATTCCCAAGTTAAAATAAATCCTAGGTTGTCAACATATTTTTTGAAGCTTGGATTTTATAAACTATAGGTAAACAAGGAAAATGTGTGCACCATTTTTCTAGAGAACATGGAAACAAAGATGTATATTACTTAATATTGGAAGTGGTATACTTGAAAATAAATTAGAATATCCCAAGTATTATATCAGAATCTAAGAGATGAATAAATGATACAATCACCACTCTAACCTAGCTCTCTCATGATCAAAATCAAGAGAGCTAATGTAACACAAGATTAGTTGATAATAAACATTTCATAAGTCCTCAAAGAAGTAGGGGTGGATATAAAAGATGAGCCAAAATTGTAATTAGTAGATGTGATGGGAATTAAAGAGGACATACAAGTAATCCTACTCAAGATAAGAAGATCAAACAAGGAGGGGAATTCAGAGAAGAAGAAAGTTCATTTAAGATAGTACACAAACCAAAAGTGGAAGAGGAACTAAAGGTTCTAGGATGGGGAGTTATAAAAATACTAATTTTTTCCTTTGATTAAGGAGAAATAACATGAGAGTAGGAAAACTCCAAAAATAAGGTCATAAATAATGAGAGGAATGAACACATAAGAGGGAGAAGATAAAAATTCATAGGAGAGTGAAGAAAATAGTGAAGAAACCATCCAAGAAGAAGATTATCTAATCTAATTTAAGAAATATATAATATGAACCAAGAGCTAGGCAAGAAGATGAAAAGATGACACAAAAGAGAAATGTAAATGGAAATTTGAATGATAGGGATTCCTTTCATTTTTGAATAGAAAATGTGTGATATGCATATAGCCCATCATCACCCATGGGTGATGTAGTATTTTTTTAACCAATGTTGAGTTGGGTGCACTAGCAATTCATCCAGACAAAGTTTTAATTCTCAACCGAAGCATGCGCAACCACCAAGTCCCTCCTTTTTTCACTCAAAATATGTGGTAGAGCATACATGCTCATCATAACCATTGCAATAAAACATGAATTAAAATAAAATATACAAGATTGGAAAATCATAATAATGAAGCATAATCAATCATACATAATGATTAATAACACTTGAATTCCCAATATACCATATTTAGATATAGTAATCTTTGTTACCCAAACACAATTATCCATTACAAACCCAATTGGTTACTTTATAAACATGATGATTACATTCATAGTGCAGTTACATCCTTGTGTTGGACCATGCGCACATACAAAACTTGGCTACAAACTTCAACATTGACTCGCATCAATAAAATTTCTAAATAAAATAGTGCATCACCTATTTATACATGTTGTGTACTTTCCCTTCACTGTGTACATGTGTTTTCCTAAAAATAGGCATGTTATCAATATATTGCATGATTTTTGAACTATGATTTAACCCTAGATCAAGATATAAATAGCTCAGCTTTATCCTTCTTTAATCCTATATTTAGAATTCTTATTGCATGTGTTTTTACCTTTTGATCTGCCTATTTCTATACTTTGTGTGTGTATCACACCATCCTTATTTTCTATTAATCTACCTTATCCAAAAGTCCTTATCTCTTCATGCATGAATGCGAGCCATTTCCCACCGACCTATTCTTGTGTACTCTGTGTACCTTTCATGCATTATCCTATCCTCAATCCCTACTCTCACATGCATGCTTTCACACGTTGACTTGTGATACCTTTCTTCTTTCATGTGTTTCTCTATGTATCACATATAAGTTATTCACACATTTTTACTACATGTGTGTGCCCTTCTTTGTGTGTTCTTTGCACTTTAGATAACACTTATCCTTTTCTTCTTACTAACATTACCCCACACCGGGAGTATTGTCTATCCTCGGTAATATCTTAAACAAAAATTTCATTCAAAGAATGAATGAATTAATATAAAGAGGAAAGAATGGGGGAAATGTCTAATGAATCAAAGAATGAAAATTTTCCATCCGCACGAATACTCACTACTCGGGACTTCTAAGGTAGAATATGTTCTATAAATTATTGGTTTAAAATATTATTTTACTCCTCCTCTCACTTCGTAATTACCTTGCATATTTTTCGTGTGCTACTTCCATGACATTGGGAACTTATGTGGGGTTAAATTGTCTACTTTCTCCTTTAGCTCCTTAACTATTACATCAAGGTCTGAGGCCACTCCCTCTAAATTATCAATATTGCATGTGACCAAGGGAAAGAGTTCCTTGATCCTA
The DNA here is from genome assembly GCA_018340775.1 of Taxus wallichiana var. yunnanensis. Taxonomy (NCBI): domain Eukaryota; kingdom Viridiplantae; phylum Streptophyta; class Pinopsida; order Cupressales; family Taxaceae; genus Taxus; species Taxus wallichiana. The sequence continues at coordinate 323,664,411 of CM031238.1, read as the reverse complement.
GCCTAAAGTGTGTTCTTCATGGACTTGTTTAGATTTATTTTCTCCATTACTTTGGCTATGAACTTCTCACACTCGCCCTTATTATTCTTCATATTAGCCTAGATCTTCTTTAGTTCCACTTCCTCACCGGGCAGTGTGTGCACTAAGAATGGGAGAGAAGTCTTGGTAGTTATTAAAAACATACTCTTCCTTATGTGTGGCCTCTTTCACCTCCATAGCCAATGCCTCATACTCTATAATACTCCTCTCCAATTGTTCTTTATTATTCTTCTTTTGCGCAAAAAAATCTTCCACCACTAGCCCTATCCCATCCTTTCTTTCCAAAAACATCATTCACACCAAGTCTTATAAATAGTATAGATCCATTAGATACTCATCATGTGTCTCTTCAACTAACTCATGTTCTTTTGAAGGATCTCGTTATGTGCTTCTTCACATCCCTCAATCCCTTTGTGAGCTCTCGCATCTCCTCATCTTTAAGCCCAATTTATTATCATGCCCTTTTAATGGTGGTATCCTTGTTAAAATTTATTTGACCTACCTCCAATGCCATATTGTTAAGTGCATTACACGCTTGTTCATTTGTTATCTATGTGGAGTTGATAATAGGAAATGGTTCGCTTATTCTTTTCTTCAACTACGTCTCAAACAATGACTCCTTTCTCACCTTGAATTCCTACTCATCCACATGCACGTGGTAGTTCCATAAGAGAATATTCTTCATGCATGTCGAGACTCATTATTATCAAACATATTCTAAAAAAATATGTCTTCTCGTGGGTATTGAATTCTGGTATCTCTCCCTAAGAACCTTCGTGGGGTCATCAATACATGCCATTATTGGACCATGTGGGGATTTCCTTTACCTCCCTTCGTATACAACTTATTTGGAACCTCTCGACACAATATTATTGTGTCTACCAATTATTCCTCCTCCTACACCTTGGTCCTTCCCAATTCCTTCATTTTTATCTCCCTCTTCTTCCCCATTGTGCTCTACCTTTTACTCTTCCTCATACTTTGATTACACAGCTCTTCCTTTTTCCGCATACACATCTTCCTACTCTAGTTTCTCCATATGTTACTACATGGGATTCTCTTCATGTATTGGTATCTCACCATGCTCTATATCTTATCTAATTATCTTCTCCAGTCCTATTATTCTTCCTCAATGTCATAAATGACTTGAGTATTTTACTTTGGTGGGCTTGGATTCTTTACTAGACTTGGTTTATTTTCATGGGAATTTCCTTATTTTTAGTGTAGTGTGTGCTTGCCTCTCCACACTACATCCATATTTTTCTTCTCTTGTTGCTATCTAGCTACCTTATAGTTAGATCTTCTTATTCTTATTCTTATTCTTCGGGAGTATTCTCGCACCGGCACATGAGAATCCTCAACATATGCTTCCTTGATAGTTGTGGCATTATGGAATCCTTGACCTCCACTTCCTTCCCATCCTTTATTTTTAGATGAAGGGTGATGTATACCCTACATGCCTCCTTGCTAACTACAAGTTTCATGATTGGTTTGAGGTCCATCATATCAAACTCCATTATCTTAAAGTAAGTTTCCTTATGTGCATATCTATATGTCTTCCTGAGAGTATGGTAAGTCACATGCACCCTATCTCACTAGACTTCAGATGTTACACATTGTTGATCCTATTTACCGTGAACTAGAATTACTTAGTGGTAAATGAAAATAGTAGTTTGTACCATGTTCCAAATTTTTCATCCTTCAATAAGAAGCACGTAAGGGTAAAGTGTTGCATTCGTAAACCCCGCATGTTTTTCAAGTAACACTGACAACTCCCTCAAAATTTTCTAATCATTCTCTAATGATTTATGCATTCACCTATACCACATTTCAGAACACGCTTTGTAGGGGTTATTAATCCCACTATCACAAGTGAAGTCAAAAACCTTTTTTCGGGAACTTGTCCTCAAGAGGATGCTCCCACATCTTATATTCAACTCTATCTAGTACCCAAATTTATGAAAATAATATCAAGAGGAGGATTGAGCCCAAATTGATCTTCTCCCCTCATTCAGTTTTCACCTTAGCCTCCTCCACAATTCCCTTGGTTATGTATAAGCTGATATTATACTTATTATTTTTTCCATCTTGTGCATAATGTGAAGGAACTTATTATTTATCTCATTCCTGCACTCCAAGGATCCCATCTTGCAACTTAGCAATCATATAACCACTCTAGTAACAAGATGAGTAATATTTCCAATGTAAAATGCACACTTACCACTCTTGTATTGCAACAAGGTGGTTGTTTCTTCAAACTTGGGGGCATCACACAAATCCATATCCAAATCTTCCCTTGTGTAGCACAATCCAATGAATTTGTCAATCAACTTGAAAATTAACCTTATCCTCTTACTTGCAAAGTAAAAGTAATCCTCATGTATGCATGACATGATCTATTGGAATAATTGTATGGGATTTTCAAAGTAAGGAAACTAAAAAATATAGAAAAATCTTACCTCCTTTAGGGTCTTACGCATGTAATCATCAAATATTACTTGCCCTTCCACAATCCTTGTATCTAGCTCGCGTAACCTATCCTTACTTATGGGTACATCATTTCCCGTGCATGATGGTTGTACTTGCTAATCTTGCAACTATGAATTTTTGATTCCCACAATTTCCCAACAATTACTTTAGGTGGATAGTGCACTTCTAAGAACCAATCCTCAGTACTTCATCAACCACCTTCTTCTTGTCCTTTGGTCCTCATCTTGGTGCCATTTTTTTCCTTCACAAGTAGTCCGGCTTATAATTTCATGCGTACCATGCTATAGCCTTAAATTCCTACTTGCTTAGAACGTGTAATTGCTTTGTCTAGTGACACTTTTTCCTCCTTCTTTCTTCACCCTTATACTTTCTTATCCAACTTGTGCCCTAATGTAAACTCAAACACTCATTCCCTAGCTTTATAAAACCTCGTTCCTTGACTTCGTAAACCTAGTTCTTTGTTTTCAATTGGTATCTTCTTTCTATAACCTTCAACCAGCTACTAATCATAAGGATCTTCTCAAGGTTAAGGTCTATATACTCAATCACTCGGCTCTAGTTTTTATCGGTTCCCTCATTTTTTCTTCACACTTATCTCTCGGGCTTCAAACTTCGTTTCTCAAGATCTCAATTGTATAAGTTCTCAATGGTATGGTAGTAAATACTTATCACATGCCCCTTTTATAGATTATGAATTTTTATCTCATTAATTACACTCCACCTACCACATTTTTTAGCTTTAAAAGTGTTTTTTATTTTTCCACACTTTTTCCTTCCGCACGTAGAAGTTTTAACCTTTAGGTGCACAACTACACCCCATGCTACATGAACTATTATGCACACCTTCCTATGCCACATACACTCTTCCCCTGAACCACATGCCAAGTAGTCCAACTTTCTCTTACCTCCCTTTTGTTACACTATGTGACCCACCATTCAAGTCTAAAGTCGAGAAATTTCCATCACCTTTTAAGCACTAACATCTCAAGAATTTTTTTCTAAATCCAGCCTTTCATAGCACCATCTTTCACACACCAATAAATTTTTGCATTAATTTTTGACATTATTGTGCACACTCTTACTAGCTTCCTAGAAAGTACCAATATTCTATTTTCTCTTCTTATGTGCACATACATCTACTTCACCCCATAATAAAAGTATGTGCGGTCCTCTCGCACATGAATCCAACATAGAGGAATCGCTTACAGTGTGTAAACACACTTATTACAATAAAAAAGAAAATATAATAGAAAGGGAAATCTAATGTAAGCAGAAATATTGTCTTATTACAAACACAAAAGAAGATTATTTATAGTAGAGCTTCAACCTACTCCCATTAAAGTAATTGAAAAACATAGTGTCATCCAGCTCCTACAATTAACATGCATTTAATTCCAATATATTAGTTACTACAAAAGTTCCCAACTAATGAACATTAAGCTTTCTAGGATGGCACGCGAACTTGGAGTCATACAAGAGGACCATCTTCCCCACTGCAAAGTAATTGTTATTAATATTCATGTCATGTCAAGCCTTCTATCTATCTTTCTATGTCTTCTAGATCCATCTTGCAATGGCATGCCACTCATCCAACTTGCATCATCTTATCAATGTGCTCTTATATTACTTTCTCATCATCCAATCCTCCTACGCCCATAATGCGTAGTGAGGGTAATAGAAACTCGATAATAAAAATTACCTTTGTGCCAAACACAAACTGAAAAGGGTGTGTTCTTATTCAACCTTTTGTAAGTTGTTCCATACTCCCATAACATAGTTGATACCTTATCATCCCAATCATTCCTTCTAAAATCACATATATTTGTCAAGGTTTTTCCCATAATCATATTATAGGCCTCAACAATTTTATTTCCTTGTGGGTGATAGGGGGTAGTCTTATGGTGTACCACCATAAAATTTTCTAATAGGATTATAATAGTATCACTCAAAAAATGAATCCCTCTATTAACTTTAAGGCTCAAAGGACATCCATACTTTCTTACGATGTTCTCCCATAGAAATCTAGCTATTATTAATGTAGTGTAATCCTTTATAGCCATAACCTCTATCTCACGCCTAGTCAAGTAATATTTACATGTGATGATATAGTGTGCACCTATCCTATACACAAGTGGTGTAATATGGACTACAAAGTCAATTACCCACTTCTCAAATGGATCTTTACTTGTTATAGGGTGTAGTGACATCTCATCCTTGTTCCTGTGCTTACCTAACCTTTGAAAATGGTCACAAGCCTTAACAAATGCCTTAGTGTCCTTATACAATGTTTCCCACCATAAACCTGCCAATAAGATCTTGCACATTGTTGCTTCACCTACATAGTGTCCTCTAGCTATGCCTCCATGTGTTTCCTCCATGATATCTTTATGCTCATGCTTCGTAACACATCTCGTGGAAGACCTAATATGTTCCCATTTTATACGAGATCACCTCCAATGAGCTAGTAGGGAACAACACAAATAACAAGTTGCTTCTTTTCTAATGTCTTCATTTCTTCAGCACAAGTATAATGCATAAGAACACCGCAATATATTCTAAGTTTTTGGCACGTAATTCAATCTAAATGATTGTGTATATAGAATAGTATCTTCTATGCTTTGTATGTCCTCACCAAATTTAATCCTTGATAGATGATCGTGTCCCAAATAACTCTTTCTAGGCTTCACTATGATCGAGAATTCAAACTCCTAGAATAGTAGGATCTAATGGAATATGGGGCCCCGCAAAACTAGATTATCAACCAAGTACTTCAATGTCATATGATCAATACAAAATATAAATGGTGTGTCTAAAAAGTACTTCCTAAACTTATGAAGCACATATATCATTGATAAGGCTCGTGCTCCATAGTTTTATAGTTTTTATCAGCCAATGTCAACTTCCTACTCGCAAAACATATGTGATGATCAACATTTCATTCACCTAGTTATGCTAACACTAATATTATAGCCATACTAGAAGCATCTACATTCACACGAGAAGGTTTTTCCCGAGAAGGGAAGCGTAAGGTAGGCACAGTGGTTAGCCTCTCCTTCAAGGTCTCAAAATCTTGTTGTTGCATCTCACCCTAATAGAAATTTCCCTTAGATTTTAAAAAATCTTCAAGGGGCACAACAATCTTGGCATAACCCTTAATAATCTTCCTATAATAACTAGTGTGACCTAAGAAACCATGCACATCACTTTGATTAGTTAGATCTTCCGGTCCCAAAATATATGCAATCTTGGTTTAGTCCACTAACAATCCTTCTTTATAAATGATATTTCTAAGTATAGTGCCAAAAGGAGTTGCAAAAATGCACTTCTTAATTTTCAAAGAGATCTAAGCTTCCTACATATTTCAAACATCAATCTCAGGGAGTCACAATGATCTTTCACTAGCCCATACACTATCCAATCATCCAAGTATACCAGCAAAAACTTGTGAATGAAATCTAGGAATTCTTGAACCACTATGTGCGAGAACACTACTAGTGCATTATTCAATTCAAAAGGCATAACAGTGTATCCAAAACTTCCTCCTTCTATGGTGAAGGTGGTCTTCTTATGATCTTTACATGCAATTCTCACTTGGTGATAACCTAAAACCCATCTTTGAATGAGTATATCTTGTGCCATGATATTCCTTCCAATATTTCTTCAATGAATGGCATGGGAAAATGATTTATGACACATGATGCATTGAGAATTATTTATTCAACACAAATTTTTATTCAGCCATCCTTCTTAATAAAAATCACTATGAGGCTCTCGACAAAGTTGTAATATTTTGAAAACCCTTCATATTATCAAATGAAGAAGCTGTAATGTTTATAGACATTGAACAACTATAAAAACATGCATGGAAAGTGGATCAAATATACTAACTATGGAAAATATGTAGAAATAGCATATTTCCCCTAACTAATCACATCCAAGAACATTCCAAAGAAATAAACTAACAATATTATAGCCCCCACTAATCTAGGGAAATATGTAGAAATAGCATATTTCCCCTAACTAATCACATCCGAGAACATTCCAAAGAAATAAACTAACAATATTATAGCCCCCACTAATCTAGGGATGTCAAAACTAGATAATAGCTAACTAAGTTAAAGTAATTAAATTTAATTACTTTAACATTACAACTTATTAAATGATGAATTAACCTAAGTTTATTCCTAACAGGGGCTTATTCATTTAGACTTCTCAATAGGCTCTATGATGCATGGCTTAAGAATTTATAAATCTCTTCTTTTACCTTGATGTGTAAATTGTGGTTCATAAGGTAATGCCTCTTCCGAACCTACCATGTGCCCTCTTTCAGCCTTAATATTAATTTCTTCTAAAGATGGGTGTACACCTTTCAACTCATGATACCCTCTGGGAAATAGATCTTGAAAGTTACACACTAACTCCATAATCTTTACAAACTCAGTTTCATACCAATAAATCTCTAATAATCACCTTTTTAGGCATGTCATCATTCCCAATATTCACCTTTTAGTCTTTAACGACACATGGTATATGCGCTCCTACTCATCCATGGATTCCATAACTTGGCGCACACCTTCTATGTGCTTAATATTCATATCTTTGACTTCCTCATCATCTATGAGGTGAAACGTCTTTCCTTTCTCTTTTTCCTTCCACACATGCCCTAATATAGTTTCCTCTACTTCTATCATATCTTCATGTGCCTCATTATTAGGTTCTCCGATTAACTAAATCATGAGTACCTCAACCATTTCACTATCTCCCAATGTGATACACCTCATAATATGTAAGGCTTTATGAGCCGGTTGATTAGTAGAAAAATAATCAAAAGTATGTAAAATACCTTTAGTCGTGCCGTGTTATCTCATTGTCTCTTGCTTTAACTCGTCATGTACATACTAAGCACACGTGAAACCGCATAAACTAGAATAAAACTTGTATACCCATAAAGATGGTGGAAAATAATCTTGTCCCTGTATCTAATTCCTATCACAATTGTGAACATGTATTAAAGGGGGATTCTTTCCATCATAATATTTTATCATTGAAAGAAATTTTTCTAGAAAAACCTTATTAAAAAGGCTACCCTAATCTTGCACCACCCTAATAAATTATCTCTGTGTGTTTCCCACCAACGCGTTGTGGTCCCACAAAATGTGTATACCATCATTTTTCTCCTATTACCTTAATTTTTTTCATTGTTCTTCCATCACACGTAATAATGACTTGGGCTTCTCCTCTCCAATATACTTTGGAAAGTTGGTCTTACCCTAACCGCCTCACGCATCATGCCCTTATCATCTTGATAACTCATCTACACACCTTATGACCCACCATTTCATATGTTTCATGGGCCCAATTGTCACAAACCATGCTAGTGGTGTCACTGATGGATTTTGTGCATCTTCCCAATGAAGCACACCCTCCTTTGATGGATCCTTATTCTAAGGGACCCACACCGATGTGCGTAGATTATATTGAGATCCTCTTTACTAAAGAGTGCAATATATGGCACAACCTTTGTATCATCCAAGGGTGTTACAACACACTCATCCTTGTTCTCAAAACTGATATGCCTCTTATTGAAACAAAATTCTACATTATTAGCATAACACTAGGGATATCTTTAAAAGAGGGTAAATTATCACTTCATATAGCTCTAACACCTCAAATTCACCCATGAACTTGGCTCCCTTAATAGTGATAGAATAAGCCTTAAGAACCCAAATAGGAATGTCCCTTTTCTTTTTAGCCATATAAAACACATTTAAGGATTTTTGTAATGGCTACCTTCCCATTTGATTCCAAACATCAAGGGTGAGGACATTGACTTCCACACTTGTATCAATGAGAATGTTACTCACTAACCACCCATTAATCATTGCATCCATTGTGATGTTTTTCTCATAAACATGTTCTTATGGTGGTAAATTATCATGAAGGATCTAGCGCTCCCTTTCTATACCGCATGCGGTGTCTTATCTTACAATCGTTATCCTAAAATGGTATAATGTTCTCATATCTAAGAATTGTAAACACCTCTACTAGATCATCAACATCCTTTTGTGGTAGATTAGTACTCCTCGTGCATTCCCTCTCATGTTATTTCTCTTTTAACAATTGTATCTCTCCCTAAAGCTCCCTGATGACACCCATGGTCTCCAGATAAACTTCTATCTACTAGGCCGAGTCTGGATACTTTACATGTATGACTTATTCCCTCTTAATGAGTGGTCTCACCCTTCTTTTCTCATGGGCGCATGTTGTTTCTGCACATGTAGTGACTAATAAGGGTTTAATTTCATGCTTGATCATGTTCTCAGGATCCCACTACTCTTGCTTGACATGTTCCACCTTGATCATTGTTACACCCTTATCATTTTTATTATTCTTACACATATGGGCATACAGATATAGACAATCCTCAACCTTATGTGCATTTCCACAATACACACAAATTTGGTTCTTTATACAATCAATTTGAGAATGATCAGTGATCCAAATGTATAACATGTCCTTCACACATACCTTTCATATCTGCCATGGCCTCAATTTTGGAATCCACATCTAAATCCTCCATTATCATTTTTGTATACCTCGCTAGTTTGTCCTTCTTACACCCGCAAGCTAATTTCCATGGTGGTCTAGTACAACCCTATTTCACATGCCTCATGGATATGATCAATCAAACGGTAGTCAATTGTGTCATGGGTATGCGAATCATAGATATTACAATACATGGAGACATTATTCTACGTCATGCACTATAAAAGTGGAAAATTTTAGACATCATGATTCTTATGACATATCTCACAAGATGTCAACAATGCATGCACATTTATACTCTTTCAATTATCCTTTATATATCCCTCTACCTTGATATTAGTACACCATAACCCCTACCCATCTCATTTGCTGAATTAGCGTAAAAATTCTCCAACCGAGTAGTCATTGCCACAATTTGGGCCTCAAGGGATGTGCTTACCCCTATATCTACACTTTATATATATTTTCCATGCAATGTTGTTTCTAAGGATTTACATGGATAAATATTCATTTTGGTCCCAGAAATGGAATCAAAATGTAGTCTTGTTTTTAACCAATGCTAAGTTGGGCATGTTAGCACTTCATTCGAAAAAATCCCCGAACACTCACCTAAAGCACATGTAATCGCCATGTCCCTCCTTTGTTCACTCAAAATATGTGGTTAGATCATACATGTTCATCATAACCATTATAACACAATATGAAAGAAAATACAACATACAAGATTGGAAACACATATAATAAGTAAGCTTAATCAATCATACATAATGATCAATAACACTTGAATTCCAAATGTACCATATTCAGACATAGTAATATTTTCTACCCAAGCATAATTATCCATTAAAAACCTGTCCGGTTACATAGTAAATATGTTGATCACATTCATATTGTAGTTACATCCTTGCATTGGACCATGCACACATACAAAACTCACCTACAGACTTCAACATCAACTCACATCAACAAACTCTCTTAATACAAGAGTGCATCACCTATTTATATATAGTGGGGACTTACCCTTGACCATTTACATGCATTTTCCTAATAATAGGCATGCTATCAATAGATTACATGATTTCTCAAATTTTATTTAACTCTAGATCAAGATATAAATAGCTCGTCTTTATCCCGCTTTAATCTTATATTTATAAGTCTTATTATATGTTCTTTTACCTCTTCGATCTACCTATTTCTAGACTTTGTCTATGTATCACACCATCCTTATTTTCTATTAATAGACCTTATCCAAAATTTACTAAGTCTTTATCTTTGCATGTATACGCAATCCCTTTGTGATGATCTATTCTTCTATATTATGTGTACCTTTCACACATGTCATGTGCTCAATCCTTGCTCTCACACACATGATTTCATGCATTGACCTATGATGACTTTATTCTTGTTCTCATTCCTCTGTATATCCCTTATAATCTCTACATACCTTTTTACTACATGTATGCACCCTTCTCGCACACATTCTTTGTGCTTTGGCTAACAATTAGCAATTTCTTTTGACCAATAGGTGATGGTATTGGCCATGTAGAATACAACACTGATAGCATCACCCATGGGTTATGACATTGGCCATAGGTGATAAAAAGAGGTAGTGTGTCATGGAAATCAAAAATAATGTTTCATCAATCATAGATGTTGATAAAAAAGGTACAAAGTGGTGAAATACAAGAAATAAGTTATGAATTTAATCATGTGAGACCTAAGAGGACAAGGATAACTAGTCAATGGAAAACTAATGCCAAGACCAAATAGTGACACTCTCTATGTGTATTATCTCTAACCCATAATGGTTATGTGAATAACCATTCCCCATTCCCAGTAGGCCCCTTAAGGCACCCACTCTAGAAATAGATGCATTTGTGACCCTTATCTACACAAGAGAAATTGTTAGTAACATGTATGAAACATAGAAAGTGAAAAATTAGGTGTATACATATTCCCCACCATTGATCACCTCATGTCACAATAGTGAAACATGGGGTAGTCAACACAAAGAAACAGTATGTAACCTCGATACTAAAAGTAAGTACATAAAGGAATGTTGAAAGGACTAGCTGAAATGAAATATACCCACCAATACATACCTGATAGTGTCACTTGTCTTGACATATGTAGGTGTAATGCTACAAGAACCCTAAATAATAAAATATAAAAGGAAACACTATAGGATCATCGATAAAATAATACATAAATCACCTATCCAGGGGACCATGTGATGGATGTTGTGTCATAGTGTCATAGATATCATATGGTGATATGGTGTCAAAAATGGGTCAAATTGAAAGTATTTAGGTAATAAAGTTAAAACAAATGGCATGTTATCATGGTCATAATATAATAAATAACACATGTTGTGGAGTTTGGGAGTGAAAATGATGGTTATTTGAAGATTGAGGTTGATCGTGACTGATTTTGAATAGAAAATTGAGTTTTATATAGTGATTTTGATTTTGATTTGCTTACTATTTTTGTAATTTAGAGAGTTGAGCTCTAGAATTCTAAATTTAAGGTTTATTTCGATTTCATGGCATGAGTACGAGGTGGTGATGGAGGATGAAGAGGTAGGTCATGTGGCAGCTCTCGGCCATGGTTAAGTCATTGCATTTAATTTTGTTAAGTTGATTAGATATTATTTAATTATTTATCCTTGTAAGAGTCATTAGAGCATTAAATTATTCAAAATTATGTCATCGGTAGGTTAGGATGAAATACAAGTGGGTTTGGGAGGGATTTACTTTATGTTTTATCATTTTGTTATTATTTGAAAGTAAAATTTTAGGATTCGCAGACTCATTTTTAGCCAAACGACATTGACCCCTTTGGAACATGAGGGCCAATGGCATCAAGATAGGGAAATTGGGGAGCTAATGGATGATGGTATCTTCAAGGGTCCAATTCCATAGGGAAGTTTGATAATGGATGATGACATCCGCAGGGGTGATGTTGTATGGATTTGGTAAAAATAGCTTATATGCTTTGATTTTTCACTCAGAATTTGATGTTTTAAAGATATGATGTTTTCTTGTTGGTATTTTTAGATACAGGTAGAAAACACCATCCACCTATGGTGGAGTGTGGATGTATCATGTGATAGTGGGATGATTTCTAGACTCTCACGGCTAGAGGTTACCCAATTATAAGGTTGGGGATTTTGGGGCATCATGTAAATGCCCAAGATACCATTAGATATGGATTTTATACAAAAAAATTTGCTACATCAAAAAGCAAGTCCAACACCTTTCGGTGGTGGACATGATATGATATGATGGAAATGTCCTTGACATTGGAGGATATACATAATATTTTAGGGTTACTAATCGATGGTACCGGTATGTATTGTGATCTAACACTTGATGTTGTAGAGCAAAGACCATTGGCCATATGGACTACCGCAGTGCATTAGCACTTATGACGAAAAGTATGTTATGTGTTTGACTCGTGTAGTACAGAAGAAGGGGTTCATGATACTCATTTGAAGGTGGTTATGGGGATTGTGGTGAAATGTATATTGTGTCATAAGGTAGATGGATCCATCTAATTGTTCTTGATTACAATATGTAGAGATGTGGTCAATTATGGGGTTTTATTCAGTTGGGACACAACCATATGGGTGTAATTCGTGTATGATTTGTACATGGTACATCACATAGGATAGAGGGTCATGAGACTTGTGATTTTATTAACAATATGGATATATGAGAGATTCACTATATATATGATGACAAGGACATCATAGATAGTAGTGATGGATGCCATGAAAGTGCTTAAGTGGGAACAGGGGCCGGAAGTGAGAGAACTTATAGCATACCGGCTACTGAAAAGCAGAGGTGGGTCTAGATGTTATGGTATGGTAACCCTATATAGGTAATGTGGATCAGTGGCCCAACTAGCCCAAAGTAGAGTTCTTGGAGGCCATGATAGATGTGATGGGTCATTATGTGTATTGGGTAGCGACTCACGCATCGAGAATGGTCCTGAGATAGTTTGGGTGACCAATGTTAGTGGTGATACCACCATTGCTACCCTACCAATGTCATCATTCTAGAGAGGCCATAAGTGTAGATATTAGGGTTCTCACACTTTAACCCCACAAGATATAGAGTGGGTTGGATGTTGCACATGGTCAAAGACAGTGGAGGCCTAGGGGTGGGGATGCTTAGGTATCACCAAAAATTATAGTAGTTAGTACTTTGGAGGAGGGATCTGATAGAGGATTCATGGATAAAAGACTACATGTCAGAGTAGGTGGTGTCAATTCAAGTAGTAGGGGAGGAACATGACACCCAACACCATGGATTAGAGAGCATAAAATGTGGCAACCAAAAGGAGGATATCTAAAGTAGATCAGGGGTATAAATAGTCATGCATTTGAGATAGAGGCCCATACCATAAGATAGGTTGGAAATATACGTGTGAGGTAGACCTCTTCATGATGATGAGGAGGATGAGGTATAAAGCAACCATGGAGACACCGAGACTATCGTAGATAGGGTTGTGAAGCCAAGTATGTGTGTTATTATGTTATTTTAGAGCATTTGTTTTTCTCATTTTGATATTGTGAATAATATGTGTCATTTTTTTATTTGGCAAAGTGTTTCATGGAGGATTGGCACGCCCTAATCAAGAGTGACCACCATGAGATCTTGAATCTAGTGTTGGATGTTCAAGATAGTGCAAAGTTGATGGTTGATCTAGCAATAAAATTAGGGGGATTCAAAGTGAGATCGTTTTTCCTAGTGGGTGAGGCATCCAATACATTAAGGAGATATCAAGATGTATAGGCACTAATGGCCATTGACATTGTAGATGTGATATTTCAGAGTCTATTGCATGTGCAAGCATCCCTAATATAGGATCATGGATCTCACATAACATATGCATGGAGAACTACAACATGGATCACTTCATTAGAGACCTAGCTTACAAGAGAATGGGGAGAGGCCTCTGGATCCTAATTTATGGTGGCATCCCTAACTTGTACAAAGGAGAGTGTCCCAAAGATGGCCCCATCAACCTAAATTATCCAAAGACCCCCATAGGTGTGAGGGTGCTTGAGCTCTTTATAGATGGGCCAAATCCATTTTTCATGATTTTTATTAATTTATAAAACTTGATTCATATATATATATATATATATATATATATATATATGATTTTAATGACATTTGGGCATTTGGTGATTTGGTTTTGTATGATTTACTTATCATTTTCCTTCTTTCCAAATGTATTTATGTGATAATACCATGTTACTTAGAAATAATGATAATGTGATAGATAGATAAATCTAGTGAGAAGGGGGTCGATAAGATAGCCCAACTCACGCGATGTGACGAATTCAAGAGATAAAACTAGTCCAACACATCTAATTGTTTAATGATAGGGCACAATTGGGTATATAAATACAAGAAAGGACATAGGCCTAAACAAATATGTAAGGAATACCATAGTAATCTAATAGGAGAGATCATGGTGAATTGGGGCCAAGGTGCTCCAACAAAGTAGGAGAAACCAAGGCATACATGGTGATAAATCCAAGCGGAGAAAATAAAGCAAGGATGTAATGAGGTATTTGAGATAGTGTGATAAACCCAAGGGGGTCGAGAGCCCAAGAAAAGGTAGAAGGTGTTTGTGTAAAACCCAAGTGGGGGTTGAGATCCCAATCAAATGTGAGGGATTAGACCAAAGGAAGGAAGATAAGAAGTATTCAATGCACTATAGATAACTAGCCACAAGGGGAAAAATATTGCAAGGTATTAGTAATAATGTCATCAACTTGATTCAAAATGTGGCTTCTAGCACAAGTCATGAGGTTTTCAATGGCATGATGTGTAATAATTACTTGATGACGAACTTTAAACCACGTGGAAAATAAGGTGTCATATATCTGATCCCCTAGGTGGGTGAGAAAATTACACTGAACAACATCCATAGTGGGACAAGGATCGGGGTGGGGTGGTGGTCCATAGGTAGGTTGTTTTCTAGTTGTTTGAGAGGAAGGTGGTTAGTTTTGAGATGATTTGGGTCCATGCTTCTAATTGTAAGAATAATTTTCTAGAATGGAACATTTACTAGATAATAAATGAGAGTCAGCATTGGTATGTGTGCAATACCTGTGATGAGAGAAAATGAAGGGAGTTGAAGTAGAAGGACATGTAACCTTTTTTATTTTGTCATGTTTTACCTCAACTTTGAGCTTCTTCATGTGGCATCGATAGGTTTTATAGTAAAAAACATCATGCCTTGAAGCCTTGTGCCATGTGCAATATGGCCTAGTTGTAGAAGATAGAGGGTCCATAAAGGGTAAGAGGTAACATGAGATGTTTTGTAGGTTGTGGAGGGATAGTGAGAGTATCTTGTGAGGGTATCTATGTAATTAGTGAGGATAGTATTGATGGAGTAGTGTGTCACCCAGTCATTGAGACAAAGTAGATAGGATTGTCACCCATGATATCATCAACTTTGTAGTCAAATCTAATAACCCATTAATCTATTTCAATTAGGGAAAATGAGTGAACTAAGTCAATGGTAGTATGTGCATGTGTAACTGGTGGAACAATCTAAGGCTCAGGAACTAGTGGGGAAGAATCGTGAGTTGTGCTTAGAGGTTCCTCTTGTACTAGGATTACATTTACGCCATGATTAATTTTCATGTGTAGGGTTTCTTGGTAATGTAGGACTTCCCAATCATGAATCTGAGTGTAGCTATCTAGGTGATGATTCTCTAAAGTGTTACTGTCATCATAATCTACTATGGAATCAACATTCACATATTCTTATTCTTCACTTTGGAACACATTTGAGGGATAGTTATATATCGTTACATTTAATCACACACATGCACACGTGCACACACACACACACACACACACACACACACACACACACACACACACACACACACACACACACACACACTACAACTACATAGAGTTTTAAATGTAGTAAACCACTTGGTCACGATCACATTGGGGTGACCATCAAGATCAGAATGACTCAAGAATATTCATTATGTATTCCATTTAATGTTTACTTGAGCTTTGTATAGGTAGCTAGGGTGTTAGAAGTGGATGCATCAAGAAACGAAAGGAAGAAGATAAGTCCAAACTCTAAAAATATCATAACCATAGAACTTTACAAGACATCGGCACCTAATTTAGACACCAACACCTAAGGGTCCTTTCCACATCTAGACACTCCCATATGAAGAGGTTTCAAATCCCAATTTCTTGCATGATCTTCAACAAATCAGATCCATTATCTCTAGCCTAATTCTATCCTTAATCAATCCGAGATCTTCCAATAGAATTTAATTCACTCTTATCTCCTATCTTACACACTTGCTTGTACTTCACATGATAAATATTATTTATTAATTTTGTATTCATTATATCTCAATCCTTTGATAAATATTTAATATTTATTTAATTCACTTCTATATTAGTGTAAAATATTATCCTTGAAGTCATACATACAAATCAAACCCACTCATTTACTTTCTTGACACTCATCTAGAAAATATTTTTCAAACATCGAGAAAGATTCCATATTCTTCCTCATTTCAAGGGAACACACTAAGAGTATCCCAGATGTAAATATGAAGCACTCTAAATCAGGTTAGGAATAAGAAAACTCAAGCAAGGATCATTCAAATCCTATTCAAAACAAGAATTATCAATTATTTAAGGTACAAATTCTAATTGTGTACTTATAATTGAAAGAAGCACAATTACACTTCCACTATCTAGAAAAACTACATTTAAGTTTACATTCCACATGTGGTTATGTAGGAAACACAAGGGTGCTTCAATGTGAATATACCTTAATCCTATTCCCCCCATCTCATGTCAATGCAAGTGATTTTACAAGAGAGATAGGGTTTGATTTTATATGGAATTTTTGCATCTATAAATTTATCACAAGTTGAAAATGGTAGAGAAAAGTGATATGAAAATTTTCATGTTGTGGTTGGTAAGTTATGTTCTGTTGGTTGATTCTATCTTGAGGGGATCGAAGATGTCGTTTCGAGATGAAACAAATTCATCATATTTCCTCAAGTTTCACATCTAGATTAGTCATTAGAATACATATCAAACTAATTGCATTATCCTCTTATCAATTTACTATATTTAGTATGTTCCCTAATTAACTAAAATTTCTTAATCATTTACTACATATTAATATTTATGCATCAATTTTATATTTCAATCCTATTATTAGACACTTAGGATTTTATCCCCTTATCTAAAATTTTAGGCTAAATAGGATAAAATATGGAATGCTACAATCAATGATTTTAGTCATTACTTATCACATAAATTTTTAAATACAAAAAAATATATGAAAAAGTGTAGTTATGCAGAGATAATTTAATGTTTAAGTGTTCAAGAGAAATTTCCTAAGTCTTAGAGGACACACAAACAGGTGTGTATGTGTGTGCAAGTGGTAGTTAATAGGGGCACAACAAGAAAGACAAGTTTGGTAATTAGCTATTTTTGTAGGGCACAAGCTAAAAATAGGATGGAGTGCAGATCAAGTAAAGATAAGAACAAGAATACTTCTCAGTGAAGGAAGAGCTATTTTGGGAACAAGTGGAAGACCAAGAGACATGCATAGTTTGTGCTAATAATAGGATTAAGATAGATTTCAATTATAGATTAATCTATTATTAGCCACCATGTAGAGCATGCAGCTATTGGCGCATGGTTATTTTGAGCATGCAACCTATTTTGAGAATGCATGGGTAGTGAAGGAAAAGTCTTGACCCCTATAAGTATGTAGTATTCTTCCTTATTTTATATAGTTTTGAGTTGTAATAGAGTTATGTTGCTGGTATGAATTTACACACATGAGTTTATGAGAGCATTGTGATGTATTCAACTACTATTTTTTGATGATGTAATATAATGGACTATTTTTTGATGTATTCAACTACTATATGGTTGTGATTTGATTTTTTTTATGCTTTAAATTTAACTGCTTGATCTAGTGATAGAATATATGAATATGAATGCTAACATCTTGACAAATCCCACATAAAAGAGGGGCCTAGTACCTTTGTACACTTCGAGTGAGTGTCTAGATCTCTCTCGGATGAAGTTTCAACATGCCTAGGCATTTGAGGGGGAAAAAGACTACATAACGGTTGAAAAAGAAATTTACCAAAGATAACTATTATCTTACAATGAGATTATCAAATAATACAAGATTACATATTGCATTTTGAAAAAAATAAGTAATCGTTTCCCTTTGCCTTGTAGTTTACTAGTATTTTATCATTCCTACGAGTACAAGTTTTTCAATTATATGATTTGGACTTTTTGTTTATTGTTATATTTTTAATTTTACCCGATATATTAGTTGAAAGGTAATATTTTCATCCTCAATAACATTTAGAGATGATATTTTGGAAAAAATGTCTTTGCTTACAATGAAAAAAACTAATACACCTTGATTTGGGGTAAATAGACAAATACATAAAAGCATTCAAGGATCCATGTAATATAACCTTAACATACAAGATAACATGTGAGTGGAATATAATAAATGCATGTTGATGAAATATTGAATGTTGTAATTAATCAAATATTTTGAGTCATTACCTATCACATAAAAATTTTAATTAATGAAATATATGAAAAAAATGAAGTTGTGCAGAGAAAAATATTCAATGTTGTGCTAAAGAGGAAATTTAGGAGATAGTTATTAGCTCATAGTGAGATAACCAAATAGTACATGTTTTAATATTTTTAATTGAAAATATATTAAATTTTGAAAAGATAATATATCAAGAAATCAAGAATATGGATTTATCTCAATTAATATCATAAAAATAATTATTTAGGGTTTATGTTATACTAATATGCATTGAATAATAAGTAATATTTTTCTCATAAAGCGGCAATTGGGAAATGTTCATAACACTTACGTGTGAAATAAATATTGAAAAAAAATTGTTTAAAAAGAAGCCTCATGAAGATTCAATCTCATTATGGGGACGGTAAACCAAGAGGACCTTGTTTAACTTGATTCTCATGCTAATGGTTCTATATGGATGTGAAATTTGAGGTAGCAATGAAACTAACCTGAAATGGAGAAAAGTAGAGGGAATCTATAAACATTTAATTACAACTATCCCTAAATACAAAGAATAAATTGTGTATTAGATTGTAATATCGGAATAGGTATGTACCTATTATATATCGACATGACTCCAACATTAAACTAGTTTAAAAACGTGTAAAGTAAAGAGACTAAATCAATGGCCCAAAATAGTAATAAAAGAAGAAATAAACAAATGAAAAAGTGCATGGATAAAATAAAATGACAAATGGATGCATACATGGGGAATTAACATACAAGAATTCCTAAATATTAATGAAGAAATGAAAATGTATGTAAAAGATAAATTTTGGACAACCATGTAAACAAAAACATGGGAGAAATGAAACCATACTATTGTTTAACCCTTAATTAAATTTTAGGTTAATTTAACTAGGTCTATATTTGATTAGAGTTGATTATAGATCTTACAAATATGTTACAAAAAATAATAATAACTCGTATTTGTAGCTCATATAAGATAGAAAGAATATAAAATATACCATTCAACCTAACATGCAATTGAAAGCTCAAAACAATGAATAAATGCACCTAGCTAATTACATATGACTTCTAAAGAGATTTGAGACTGTACACTACTATAAATGGGTGATATGAAGTTGAATGATCTTTGAACTAGAATCTGTGACTATGAATCCACCTTGGGATTAGTTATACTAAATGGTTAGGACCATACCGTATGTGTTTGACTAAATTGTATGATCCTAGACATGCTCTAAATTATCTTCTATAAATTTATTTGATGTTTTCCTTACTAGAATTATCTATCACTATCAAACCATAGTTTTGGTACATGCATCAAGGCTCTCTCGAATGAACCGATCATCATATCAAACTCTAGCCATGGATAAAGAGTCCTATAAAAACAATAGAATGGTTATGGGCCCCTTGTGTACTACCAATGTTAGCACTACTCCGAAGAGGCCTTAAATTGCACGTCACTCTCTTCCTACCATGTGATATCTAGATAGATCAATCATATTTTGGCATTTTTTTTGACAATTCCTTCTTTGAATTAGATCTTGCTAAATACTTGGAGAGAATATGTTTGAGTGATTTTGGATGAGAGATATGGCTTCTATAACCTACTTCGTATCTTCATACACGATGTGGGTGTTTCCCTAATGACGTCATATGTTATAATGCAATATATAGTGAGCTTTGGATTCCTTTTGCAAGTGTATTAAGTGACTTCTCTAGTTTTAGGAGTTCTAAGTTAGTAAATGAGATATTGTTTACTTACTTATATATGGTTTTGTAGATGATCTATATAATAAAGGATGACCTAGATGAAGTATAAGACCCAAGGAAATATATTGATTTGAAAGAAGAGTTGAATGACAAGTTAGTCCAAGACTCTACTAATTGATCATGACCGAATATAAATTCTGACCAAACTATAAGTCCCTATCTTACAATAGGAAATATGCTAAATGAAATTTGGAGCTAATAAAATATGTTTTTTATATTTATTTTTTACATTGTATTCTCATAATGTGTTGACATGTCTGTTTGCAAGGATAGACAAGCTAAATAATGGACCTTATAAAGTGCTAAACAAGAATGGATAAGTTATGTATATCATAGCAAGAGTTCATAGTAAAATCAAGAGTTTCCAAATCACAAATTACCAATTTTGAGTGTCTACATTTGTCCCCCCTTTAAGTGTGAATTGAAAATTTCATGCTTAAAGAAAAATATAACTAAGTGCATAAACAAACTTCTCCTTTTCTTGAATGTTTGTTTTACAATTTTGTATTTGTGATTGATGCTAGAATGCTCCATGATAAAACTTTCAACACACAAAGTGTATTCAATGTTCATGATAGAGAATTGACCATAGTTCAAATAAAAATTGTAACAAAAAATATTTGCATTTACATACATGTGAAGTGAAAGGATGTAAACAAGGAAAGAATACGCTTGTTTTCCTATACTCTACTTTTTCTTGGTTATTTATATTTCTTGAACTTCATTGAATGATTTGGGTTGATCAATACCTAATTTTTTCCAAGGAGAAACCAAAGAGTTAGGTGCATGCAACTCAACATAGAAATATGTAAGAGAGAGAAGAAGAAAGAGGTACAAATTCACCCCTACAAAGAAAGAACATTGTATACAAAAGTTATTCATAAACTTGGATATCTTCCTCTTTAAATGTAATAGGAGAGGAAAGTCTACCCATAAATCCCTTAACTACTTCTATACTTTCCATAAACCCATATATCACACCACTGCAGATGGATCTAGACCCAATTTTGAAAATAATGACATACAATAAAAAATAGGATAGGGTCCCCCAAACTCTCCCCATATGTCACACAACTGAGTATAAGACAGAATTTTTTTGAAATACATTGAGCAACACTAAATTTATTTGAACAATGTTGAATAAAAAGGAGATTTTTTCCCCTAAGATTCGTGAACCGACCCTAAAGCTAAGTGTTGATGCGAAGAAGGAATGGAAACTATTATTCCTCCTATACATATTTGAACTGAGTATTCTAGATGTGAAAATTTGTAGAAAACTTGTATACATAAGTTAAAATCTGAAAAATGTTGAAAAAAAATCTGAAATTTCCCCTAGTCAAAAGCATATTGGGGTCAATACCATACCATACAGTTCTGACCAAAGTGTGTGATTTTGACCTTATGTTGATTTTACCCAAATTTTGTGTATAACTACATTCTTGGCTTCATGTACCTTGTATGCACAATATTCTACCCCCATAAATCTATTTACATCTACTAAAAGTGTAGAATAAACTTATATATATGGCCCCTCTTTTTAGACGTGTGAAAACCATGTTGAGAAAGTGGACGAAAAGAAATAGGTGTATACTACTGAAGGATATATCCGAGAAGATGTATAGTATGCTGAAGAGGTAGCCACCTTGGAGAGCCTATACCTATAAAAGGAAATGTGTTTATCCATGGCGAAACCATAGCATGTAATAAAATCAACACTAGGAACAAATAATAAAAGTTTAAACTAGAGAAACCAGTAGGAATAATGCATTTAAAGTAAACAAAAACAAAAAAATGTAAAAATTTACAAATAATGGCATACAAAAGTCTTGGAGCCTGTAAAAATGGGACACCCATAGTTCCATAAGAGAATGAAGATCCTTAGGCTAGAAATCAATATCAATCAAGGGAATAGAAAATAGGAATGGATCCATAAACATAGGACACCCATGATGTCGTAATATAGCCAAGGCACTTAGGCCGCAATCATTTAACAAACAAGTAACACACACAAATATCAAAAAGAGTAATAATGAG
Organism: Taxus wallichiana var. yunnanensis; assembly: GCA_018340775.1. Taxonomy (NCBI): domain Eukaryota; kingdom Viridiplantae; phylum Streptophyta; class Pinopsida; order Cupressales; family Taxaceae; genus Taxus; species Taxus wallichiana. The sequence goes on along the minus strand of CM031238.1, from coordinate 323,641,914 downwards.
TTACAAAATGTGATAAACAATATTAACAATAACAAACAAGATATGTCAATGTTTCATAAGACATATGTGTTAGCCATGCTAGTATAACAAAATAGTGAGTACACAATGTATATAATTGAGCATAAATGAGGAAGTTGAAAGGAACTATAATATAAAAATAACACCTATAGAATGTATAAATATTAGCCCCCAATATGAAAATGCAAGGAAACATGAGTGCTCCTATAAACATGTGCTATGCATTTGACTCAATATTATCAGTGAATGCATGTGTGTAAAAAAATAAAGCATGTTATCTATCAAATCAAAGTGACAAAGAACATGTATAATGTAAGGTGTTATCAACTCAAGTAAAATGCATGGGTCCTAATTTTTTATTTTTGTAAATATATAATTTTTTTTGTATTATCTAAATGCATATATATGTAAAAAGTATTGGTATCAAAAATTCTACTAAGTGTCATCCAAGGTTTCATTTGCACTAGTGTTAAACTCAACATGAGTAAGTTATACCATGTTGTGGATCTTATTGTAATGACATCAAAGGAAAAATTATTGGCCATTGTGTCTATAGTGTTGTCATTGATGTCAAATCTCATTTATGGAAAGGGATTATAGAGTGTTTAGGATTCTTCATGAGGTGTAAATCATAGTTTAGCATGAAGGTTGATTAGTAGTGTACAATCGTGATGTCTTCAAGCATGTGCTAGTATGAATGTTAATAGTATGATTCCTCCAAATGTGGCATAAGTATTTTATGATGTAAAACATGGCTATTATTATGTGGAAAAATTTTCCAAGTGTTTATAAGGTGTCATCATGGTCAGTTCATGAAGATTCATAGTTGAGTCAGTCATTCTAGGCCTATTCCTAGACCTAGTACATGGTGTATGGCATGATGGCATGAGAAATGGACTATGGAAGTCTTTTCCATGCATATTAGTAGTGTTTTGACACATCATATGAATTTTGAAGGCATATCAGGTTATTATTCAAAGTGGTTTAGTGCATATATGAGGTCCATTTAAGTAAGTTTCTTGAGAACAAAGAAGGATTACTTAGGTAAGTCATGGCGGTGAGAGATTTTTAGATGAATTTGAGAAATTATGAGACTTTTGATAGTTAGAGGAGTTTTATATGGTGCTTTAGGTCAAATTTTAGGTCCAGGTGATGAAGATTTTTGAAGATATTGAGTTTTCTCCACAACCGGGTTTCCAAAGGTGTTTTTAGAGCTAAATATATAATTTTAGATGCTTATTGTTGGTTGTATGGTTTTCATCAAGACCAAATCCCCTTAGAATATTTAATTAGGATTATTATCAACAATTATCAATAATTATGATATTTTTTTATAGTCATGTTTTTATGAACGAATGTTAAGAAGGTAAACTTGTTTAAAACCCTCTCAAAACCCTAGTTACGTAGTGAATTGAGGGAAATTACTTGTTTAGGTCCATAATTGTTTCCTTATTTTAATACTATGATTTTATGATGAAGAGGACACGTCTAACTTTCTATTGATGTATTTTACAGCATGTGACAGTTTTTGTGCCCCACCTAAAAAGGCAAGTTTCTAGAAAGTTTTAGTTTTTGAAAAAATTCCCATTCAACCTATTAACTAATTTACCATTTATTTAATCATGGTATTTTTACTACATTTCCATGAATTTTTGTATCATGGTTAATCCTTTTAAGTGCAAAGTATGCCCTATTTATGAGGACTAGTTTTTAGGTACTTTTGAGGAAGTTTTGAGCAGTCTAAGAAAAGAGCGGTTTTAGAGGTGCTACAGGTAGAGTTATGAATTGGTTTGAATTTTTCATGTTCCTAAATTCAATATATTTCCAATGATATATCACACTTAATTTTTGCTAAGGTATGAGCAAGTTATGACTTGTTCTTTAAAGGTCAATTTTGAGGGTGCTTAGTTGAGCATGGACTAATGAAGGTTTCATGGTGTGATGATTGTTCGAGTGTGTTACATGATTACTCGGAGATTTTTAGAGCTTAGAAAACATTTATAAGTGTTTGGAATTTCTTGGTGAAGTTTTTTTGTCTTCTTCACTCCTTGGTTTTTGAGTTGCTTGTTTTGGGGTTTCAATACTTGTTTTCCCAATGGATATTTTGGTGGGCCTTGGTGAGAGTGGAGACCTACATGTACCTTTGTATGATATTTTTATGATTATCCTATGATGTGGACATTATATTTACACTATGGTCAACAACTAAGGTGATTTGGGGAAAAGAAATAGGTATAAAAGCAAATTAGAAGGTTCATTTGTGATTGTTGAGAGAGTGGATGAAAAGTGTGACCTATGAGGATTATTGAGGAATGTCATGAAGGTACTTGTGACCTTGTTGAGATTGAAATTAATGCATTATGTTTTGATAGAGAGAGAAAATGTGATGGAAAGGTAGGGAGGTATGAAATTAGTTTGAAGAAGAGGAATATTTTGAGCAAAGAAGAAGGTGTGTTTGAGAGGGGTTTTGAGTGCATGGAGCTAAATTCATGATCACCATTAATTTTTGGAGAAAAAAATAAGAATTTATCTTCATATTTAGTTGGATTAGTTTTTGATTCATCATCTTGGGAGTTTTAGCCTCCTTGTATGGTTGGTTCCCTACTAAACTATGGGATGGTACTCTTCTGGGGTTGGTGCCTAACTACAAAAATATTGTGTATGTATAATATTCACATGAGTCATTCTTTATGAATAATATTAGTAGAGGTTTCAATGGGTTTTCTTCCCCTTGAGGTTTTCCCTTTTAAATTTGGTGTTCTTGTGTTCTCTCTTACATATTGTTCTTGTGTGTGGTTGTTCAATGTTTAATAAGCACACATATGGTTAATGAATGATTGAATGTTTAAGTTTTATGGATCACATAAGCACAAGAAAATTATTTAAAATTTTATAGAACTGATTCAACCCCCATCCCTCTCATTCCATTTTGCTTCTAACAATTTGTATCAAAGTGAGTTCCTTCGAAATAATTCTACAGCTTGGAGGAGATATTAGAGGCACAAGATGGCTAAGTAAATAAGGAAAAGAATGAGGAATTGAGATTAATTTCCAATAATGATGAAAAATAATCAAGAGTATAAAAACTAGTTAGAGGATGTAATCAACTATGAGGACAAAGGAAGAGGAATATGAAAAATTGAAAAACATGCCCTATGAAGTTTTTATGCATGATCAAGTAAATCTTAAATAATTTTTGTAGATCTATAAGAAGACTTGGAATTTCCATAGAAAGGATAACATTAGTTTGAATTCATAAATTAAAGGTATGACAACAAAAATCAAGACAAGATAAGAAGAATGTGTCAAGATCAAGGAAGAGGTACAAACCCTAAAGGTGAAAGATGATAAGAAGGTTGTTCTATCAAGTCAAGAAGTTGATCATATATCCAAGAAAGATGAATATGAATTTTTCTATGCCAAGAAGGTCTATTCAAGGCCTAATCCCATCAAGAAGCCAAATGATATGAGGTATGCAAGGTCATTTCATGGTTATTGTTATTCTTGCAATGGATTTGGTCATAGGACAATAGAATGTAGAAGGAGATCCCTCAAGAGTGAGCATTCATGGAGAAATGGAGGAATTAATAACCTTCATTCAATAGGTAAGAATGTCATTTACTTCAATTTTCATGAAAGAGTTCATATTGCAAGGTAATTTCATCATGTTACTCCAAGGAAAGACAAGAAGTTTGTTGCACCCAAAGTCAAAAAGGAAGTGTGGATTCCTAAATCAGCATCAAATCAAGTTAAATAGAAATAAAGCTCAATAAAGGATGTCAAGAAGCCTAACCATGCAAATGAGGTCAAGGATTCTACGCCAAAATTTTATACTATTCAAGAGTGTCATGTTTGTTTGACTACTATACAATCAAATGAGGAAAAAAACAAGATTACCAAGCCTAATATTTCAAAGAAACCTAAGAGGAGGAGGTTAGACATGCTATGTTGTTGAGATGTCAAATGTACTTGAGTATAGGTGTCCTTGTAGAGATCTGATCATCAATGTAGTATAGTCAATAATTCTATAAGTTGTACAACAATCTGTAGGATCAAAATCTTAGAAGGTATTATTACAAGGATTATAATCATGTTAGTTACTTGTAGTAATCGAAAAGAAAAATTTGATATCTTCATTGTAACATTTTGATTTTAAGACTTTAGAAACAAAGGAATTTTTTTATATCATACATAATGTTCTCTATTCTAAATTAACATAATTTATAACACACATTCCAATGCCAATCCATCTCATAACAGAAAACCATATGTAGCTGTAAATGACTTGGTGAAACACTCGATCTCTCATTTCATGACTCAGTATTAAACCGATTTCTCATGTTAACTCAATAATGTGTGTAAAATGTATACTTGGTTCTTTTAGCCTTTTAGGGGTACCCAAGTGTTTTGTCTAAGAGGCCTATCTAAATATCTATTACCGATATTCATCTGAAATCTCACTTCTTAAACTAGGTGACATAGGAAAATGCAACCAACAACTTGCGTTACTTTGGCCAAATTTTTAAACATGTTTATCATGTTAACATTCCATGATGGAATGTTCATCAAATGGAATAATTCCCTCACCACACTTGTTCTTCTATCTAGAGTGGTCTTTCTTGACTCTGTCAGTCCAATATGATTCAAGGTTTCATACTAGACAAGGGTAGTAACATGCACTAGTGTGGAATACTACTCATGGTGACTAAGGGTACATAGACATACTCAATAAACTTACATTGATTGGGTGTGTCTAGTTATCCTAAGTCAACATGAGTTGACCTCAACACTAGATCATGTTCCTATCCCTATATAGGATAGAACCATGATCTAGTCTTACTTTTATGTCAATCAAATTAAACAAGCTAAGTGGGGTGTTGAGACCTATCAACTGCATCATAGTATCCTTGTAATGACCCCTGGAATTAAATGGAATGAAGATGAAGTCTAAATTCCATTTAATTCCTTTTAAAACATTAAAAATTTAATTAAAGAAATCTTCCTAATGAAGAAAACAGTCAACCATTCTCTTATCATGTTCATAACACTTTATCAAGATCTTTCATTAAGTCTCTAAGACTGATTTCAAGGAAAATATATTTTTCCTACATTCAGAGTAATGTTGAATTATGAAAACTGATTATATATGTTCCAAATACATCAAGAATTCATACATATATATCTATATAAATCAATCATAGTTATTTTATATTGTTTAAGGATCTATTTATGAGTGTCAACTTATTAGTTGTATCTGTTTATGTGAAAATAAACTAGCTAATATTTCAGATCCCAACCAAATCCCATAACACTTAAGTATGTAAATTTCCCCTTTTATTTAGGGTATTACTTAATAATGCATCTCAATTTATGCCAAGAAGGTATTACAAGAAAGTAATATTCAACAATCAACAAGTCATTTCTTCATCAAAAGGAGTGATACACTAACTGATTAGAGAAAATCTCAAATATTTCAAAGTTTCATAACAACAAGAAAAAAACTATTTTTATTACAACTTTTCTTTTCGACAAAGTGCATCTCAAGTAATGATGCACATAATCATAATAATAAAGAGACAATTTCTTTTAGTAAAACAGTTGTAACTTTCTATATGTTTTTCTCCTTTCATCTTTTACAAAATCCATCTACACAATTTTTAGAATGGGTCGGTTCATTTGAACTAAGAATGATAATCACTAATCATTAAAATGTTTTTCTTTTATATAGTTGTTTCATAAAAAGAACCCTGTTATTTATGAAATTTTTTCAAAACACAACAATGAAAACAAAAAGACTTTTCCCTAAATATGAAAACCAAAAAGGAGTGATAGTTTAAAGTTTATAATGTGTAAATAAGGTTTAATTAATCTATATATCATCCCTAACTTTGCATTATAATTCAAAGTTTCCTAATGAAAAAGTTTTATAATGCAAACTTAGGGATGATATACTGTTTAATTAATTATACCGATTAATGGAATGACTACCTTATGGAAAGGAAATTCATAATTCATCCTAGCTTTACCATAACATTCAATTTCCAAAATAATATTGTCCATTCCACTAGTTCCAAATTTTCAAGAAATAATACTAGATACACAAATCTACGCATCTAAATATGTATATTGTTTTTCTTTTCAAGAGAACATTAAAATCGATACATGAAGGAATTAACAGACAAAACAAAGTTATATTCCATCAGAAAATCATGAATATTTCAAGCTCAACACAAAGGCTAAATTGAATTGATTAAGATTATGTCTCTATATTCCAAGTAAAGAAGACTTAATCAAATAAAAAAACTAATTAGCTCACGAGGGAAGAAATACTATGAAAGACCAGTGGTGAGTTCATTTCAAGCTCAACTCCAAGGAACATTCATAACTAACACTTTACGGTCCTAACAACTGCACTTTTATAGAAATCATAAGCCAAATGAAAGACAAGCTACCATTCAGAGCCACACACAAGTTTCGACCAACCAATAAAAAATTCAGAAAGGGTAGAATGGTTAAAGTCTAGAACAAATCTAAACAATATCATTCCCTTTATCTTATTTTAGAGTTCATCCAAAAGGAATGATTACAAAGGTAATGAATGAATAACATTCCATAATTGAAGAAAGAGACTTCACCCACGTCTTGATGAGACACTTCAACACAATGATCACAAAGATATCAAAGTATCATAAAGGTTCTAACCCGTATATCAATTATAGAGAAACGAAAATAGATTCTAGTTTCTCAAACCTCAATACTAGAAATAACTCATCAAGAGTAACAATAAATTAAAAAAACCTTCCTTTAAAAAAATCGATAAGATGTTAAAGCATGATAAGGAGGAAACCCCAACCATTCCCCATTCCACAAGCTAGTCATCCATTCCATGCAAACATGGGAAAAACAAAAGGAAACAGACTCCCTCTAGAGGAATGTATGAACAACTAGAATGTCCTAAAAATGATCATCAAGCACAAACCTGAAACACCATTGAGCTAAGGTTTGTATAACAAAAACAAATTAGGAAAAGAATAGAAAACCATAACATGAAAAGAGTAAAATAATTTGTCCTGATTCCATAAGAGAAAAATCACCATACACGATTCAACTGATTGATAAAATAATTACTTTAGTTTTTAGAAACTCGAAATGAATGATATAAGAATAATCATACCAAAACCTAAACAGTCTCTAAAGAATTTGCAACCATCAAATAATAAAATAGTTAACTCATTCAATAGATTCCTTTCAGCTTAAGATTTCATCAACACTCAATCATCTCGAGAAAACTTTCCTAGATGAAAATATCTCGAATAAGAAACCAAAATCCCAAAGTGGGTTAAGAGAATATGAATAATACACAACAATACAAAACCAACTTTCTCAAACATTCTTCCTTGTACACTTTCAATGAATGAGAAATACTTGATATGATACCCTATAAGAGTTTTCCAGATCAAAACACAAGCTGGGTATTCCTTACAAGAAGAAATTACAGTCATGAAACAAGCTGATAGAAAAATGGTCTCCAATTCTATTGTTAAGTAAAAAAACCAAAAACGTAACCCATTTTAACCTGAACAATAGCGTAATGTCAAAATGAAGATTCCTTCAAGCCTGCGTTCCAATGACAATAACAATGAGAGCATACAACTAAAAGAACCTATGGATTTCAACTACTACTTGTTAAAGTATATACATCCTCAACATAAGTTTTCATTCACTCAAGAGCCACATAAACCTATTACAGTAGCATGAAGGTTTGAATTATAGACAAGCTAGCATTTCAATCACATAAAACACTTCTAGATTTCATTCTCAACAATGAAGAATCAGTTGCATCCCAAGAACAAACAAAAACCATTAAAGAAATAATCAACATCATAAAAAAATAGAGGGTTTCAAAAAGAGTAGAGTTGTTTTTATGAAGCATTTAAGTAAAATAAAAAGACTTAATGGATAGGGCCTATCATGCCTGATAGAGCTCCTATCTTCACTTTCTCATAGAAAATCTTCAAGCAGAGCTTTGATTCCTTTCCACAAAATGCCAACCAAGCTCCTCGAACCTTCTTCACTTCCTCTTATAGTTTCACAAGTAGTATTTTCATCACAAACACCACCATGTAAGGAAAAACATATGCAAGGATTAGAACTGTAGTTCGAAGAGAAAATTCACATATAGAGCTTAAGCTCACAAAAACCAAATGACCAAAAAAAAAAACAAAACCATTGTTCTTTCCAACTTCCCTTCTTCCTAGGTAGTTTCTTGGCCATTTTCAAAAATATTAAATTCGAGAAGGACTAACAGTCCTTCTCCTTCTCCTCCCACTATTAACTTGTTTTTTTCCACTTACTTATTTTTAAAATGCATGCAACTAACACTTTGGTAGAGATACCAATTAGACCATACCTTATTTTTCATGCTTTCACCAAATTTGGTAGCATCAGGGAGATAAGACCACATTAAATCCCTCTTAAATACATTGAGGTTGGTGCCACTAACCTCCCCCCTTTTGCATGTCATCCCATAGGCCCCTTTTAGGTTAGCCAAACATTAGGTTAGGTTCAACATTAGTTTAGGAATTAACTTAGGTCCTTAGGTCAAGTCTAAGGTTTTAGTCTTAAGTTTTAATTTTTAATAACCGACCCATAATAATAAAAAAACTTAGAAACTTAGGATAGATTACCATTTAGGATAGGATTACCAATTTAGGAACATAAATTTAATTAGGTTCTTATAGCTATAGAAAGAATTGCTTCATACAACCTACCAAGGTAGGATCCCAATATGGTTCAAGATTACTTTCGAAGAAGGGAGAAGTATAGATCACTCAACTCCAAAAATGGCCAGAATTCAAAGATCCCATGATTAGTCCAGTTTGGTCAAGATGACCAATATATCATAAATTAAAAGCATGCCTTGGATCACTAAAATTGATCCAAGGTGTAGCTACCTTGCAACATTGGTTAAGAAGATTGCAGCACAAGTTCGAGTGCAACAAAACTATGAAATATTTTAAGCTGAATCAGTTTCTTATTTCCACATGTAGTGCATTATTCAACATAATAATAAATGAATTACTTCATTTTAATTCAGCATAAACATGGTAGAATGGTATCTATTCCACAAATAATATATTATCTAATAGAAAACATGATCTCTTGATTCACAAGAGTACATCGTCTTTAACAAGAATCATAGGTCAACGTTTGCAACTCCAAAATAGAAGTCATCATAGATATCAACCATGTTAGAGGTGTTACATACCTCCCTCCTAAAAAGCATCATCGTCTCGATGATTAACTTAGTCCACATTCTCAAACAAGAAAAATAATCATAATTATAGTTCTTCCATCCATAAGTTCACAAAAGAAACCAAATTTGAGAATTCATATTTTTCATAATTTATTACAACATTAAAATAGTTGTTTCAATACTAATGAATATAGTACCTACCCAAAACTGGCAAAATTATTGATAGTTTAAAAAACAAGGTCTTTAATTATTATCAATTATCAAAACTAATTCTATTCAAATAAATGAGGAAAATCAATTTTCATGTCCTCAAGGTTTTCCCATGTTGCACTTTCTTCATTAAACTGGTCCCACTAAACCTTGCATTGACTAATTTCACAATTTTGCAAGTGCAACTGGTGAGTTTCCAACACTCTTATGGGTTCAACCACAATTATTCTTGGGTCTTGGACCTACAAGGAATCCCAATTGAACATGTGTCAACTCTGAAACGTATTTCTTAAGTAAAGAAATATGGAAACATCATGCATTCATGACAAAGCAAGGGGTAATGTTAAATGATAAGCTACAGGATTGATTACTTCAACAATTTTGAAAGGTCCCACATAATGAGGTGATAATTTGGCTGCCTTGCTAAAGGTTATAGAACTCTTTTTAGGCTTAACATGTAAAAATACCTTTTCACCAAGTTCAAATTTCTTATCAACCCTTTTAGATTTGCATAACTTTTCTACCTATCTCAGAACTTATTTTAATTATTCACAAATCATTTTAACTTGTTGTTCCATTTCAATAAGGATTTCAGGTCCAATTACCTCTCTATCTTCAATGTTATCCCAACTAACTGGAGTTTTGCATTTCCTTCCGTATAATTCTTCGAAAGGTGTCATTTTTAAAGAGGCATGATATGTATTATTGTAAGAAAATTAAACTAAAGGAAGGTATTATTCCCATTTGTACTGTTGATCCATGTAGTACATTCGTAACATATCTTCCAAAACCTAATTAACTCTCTCAGTTTGACCATCTATTTTCTAGATGGTATGCAGAACTAAAATTTATTTTTGTTCCTAAGGCTGCATTAAGCATTTTCCAAAATCGAGATGTCATTCTAGGGTCTCTATCAAATATAATCAATTTAGGTACTCATGTAATCGAAAAAATTCATGCACAAATCTTTTTGTTAAAACAGTGAATCATCCTTAAGATTACCAACAATAAAATGTGTTACTTTTGTCATTTTATCAACAACAAATAAAATAACATCATGTTTATTTCTTGACATAGGCAGCCCCTGAACAAAATCCATGCTAATTACCTACCATTTATATTGTGGTATGCTATGAGGATATAATAAACTAGTTGGTGCATATGTTCAGCCTTAACATGTTGACATTCCAAGCAGTGTGTCACAAAATCAGTTATGTCTTTCTTCATCCCTTTCCAAAAATATTGTTGTTTTACATCAGCAAGCAATACCAGGATGTCCCAAGTAAGGTGAATTATGAAATTCCTCCATTAAATTTTTCCTTAACTCATTTCCGAAGGTACATACACCCGCTTATCATATCTCAAAATTCCTTCATTATCGAAGTGAAAACCTTTATATCTTATGTCATTTGGATCTACAGCAAGTGTTGTTTTTACTCTACTGAAAGTAAGAATCAAATTCCATGATACTTTTACCTCATCCTTAAACTGATTTCTCAAAGTTATAAGTGTAGAAATATGTTTCCTATGACTTAGTGCATCTACCACTCTATTTTCTTTTCCTTTATGTAACTTATGTCAAAATCATATTGTGACAAAAACTCTAACCATCTTCGTTGTCTTGCATTCATATTTGGCTGAGTGAAAATATACTTCAGCCCAAGATGATCAATCTTTAATTCAAAAGGTCTTCCTAAAAGATAATTTCTCCATACTTGAAGTGCATGAACTATGGTAGTAAGCTCTAGGTCATGGGGAGAATAATTCAACTCATGTAACTTGAGTTTTCTACTCTCATATGCTATAACATGTTCATTTTGTAACAAAATACCTCCGAGTCCTTCTCCAAAAGCATATGTAACTACTATAAAGTTTCCATTTGGATCAGGTATAGCCAAAATAGGTACAAATGTTAATTAATCCTTAAGAGTTTTAAATTTTGATTCACATTTATCACTCCACACAAATTTATTATCTTTCTTTTGTAATGAAGTTATCAATGCAAAACTTTTGAAAATTCCTTCACAAACTTCCTATAGTAACCAACAAGCCCTATGAAGATTTTGACTTCATGTACATTCTTAGGTAGGACACTCAGTTATGGAAACAATATTTGATGGATCAACTACTATTCCATCCTTACTTATGAAATGTCCTAAATAGTGCACTTTTGTCTCATAAAAGAACATTTGGACAACTTACCATACAATCTTCTTTTCCTTAAGATTTCAAGTACTATTTTCAAATGCTCATGATGTTCATCAATGATTTTAGAATAGATAAGAATATCATCCAAGAATACAAGTACAAACTTTTCCAAGTATTCTTGAAAGATATTATTCATTAAATTCATAAAATTTACAGGTGCATTTGTTAAACCGAAAGGTAAAACTATAAATTCATAATGTCCATGCCTTATCCTAAAGGTTGTTTTATGAATATCTTTGTCTTTGATTCTTAACTAATGATACCCATAACACATATCTATCTTATTATATACCAATGCACCATGCATCTGATCAAATAGATTATCATTTCTAGGAAGTGGATACCTATTTTTTATTGTTGCTTTATTTAACATCCTATAATCAATACACAGTCTAAGTGTTTCATCCTTATTTTTACAAAAATTACCCCAGTGCTCCCTAAGGTGAGACACTCGGTATTATCAAACCCCTAGACAACAATTCTTGTAATTGCACCTTAATCTCTACTAGTTCAATGGTATTCATTCGATATGGTTCCTTGGAAATAGGCTCAGTTCTTGGTTTGATTTCAATCATGAATTCAAACTCCCATTTGGGGGAAGACTGAGTAATTCTTCCTGGAAACACATTGCTAAAATCTCTTCACATCAGATATTTTTCTGAGAAATCACTATCTCCTTCAACTGTTTCAGAAATTTTTACTTCATACAAGGTGCAACCTTTGTTTTTGGACTTTTGAATTTACATAGATGGCAATTTCCTAGCTGAAATTTCTCATTTTACCCTTAGATGTCTGTTGTTTTCTACAGATCATCAAGATAACTAATATGATTTTTAAAATAATCAACTTTGGATTTATGTTCAGCAAGTCAGTTAACACATATTACAACATCATAAGATCCCAAAGGAGAAACATAAAGATCAAAGTCTAGGAATGATCCCAAAAGACACTTAATAAACATGTGGACTACATTATTTCCATAATGTACAGTCTAATATTTTTCCATTTTTCCATCTTTTCTTTTTAGTTTTACAACTAATTTACTAGAAATAAAGCATTCAATAGCTCCAATTTCAAAAATTATAGCAACATGCATACCAAATAATTTACCTGGCACTTCTATAGGCGTAAATTTCTTTTCAGCTTGCTTATCAACTACTGTAGCATGTATCTTATGCTCTTGATTATTTTCATCCTTCCTCAGAGGTAAATGATTTGCATAATGATCCTTGCCACAGTTGTAGCATCCCCCTACATAGGTCCTCTTTTAGGTTCAAATTTATTTCTAGCCTTGAAATTATTGTTTTGTCCTCCATAGGACTTATGTCCATTATTATTGTTCTTAACAAAGTTGTTTCAAACATTTACAACATGTTTATTTGATGTTGTTTTCTTATTATTATCAGCAAAAATTATTCTTATCACCAAATTTCTTCCATGCCCCCTTTTTGGGTGCAAGAGATGAAGAAGAATTAGGAATTTTATTTTTGTTTTCTTCCTTATGGGTAGAAATTTATTTTAATTTATGTTCCTTCCGAATGGATTTTTCTACAACCCCTTCCATGGTGGTTAGGTTGTGAACATCTACTTCACCCCCTATGATAGGGTTTAATCCCATAATAAATTTTTGTATTCTGAACTTCTCATCATTTTGATACTGAGGCACATACTTAAGAAGTTTAGCGAGCCTCCCCAAGTACTCTGTTATAGTAAAATTCCCCTAAGTTAAGTTCTGAAATTATGTCATCTTATGATCATAATAAAGTTGTGGCATCCAACGTTTCCTAAAATAATTCTTAAATTGATCGCAAGTAATGTTTTTTTCATCAATTTTTAGTTCAGCCTTACGGCTGTCCCACCAAGAAGATACCTCATGGAAAATTTGATAAGCTCCCCATACTTCTTTAGTTTCCTTTGAGAAGTTCCTTATTGAAAATTACTTCTCCATTTCACTAAGCCAGTTCTCAGCTCCATCCCCTAGTCTAGTGGCATCAAACTTAGGTGGACTCATCCCTTTTATGTCATTTTTAGTTCTCATTGTTAATCTTTCCTTTTTATTTTCAAAGTTGGTTGGGTACATTCGCATTAGAATTTGTAAAATTATTATTATCAACACCTAAATTTTCAACATTGGTGTTATCCATGGGAGGTAGCTAATTGTTATTATGAGCATCTTCTTCCTCCTCCTCATTACCCATAACTTGTTCAAATAAGTCAAATTATCTCTGTGTCCAACAGACAACAAGGATCTCGTTAAGTTTTTGTGTGGTATTTACTTCTCCACCTAGAGGTGGGTTATTTGCAGCACCTCCCCTTATTCTAACAATTTTTTATTAACAATAAAATTAAGTTTTTATCAGATTATGGACTCAATAGGTTAAAGAGTTACAACCTTCAGCTCTGATACCAAGATGTAAAATTCCCATTTTAAGACTTTAGAAGCAAGGGAAAGTTTTTTATATCTATCATACATATTGTTCTTTTTCTAAATTAACATAATTTATAACACACATTCCAATGCCAATCCATCTCATAATAGAAAACCATATGTAGCTATAAATGACTCGGTGAAACACCGATCTCTCATTTCATGACTTGGTATTAAATCGATTTCTCATGTTAACTCAATAATGTGTATACAACATATACTTGGTTTTTTTACATTTTATGGGTACCTAAGTGTTTTGTCTAAGAGTCCTATCTAAATGTATGTTACCGATATTCATATAAAATCCCTCTTCTTAAACTAGGTTACATAAGAAAATGCAACCAGCAGCTTGCGATACTTTAGCAAAAAAATTAAACATGTTAATCATGTTTACATTCCTTGACAACATACTTTTCAAATGGAATAAGTCCCTCACCACACTTGTTCTATTATCTAGAGTGGTCTTTCTTGACCGATTTTAATCCAATCTGATTTAAGGTTTCACTGGACAATGGTAGTAACATGCACAAGTGTGGAAGACTACTCATGGTGACTAATGATACATAGACATACTCAACCAACTTACATCGATTGGTTGTGTCTAGTTATCCTAATTCAACATGATTTGCCCTTGACACTAGATCATGTTCCTATCCCGTATATGATAGAACCGTGATCCAGTCTTACTTTTATGTTAATCAAATTAAACAAACTAAGTGGGGTGTTGAAACATATCAACTATATCATAGTATCCTCGTAATGACCCATGTCATTACAAAGGTACTATAGTGTATTTGAGGTGTACCAATATCCAACTGAGTTTCCTCAACTGGACTAACATACCTTAGATTATTTTATCAGCCCATTGAATCATTGTCTTTAAGATTAATTACAAAAACACTTAAAGATTCAACTAGATCATTTAACCTATAAGGTTACAAGTTAAAATTACATGTGAGGTAGGTATGCAGGTAAAATATGCTTCCTAACCATTTAATTACATGCTTAAGTTTGTCCTTAAATGAAACAACTTGCATTATATCACGACATGATTGATCTGAAGTTATGAAAGTGTGTTAATTAGTTCCTTACTTATTTCAGCCCTAGCTTAAGTAAGTTCATTATAAACCCTTTATTTTAGAATTCATGAAGATGAAGTCTAAATTCCATTTAATTCCTTTTACAACATTCATATTTTGATTAAATAAATCTGCCTAATGAATAACACAGTCAACCATTATCCTATTATATTCATAACACTTTATCAAGATCTTTCATTAAGTCTCTAAGATTGATTTCAAGGAAAATATCTTTTTCCTACATTCAAGACTAATGTCCAATTATGAAAAATGATTACATATGTTCCAAATACATCAAGAATTCATACATATATATCTATATAAAACAATCATAGTTATTTTATATTGTTTAAGGATCTACTTATGAGTGTCAACTTATTAGTTGTATCTCTTTATGTGAAAATAAACCAACTAATATTTTGGATCCTCAAACCAAATCCCATAACACTTAAGTATATAAACTACCCCCTTTTATTTAGGGTATTACTTAATAATGCATCTCAATTTATTCCAAGAAGGTATTACAAGAAATTAATATTCAACAATCAACACGTCATTTATTCATAAAAAGGAGTGATACATTCACTAATTACAAAAGAATCTCAAAGATTACAAAGTGTCATAACAATAGTATAAAACTAGTTTTATTATAACTTTCCTTTTCGAAAAAGTGCATCTCAAGTAATGACACCACATAATCATCATAATAAAGAGACAATTTCTTTTAGTAAAATAGATGTAACTTTCTATATGTTTTTCTCCTTTCATATTTTACAAAATCCATCTACACAATTGTTAGCATGGGTCAGTTCATTTGAACTGAGCATGATAAGCACTAATCATTAAAACATTGTTCTTTTATCTAACTATTTCATAAAAATAACCTTGTTATTTATGAAATAGTTCTAAAAACACAACAATGAAAATAGAAATACTTTTCCCTAAAAGATGATAACCAAAAAGGAGAGATATTTTAAAGTTTCTAATGTGTAAATAAGGTTTAATTAATCAACATATCATCCCTAACTTTGCATTATAAAACTCTTTTTAACTTTCTAGAATAAAACAACAGTATTAAAGAAAGGAAATTCATAATTCATCCTAGCTTTACCATAACATTCAATTTCAAAAATAAGATCCTCCATTCCACCAGTTCCAAATTTTCAAGAAGTAATACTAGATACACAAATCTACCCATCTGAATATGTATATTGTTTTTCTATTTCAAGAGAACATCAAAATCGATACATAAAGGAATTAACAAACAAAATAGATTTATATTCCATAAGAAAATCATGAATACTTCAATCTCATCACAAAAGATAAATTGATTTTGATTAATATTAGGTCTCTATGTTTCAGGTAAAGAAGACTTAATCAAATAGAAACAAACTAGTTAGCTCACAAAAGAAATACTCTGAAAGACCAGAGTGAGTTCATTTCAAGCTCAACTCCAAGGAACAATCATAACTAACACTCTGCAGTCCTAACATCTACACTTTTATAGCAATCATAAGCCAAATGAAAGATGAGCCACCATTCATAGCCACACACAAGTTTTGACCAACCACTTCCAAATCCATAAAGGGAAGAATGGTTCAAGTCCATAAAACAACTAAACAATATCATTCCCTTTATCTTATGTTAGATTTCATCCAAAAGTAATGATTACAAAGGTAATGAATGAATAACATATGGATTAGGAGTGGGAGGTGCTAGAAAAGGAAATTTTGAAAGTAGGAAATGAGTGGGAATTTCTGCGGGGCATTCGGAGCAGCAGGATGAGCGGGTTTAGAACCTAGTGAAGGATCATGTGATTGTTGAACCCAAGGAAAAAAAGGATAAGGATGGGGTGGAGAGCACATGGGAGGAACATTTTGTCGATAAAATTCTAGAAAAAGTGATTTTAGAGGGCTGGAACCATCTAAAGAGAAAGGTAATTTATCCCTTAAAATTCCTGAGATTCTTATGGCTAGAACCAAAGCCTCCATGGAAGGTACTTTATTTGCAAAGTGCCTAGGATCTAGACCAAATATTTATTATTTTAGAGGATGGGTCAAGAGGATATGGTTGTCTAATGGTGCCATTGAAGTTTCAGCATATGCAAATGGTTTCTTCTTAGTCTCTTTACCTAGTAAAGACCATGTGGCGAAGATTTTGGTTGGAGGCCCATGGTTCATTGGAAAATATCATGTGGTTGTTCAAAAATGGGAACCAACATTTAACCCTTATGTGATGTCTATTTCCAAGTTCCTTATTTGGGTTTACCTTCCAGGTTTACCCCTAGAATTTTGGAAGCCATCATTCCTTATGTGCATTGCGAGAAGCTTAGGTAAGTCGATTTCTCTAGATCCAATCACTAAGGATAAATCTAGACTTACTCATTCCAGACTATATGTCAATATGGGTCAAGATGTTAATATAGAAAGTAATATCAAACTAATGACCTCTGAGGGAGTCTGGGTGTAGAGATTTGACTATGATCCATCTCCCTTTACTTGTTAAAAATTAATGGTGGGTCATGATCATAGAAATTGTCCTCTTCAGAAAAAAAAGATTGATCCTATTGTCGATCCTCAAAGGAAAACTAATAAGGAGGCTAAGGAATGGAGGTTGGTTGGGAAAAATGGAAGAGTTGTAGAAGCTAAGGATCATCTGATCATCTAGGAGGCTATAAAAGAAGTGGAACCCTTGGATCATCTTAATTCCCCTTGCAAGGAATTGGTTGTTTCGGTTTTCAAGAAAATGTAAATGATTATGAAGATGAAAATGAAGATCTAGTTTTGGAAGAGGTGGTTCTAGAAATAGAGGAAGTGGCTAGATATGACTCAAAAGGTAATTATTTTTATCTATAGGTGGCTTGTGGTCCTTTTTGGATGAGGTTTTATCTATTGCCTAGAGTTACTTTGGCCAAAGACAAGAAGAAGCCATCCCCATGTCTAGTATCTTTGGGATTTTATCGTACTATGTTATTGATATGTATGAAATGGTAGCTTCTCTTAAGAATCCAATAAGTAAATATAAACCTGTTACTCGTAGTAATTCTAGAGCTGATATTGGTGAAGATTTAGCTCTTAAGGGTAGGAAGAGTAATAAGGAATTAAGGGAGACTAATTCTAGGAGGGAAGTGGATGATGGTATTTAGAGTACTCTAGGGAAGTTTTTTCCTCGCAATAAGAAATGTTAAATTATATTTCTCTCTTGGAACATTAGCGGATCGAATAATCCTAGTAAACACAGAATTGTTAAGGATCTTAGATTTAAAAACAAACTGGATATTTTCATGCTTCAAGAAACCAAAATGAATATGGACATATTTAAAGAGGTGGGTAGGTTTATTTGGAAAGAAAGTTCTTTGGGAGGGGTGTAGCTTCTCGGGAGCCTTGGGAGGTTTTTACTTTGTGGGATCCTAGAATTTTGTAAGGTGTTCTGATTCTCTCTTCCCTAGTCATGTGGTCATGAGTTTCATGGAAATTGTTTCTAAAAAATCTTGGTATGTTTCTAATATTTATGTTCCCAATAAACTCAATGAAAGAAGGAAGTTTTGGAGGGATATTTCAAGTTTTAGACAACTATTTAAAGATAAATATTGGATTATTGGAGGATATTTCAATACCCCCTTTCCCTGGTGAAAAGAAGGGGGCTCGATCTCTTATTCTGAGAGTATGGAGGATTTAGTTGACTTCCTTGCTAGTAATGGTTTGTTTGATTTATAATTGGAGGGATCCAAATTTACTTGGGAAAAAGGAGGATGGGACCTAAGCTCATCCAGATTAGATTGGATAGGTTTGTGGTGAGTCATCTTTGTATGATTAATCAACTATATTCTCTAAAAAATCTCCCCAGAATCGGATGGATCGTAACCCCTTCTTCTTGATCTGGGGATGAATCAATCTAAAAATGCTTAACCCTTCACATTTGAAAATATGTGGTTAGATCACCTTAATATTTTTAACAGAATTCAAGAATGGTGGGGCATTCAAGTTTTTGGGGTTGCTAGTTTCAGATTGTGTTTAAAACTAGAGCATATTAAAATTAACCTTAAAAGATGGAATAAGGAGACTTTTGGAAATATTTTCCAGGAAAAAATTAGAATTGTAGAGGATTTAATAAATATTAAGGAACTTATGGAGAACGATGGTCTTAATACAATTCTCAAGGATCAAGAACAAAAACTCATGTCTAAGTACCATGAGATTTTGGCTAAAGAATAGGTTTATTGGAGATAAAAATCTAGGGTAAAATCTCTTGAGAAGGGTGATAGGAATACTAATTTTTCTATTTCTCTGCCACCTCTAGAGCTAATCTCCTTAGGATAAATGAGATAAGAAGTGAGAATGGTGAGATTTACTCAGAAAGTAAGGATATCAATATGACTATAATAAATTACTTCAAGGATATTTTTAAGCAGGGGCAGAGGGTGGAGGAGTTGGTTCAAAATAAAGTCTTGGATCTCTTCCAGAATGTTATCACCCCCTTGAAAATAGAGATCTCTTAAGGAGTCCTTCGGAGGAGGAAATCTATTTTTCGATCTTTGATATGGAAACCGATAAATCTACGAGCCCGAGATGGTTTCCCTTCCTTCTTCTTTTGAAAATTCATGGAGGTGATAAAGCAAGAGGTCATTGAAATGGTCCAAGAATTTTTCAAAAATGGTCATCTTCTAAGGCAAATGAATAACACTTTCTTGGTCCTAGTGCCAAAAATTACTGGAGCTAAAGAAGTTAAGGATTTCAGACCAATAAGCCTTTGTAACACTAGTTATAAATTATTAACTAAAATCATAGTTTGGTAGGATTAGACTGGTTCTTTGAAACTTCATCTCAAGAAATCAAAGGTATTTTTTTCTGGAAGGAAAATAACCGACAACATTATTGTGATTCAAGAAGCCATCCATTCCATTGAAAGCTATAGTAGATCGGTTATATTTCTTAAGTTGGATATGCATAAAGCCTATGATAGGATAATGTGGTCTTTCCTCCGGGCTATCCTGTTGAAGGTTGGTTTCGATAAAATTCTAGTAAATATGATAATGACTTGTATCTCAACTTCTAGTTATTTAGTCTTGGTGAATGGTAAACCAGAGGGATTTTTCCAAGCAGGTATAGGTTTGAGACATGGTGATCCTCTTTCACCTTTCCTTTATGTTATAATGGTTGAATCTTTTAGTAGAATCTATCAATAATGCCATGCATTCTAACTATATCCAGGGTATTAAAATCTCTAATGGTATCCCCTCTATCTATCTCAATCAGTTTTTGGATGATAATTTTATGATGGGTAAGGCCTTTGTTCAAGAAGCCTAAAATTTTAAGGTGGATCTTAATGATTATAAACTGGTTTTGGATAGATGGTTAACTTCCATAAAAGTTCTTTTTTTCATCAATGTGGAGAATCAAGTACAAGTCGATTAGCTTGCATCATAGGGTATCAGATTAAGTAGTTTCTAGATTCTTATTTGGATATGCCCCTGATCCAAAAGAAGCCTGAAATTTCAGTTTGGAATGCTCTGTTGGAAAGAGAAAATAGTAAACTTTCATCTTGGAAAGGTCTCTTACTTTCTTAGGCTGGTAAGATTCAATTGCTTCAAATCTCCCTTCAAGGTATTCTTATTTATGTGATGTCACTCTTCAATCTCCCTACTAAAATTATTGGGTCCTTGGAGAAAATATAGAAGAGATTCCTTTGGATGGGTGTTGTGGAGAAGTTTAAATTCCCTCTTGTGGCTTGGGAAAAATTCACTAAACCAAAGTTTTTGGGGGCTTGGGGTTAAAAAATATCTCTTATAAATGATTCATTGATTGCCAAAGCTTGATGGAGGATTTCTAAAGAGGAAGGTCTCTGGGTGGAAATCATAAAGATGAAATATTTGCGGAATATAGGAAGAATGGAGTCCTTTTTCAATCAAGACAATCTTCCTAGAGGGTCTTATTTCTAGAACTCTTTTGTGGCCTCTAAAGAAATTTTAACCAAAGGTACTTTATGGGAGATAGGAAAAGGTAATAGAATCAGTTTCTGGTATGATAGTTGGATTGAGGATTTTCCCTTAGCTAACTTGACAATCGGAAAAGGGTTTCTCAGTTCTATGAGGAAAGGGGAAAATTCTAGATAAGAGACTTCTGGATTCAGGAGGAAACTATCAGGTGGGAAACCATTGATCCTCCTCTAGAATTTGATGGAGATATCCAACCCTTTCGGGTTCTCAACAAGAAATTAAGGGATTTCCATATCCCCATTTTTAGACCAAGGAGGACTCCATTAAATGGAAAGAGGAAGATTTGGGAAATTTCTCATTAAACTCTACCTATATGTTAAATTTTAAGGATGATATTCAAAAAGAATATTAGGGTAAGATTTGAGTGAAGGATATTATACCTAAGGTTAATATATTTTTGTGGTTGGTTGTCTAAAATATAATTTTGACTGTGGACAATCTCATGAAAAGGGGAATGAAGCTACCCAATAGATTCTCTCTTTGTAGGAAAGAGGAGGAAAATTTTGACCATCTTCTCCTTCATTGATCCTTCTCCCAAAAAGTATTTTCTTCTATTCTAGATTTGTTCAATATCCAATGGATTTTTCCTTTGATTATTGAGGATTGTTGTTTTCAATGGGAGAGTCCCTTCTACTTTCCCATCTTGGTCTGGGCTTGGAATATTTCCCTCCCTCACTTTTTGGGGGATTATGGAAGGCTATGAATGATTGTATATTCCAGGACCAGAAATCTCTTCTCTTGAAAGTTAAAAGTAAAATTTTGGTTGCCATCAAGGAAAATATAAAACTCTTTAAAGGTAAGGAAAAGAAACCCTGCCCAAAAGGTGAGAAGAAAGTTCTTGATAAGTTCACCCTTGGCTCGGTGGAATTACACAGACCTAGAAAGAGTTCCATTTTGAACATGCATGAGAAA
Source organism: Taxus wallichiana var. yunnanensis (assembly GCA_018340775.1). Taxonomy (NCBI): domain Eukaryota; kingdom Viridiplantae; phylum Streptophyta; class Pinopsida; order Cupressales; family Taxaceae; genus Taxus; species Taxus wallichiana. Next base: position 323,619,808 of record CM031238.1, on the reverse strand, counting down.
AATGTTGTTAAGATAAATTTTGATGGGGCTTCAAGGAATTTGGGTCAAGTGGGGGTGGTGGAAATTAAATAAATATTAAAGGTGAATGGTTGTTTGTTTATGTTGGTCTATTAGGGTGTCAAGCAAACAATATGGCGGAAGCTAGAGCTCTCCTTTGGGGGTTTTGTTAGAAAAAAAAAGGTTTCAAGGACATCCAGATCGAGGGTGATTCACTCATCATTATTAATGCTCTTAACAATAAGGGATCCATTAATTGGCCCTTAAGAAATGTCCTCAATGATGAAAAGGAAACTTTAAAAGGTTTTTAAAGGTTTCTTTTAATCACACTTTATGACAAGGAAATAAGTGTGTGAGATAAGATGGAAAATTATAGAGTTCATAGTCATGATTATAATATCTGGTGTAAAGGAGATGATTTTCCCATGGACATTAATGAAGTCATTATTAGAGATAGAGGGCACTAAGTTTGATGATGTTGCACAAGTGACTGAAGTGCCATGATAACTTACATTAAAAAGATCTATTTATCGAGTCTTTTGGCATGAAAGGGGTCTAAATTTGAGAAGTGTTTACAATTAGGGAATTTTGGTTTAATGAAGATGGGTGGTGATAGAATCAAGATTGAACCTGCTAGCCATAATATTGAGAATTTTAATCAACATTTGTGGAACAAGCTTAAGATTAGGGGTTTTAATAATTTCATTGTTAAATTACATGGTCACAACCATTCCCTATCAAATGAATTTGGAATAGCTTGGAAAGAGGGAAATTTCAAGGTTAGAGGTATGGAAATTAAGGTTTCTGAGACCACCATCACCCTTTCGACGGATATGAAAATGGACGGGCGCACAATTTTAAGGATAGAACCCGTAGAGAGCATGAAATTGAGTTGTTCTTCGTGGGTAAGGAAAGGTTCTCTTTCTTTACTGATGGTATTTCCAGGTCGTGTATTCCAGGAATATGGAGAGCACTATGCCTTCAAATCATGAAGTATATCACTCTTGAAGGAAAATACCAAAAATCTATACTCATCATATGACCCTTCTGAATATGTTTCATTATAAGGTCATCGTGAGCATTTATTTTTTCTTGTTTATGTCAATGACTAATTCTCTGATGGTGTTATAGTAGGAGAAGGTGGAGATGCCTTTGTATGAAGGGCTCATCCTCTTGTTGTTTAAAAATGGGAAACCTATTTTGAACTCTTCCCAAAAGATAAGGTGAAGGAGGATGATATTACTCTTGCGGAATGCCTTACTAAGATGAAGGATAGGAAATTGAAAAATGTGGAGGAGGATTCTTAAAAGGAGAAGAGTGAGGAAGGTCATGGTGAAGCAAGCACCTCGAGAAAGAGGGGTTGTGATGGAAATTTTAAGGGATTCAAGGAGTGGAGTAGAAAGGTGTAGTATTTAGAGGGTTTTCTTCAAGTGATGGAGGAAACCAATGCAAGTCAAATGGAAACCATGTTGGTGTCATTAATGTTTCTAAGCAAATTATCTCATCCCGGTGAAATCCAAACAAAAGATTCTTGAGCTAGAGTTTCATGTCAAAAATTTGAGCGATAGGATGGAAGGGATTGAGGAAGGTACTAAAAAGAGGAGTTTCAATTTTCACATCAGTAGTTCCAAGGATGAGCTGGAGGAAGATATTCATGACAAGGGTACTAAGGGTTTTGTGAACAAAGAAAGTCATGCTGGAAGTAGTGAAGTTTTTCCTAAAAATTAGCTGGGTTTTTCTGGATTGTTGGTAGACTTTTGGTGAACTTCTATAGACTGATGTTTTAGGGCTGGTTTCTTTTTCTCTTTTTCTCTCTCTGTCTTTTTTAGTTTAAGTCATGTTCGTCATTGTTTTATATAAGAATGTTTAACTCCTTTAGAGGAATTTTTTGTATCTATCTTTTCATTGGTTCTTGTTCCTCTGTTGTAAGGCCCCGGGATTCGATCCTGTTTTTACCTTATCTAATAAGAAAATGAATAATATTCCAAAATTAAAGAAAGAGACTTCACCCACATCCTAATGAGACACTTACACAAAATAGTCACAAAGATATCAAATTATCTTAAAGGTTGTAACTTGTATATAGGTTACAAAGAAAGGAAAATAGATATACATCAAGAAGATCATGTTTCCCAAACCTCAATATTGGAAACAACTCATAAAGAGTAATAGTAAATTGACAAAACCTTCCATTTAAAAAATTTATAAGATATTAAATCACAATAAGGAGGAAACCCTAACCATTCTCCATTCCATAAGCTAGTTATCCATTTCATGCAAACATGGGAAAAACAAAAGGAAATAGACTCCCTCTATGGGAATGCATGAACAAACAGAATCTCCTAAAAATATCATCAAGCTCAAACCTGAAATACCATTGTAGATCAGGTTTGGATAACCACAAAAAACTAGAAAAAGAATAGAAAAGGTTATGGAGTTAGATTTTTAGGTCAAAAAGTTGAGTGATATGATGGAAGGGATTGGGGAAGGTACTAAAAGGAGGAATTTCAATTTACACATCAATAGTTCCAAGGATGAGCTAGAGGAAGATATGCATGACAAGATAACTGAGGGTGTTGTGAACAAAGAAATTCATGCTGAAAGTAGTGAAGTTTTTCCTTAAAATTATTTGGGTTTTTCTGGACTTTTGGCAGACTTTTGGCAAACTTCTGTAGATTGATGTTTTAGGGCTGGTTTCTTTTCTTTGTTTTTCTCTCTATATTTTTTTATTTTAAGTCATGTTCTAAATTGTTTGATTTAAGCATGTTTAACTCCTTTTGGGGAATTTTATGTATCTATATTTCCCATTGGTTCTTGTTCCTACTTTTGTAAGGCCCCTGGGATCCGATCGTTATTTTTACCTTATCTAATAAAAAATGAATAACATTCCAAAATTGAAGAAAGAGACTTCACCCACATCCTAATGAGACACTTCAACAAAATAGTCACAAAGATATCAAAGTATATTAAAGGTTCTAACCTATATATGAATAGTTGAGAGAAAGGAAAATAGATATACATCAAGCAGATTAGGCTTTCCAAACCTCAATACTGGTAACAACTCATCAAGAGTAATATTAAATTGAAAAATCCTTTCATTTACAAAATTGATAAGAAATTAAAGCACAATAAGGAGGAAACCCCAACCATTCCCCATTCCACAAGCTAGCTAGCCATTCCATGCAAACATGGGAAAAACAAAAGGAAACAAACTCCCTCGAGAGGAATGCATGAACAACTAGAATGTCCTGAAAAATATCATCAATCTCAAACCTGAAGCACCATTGTAGCTAACGTTTGGACAACCACAAAAAACTAGGCAAAGAATAGAAAAACATAACATGAAAAGAGTAAAATAGTCTTTCCTTATTCCATAAGAGAAAAATCACCATACACAATTCAACCTGATTGATAAAAGAATTTATTTAGTTCTTAGAAAATTGGAAATGAAGGATATGAGAATAATCATACCAAAACCAAAAGCTGGTCTCTAAAGAATTTGCAACCATCAAATCAGAAAGCAGTTAACTCATTCAATAGATTCCTTTTAGTCAATATTTCATTAACAATCAATCATCCGAGAAAACTTTCCTGGATGAAAATATCTCGAATTGGAAACCAAAATCCCAAAGTGGGTTAAGAGAATATGAATAATACACAATATAATAGAACCAACTTTCTCAAACATTATTCCTTGTATACTTTCAATGAATGAGAAAGACTTGATACAATACCCAATAAGATTTTTCCAAATAAAAAACAAATTTGGGTATTCCTTACAAGAAGAAATTACAAGTAATGAAAAACACTAATAGAAAAATGGTCTCCAAAAAAAGATCATCAAGCTCAAACCTGAAACACCATTTTCGATCATGTTTGGATAACCACAAGGAACTAGGAAAAGAATAGAAAACCATAACATGAAAAGCGTAAAGCAGGTTTGTTCTTATTCCATAAGATAAAAATCACCATACACGATTCAACTGATTGATAAAATAATTTCTTTAGTTCCTAGAAACTCGGAAATGAAGGATAGGAGAACAATCATACCAAAACTGAAATGGGTCTCTAAATAATTTTCGGCCATCAAATAAGAAAAGCATTAACTCAATTGACAAATTCCTTTTAGTCAAGAGTTCATCAACAATCAATCATCCAAGAAAAATTTCCAAGATGAAAAGATCTGAATAGGAAACCAAAATCCCAAAGTGGGTTAAGAGAATAAAAATAATACATACAGAACAAAACCACCTTTCTCAAACATTCTTCCCTATACACTTTCAATGAATGTGCAAGATTTGATACGATACCCAATAAGATTTTTCCAAATCAAAACACAGGTAGGGTATTCCTTACAATAAGAAATTATAGTCATGAAACAAACTAACAGAATAATGGTTTCCAATTCTATTGTCAAGTAAAAAAACAAAATACACAACCCATTTTAACTTGAACAATGGTGTAATGCCAAAATGAAGATTTCTTCAAGCTAGTTCTAATGAAAATAGCAATGAGAGCATACAACTAAACAAATCTATGGATTTCAACTACTATTGTTAATGTATATACATCTTTGGCATTGTTTTTGCATTCACTCAAGAGACACACAAACCTATAATAGTAGCATGAAGGTTCGACATGACAAGCTAGCATTTTTGTCACATAGAACACTTCTAGATTTAGTTCTCAACAATGAAGAATTAGTATCATCTCAAGAAAAAACAAACATCATGAAGAAAGAATCAACATCATAAAAAATAGATAGTTTCAAAAAGAGAAGAGTTGTTTTTATGAAGCATTTAAGTAAAAGAAAAATACTTAATGGATAGGGCCTATCATGCATGATATAGCTCCTATCTTCAATTTATCATAGAAAATATTCAATTAGAGATTAAATTCCTTTCCACGAAACGCCAACCAAGATCCTCAAAACCTTTTTCACTTCCTCTTATATCTTCACAAAGTATTATTTTCATCACAAACACTGCCATACAAGGAAAAACATATGGAAGGATTTGAACTATGGTTCAAAGAGAAAATCCACATGTAGAGCTTAAGCTCACAAAAACCAAATGACCAAAACAAAACCAAAACCATTGTTCTTTCCAACTTCCCTTCTTCCAAAACGGTTTCTTCACCATTTTTGAAAATATTAAATTCCAAACAGGATTGAAAGTCCTTCTCCTCCTCCCACCACTACTAACTTGTGTTTGGCCACTTACCAAGTTTAAAAATGCATGCAACTAACACTTTGGTAGAGATGCCAATTAGACCACACCTTATTTTTCATGCTTTCACAAAATTTGGCAAAGCATCGGGGAGATAAGACCGCATTAAATCCCTCTTAAATACATTGAGGTTGGTGCCACCAACCTCCCCATTTTGTATGTCATCCCATATGCATATTTGAAGTTAGGTGAACATTAGGTTAGGTTCAACATTAGTTTAGGAATTAACTTAGGTCCTTATGTCAAGTCTAAAGTTTTAGTCTTAAGTTTTAATTTTTAATAACCAACCCTTAATAATCAAAGAACCTAGCAACTTAGGATAGATTACCATTTAGGATAGGATTACCAATTTAGGAACATAAATTTAATTAGGTTCCTATAGCTATAACAAGAATTTCTTCATACAACCTACTAAGGTAGGATCCTAATATCGTTTAAGATTACTTTCAAAGAAAGGAACATCACGAGATAACTGAATCCAAAAATAGACAAAATTCGAGAGATCCCTTGATCAATCCAGCTTGGTAAAGATGACCAATATATCATGAATTAAAAGCATGCCTTGCATCACTGAAATTTATCCAAGGTTTAGCTACCTTAAAAAATTAGTTAAGAAGATTGTAGCACAAGTTCGAGTGTAACAAAACTATGAAATATTTTAAAAGCTGAATCAGTTTCTTATTTCCACATGCTAGTGCATTATTCAACATAAGAAGAAATGAATTACTTCATTTTTAATTCAACATAAACATGGCAGAATGGTATCTATTCTAGCAGATAACATATTATCTACAACAAACATGATCTCTTGATTCACAAGAGTACACCATCTTCAACAAGAATCATATTTCAACATTTGCAACTCGAAAAAATAACTCATCATAGATATCAACCATGTTAGAGGTGTTACATTCATGAAGAGGAATCTTAAGGGTTTTGGCTAAGAATATTGGCAATGGATCTTAAAGAAGGTCATGTAAGATGATTGAGTTTCTTGCAAATTTATGAAGCTTGAGAGAACTATAACTACAAGATGGATTCTATGTCTATCAAGGTTCTATAAAAGTCTAATATTTATATGAAAAGTCAAGGATGCATTTGAAAAGGTGTAATTGTGTATTGGGTTGCACAAGTGTTTAAGTAGGTACAATCATGTTCCTTATAACTGTGTGAATGACATAAATATAGTAGTAGGATATTATTTTGTGCTTTGAAGACCTTGGATAATTCTATGAACTTAAAAAATCATTGGTCTTATGGATCCATGAGAATCTATGTATAGATTTTTATAGAGATATTAAAGGAAGAATAAACACACATGTCAAAAACCGAGTTGAAAAGAGTATTACATGTTTCATATTATTGTTCATTTTCTCCAAGTTTTTGTAACTCGTGTTTTGTAGCAAAATTAGAAGACTCGGGTATGTTTGGTTTATCATAAAGGATTATTGTAGAGGGAAGTGTGTTGATACTTCAATATTATGCATTCTTTATTGTAAGCATGAAGAAGTATTGTTGTTGTACTTAGTTGACTATCAAATTTTCTTGAAGTTGTAATAAGGAAGTATCTAGTGACAAGGTAGATTTATTCTCTAAAATAAGGTAAAAAAGAAAATTGCAAGTAGTTGGAAAAAACTTGACTAGAAGGTTTCTCTATATATGTATGCAAGATTAACAGTTTGAGACTGTTTTGAGAAATGTGGTACACAGTCATCCTTAATATATCAAGAAGTTATTTAGAAGAAAGGAATTTTTTTATTGTTCTAGACATGGTATGAAATTTTTTTGTTTGATTCCTTATGACAAATGGTCTAAGTTTGAGCGAGAAGATCCTAAAGTTGATTGAACTAGTTTTTCAAGTGCATGATCATGAAAGTTTTGTATACTATAAAGGATTTCTTTTGACTATTCAGATTTATATTACACGGGGTTGATAGTCCACAATCTAGGTATGATCATTTTACTTCTTGAAAATAATATTACTTGGCTCAATAAACCATGACAATGGTATGTTTATAATATTGAGAGTAGGTGATGTGTATCAAGTAGTGCCTTGATGATTTTGAGAAAATATCAACTTGATCTTGAAAGATAGAATTTTGGATATGTTGAAGAGGATACAAGGTGAGTGAGACTAAAAAAACTATACACATTATGTTCTTCACACCTAGGAAGAAATACATCAAATGAAGAAATATGCTAGATGGTCTTGAGAGACAAGATTGGAAAATAGAGTGGTAGAATGAAAATGTCCGGTTATTGATAGGATACAAATGTTCTTCATAGAGTCATTCCTAGTTCAATGAGAAGCAATAAAGGTCAGTAGATACTACGAGAAGGTAAGAAATATGCCCTGAAAAATGATAAAATGTGAAAGGAGCGATAACTAAATCATACCAAGCCAAGAACACAAATGCTAATCAAACACCATAATCAATAAGATGAACACAATTCGCGAATAAATTTACATAGAACCATTGCAAACAAATGAGAAACAATATCATATATTATTATGGAACTCAATGCAATACATTGAGAATGGGCCTTGATTAAATAAGCAAGGAATAACAATCGAGAACCAGTCAAGGTCATAGATCAAGCCATAAATCAAGGAAATAACTAGTCATCAAATAACTAGTCAAGACCATAGATCAAGGAAAGAACTCAACCTAACAACTAGATAATATCTCCTAATATCTAAATAAGATAAAAGAAATATCCACACACATAAGTAGGTAAGGATAAATACAATAAAGGTAAATAGAGTACCTAGGTGAACATGAGCTAAGGTAAATACCTACTCTAACAAAATGTTGACCTTGGTTTATGTCATTGTAATGTTGTGTGAAGAAATAAAAATGGCTCCATGGGTCAAAAATAGTATCCTTGAAGCATGTATGACTTAAAGAATATTTTTTGAGTTTTGAACTATGTTAATAAATCTAAAGGTCGTCATTACTAATATAATCCAAAAAGGTATAATATTTTCCTTCTCATGATGTTTTGAAGATAATTGAGGAAAAATATAGGCAAGTGTCATTAGTTTAATGGCTCCCGAGGTTGAAGATTTATATAATAAAACCTAATTTGGATCCATAAGTAAGGTTGAGCTTTTAAGGCATGGTATTTTTCTTGGAAAATATGTTTAGGTGTTCAAGGATCTAAGGAGATCTCATATGGATATAGATAGGTTTGTAGTTGTATCCTAAGAAACAAGGTGTGTTCTAATGTCGGTCAAGACCTATTTTCTCAAGAAAAGTATTCTATAAAAGGGGTCAAATGCATGAGAATGGTATGTCCTCCTATTGGCATGCTCAAATTCTTGAATCAGGTATGGTGATGATTGCATGATAAAGTATTTTAAAGAGATACAATCAAGTATAGCATGTTTCTTAATCTTATGTCTGTACTCAAAGGTTCCAATTTTCTTTAAAGTTAGTATAAAAGTGTTGAAAATATTACTACAATCATGTTTTTGTTGTGTTCAAGATGAAATATAGTGTTGTGTATTGAATCTAAACAAGTATATATGAGTCCGAGTTTAACTAAGAAGAATCAAGGAATTAAAGGCTTTAGAATATGATAACAAGGCATTGTGAAGTGATATAGTACTCAAGAGAATGGCTTGAGGATTGATTCAAGGTATTTTTGTGCTTTGACTTGTGTCTCAGACTCATGATCTGAAGTGTATCAGAAGTTTTTATATGAGGATAAAGAGTGGTTTTTGGATGTACCATGCATTTATTGTCTCATGAAGGCATAAAGTAAGTATCAAGGTTTTTCAGGAATAGTGATTAAAGATGAGGCTCTTAGGTATAAAGGAAGCTTTCAGAAGTGATGTCTAAAATAGAGGTAGGGTATGCTTCTCGGGAGGACATTTTATCACAAGAAGAGTGTCAAACCGAGCTCAATAAGATATATAAGGTATTTTAGAACATTGAAAGAGCCCAATATTGTTTGAAGAAATGTGTATGCTTTTAGTAGGGAAAATGAGAGTTTTGGAGAGTTGAAGACTATTGTGTTTTCATGGAAAGAAGGCATAATTCACTGAAATATTGATTCAAAATTGTGACATCGATATAATCTACTTCCATGGCATTTTATCAAGGTAAGTGTTTTAGTTTTTGCATAGAAATTTAGAGATTGATGGTATGTTTCTAAGGGGAGTTATAATATGGTATTTCATTTTTTATGGTTGATCTCATTATAATGTGAAGTTTTTCAAATTTGGTTTGAAGATGTGCTTTAGGGCTCATGGTTCTAAATGGTGATGTGCTAGTGTTTGGAGGAATTGTTGATTTTTCATGGTATAAACCTAGAAGAAGTTGTATAGTAGGTATGAAGCTAAAATTTTGAGAATATACTCTTAGGGGGAGGTATGTGTTTATTATTACTAGGTCCATGGATCTCTTATTACAGTGTTGAAGTCAACAGAAGAGAGTACAATCCTAGGGGCTCTTGGGAACACGTAAGTAAATTGTCTTGTGCATTGGCGTCATTGTGAAATTTCATCTTTCATGTTAATTTATCATATAACCTTTTTCATAGATTTTGAAGGGGAGAGTAGTATCGAAACATGAAAAAAGGAGTGATGTAGGTGTTTTTTCTTGAGGTTGCCAACAATGTTTCTGAAGTTGGTTGTCATAAATGAAAAAGAGAGAGATTGTTGGTCATTATTTTTACAGTATTTTCATTGATGTCAAATTTAATTGATGGAAAATGGATTCAATAGCGTATATTATTCATGAGGTGTAATTCATAGTTAAGCATGAGGTTGATTCATAGTATCCAATCATGGTGTGTTGTCATGATGTCTTTGAGCATGGGCTATTATGCATGGTCATATTATGATTCCTAAAAAGGTGTTATAAATATGTTAGGAGGTTAAACATAGTCATTATGATGTGGAAAAGGTTTCAATTATGCTAAGAGTTTCATCTTAGTTAGTTATTCAAGATTCATGGTTGAGTTAGATCATTCTAGGCCTATTCCTAGGCCTAATGCATGGTATATGGCATGGTGGCATGAGAAATGGAGTAGGGAAGTATTTTAAATGCATGGTATTAGTATTTTTATGTTATATTTGAAGTGAGGAAGGGATATCATTTCAGTATTCAGTGGTTTAGTGCATGTATGAGATCCATTGAAGCAAGTTTCTTGAGAGCATGCATAGATAAGTCTTGGTGATGAGATATTTTCATATGAATTTGAGGAATGATAATACTTGGTAAACTTAGATAAGGTTTCTATAGTTCTTTAGGTCAAATTTTAGGTCCATGTGATGAATACTTTTAAAGATATTGAGTTTTTTTCCAAAAGCTGGGTTTTCAAATGTGTGTTGTAGAGCTAAATCTTGACTTTAAGATGTTTTTTGTTGGTTTCATTATTTTCATGGGGACATGATCTCATTGGAATATTTAATTAGGATTGTTATGAATATTTTCCAATAATAATTAGGTTGTTTGATCATCCCATTTTTATGAATGATTGTTAAGAAGGTAAATAGGTTTGAAAACCTCTCAAAACCCTAGTTAAGCGGTGACTTAGGAGAAATTGCTTGTACAAGTCCAAATAATTTCCTTTTTATAATATGATGGTTTTATTATGAATATTACTCTTGAATTTTTCAATTATGTATTTTATACCATGTGACAGATTTATAGAACCCACCTAAAAAGTTAAGTCTCTAGAACGTTTGATTTATGCAAAATTTTCCCAATGAACCTATTAACTAATTTATAATTTATTGAATAATGGGAGTTTCACTATATGTACATGATTGTTTCAGATCATTTTTATCCTATAAAGTGAAAAGTTTTCCCTATTTATGAGGACTTATTTTTAGGTAGTTTTGAGCATTCGAGAAAAGATCAATTTTAGAGGTGCTATAGGTAGAGTTATGAATTTTTTGAATTTTTTCATGTTTATAACTCCAAGATATTTCCAATGATATATCACACTAGTGTTTTTGTAAGGTATGATCAAGTTATGACCTGTTCTTTGAAGGTCAATTTTGAGGGTACTTGGTTGAGCATGGTCTAATGAAGGTTTCATGGTGTGATGATTTTTTTGAGTGTGTTCCTTTATTTCTAGAGATTGTTTAGGGATCATAAAACATTTATAATTGTGTGGAGTTCCTTGGTGATTTTTTTTCTTCTTCACTCTTTGGTTGAAGAGTCGTGTTTTTGGGGGTTTCAAGATGTGTTATGTACCAATGGAGATTTTGGTGGGTCTTGGTGATAGTGGTGACCTACATGGACTTTTTAATGATATTTTTATGATGTTAATATGATGTGGAAATTATTTTTACACTATGGTGGCTGACCCCAGTGATTTGGGGAAAATAAATGGGTATAAAATAAAATTAGAAGGTTCATTTGTGCTTGTTGAGAGAGTAGATGAAAAGTGCGACCTAGTATGCTTATTGAGGAATGTGGTTAAGGTCCATGTGACCTTGTTGAGAGGAAGTGAATGCATAATTATGTGTTGGAGGGGAGAGAGAGAGAGAGAATGTGATTGTGAGCTAGGGTAAGTATGAAATTAGTTTGAAGAAGAGGAATATTATGAGAAAAGAAGAAGAAGGTGTGTTTGAGAGGGGTTTTGAGTGCATGGATCTGAATTAGTGATCACCATATTTTTTGGAGAAAAAAATTAGAAGTGGTTTTCATATTTAGATGGCTAAGTTAGTTATTAGTCATCTTAGGGGTTTGTAGCCTCCTTATAGGGTTGGTGCTCCTTGTGGGGTTGGTGCCTCACTAAAGAAATATTGTGTGATGTGTAATATTCACATGAATCCATTGTTATGAGTAATATTAGTAGAGTTTTAAGTTGTTTTTATTTCCCTTTAGGGGTTCCCACTTAAATTCAGTGTTCTTGTGTTCTCTCTTGCATCTTGTTATTGTGTATGGTTGTTTAATGTATAGTAAACACAAATATGGTTAATGAATGATTGAATGGTTAAATTTGATGGATCAAATAAGCATAAGAAATTGATTTAAAAATTTTATAGACGATTCGCCCCCCTAGTCCATTTTACTTCTAACAACAATCCATTCATACAAAAGTGGTATAATGTCGTAATATATTATTCATTAGAGTAAGAAGGGCCTTGGGCCTTCAAGATATGAATCAAATGTGTCATATTGGGTTGATAATTATGGGAATAGTCATTATAAATTATATTCATGCTATTAAGTAGAGGAAAAGTAATTCTAGCATTATTTGGGGATAGAGTGCTAGATATATTTCATAACCATGATTATCCAAAATCCAACGGTGTGTGATGGGGACCAAAGAGATACCCAAAATTTAGTGGTGATAATGCGGAGTGTGAAATTAATCATGAGCATGATATAACCTTGAAAGGTCATTGAAAAGTATGAGAAGGGGTGTAATTTCTAAATGTGTAAGCCCTAAAGTATGCAAGGCCTCATAGGTATAAACATTATTGTTTGTATGTAAGGTGAACTACATATGTGCACACCCAATAGTGACCATGAATATAAATAGTTCTACTAAAGGTATTGAAATGTGATGAGACACTTGAGATATGAAAATTGGTATAAAAAAATGACTGTCTAGGTGAGGGTGTTTCTATATGCAATAAAATGATATGTCCACATTATTTAATCCAATTGATGAAGCTAATCGAATATTGACAATGATTAGTGTCATGCCCAAAAATGTGATGATAGTTGTAAAAGGAATATCATATTGGTGGGAAATCTTAAGATTATAAGGATTCCTCTTAGAAGGAAAACTCATGAACCCACAATCAATTAGGATTGAAAATAAATTATTTGATTTATCAAGATGATCCTAGATGGCAATATGATCTATAGGTGGTAAAAATTATAATGTGTTGATCATATTTTTAGCGAGGAAAAATATTATTAAAGAGACATTGGTTGGCAGTACAAATAGTATACATATTGTGTTTAAGATGATAATCCCCAAGCCAAGTGGAGACAAAGAGGGAATGTAACTTATATTCATCTTACTCAATGGGGTTAAAATTGAGGTTACACAAATTGTGTCATTGTTACTATCTATTTCACCATTTTATTTACATTTTCGAACCGACAAAGCAGATAAGGGTAAAGGCCAAGGAGGAATACTTGTTAAATGTTGAGTCGAGTTGATGGTTGTTGTGTGCGTTCTAAATTCTTGATCCAATGTCGATTGTGAGAGCTTCCTTTTGGATAGGAGAAAATACCTATAATAGAAAATAATACCACAAAAATATAGTTAAATGATATATGATAGTGGAATGCCTAGCATATGCTAGTTTTGAGAAGCGCGATACTTAGTAGAGGGTCAATCCACTCTTTAAAACAAGTTATGTGAGAAATAAAAAAAAGTCCTCTTTGTATTGTATATGATTTAGGTATCTCATTCAAGTACAATAAGCAAATCGTAACATAATAGGCTAGGCTATGGTTAGATCAGAAAGGTAGGTAGTTTTCAAGGTGCTGGAACTAGTCATGGTCAGATTCTATGTTATTTAGGTCAACTGGTGAGATGATTGTTGGTTATGTTCTTTGTCAAGGTGTAAAAAAAGAGACCGACATCGGTCGGGTATGACCAATGCCGGTTTAGATGGAACCAACGACGGTTGTGGATAATCGACATCGGTATGGTCGAGGTGAAAGAAACTCAAATAGATCAACTAGCATGGGCTAATCTGAGGTTAAATGAAGTTGGGAGGGTGTATGAGCAAGTCGTGGAGATCTCAAGTACACGTAGAAATTGATATTAGGTCGGAATGGCGATTTGGTGGTGTGGGTAAGGGAAATGGTGGGATTGCAAGCTATTAAGAAATGGAGGAATGAACATGCAAAGTATAAACTAATGATAGGGATGATAAAAGTTAACTATGTTGAAATAGACAATGTTGGTAGAGATGTACTTACTATGATGTAGATTTAGATGGTTGAATGGAGGTGGTTATTGATCAGAAGAATGGTGTTGGATATCATAGCAGTGGCTCCCAGAATGATTCTGTGAGTGTAATGCTTCCAAAATTTGTCCTGGTGATGGCTTTGGATGTCTGGATATGTGAAAGGATGTTGGTTTCACTTGCATGCAGCTCTGATCTCCTTTCCTTTCTCTCAGAATGTGCCAACCCAAAAACAAGGTTGTTTGGGTGAATAAATGGTAACCGATGATGGTTTTGAGGCATCGGTTTAGGGGGACCACATTAGTTAAGTCGGGATTCCCTAGGTTTACTTAAATGGGTAGATCTTTATAATTTCTTTGGCCCAATTAGTTTATTCTCGTGGATTAGAACAAAATAATCCCTTCTAATGAGCGGGAATGTGGTTAGAGATATTTTAGGGATTGATTTTAGGGTAGAACAAATCTTATCTCATTAAGGAAAGTAATACTTAGTTATTATTGGTTATGGAAACATGCCAAGAATAGGTCTAGGGTGAGGTGGTTGGATGAGGTGTCTAGGTGAGGTGGCTAGGTGAGGTGGTGGGGTAGAAATTAAGGTAATTAGATATTAAATATTGTGAGGATACATATTAATTTAATTTAATTAATTAAATTAAAGGTGATGTGGGGTGGAAGGGGCCATGGTTAGATGAGTATGATTGAGCTGGTTATTTGACAAAGGACCAAGGGGAGTGTGACCCAATTTTGGTGTCTACATTTTTCCCCTTTTTGTTGTGTAGCTTGTATTGGTAAGTGATGCTGACAAAAATAAGATGTGGTTGCCCCATGTGTGGGTGAAGGTGATCCCCCTCAAACTAGGAACTGATGTGGTAGAAGACAAAATTGGTGAGTGGTTTGATAAAAGGTGGATGTGATGAAGAGGAAGGTGGACACTGGGGGTAATTGGGTAAATATCTAATTAGGTAATCTAGGTAATGGGCCAAGGTCAAAGGTAGCAATAGTAAAACACATGCACATGTATAAACTACGAGTAGGGTACCGAGGTTGAAGAGCATGCAAACTCTCCATCGTCTAAGGTTGAGGTGATTATGATATCAAGGTATAGGATATGGTGTGGAAGAAATTTGTAGGTCAGGTGTAGGAACATTTAGGTATGTTCGGTACACCAAAGGTTGGGTCAAGATAAATGGCATGGCAATAGGCAAGGTAAGGTCATTAGGTCAAACAACATGGGTAACAGTGTTGCAAGGTATAACAAGAACATGAGGTCATAGGTCATAAAAAATGTTTTGGGTCCAAGTAGTGAGGTCACGGCATGAGTTGGGCTGAGGTAAGGGTAAAATAACAAGTCCCTAAATGCAATTAAAGATAGGTATAGGTAATGTAGGCTTGGAAGTAGGTTACGATAAGGGTGGGTAAGGCCAAACGGTGGGTGGGTTGGTTAAGTTGGGTCAGAAATGGGGAAAGGTTAGTTGACAGGAGCATGACGGGTAACTAATGCCGGTCATACAAAACCATTGATGGTCTAGGTAAAAATACCATGGTTTATGTAGGCACATGACCGATGTCATTTTGGGTATAAGCGACTACGGTGCTCTAGGGAACATGACCGATGTCGGTTTAGGTATAACCGACATCGGTCAGGTCGACGTGGGTATATAAAAAGAAAAAAAGCCATATAATATGGATTCATTTGTACATTTTTTCTTTTTTGAAAATGACAGAGCGTTGAACAAGTTGTGCTTTTTTGGGAGGAAAGGAAGAGCGATATCCTTCTAAGGTGGAGAGATCTGATTGGTTAGAGGATCCAAGTAGATGGGTCCATGAGCACAAGGGAATCGATTGTGATTGAGTGGAGGTCAGGAGGATTGGATTTAGTGATTGGAAATGGTAGAGGTAGGAGAGGGATCGGGTGGACCACCGCTGTAGTGGCCCGATATGCCACCACGGAGATGACAGCGTGATGAGGTAAGAGTTAATCCCTTGCCTTATTTTGTGAGGTAGATTGGGTATATATGTCAAGTAAGGAAAACAGGGTTTGGGGGAAAAGGGGATTTTGAATTTGGGAAGGCAAATTGGGTAAAATAGGAATGGGGAGAGGTGTGGTTAGGTGAACAAGGGGTGGGGAGGAGGAGGAGATAGGTGAGACAGATATGGAGGATATCTAGTAGGGTGATGTATGATAGCCATATATACCTCCTATTTTGTATAGTTGTGTATTTTTATATATACCGGCTTGTGTAGCGAAGAGAGTGAGGATGTACATGATAATTTTTGATATTTTTGATGATATACCCGGCCTATGCATTGAAGATGGTGAGGATGTATATGATATTTTTGATATTATTGATGATATATTGGCCTACGTGCAAAGATGGTGGTGAGGTGTCCTGAGAGTGATTTGAGATGATTGTGATTATTATTGGGATATATGTTCACATGTATTTTTATATAGACTTTCCGATTTATAGATGATGGTGTTTATAGTATGAATGGTGTACATGTTTTAATTTTCATTGTTATATATATATATAGGTGGAAATCAGGTGGATTAGGCATGCTAGAGTCAAGGTCATGTAGGCATGGTGGAGTCAGGTTGGTTCAGGCATGATGGAGTCAGGTCATAGGCATGGATTGAGTCAGGTCATAAGCATGGATTGAGTTAGGTTGACTTAGGTATGGATGGAGTCAAGTCATAGGCATGGATTGAGTCAGGTTGACTTAGGCATGGATGGAGTTAGGCTGACTTAGGCATGGATTGAGTCAGGTCATAAGCATGGATTGAGTTAGGTTGACTTAGGTATGGATGGAGTCAAGTCATAGGCATGGATTGAGTCAGGTTGACTTAGGCATGGATGGAGTCGAGCTAACTTAGGCATGATTGATTTTATAATTCATTAATTTGTGTAATTAATGATGATGTGGATCATGTTAAGATGTTTTGTAGGAAAATCTATGATAATGGTAAAGAAATGGTAGACAAGATGAAATGAATGTATGACTAATGATGGTAAAGATGTTAAGAAATTTTTGTTTGTGTGGTTTAATTTCCAATGATTAATATAAAAGGAAACTAACTAGGGTAGAATGTGAACAGGAAAGGGGCAGAGGGAATTGGTTAGGGTAGAGAGTGGCCAAGCTAACCTCCAAGGGCCCCATGCCCTCGGAGTGCTACCTACATAGTCTCGAAAAAAAAGGGACCTCGGCCGATGTAGTTCTCCCATAAGCTAGGGAATATTATGATGAAATAGTGGAATGGGCTGATAGGTGTGAGGCATGGGTGATGTAGGTCATAGGCATGATTGATTTTAGGTTGTAGGCATGGTTGAGTGATTTTTAAACACAGGTGTCGAGGGTCTAGTCCTATATAGGATAATCAATAAGTAATGAGGAAGGTGAATGGTAAGAGATGGTAAAAGAGCTACTTAATTGATAAGAACCCTAATGAGTCTACCATACCCCAGATGGGCTTATGAACATAAGACCCTACAGGCCTTGCATAATGGACTATTCTAAGGGTGAAGAAAAGTCACATGATCATGAAATGTCATGTTTGTGGCAAGTCCCTTGAGTAACAAGGAATTTAGGTGAAAAAGGCAAGGGGGTGAGAATGGGAGGTTTAGCGTAACTTAGTGTATGACAACGTGTATTTCGGAACAAGAAACCCAAAATCCAAAATAGGCAAGTCCATGAAAAAAATTTCATCTTTTTCCTCTTTTTTAATAGACTGATCGATGTGGGAAGTCTATATGGGATGGGTATATTATCTCCTTGAGGTATTCGTGAAGCTGATTGATGTAGGAAGCTTTTGAATAGTTATTATATTTTGTAATGACTGTATATAGCTATCCTTCAAGGGAGCATTCTATTGATAGTGGTAGAATATAAAGAAGAGATGTCCCTTTTGAGGGAGTCATCTTTTGCTGGAAGTTTGACTCAAGGAGTTGTATCCCTTTTTGTTTTTAGATGTTTAAGTCATGGAAAAGACTATAGAGGATGATCAGGTTCTTTTTTAGAAGACAAGATCATAGTACACAAAGATTAACTATGAAAGAGTTTGTTTCGAGTGATGAATGACCATGGGATTCCATCTTGAAGAAGAAAAAAGTATCCATGAGAATCATGCTATGAGTAGAACCATGGTACTCATATTGAAGACAAGGCTAAATGATGATGGGTAATCACATGATTATTGTTTAGTCATGGATCCTAAAAATGGGTAATTATGGAAGGTGAACAGTGGTAAAGGGAAGAGCAATCAATTAACAGAAAGCAATATAGGACTTGATATCAACAATAAAATGGTCGAAGATGCAAGGTATTAAGGGCTCAGGTTTAGGTTTACCTTTGAGTGAAGACAAATGATAAGCATATGATTTATAGGCATGGGTAATCATATAGGGTCCAAGCCAATTAGGAGAAAATATGCCCCATTTACTTTTCTCCTCTTTGGTTACATGTTGATTTTCCTTCAGGACAAGGTCACCAAATTGAAAAGTTCGTTCATGAACACATTTTTCATAGGCATATTTGATACATTTTTGGTATATTTTGAGATGGTCAAGAGCGTTGAGACGAGGTTCATTTAACTATTCAAGTTGCGCCAAACGATTCTAACAAAAGTCATCGTCGTTAAGAATTTCTTATAGCGAGATGTAAAGAGATGGAATCGGACTTCAAGAGGTAAGACAACCTCAATACCGTAGACAAAAGAAAAGGGTGTGGTAGTAGTCAAAGTGCCCATACTAGTGTGGTAAGCCCATAGGGTGAAAGGAATGTGTGTATACCAGTCCTTCCCACTATCGTTGACTACCTTCATAAGAATTTTGTTCAAGGTTTTATTGGTTGATTCGGCTTGACCTTTGGTTTTTGCGGGTAATAGGGTGATGAGAAAGGCGAGTTGGATGCCAAAAGCATCGCATAGTTTTCATAGGGTTTTGTTTTTGAATTGTTTTCCGTTATCCGTGATAATGCGGTGAGGGAAACTAAAGTGCTAGATGATGTGATGGTTGATGAATTCACATATTTTCTCAGCTTTTGTGGAAATGAGGGGAATGGCTTGTACCCATTTATTGTAATATTCAGTAGTGGTTATGATCCATTGGTGGCATTGTGAAGAATGGGGGTTGATCTCACCGAGAAGATCCAAACCCCATTGAGAAAAAGGCCAAAGTTCTTACACAACTTGTAAGGCATGACTAGGGGTGTGATGGAGATTATCATGTTGCTGGAATTTCATGCGTGCTGGACATAATCACAATGATCACACGCAGTTCAAGGTTTTCCAAGTAATAGCCTAGGTGAAGAATGCACTTTACGATAGCCAAAACACTAAAGTGACCTCCACAAATGCCATTATGGACTTCCTTAATGGTGTAAGGAATTTTATAACTTGTAAGGCATCGCAAGAGAATTTTGTCGAAACCACATTTGTAAAGAAGACCACCAATGACAACATAATGGGAGACACTTTTAAGAAAGGCACGTTGTCCATTACGAGTGAGATCGGTGGGTAAAATGGAAAGGGAAAGATAGTTTGTATATTGCTTATACCAAAGGTCACTTGGGTTAGGAGTAGTGGTTCTGATAGAGTAGAATTCATGAGGCAAATAAGAGGGTGATTGTAGTCTTTGTATGGTGACAAAGATTTTAGAGTTAGTGGGTGAAGCGGTATTTGAGAAGCTAATCGAGGCCATGATATCAGTAAATTTATTAGTAGAACGTAGGGTGGTTTAAAGTGTTTAATAGTCAAAGGTGGTCAAAAGTATGTCCACGTGCTGCCTATACTTTTGAAGTATCTCATTATGACAACTGGTATATACCATTGACTTGGTTTATGACCAACTAAGAATCTCTCGAAGATGTTGGTGATTTAACATCTAAGGCATAAGCAAGCCTAGAGACACAATATCGAGTGCTTCATATTCAACAATATTGTTTGTACAATAAAAATTGAGTTTTAAAGATAAAGGCATAGGTTCACCATCAAGTGAAATGAGGATAACACCGGACATACCCCCACGCTGACACTTGGAGCCATCAAAGAAGAGTGTCATTTGGTAAGCGCGTTCGTATAGGAAATGGTAGCTATAGACTCATCTAGGAAGTCGAAGTTAGAGGGTTGATTCTTGGAAATAGGTGCATCGGCCAATTAGTCGGTGATATCCTGACCCTTGATGGACTTTTGATGGATGAATTAGAGGTTAAGGTCAATTTGAAGCATAAGCCAATGTGTGCACATTGATTTTGATAAGGTTTGGCATACATATAGTGTAATGGGTCAGTATTAGTAATGACGAAGGTTTTGTGGTTGAGTAGGTAATGGTGGAGTTTGGTGGTGATGAAAACTAAGGCTAGGAAAAAAAAATCGGTGTGGGTATATCTAGTTTCATATTCAAGAAGGGTATGAATTATGTAATAAACCACTTTCTCTCGGTGTTGGTCATCACAATGAGCAAGCATGGCACCTAGAGAATGGTCAGTGAAATATATAGGTATAAGGGCTGGTCATCCTTAGGAGGAATGAGCACTAGTGGTTGAAGTAGGTATTGTTTTAAGGCATTGAAGGCTTTATGGCATTCATCATCCCATTTGAATGAAACATATTTCTTGAGAAGATGATGGAATGGTTGACAGTGGTTGGAAAGCTGCGAGATAAAATGATGAATTGATTGCAAATTTCCTTGTAGGTTTTGAAGTTCATGGAGATTAGTGGGTCATGGAATTTTAAGAGTGACCTTGACTTTAGCATGATCGAATTATATGCCACACAAAGAAATGATGAAACCTAGGATTTTTCTAGAAAGTATTGCAAAGACATACTTCTTTGGTTGAATACAAACACAATACTTGATGATGCGGATCAAAGATGACCTTAATAATGGGCAGGTGTTCAGTTTGATGCATGGATTTGCAAGTAGATCATCTACATAATCCTCTAATATGTGATGCTTGATTTCATGGAAGATGTAAGTAATGGATCAGCGATATGTAGCACCAATGTTTTTAAGGCCAAAAGGTATGACTCGATAGTAGAAATTTCCCCAAGGTGTGATGAAGGTAGTCTTGTGTTGATCCTCCGGGGCTAATAATATTTGATGTAGAGATCGAGAAACCATCCATGAGTGATAACATTTCATGGCTAGTGGTGAGATCAACTAGTTGGTCAATGCCTAGTAGTGTGAAATAATCTTTAGGGACAGTGAGGTTGAGGTCACAAAAATCTATGTAAATGTGGAGTCTCCCTATCACTTTCATGATAGCAGGGGATGATGTTAGAAATCCATGGGGATAATCAATGGGTAGAATGAAAGAAACCAAGAGAAGGTATTGAAGCTCTTCTTTAACCGTAAGAAAATGCAAGGATGCATTTTCCCAGCTTTTATTTTATGGGTTTGGCATCAGGAATGGTTTTGATATTGTGAACCATGATTTTTGGGTCAATATTGGGCATATTGACATAGGACCAGGGAAATACGTTATTCTGGTCTCAGAGGAAAGAGGTGAAGGCTTAGTGAGAGAGACTACATGGTGAGGGGTCATTTGGTAAGACTTTGATAGATTGAAGGACCTCCATGAGGGCTTGACGATGTGACTCTCAGGTCTGGACAAGGTCATATAAAGACATTTTGAGGGGGGATTTGTGTAGTTGTTTTAGCATTATGCGATGTGTGACCCCATCAGAAATTGGATATGTAGGACCTTGAATGATGACTTAAGGTGTGGCTGCAGATGGTATATTGGGTATAGGGTTGGTTGATGGGCCACTTGCTTTCTCCTTTCCCTTATCTTTCGAGCACGGTTGTGCAATGTTGATCATGTTAATCGAGGGGAGGTGGATGAAGAGGGTGTGTCATGGAAGGTATAGTGGTAAGAGGGATAAGACCCTAGTGGTGGATACGAGACTTATGAGATGAGTAGGGTGCATTGACATTTGGGTGGTGTTTTGGCCAACTCTCTTATGTGAACCATGTTAATTTTGAATCTCGAGGATGGATCAAAGATTTATGGGGGTGGATATTTTGGTCACCTTTGAGTAGGTAATGGAAGAATATCTATGGAAATTTATGAAGTTGAAATGGGGTCTTCATCTAGAAGATCATCATCGTCAAAGTTTTCTTGAGAAGGATATAATTGGACAAGGGCGAGTTTTCAAAGCCTTACAGTTCTCTACATCATGTCCACGACACACGATGGTAGGCACAAATTTTGGTTTCATCAAATCCATTTAGTTTGGGTTTGAATGGGTCATAAGGTCTAAAGGTGGTAATGTGATGATAGAATTTTCGAGGAGATTGGTTAAGATTTTGGCATAGGATCCTGCTAGTGAATCACAATGGGATGTGAATGAGGGTTTAGATACATGTATGGCTGATTTTGGAGGAAGAGGCTTTACAAGAGGGGAGTAGGTTGGTGTGTGAGTTTGGTGTGTGGTGTGGTCTTAGGTGTTGGTCATATTTTCTTGGGTAGGGGCATGGTAGATGAACTAGAAATGGAATGTTTGGTTGGTTTTACTACCTTATTGGAGGGTAGCAGATTTTTAGCTTTAGGTTGTATCTTTTTGGGTAAAGGAGATATGGGCGTATGAGATGTGGAGGGAAAATTAGATAGTGGAAGAGGGTGGGTTACCCACAAGGGTAACCAAGTGTTGTGGAGGTAGGTGGTGTGGATTGGGTAGGAGGTATGAGTGAAAGGAAAGTAGGTGTTATGGGTTGTAAAGAAGTTATTGATGGTATTGGAGGTATGGGTGGTAAGAAGGTTATGGGTGAGGGTGGAGGTTGTGCGGGTCACTTGGGTATATTAGAGGTCTATGATGGGGAAATGGGTTATTGCGTTCTTGGTTTACCGATGGATGGGGTTTTTGGCCAGGGTCGAGGGGTGAGGTCCTAGGATGGACGGAAGGGGTGAAGGTGATAAGGGCATGGTAGGCGAGGTTGGGGTATGAGATTTAGAAGATTGGATCTTAATTTTAGGGGTTGGTTTAAGTTTGGTGTTAGTTTTGGAAGTATTGGCTAAATCTAATTTTATGGGTGGGTGAGTAAGGCTAGATGTAGATATGACCCTCAAGGTAGGGATAGTTTAGGTAAGGGTGACAATATAGGCGAGGATAGGTGTTTGGGTGTAGATGTATGTTGAGTTATGGTCAGAGGTGTGATTTGGGCTAAGGTGGTGACATGGAAGGTGTTACAATAGTCATGATTGTGTTTTGTTTGGTTTCCTGAAACACTTTTGGATAGATAGTGGAGGTGTTAATATGGGACAACTACATTTGTGTTGAAACAAGAAGTAGAAGGCATGCCAAAAGTAAGTCTCTATCAACATATTCCAGGTGATTATCTAAGCGTGAGAATGGTACTGATGTAGGTGGGGTTGATGTGGATCAAGTGGCAATCCCCGGTAAAAGTTTTTAAGATACGGGAAATGGTTAGCCTCGGACTCTGTGGGTAAGAGAGCTGAAAGCAGATCAACAAGATCTTGAAGGTCGATGGTGAAGGGTCACCAAAAGACATGGGTACTTTAATAGAATCCTCCATGGGTAGAGGAGAGGATGGGCTAAATGAATTAGACTCTCCTTGTGTTGGTGTAGGTTGTGGACTGCATCATCTATGCGTAAGAGAGGTGCCGCTAGAAATTGCTCAAAAATTTGAGGGGTCAAAGGCGGCATGCTAATAATAGGATCTTCCATGGGTGGAGAAGAAAATGAAGGGGTTTTATTTATGGGTGGGGAGTAGATGAAATCCGTTCTTTTGCATGTAGTGGAACTTGGGCTAAGATTGCATCTATGGAAGGAACATGAGGCAATTGGGAAGTAAGCGGCATGTCATCGAAAATAGTATAGACCTCATGAACATTAATATAACTATTTGACATATCACCAGCTTGGTTGGAAGATGGGGCATGATTAGGGAATGGATTCCTGGAGATGTGTAGGTTTTTGGTTAGCTGGTGCATTTGGTCTATCCAAGACTAGATCTCCATTGTCTAACATTTCTTGGACAATATTCTTGAAGGTGATGTAATTATTGTCACTATGACCTTTGACATGATGATAGTTACAAAAGTCATGTTCCTTATACCATGAGGGCATGGGTCATTTAGGGTCAAAACCAGTATGTGGATTTATAGGTGGGAGGGTAATGGCACTAGCCTTAACAATATTTTCCAACATAGAAGAATAAGATTCTTCTATGCAAGTGTTCTTTTTTGTTCCCATCCGAACTAGAAAGCTTGGACAAGGAGAGAGATTAGAAGGGGGTTTGGCTAGGTTTGATTGATAAGGGGGACATCCTTGAGAACTATGGAATTGGTAGACCCTTTTGGTTTTGAATAGTTGTTTTGGGGTTTGAAGACAAAGAAACATCATTTGATTTGAGCGTGATGTTCTTGTTACGAAGTTTAATCTTATTTTCTTCGATAACATGAATTTCCAATTGTCATGCCATGGTGAATTCCTCATCAAAATTATGGAATATCTACACATACAGGGTTAGAGAGATGTTTCTAGCACAAGCTCGAGTAAATAGTTCTATAAGCTCAATTTAAGGCGGTTGAAATGTGAGTTGATTGATTAAGTTGCACCAACAAGTGACAAAGTCAGCGATAGACTCATCATCGTATTACGAGTGGAATAAAGATAAGTAATTATAACTTTCTTAACAATGTTGATAGTGAATTCATCTAGGAAGGCTTGGGCTACTTGATTAAATGAGTAAATGGAGTGTCTTGGTAGCCCACCGTACTAGTCAATTCATGTCTGTCATAGACATTGGGAAAGTCCTCAAAAGTAAAGTGTCATCATGGGAAATCAGTAACACCCATGTTTAAAGGACCACAAATGTTGTTGTGGATCCTCTTTGCTATTGAAGTGGTTGAAATTTGGCATTTCCCAATGTATGGGGTATGGTCAAATAGGAATGGATGGGTGAATAGACTCATTACAAATTTCATCATAGGTGAGGGAATTACACGAGCTAGAAACCGATGCTTCTAGTGTCTGTATCTTTTCCATCATCAACTTGATGAGGTCATTGATAGGTTATGATGGAGGGACACCTCTTGTGGCATAAGGGGGCAGATATTGAACCTGATAGGGAGGTTGAGAATAAGGAACCAACATAGAAGGCACATATCCAGAATGGGTGATAGACAAGATAGGGGGTTGTTGATAGTAGGTGTATGTAGGTGGGATGGTTGTCATGACTCTAGTATTGATTGGGGGCACTATTTGTGGGATGGAGAGGATGAGATTCTAGAATGGAGTAGGGTTCACCGACACCACAAGTGGTTGTGTTGCAATGGGTATTTATGAGACAATGGGTGCGGACTATGCTATGGTCTAAGTGGTCGATGAGGGACAATGAGACACGCACTGACGCAAGTGCAAGTGAAAATGAAGATGCAACAGTCATGGTGGGTATGGGGCCTAGGTTTGAAACTAATAGGGGTGAAGCAAGTGAGGGAAACGTCGCATTATTAGGGGATGATGCAGTAGTAGGAATAAGGGTAGGAGAGATGGATACAGGCATGTTGTATATCAACTGACCTGAGGAGTCTCGGGTGGAAGAGTGGGAAAGGTAGAACTGTAAGGCTATGGGATTCTAATCAAGGAGTTGTGCAAACTCTTCATCACCTACAACAATGGTGGTAGGTAAGGTTGGATCCATGGGTGACAGGACTGGAAGGTGGTGAGGGACTAGGTGGGAGTGGTTGACGACTAGTGTGGAATATGAGGGCATTAGTTTGGTTGTGAGTCAGCACCATGTGAACAAGTGTTGACCTAGTAAAATTGTATTATGTAGATGACACAAAAATAGTAGAAACAGAGAATAGTGGATTCCATGAGGTGAATCTAGTCAATGTCTATATTTTGAAAATCAAACAGAAACTAATGATGGTCAGGTTGACCGGTGATGGTTAAGGGAAAACCAATGACGATTAGGCTAACGGTGTGATTGAGGAACACCGATGACAGTTTCTGAAACTAATACCAGTCATTGTGGAAGAAACTAGTCTCAAAAAATGAAACAAGAATGTTGGATGTGTACTTGTGAGGATTGTGTATGACAGTAGGTATCACAGGGAGAAATATGATGATTCCACGAGGGCCGAGAAATAGAATAGAAACAATGATGAAGGCTATTCTAGGTAAAGTAACTAGAAATCTAGAAAGTTTGACACCGGTTTAGGTTTTAGCGACAACGGTTCTTTGGACCGACGTCGATGAATGTGAAATTAGAAAGAAATGAAGAAAATTAGTTTTGTGAATTAAATTAAGTGAAGAATCAAACTCAGAAACCTAAGAATGAGGAGATGGGGCCCTAGCACACTTAGACAAAATCAAAATACTCCAACTATGATGGTGGAGTGCACAAGGAAGAAGAAAAATGGAGAGTCGTAGTCTCACACCTCAAAACAATCAAGAAAATTCTAAGAAAAATCACGATCCTAATAGTCATTTTCTTATGTTTTCTTAGCTTATGCTATTTAGGACTGATTGTGTGTATTTAGGATAGAATTTTTGTTAGGAAGGAGTCCTATGAAGAAGGATATCTAAAAGGAAAGGTTTTAGGTATGTTATGGTGGGGGCGGGCCGTCCTTTGAGATGATGACTCGACAGAGGCAACGAGCTAGGGAGTACCTACCAACCGGATCATGTGACCACTGATAGATGTTCCTAGGTAAGATTTTGTTTAAGAAAGATGTGTATATTTTGATTTTGTGCAAAATTGGTAAGACACAAAGAGAGAGAAAATGTTCTTTCTACAATTCTTTGTGTCAACCATAAAAGCCCCAGGCATGACTTCCAACATATAGGTTTCCCTCAGTTTTAATGTGAGCTAATAATGCAACAAATCAAAATGTAATTCAATTGTTTTAAACCCAAATCGAAGTGTTATATTCGATGTAGCAAGTGATGAAAATGAAGAGGGATTCTCTTTCACTAATGTAATGCAAAAGAAAGGAAGATGTGTTCTTTTTAAAGGACCAAAAATATGATTGTTTTTAGACAATAAAAAGAAGGAGAATGATTCCAAAGAAGAAAATTAATGTGGAATATTTTCAAAGGGAAATAAACACACAACTTTCACCTAGGAATGAATAAATGCAAAATAACCCTTGATGGGTCCCACCGGCGTGCCAAAATGTTTCACCATTTTCTTTATGTTTTCAAAGTGACAAAATAGATAAGGGTAAGGGCCAAGGAGGAATACTTGTTAAATGTTGGTCGGTTGATGGTTGTTGCATGCATTCTGACTTCTTGATCCAATGTCGATTATGAGAGCTTCCTTTTGGCTAGGAGGAACTACCTATAATAGAAAAAAAAGACCACAAAAAGATAGTTAAATGATATATGACGGTGGACTTCTAGCGTATGCTAGTTATAAGAAGTGTGATACTTCCTAGATGGTTGTCAATCCATTGTTTAAAACAAGTTAATGCGAGAAATAAACAAATTCCTACTATAGTTGATATGATTTAGGTATCTCATTCAAGTACAATAAGAAAATCTTAACATAACAGGCTAGGCTATGGTCATATCAGAAAGGTAGGTAGTTGTTAAGGTGTTGGAACTGGTCAGGGTCAGATTCTAGGTTGTTTAGGTCAATTGGTGAGATGATTGTTGGGTCTTTTCTTGGTCAAGGTGTAAAACACAGAGACCAATGTCGGTTGGGTATGAATGATTCCAGTTTAGGTAGAACCAACGATGGTTGTGGATAACCGACATTAGTATGGTTGAGGTGAAAGAAACTCAAATAGATCAACTAGAAGGGGCTGATCTAAGGTCAAATGAGGTTGGGAGGGTGGATAAGCAGGTCTATGGAGATCTCAAGTACACACAAAAATAGATATTAGGTCAGAATGATGATTTGATGGTGTGGGTAAAGTAAATGGTGGGATTTCAAGCTATTGAGCAATGGAGGAATGAACATGCAAAGTATAAACTAATGATAGGGATGACAAAGGTTAACTATGCTGAAATAGATAATGTTGGTAGAGATGTACTTACTATGATGTAGATTTAGATGGCTAAATGGAGGTGGCTTTTGATTAGAAGAATGGTGCTGGATATCATAGCAGTTGCTCCTAGAATGATTCTGTGAGTGTAATGCTTCCAAAAGTTGTCCTCGTGATGGCTCTGGAAGTATGGATACGTGAAAGGATGTTGGTTTCACTTGCATGCAGCTCTGATATCCTTTCCTTGGTCTCAAAATGTGCCAACCCAAAAACAAGGTTATTTGGGTGAATAAATGGTAACCAATGACAGTTCGAGGTTGACCACATCGGTTTAAAAGGACCAACGTTGGTTAAGGTGGGATTCCCTAGGTTTACTAAAATGGGAAGATCTTTCTAATTTTTTTGGCCCAGTTAGTTTATTCTCACAGATTAGAACAGAAAATTCCCTTCTAATGAGTAGGAATGTGGTTAAAGAGATTTTAGGGATTGATTTTAGGGTTAGAATAAATCTTAGGTCATTAAGGTAAGTAAGACTTAGTTATTGTTGGTTATGGAAACATGCCAAGAATAGGTCTAGGGTGAGGTGGATGGATGAGGTGTCTAGGTGAGGTGGTGGGGTAGAAATTAAGGTAATTAGATATTAAATATTGTGAGGATATATATTAATTAAATTAATTAAATTAAATTAAAGGTGATGTGGGGTGGAAGGGGCCATGGTTAGGTGAGTATGATTTATCCGATTATTTGACAAAGGACCAAGGGGAGTGTGACCCAATTTTGGTGTCTACACTATCAATAGAGTAATCAAGTGCATCTAGATGTTGTATAACACCATTAAATATAGGAGGAGTAAATACTAGTTGTAAGAAATTAATGGAGGATGATGGAAGGATTGAGGTGCTAGGAATTTTAGAATGTTCCTAAGAGGATGGAATGGAATTGGAGTAATGAATGGTTTCACCAACAATATAAATATCAAGACTATCTACAAGGATGGGTTGTAATGGAGGAGTAATAGAAGGAATTTTGGATGGGACATGTCAAGTGACAATAGTGAAATGGATCAAGATCGGCAGCTACGGTATTATTAACACACAAAATTTACACCCTTAAAATGATCATTAAAGATAATCATCGGCTTTGGTGATCATTGGAATTTATTTAAGTGTGGGACCTTGTTGATTGAGACAAACCTTCGAGAGAAGGTTAGTTCATTCTATTTTATCCTACTACAAACTAACCTACAACTTCAAAATGTAACTAAACTAAGTTTAAAATAAAAATCCATAGGGACCATGGATAAAATGGGGGATGTTGAAAAATGAAAGAAGGTGATGCACCAAAGCTAAAACAGGGTTAGAGTCGACAAAAAGATATAAAACAATTACACATGTAAATATCTAATGGAAACACATGATCGGAAGACATGGATGAATATAACTTAATGAAAATAATAGGTTAAACATACATGAAAAATAGAAAGAATTTAGAGGGAAAAAACCACAAATGTATTACATTCAGAAGGTATTCATCATACTTACAAAGTAGAGGATAATAATCTCTTACAAAATGTAGAGTTGTGGTTGTCTAAAGGTAATAAAATCTGTCATTCTAAGGCATTGTGTGCATATTTAGTATAAAATAACATTTTAAAATTTCCTAAGCACTTACATTTATAAAATCTTAGAATGGGGTAGAGAGATATGGAGGGAAACTCAAATTTGGACTTGCCATGAATGGAGACAACTTGTTGTCTACGGATCCTATCGCCATTAATCTCATCGATATACCTCTTTTTCTTTTGTAACATTCCATTGTGTTTCTCAAGCAAGGGTATGGGCGTTGTTTGATATTTTAATCCAATTAGATGATGTGGTTGGAATTTGAAATGAGAAACTACATGTTTTCTTTGTTCCTCTCAAGCTCTCGTGACTTGTCTCAAAACCTCCTTTGATCCTATAACTCCATATTTAACAATGAAGGATCTGAAGAGATGAAGAAAATGAAATAAATCCCATGAAATTTATAGCAACACATCTGAATATATGATCAAAAACATATCTTCCTCACCCCATGGATTCTTAGATATGAGTTGTTTTTACACAAGAAAAATTCTTTAAAACGTGACCCTTGGAATGTTTCATGGTCACTATAACATCCAATGAGTTCTTGGATTTGAATATATCCAAAGATTTATAAATCCACAAGACACTAATTTCTAACCATTCAGAGAACTATTTCTCATGAACCACCACAAATTTCTAATTTTCTCGCAATTCAACTTTGCGTTGATGCTTCAATCCACAAAGGCTTTCCTTTAAATTTCTTCCTCTATCTCTGTACTTAAAAATATATGGAATAATAAATTTGGAAAAATACATGGAACATTGGGAAGTGTTTGTGACTTTCTAGACTTAGCTAATTTAAAATCCTTCATTTCTTTATTGCACAACACTTCACAAAATTTACTCCATATATCATGGATTTCACTTAACGTACTTCATCCCTTATTACAAGGCATTATGAACAATTCCGTGGAACACAAAATTTCTCCAATCCTCACTAGCACTATTTTTCCATGTTGTGAAGACTCATACTCCATCAGAATCCACCTAAATATTGAGCTCAAACTTCTTCATTTTGTGGGTTAGAAGAACCCATGAAACACTAAGTTATTTCAGCATATGGAATAATAAATTCTAGTATTTTGTGGCCTTTCAAAAAAAATTCCTAAGTCCAAAATGAATTTTTGAGTTGTCCAAATAGCTTAGGGGTTATTTTGGACAATAGCTTGGAAAATCATGGGGATATATGCATGAAAAATAGAATATAAGTGGCCTTAAAGTAATTCATTCGGCATGAAGTCAAGTATGAAACTTGGAAACCGATCTAAAAACTTAAAATTCTCCCATAAACTTGATATGGCTCAATAATGATGTATTCATGGAACGGAAAAACCTCTTCAAAAGACACCTGAATGTAAAATCCATCTAAAAGTACCAAGATCTATGTAAGGAACTTAGGGAATAAGACTACACTACAAGTAAATATCAATGTGTTGAAAAGCAGTTGGAGGAGCGAAGATAAACTAATATATACAAAGTGGAACCTTCACTTCAAAAGTAATTCTTTAGGTAGATCTCATTCACTAGAATCATAAGCTTTTATCCATCTAATTTTTACAATTCAAAAGTGTTGTGTGGCTTATAATTTGAGATAATATAGTGTCTACTCCATATTGCATCAAACTTTTAGTGCCTTCCTAGTTTGGTTCTTTTTGGTTCCATTTAAGGATGAGGTGTCCTTCATGAAATCTCCTATCCAATACCTTCCTATAAAAAAACTTCTTTACTTGATCTTGATTCAACTCCATTGCTTGCATAGCTTGACTCCTCAATTCTTATAACCCCATGAGCTTTGTATATCTAATTTCTATGGCCTTTGAATCAAAAATTTCAAGTTGGTTAATGAGCTCTAAGGCCTGTACCTCAAGGGATATTGGAAACTTTTCTTCCTTATCATAAACTAGCTTGTAGGATAAGCTTCCACTTTATCTCTTAGGAGTGATCCTACTAGCCCATAAGGGTGATTTCAATTTTATATGTCATGTTCTCTGATTTTCCTCCAAAGTCCTTCTTATTACCCTTAAAAGGTTCTTATTTGTTGACTCATCATATCCATTACATTGGGGATAGTAATTTGAACATATGCTCAAATATATTCCATTCTTGACATCTTAATCATTTATTTTGGTGCTAAAGCATTGTCGTATATGATTGTGAAAGGAACACCAAATTTGGTCACAATAACTTCATAAATACCCAAGATGCTAGCTTCAATTTCTTCCTTCAAAGCAACTACCTCTGTCCATTTTGTGAAGTAAATTATGGCTATTAGGATCTACTTATGACCCAAGATTGAATTTGGATTGATTACCCTGATAAAATCCAACCCTTATTACATGAATGGTTGATCTACAAATATGGGGTAGAGTGGAAGAGTTTTTAGTCTCCCTTACCTATAAAAGGGATTTTTTTGCATTTTTTCACCCATTCATAATGGTCCTTGAAAATACTCAGCCAATAATAGATTCCCTACATTTTTTTAAGTTTTTTCGGTCTTAAATCAAAGTGTCATCTAGCAAGCAACATCGTGGAACTCATATAAGACCTTCACAATCTAATCTGCATTGATGCACCTCAAAAGTACTCCATTAATGTCTTTTATTAATAGGATGCCACCGGTGAGAACAAAGGGGGTAGACTGAAATCTAAAATGTCATCTCTTGGCCTTATTCAAGTTTTGTAGGTACTTGGCATATCTAGAGAAAATTAACTATGTCGGTGGTCGACAATGGATATATAGAGCATCTATGGGTTCTTATCGATCATGTTTGAGGACTAAATCATCCTCATCTTCATTTCATGGTTACGAAACCATCTTCTCACACAAATATTTTCCTCTCGAATAGATTATTAATTTTTATATCAACATCATATTCCATCACTTTGGTTATCCAACCAGCTCTTTTCTTGTTAAGATCTTTATTTAGAAGAAAGTGTTTCACACCAACATGTGAAACCATAAGATGGATCTTATTTTTGGACACTAAATATATGAATTTCTTCAATAATCTTATGACATATAAGGCATTATTATCTAAAAATGAATACCTTACCTCATAATCTTTAAGATTATTTCTTAATAATGTAATTGGTTTCTCTTTACCTTCTTTGTTCATTTGCAAAAACATATGAGATATTGTGTTTGTACCTCCAAACTTATACAATTTGAAATCCTTTGTAAAATTAAGATTGATTAGAGTTGGGGGTTGTGAAATTTTCTATTTGATGGCCTAATTACTTCCTTCCCTTTAGTGGTACACTTGAAGAGATTATTTTTCCTCAACATTGATGTCAATAGATTGAAAATATTGGAAATATTTGGAACAAAATTCTGACAAAGTTGATTCTTACCAAGATAATTTGTAATTATTTCTTATGTCAGGTAATGGCAAAGCAAGGATGACACTTACTCTTTCTAGATAAATTGTAATGCCTTCTTTTGAGAAAATGTGGCTAATGAGTTTACCTTCATGTGCTAGGAAGATACATTTTTGTGGGATTGAGAGTGTTATCCGTAAATTGACAAGGGCAATTTCCGATAACCATACCAAAAATTTTGTTTTGATCCCTCACTAGGGATCCCTTGTGTTTGGAACATTGCTGAAATCCCTTCCGGGAAAATCTGGTTTCGAACTTAGTCTTTTTGGTAGGCGCATGGAATTACTATGTATCACCATGTTTTGGTGTGCCCCCTTTAAAGCCTTTGGCACATATTTTCGATGTCAACACGCCTTTTGGTGCGCCTTGTATGTTGAGTCTTCCCTGTGTGCGCCAAGGCGCATGCGCCTTCATATTAACACAACTTTTGTTGCGCCATGTTTTGGTGCGCCAAAGGGTGCACATAATCTCATGTCGACATCCCTTTTGGTGTGCCAAAGGCGCACTTAATTTCATGCTGGCAAATGCTTTCGTGCGCCAAAGGGTGCATGCTTTTCCATGTCGACAGCAACTTTCATGCACCTTTACAAAGTGGGTGGCGCATTTATGACTAGCTCACCTATATATATAAAATTTGCGCACCCAAATGTCATTATCATCAGACGCATATCACGTGATTTTTATTCTCTCGAGCACTGCGGCCTACGCCTCGTCGTTTTCAACGCCTTGTGGACCCGTTGCGGGTTTTTGCTATTTATCCGAGTAAGAGGTTCTTCTCCCTCTCGTGCGTTTTACGTTTTTGGTTCTTGGTGTGTTTGTGGTCTGGTTTTAGTTTGCGTTTGGAGTATTGAAATATCTAATGTTGATCTAAGCCTCCTCCTTTTGCTATTATCCCTCCCCCTCTGTCTAGATCTCTTTGGTAGGGGACTTATGCAAAAGCATAGTTTTGTTTCCCTCATCTTTGAGCTGTTTCACTGCCCAAATACCCTGCTAAACTTACAGAAGAGAGATGGAGAAAAGGATTTTTTTTTCCTATGGCGCACCGGCGCGTCTTGCAACATCAGAAACAGTTGCGCCCCTTAGGCGCATCTGTCACCCCTGTAACATGATAAAAACCCACGCCAATGGCGCACCCATCTTGCCTGCTGCATCGTAAACTTCTGCGCCCCCAAGGCGCGCCTCTTTCATATGCTACAAGCGCTAACCTTGCGCCCTCTTTGGCGCACCAACCTTCCTTTCTGCATCATGTTTCTATGCGTCAATGGCACACCCGGCACCCAAAGCGGGCAGCATAGGCTTTATCCGTGCTAAGTACAAGGCTTTGAAGGCGCAGGTGCATCCCTCCTTACAGCAACATCATGTTGTGTTAACCCTTCGTGCACTGCGCCATGGTGCACGAAATGTTCCTGTTACACAAACCTTACATGAGCCAAAGGGTGCACCAAATCCTAGTGCAACATGAAAAGTCTATGTGCCAAAGGGTGCATCCTGTCTCTATGTAACATAATGTTTTCATGCGCCTTTTATAAAATGCACTCTGCAGTATCTATGTGCCATGCGCCTTTGGCGCCAGTTTAACCTTTGCAACACCCCTTTCCTGTGTGCCTTACCTATTTAGCCCTGTAAGCTGCAATTTTCATGCGCCCTGAGCCTAATAATAACTAACTCCTTCTTGTTGGCACTTCAATGGGAAATCAAATGACTGATACAACCTTTCTACGTTGGGTTTCACTTCTTCATGCGAGATCAAGAAAGCGAGTTCGAACCCGGTGGCCCCAAATCATCCACCGCAATGACTTCTCGGAAGAGCTCGGTGACACCATTACATTCTGAGCAAGGTCTTCGAGCTTTTCGATGCCCATTATTTCCATAAATGGATCTTTGCGGTACTTAGAGACCATGAACAAGAATATGCACGATCGGTGCTTTTCTTTGGGAGAAATTATAAGCAAGCACAATCTTGAAGCAGCTACAACAATTTAGTACAACGGGGACATTTCATATGAACTCCTACGTGGTCTACGCCTGTAGCATCAGAGAGGGACTATCCAGGGCACCGACGCGGAGTGTAGTTTGTCGTCGAGTCAAAATATACGAGTATTATCGAGAATTGATCTTTGGAGAATAGCATCTCCCAATTCACCAAAATCAACGATGCATTCTTCTACCACATCATCACTGTGAGGCGAATATGACTTATGGTTACACGACCAAAAGCATAGTGGCAACCACGGAGAAATGGGAGCCTTGTTCACCCAGTTTCCTACATTCACCTATCTAAGGGCTGCCAACTTTTTGGGAGAGCCAACCAGGCTACCAAGGTATGCTGGACCTAAGCGATTCTCTTTGGGCTCATCAAGGAAGCTAATCACATATCACGAAATGCCTTAAAAGAAAGAAGGGTGGAACTCCTTTCCCCCTCACAGTAGGCCGATACACATGCTCTACCCACCACAAGGCGAAGGAGATGTTCGCAGAGCTGGAGTTACTCAATTTGAAACATGACTTCCCAGCCAGGCCTACCTTCGACCCAAGGAGCTGTCTACCAAGGGTGAAACTTGATCCAATCCATGTTCCTCAGATCGAGGATATTTATATTGACGTCCTCCATGAGGTGGAGCTCAGAAGGAAGGATCATTCTCACCTAGCATTGGCAGAAATCATCCAATATGGGGTAGCCATTGTCCCCAAAGGCTTCCAAACTACGGAAGATGAAGTAGACAAGGTATATACTGACACAGATGGGGACGATTGGCCCTTTCCGTCCATCGATAGAACTAAGGCTCCTCAGAAAATTGAGGAGAGGGTCAAGGAGACTTTGCGTAGGACAGAACATTGGTGCCGGATGAACGGCCTGATCTACCTCGGGGTTGATTTCACAACATCCCCATTGGGCAATGCACCTCCACGATCCAAAAAGTAGCCTAAAGGTAAAGGCAAAGGCGTAGAAGGTGAATCCAGCACCATTCAGGAAGAAGCCCCTGAGAGTCCTCCTTCCGGCACCCAAGCAGGTAATATCTCTAGTCATGCCAGAGAAAGAAGCAGAAGAAGAAGTTCCAATAGGCCCATCCACTCAAGATGTCGGCATTGTTACAACAACTGAGGTCCCTTCCGTCCCTTCTTCTTTTCCTTCCCCTCCTCGGGCGACTCAAGCGACCATCCCTTTGGTCGTGTCCACTTCCCCTTCTTCTAGTGTTTCCCCCACCTCTTCATCTATCTTTTCTTCCCTCGTTGATCTGTCCTCTTCCATTTCTTCCCTCATCTCCGAGCTCCCTTCCCTTCCTATGTCTTCCGTAGCTGCAGTTTCCCTTCCTTCCGTGGGCACTTCTTTGGCTATTCTCTCAATGCCGCCACCACGTGTCTCCACGTTTTTCCCCTCTTCTCTGCAGCTACCCCCTCCTCTGTTTCTCGGTCCTTCTACCATAGGTCCACTTGGATCTCTCAAAGGCTAAGTCAAGAAAAGAGGAAAGTTCCCATCGCTCCGATGGAATTTTCCGTAATCCCATCTAAGGGGATGAAAAGCGAGAAGCCTGTCAAGCACTTCTCTCAAAGTGCTGTAGGAGAGAGAGTTATGGAAATCGCATACCCCAATCCCCTCAAAGAGAAAAAGGATCTATCTCCGATAGATTTTACTATGACCCAAGTCACAATGGGGACATCTTTTGAAAGTCTTCAGGGGGAGGCTCTTTCTGCAGATTGACGCCCTCTCGCAAAAAGCTTCAGAAATCAAGGAAGAGAAAAGGCAGGCGAAGGAGCAAAACAAATATCTGCTCCAAGTCTTACAGAAGATGGGTAATGCGCCTCTTACAACTCTCTGCAGAAACTTCTGAGCTTCTCAGCTAGGAGAAAATTAATGAGTATGCCAAGATCGGTGAGCAGGGTATGGCGTTTCGCTTGGAGGAGCCAAATCCTCAAAGAGAGTGAAAAAGTGATCGCGAGTTCTCGACTTGTACACGAACATCGTAAGGTGAATAAAGAACTCCAAGCGTTAGCGGAGGCCCATATCAGAAGAGTTGGAACATGCCAGACTACAACACGAGACCTTCCAACAAATGTTCGATTTGTTGATTGAAGATCTGGTCAAGTTCGGCATCTTGACCATCCAAGGGCCCTCAACAAAATCATGTCCACTCACGGACTCTTTGGGTGGATCAGCTAGAATTTATTCTAGAAAAGATTGACAAAGTCAAGGAAGAAGCCTGGATGCGATGCACCAAATGGAACGAATTGTTCTTAATATGTTGCCAGGTTACTTACTCCTTCACTTTAAGGAAAGCTGATGAAACCACCCGGATCTTCAAGGAGATCGCTTCTCAAGGAACGGGGCCAGAGGTCACATTTGACACAGAATCTATCAACAACCTGCTGGCCTGTAGGGACTTCATCGGGTTCCTCATTGAGGCGGAAAAGGACTATTCCAAACTCCCAGAGAAGCTCATAGATGAGCGGGAGACTTGTGAGGTGATAAGTGATAGGCACAAGGATCCTTCCCAGGATCAACTAGGGCCAATAATCAACAAGTTCATGGAATACCGCTCTCAGTTCCATATCTCGTCACCTGAGGAGCAACAAAAGCAGTCCACCCCCTTTCGGCCGCAGGATGATGATGACGAATAGCTCTTTGCTTCTTCTTCTTCTTCTTCTTCTTCTCCTTCTTCTCTTTCTCTTCTTCATCTTTCTTTTGGAAATATCTGGAGTATGTTGATACAAATGATGACGTCATCCATGTTGCATCATGGGATGATGTCATCCATCAAGTTGTAAAAAAGTCAACATGACTTTTAGATATTTTGTAAATATCTTTGTAAATAGTTGTTGGCTCCTTTTTTCCTTCTTTTTTCTTCTTCTTCTATATATACTCCAATACTTGTAGTATTGTGGGATGGATGAATATCTTTTAGATGAAAAATAGAAGTGAAGAAAAAGACTTTGAGATTTCTTGTATGTAGTAAAAAGTAATACAAATATTGAGACTTTTTTTGAATATTTGTGTTATGCATCGAGACCTTTCTTATGTTAGATCTGTATGTGTTTATTACGTTAGATTCATATCTACTTTTTTTTCATTTATTCATCATCAGTATTGCTTTGTTCATTTATGTAAGTAGGTTTGGCTCTATTTACTACCAATCCCAAAACATAAATCTTCTGACCTTTCTGCTTTGGAATTCATTTCTTTTCTTCCTTCAGACCCGCTCTTTCTTCATCCCCTCTTCCTTTCCTTTCTTTTCGAGTCGGAAACACCCCTACTGGGATGAGATCCCAAACCCCCGAAGGCAGAATCTATGAGACTTGCATAGATTCCTGCTAGTAGAATAGCAATAAACTAGTTTCGCTTTGTTGACTCAAAGAGGGGCTATGCCCTGCACACTGTTGGCTCATCTATCCATAGATCTATCCAGGTGACAGATTTTCGGACCAACAGTTTTTGGTGACTCCACTGGGGAACGAACAGATCTATCAGATCTTTGATAGTGATAGAATAGAAAATCAGAAAAATCAGAAGAATCACTATCTGTTTGTAAATCTGAACTTTTTGTTAAAAATCCAAAAAAATTGCAAAAGTGCTCCGAATTGAAAATTTTCTTCTAAGATCCATAGATCTGGCCTAGTTGGAGACCTTTAGTTCAGCTGAGTTTTTATAAAAATCAGTATTTTGCCGTAGATCTGAGTTTTTGATTGTTTGCTAAAAATTTGAAACCCTTTGAAAAAAGTCAAAATTAGATCCGAAAATCAGCTTACTAATCTTCTCTGCCATCTTATCCTCATTGTTATTTGTCATTAACCGCAATCGGTTTTCTGAAGAGGATAGTTTTTAAATATTTAGAAAAGTGCATGCTGCTGGTTTTTATCAGAAAAACCAGAAAATCAGCAAGTACAGCCAAAAAGAAAGTTTGAATCTGCGCCATAACGTTGCAGATCTGGAAGGTACTGCTGGTGGGTGAACCTTTACGCGCGAAGAGAGCCCGTGGAGACACCGATCCTACTTTCGATCTGCTTCAAAGGCATAATTTCAGCATAACACCGGCACGCTTTTCAATGCTAAGCTCGGCTGACCGGTCATCCAGGAGTGTCTCGCCTTCACGAAGGAAGAATCTTTCGCAAGGGGCATCCACATCCCTTTGTAGTGCCTTGTTACTCAGTGGAACCGTGCTTCCAGCCCGTGTTCTTTTTCCAGCCTTTCAAATGGCGGTACCATGGGGAAACGCGATGGGTCCTTTGGCTTTACCACATCCAGTTCATGCACTCCCTCACGGAAACCGAAAGAATTTTCCCAAATTCGACGGGAGTAGAAATCAGAGCACGGATTCCCACATATCTGCATTCATCATGTCATGCAGTATCTTGGATGTAACTCACGAGGATGTGTCGGTTCACCTTTTTCTGGAAACCCTACAAGGACTGCAATTTGAATGGTTTCAGCATTTGCGGCGGGTCTATTACAGTTGGGCCACCTTGCGGGATGCTTTCAAAGACAGATACAAGCCTTGAGAAGATGCATTTGCATTATCATCACGGATCACTCACGAAGAAGGAGGCAAATGAGACCATACACGATTTTATCACCGGTTCAATGCACTCGATCAACCATGTCCCCTGTTGCCATGCTTCCAACTTGAAGAATCAAAAGTGTTTCTTCGTAAACGCTATGAGTTCGAAAGTTAGTTTCTTGCTCCTCCAGGAACGAGTTGCCACCTTGATTCTCGCCCAAGCCACTGCCATTCGCATAGAAGATAATTTGATAATATCTGGCAAACTAAAAAAGGAATCAGCCAAGCCTAAATCTTTGGGCCCTTCACCCACTACTTCGTCTGATCCAGCCTTTCAAAAGATGGCAAATGACTTGCTTGCATTAAAGAAGCAGTTGGCCCAGGCCTCTCCCAGTTCCTCATACCGGGATATTCCGCGGAGGAATTTCGTTCCTAACAATGTTTCGCAAAGGCCGCGCTTACCCGCAACCGCTCCGCGGTTGGCACTTGAGGCTCCTCCGGTCAACGCTCTGGCCGAAATCGAAGAAGAAGAGTAGTATTATGAAGAACCTTCATCTCAAGGCAAAGATGATCAAGATGTCGGTGAACCGACTGGCGACTCTACTATCGGGTATATGGAATTTGATGAGGAAGAATCTGATGAAGAAGAGGGTACCCAGGGATATGCAAGCGGATAGTCATATACATTGTTTTAACTTGCTCATGCAAGGAAAAGAAGCGGAAGTTGCTGCCCATGTCCAGCGGGGAGAAGGTCGTGTCAAATGCGCCTCCGATCATTGCTAAAAGAGGTAATCCTCTTCCTACTCAACTCCCTGGAAAATCTTTTACAAGGAAACCTTTTTCCCCTATCTCTCCTCCAAATCAATCCTCTCACGTTCCTACCAAGGCTAGTAATCCTATTCCATCATCGCGAGGTGAGGGACTCATTCCTTCACCAACGCAACCCTTGGCCACATTTGATATCATAGATCATGCAAAAAAGACCAAGATCCAAATGTTGAAAGTGAGTATCTTGATCAAATCCCTGACAACTTGTAAGATTGACCAAGTATATTCAAAGTCAAGTTGTTGTATCTAATCGAGTTTCCCCAAAGGAATCCTTTCCACTCCCCCTAAATCCCACATAAATGTTGCTTCAACATCACCATCAAGTAAGATAGAGCCTTTCTATCTCTCCCTCCTAATCAATGGACACAAGCTGAGTAAGCGCATAATTGATTAGGGCTTACGATAATGTCATGCCGAAAAAGTCACCCATGCTTTGGGCCTAACCCTTACCAAGCCTTTCGGCAGATGTTATTCCTTGAAACCAAGCGAGGTTCCATTGGTTGGCCAAATCAAAGACGCACAATTTGCATTTGCGGCATTCCCAGATAAAAGAGTAAAGATGAGAGTCCTCGTTGCTGACATTCCGGCAGCCTATGGAATTTTGCTGGGAAGAAGTTTTTGCAGTGAAGTTGGTGGGGAAATTCATATGGACTGGTCTAAAGCTAGAATTCTAGTCAAAGGTGTAATGCAAACTTTAGAGCCGAGAAAAAAAAAAAAAGTACTTGGTTACTAGCTCTGAAGACCCCAAAGCTCAAATCCTTTTTGAATCATCAAGGATGGGGAACTATTTCTTGTCTACCGAGACGGACAAAATGGGTGTCCTCGTTCAGGAAAAAGATCTTAATGAGATCTAGACCTTGCGATTCGATGGCAGTGTGCATAACCAGCGGATGCGGATGTGGGGCCGTCTTTGATATCTCCCGAAGAGGAAGTCATTCCTCTCTCTTTCAAGTTGTAATTTTTAACACAAATAATCTTTGAGTATGAATCTCTGTTACTTGGTATGCAAGCCACAAAAGAAAGAGGAATTAAAAATCTAAAAGTGCAAGGTGATGCGAGTTGGTCAGTAAACCAAGTCAAGAGGATATATCAAGTAAAAATGAGAGGCTCAGGCACTACCGTAATGCGGTGTGGGACAACATTGAGGATTTCAATGCTTTTTCAATTAAATCCTTTCCAAGAGCTCAAAATGACATGGTCGATTCATTGGTCATTTGAAAGATCTCTCATGCTCCCTCACCAAGGTTTGAAAACAAACAAATACACCATTGAGGTGGTTTTCCACCGAGTGGGCCATGGATTTCGCATTCAAAGGTATGATGGGGAAAGTCATTGTGGTTTACCTAGATGACTTAACCGTGTTCTCTAAACAACGAAATGATCATTTGGAGCAAGTGTTGGCTAGGTGCCGAGAACATGGGATTTCCCTAAACCCAAAAAAATCTGTTTTTGGAGTCACGGAAGTGAAGTTGCTAGGGCATGTGGTTAGCAAAGAAGGAACAAAGATAGATACCGAAAGAGTTAAGGCTATTCAAAGCCTTACTCTGCCTACAAGCAAGACTGGTGTTCATTCTTTCTTTGGAAAGGTGAACTTTCTCAGGTGTTTTGTTCCTGACTTTGCTAAGAAGACCCGTCACATATTGAACATGATGAAGAGGTCACCAAATTTCAGATGGAGCGAAGAGGGGAAAAGGTCATTTAAAGAAATAAAAGCTTCCGTTGCTCATGCACTAGTCCTAGTATGTCCCGATTTCTCCAAGGACTTCATCATGTACGATTACGCATCCGAGCATACTATATGCAATCTTGATGCAAAAGAACTCGGAGGATGTTGAATCTCCGATTGCGTTCATGAGTTCTCCCCTCAAGCCTCACGAACTAAAAATGACTTAAGCTGGAAAAGCATGCCTTTGCCGTTGTCAAAGCAGTAAAATAATTTCAGGTATTACATTCTAAACTCGCATACGGTGGTGTCTTTGGTCCACGACACGGCGGTGAAATCAATTCTAACTCAGCAGAGTTAGGAAGCTTGCGAGGAAATTGGATCGCAAAGGTCCAGGAGTATGACCTGGATATTAAACCAACCAAGTTGGTAAGGGGTAAGGTCCTGTGTCAGCTAATGGCTGAAAACAAAGATTCAGAAAACCCTGATGAAAGGGGTGACTACACCGATGAAGCACAGAACCAGCTGGAAGAACCCGATTCGCTGCCTCTGGTCCTATTTGTTGCGACTAGTGATGAATGGTACTCCGACATCGCTTTCTTCCTCACATACGGAGAATGTCCAATGCACCTAACTGCAAAGGAGAAGCACACTATAAAGCTCAGAGCAGCTAAATATGTCATCTGGGATGACGGTTTATATAAACGTGGAATAGATGGCATCTTTTTGCGATGTGTTGACAAACCTCAGCAGGTAAAACTACTGGAAATTTTTCACAATTCAGCCTGTGGGGGGCATTTCTCTTCCTCCGTGACAGCACACAAGATCATTCGAGCCATGTACTATTGGTCGACGCTCTTCCAAGATACTGACCACTGGGTGGCAAAGTCTCGAACTCTGCCGTAATTCATCGGCAAGCCCAAGTTGGCTGCCTTTCCCTAAGGCCTGTCATTATCAATGAACCATTCGAGACAATGGGGAATTGATTTTATTGTGCACTCAATCCTCAATCGAGTGCCGCATATAGCTATGTCCTTACAAAGAACGGATTACTTCACCAAGTGGGTGGAAGCCATACCTATCAAGCATTCCACTTCTGAGGTGGTTTGTAATTTCATTAAAGAAAATATCATTGTCAAGTTTGGCGTTCCAAACAAAATCGTTGTTGATAATGCTTCTAACTTCTCCTCATGGGAAGTTATTAGTTTTTGCTATGAATATGGGATAACTTTGGCTCATGCCTTAGACTATTACCCTCAGGGAAATGGTCAGGCGGAATCCAGTAACAAGAACTTGGTGACCATCATACGGAAGTTAGTAGATGAGAATCAGTGAATGTGGCACAAGTCTTTATACAACGCTTTGTGGGCCGATCGTATTACTCCCAAGAGATCTCTCGGCATGTCACCTTTTCAAGTGTTATATGGCACTGATGCCGAACTCCCCATTTCTGCGGAACTTCCTGCTCTACGCTTGGCACGAGCTATCGAAGATGAAACTTTCCAAAATTCTCTTGAAAAGAGAATCATGTATCTGGCAGAACTTGAAGAAAAGAGAGTAAGGGTGGTCGACAGGATCACTAAACATCAGAATCAAGTTAAGAGGCTATTTGATAAGAAGGCCAAGCAGAGGGATTTTCAAGTGGGAGATCTCGTCCTTTTGTGGGACAAGCGAAGAGAGCCAAAGGGCATGCATGGAAAGTTTGATTCCCTGTGGAGAGGGCCCTTCAAGATCAAGCAACTCATTGGAGAGAATAGCTTCTATCTCTCATAGCTGGATGGAACCGAGCTCCCGCTTCCTTATAGCGGGCAACATCTGAAGATCTTCAGGAAGTAGAGCTTGCTCTCTTCTTTGTACAATTTGCTTTAAGTTGTGTGTTTGCTTTTCGTCGTGTGTTTGCTTTTGGTTTGTTGTGTGTTTCCTTTGTTCTCCCTCCGGTCGCCCTTGTTTTTGACTCTGTTACCCAATGGATAGGCACATGAGATCTGGGATTCTCTACCCCGAATTTGCTCAGGGATAGTCCCCAGAAAGAGCCAGCTGTTATCCCGTAAAATTGACAAGGGAAATTTTACCGATAACCATACCAAAAATTTGTTTTGATCCCTCGCTAGGGATCCCTTGTGTTCAGAACGTTGCAAAATCCCTTTCCGGGAAAATCTGGTTTCCGAACTTAGATTTTTTTTTTTGGCTGGGCACATGGAATTACTATGTAACACCATGTTTTGGTGCGCCCCATTTAAAGCCTTTGGCACATATTTTTCAGTGTCAACACGCCTTTTGGTGCGCCTTGTATGTTGATTCTACCCTGCGTGCGCCAAGGCGCATGCGCCTTCGTATTAACACAACTTTTGTTGCCCCATGTT
The DNA here is from genome assembly GCA_018340775.1 of Taxus wallichiana var. yunnanensis. Taxonomy (NCBI): domain Eukaryota; kingdom Viridiplantae; phylum Streptophyta; class Pinopsida; order Cupressales; family Taxaceae; genus Taxus; species Taxus wallichiana. Next base: position 323,575,381 of record CM031238.1, on the reverse strand, counting down.
TTGGTACGCCAAAGGGCGCACATAATCTCATGTCGACATCCCTTTCGGTGCACCAAAGGCGTGCTTAATTTCATGCTGGCAAATGCTTTCGTGCGCCAAAGGGTGCATGCTTTTCCATGTCGATAAAGAACTTTCATGCACCTTTACAAAGTGGGTGGCGCATTTATGACTAGCTCACCTATATATATAAAATTTGTGTGCCCAAATGTCATTATCATCAGACGCATATCACATGATTTTTATTCTCTGAGCCTGTCAGCCTCTGCCTCGTCGTTTTCAACGCCTTGTGGACCCGTTGCAAGTTTTTGCTATTTATCCAGGTAAGAGGTTCTTCTCCCTCTCGTGCGTTTTACGTTTTTGGTTCTTGGTGTGTTTGTGGTCTGGTTTTAGTTTGCGTTTGGAGTATTGAAATATCTAATGTTGATCTAAGCCTCCTCCTTTTGCTATTTTCCCTCCCCCTCTGTCCAGATCTGCTGGTAGGGGGACTTGTCTGAAAAGCATAGTTTTGTTTCCCTCATCTTTAAGCTATTTCACTGCCCAAATACCCTGCTAAACTTACGACAAGAGAGATGGAGAAAAGGGTTTTTTTTCCTATAGTGCACTCGGTGCATCTTTGCAACATCAAAAATATTTGCACCCTTAGGCGCATCTGTCACCCCTGTAACATGATAAAAACCCGTGCCAATGGCGCACCCATCTTACTGCTTTGCATCGTAAACTTCTGCGCCCCAAGGCGCGCCTCTTTCATATGCTACAAGCGCTAACCTTGCGCCCTCTTTAGCGCACCAACCTTCCTTGTTGCATCATATTTTCTATGCGCCAATGACGCACCCAAAGATCGATGCGGCACATGGCTTTATCCGCGCTAAGTACAAGGCTTTGAAGGCGCAGGCGCATCCCTCCTTACAGCAACATCATGTTGTGTTAACCCTTCGTGCGCTACGCAATGGCGCATGAAATGTTCCTGTTACACAAACCTTACATGCGCCAAAGGGCGCACCAAATCCCAATGCAACATGAAAAGTCTATGTGCCAAAGGGTGCATCCTGTCTCTATGTAACACAATGTTTTCATGCGCCTTTTATAAAATGCACTCTACAGTATCTATGCGCCATGCGCCTTTGGCGCTAGTTTAACCTTTGCAACACCCCTTTCCTGTGCACCTTACCTATTTAGCCCTGTAAGCTGTAATTTTCATGCACCCTGCGCCCTGAGCCTAATAATAACTAACTCTTCTTCTGTTGGCACTTCAATGGGAAATCAAATGACTGATACAACCTTTCTACGTTGGGTTTCACTTCTTCTTCATGCAGATCAGCAACTGAGTTCGAAAGAACATATGTCTACATCCAGCAAGAGACCCACCAAATCGAAAGGAAAGGCTAAGCTTACAGAGGAAGAAATGAAATATAAATATCAGAGGGTCAGAATGCCCGAGTCCCAAGCCGAGTGCAGCATGGACATCAGAGACTCAGAATTGGGGCATATCGATATGGAGGAATTCGGGCAGGCCGAACTCGAAAGTTACAAGGATTCCATGGATGGACAAATTAATCGGCGGCTCCCGCACTTCACCGAAGGAATCCCCGTCAGCGCCATCAACAATGAATTTATGATGGTGGTTGCCCAGTGTTACAACAAAGACACAAGATGTGTCGAAAATAGCAAGGGTGAGGTAGTCATCAACCTCACTTCCCGTCACTTTGAAATAATACTCGGCATCCCTCACCACCGGCACTTTGTGGCCGTCAACCAAGCGGAGTGCATTAAGGCCTAGGATGACAATGAGGATCAATGTATGCAACTAATGAACGAAGTCTATCTGAAGAACAAAAAGGTAGTAACCCAGTGGCCCCATATCATCCACCGCAGTGACTTCTCAGAAGAGCTCAGTGACACCATTACATTCCTGAGCAAGGTCTTGAAGCTTTCGATGCCCATTATTTCTATAAATGGATGTTTGCGGTACTTAGAGACCATGAACAAGAATATGCCCGATCGGTGTTTTCTTTGGGAGAAATTATAAGCAGCACAATCTTCGAACAGCTACAACAATTTAGTACAACGGGGACATTTCATATGAACTCCTACGTGGTCTACGCTGTAGCATCAGAGAGGGACTATCCAGGCCTGACGCGGAGTGTAGTTTGGCCTCAGGTCAAAATATACGAGTATTATCCAGAATTGATGCTGGAGAATAGCATCTCCCAATTCACCAAAATCAACGATGCATTCTTCTACCACATCATCTGCCTGCTGAGGCCGAATATGACTTATGGTCGCACGACCAAAAGCATAGTGGCAGCCACGGAGAAATGGGGAGCCTTGTTCACCCAGTTTCCTACATTCACCTATCTAAGGGCTGCCAACTTTTTGGGAGAGCCAACCAGGCTACCAAGGTATGTTGGACCTAAGCTGATTCTGCTGGAACTGTCAAGGCAGCTAATCACATATCACGAGAAATGCCTTAAAAGAAAGAAGGGTGGAACTCCTTTCCCCCTCACAGTAGGCCGATACACATGCTCTACCCACCACAAGGTGAAGGAGATGTTCGCAGAGCTGGAGTTACTCAATTTGAAACATGACTTCCCAGCCAGGCCTACCTTCGACCCAAGGAGCTGTCTACCAAGGGCGAAACTTGATCCAATCCATGTTCCTCAGATCGAGGATATTTATATTGACATCCTCCATGAGGTGGAGCTCAGAAGGAAGGATCATTCTCACCTAGCATTGGCAGAAATCATCCAATATGGGGTAGCCATTGTCCCCAAAGGCTTCCAAACTACGGAAGATGAAGTAGACAAGGTATATACTGACACAGATGGGGACGATTGGCCCTTTCCGGCCATTGATAGAACTAAGGCTCCTCAGACAATTGAGGAGAGGGTCAAGGAGACTTTGCGTAGGACAGAACATTGGTGCCGGATGAATGGCCTAATCTACCTCGGGGTTGATTTCACAACATCCCCATTGGGCAATGCACCTCCACGATCCAAAAAGTAGCCTAAAGGTAAAGGCAAAGGCGTAGAAGGTGAATCTAGCACCATTCAGGAAGAAGCCCCTGAGAGTCCTCCTTCCGCGGCACCCGAGCAGGTAATATCTCTGGTCACGCCAGAGAAAGAAGCAGAAGAAGAAGTTCCAATAGGCCCATCCACTCAGGATGTCGGCATTGTTACAACAACCGAGGTCCCTTCCGTCCCTTCTTCTTTTCCTTCCCCTCCTCGAGCGACTCAAGCGACCATCCCTTTGGTCGTGTCCTCTTCCCCTTCTTCTACTATTTCCCTGCCTCTTCATCTATCTTTTCTTCCCTCGTTGATCTGTCCTCCTCCATTTCTTCCCTCATCTCCGAGCTCCCTTCCCTTCCTATGTCTTCCGCAGCTGCAGTTTCCCTTCCTTCCGTGGGCACTTCTTCGGCTATTCTCTCAATGCCGCCACCACGTGTCTCCACGTTTTTCCCCTCTTCTACTGCAGCTACCCCCTCCTCTGTTTCTGGTCCTTCTACCATAGGTCCAGCTTGGATCTCTCAGCAGCTAAGTCAGCAAAAGAGGAAAGTTCCCATCGCCGATGGAATTTTCCGTAATCCCATCTAAGGGGGCGAAAAAGCAGAAGCCTGTCACGTGCTTCTCTCAAAGTGCTGCAGGAGAGAGAGTTATGGAAATCGCATACCCCAATCCCCTCAAAGAGAAAAAGGATCTGTCTCCGACAGATTTAACTGTGACCCAAGTCACAATGGGGACATCTTCCGAAAGTCTTGTGGGGAGGCTCTTTTGCAGGTTGATGCCCTCTGCAAAAGCTTGGGAAATCAAGGAAGAGAAAAGGCAAGCGAAGGAGCAAATAAAATATCTGCTCCAAGCCTTACGAGAAGATGGGTAATGCACCTCTTATAACTACTACCAAGACTTTTGAGCTTCTCGGCGGAGAAAATTAATGAGTATGCCAAGATCGGCGCGAAAGGTGGTATGGTATGTTTGTTTCCGCTTGGAGGAGCCAAATCCTCAAAGACAGTGAAAAAGTGATCATTTGAGTTCTCCGACTTGTACTTGAACATCGTAAGGTGAATAAAGAACTCCAAGCATTAGCAGGCCCATATCGAAGAGTTGGAACATGCCGGGATCGCAACACGAGACCTTCCAACAAATGTTATTTGTTCGGATCGAAGATCAGTCAAGTTCGGCGTCTTCGGCCATCCAAGGGCCCTCAACAAAATCATGTCCACTCTGGACTACCGGGTGGATCAGCTAGAATTTATTCTAGAAAAGATTGACAAAGTCAAGGAAGAAGCCCGGATGCGATGCACAACCCAAATGGAAGGAATTGTTCTTAATATGTCGCCAGGGTTACTTACTCCTTCCTTCACTTTAAGGAAAGCTGATGAAACCACCCGGATCTTCAAGGAGATCGCTTCTCAAGGAACGGGGCCAGAGGTCACATTTGACACAGAATCTATCAACAACCTGCTGGCCTGTAGGGACTTCATCGGGTTCCTCATTGAGGTGGAAAAGGACTATTCCAAACTCCCAGAGAAGCTCATAGATGAGCGGGAGACTTGTGAGGTGATAAGTGATAGGCACAAGGATCCTTCCCAGGATCAACTAGGGCCAATAATCAACAAGTTCATGGAATACCGCTCTCAGTTCCATATCTCGTCACCTGAGGAGCAACAAAAGCAGTCCACCCCCTTTCGGCCACAGGATGATGATGACGAATAGCTACTGCTGCTTCTTCTTCTTCTTCTTCTCCTTCTTCTCTTTCTCTTCTCCGTCTTTCTTTTTGGAAATATCTCGGAGTATGTTGATACACAAATGATGACATCATCCATGTTGCATCATGGGATGATGTCATCCATCAAGTTGTAAAAAAATCAACATGACTTTTAGATATTTTGTAAATATCTTTGTAAATAGTTGTTGGCTCCTTTTTGCCTTCTTTTTTCTTCTTCTTCTATATATACTCCAATACTTGTAGTATTGTGGGATGGATGAATATCTTTAAGATGAAAAATAGAAGTGAAGAAAAAGACTTTGAGCTTTCTTTGTAATGTATAAATGCATAATACAAATATTGAGACTTTGTGCTGAATAGCTGTGTTATGCATCAGACCTTTCTTATGTTAGATCTGTATGTGTTTATTCTGTTAGATTCATATCTAGTTTTTTGTCATTTATTCATCATCAGTATTGCTTTGCTCGTTTATGTAAGTAGGTTTGGCTCTGTTTACTACCAATCCCAAAACATAAATCTTCCGACCTTCTCGCTTTAGAATTCATTTCTTTTCTTCCTTCGGACCTGCTCTTTCTTCATCCCTCTTCCTTTCCTTTCTTTTCGCAGTCGGAAACACCCCTACTGGGATGAGATCCCAAACCCCCGAAGGCAGAATCTGTGAGACTTGCATAGATTCCTGCTGGTAGAATAGCAATAAACCAGTTTCGCTTTGCTGACTCAAAGAGGGGCTATGCCCTGCACACTGTTGGCTCGTCTATCCATAGATCTGTCCAGGCGACAGATTTTCGGACCAACAGAGAGAAACCCCAAACTATCCGAATATCTTAAATACCTACTTTATATGAAGAAGATGATTATTTTAATCCTTGAAGAACACTTTGTGATATCATCTAGATAGATGATGACAATATTACTTATCAATCCTTTAAATTCCATATCCATGGCTCTTTAAAAATTTACTCCTACATTTGATAAATCAAATGACATTTTATTGTAAGCATAGGTTCCTCACCTTTCACCATGATCTGGTTATAGCTAGATTAGCCATCTAAAAGACAAAACCTTTCTGACCCTGCTACTATTTGTAGAATTTTCTCCATAGAGGGAAGTGGGTAATGATCCTTTGAATATGTTTTATTCAAATATCTTAAATCAACACACCATCTGAATTTTCCATTTCTCTTTCACACTGGAACTATATTTGTAACCCATGATGAATTATTGATGGGGAAAATAATATTTTCTTAATTAATTACTTTAATTCTTTCTTCATGAGAAGCTCAATCAGTAGATTGATAAACTGTATTTTTCCTAATGGGAATGGAAATTAGGTCTAGTTCATTGGTGTGTTGAGCTAGATCAGGATCAAAACCCCAATGGTCTTCATAAATCCATGCAAAAACATCAGAAAATTTTCTTGACAAATGTCTACAAATGCATGTTTCTCTTATGGAGTACATACCTTGCCAATCTTAAGTAATTTTTCCTTTATAACTAAGATGAGTTCATATTCCTCACCTTGACTGTCATATTTTCCCTTTCTTTTCTAATATGATCATCACAATTGAATTTGGGCTCCAAATTCACTAATCCTTTTGGAAATTTGTTTGATCTTAGTTAGACAATTTGGTCTCCATATTGTTGCTCCAATTTGTCTTGATTCCTTGATGAAAACTCAACTTCTTCTTGGATAAAATTGAAAATATGTTGATCATTCTCAAATACTTTCCAATTTGTATTATTGTCTAGTATAGTGGGACTTACCACTACTTTGATATGTGGCTGTAATTTGGACTTCTTAATATCTTGAGCAATGCCAAAAATTTCTCCCACTATGGTTAACCTATCTGTGGATTCATTTTTTTAGAATAGCGTGGATATCAAAAGGATTCAAAATATTCCAGGATGTCCCATACTCTATGCTTGTAATATCTAAGTAGGTCATTCTTATCCATATTCATCCCTTTAAATTTATTTACAACTAGTTCACTATCCCCAAAAGTCAACAATTTCTTGATTTTTTTATTTGTTACCCATTACAGGCCATGGATTAGAGATTTATACTCATTTGAGTTGTTGAAACAACTAAATTTTAATTTAAAATCATAATAATAATTCATTCTAGTAGGAGATACAAGTACCACACCTCCTCCTCATTTTCTTCTTCATCCATAAAAAAATAATTCCTAATATCATCATCCTGCATGGATTTTCTTGTAGGACATAGAAATAGGTGAATCTTCCTTATGTAAGAAATAGATGTCAAGGAAAAATTCTTCAATCTATTTGTATGGATTAAAACCATGAAATTCACTTCCTCACTTATCCAAGAGAAAATCGGGGATGTCTTCAATTTGATTATTTTCTCCATAGACACTTGGGTAATCCTCTTGATCAAATATTATCTAATTAGCATTGATGGGGTTGGGCACATAAGACTTTATATGATGTGCAACAATAGGTTCGAGACTTGATGGTATCATAGGTGCCATATCTAGTTCTAAAAAGTATGTGAGACCAATCCATGGATAGCTACCCACTGATCTTAGCAAAGAAATCCCTTGAGAGGCATAACGACAAGAAATGGGGAAGGTCAATGTTGAAAACATCCAACAAAATTGAGAAATTAGGATGTGCATTAAATGTGAGGATTAGATCTCTTACTACTCCAGTAGTTCCCACTACAGTTGCATCCAATTGCACACCTTTAGAGATTGGTTCATATTCAAGAACACAATATTTCTCTATTTTTTGGGCATTCTTGAACTACTTTCCCGTGATTCAATCATGTAATTATGCACAAGATGGTTTCCTATGATGAGATACGAGAGAAAGGAGGTGGATTCATGTTTTTCCTGTTCGCCATATTTTTATAAAGTTATTTGGTGAGAACCAATTTGTTCTTTTCCTTAAATGAATAATGCGACGTAGGGAGATTGGCCATGTAAGCTTACAAAAGATCTATTTTTCCAGGAATATCTAGGGATTCCCACATTGAGATACTCACATTAGTCTTCTTCTTCTACTCTAGAATGTTGAAAGTAGTAACCACGGACTTTTGTAATAGAGTAATGGTGTTTTACTTTCTTGTCTTCTCTATCCATGGATTGGCTTTAGATGGTGTAATTTTTGCATCTCATGGAATTTCCTTGAGGTGTAGATTCAGTTTATCTTGTAGAAATTCATTTTTGTGTGGATCTCTTTATTCGGTGGATCCACAATTTCCTATGGATCTGTTTCGCACTATAGGTTTACCACATTCGTGGATCCTGGTTGAAGCCTAAAATATTTCAAATTTTATAGGTTATCTAAGTTGGGGATGAGAACTTTGTAAAGTAATGGGAAGATAAATTGGCTCAATTTTCCTTATTTTTGATCCGGTGTTTGTAGATACACTTTAAGAAGGTGGTTGATTTATCCCTTGAATCTAATTGATTCTATAGGACTCCTTCATTTGACAATTCATGAGTAAAGCATCACTTGGTAGTATTTATTGAGTATCCCCTTATTGTGGGTTTTCTTATGCGGGTTCATTTTAAGAGAACGATGTATTTTAGACCATTAAATATTGGCTTAGAATGTTATTGGGGAAGGTTTCTTGGTTGTGCAGAATATTTCAAGGAAAACGCCACTCATAATATTACACAAGAATATTTATTAGTAGAACCAGATTAGGGATATAAGATTGAAATGGCTTTGTGGGGATAACTTAATTTTGAGGATCCACTTGGAATGGAAGTTTTTAGTGGATAACAATACTTTTTGGTTTTTATGGAGACTAATGAGGCATGAAATGTTTAACTTATTGGGGTTAAACCATATAGTAGTGTTGCACAAATCTATAATTAGATAACGCATACAAGTAATGAATGTGGAAATAACCAGAAGATAAAACAAAACAAGAAAAAGATAACACCAAATTTAATGTGGTTCACCCAATGTGGGCTAGGTCCACCAAGAAATGGCCAATATAATTATTCAGTGCTTTACAAAGTAAATACAATGAAGATTTTTGTCTTCTAACACCTCATAGGGTGTTCAATGCTTTTCCCTCACTCATCTACTATTTCTCTCTCACCAAGAAACCTAACATTCAAACAATTGTTATTTTTTTCTCATACCCTCATACAATGCATACATTCATATATATCTATTCTGGGAAACTAACTATGCTTTTATAATCAATAAATCATCTTTAACACAAAAGATTTATTTTAATTATCAACTAAAAATAAAGAACCATCACATAGGTAGTGATGTTGGTGACTTTCGACTAATGCTAGTCACTTCTTAACCTATGTTGGTTACCTCGACCAATGTCGATTTCCTCCTAACCAACGTCAGTCACTTTCAAAACCAGCAACATATAAAATCAAGCCTATTGTGAAGTAATTAAGCTCCACACTCAAAATTATCCCACTTGGAGATCAATTGGTGAACTGTACTATGCATCACCATCCTTGGTTCCTTTTCCTTAGCCCATTTATTCCACTTCAAGTCTCAAAATCGGATACCAACGAAGTGGAGTGAAGCACCAACTTCTCCCTTACTAATGGCTTTATTAGCATATTTGTAGGGTTCTCATCTGTATGGATTTTTATCTAACTTCAGTTTTCCATCCTCTAACACCTTCTCGTATGAAGTGATACATCAACTAAATGTGTTTCGTTCTTTAATGGAATGAAAAATTCTTTCCAGATGGTTTACACTCGACTATCTTTGTATAATCTATAATCCTCTTTCTCCTTTCCCAACTCTTCCATGAACCTACTTATCCATATTATCTCTTTTCTAGCTTTTGTAGCTACAACATAATCTTCTCTCGTAGTATACAAAGCCAAAACCTTATGCAATCTCAAAATCAAGTTAACTATCATTCCACCTCTTTGTGAAAACATATCTAGTGGTGCTCCTCCTACCATCCAAATATCTAGCCATATCTTAATCAACATATCCACGTAAAGAAGTATTTGACCTTCCATAGCATAACTCCATGCCTTTGGATGTCCCTCTCAAGTACCTTTTTTCCAATGTTCTTTACATGGATTAGCCATAAACATGCTCACAAATCCCACTACCTCCATAATGTCTTGTCTATTACAAACCATGGCATACATAATACTTCCTACTATTGAAGCATAGGGAACACTTGCCATGTACTCAAGCTCCTCATGTGATGAAGGACATTGATCTTTGATTAATTTTAAGTGTCCAGCCATAGGTGTACTAACGGGTTTTGAATTCTACAGAGTTAAACATTTCCAACACCTTATTGATATAAGAATTTGAGACAAATATAACTTCTTGTTTTTCTGTCTCGGTGAATCTATATTCCAAATATTTTCTTTGCATATCCCAAATCCTTCATTGCAAATGTGTGAGAAAACCTTTATTTAATTTTACCAATGTCCTACATAATAGATCCTACAAACAACGTATCATCCACATACAAGTAACAAAATAACATAGCTCCCCTTTTCAAGCTTCTTAAAATAAAGACAATGGTCATATTCACTTCTCATGTAACCATGCTCATGCATAAAACTGTCAAATCTCAAATACCATTGCCTTGGAGCTTGTTTGAGCCCATATAGGCTCTTTTTCGATTTGCACACAAGTTTCTCCTTACCCTTGACTTACTAACCAAGAGGTTGTTATATATAAAACTCTTCCTCCAAGTCACCATGAAGAAAAGTCGTCTTAACATCAAGCTATTATAAATACAAATATTTTGTTGCAACCAAACCTAGAACAATATGAATAGAAGTCATTTTAACTACAGGAGAAAAAATCTCATCAAATTCAATACCTTCTTTCTATGCAAATCCCTTTACCACAAGCTTCACCTTGTATCTTTTTAGTCCATCCGCTTCTTCCTTGATTCTATAAACCCATTTGTTTTATAGAGTTTTCTTACCTGCTGGTAACTTGACCAAATATCATGTCTGATTTTGTTCCAAGGAGTCCATCTCCTCATCCATGCCATGCTCCCACTACTCATGCATATTTACTTACATTATTTCTTCAAAACTTTCTGGTTCACCACTATCAATCAATAATAAATAATAAAAGGAAGGTGAAAATCTCTTTGGAAGTCTACTTACTCTTTGTGACCTTCTTACAAAGATTTGGGGTATCTGGGGCACATTTTGTGCCTATTGCACATTCATGTCAATCTATGTCAGTGACCGACACTAGTCACCTATATCCAACCATGGTTCTGTAACCAACCATGGTTTGTCTTTCTGTCAACTGAATGTGGTTGCCTTACTGATATTGATTCTAGGAGTACCAACACCAATTTTAGTTGTTTTCTTCTCTAAATCTGATCTTGTATGTCGATGTTTGTTATCCCGACCGATATTGGTTTCGTAGAACCAACGTCGGTGTCTGTGGATGTTTGTTTTAGGTCTAAAAGTTGATTTTCCTTCAAAATCTCCTCAACCTATTCATGTCTACGTACCAAAACCTGATCCATGTACATTCTTTTTCAATCCAATCAACATCATGACTCCTAACAATCTTAGAATCTTCTAAATCCCAAAATTGATATCCGAAATCACCATATCCATAACCAATGAAAGTACATCTCTTAGATTTAGCATCCAAATTCCTCCTATTTTCTCTATCAACATGCACAAAAGCTTCTGAGCCAAAAATCGAGAAAAGAAAAATCTACCTCTTTTAGACCAAGCTTCTTCTAGTATTCCACCATCCAGTGTTGTTGAAGGCCCATGATTGATCAAGTACATTGTTGTATCCACTTCTTCTGCCTAGAACTTCAAAGGCAAGTTGGCATGTATCATCATGCTTCTAACACGTTCCATGTTTGTTTTGTTCATTCTTTTTATAACTCTATTTTCTTGTGGAGATCTAGGAAGCTGTTCTTTCTCTTCGTATTCCATTATCTTAACAATAATCATTGAAATCCCATACTTGTAGTTACACCACCATTGTCGAGATCTAAGGCACTTCAATTTTAATTTTGTTTCATTTTATACAAGCACTTTCTACCTTTTAAAATTCTCAAAAATAAAATATTTATGCTTAATACAATAAATCCATACCTTCCTTGTGGCATCATCAATTAAATTCACATAATATTGGGATCCTCCAATAGAAGCTACCTAAGTTGGTCCCCACATATATGAGTGTACAAGCTACAATTTATGTTCCTTCTTTGTTAACCCAACCTTGAGAAATCACACTCTCTTCTACTTTCCAAATATGAAATGCTCACAAAATTCAAGATCTAACTATTTCAAATCTGATAACTTACCCTTAGCCTGTAAGATTTACATTCATTTTTCACTCATATGGCCTAGTAGATAGCACAAAAAAGGAATCAGTAACACGTGTAGATAGATATAAAGTTCCTACGTTCTTACCTCTTTCCACAACAAGAGATCCCATGGTAACCTTCCAAGAATTAGTGTGAATGTAACTATGCATCTATATTCACCAAGTTTCCCTTCATATATTAGATTTCTCTTGAGGCTTAGAACATGCCTTGCATATTTCAATACCCATGGATTTCCATTCTACAATTTTAGATAAACATCACCTTTACCAGTCATATTGCATGGATCGTTATCTCCTAAATAAAATTTTCCAAAATCACCCGAACATAATTTCTAAAATAACCCTTATTAGGAGTAGCATGAAAAGAAGCTCCAAAATCTAAAACCCAATATTCTAATTTATTATCCAAGGAGAGAATTAGGGCATCTTTCTTTACCTCACTTACAATGCTTTCCTCTTTACCTTTTTCTTTACATATTGTCTCCAAATCACTGCACCCCCTGAATGGCCTGGGAATTAATCACGACATTCGGTGTGATTGGGACACATGGGATCACCTCTCAAGTTGTGGGACTTGGGCTCGAGGTGAACCTCCGGAGAAGGTCGGCTTCCTCTTCCTAAACTAAACACAACACTACCTCTAATGCAATAAAAATGGCTAACTAAACCTATACTAACATTTCATGGGATTAGGGAGAGAGATTTGCAAGGAATAAAACTTAAACTAGAAGTGGTGATGCACCAATTTGGGAAACGTTCAACATCTGGAAGGGTTAATGTGGGAATAAGGTTTGCATCATTGACCACCTTCACCTTTAGCAACTAGAAAGGGTACAAAAATACCACAAACCAATGGTAGACATTCCTCTGTTAAACTTTAAACATACACAAATAGAAAAGACGAGCTTTGATTTGATACATAGATAATTTTATCAAGAGGATAATCACAAGCACATGTCAAGCATCCACTTAAGTGATAATAATAATGCAACTTTTAATCAACAGAAGGAAAATGGTTTCTCACAGCTGATGAAAGGTAATCACACTATTCCTTTCACAATATGAAACAGATAATCTGGAATAAAGGTAAATTAATCAATAATGCCAAGGAATTTCATTCACAAAGCATACAATGACTAATCATTCAACACAATAAAATAGATCTTCAAGTGCAAGGAAACTCTAAATATAATTAAAAGGTTTCAACAAAACTCTGAAAGCACTCTTCCAAGCTTGAAGAGCAACTTCACCAGAAATCTCTAAAAATATATCTATCAAAATAATGGAAGCATTCCACTATTTATAAGTTCCTAGGTTGAGCCATTATAGTTGGGCCTTTAACTAACCTTAACTAAAAATAGTAATGTCATTAATGAAAGGGAACATGCTCCCATAAAAATAGCAAATTTGTTGCAAAAAGTTGACCAAGTCAACCCTGTAACTTTGACTGATTCTGGAGCTTGAACCTGTCCTTTCATGGCCGCTCAACTTTGGCCTAATTCACCTGCATCTCCTTTCTCTGTAATTTTTGTTTTCCTTCCTCCCAAATAGCCATTCGATGTATGTACTTGAAGAAGTGCTTGACAACACCCTGAGTTTCTTCATCTCTAGGTCCACATGCATAGTGATTCACTATGTTCGTTGTCTCAATCTCTTTCATGATCCTGGTTGGCAACCTTGAAGCTTATTTGTGACTTTCCTTAGTCTCCCTATGAAATTATGACATAGAACCAGTTGATCAATGGAGTCACTATTGAAATTATTCACAACATCGTCGTCTTACTTCACCAAATCTTTGAAATTTTCTTTAATCTGGTCTTCAGGAAGAGCATCGATATTTTCATTGAAGAAATTGTAGTTGGTATTATCAAACTCCTCCGAGATATCATTTAGGGCATCCATAATCTCCACTTGCTTCTCCTCTAATTTCTTAATCAGATCTTGTAGCACCTGACACCGGAATTCCATAGCCTTTTGATACTCAAACAATTTAGAAGCATCATCAATTACCTCTTCCTACAGAAGTAAATCAGAATATTCCTCTCTAATGTCACTCCATGTTTCCAAAGTTAAATTTAAGTTATTATTATCTTCGGAGAAAGATTCATCATCTTAGCAATAGTGTTTTTTCTAACCGCAAATCATTATAAATCTCAATGACTTCTTTAATCAAAGGATTGGCCTCCTGCAAGATCCTTTCCATCCATCCATTCATTGTTCTCCCTTTCTAGCCTACCTTCTTGAGCTCATGATAGGAAATATCATTAATTGTAGATGAAATTTTCATGGTCGTAGTAGTTGAGATGTTAGTGTACAGAGTGGGTGGGTTACTCTATGCAGCAGTGTAGTGAGCTGCTTGACTTTGGCCTTAAGCTCATCCTTGGTGGCCTTATCTTTGTCATATTTCTCCAAAAGGGCCCCAAAAGTAGTGTGTACATCTTGTTTGGCTCCTTCATGAGTAGCCTTTCCCAATGAAAACTTTGAGATCCAGTAGTCTGTTGTTGTGATGGTTTCTTTATTTTTCTCCTTGATAGGTGTAGCCACTTCTATCACACACTCTCTCTATGGATTAACTGTTAGACTTGATACGGTTCTCGGTTTCTTGTCCTGTATTTTGGGCATGGACTCTAATATACTAAGATCTATCACATCTCCCAGGGGAACCTTTTTCTTTTTCTTAGGAGTCTTTCTAAACATCCATTCTGGTATGGCTAGAGCTGAGGAAGATGGAGTAGCAGATCTGATACCTAAAGTATCAGTTAGAGAAAGATCACTAGAAATGCTAGTTGATATCTGAGTAGAGGTAGCAATGATGGAAGGTGTGGGTGTGAGGACAACCATAGGAATTGACAAAGCAATGTTAGGGGTTGAAATTGAAGAAAATGGGAGTGTCAAAGGAAGTGAAGAGGAAATGGGTGACCCAATATTTTCCCCAGCTGATAGAACTGGAAGTGACGAAAATACCTGGGCCATAGAAGGGGATGGGAAGGAAGAAATGATGGTAGAAGTGGAAGGAACTGATATTGGAAGTGATAATGGAGGAAGGGGAAGATGTGATGGATCCTAGACAATACTAGGAGAGGCACTCACTTCAACTACCTTAGTAACTAGCACTGTAGATTCTATAATCTTGGGAGCAGCAGACCTAGAAAGAGATGAGCCACCAACCACAAATGAGATATTATTTTGAATGATAGGAACCCTTTGAGTCAACCTCTTTCCTTTTGTGGGTGTTGGTTAGTTTATTGCTGATGTAGACCCTATATTTGTAGGTTGATTTTCCCCTTTGGGTGAGATTCCCAAGGTGGCCAACCAACTGTAAGTTCTCTTTAGAATGGGTTATGTCCTTTCTTTAGTATTATTGTATTCTTCCACATACCAATCAATCCATGGCAGTGGTTGATTAGAAACATTATCATTCTGTATGATGAATCTAGGACCTCATCACTGTCCTGTAAGTCCTTTGGCACATCAGCCAATCCAAATTACCACACTTCATCAAGAGTTAACCTCTCATAATCCCTTTGTCACACAATGTACTCGTCCTAAAAATGAATCCATATATCTTCTAATTAGGGCACATGAGCACTAGACTTACCTGTCTCCCGAACTTACCCCAATAGTCAAAATTAGTTCACGGATGGAAGGTCCGCAGGGTTACTTCAACCATTTCTACATCCACATTCTTTTCCTTGTGGATATTTGGGCAAGAATACCTACCAATTGAAACAGGGAAATGCATTCCCACCTTGTGACACTTATTTTGGATTTTATGGTAATCCAACAACTATCGAACCAATTCCAGAAGAACCCATTTGTTAGTAGGGAACCTTGGTAACTTGCTTGGGGTGCCTATGAAACTTGGAATCTGAATGTAGGTGAATGTGGGAAACTAAAAGTATATTTCTCCCCATTCTTGTACCTCTTGGAAAGCCTCATTGAAAACCTCTCGATTATATAGCTCTTTGTCGAAGCGATAGAGGACAACAATGATCTTTGAAGTGCTTACTCCCTCATCCAGAGTAAGTTGGGGATAAAACTCATATATTTGGGATGTGCTAAAAATCCCCTAGTATTCAATCCTGTAAAATCTCCCATAGCAGTAGCCGCATATACTAGAAAATATGTCATGTAGAAAGTTTTAGTTTTTGACACCTTGCCCAACTGATAGCGAATGTTGCTACTAATATGTTCACCCCATCGGATAAACTCGTCATTCTTCTTGATAGTCGCTATGTATAGGAACATCCATTCTTGGAATTCCTTTGCAGAAGGAAGACCTAAAACTCTTCTTAAAATCACAATGAGATCATTGACTTCCTAAATGAAATCCGATCGATGTATAGTTTTGGGAAACTTGGTGAAATTATTAGTCAGGTAGGATTTCATCATAACTTTCAAGCATACTTCTTCTTTTTTTATCCCAATGTTCAACTGCTATTTCAGGTGAGATTGTGGCATAATCTTGAACATATGGAATTTTAAACAAGTCTTTGAAGAAATCTGGGTCTAGACAGATCACCACCTTATCATCACTATCTCTTATTGACATAGAGTCCTCATCGTAGTGGGTTACTGTAACTAGGAAAAACTCTGGGCATTGCACGAATGTGGGAAAACTAGTGGCAAGGGCAAGACCACTATCGTAGATGGCTTGCATCCATGGATTTTTTTCGGGGCCTTTAATCTTTCCCAGAACTTGGGAAGATCAATTTGTCCTAGATCGGTGTCCCTGATATTTCCTAAGTCAGAGGTCAAGTAGGATTGGGGAGCAACCCCAAGAAATGTGTACTTCATCTTCTCTTTTCCCTTTGAAGTGGAGGTAGACATCAAAACATGTGTTTCAGGAGTTGAATGTTGTAGAAATTCTAAAAACCGAAAGCAAGAAAACTCCAAAATCCTAAACCGAAAAAGTCTAAAAGGAATCACTGAAATAAATCTCCAAAAAAATTCCAAAGTCAGTGGTTCTAAAAACCCGAAATCTCAATTCTCTAAAAACCCACAATCTCCATTTCTCTGAAATCTTGAAATCCAAAATCTCTGAAAATGTGAAATCTCCAATTCTCCAAAAACTCAAAATCTCCTCTCGAAATCCCAAAGCGAAATCTCTAAAACCCAAAATCTCCAATTGTGATTTTTTGAAAGAACTCTTCGAGATGAGTTTTTCGAATAAGTCTGAAAGGATGATAACTAGAGGAAACTGCAAAAATAAATGTTAAAAATCCAAGATGGAAATTGAGAAATGAGAGGAAGTACGAGGGACCTAAAAATATCCCTTGAACATACTTGAAAACCTGGAGAAAACTTACACAACAAAACATGGTGAAAAAGAATGACATTACAAGAAAACACAGAGGGAAAACAAAAGGAAACCCAAATGGGGAGGAGGAAGAAAAATACCTAAACCAAAAGAAAATAAAACCAAAAACATACCTTGAAAAAGACGCTGCAAAGTACGAGAGTGAAATGTCAGAGTGAAAGTGCGAAAGTGTCAGGTAAAAATAAAAAGTAAAAATCCAAGTTTATATAGAAATCTCGACATTAATGGTAAATTTTCAATCCATATGGAGGTAGGTGGAAATTAATTATGCTTAGAATTTCTGAAGCTCCAAAACCCGAAAGCCCAAAATTCCAAAATTTGGGATTTCAAACTTGAAAAAAATGGGAAGCAAAAGATGAATTGGCGATTGAGAAGTCTCGAAACCCAAAAACTTGAAAGTCTGAAAAATTCAGACTTTTAGAAATTTAGACTTTAGAAAATTCATGTGCAAATCCTAAAAATGACTCGAGAGAACTCCGAAAACCCAAACCTGAAAATCTAAAAATTCAAACTTTTGGAGTTTTAGACTTTGGAAGTCCAAGAGGGATTTAGATGAAATGAGCCAAAAAATCTAAAACACTGAAAAACCCAAAATTGAAAGTTGGACTTTTGAAATTTGGAATTCAAAAAACTTCAAAAGAAATTCTAAAATTGAGCTTAAAAACTCTGAAAGAGAAAAACTCCAAAGTCTAAAAATTGAAAAAATTCAGATTCTCGGCCTTAGCAAAATTCATTGTACGAGGATTTATTAAAAACATTAGTCTGACATATATCCTTCTTCTGGGTAGGTTAAATAGTTAACATTACCTTTGTCTAATGTATTCTCTTTGTTTTCCTTGGACCAACACTCCTTTACGTGTCCTCTCTTTCCACAATTCCAACAAAGTAAATCTCTATACCTAGATCTAGATCTACCATGTCTTGACTTTGATCTCCCATTCTTCTTGCTCTTTGATGATCTCTCCTTAGATATTCCTTTACTTTCTACAGTTAAAGTGTTTCCAGATGATGCTTCTCCTAATATTTTCCTATGTATTTCCTCATTAAGGATTACACTAACCACATCATCAAATTTCAAACCTTTAGAAGTAGTCGTTGTATTACTAACAACCATTACCAAGTTATCCCAACTATCTAGAAAAGAGAATAAGAATAAAATTTCTTTCACTTCATCATTGAATATAATTTCTACCTATTTCAATTGATTTATAATAGATCGGAAATCATTCAAATGATTAGATATAGATCCACCTTCTTGCATCTTAGAATTAAAAATAATAATCAAATAAACCTTATTCAAAGCACTAGGAGTTTCATACAAATTTTCTAAAGATTTCATCAACTCTACCGTGGTTTTTGCATCTATAAAATTCAAAGCCACTAATGCTATCAAGCTCAATCTTATAGATCCCAGATCCTTTTTGTCAAGAACCTTCCATTCTTCATCAGTCATCGTGTTCAGTTGTCCATACTCATCCAACGGTAAGTATAGATTTTTCTGATATAAATAATTTTCCACCTGCATCTTCCATAGTTGATAATTATGAACGTCAAATTTTTCTACTCGGTATTTATTATATTTTTTCATTTCTCTACTCCCACTCAATCAGAAAGACCCTCTGTGAGTATATCCTATCAACACATAAAATCTCCAAACAATTCTCTGATACTAGTTGTTGGGGTTAAACCATATAGCAATGTTACATAGATCTCTAATTAGATAAAGCATACAAGCAATGAATGTAGAAATAACAAAAAGATAAAACAAAACAAGAGAAAGATAACACTAGATTTAATGTGGTTCACCCAGTGTGTGCTACATCCACCAAGAAATAGCCAATATAATTATTCAATGCTTTATAGAGGAAATACAATGAAGATTTGTTGTCTTCCAACACCTCACAGTGTGTTCAATGATTTTCCCTCACTCATATACTCTTTCTTACTCACCAAGAAAACTAACATACAAACAATTGCTATTTTCTTCTCATACCCTCATACAATGCATACATGCATATATATCTACTCTAGGCAACTAACTATGCTTTTACAATCAAGAAATCATATTTAAAACAAAATATTTATTCTAATTCTCAACCAAACAATAAATCACCATCACACAGGTGACCGATGCCAATCACTTCTTAACCGATGTCGGTTACCTCATGACCGATGACGGTTTCCTCCTAACAAATTTTGGTCACTTTCAAAACCAGAAACATGTAAAAGTAAGCTTCCTATGAAACAATTAAGCTCCACACTCAATAGATCTTACTACCTCTTTCATGTTAATAATTCTTTGACAAAATTATGTAATTACTTCATGACTTCATACAATTGACTTGAAGGGATTGTAGAGATGAATGTCTAACTTTAGATTTGGCTTCTTAGGGATGGAATATGAGCTAAATAAAGAGTTCGGTAAGGCGTGGATGCCTCTACCTCTAGAAATATGGGCATTGGAAGTCTAGGGAAAATTTTCCCATCTGGTTTAAAAACTATGGAATTTTTTTGAAATCTTAATTCTAGAGTCACAACGAAATGATAAGTAATAAAGTACATATCTCACATAAGAAATAAGCTATATAAAAATGAAACTCTAGGTGTAAGATAGGTAATAAGAGACTTAGTTGATTTTGTAATAAATCCTGAAGTATGCCAGACTAGAAAATTAATTAACATGAGGAGAAATTTTTCGCAGCCACACTTAGAAAAATTTAGGATTATTGTATATACCAGGACTAGGGATCCTAAGCACTAGAAACCTTACGTATGCTCTGTGATTGCCTGAGAACCTCAAAAATGATTTATGTTGTGTCACACAAAGTTTTGCTATACTTCACTCTTTATCACCCGTATGTCGTTTCTATGATTGTGGAGTTTTCCTTTAACCTACAAAATAAAATACCTCCCCTCCTATGAAGTGTATGAATAAAATGTAGTCCTTTCTCCCTTTAATTAAGCTTGATGGGTTCTTTGATGCTCTTGAAATTCCTTTGGATATCACCTTAGGTGATAGTAATAGACGTTTAGAGCTTGGTCCTCTGTATTATGATCACATAAATTTTTATTTATATGATTCCATTTTTAATTTCATAATTAACATCTAAAATTTTGAACACCAAGAAAAAAAGATTCCTAAAATATAAAAGATGCTCAAACGGTGTGAGTAAGATACAAATAGGTCAGGGTACCCACATGGGATGAGGACACTTGGGAGGTGGCATCCCAAGTGGGTGCTAGTGTCTAGACTCAAGGAAGATAAAGCGGTGAAAGTCGGGATAGGTAACAGAGTGTGCAAGACCAAAAAGAAATCAAGAAAGAAAAGAAAGAGGCCAAAGATAGATGTTAATTACTATTTTTCTCCCTTAGGAATCATATGAATTGTGTTATGTGATTAGCACCTAGAAATGTACCCAAGTACGTGATTTAGTGTCTACATTTCCACCCACTTTATATTGTTGATTGAATACTCAATATCATAATGTAGATAATATATGTGTACATAATAACCATGTATATGGATGGTGACAGCGTGCTTAAGAGACAAGAAAAAGTGTGGAGTGATAAAATGAAGCATGGAATCTAGAAAAGAGGAAGTGACCCTAGGGGTGAAAGCGTATGTGTTATGTCATGTTATACCTTTTTTCATTTTTGTTTTATGTTTTTGATGATGTGACTATTTATTCCCATAAGGACGGGCCTACGAAAGATAAGAGAAAAAGAGTAGTTAAAGTCGTGTATATGAAAAATTTGATCCAAGTATGTTAAAAAAGTGTGTAACAATGAGAAAAAGTAGTAAAAGGAACATGTGCACCTGATTCATGATGAGTGAAAATGATAGAAAGGATCCTAAAAATGTTTTAGAAGAATGACATTTTGAGTGATCTCATGCCAAGTATGATTTTTGGGGTGATCTCATTCCACAATAGGAGAAGTGTTGGGGACAAATTTCTTGTTTCATTCTTCATCCATGACTACTTCTCAAAATTATACACCACTACAGATGGTGTGATCTTGATTTTTTCTAGTTTTATCAAGTTTGATTTAGTTTGATCCAAGTAGAAAATGAAGGTAGAATGCATTCTTATTGGTGGAGGATTGTGTTTATACTTAGAAAACTTCTCTATAGACTATTATGGACCATTCTCTTCGAGAAAAATTATTTAACAGCCCCCTAGTCATAAGCACCCAAGAACATTCGGGGGCTTCCAAGAACTCATGCTTGTATTTGGGGCGACATCCGTGTTACGCTAAGGACCCAAGTCATAATCTAAGCCATTTCTATGACTATAAAATGTGTTGTTCTTGTATTGTGTAGGTTTGAACTATGATTATGTATTGTTGAATGGGGTGAATTATTCACCCAATGTATGCCCCCTCATTTGGAGTGCATGCGAGATCGCTAGGAGGATGCGGCCCAATGGAGAAGACCAGATGCTAATCTAAAATTGATGCCCTACGGGGAGGAGGGAATGTGCTTGGTATAAACCAACGAACATGCAAACAAAGTGGTTAGAAACATGTGTTAGTTTAAATAATACAAATACACATATAGAAGACAATATGTAAGTTAAAAAGTAAGAAGACAATGTAGACTGAGAAAATTAGGTTTCAAACAATAGACATCGCTCACAATGTCACAAGACAATTAGGGTTGAATTGTCCAAAAGCATATATTGTGCACATAAGAGAAGGTCATAACCAAAAAAATGGAAAAAAAAATAGCAAGAAAAGTATTAGACAAGCATGGAGGTAAATAGTTCTTGTAAATAAAATGTTGCACATGAATCACCTTTTATCATGTTAGAAAGATAAGAAGTATGTATGGTATGATGCAAAATAGTGTGCTAGTAAGAATAACAAGTAGTATATGATGAAACAATAACACCTATAGTGTGTATAAAAGTATATGCCCCCAGGATCCATTATGGGTGATGGTACGAGATATTGTGCCAAGCATCTACGTTATGTGTTAAAATATGTAGAAAATTTGCATTCACAATTGGCAGTAAAGTGAATGTGCATGTGTATATAAAAATATAATGACATACAAAATATATGTCCGGCATGTGAAGCAAAGTGTGCATATAATGAGTATAAGTAAGCAAGAGTATGCACAACCAAGATATGCAGTATGTTGTGATTATGATAGGAGCAAAGTATTCCCCTCGAGTGAATGTGTATGGATGTGTATAATATGAGGTTCATTTATAAATTCCCCCTCAAGCAATCAAGAATGAACCATAGAACAAGAGTGTTTCATCAGAAAATGGTTTGATAATGTAAGCTAATTATATATGATCGATAAATCATAGAGTGTACAAAGTGAGTGGGTGTGGTGAGGTTCATTTCATATTTATACACTTAGTAGTAAAGTATGAACTGTTGAACTAAAGCATGTCATAAGGTAGTTTGTTGTGATGAATGTGTGTTAGAAACATGTCTCGTGAATGCACTGAGTATGAAATGTGTTGTGTATATGATGTGGTGTTCATGAATCTAGTATTCCCTCAAATAGTAAAGTGTGAACGTAGCATAAGAGTGCATCATAGGGTAACGCCAATACAAACGTATCAAGTTTTGTAAGATGTGTGTGAAAGACTAGATGTAAAGTGTATTAGTGAAAAATTAGAAATGTGAGACACCTAATAATGCTAGAATGGCGGAAAATTTATCATGATGACCCCAAGTGTGTCAATGATGGATATCTATGTGATGACATGAGAGATACCATGTCATTGTGGGAGAGCATTATCTCGTGTCATGAGATTCAACCACAATGGTAGGTGAAAGAAACAATAGGACCATGCCATGGTGGAAGAGTTTGAAATGTGTCTTGGCCATCAAATAAGGAGTAGTTTCTTTGAAAAAAGTTATTGGTTTCCAAATTGGAGGTTGTGAAGGGATCTTAAACGATGGAGTTCAAAAGAGGCTTGTTAGAGCTTCGTGGTCTTTCTTAGCAAGTGGTTACTTATTTGGGAGTGGTGACATTGTAGAAGACTTGATAGGAGAAGAGGGTGGAATGATTTTGAGAGGAGATTGCTTAGTTGGATTTGGGTTGGATAAGAGGCACTTGAATGACCTTAGAAGGAACATTAGAATTGATAGCATGATGCTCATTAGACATAGATAAATCATGTTTAGGAACCCATTGGGATGTAGCAATTAAAGATGAGTATGTAACAGAATGTGGTGCAGAAAATGAGATAAAACCTTGACACTCAATATGTTTGATTCTTTATTGTAAAGCATAGCAATCATTTTCATTATGTTCATTTATTTTATGATGAGCACAAATGGGAGACCTTGATACTTGACTACCTGATAATGAGGATAGTAATGAGTAGTTGGTAAACTTATCAATTGATGGGTGAGGAGCTATGGAATAATATCTTACTACTTAGCATTGAAATCAAACTTGAGAGGTTTGGGGAGTAGTAATACTTGGGGTTCACGATATGAGCACATGTAGAAGACATAGAATTAGGAGGAGAATGAGATGCAAAAGGAGGATCATCTTTGAGATCTTGGATTTCAGCTTTAAGAGACGTAATCTTTAATTCCAAAGCCTAAAATTTATCTTGAAATAAATAATGTATAACTTGAATTGACTCTAAGATGGATTGATTAGATGGCAGATCGCAAAGGCTAGGGTTGTCAAAGAGAAGATCAAAAATGGCGCTTACTTGAGCAGGTGGTGTGTCCTTAGGGAGAAACATTATGTCTAGGGATTTTTGAATAACCTCTTTGCAAGGTGAATGCATTTTAATTAATTCATATAAATAGATTAGACAAACCTTAGGAGTTATGATAGAGAAGATGATATGCCAAAGAAGGATTCGAAAGACCAATCATAAGTAGGGTTCACCATATGATTTAACAAATATGGAAATTTTATGAAATCCTAATTATAGAGTCACAATGAAATGATAAGAAATAAAGTATAGATCTGACCAAAGAAATAAGCTAGATAAAAATAAAACCCTAAGTACGAAAGAGGGAATAAGATACTTATCTGATTTCACAATAAATCTTGAAGTATTCAGATGTTAAAGTGATGAATAGGAAGAGGAATTTTCCGCAACCACACTCAGAAAATTTCAAGATTTTCATATCTATCAAGACTTGGGTGCCTAGACTAGGTCAGGGGTGCCTAGGCTTCAGATACCTTCTATAGGTGCTAGTGACTGTGTAGAACCTCATAAAATTATTTTTGTTGTTTCACACAAGTGTTGTTAGACTTCTCTCTTTATCACATGTATTTTATTGTATGATTGCAAAGTTCACTGTAACCATTGAAACAAAATACCTCCACTCCTATGAAGTGTATGTAAAAATACATTCCCTTAGCTCTTGAATGAAGCTAGATGGGTGCTTTGATTATCTTGAAATTCCTTTTGATGCAACCTTAGGTGATGGTAATAGATTTTTAGAGCTTGTTCATTTATTATGATCACATAGCTTTGTATTTATATTATTACCTTGTTTGAATTTCATAATTAAAATCTAAAATGTCGACCACCAATAAAACAAGATGCCCAAAATATAAAAGATGCCTAAAATGGTAGAATAAGATAAAAAGAGGTCAAGGAACCTAGAGGGGATGAGGGTTCCGGGTACCGGTATCCTAGGTAGGTGGGTGGTGTCCAGAGTCAAGAAAGATAAAGAAGTGAAATTCATATTGTGCAAAGTGGGGTGTGTAAGACCATAGAGAAAGCAAGAAAGCAAAGAAACAGGGAAACAATAGATGTCAATTACTATTTTCTCTCTTATAAATAATATGAATAGTGGTATGTGATTAGGACCTATAAATTTACCCAATTGCATGATATAGTATCTACACCAGCTTGAATAATACTATTTTCAACTCTAATAGTAATATCATAGACATTTGGTAGATTACTACCCCCATGCACCGAATCATGACAGAAATTTCACAATTTAAATCCTTAGATAATAAATAAATGCATACTGAGGTATAGGTATTACCATTTTAGGGATTTTATCCCAATTCCTCTAAACTATAATGTTGAAATCATTCATAATCTCATTATGTGCCCTCTTTGTTGTAGTTAGTTTCACCACTAGGGATAAGTGGTCGAATTATCTTCAAAATGGTTGCAAAGAGGTTCCCCAACTCATCCTAATTGGTAATAGAATTTAATCTCAAACCCATGTACCATGTACAACTTTTCCATTGAAAGAATCAGCTAACAATCTAAGCTGCTACATTTTGTTGCATAGCATGGTATATTGAGCAGATGATTGCAACATATTTGATGTGTTCAATAGGATTAGTAGTATTTTCTCCAGTAAATAAAGGAACACTTTTTCAGGTTTATAACTATAATTTCATTACATTGATCCAAAATTAAAGGGATTCCTCCATTAAATGTGACAAAATCTTGATTCCTTTGATGTGTCATTAATATAATTGGTCTTAGAACCCTAGAGGATAGTAAGAAAATCCTACCAAGGGAGGAATAGAGAGGACTTTGTTTGGAGGTGGTAGTGATCTATTTACATATTTTCCTCTCCTTCTACTTGGTGACAATTGTAAGTAGTCAAAAGTCTCTCCACTAGCTATCATTTGTCTTGTTTGAACTCTTCTCATGAAACTGAGGCACTTGGCTACTTAAACTAGTAAATATGATGATTGGGAATCACTAGGTGTGTTGCTATGAAGCCTCCAAAGGTTAGATATCACCAAGATACACACCAAACTCTTAGTGAAATGAAAATAAATCCTTCAATGTGGTCCCACTAGGTGTGTCAGAACTATTAACACACAAAATTTTCACCCTATGAATGATCATGAAAGAGCATTAGAATTTTTGTGAACATGGGAATGTCTCTAAGTGTGGGACCTTACTAAGTGAGACAAACCTCCAGAGAAGGTTGGTTCCTTCTATTTTAGCCCACTAAAAACTAACCTATAACTTCAAAATGTAACTAAACTAAGTTTAAACTACAAATCCACCTAGACCATGGAGAAAATGGTGAAAATGCTGAAAAATGAAATAAAGTGATGCACCAAAGCTAAAAATTGGTTTAAATATGACTAGAAAAACACATCACAATTACACATGTAAAGATCTAATGGAAACATAGGATTCTGAAAGACATGAATGAATATAACTCAATGAAAATAAGAGGGTAAACATCCACATCAAATAGAAAGAATTTGGAGGGAAAACAAACACAAGTGTATTACGTTCATATGTTATTCATCATGTATACAAAGTAGACATTAAGAATATCTTACAAAATGTGGAGTTGTAGAGGTCTAAAGGAAAGAAAATGCATCACTCTAAGGCAGAGCATGTAAATTTATGAGAAAATAACTCATAAAATGTGCCTAAGCACTTACATTTGTATAATGTGAGAATGGGAGAGATAGAGAAAGATGAAGGTAAAATTGAATTTTTACTTGTCATGAATGGAGATAAACTTTCATCCATAGATCTTATCACCATTAATCTTCCTAACAAACTATCATTTCTTCTACAAAATTCCATCATGTTTTGTAGGTGATGACATGGGCATTGTTTAATCTTTTTTACTGGGTAGGTAAAATGGTTGGGCACTTGAAACAAGCAATTGTGTTTTTCCTTTGTTCCTCTCAAGCTCTCATGATTTGTCTCAAAATATCTTTCAATTCGGAAACTCCATATTTGACCATGAAGAATTTAAACATATGAAACAATGTAATAAATCTCATGCAATTTCGAGAAACACATCGAGAAGATATGATCAAAACCATTTCCTCCATGTCCCATGGATTTTTGGATATGATTTTTTATTACACAAGAAATTCCTTTTAAAACAGGACCCTTGGGATGTTTTGTGAATGTTCCATGGTCTATACAACATCGGTGGCTTCTTGGATTTGAATGTCTCCACAAATTTATAAATCTGTGAGCGTCTATCTCTAACTATCTCTAACCATGACTTATAATTTCATCACACTTCACCTTTCCACTGACACCTTTAAACAAGGGTGCAAAAACGTGAAGCACAAGTATAACGAGGGATAGATAGTGTGAACATCCATAGAAGTGCAAACATTAGCATGAAAATATCTTGAGAAGAGTGAGCATCAACCGAAAGTGCATGCAAAGATCAAAAATGGGAAGAACCTCGTTAAGTAAAAATCCACAAACTCTCACTTTAATCTCATATATCAAGAAGGGGTGTACATATAGATGGTGTTTAGTAACCCGAGTGCCAAAAATTATGACCTCTTAAGTGGGGAGTTAAATTCTCAAAATGGGAAGTAACTCCTAATGACACAACCTGACTGAACCGATGCATAAGGGAATATCATAATCACTCCTAAATGACACATAGACCTACAATCTCACCTAAGTGAGATGACTCACCTCATGATGTGGAGTATGATTCACACCAACACCCCCATCATTGTGATGTAGGATGAGGTAGAAATTCATAAAAGAGAAATAAGTCTTGGCACACAAGCCCTGATGAGGTACCCATGCATAACAAGGGACTCACATAGTGAACGAAACCCCATTGGGAAAAAAATCCACCAAAATAGAAAAACACACTCCATAATCTAAAAAAAGATGTCAAATATGGGTCCCAACCATTGAGGATCCTGATAAGGTACCCATGTATAAAAGGGAAATCTCTTGGAAAGAATAAGAAGAGATAAGAAAAGGGAGACAAGAAGAATGAAGAAGATGTCATGGACATATTTGAACTCGTAACTCTAGGAAGTCTCCCGGAAGAGTGTCAATGATTTGGTACTCTCCCTCTAGAATGAATAATATCCACCCACTTCGAACTATGTATTTGTCCTGGGAAGCACAAAAATGAAGTGTTTGATGTCTACCCACTCCGTAAAGGAAACCTAAGGCATCAACATAAAGAACTCGAGTCTAGTCCACAAAAGTGTGATATAGGTCTAGAAAATCAGCACCAAGGAACCAAATGTAATTCCATGAGCATAGAAATGTTAGAGAGATGAAGAGGATAACCCATAGAGAATATTTCCAAGTGATGTGAAGGTAACATAACAACCCCCACAAAGAAAAGGGATCCAGAAGAAAGGGTGGATCAAGGAAGATCTCATTAAAAATGGAAGTGATAAGAGTCCCAAAATAGGAACTCCAAACAACGGAGATGAAGAAATCCTCCAAAATAACTATAGAATGATAAGGAATGTAGTGCATCACAACTAGAATCTACCAAAATAAAACCAAAGATAGGAAGATACTCATCCTAATGAGGGGGCTCAACAAATATCAAAGTGATGTCGGAAGGATAATTCATCCATACATGAGGGGAGATGATTAGAATGGTCCTCACACACTAGAAGTGGAAAGGATGTTGGTGAAATGACTATATGAGACTAAGATGTAGACTATTCAATATCTGATGAGATGGGAGGGGTGTCAACACACTCTAGAATGGTGAGAGAAGGAGGAGAGGAGTCCTCAATAGTACTCTCAGCATCAAAACTAGGAGCACAATCCTCATCATCAGAAGAAGAATCAAGTGAGTATGTGTTAGTGAAACTTCCATCACACAAATAAGAAGAGGAGAAAACTAGATCAAAAACATTAACAATGGTGGCACTATGAGAAGGGTCTCCAAAAAGGGACTAAAATATGCTCCAGATGTAGTGGGGAGGATCAAATTCTCGCACGTGAATGTGGATAAGTCTGGTGATGGACAATATCAGTGACAGAAAATATGGTTGTAAGTTTGAAGAAAATCCTCAAGATGACAATAATCATTGGGTTCAAGAACTTGCCCAAGAAAGAAGTGTGTAAAACCCTCATAGGTGGAGAGTAGAGTCCATAGAAGCATGTCATGATGTATAGTTATCTCTCCCAAGAATAAGTGGCAGAGGATGTAAGGTGATTCTACAACACTCAAGTCTAAAAATAGCATCCTCCATGATACAGAGGAAGAAACAAGAAGTGCCACGATGCACAAGAGGGTACAAGAATGTAAGACATCGACTCACCAATAATGTGTATGCAGAGAAACATGACACTCAAGAAGAGAAGTGATAATCCCCATGTCTTCAAAACTTTATAAGATAATGTGTGACTACAATAGGGTTTTTCAAGTGATGTCGGATAGTTGACCACTCACCTCGCAGTAGGTGATGAGTCACGAAGAGTGGAGGCCACAATGAATTCCTAGTCGAAGTAGTGGAATGCACATAATCAAGTATAAAAGAACATAAGCAACATAAGGGAACACTATTCAACATGAGAGAAAAGGGTGTATCATAATGTAAAAATAAGGCTCTCCTTTTGCAAGGATGTGGTAGATGCATCCACTAGTTGCAGCAGCGAAGAGGATCACTATAATGCAATGAGCCAAAAAAATAGCCTGGAAAGCCCAAAACCCTATATGCGGAGCTTGCAAAAAGATACCCCCTCTATAAAATGAATTTTTATTTTTTCCCCTATACAATGTTAGTATAGTGTGAAAACTGGAAAAAAATGGAAAAAATCTAAAAAAATCCAAGAAGGGGGTCAGGAGGGTCTAAAGTGAAAAAGGGTGGAGTAGGTTGCCAACTCGGTGAGTTGGCTTAGTGGGGAAAGCAAGGATTGGGGACTCAGCTCGGTGAGTTGGAGGTAGGAGAGCTGAAAAGCATCTTTGGGTTAGCTTAGCTTGTTGTTTGAGTTGGTGATTTGAGTGCACCAGATGGAGAGGGAGTCAAGTCATCGATTTGGTATGGATATCAAGTTAGCTTGGCTCATCGAATGAGTTGATGATGCGTTGGGTGCACGGAGGTCAAAATATGCCATGTGGATTCCAACTAATGGATCATGGTGTATAGGAAGATCCAACATGTTGTGTATGCGAGAGGAGCACATACTTGAGCAAGGGTCCATGTGGAAGGTTAGATGCCATGTCTTAGGAGGTGACCCTTGAATAGGCGAGTGAGTTGCGTTGACAAGATTTGTAATTTTGAACAAATAGGTGTTAGGGGAGTGGTCGAGCTAATCCAACCATGCAGCAAGAGTAAGCTAGTAGGGTCAAGAGGATGGTGAGCCAATTAGTGAAGAGGCTAGGCATTGCAGGCAAGGGGAGACTCAAGCACACTCACAGGATGAACTCAATAGCAAAGATGAAACCAAGGTTGAACTAGAGGCAACAATGGAGAGCATGGACAACGGAAGGTCAAACACACGGGAGAACAAACAGAGAAAAGAAACATGGTGGAACATAGAACCGAGCCACAACATGAAGCAAAGAAAAACAATGGCACAAGGCATACAAATAGAAGCTAAGAAAGGTACCGAGAGCAAGAGCCAAGGTGGTTGTAAAAGGTTGAACCAAAGGCAAGCCGGTTGAGTTGTAGAGGAAGAAAAGTCAAGTGGAGAAAGAATAATGTACTAAAACCTTATTTAAACCTAGCAAGTTGAACCAATGCAAGAACAATCCAAGGTGGTGCAAGGTGAGATGTGGGATATCTTGGTTCCAAATTTGGTGAGTTAGGGCTGAGTTGGGTCCAAAACCAGCTACACAAACCTTAATAACACACAACCCAAGACACAAAAATATTAAATTAGCAACTTGTAACTTGTAAAAACTCCAGAGCATTCAAAAACCATGAACAAGGTATAAAACCCTAGAATCAATACGCGTAACACACAACCGAATAACTATTACAATGCTTCAAACAAGCTTTGTATATCATGACAAAAATTCCTAACGAAAAAACCAAATAGTTGCACGGATCCACATGATGTGCACTCTAATTCCATGAAAGAGGGTGTGAAAATGCAAAGTATCAGGATCATGAGGTACACCCTGAACATCCATAGAAGTGCAAACAGTAGCGTGACAAGATCTTGAGAAGAGTGAGCATCAACCAAAAGTGCGTTGAAAAATTAAAAAATGGGCAGAACCTCGTTAAGGAAAAAATCCACCAAATCTCACTCTAATTTCATAGATCTATAGGGGTGTACATATAGAGGGTGTTAAGTAATCCCCAGTGTTGATCGATGCCCTCTCAAGTGGAGAGGGCGAGTTATATTCCCAAAATGGGAAGTAACTCCCAATGATGCAACTAATGCACTAATGTATAAAGGAATATCATAATGACCCCTAATTGAACATTGACCTAAGATCTCACCTAAGTGAGATGACTCACTTGATGATATGGAATATGACTCACACCAACTACTTTAAGCTATGAAGGCTTTCCTTTTAACCTACTTCCTCTATCCATTGACTTAAACATTCATGGAATACTAAATTGGGGAAAATTGTGGAACATTGGGAAGTTTTTTTTTTTATTTCCAAAATTATCCAATTTATAATCCTTCATTTCATTTTTATGTGGTGCTTCAATCTTTGATGTGTGTACTACAACATTTACTTGACAGAGACTTCATCCCTTGTTACTAGACATTACGACCAACTCCACGGAACACCAAGTTTATCCAATTCCATGTAACACTCTTTTTCCCATGCCATGAAGGCCTATAATCCATCATAATCCACCTAATTCTCAAATCTCGAACCTCTTTGTTATCCGGGTTAGTAGTAGAACCCGTGGGACACTAACTTATGTCAATCCATGGAATACTAAATTCTAGTATTATGTAATGTTTCAAACAATTTTTTTCCTAAGTCTAAAATGAAATTTTGAGTTGTCAAAATATCATGGGGGGTTA
This sequence comes from Taxus wallichiana var. yunnanensis, assembly GCA_018340775.1. Classification (NCBI taxonomy): domain Eukaryota; kingdom Viridiplantae; phylum Streptophyta; class Pinopsida; order Cupressales; family Taxaceae; genus Taxus; species Taxus wallichiana. The sequence goes on along the minus strand of CM031238.1, from coordinate 323,543,365 downwards.
TTTTGAACAAGTATGTTCAATAATATTATGAAGGAATTTAACATATTGATGGAAAGTAGAAGAAATAATTTGCATTTCATGTATACAAGGGTGGCCCAAAAGTAATTTGTAATAAAGAACGTTATCCATTATATGAAAGGTAGTTGGTAGCATCTTAGGGCCAACATGTGCATCTAAAGTAGAGCATGTAACATTATCGAAGTGAAAAACAATAGCATCGATCGCTATATGACGAAGTCCCATTTGCAATAAAAGACTCTTAAGACATATATTAAGTCCAAATCCATTATCAACCATAATCTACCTGATGATAAAATGTCAAACATATGTGGTGATAAAAAGTGGTGAGAAGGTATTATAATCAGAGATGATGGGGATATCAGTGGCTTTAAATGTAATATCCTACTCATGTGATTTAAAATTATCCATGATAGAAGAAAAATAATTTGGTTGAGTATTATTAAGTAATGTAAATGAACCCAAAGTAAAATAAAGGATGTCCTTATACATCAATGATTTTTAGAGGAGATCCAAGAGAGATATCTTAGTATGAGAATTATTAAGTTATTCAAATATGTCATACTCCTTAAAAGGTGTAATAGCATTAGCCACATGATTTTTAGGTGGAGGCAAATATGGGTTACACCTATGGGTTGTTTAGTGTGACATGTGGTGAAAACATTAACAATGGGAACTATGGAATCAGATTTAAAGTGTAGAGGGAACTGAGTAGTAAAAATAATGGCCTCGAGTGTATATCCATATAAGTGATGGGGTATCATCCATGTGGTAAAAAGGATTACGGTAAGGACTCTTAACAATATGAAAAGCATTAGTATGGACCTGCTTAGAGGGATATTGGCCAATGTTAATACATGAGGGATAGTTATTAGACTTAAATATATGAGCATAGAAGATAGAATATAATTACATGGTGATACAGATGAAAAAGTGGAATATAACACTGAATAAAATAATAAGAAACTCCTAGAGCATTATGGTTTTTATATCATTAGTCCTAATACTTAAGGAATATATCTTAGAATAGGTTAAGGATTTGATCAAAAGTGAGTTCACCAAAGTGTTTAACCCTTAATTAAATTTTAGGTAATTACATTAGGTTTATATTATATTAGATTTCATTCCATTACAACAAAAATAATAACTCAAATTTGTAATTTAGATTAGATATAAATAATATAACATATACCAATCATTCTAACATGCAATTTAAATCTAAAAATAGATGTATAGATGCACTTAATTATAGATGACTTCTATAAAGATCTAGTATTGTGCATTACTAGAAGGAGGTGATATGAACCTAAATGACCTTCAAAACTAGAACTATAACTCGTGAATCCACCTAGGGAATGGTCGTGACAAACCTATCAAGACTTTACCATAAGGTCTTGACTAAAATATATGGTCCTATACCTCATCCGAATTGTCTTATGTAAATTTCTATGGTTTTCTCCTTCCTATATTTTTATTTCACTGTCAAATCCTAGTTGTTGCACATGTAATGAAGCTCTCTAATTGGGTGATCATAATCCAAAACCCTAGCCATGGATGAAGAGTCTTACAAAACAAACATTAGAAGGGTTGTGGACACCCCATGCATCACCAACATTAGCACTACTCCTAAGAGGCCTTGAACCACATGTCATTCTCCACATAATATGTGATATCTAGATAGATAAATAAAATATCAGCATTTCCTTTTACTATGCTTTATGTGACTTAACTCAAGTGTTAAAAACTTGGAGAGAGGATGTTCGAGCATTTGTAGATGAGATATATGGATGCTTTGACCTAGTTTTTAGCTTTATAATTGATGTGGGTATTTCCTAATGACTTTGAGATGAGACAATGTGAGATTTAGGAGCTTTGGATGCCTTTTGCAATTTTATGAAGTGATTGCTCTGGAGTATTTCCTTAGGAATTCAAGATTAGTAAATGATTCAGGTTTGAATTTCTTATATAGGTTCTACAGATGAGACAATGTGAGATTTAGGGAGCTTTGGATGCCTTTTGCAATTTTATGAAGTGATTGCTCGGTGTATTTCCTTAGGAGTTCAAGATTAGTAAATGAGTTAGGTTTTCCTTTCTTATATAGGTTCTGCAGATGATCTATCTAAGAAATGATGACCCATATGAAATATAAGACAAAACAAAATATATTGATTTGAAAGTAGATTTTGAGGACATGTCAATCCAAGATCATACAAATTAGTCAAAATTGGATATAGATTCTTAACCAAATTGTATGACCCGATTTGGAGCAAGAAATATGCCAAATGAAGTTTGGAGCTGAAATATTAATTTTATTATATTGATTTTGTGAATTTTATTCTTAGAATGTGTCGACATGGCAAAGTGTGCAAGGATAACCAATATAAAAATGGACCTTGGAAAGTGCTAGCAGAACGGAGAAGTATTTATCATAACAAGAGTACATAGTCAAATCAAGAGTTTGCAAAGTGAAAATTACCAATTTTAATTGTCTACAACTATATCAAGGAATTTAATCTCCTATGTTACCATGATGGAAAGGTGTGGATAGGAGAAGAAACCAAATGGAAGGAAAAAATATTGATGGTTCATTTAGAGACTAGCTCACATAATATTTGTTGTGAAATTGGTAGATGAGAAATGTTTAAGGAGTGGGAAGTAAAAACATGCCTATTTTGAGACAAGCGATTAGTGTAGAGACACAAAGTGGCACTTCATCATAAAGTGTGAAAATTACACCTAATAAACTTGTTTGAGGAGGCAACGTTGGAGAAAATAACAATTCTTTTGATATTGGATCTATAGTAGAAGATCCAATATCAAAACCAAATTGGAAATTTTACAAGATGAAATGGTAGTCCTTGTGTGTTGTCAAAATTTCAGTGAGGAAAACTATATTATAGCCCCTAGTCTTGTAGAGTGTTTCATCTCATTAAATTCATTTTTTTATTAAGGTGTTCGAGGTAGTTTTAGAGTTAGTTCTATAAAATGTAAAAAGTACCTAAAACTCAAATGAGAAGGGTTTATTGATACCTACGCCAATAGTCACAATGTCGAATGATAGGACATGGAAAATGTGAGAATGCTTCTCCTTTTTCTGAGTGAAAATACCTACAAAAAAAGACACCTAGACAAAAGACATTAGATAAATATGATAACGAGTTACTCGGCAAGTTTTGATCCCAAGAATCCAAAGGGACATCCTTAAAGGGTGTCAATCCATTTTGATACAATTAAGTTGTGTTGATAAAAATAATAAGATAAGTGGTGAAAAATTTAAAACTTGAGGGGAATAGTAAGGCCATGTTTAGCTTTGTAAGTGACCCGGGATAGGGTTGTGGCTAGCTCAAAGTATTTACAATAATCGTACTAGAACTCCTCATTATTTTCTTGTGTTTCATGAAGGATATCAAACTTCTCTTAATATCCTCAAAGTTTGGTGTGAATGTGATGACATAATAAGTGAGTTTGTGGAGGATGTAAAACTTCACCCACACAAATGGTTTCTCGATGATCGTAAAATCATAAATGTTGGTGATTGGATGAGATATACCGGATATAGTCATCTACAAAGAATACATGCTTGCACAGACAATTTGATTATACTAGAATAGATTGGATAAAAATGCTAATTATGATAATAATTGATTAAATATTGAAATATAAAAGTGATCGTTGACAATCTAAGGGGATCAACGGCGATCCAGAGATCATTAGTGATTAGACATATTGTTAGTAATCCCTATGAAAAATTGAAATTTCGATAATGATATATTTGATAGAAACATAGGATAGAAATTGATTATTTTTGTTTGTATTTGATGCATAAATAGAATGAAAACAATTTAAATGACAATGTACTTACTTTGGACACAAGAATGAAGTGGAAAGACCTGCAGGTGATAGTGAGAGGTTTGTAGATATCTAATAGCTTGGCTGGAATGTTGAGGATCTTTAGGAGATGATGATAATGTCACTTCATTGGATAACGCAACAGGCTTTGCTGCAACCTTTGTAGATCATGAAACAAGAGCTTTGAGATTTTATTTATAACCACTTTCAATCAATTAGGATCATTGGCAATCCATAATTTTCATGGAAACCATCTTGGAAGTGGTTTTAACCACCTCTAAGTTGTGATTTCATGTGTGGGGATGTGATGTGGAGAATTTAGGAGTGTTAATATGTTAGGGGAAGGGATAAAAAGGGTTTAGCGTGGTTGGTAAATGGTTAGAAGGTTTTAAGGAGGATGAGGTAGGTTTACAGGGTAAAAATATGATTTTACGTGGTGAGAGTAGTGACTTAAGATATGATTACAATAATATATTAAATGATTTAATTATGTGCATACGAGGTGTAGGCAGGTTATCTTAGGTGACAAAAACTTGGTGTCTACATCTTCGTCTTTTTGTGAAGTCATTTGTGATGGATAAACTACTAGACAAAAATGAGTGAGATAATTTTATTTTTTCATGGGCGGATGGTCCCCCCTCAAAGTGGGGGTGATTGTGATGAATTGTAACAATTGCCAGTTTCAAATATTTATTGGATAAGATAAGTTTTTTTAAATTAAGATTCCCCAAGACTAGGCATGGGAACAAGATTGCCACAATGGTGGAATTACGCTACCATGGATTCCAATTATAGGGGAACGAAATGGTTCACAACCTATAGACATAAGAATCATAAGAAGTGGCCACGGCTAATGATCCTGTGGATATGTTGTTGAGAAGACAAGAGTATGAGATCAAGGAGAGGGCATGAAAAATATTCCCACACACAGAGTAAAGCGATTTAAAGGCATGGAAGGATAGGGAAGGAAACATGCACAAAAGATAATGGTGGATTTGGGACTTAGTCATTTTCACATGTATGGGATATTTTTGGAGATAGTGTGCGGAGCACACAAACTACATAAATACTTACATGTCAAAAATAGGATATTTTTGGAAGAGTGAATATCAATCAGTTTACATGGGTTCGAATTAAAAATAGAATTTCTACTACCAGTTAACTAGAAGAGGTCTATTGTTAGCGCACTTACATGTGTGGTTATTATTGTAAAGGTGCATGGCTATCTTTAGCATGTGACCTATTGTGGGAATTATACAAGAGGTGAAGGGAAAGTCCCCACCCTTATAAATATGTAGTGATCTATGTAGTATGGACGGATTGTGTGTGAGAACTAAATTACCGTGTGAGGTTATGTTGGCGAGATCCGATGTGTACAAGAGCTTATGGTATTACTTATTGTAATAAGATTCGGTGTATTATTTTTTTTAATGTAATGAAGTGTATTATCTGAATCAAGGTATTAATCATGAGTATAACTGGTTCTTACATGATTAACTTCATTACGGTTATTATTTAAATCTATTACTCTTTACATCTAGATCCAGAACATGCTTCATAGATTTTTATGTTAATTATGGATCTGGATGTATTAAGTCTTCATCATGCTAACATCCTGCAACAAAAACCCTAAAGAGGGGCCCGGTACCTTTGTGCATGTTGAGTGAGCTCTCGCCCAGGCCGAGTGTTGTGTCGATGAGCTTAGGTTATTAATATAAATTCTAGACTCGCATCATTGGTTCCATTTCTAGGACCTCTTTTCCATTTTTTTATAGGATGGTTTGTGATGAAGACGTACCGGTTGACCCTAGCAAGTGTTGAGGAGTGGATACATGATCTAGAAGAAGAATACACACAGAGGTTCAACATCGGAACCGAGTTTAATGCGTGAGTATGGATGGAAAAAATATGTATGAAAGTTTATATGAGAGCTTTTTCATTATTTTTCTAGTAGAATTGTATGAGTGGCTGGTTTCTTATGCGTCTAAAAGGGATTGGAGGTATCACGCACTTGTTTGGATGCATGAATAATTTTAAGCCCTATATGATGCAGATCTGATTTGGACATGCATTATGGATACTTGGTTTTGTGGTCTTCTTAACCATTATATTCTAGAGTACTCAATTTCCACTTATTCTTTCCTAGAGGTAGTGGAATTCAATTTTTTAAAATAACCTGGGGAACTTACCTATAAGGCATTCCTTTGGAAATGAAAATCTTGATGGTAACCTTGAATTTGGAAAGAAAACCAATGGCTAACTAAACTCCACCACGTGGGGGGCAGGAGTAGGTTTGGTGAAATATGGTAGACCTAGCAGTAGAAAGGAAGATAGAAGAAAGGGGGCTTAAGTATAATGAGGTGCACAAGAGGGAGATAGAGAAGCAACGAGATGTTGCATAGAAAATGCCATTGAGGAGAGATGGATCGAGAATGATTTAGAGCTCACATAGAAGGTGTGGAGTCGAGCATCAGAACTCCCCCATTTGGGAAAGCATGACCAGGAACCTCCCTTGGCCTCACGTAGAAGCATGCCAGCAAATTTGACCTAGGCCATGGGAGTGCATCTTAATCTACCTGACAACCTTTCCCTTGCACTTGGTTTTCCAGTATCTAGTATGAAAAGTAGTTAGCAAGCTAATTTAGGTAGTGGGAGAGGAGTAAGTCATATAGAAAGTACATCTATGGTAGGGAAAATTTATTCATTTTTATTTTGAGGTACCTTTTCGGTGCATCATCCATACAAAATTCAAGCGTGCATAATTTTGGACTCAATTATGGAAGTCGTAACACTTCATGATTATAGGGGTGTAGTTCAGTACTACTATTGGAATATAGGGAAGTACATCCTCTATTCCATCTCTTTATACAGTGGAGGATCGGGAGGTATAGGTGGTTATAGTTCCGGTGGATCTGGTGGTTCTTGAGGTAAGGAAAACACGTGAGGTTTTGGGTCATGTGGGAAAGGTCGACACCAACCCTAGAATAGTTACATGAAGAGGTATCTTCATATTCCAAAGTATAGGGGCATAGAAGATATTGTTGAGCATGTGCACATGTGTGAAATCCTGTGGTGTGAAAAAGGAATCATGGCTTATGAGCGTAGGTCATGTAAATTCACCACTAGGTTACAAGGGTGCGCACACATCTAGTACAAAATTTTTGACCCTAATAAGACTTGCGTAGACTATGCTACTTTAAAATATGCTTTCCTTAAATAGTTTCACATCCCTGAGTTCAAGTAGAAGATTATAAGCATGCTCAAGGATATTAAGTAAAGCACTACTGAGAGTGTCGGAGAGTATGATGCCCAGTTTAAAATGCTTTTATCTAATATTTCCTATGATATTCATGCAAGCCAGTATGTGCAATGGTTTTTCAAAGGTCTTATTACCCCTTTAAAAGGGAGCTATCACATAAGACATACATTGATCCATGTGAAGCACTTGAATTAGCTTTATATGCTAAGGCAATCGAAAGTATAGACACTAGGGTGAGCCTATTTTGGAAGCACAAATTATAGCTATGGTGAAACAATTAGAGAAGTTATCGGTAAATTCAGCATATGTGACGTGCATGTGTATTTTGTGTACTGATTATGAATTGGAAGGCCACACTAAGGATATTTTTCCCTGCATATTAGTACATTCATTGTTTGAACTATGAGATATGTCTATTAAACCATGATGCTATTAACTGCCCATTATTACAACATGCAATAAGGAAGAATGTCTCTTGCTACTATAAATTTACAAGTCCATGACTCATGATATGGAAGACTATCTCGCTAATTGGTCAGATCCATCATGCTATAAATATTGGTGTGTGACATACAAATGTATTAGATAACTCTAAAGGAAAGAATGAGCACCAAGATTAGGATCACAATCAAGCGTGTTATGATTGAAATGAAGGGAATTTTGAAGGAGGTCATGGCAAAGGACGAGGGAACCATGATGGATTCAAAGGATGAGGCTGTGGTGGTGGACAAGGTGAGTTCCTTGCGAATATGTTATACCTATGGATCTCTTGACCACTACAGGCATAAATGTCCTCAGAATATTACATGTTCCTTCTGTGGGAAGAATCATAGGTTAAGAGGAATTCCCAAACTTATATGAGAATCTTATTAAGCAGCATAAACAAAAAAAAATGTGCAAGGATGGTTAGGATACAACATGGTGTGGAAAATCAGTGGATGCCCAAGTTAGAACTAGAATCTGAGGCATTTCCTATAAAGATCACTACCCGTGCTAAAGTAGTGCATGCTAGAGAAGTGTTATAGCATAATCCTACCATCACTAAGGAGGATGTTCTACATACACGATACCCAAATCTTGTCCATTAGAAGGAGGTCTATCAGTAAACCATGGAGGTACTCTGAAATCTTTAGGGTGAAATATAATGTTTAAAGGAGCAATCACAGAAGATGGAGTAAAAGAAAGTAGAAGAGATGGTCCAATATGATATGGATGACTTGAAAGAGTTTTTCAAGATGTTTCTCCAAGAGAGTATCATTCCATTATTAGGGATTTGGCTAAAAGGAAACACTTCCCGCACAAGTATTGAGACTGGATGGAAAATCTTGCATGCAAATATTCCCCCTCATAGCTTATACTACAACAAAGAAATCACTCTGAATGTTGTTGTGGATGGATGGCTTTTGAGTAATATATTGATTAATACAGGCACGAAGTTAATGTTCTTACTTTAGATGCATGGGTACAGATGGGGAGACCCCCATTGTAGCCATCTTTGAATGTACTATTCATGGCTAACCAAACTAAAGCCACTCCCATCGAAGTTTGAAAAGATGTATCCATTACCATACAAAGATCCAAGTTCACTGGGAATTTTGAGGTTTTAGCACTTACAGAGGTGGATAGCTTCCCAGCTCTACTTGGGTGCCCTTGGTGCTATGAAAATAATGTTGATCTTCAGTTCAACAAGGGTTATATCAGTTTTGAAAAAACAAGGAAAGAGTTATTATCCCTTTAACAGATGGAAAATATATGCCCTATGTTGAGCCTTTGAGTGAGGAAGATCTAAATAGGATTTATGTATGTGCCATCTAGGACCTAGAGGTGCTTGAGCCATCTAAAGAAGGAATCCTTTAGTGGGAAGATGCATAGTCTATTAGTAATACTACAAGTGTTGCTTGCGATAATTAGGCTCATAGTACTTATGAGTGGGTAGGGTGTGAAGTAAAGAGCACATTTGCACAAAACCGTATATTTGGTTGTATCAAGAGAATAATTAACAACTCAATACTTGTGATACACTAGAGAATGAGATCCTATGGTGTTTTTACTTGCCATGGAGGAACAATGGATAGACCAGTTGGAGAGACGAAATATACTAGCATATACTTTTTGGGACAGAAACACACTGGTCAGTGGTTCACAAGGATAATATTGTAGGATGGAATGAAATATAGATTTCTCTTTCTACTTGGTTTTCCAGGAGCAATTGACCTACTCAAATATGCACTTATCATGGTAATCAACCTTTTCAGCACCATGTTTAGTAGTGTGAGAGACTTTGGACAGAGGGGAAGGAAGCTTTACCACCTTCGCTCTAGGTGTACAAATTTAATTCCACTTTACAAGGTTGTGCATGTGGTTGCTATGTATATGTGGAACTCCATAGAGAGATTGTAAATTGGTACGATTTGATCACAGGAATGATCCAGACATTCAACTATTTCTCTACTAAACCTCTAGTAGAAGAGGCATTAATGGTTATAAAATACTTAACTATGAGAGATAGTGCTAAGATGGAAGAACTCATTTAGGATTTATTTGATGACGAAGACTCGAAGTGCATTTTGCTAAAGAAATAGAGATAGATGTCACACTATTTAAGCATGCATTCCTTGAGAAGGAAAAAGAAAAGATGGTCTACTTAGTGGATGATGAAGAAGTAGAAGCTCTATATGTAGACCATTTAATAGGTAAGCACGAGGTTTTGGAAAGGGTAGATAAGACCACGCGCACCTATCATGAACCTATGAAAACAAGGAAAGTGAATATTGGATCAGATATTGGGCCTAAGGAGGAGGCCATAATTGGGGATTATTGGTCTGACTTTGAAGTGGAAAAAATCACCAAGTTACTATGAGATTATCAGGACTTATTTCCTAGGGATACCATGAACTTAAAGGCATTCATGAATCATTAGGAGAAATGAAGATCAAGCTTAAGGAAGGTGCATGACCAGTTAGGAAGAGACCCTATAGGATGAACCCCAACTTGCATGAAAAGTTCAAAGAAGAAATTGACAAAATGTTGAAGTCTGGAATCATCAAGCCCCTAGATGAGTCAAAATGGGTTAGCCCAATGGTGATTAGTATCAAGAAGGATGGTCGGATTAGGATCTGTGTGGACTATAGGGAGTTAAATGCTGCATGTGTGACTGATCCCTTTCCTACACCATTCACTAAGGAAATACTAGAAGGCATTGTAGGGTGCAAAATCTATTCATTTACAAATGGATTCTCTTGGTATCATTAGGTTAGGATTTCACTAGAAGATCAAGAAAAGACTACTATTACTACTAAATGCAGTAGTTGTTCCTATCTTGTGATGCCTTTTGGTCCGAAAAATGTGCTTTTTGTATTTTCGTGCATAGTTGTTTAAACATTCAAATATTTTATTCACAACTTCTTGTAGGTTTATCTAGATGATTGGACGATGTATGGACTTGTTAAGGATGATTGTGACAATCTACACTTAATGTTTGAAATATGTATATAGTTGATTATTTATTTGATCATCAACAAGTGCATATTTGCTACACCATTTGGCACTTTGTTAGGGCACATTATCCTCAAATGATGGTTTGTTGGTTGATCTAGCTAAGGTTCCAGTCATCATCACCCTGAAGAGCTTACCACTCAAAGTGAGGTGTGAAAATTCTTAGTTCATACTGGGTATTATAAAAATTTATAAAGGGGTATGCTAAGGTTACCACAACCTTGTAGGATTTACTAAAAGGAAAAGAGACGGAGAACCGCAACAGGGCGCATTCGAGACATTGAAGGAGAAACTTACTACAATGCCTATTCTACACTTTCCTTTGTGGGACCAACCATTTCATGTACATGTAGACATCTCTGGCATGGCCATCGGTGCGGTGTTGGCTTAGCCTGGAGAAGGTATTATAGATCATATTATCTATTTTACAAGTAGAAAGTTGACTCCTACAAAGCAGAATTATACAATTACAGAGTGCAAAGCTTTGTCAATGATCTATGTGCTACATAAATTTAGACAGTACCTACTAGCAACACCATTTGTATTCTATACCGATCACATGGCATTGAATTATTTAGTAAATAAGCCCATTTTATAGGGGCACATATGTCAATGGGTACTCTTATTCCAATAATTTTATTTTACAGTTGTGGTCAAACTAGGGAAGAATGATTTTGGACCGGATCATCTATCCAAAATACAGTCGAGAGAAGACACATAGGCAATTAGAGGAAATTATAGGTTATAATGCGCGCATCGTAATCGAATTAGAGGAAATTGTTGTATTTGTACGTACAGGTATGGCACCAGAAGGAATGAAATCCTTATAGAAGAAACAACTTGCCATTCGTGTAACACCTTTTATGTTGATCAATGCTGACCTATACAAGTTAGGTAGAGATTAAGTATTATGACGATGTGTATTGGAGTATGAGCACTCAGATATTATGGAGGAGGCTCATGGTGGTATTGTAGGTGGGAACTATGCCGGTGACACCACTGTGTGCAAGATTCTACTCATTGGATTATGTTGGGAGACCCCGTATAAAGATTGCAAGTCACAAAGGCAAGGATTTTGATCACTATTAGTGTATTGGAAATTTGGGTAAAGAGATGAAATTCCTTTAAGACATATTTCTAGTGCATAACCATTTGAGAAATGGGCTATAGATTTTTTGGGTCCTATTTCACTAGCTGCGTGTAGGACTAGATTGCACTATATCATCACTTGCACAAATTATCTGACAAGGTGGGTAGAAGCAGCACCTATAAAGGATTGTACAATAGCTATAGCAGTTAGGTTTCTATGGGAAAATATTATTACAAGGTATGGATTCTCATTGAGTTTGACAAGTGATAGGGGCACACATTTTTTGAATGAGACAATCAAAATTCTATTGGATGAATTCATGATTATACTCCATAAGAATACACCATATCATCATTAAGAAAATGGGACCGATGAGGCTTTCAACAAGATCTTGAGCTAGACATTGAAAAAAATTAATGTTGAAAGGAAAGATTGGGATGATAAAGTTTGAACAAAGCCACACCATATTAGTTAGTGTTTGGTGTGGAATCAGATTATTCTATGGAATTAATGTTACCTTATTTGTGTATTGCATGTCTTTGGAGGTCTAGTGATGAGTAAGCATTATAAGAATGGATTGAAAAGTTGATCAAGTGGATAAGCGACACATAATAGCACGTTAGAGTCAAAATCAAGAAAAGGCCAAGGTAAAGCATGGCATGACAGGCACATCAGGGATAAAAAGTTTAAGATTGGATAAATGGTGCTTCTTTATGATTCTAAGTTTTTGTGCCATCCAGGAAAACTCAAAGTACACTAGTTGGAGTTGTATGTTATCACTCACATACGTGAAAAGGATCTTTCCATTAAGAGGTGCTTGATGGAATACGGTTACTCGGTTACTTCAACGGGAGTAGGCTGAAGCCCTACTATAAATAAGTCTTCTTAGTGTTTGTAATAAGGCATTTTTTCCATTAAGGTTAAGTTTTGGATTATGTATTTCCTTCTTCATCATTAGGTTTTGTCAATTTATTTGGTGTTTTCATGTAATAAGCGCATTTTTGCACCGGAATCTAATTACTATTTGAATAATTTTTATGCATAGAGGACTACACATACCATTTGTGTGGGGTGGTTATTGACAACTAGGTACAAAATCTGTAGGAAAATGGGTACACATAAAGTACCAAACTACTACAGGCATTATTTCAAGTTTGGAGATTTTTAGAAAAGATATGCTTCTAAAAACAAGGACCATAGATGGAGATAAATGAAGGAACAAGTATAATGTGAGGTAAGCAAAGGCCATGGATACTACCAAGGAAGCGATAGAGGTGAGTTACTCAAGTGCATGGAAGCTCATTGAAGATAAGTATATGGTAAGAAGGTAGGAAGGTGCGCTAGAAGGTTATAGCTTAGGCACGAAGATGTACCATGCGAAATATGTGAAAATGGTCAAATAATGAGGATTGTTGGTAGGTGAATGAGCAATAAATGCACCAAATTTTTCAAAATATATATAAGGATGGGATGTGAGTTCATTATTACCATTGTAAATTGCAATAATTATAAAGAGATAAGTGCAACCAAGATGAGAGAAGAATATTGAGGTGTGAAGAGTGTTAAACAAGACATGGAGAGTATATTTGTGCATAGGAGAAGCTTGCGTCCCCATTAGTGAAGGGTTTGAGCGAAGCAGAGCATTATGAAAGAGCTAGGGCACATGATTTCAACTAGGGCACATAGATTCAAGCTAGGGTTTGGGTTTTCACGTTGTAGAAGATAGAAGGTGAGCATTTGAGGACAGAAAGTTGAGAGTTATAGATGGCACCAAGAAAATCACCTATTGTAGGAACTAAGGGAAAGAAGAAAGTGGAAGCAAAGGTTGAAATTACTCTCAAGAGTAATTTATCAAAGATGCAATACCTGAAGGCGTGATAGTGGGACAAGAATGGGATTCTCACATCCATAAGTGCAAAATCAATGATTATAACCACCGCACATCGGATAACAAGAAGGAGTTGGATGCGTTGTTGAGTACGAAGACAAACAAGCACATAGTAGAAGACATGTTAGTCTATGATGATGCTTTGGAGAGAGTTTTTAAATTAGATTTGAGTCTACCAGTTGTAGGAGCTCCCATATTTCAGCAAATATGAACCTTTGTACCAGTGGTTGATGGGTAGGGTACATGAAGACTTTTTCTATTTCTTCGGACACATGATAAGGCTTACATCCACTTTGATTTCAACTATAATAGGATTAAAGGGCACAAGAGTGGATCTTAGTAGTGATTTGAGAGATAAAGAAGTAATCCTGGAGACACAAAAGGAGTTAGGGTATACCAAGGGTCCACGCGGAATGGATATCAACAAGTTGAAGTACCTAATGGTAAAAGTAACTGCACATCTAGTGACCAAGTTGAATGATCAAGAGTGATGGTCACAGGTGAACACAATGTGGCTCCATGTTGTAAAGAAGATGTCATAGGGGGTAGTCTACAATATTGTAGGATACATTGTGGAGACCATTGTTGAGGAAGCACACACCTGTGAAAGGATTAGTTTTGGCGCTATCCTATTGTCTTTGGTATTTATGGAGATCGGAGTGCCCGATGGGCCAAAGGAAAAGATTTGGGAGTACCCCAAGGAAAAAAATCACTTACGAAATATTTGTCAAGTACTTATGCGAGGGGTCAATGGGAGGGCCATTCAAGAAAAAGGTGGATATGTGGTATGATAAGCTCTGTGCAAAATTTGAGGAAGAGTGGCACATTCCTAAGAAATTACCATCGATGGTGGGCAAGGTAATGTAGTTTGTAGTGTACCAACACTTCTCCATCCCCTGATTTACAATGAAATATGGGAATTGGAGCCCTTGGTGCAAGCTTCCATATGCCTTCATAAAGCATGCTATTTCCGGGCATCACCACCATTTTACTAATGTGTGATGCTTGAACTTCATTGTAAACAAGGTAGACTGTGACTACCACACCTTGAGGAAGACTTATGTATATCCAGGATAGACTGCCTATGTTGAGAGGCTAATTTCAGATATGATAAGCATGAATCCTATAAGTTTGGCAATTGGAGACAAGTGGATCCGTGCTTGTATACCTTCAACTTAAGCCTAAGTTGGAGGGTAACAAATATGTAGAGAATGAATTCGCACTCCGGGGCCGCAAATGGTAATCATATAATGGATAACGTGCCAACCCCATAGCCTACAAAAACCATATTGGTGGACAAGGAGGAAGACGAATGAGAAGATAGTGGTGGCCTGGAACATAGAGGATGAAGGCAGCCCACATATAAGGTGGAAACTAAATGCATGACCACTCCACCCCAGGTATAAGAAGAAGGTGATGAATACTTGGATGCTAGACCAAGGAGAGTACCATTTCAAAAGCCTATTCAAGAGAACAAGAACCCAAGGTGCTACTCCAAAATCAATATAGGAGATCACCACAACTCTCTCCACAAAAGGATACGGATGAGAAGACAAGGATAAAATTGAAGTTGAACGAGGAGGAAGAGTTTGTAGAAAGTGCACCCGAATATCCTACACAACCAAAGGACGTGGAAGATCCGAGGGATGAAGAAATGAAATATGAAGATGTGAAGAATGGAGGAGAAGGGGTAAAGGAAGGAGAATCAGGACCAGATAATGCTCAAGACATAGAAGATCCAGCTCCAAATCTTGGTGCTCCAGTTCCTAAGGGGCCAAGAACTAAAATAACAAGTGGAGAGTATATTGTTCCATATTTGGGCTATGCTGAGGACACAAGTAAGATTTTATGTGTGTGTTTTCAAAGCACAATGATCCCTAAGGAGTTATATGGATGGGAGTTGATGGATGAAGACATGGCCACCATGTGCACAAGGAAGTAACTATCTTGGTCTATGCACACTCACATGGATGAGCCAGACTTCAACGTATGTGAAGAATCATGTGTGTCAAGAAGATTGAAGAAGACATCTCAAGCCAAAAAATAACCTGTAAAACCCATTATTATGTCTGATGAACATGTGAGTAATGCCTTGGTAAAAGTATCTACAGAGGTGGCATAGAGGAACATAGACAAATATTCTACTATTATGGTGCTAAGAGAAGAAAACAAGGTAAAGGATCTTTGAGATAGTGTGCTTGAAGGGAGAAAAGGACTTGGAACAAAATAATAATGAGGTTTTTGTAAAAATAGCAAAGGAGATCAGAGACCATGTCCTAAAAGAAAGATCAAACTTGGAGTCCAAGATACCTGAAGGGTTCCCTTTGGCTATGCACTATGTGCATACCTTAGTCGATTTGGTGATTGAGGATGGACCTATATGTATGCCAGCACCATAGGACCCCGAGAAGGAAGTAGAGCAAGAAAATGCTTCATTATTACGAAACATTTCATCATATGAGGCACTACTCCAAACCTTGCAGGAGGAGCTGAAGAAAGTGGACCAAACGTTGAATATTTGTGCAACTCCGGAGGCAGTCATAAGAATGAGGACCATGGTAGAGGACAATGAAGTCTTGAAGGCAATGAAGGATGAAACCTTGGGGCATGCAAATATATTGGCATTGGTAAAGTAAAAGCGTGAGGCCCTTGCAGTGGCCCAGGAGCCCCATAAGAATAGGTTGGATGAACTTGGGAAAATTATAGTGTAGAAGATGGATCTTCTGGAAGGGAGAATGTCTGCAATGTCTAATATTATGTTAGTGTTATAGAATGAAAAGGAATAAATTACCCAGGATGAGTTGGAGTCTATTGCAGTAAATATTCTAGAAAAGGTAGAGACCACACTGAATGAGTGGCAAAAATTAGAGGCAAAAATAAAAGAAGAATATCCAGAACTAATTCTTCCAGTTGAAGCAGAGGATGGTGTAGAGTAAATAATTATTATTGTATAGTAATTATTTACATTCATAAATTCCTTATTCTTTATTCTTTCCATATTAAAATGAAACCATTGATGGGGAGGCAATGTAGTTTATTGTGGGGTAATGTTGAGTAGACAAGAGTATGAGACGAAGGAGAGGGTGCACAGAAGATTCACACACAGGAGTAAAGCACAGTCAAAGGCACAGAAGGATAGGGAAGGAAACATGCACAAAAGATAAGGGAAAATTCAGGACTTATTCATTTTCACATGTATGGGCTATTTTTAGAGATGGTGTGTGGAGCACAAAAACTAGATAAAGACTTATGTGTCACACATAGGTTATTTTGGAAGAGCGTCTATCAAGCACTTTGCATGGGTTCGAATTAAAAATAGAATTACTACTATTGGTTAACTAGAAGAGATTTATTGTTAGTGCACTTGCATGTGTGGCTATTATTGTAAAGGCATGTGGCTATCTTCAGGATGTGACCTATTTTGGGAATTATGTAAGAAGTGAACGGCAAGTCCCCACTCTTATAAATATGTAGTGATCTACGTAGTATGGAAGGACTATGTGTGAGAACCGAATTACTATGAGGTTATGTTGGCGGATCAGATGTGCGCAAGATCTTATGGTATTAATTATTGTAATAATATTCGGTGTATTATTGTTTTTAATGTAATGGAGTGTATTGGCTAAATCAAGGTATTAATCATGATTATAATCGGTTCTTGTATAATTGACTTCATTATGGTTATTATTTAAATCTATTACTCTTTAGATCTAGATATGGAACATGTTCTCGTAGAATGTTATCTTAATTATGGATATGAATTCATTAAGTCTTCATTATGGTAACATCCTACAACAAAACCCTAAATAGGGGCCTTGTACCTTTGTGCACTTTGGGTGAGCACTCCCTAGGTTGAGTGATATTTCAACACACCTAGGTTATTCTGGTAAATTCTAGTCTGCATCATATGCTATCCACACAAGTTTGATAAATGTTATTATCATAAAGGTGGGATTCTAAGGCTAGGAATTAAAGGGATAGTGGAACCAAAGGGTTCATGTCCTATTGACATATGACTTACTTGGGGATAAAGTTACACAATCGGATTTTTGCTAATGGAAGGCTTGATTATAGTTTGATGCACAAATTGTGACTATATTGGATAAGGCTACGAGGATTTTAAGGATGGATTTGATAAAGGGGAATAAAACACCGATGATTATATGAATTGCTGTCCATCATACCAGATCATCGATGATCCCAGGGATAATTGGAGATCAGGAAGGTAGGGAAAAAAATTGAAATATAAGGTGTGTGGAAAGTTCATTTGAACCATTTTACTTTCGTGATAGTGACATTGTTGGATTATTTTTGTGTGATTTTGATTTTTTATTTGAGTGAGATGTGGGTGGATGGAGATGGACAAAGACGTCGAGACCCATTAAATCGAGGTAGGTGGTGCATTTAATTTTTCATTTTTTTGTGTGTGTATATCGTATTATATATGGGATATGGGATCATCGGTGATTTCCTATGGAATTACCGATGATTTATAGGATTGATGGTGATTGATAATGATCATCGACGATTGGTAATGATCGTAAGTGATTATAGTGATCATCAATGATTTATTTTAACTTTTGATAGATGTGTAGTGGATAAATGTTATATTTTATTAAGTGATTTTGATTGGTTATTATATCTAATGGTGGTTTGTGTTTTTGGATGTAGGCTAGAGACCAATTAACTACACAAAGACAGGTCCCAAAGATTCTTTGTGAGGTACATGAGGAGTTATCGGATGTGGAGTGGGGTCATTTAGAGGTGGTGGAGCTAGGTGGGATGCATCACTACCGACGTATCCATAGAGATATAGGATTATTATTGGGTTTTATCGAGACATATGACCTTATTACATGCACTTTCTAGTTTCGACAAGGAGATGACTTTGAATTTGGAGGATTTTCACCTAATTTTACGCTTTACTGAAGCAGGATGAGTAAATTTGTACTATTGATGATGTTGGATGGGACACTACAATGCAATGTTTGTGTATAGATGATGGTTTTTAGGTTGTGTATTATGATAAATTGTTCTCATATGGAGCCCTATATCATGATGATGAGGGTCGAGCTTTGATGATGATGTTATGCATTAGTTGTTATGCCTTACCAAATTCTTCCGAGGGAATTTCTCATGGATTTTGATGGGTGTGGTAGGGTATATGTTAGATTTTAGGATAGTGTTTTATTGGGCCCCTACTTTGTTGGTACATGTTTACAAGGAGTTATGGTCTGGAGGACCAAACATAGATTTGGTGTAGATATATAATTTTTGTTTGAGTGTTTGGATAATGAGTATAATGTAGTGGCTTGGCTAAGAGGATTATCATGGATGAGGTGGGTGGACTTATAGTACCCAAGTAGATTTTATGAGATGGATATCTAGTTAGGGGTGACATGGCCCGTGAGAGATGAAAATTACAACATGCACTCATGGTGGCTTAAAAGCGATTGATGTGATTTGGAGGTTATATTTATCTTTCCCAATATGGCATGATATATTGAGGAGTTGGTGGCTATGCAGCAAGATAGGTGGGTGCGGGTGCATAGGGATGGTGAGTAGGATTTGATCCGATTTTGTTGTGTCGATGGAAATTTGGTTTAGTGTAGGATGTATTTAAGTTATTTGTGGCTTACGAGAGAGATGATGCGGAGATATATGTGGCACTTCCAATTATTAGAGAGGCAATGGATATAGTGAATAAGGAGGTAGTTAATATAGTAATAGATTCCCATGGTATGAAGATAAGTCATGATGATGTAGGGGTGACAATGGCCTACGATATGGTGAAAAGGATAGCTAGGTGGTTTTCACATATGAGTGTGGTCTCGATGTGGAGGATGCACCTCGGGAGGGTGGTGGTGGTGATGAGGGGGCAGATGGAAAGGATAGTATAGTGAATTTATAGGCTACCATAGCTCGTTTAATGATCTAGAAGGGTGCATTGGTGGTCAAGAGAGATGGATTGGGAATAAGCATCTTGCCACTATATAGGCAAATCTTATTTAGGCCATAGCTGATTGTGATTGATATTCAATAGTGATAGGTATTGCAAAAGGCCCTCAACATTATTAGTACTTCATTTTTAAGAGAGGACCTACAAGCGGAAAGATCTCATGCTATTGATTAGATGGGGCCACCTAGTAGTGTCATTTTGGTTAACTACTACCATTCATGCAAGCATCTTTGCTATTATGAGGAGATAATATGGTAGAGGCTACCCAATGAGACTCTCTACGTAGTGTATCAAAGTAAAGGTAGGTGGTACCAACAGCAGCACTACGAGTGTTGGTTAGGTACCGAGAGATCTAGATAGAGGACCTTACGAGATGTTTGAGTGGTGAGTAGGGGAGCAGTGTCTAAGGGATCATTTTTCTGATAGATGTTCATTTTACTCATTAGATATGGATGTGATGGTGTATACGGATCTCTTGAAGCCTATATTGATGTATATTTTTGGTATATGGATTTTTTGAGACTCGTGATCATGTATATTATCCATATATATATATATATATATATATATATATATAGTTTTGCCTCATGTGATGCTGATTTATTTTTATTTTTGATGTTTATGATGCGATGTTGTTATAATTTTGATGTTATATTTCAGATATGTTGTTGGTATGATGTTTATATATATAGATGTTGATTTTGATATATGACATGTTGATCTTGAGATAAGTTTAGATATATATTATTGTGTTGTCAGATGTGATGAGTATGGATGTTAATTTGATATATGATATGTTATTTTTATGTTGATATGATGTGACTTCCAATATAATGGTGTCGATATATGTATTCCAAAATGTACTTTAATCATGGTTGGGAATAAAATGTGAATTGTTTGCTTTTAGACTAGATTTGATGCATATATGACATGATGGTAAAATGTATAATGATGACAATGCACTTTGTGGCCTTGTGACAAAATTTAACACATAACTAACAATAAGTAGTCACATGTAGGACCTTGGATATGGATGGAAGTGAGTTTGTATACCTTCCTAGAACATGGGAAGGGTTGACATATGCATTTTTATGGGAGAATAGGTTATCCTTTTGATGGATTTATAGGCTCATGCCCCAACTATATATTAGTGATGCAAAATATTCAATGTGGGAAGTTTTCTTTAATGGGAAATTTGATCAATGTGGGAATATTTCCTAGGATGTTCTTGTATATTTGACTTTGATATGAAGGTTGATTGATGCAGAAGCGTTTTTCAATGACATTAGTGGCCATATTTTGAGGGAGTGATCTACTATTTTTCTTTTAGATAGTATCCCTTGAGGATCGGTCTATATTTGATAGGCATATTTCCTTTTAGAGATCAGTCTACACTTTTCTAATGTTGATCGGTAGATATTCTTGAATTTTATGTTGAGGGTAGGCCTAGTAAACTATTTTGAGGAGGGGAAAAATGTGTGTAGAGAATACATAGGTACACCCCGTAACATGTTTTGATCGGTAAAAAAAAGGTAGATGGATGTAATGATCACCAGGTTCCTTCTGGTGAGGAAATTTTCCATATGAAATATGCGATGAACATGGCCATGGTGTTCATCATTAAGGTCTCAATCATAAGGTAGGGATGGTTGACCACATGCTTCTAAATCATTATAGTGCTAAAATGATAGGTTGGTGATGGAATGAGATATTTGATGTGACTAATGTCATGATGGTAGATATGTTAATAGTAGAAATTCCACAAGTGAAAAGCATTCAAAGGTTCCTTTTCAGGTGTACCATTAAGGGACGCTAAATGATAGCTCTTGTCTCATATTTATGAGTGACGAAATATGGACCGATCCATTCTGATGAATATTTCCATGCTTACTCCTTTCCAAAGTAGTGGTATTTTTATTTTATTTAAGGACAAGAACACCAATTTTGATCACATTCTTGACATGTTTGGTATATTCTTGTTTGATGTGTTCTTAATAAACATGATGATGTTTGAGAGCTTTTAGGTGACATTCATCAAACAAGTCAATTTTTGATAAACATTCTTGACGATCGTCTTCATTAGACATAAATTTTCCGAGGGATATGCTTTGAGAGAGGGAATTTTAAATTCAAGCGGTAGGACCAACTCGAGACATAGACTAAAGATAAGGGTGTAGCACTTGTAGGAATACAAATGCTAGTTTGATAATCCCAAAGAGAAAACAGGATTTAGAGATGCCAATTTTTTCGTATTTGGTCAACGGTTTTTATGACGATTTTGTTTAGTGTTTTGTTAGAAGCTTATGCTTATCCATTTTCTTATGGATCATAAGGAGATGAAAACCTTAGTTTGATGTTGAAAGTGTCACATAATTTCTTAACTTCTTTTTTGTAATTATATTCCAATATCGGTGACTAGTTTGTGAGGGATGTCAAAGTGATAGATGATCTGTTGATAAATGAAGTTGATGATTTTTTTTTCCTTAGTAGAGATAAAAGGAATATCCTCTACCCATTTAGTGAAATATTCAGTAGTTGTGATGATAGAGTGCTATCGTTGTGATAATACCAATGAGGTCAAGTCCCCATTGTAATAAGGGTTATATCTTGAGCATGTTGAAGATCGACTCGAAATGTGCATAATAGTATAATGTTGTTGACACTTAACGTATTTCTTGACGTATATGAAACAATATTGATTAAGGGTGGGCCAATAGTATCCCATCGTAAGACACGCTTCGATAACCATACTATTAAATTTATGACCACATATACTATCATGGAATTCTTGGAAAGATTTAGAGGATTTGTGAAATTTGGGACATTGTAACAATAGGCTGTCAAATCCACATTTGTAGAGGACACCACCTATGATGATGTATCAGGTAGTGTGTTAAAGAAAATATTTTTATCGTTCTTAGATAGGTTGGAGGGAATTTTTGATTCTTAGAGATAATTATAAGTTTGAGTGTACCCGAGGTCTATTTGATTATCTTCGATGAGGTCGATAGAAAGGATTTCATTATTTTGAGATGGTTGATCTAGTCTATGTACAAAAATAATAGTTTAGAATTGGCATTTGATAGGGGGATGAGTTATTCAAGAGAAGCTATGGTGTACGTAATGTAAATTTATTAGAAGATCGTAGAATATTTGGATGGTGTAATGATCAAAGGCTTCTAAGAGGAATTCAATAATGGTTTAATATTTTTATAGAATTTTGTTTTTTCATTGATAAATTCCTTTGATTTGGTTAATGACGAGTTCGAGTCTCTATAGATATCCAAGATTTTAACACCAAGCATGATAGTTGTTTAGAGGCCCATGATGAGACTTTCGTATTTGGCCATGTTCTTAGTGCATTTGAATTTTAATTTAAAGGATAGAGAGATGGGAGTACCCTAGTGAGGTATGATAATGATATCGAAACCCCTATCGATTCTCAAATCCATCGAAGAAGAGATTCATTTTAATAGGAGTATATTCTTGATTTATGGTGTTGATGGATTTGTCAAGGAATTGTTCATGAGGTAATTGATTATCAAGAATAGGAGCTTCACCGAGATATTCGGGGATGGATTCTCCTTCAATATATTTTGTTGGATGAATTCTAGATCAAAATCATTCATGATCATAAGCCATTGAGTGATACGGTCACTGTGGTATGGTTTGGAATGCATAGTTTTAAGGGGATTGAAACTGGTGACAATGTAAGTTTTATGATTAAGTAGATAATGGAAAAGTTTGGGAAGTCGTGAAGTAAAAGGTATAACATAACTTTTTACTTCAATATAACAGGTTTCATAGTCATGAAGAGTGTGTCTTATGTAGTAGATAGTCTATTTACAACCTTTCTCATCTTTATGTGCGATCATAGCACCCATGACATGGTTAGTAGAAGATATGTATAAATAAAAGGGATCCCCCTCATGTGGAGGTGTAAGCATAGGAGGTGATATGTGATATTTTTGAGGTATTCAAATGCCTTTTGAAAATTGTGATCCCATTTGAAATTGACGTCATTTCGAAAGAGATGGTGGAAAGGTTGACAACGATAAAAAAATTGTGAGATGAAATGGTGAATTAATTAAAGTATACCTTGAAGACGATGAAGTTGTTTGAGGTTTGATGGAGGAGGCATCTTGATGATGACATAAATTTTTGTAGTTTCTACTTCAATGCTCCATATAGAAATAATGAACCTAGGAGCTTTCCGGTGAAAACACCGAATACACATTTAGCAAGGTTTAGGAAAATATTGTAACATCCTCATTTTAATACATTAGAACAAGATAAAAAAATTGATTAGTGTTTTCTAGTTCTAAATACATAATTTAGAACACACAAATCATAACAATCATTCTTATAATAGATAACCATATGCAGTAATGACTCGGTGTACTGCCGATCTATTCATTCCATGACTCGGTGAACTACCGATCTATTCATGTGTATCTTAGAGTTGGTGTTTTCATCAGAACACTTCACTCTTGTGGTTCTCTTCCCTAATCCGAGATTCTGAGTGCTCTGTCCAAGGAACCTATCTGAATAATTGTTACCATTATTCATCGGCATCACATCCCTTAGACTAGGTGACATAGGACAACGCAATCAGTAGCTTGCGATACTTTGGCCAAAGATTTGAAACATATTGTTCATGTTACTTATTCCTTGACGGCATACTCATCAATCCAGAATACATCCTTCACCCCACTCCCATGTTATATAGAATGTCTTATACTGACTTCTGTCAGTCTCCTTGTCCCAAGTTTTCACTCGAATCAGGTTAATATCATAATTCACGTTATAAGGATGCCCTTGAAGACTAGGGGTAAGCTGACATACTGGGTTAACCAATGTTCACCCCAGTGTGTCAGGCTATCCCGAGTCTCAGAGGGCTGCCTCATAATCTATCTATGATCTTAACCAGTCCCGAAGGGAAGTCTTGATCAAGTTTTAGGTGTAAATCTTAACGATCAAAGTAGAAGGGTATTTCCATATGTCATCTACATTGTTGTATCCTCGAGAAGATCCTAATCTTCTCAAAGGTACAACCCCAAGTTGACATGTGTCAACATCCTACGAAACAGACCTCGAAAAGATGTACATACCTCCAAGAAGTTACTTATGTTGAGTTATAATTGGTTTACAGGCCCTCCTAACTGGGTAGCCTTTCCCCAACCCTGGGTCCCACACTTTTGAGTTACCTTACGTAATTAGGTTCAGTTTCATGAGAGAAAAGTTTTAATAAGTTTAAAGATTGCGTCAAGATGCCAATTGGTTCCTAATAACCTTGTTTCCTCATAATAGGACAACAACCCTAAGTTTTCCCATAAGGAAGGTAACTAAACCCGTAAGGGTTCGTATCAACCTCAAAGACTGAAATATATCAGACTTATTACCATTAAGACATGGTGATTTATAGCCATCAATTACATTGCTTTGAATTAGAACATTAATAGGGAGTAATAGAATACTCTTCCAGTTATAGCTACATGTTAGGGCATAGTTCAACCTCAACTTCCCTAAAAATGCAGTGGTCTAATTTCCAATTTAGCCATATTCATAATATATAAGAATTACTAACTGAACATGTAGTATTCAGCCACATAATTTTACAAGGCTTACTTAGGGAATCCATCTAGACCCCATTGCATATAATAATAAGAATGCACTCTCATTCATACAGACAAGAGAAGATCAATTCAACAAATAAGAACACAGCCACGTAAGTAATATGTCCCCATTTCATTTATTTCCAAGCCTATACAATTACAACCTATGCACTTCGGCATATTTTAATACAATAATCACCAACAAAAGAGTAACTTTCTTCTTATAGTACAATTAGAGAAATCATGTCAGAATTCATCATAAAAACCAGATTAAACAATTTGTGCATCATATCAGATCTACATGCCTTTACCACTTACGATGACCATCTGCAAAAATTGCTAGCACGGGTCAGTTCAGTGAACTGAGCATGATAAGCAC
This sequence comes from Taxus wallichiana var. yunnanensis, assembly GCA_018340775.1. Classification (NCBI taxonomy): domain Eukaryota; kingdom Viridiplantae; phylum Streptophyta; class Pinopsida; order Cupressales; family Taxaceae; genus Taxus; species Taxus wallichiana. The sequence continues at coordinate 323,517,813 of CM031238.1, read as the reverse complement.
TAATTCTTAAAACAATTGCATTCCACCAATTGTTTCCATTAAACAACCTATTTAAATGAAATCAATTTCATCAAATCCATAATCATGAATCACACTAATTTTCTTTCTACCATTCTAATATGACTTTATAACATAACTCATATTATAGTTACTATTTCAACTTAAATCTTTTCGGATGATTCATCTTATACAAGAAAATAAGAAGAAACGATGTGAATCTTAAGTACCTAGCCATCCGAAAACCAAGAACAGTATCAATCATGTTATAATCACTCTAATCAAAAGAATGAAACCTTTTCAAGGTATGCAACCAACAGATTTGCATATAAACAATTCAAGCAAGGGATGATTACTACCTCAAGCAAGTTCATCTAACGGATTTCCTCTAACTCTTTCATATCAATTCATAAACATTGATAAGTATACAAAACTTTTACTACAGGGCTACTTTTATACAAGTAGATAATAACTGAAATTCTCAATCAGGGTAATAATACTGCTAAAAAGAAGGAAAGGAGACTTCTAGTTAAGATTCAACACTTACCACTCTTTCCACCTAATTTTAACAGTCTATTCATCTCATACCCATACTGTAGAGTTCTTATAGAAATTCTAAAGAAGAGAACACTCATAATTTCAGAGAGAGAGAGAGAGAGTACCTTCGTATTTTGAAATCCTATAACAACTATCTTCCATTACCTAGAGGAAGGAACAGAGAAATTCTAATCTCTATTTTAACCGAGTTCAGGACTGTACAACTTCCAAGAAGTAATATACATATACTCTAATCCCATTAGGAAAAAGAAGGCAAGTAAAGCAATATGTATGTTTAGCCTCAGGCTCAGATCAAATAGAATCACCTTCAGATTTTCCAATAGACCATTGCGATCTTACAACTATACATTTAAACAAATGCCAATAACGTTTCCTTTACATAAACATTAAAAGCAATCTAATCTCAGACCACAATCCTACTCTAAAGCAAAACAGTCTACATTTCCTTCCTTTCTCGAACCATTTGGTCTAAGAGTTAGGATAATCTTCCCATTATCTATTTATTATTAATAGATCAAAACTAAATTATTTCTACCATTGCATAGTTAAGTCGTTATATCATTTCAAGATACTAAACTAAAAATGCATGTACAGAGTCAATAATAGGATTCTAAATGCAGATTCAACAATGCCTCAAAATCCATACTACTTATATCATAGTAATTATCCATGCTTTAACTGTGCAAAATAAATAAATCATTATGTGGTATATGGATCATTTCAACCCAAATCTCCACTACAAAAAGGAAAAGCATTAGCTGTACTTAAATAAACTTAACGACGTTGAAGTCATTGTTTTACTTATATAGTAGAATTCCGACATTGTAAAATGCGGCTTTAAAAAGTAGACTTCGCAGTCATCTCAGGGTATACACAGCCATAACTCAACCACACTTATTACCTAACTTTCACTATGGCAGGTCCCAGATTAACTGCAAAATTGCCAGGAGATACAGAGATTATCCAAATATGTTTTCTCTTCCTATATCCATGTAAAATCACAAAAACAACAGTTTAATCAAACACTTCCATGCTCACAAAACTCTGTATACATAAGAACATTCATACCCCTTTAAAATAAAGGTACAGGCTTAGAATTCAACTTTATTTCCAACTCATGCGACCAAACCAGTCGAATTTTACAGAATGAACTAATATTTCCACCACAAAATCAACTACCTACTTTCCTAAAGATGTCCAGTAGTAGTTAGAGTTCATACAACTAAGCAATAATTAAATAATCCAACCATATTCAAAACAACAGTTAATTACAGTGGTGTTTTCAAACATGAAATCATCAAGCATGAAGTCTATCATGGAGCCAGATTTTAAATCCAATACCTCAGCCAGATAAAAAAATATAAAACACTTCCATCAGAAAGCAAAACCCATATTGAATTCACAGCATGGAAAGAAGAATAAGAAGCAGGTTTCATCCAGGATCTACATACAACCCAGAATTCCCAAATCAACAAAAAGGAAAACCAATACATTGCTATCAGCCAAGGTATCGAGCATAAATCATCTGAACAGAGTTGTTCTAATGAAAGCATTTAAAGGAAGCAATATTTTTAAAAGTTAGGGCCTATCATGCCTGATAGTGTCGCTAAAAATTCGAAGAAGACCTCTGAATGCGCTCCCTCCTTCTCTTCTTATTCCATAAAAACTAAACAACAAAGTATCAATGTCACCTCCAAGCCTTATATACTTCCCCTGACAGAGAAGTCAGTCTGAAACTCTCAAAATTGCCATGCAATGAAGAGTAGATGGTTGGTTTGAAGAACCAGTGCTCATGTAGAGTGAAAAACGGAATGCATGGAAAACAAAACAACCAAGCAAACTTCTGCTTGCATGCCTTCCCAAGAAATCTACGCTCGAGGCCCGATGCTCATTAAATGCATTTATTTTTATTCTCCCACCTATTTTCCATTGCCACTAACTGCCAAAGTTGGTGATTGCCAAAACAAAATAAACAAACATTCCCATCCTTAGAGATACCGCCACGTAAGACTTTATTAGCAATTTTACCCACCGCTAAACTCGGCAGCACTCCCTGTCCTTCATCCTTATCCCTTCTTAAATGCCTTGGAAACCACCGCCCATGACTCATGACCCTCCTTAGGTCCCCCTTTTTAGCATTAGTTAGGATAGGTTAGTGACTTAGGTTAGATCATAGGATATGACATTAGTCTCATTTCCATAGGATATAACATTAGTCACCCTCCTTAGTGCTAGGTTTAGTTAACCCTTAGGAGTATTAAGCTCAAAGCTTTAGGACTAGGTTAGATTAATTAATCTTGTAACATTAGGTTATAGTTTAGGTTAAAACTATTAACCTTACTGATTCTAGTCCAGGTCCCCTAAATAGGACTAATCAGTATTTGAGTTCAAAACAGGATAAAACATTCCTGTATCATATTCCGTTTGGCATCAAATAATTTAAGCTTTAGATATAAAACATACACATCTTACCTGGCTTAAGGTCTAGGTCTTTCCTGATGTTATGATATCTAGAACAAGATTCTATTTACCATGATTAGCCAGAGTTAACCTCTGGGATTTGATCATTCAAAGCTCAATCAGACTTTGTAACTCTTCGAAAAGTCAATACAATTTGTTCATCCTGAATAAACTTAAAACATTCCTTGGATCAATGCAACTGATCCAAGGCTAAGTCATAAAGGTGGATAAATCCACAATCTTCTAGAAATCAAATTGAACTCAAGTGTCAGAATGAAAGAAACAAAAGAGTCCAAGCACATTCTGGTTCAGTCAAGATCTTAAGAGCAAAAAGGATATAATCCATATCAAGCATGACTTCCCTAAACCAAAGGAACATGTCCTAAAACAGGAGAAATCATATATCAACGCTTGAATGCTCAGGAGAAAGTAACAACTATTCAGGGTGTTACAAATATAGTATTGGGTGAGACGGGAAAAGAAAATGTCAAGGACGGAGAGATGGTCCCTATGTAACTTATATTTTCCTAGGATTTCATCAACATAGTATTCTAGGGTTTTAGGGATGAGATCATGGAAAATGTATGTCATAGCACACTGATAAATGGACCGAGTCTTAATGGCATGACACTGTAGCAAAAATTCCCACAATGATTAATGAATGAGGTTTTATGTTGATCGTTGGTATAAATGAGAATTTGATTATAGCCAAAAAATTCATCCATGAAGGATAGCATTTCATGGCTAGCGGTGAGGTCAATGAGCTAATCAATTTTAGGAAGAGGAAAGTTGTATTTAGGAAAAGAAAGATTGAGATCTTGGAAGTCTACGCAGATGCATAAATTTTTAGAGGCTTTTTTATGGGCACGATATTATAAACCCGCTATGAATAATCAACGAGGAATATGAAGTTAGTAGATACACGGTGTTGTAGTTCTTGTTTGATGAGGAGATCTACATGAGGATGCATCCTAAGTAGTTTTTGTTTGATTGGATTTGTGTTGGGATAGGTGAAGATATTGTGGACAATTATTTTAGGTTTAATACCCAACATGTCACTATATAACCATTCAAATACCTAGCTATGTTTGGAGAGGAATTTGATGAAGTCCTTAAATTCTTTTTAATCTAAGGATTGACAAACTTTGACTATGTGAGGATCTTATAGAGTCCCTATGTTAACATAGATAGTATATTCATTAACAAGTATGGATGTTTCAGGTGGCAGAGTATTTTAAATATAATGGTCCTCTGCCCCATATAGGAGAGGATAGATTGGTCATCACGACATTGAAGAATGTTGATGGTAGGGGAATATTCCTCTACCATTTCAGGTAACATGAGTCAAAGGGCATTAGTACCGTTGTTAGTATGATAAGTAAGCACTCTGCGGTAATCATATTGACTAAAAAAATTTGTATGGGATGGAAATGGTTTCCTCGTGTCAAGGAGTTATATGTGAATGTGGAGAGTATGGTTCAGATTTTGTTAAAGATCTAGATGCGGTGTTTATAGAGCTGTCCAGAGAAGGTTTGTAAAAATATAATCCATATTTCACGTGATAATTACAAGAATGATCAAGTATTATGTAATGAATACAATGTTTGTAGTGTCTCGGGAAAAATCCTTTCAGGCATAGTGATGAAGGTACATCCATGTGAAGGCTTGGTCATATAAGAAGGAGAAATATTATATGAATGTGTTTACATGATGTCGATTTTTGCAATGTGGAGAAGGATGATCGATCTATCCATAGGCGAGATTGGTTTTAAGATGCGGAGGATTGAAGGAGATAACATCTCCAACATTAGGTTTATACATCGGTTCTTTTTCAGGTCTTCTATACATTTTAGGAGTAGGAAGGGAATTAAGGGTAATGAGGTGATACTCCCTAGTAAAAGGTGTTGCATAAAATATTTGAAGGAGGTTTCATCTTGAATTTTGATGTGAAAATGGATGAAATGGTATATGCTTCATTAGGGAACTGAGTTTGTCTTAGGGAAAAACATGTCATTATTTCAATATGTCATATGGCATGATTTAAGAGGGTTCGGATCAGCTAGAACGCAGTGAGGATTTTTCCTTTATGCTCCTATTTGAGATAGTGATGGAGGTTGGATGAGATACTGATGCATAGTGCATATCCCGAGGTCATCCTAATAACATGTTGTATTGAAACTCTCATTCTACCAGATAGAAGAGTTCATGGAGGGTCTTGATGCTGAATTTGGTGGGTAAGATAACCATGCCTAGCATGGGGGAAATAGTGTCATTAAAGGCACACAAGATCTTTGTAGGAGACTAATCGACGATGTTGTTATGTAATTGAAGTTGATCAAAAGCATGTAATGATATAATATTTATGTTGGCACCATTTTTTATCATATCTCTCTTAATGATATTATCATTTATTTGGGAGGTGATGAATAACAAAAGGTTGTGATCTTCGAGTTGTAAAGATGGATTTTGGAGCTATAAAAAGAAATAGTGGCAAACATTACGAGGTTGTCGACCATATTTTTGAATGGATGAGGATCATCTGAAGGTACTGATATAGATTTAAGTTCTTCAATCATGGCTTGTCGATGTTTTGGTGAGGTTTAGACAAGCTCATAAAGGGACATCTTTACTAGATCTTGATGGAGTTGTTTAATGATGGTATTCTATATAGAAGTAGTGGATTGGGTGTGTGGAGCGGAAAGGATGGATACCTTAGCTTTAGAGGATGGATGATTAGATGATTTAGGAGTGAGAGGGATGGATACCTTGGAATTTTTTTGATCTAAATCCTTAGGTTCTTATGCATAAGCTCTAGTAGTTATACATACTATGTCAATTTGATAAAGCAAGGTTTTTCTCAAAGAGGCCTCACCTTTTTTAGATGTCGATGTAGTGTCAGGTGATGGTTTTGGTGTTTTGATTTTAAAGGTTTGATGGGTTTTTTTTATTTTATTTTATTTTTATATATCGTAATAAGAATTCCTTTATTGGTAAGTCCTCAAATTGTAGCATGGAGGGCTTTGCAATCCTTGGTGGAATGTTTTGGTATTTGGTAACAATCATAAAATGCTTCAAAGTTATACCAAGATGGTTTCCATCCCGAGATTCTGATGGCTTGAGAGGGGTAGTACTTATGATGGATTGTTGTAAAATTATTTCAAGTATTTTAGCATATTGTCCTATCAAGGCTAAGGTTGAGGGGATTAGGGATTCATTTGATGATATGGATGTTGGTGTTGAAGGGATCATTTTTGTGTGACATGTTTAGATGTTGGTTGAGGAACAATATTGGATTCTGTAATGGTGACTGAAAACTTGGATGAGGGGTGTGGCCCCATAATAGAAGGAAATGACTTTGGATCATGTATTTATGTTATCAGACGATTTATGTTTTTGGAAGGATGGATGGGAGGTCATGTAGTGAATTTTTTGAGATTCTAGATGTAGTGTCGGGTGACATGATTTTCGTAAGATCTCTTCATGATTTGTATGATAGTTCCTTTTCTAAGTATTTTGAATACATCACAAATGAGTTTGAAATAGATGTAATAGATTTGGAGGGATTCACGGTCTTTCCGGATGCAAGGATAGGGGAATTTGTGGGATTCTATAGGTGTTTTTGTTATATAAACACTAGAATTCAATGGTGTGGATAATTCAAATGGAGTTTATATGAAAGAAACAATATGTGTTGAATATATATATATATGGTTTTTATAGGGCTTCTATGATAGGAGCATTAAATGTTGGATATGTGGATGATTAATCTTTGATAGTGTTAATGGTGTGATGAGAGTGGACAACATTAGATTGGGGTTGACTAGTGGATGGGGCATGGTTGGAAAGGGTTGTTTGAAGACATCTAAGTTCTTATTTGGAGGTGCATTTGGGTTATCTAGTTGTAACTCACCTTTGTCGATAAGGTCCTAAAGGACATTTATAAACAAATGACACCTTTCGATGTCATGACCCTTGACCCAATGGTATTTACAATAATCATTTTCTCAATACCAAGAGGGTTTGGAAATAGATGTGTCCATAGAACAAATGGGAGGAAGGGTGATCATACATACAACTAGGAGTTTATCAAAAACTACACTATAGGATTCTCTTATAGGTGTATAATTGTATGGAGGATGGGTGAATTTGGGAACCGAATGTTCCTTAAAAGTGGATTTTACAAAAACCACGTTTTCTAAGTTTTTTATATTTATCATGACTGGAAGATGGTTTGAATGAGGAGAAATGTTTAGGCTTCTTCAATCTGACTTTTAATCTACCATCTTCGAAGGTGTGAATTTCTAATTTTGAGCCATCATAAAGGATTCGTAAAACATTTGGATATATTGGATTTGTAGTACTAATGATATATGTTTGGCACCGAAGCGAGTGAATAACTTGAAAATTTTGGTTTTTGAGAGGGAGAAGGATAATTTATTAATAATACCTCTGTAGTGGGCAATGAATGCTATAATAGATTCATCTTGAACTGTTTGATGGCATAAAGGTCTGTAATAGTAACTTTACGTGTGGTGTTAATTGAGAAATGTTTTAAGAAAAGTTATGTAAGTTGTGCGAAGGATAAAAGTGAGTATTATGGGATACTATTATACCAATCTAATGAAAGCCTATCTAAGGACATAGGAAATGTTCTAAGCATGATGTCCTAGTCATGTGTGATAAGATAATAGGCATGACAGAAATCTTGAATATGTTGTTGAGGGTCTTCTTTACTATATAATTTAAGGAACTTATGGATTTCCCAGTGTGGAGGGTAAGCTTTATATGGTACGGATGGATGAATGGGCTCGTTATAAATATGCTCATAGGATAGGGTATTTTTAGGATCTCTAAAGGCGTCTTCTAGACTTGATATCATGTTCATCAATGCTTGTAAAGGATCATTTTTGCTTGTTGTTGGGGGTTAAATGACGATGGGTCAAGTTGATTATAGGTATGTGGGTTTTCTTGTTGATATAATTTATATGGTAAAGGGATATTATGTTAGATAGGAACACTCATGGGAATATTATATTTTGGTTGTGATACTAGAGGTTTCAAGGGTTGAATGTATTAATATTGGATAAGGATTGAAATGTTTTAAAAGACCTGTGATTGTTGGGGTATATATTGACATGGGTTGGAAATATCGATAAAGGGTTGAGATTTTGTAGTATATGTTGTAAGGGGATGGAAGTATGGATAAAAGGTTGAGATTGTTGTGGTATATATTGAGGCAAGATAGAGGTATTGATGATTGGTTGGGATGGTTGAGATATATAGTGAGTATGAATTTGTAAAATAGGGGTGGTTGATACATGTTGTGAAGAAGGATGTTTGCTAGAAATGGAACTAGCATTTATAAGGGGTATTGACATGGGGATGGACATGAATAAAATCTAAACTACATAGGTTTGTTTTCATGATCAGATAAGAGGGGTTGTGTTAGGGATGGAAGTTGAGCTCACTAGAGGTGTAGAAGAGACAATAGAAGCTAGGAGGCTAGATGTGGAAGGTGATTTGTTTGTATTGTTTTGCAAAGATGATGACCTAGATGAAGGATTTGGTGAGGAATTTTTTTGTTGATTGGTTGTATCTTGTGATGAAACAACATTAATTTCAAAAGTAATGACAAGTACTAATGACGCAGTACCTATGTTTTGTGTTAGTACGAGGATAATAAATCACATTAACCCAATTAAATTAATATTGAACAACATTAATATACATACATAAATAAATAAACAACAAGGTAAAAACATTGTACACAAGATTTATGTGTAAAACCCCCAAGGGGTCAAAAACCACACCAAATGAGAATTTTCCATTAATCAAGAAATAAACTTTACAGTCCAGTAAGATCTCCTTTACCTCACTTCTCTCCAAGCCATTCACCTAAGGTGAAAATAATATGATCCACGACCATATTTAAATGACCCCACGGGTCATGAACATATTAAGTGATGGGGTATGATTAAATCGTACCCCAATTTAATATAAATTAGTTATTAAATAACCAATTAAACATAACCATAAATTTTATATTAAATAATTAAGAATATAACCTATTCTAAATTATTTAATTATAAACTAAAGTTTATAGGAACTTAATATTACGTTATAACACTCCCCTTAATATTAAGTGGGGAACCATGTGCCAACATTACCTATTTTTCCAACGGTGTTTACAAATCCATAAACCATTAGTGAAGGTTTAGGATATACTATCAATTTTGAAGGATTATAACACCTTCATCATGCTCAAATTACCTTATTGTACAAAAGGATTTGGAATCCATAAATCGAAGTTATGATCTAGGATAAGCATGATTTGTGAGACTACATCTCATAGTTTCTTATGGAAAAATATCAAACCACATCTATAGGATTCTTTTATAACACTAGGACTTCCTTTACAAATAGATGAAAAACATTGGACTGTACACAATAAACTTAGAGTTATAAGTTTATAAAATATCATAAAGATATTTTTACAATGATTTATAAATGAAGCAAAAGTATAGAGCGAAGGAGATATCAACTGTATCGACCATTAGGAGGTGAGATTGTCATGCACACTCCTCCCTCAATGGAAACTCTTAAAGGCTAATAATTTCATGAAACTTGCATAATTTAATAGCACACAATGACTTATGAAATCTGGTTATGAAATTTTCCACAATGGTCCACAACCAAATTCATGGTTGAGTTCTTTATGGGATAAGAATCTCATTCCTAAGGTGAATTTATTTTTATGGCATGCCATACAAAATAAAATTCTTACAATTTACATAGGTAAAAGGTATGATGATTCCGAATAGGCGTATTTTATGCAAATATAGTAATCAAACTATTCAACATTTGTTTTTTCAATGCCCCTATGCTCAAAAAGTTTTCTCTAAAATCCTTGGATTTTTAAGGTTTCATGGGTGTTTTTCGGAAACTCTTGTTGAATGGTATGATCAATGGAAGGGCCATTTTACCTCTAAGTGTTTGACAAAATCCTAGAAATTGGTGTCACCTCATTTCTTGTGGGATATTTAGCTTGAAAGAAATCATAGAATTTTCAAGGAAACTCAAAAATCCTCAGAAAGGGTGGGGAATTTGATATTGGGAGCCTTGTGCAACAACCTGTCTATTATTAGATTTAAGGAAGTCAAGGAGGTCTCAAGTGTGGAAAGGGAGATTATTAAAGCTTTATGATCTAGTAATTATTCCCAGCATGATTTGGTGATAAAGAATAATGACAGTGTAATGTGAAGTGGGAAAAACCAAGGAGTGGTTGGTTGAAATTGAATTTTGATGGAGCATTAAGAGTAGTTTGGGGTTGGCTGGTGTGGGAGGTATTATTAGAAATGATAGGGGTTCCTTAGTTATGGCTTATGTTGTGCCTATTGGAAATAAAACTAATAATTATGTTGAGGCATTTGTAGCTCTTTATGGTCTAAGATGGGCTAATAGACATCAGGTTAAAAATATCTACGTGGAAGGGGATTCTTTGTATATTATCAAAGCTATACAAGGGAAATTAAAGCATCATATTAATATAAACCCCATCATGGAAGAAGTTAGGAATTTAGTATCAAAATTTGAGGAGATTGGTGTCGCACATGTTTATCAGGAAGCTAATGTTGGTGCTGACTCATTAGCAAGTGTGGGAGTTTGAGCCCATCATGAGCATGTATGGCTTAATGAGATGGATTTACTGTCAGATACTAAGATTGTCCTTTGTATAGAAAGATGAGGGATTTTAATGTTAAGTGTGAGAGGTGGATTCGTGTAATCATTTTCATCATTTCCAATTGTGTGGGATTCTTTTTCTTTATTTCCCAAGTTGGGAATTTTATAGCTAGTTTTTACTTTGGCTGGTTATTGTTGGGTTTGTTTCTGGTTTTACCATTATGGGTGGAAATCGTGTTAGGGTGGAACCGTCTTCATGCACTTCTCTAGAAAGGGATTCAATGATATGGGATATCTTTAGAAATGGAGGTGTGGCACATTTCTTTCAGAGACTTCAAACTTCGATGAAAATATTTCCAAGGAATTTGCATAGGCTTGGAAGAATGGGGTTGTTGTTATGCATCGTGTAAGTTTGTTGGTCTCGGAAGATTTCATCAGAAAAGTGACTGATATAGATTGTAACAGTTGCAATGTTTTTAAATATAGTAAGAGGTTTCAGGAAGAGGTTTTTAACTTCCTCAGTGTGGATGAAAATATTATACACATGGAGGATGGGATTTCTTGTAATTATCTTCCTTGGTGGTGGCCTGAGGTTTGTTTTAACATTATGAAGTATATTACTCTTGATGAGAAAATATAGGAAACTCCACACCCAACACTTCATTATGTTAAATCATTTTCAAAGGAATAAGAAGGTTAGTATTCCCTTTTACTTATTCAATTCTCTGAGTTTATCGGTGAAGGATTTCAAGGCTAAAATGGTGGATGTGCCACTACATCAAGGTTTAATCTTGTTACTCTTTAAAGTTGGTACCCTGTTCCTTCAAAATATTTTACTATCAATTTTGGGGATGATTGGGAAGATCATGTTAGTCTAGCTGATAGGGGTAAGCTTATGGCATTGAAGGATAGGGATAGGAAGGATTTGTATGTGGTGGAGGCTCTTTATTTTCTTATGGGTCAGAGTAAGGAAACGACTAATGATGAGGGGAATACTGAATCCAATGTGTTTGTGAGCTTTCTTTATAATAAAATTGATATTCTTGAGGATGTGGTGAAGCGGCTTAAGGTTGAAAATAAAATCTTAATTAATGGGGCACAGCATCATGGGGTTGAGCTAATGATTCTAAGAAATAGCTGCTTCAAGAGATGGTGGTAGTGGGAAAAGGGAAGAAAAGAATGTATGTTGTCAGTAGCTTGGAGGATGAAGATGGGGGGTCTAGTCAAGACGTCTCTACAGGCCCAAGTTCAAGGATACGGGCTAAAAGTACCTAAGGAGCTTTTCAGGACTCCTTTGTTGACCAAAGTGTATTTTGTATCTAGTGGTCTTTGGTCTAGCTAGGCTGGTTCCTTTTTTGTTTTGTTTTGCAGCTCTATTGTTGAGTCAATGTCTCCTTGACTCGAGTGGTTTTTTTTCTGGGATTTTTTTTTTTGATAGGTTTTTTTATGGTGTTGGGATGACATTGTAATATCTTTTTGTATATGGCCCTTGGAGCCTTTCCAAAACTTTTATCTATAAAAAAACATCAAATAATGACTTCGTAAACATATTTGCAACTTGATCTTCATTCAAGTAGTACTAGAGATCTATATCACCATAGAGAACCTTCTCTTGAATAAAGTGCATATGAATCTCTATATGCTTTTTCCTTTGATGTTGAATTGGATTATTAGCAAGAGCAATAAAAATTTGGCTATCACATAGAAGAGGATTACTTCCTTTAGCTTCCATGTGCATCTCTTCCAACAGTCACTTCATCCACATGGCTTATTTCACTACTTCCATTACACTTCTATATTCTACCTTAGTAGAAGAAATGGAGACTATTGGTTGATTTTTACTACTCCAAGTAATGGAACCTACACCAAACTTAAACACATATCCAGTTGTAGACTTGTGATCTATCACATCACCAACATGGTCAAAATCATAATATCCATATAAATATGCATTGTTAGAAGAAGTATAATGTAAACCAAAATTAATTGTTCCTTTAATATAACGTAATATTCTTTTGGATAACTTCTAGTGATCTGATATGGCTCCTACATAAATCTTGAAAAAATCCCTATTGCATAAGTAATGTCGGATGTAGTAATAGTTAGATAAATTAAACTACCTACAAGTTGCATATACAAAGTAGGATTAGATTTTTCACATGTAGGTTTAGGATCTAGTTTACATCCAAATTTTATAGGAATAGCAATAGGTTTACAATCAATCATATTAAACATTTTAAGAAAATTAGTAACATATTTTTTAGATAAGATAAAAAAATGGTTTTAAACGAGGACCAAAAGAACCCCATGCATAGAGGAACAAGTTTTCAAAGATAGAAACTTAAACAAGGCCAAGAAGGTAGAGTCAAAATTACTTAACAACAGCCCCCACATAGATGGGCCAAACTACAAGAGTTTACAAATTTAACAAATTTTTTTAGGACCCCAAAGTGGCTGAAATAAAAAACAAACCAAACATAAAAGTGCATAAAAGGTACGCAATTAGTTCACCATGGCCTTACTATGTTATCTAGCACTCATACCTCCATCCCTCTTGCTAACCACCTTTATGATGAACCTTTTTGGTTAGTTGAAAACATTTTTCTTCATCTAGATCTCAACCTGCTCATCCCTTTGTTCCTTTTTTTTATCGTAGTCAGCAACCATACCGGAGCTATCTCTAGTTTTGATTCCTTGCTACTAGATGAGCTCAACATCAAATTCATATTTTTTCCCTCCTCAGTAGCAACCTAATCCTTTAAAATAGAAATCCATTGTTATTTCATAATGAAATTAGCCTGGATACCCCCTGATGGTTTTTATGGGAATCAATACGTTGATGGCAATATTTCAGCTCTTAAATGAGGTTTTTGTTGATGTGAAAATTGTTTCATTGATAGTCTCAACCCTCATGAGTTTTGCCTCCCAATCAACAAGTTCTTGGGCCCTTTTGATGTAATTATCATCTACATTCTTGATACCCTTTTTGATATTACACAAGGCATCAAAAATTCCCTTATCCAATTCAATCACTTTCTGTTTCTTAATTTTGTTAATGTGGGAGGCTAGGGTTTCCTTATCTAAATCGTGATCATTAACAGTGCAAGGAATGGTCATTTTACCTCTTTGAACAATAAGGAGGATCAAGCCCTCATGGAGGGTATATCCATCTTTTCCTTCTTAAAATCCTCGATGGTCGAAAGAAGGGATCGATAAAGAAAATAAGCGAGGCTCATAGACTAATCTCGATGGAAAAGATTGAGAATAGACAGATGATAGGTAAAATATTTGTGAAATTTCCCTTCAAGGGTAAAATACTTCATGATAACCATGTAAACATCAACCCACCTATCTAGAAAGAAATTGCAAGAAATCCCATCATCATAAGTAATGATGTTTTCCCCAACCTCAAAGAAAATCACAATTTTGTGCTTCTTCCTAGTTTTGTCTTTAAAAATTTTGAGGCCCTCCATTTTTAACCTAGTTACTTCAGAAATTGCTTCCTCTCGAGACATCAATATGAACCCCATGAAAATCAAAACTACCATCCTTCCAAGAAGTAAAAAATTCAACAGACAGGATAGGGTCATTACCTTTGAGCCTTCAAATGAATTTAGTAAAACCCCATTTATACAACACTTTCCATAGACCCATGTCATTTTTAGGAGCAAATTTGTGATCTCCATTCTCACCCTATCACCCCCATGAAACCTATAAAAAAACCTTTATAGATCGAGAGATACATTATTCCAAGAAATAAGTGAAATTGACAAGGTTGGTTTTCCAAAAAGGAAATTCCTTTCGAAATCCTAAGCATGTAAACCAGGGTTATCATCAAAACCCTTCTTCCTACATTACATCATCATTAATGAGCTTATTCACCTAACTCCAAGGAGTATGTGTCCTAATCCACATCTCCAAATCCATCATGGTTGTACCTTTATCTACCAATGTGTCTGCCGGTTTGTTCCCCACACAATAAGAGTGTTGAATGACCACTTGATCAAATGAAGAAAGGATGGCACGTGCCTCCATAATCAAATTATTAAGTTTCTAGCCACACTTTCTTTTATCCTTGAGAGCATTAATGACACCGAGTCACCCTCAATAATCATATTTTTAATCCTATGTCGTAATAAATCCTAACTCCCCACAGCATGGCTCCGGCCTCTGCTACATTGTTTGATTGATTTCCTATAGGTGCCAATGTAAATACCTTTATGGTCATGAACAATACCCCCTCCACTAGCCACTTTTTCAATCACATGAGCTGACCCATCGAAATTTAGCTTGAAGTTTCCATCTAGCATTTTGATCCATTTGACAATGTGTTTCAATTTTTCCTTAATGGTGAAGGAGGATTCACCTCTAAGTTCCTAAGCACATCCATCTCCCACTTGAAACACTCGACCTATTTGGATTTAAGGATCTTGGAGTTATCCTTAAGATCCCGTAACACTTTGTCGAAACCTTGCTTGAGCTAACCGATTTTTCTTGAAAATCTTGTTATTACATTCAATCCAGATTCCCCAAAAGATGTGAGGCAAGGCCATCTTCCACATTTTTTTAACCATGTCATTCTGAAAATTGAAGTTCCATTGCTCATGTAAGAGAGCCACATCACCAAGGAGGACCCACTGCACATTGAAGATACCCAAGATCACAGCAAAAACTTGAAAAGAGAAAGGGCATTCTAGAAATAAGTTCCTAATAGTTTATTCATTGTCCTTACACACCCACATCTATTAATAATGATCATTCCCTTCCTTCTTAGATGGTCAATAGTAAGGATCTTACCTTTGATGACTTCCTAGAAAAAAAAATTATCTTAGGGATAAGATGTTTGTTCTAAACCTTCCTCAAACAAAATTTGAATCCATATGGTCAAATTTTGTCAAATATCTGGATTTAACCTCATAATCCCTAGTATTAGTGAGTCTCCAAACAAGCTCATCCTTGACACTATTAGGAGGGATATGAAGATCCCTTAGTTTCCTATTTAACTCATGAAAAGGTTGGATATCCCCATGAAAGAAAGGAGGGGGAAGGATAGGGTACCATCTGCGTTCATCATCCCAATAATTACACACAAGATCTCCTTTCTCATCAGAGTAGAAATTCCAAAGTTCCCTCCAAGGATTTCTCAAATTTAGGGCAACATCCTCCACCCAAGGGTCCTCCCAAAATTTTATTTTAGAGCCATCTCCAAGGTTCCATTTGCACCCTTTGATAAGAAATTTCCTAGTTTGACATAGGTTATTCCAGAAAATAGAACCTCTCAGAAGCACCAAATCTTGAAAAAATCCAACATTCTGCCAAAGGGCACCAAATATTTTCTTTCATAATGATCACACACTGAGATACCAACTTCTTTATGAAGCCTCCACCCAACCTTAGCAATGAGGGCATGGTTCATAAACTAAATATTCTTAAGACCCAAACCACCCTTATCCTTGGGTTGGGTAACCTTGTTCAAGAAACCAAAGGGAGTCTATTTTTATCCTCAGATCAGTCCATAAGAACCTTTTTGAATCCCTTCAATGGCCTTCTTGACTCTACTTGGAAGAATAAATATGGACATTATAAACACAGGAATACCTTGTAGACTTCTCTAAAGAATTTGAGCCTTCCCATCTTGAGAGAGAAGGGATCCTTTCTAAGAGGCCAAATTCTTATGAAATATCTCTAAGATAATATTCCATACTCCTTCATCAAGTTTACTCCTAGAGAGAGGCATTCCTAAATAGGAATCAGGAAGGATTTTGATATTACAATCTAGGATGATAGTCAATCTGATATTTTTTTCCTTTCCCACATTTATGAAGAAATAAGAGCTTTTCCTAAATTTGATTTTATTCCATGTATCCCTCTCATACTTCTTAGTAATGCCTTTTATAGTCATGGCTTCTTGAACAACAACTTGACCTAAAAGGACCGTATCATCAAAAAATTGTTGCAGACATTGATTTTCTATACCACTATCCACCTTAATCCCCTCTATGTGACCTTATCTTTGGGATTTAAAGCATAATCTACACAAAGTTTTAGCAACAATTATATACAAGAAGGGGATAAAGGGTCTCCTTGTCTCAGCCCCCTTTTAGCTTTAAAAAAACCATTAGGTTTACCATTTATGATAACTGAAAATCTCATATCCTTAGTACAAGCTTGAATCATTTTAATGAAATGAGGATTATAGCCCAGCTTAGAGAGAAGAGAGTACAAAAACTCTTGATAAATTCTCAGAATCAAGGCTTCCCTTCCAAAAATTTCCATAGTATGAATAGTTTCATGAATTCTAATAATACTATCCAGAACTTTTCTACCAGGCACAAAATCCCCTTGGTTGAGAGAAATGAAGCTTCTAAGGGTCTCCCTAAGTCTAAAAGACATAATTTTAGAGATGATCTTGTACATGGTATTGCACAGACTAGTTGGTCTAAAGTCTCTAAGATCTTTAGCACTAGGTTTTTTGGGTAAGAGGGAAATAAAAGTATGATTAATTTTTTTAAGCAAGCATTTTGATCAAAAAAATTCTTCAACAAAAAAAAAAAAGGTCTTAAAAATATGCCAATAGAGTTGGGATAAAAATCCAAAAATCCATCTCGGACCAAGACTTTTATCACCTACCATAGAATCCAAAATAGATTTGATCTCCTCTTCATCAGGGATAGTAATGAGCTCCTGATTTTCATCAGGACTGATAGCTAGTTCAAAGAGGTTAAGGATTTCTTCCTTAGTAACTTCATCACTAAGAAGATCCTCAAAAAAAAGGTTTTTGAAGAAGGAAACAATGGTAGTAACAATATCACTATCATCATTGGTAATATCCCCATTACCTTTCTTGATCTCTTGAATACACATTTTATTAGCTTTAATAGTAGCAGAGATATGAAAAAAATGGTGTTTTGATCCCCCTCCTTAAGCCATGTGATTCTCAATTGTTGCTTCTAGTAAACCTCTTCCCAATGCAAGAATATTATGGTATTCGAAAGAAGGATATTTTCTTTAGATTTTTCCTCAAGGCTCCACCCTCCATGTTCCATGTTTTCTTCAAGAATCCTAAGATCCTCTGCTATTCTATTTTTTGAAGGAAAATGTTTCCAAAAATTTCCTTATTCTAGACTTTCATATTAACTTTGATATTTTTGAGCTTGGTGGTCACCTTGAACATATTGTTACCTCTCACTTCAATGTTCCACTATTCTTGAAGTCTCTATTCCAAATCAGGGTGAGTAGTCCACATCTTTTCAAACCTAAAGGGATGACCAACCATGTGAGCTCTGACATTAGTTTTGAGGATTAATGGATTATGATCTAACCCAATCCTAGGAAGGGTGGAGAGAGTGTAATGTTGTTGTTGAATCCACTGAGTATTGACAAAAAAATCGATCCAATATTATTTGAATAAGATTATCCCCCTCTCTCTTGTTGGACCAAGTGAATTTGGAGCCACTAAGATTTAGATCAATTAAGGCATTCCAACCCATGAAATTACCCAAGTCCTCCATAATTTTTGTGAAGACATTAATACCCCCTTTATTCTTAGACAAGATGAGGGGCGTATTAAAGTCTCCACCAATAATCCAATTTAAATCATTAAACATTCTTTTAAAAGTGGTCATTTTCTCCCATAGCTCCCTTCTTCCCACAGAGGTATTGGGAGAATAGACATTTGATAGGATAAACTAATTTCTAGATCTAACTTCAGTAAAACAAATAGCTAAATGGTGTTGACTATTGATGAGAGGAAATCCTTCTAGTTTATCCTTTTTCGTAGGCAAAACAAACCTCTTGAGGCTCCAGAAGAAGGTTGAAAGTGAAATCCAAAATCTTTCCAAAAAGAATCCTGAAAATCCTTCATCCTCATGTCATTCATCTTAGTTTCTTGTAACATTAACACATCTGGTTTCTCTTTTTCTTTTAAATCCCTCAAAATCCTATGCTTACTAGGCTGATTTAGGCCCCTAATGTTCCAGGAGATGCAAATCATTTATGATAAGAGGATTTCTTACCCAACACTAATGGTTTTTGGTGACCTTCCATGATATCTTTCTTTGTCGCTTTATCCCTTTTTTCCTTTTCCAAAGGCCATCCTAGGGATGCCTTATTTTCTCCTACATCCACCTTAGATTTGGTTCTTGGTGTTGAAATATGGTTAAGGGATGGCCTAGAGTCAAGGACGAGAAAATTTGAGCTCACCATAAATCCACTCTCTTTGACCACATCATCCACCTTCTTACTTACATCTGAATCTTCTTTTTCCATTTCTTCATCAAGCTCCTTTCCCCGTTATGCATCCTCCACTACAGTAGAGATGTCCTCCAGATTTACATCTAACATTTGATATATATTTCTCACCAGTAGAGCTTCATCTAGTCTCGAGTAAAGAAACTTGCATACAAATAGTCGTGGGAATTTGTTGAACCCACTATACTATCCTCCTGAAAATCCTCATAAAATATTGTATCCTCATTATTCCCTGGTTCTTGGGTCACCTCACTATTGCTAACCTTATCCTTCCCTTCCTCATCAATTTTCTTGTCCTATACTTCTAGAGAAAGTTCCTTGGTATTTTCTATTTGTCTTCATTTAGGATTTACCTTTGATGTTCCACTACCATTTAACTACATTGGTCCCTTTCCCTTCAGATCCTCCTTGTTCTTAGTCTTCTTAAGCTAAGATTTAATAACAGCCTCCTCTTTAGCTTTGGGACAAGATTTGATATTGTGTCCTACTTTAAAGTAGGAAAAACACATAAAAGGAGAAAACTCATAGTCAATCTTTTGGGTATGACTACCCCATGGTGCTTTGATCTCAATGCTTCTTGGTAAAGGTGTTTCAAGAGTGACATTTACATAGAAACATGTAAAAATAAGCCTTGTTCTAGCACAGGTAACCGGATCAATAATGACCAAGGCACCAATGGCCTTAGTTATCCCATGAAGGATATCTCAGTCCCAATATTCCAATGGAAGGTTAGGTAATTAGACCCAGACAAGATATTCCTTAATGACAGTCTCTAAAGGATTGAAACCTGGCAACCACTTTTGAACCAAAACCATAGCACGACCCATGAACCAAGGCCCCCCTACAAGAATCCTTAAGAAATCCTCCTCCAGAGATAGATGAATCACAAAAAGGAATTAGCATAAGTTAAAACTTCCATCACCCCCTTATGCATCAATTTCCTATTTTCCCATTTCCTGAAGTCTTCAATATTAGATCTTCTACTGGGAATCTTGGCCAAAATGGTATTACCCTTAGAATACTAAACATGATTAGCTACTATATTTTGTATTTCCAAGAAAACACCTTTTTCATTATGAACCGGGGAGAGATCGATGGAATGTTCTGTTTGACTAGTTGACCTACCACACACCTCACCCACGTGAGAGGGTCCCTTGGCTCCACCTTATCCCTTTCCACAGTGAACTGAGCATCCTTCTTGCCCTCCTATAGATGCTCCTCGTGATCCTCTGTGCCTAGCTCCCTCTCGGATTCGCACCCAAAACCAAATTTAAAATCTCCCACTAGTGTTCCCGCTCTTTCCATCGCTCAATGGTAGATTAAGATACAATAATATAATTTTATCCCGATATATACCCATGCCTAAGAAATGATGGAATAATCCTAAATCAGTCATTTTAAAGTATTGTTTTAATTTAGCTTTAATTTTCATAATTAAATTGTTGGAGTTACTAGTAATAAGTAAATCATCAACATATAATACAATGAGTTTAATTTTATTTTCTTCAATTTAAAAATAAATAATTATCATAAGAACAATTAGAAAATCCAAATCCATTGAAAAAATGTTAATCTTTTCATACCAAGCTCTAGGAGATTGTTTTAAACCATATAGATATTTTTTCAATTTACAAACATACATTTTTTTACCTAGTTCTTCAAATCCTTTAGGTTGGGTCATATAGATTTCCTCTTTTAAGTCACCATTCATAAATGCATTCTTAACATCCATCTGATGGATTTCCCAACCATATTGAGTGGCTAAGGCAATCTAGAATCCTTACAGTGCTCATTTTTGCAACTGGTGCAAAGGTTTCAATGTAGTTAATACCAAGTTTTTGAGTAAACCCTCAAGCTACTAACCTGGATTTGAATTTATCAAAACTATCATCAGATTTATATTTAATCTTATATACCCATCTAGATTTGACTATACTTAATTTTTCATGAGGAGGTACCAAATCCCAATTTCGATTCTTAATTAAGGGCGTACATCTACCCATCTTTCATCAGAAGAAGATTCTTTGAAAGATTGGGGTTCAGGTTCATACATCGTCATCAAAACATGATATGTATGTTGAATTCTAGTCATTTTCTAAACCTTTTTAGGATAAAAGTTTTGAATAATAGACTTGTCTCATTCAATTCTTTTAGATATAGAGGAAACAGGAACTAACTCTTTTTCAACTGTAGGCTCATTATTAACTTCATCATCACATATATCATTATCATTGTTATTATCATTATTTTCAATTTCATTAGATTCATTATGAACAATAGAAACAAAAGATGATGAAGATGAACAAAAAGGTTTTTCTAATATTTTAACATTCATGTTTTCTATAACTTCTCTTTTTGAAGGATCGTAGATCCTAAGACCTTTAGTTTTACCTCCATAACCTACAAAGATACAAGGATATGAGGTTTGATCTAGCTTCTTCCTTTTTTATTTTGGAATGAAGATAGAAGTAGGGCTACCAAAGATTCTCAAATGAGACATGCTTGGTTTTTGATTTTGCCACTTTTCTAGAGGATTAGAGTTAACTAAGGATTTAGTGGGTACTCTATTCAAAATGTGAACAATAGTGTTCATTACTTCAGTCCCAGATAAATTTAGGGACTTATGCTGAATGCAACATGGTTCTATCCATTTCCAAAATGGTGTGGTTTTTCCTTGTGCAATCCCATTATATTAAGGGGAATAGGGAGTATTCAGTTCTCTTTGAATACCACATTTTGACACAAAATGATTCAAATGCTTTACTGACATACTCTCCCCCATTATCATTCCTAAGCCTCTTAATTTTATAACTAGAATTATTTTCAACAAATTCCTTAAATTCCTTAAATTTAGATAATACATCATATTTCTTTTTTAATAAAATAATAACAAATCATACAAGATAAATCATCATTAAATGTGACAACATACATAGAACCATTAAGGAATGGAGCTTCTAGGGTCCTAGGATATCACTATGGACAAGTTTCAAATGTTTAATAGAGTTTTCATCGTGATGACTATGGAGACATGTCACCTAAAGTTTCAAAGGTTCATAGGTAATATACCAAACACTAGGTTTAGTCGAGACATGTCATACATGCTCCTAAAGTTGACATGACCTAGTCTTTCATGCCATAATTGCATGTCACTTCTTTGAGATGTAAAACAAGAAGAATTAAATCCATTAAAAAAATAAATACCATCTCTTTGTATTCTTTCAACTATAGTGACATATTGTTCATTTTTAATAAACCATTTATATTTTAACAAAGTTACACTATAGTTATTTTGAGTTAATTAAGAACAAGAAAGTAAATTCATTTTAAGTTTAGGAACTAAAAAATAATAATTTAATAAAACCATTAGATACTTTTGCTTTACCTTGATCTTAAATGTCAAGGATGGAATGACTGATGCAGCCTAGAATTTACTGTGAACAACCCAGACGCGTTGGCATATCACTCAGCACTTAAGTTGAGTGCTCACCCGAAGCACACAAAGGCACATGGTACCTCTTTAGAGTTGCTTGTATAGAATGTTATCATGATGATACTTAAACATATTCAAATTCATAATTATTAGTAAATAACCCCAATGCCTAAACCAAATCTAGATCTTAGATTGTATGAAAGACAAACTAAACAATAACTATGATAAGATTAACCATACAAGAGCCAAATTCAGTTATGTCTAATGCCATTATCCAACCAATATACTCCATTGCATTAAATATTGTAAAACACATAAGCTTCTTACACTTATACCAAGTATCTCCATGAGTCATGTGCGTGTCAAAACTAGCAGCACAACTCTACAATAATTCACCACACTAAACTATGCAAATCAATACATATTTATAGGGGTGGGGACTTTCCCTTCACCACCCATGCACTTCTCAAAATAGGTCACATGCTAATAATATCCATGCACCTTTACAATAGTATGCACAACATGTAAGTTCTCTAACAATAGATGTCCTATAGTTAACTCCAAGTAGAAATCCTATTATTAGCTTAAACTATGCATGGTGCTTATCTACCGCTTGTTCCTAAAATACCATTGTGTGTAGCGAAAGTCTTCATCTCTGTGTGTGCTCTACATGTTATCTCCAAAAATATTCCTTATCCACAAAAATGGCTAAGTCTTGATCCAAAGTGTTCTTGCACATATTTCCTTTCCTATCTTCCCACGCCTTCAAATGTGCCTTGTTCCCACGCGTGCATCCTTCATGTGTCTTCTCCTTAGAGAAACATTATGTCTTCTCAACATTACCCCACACTAAAGTACAGTTAAATTTTGGCAATGGGAATTATTTCTAATGTCTCCAATAATAAAGAATAAGTAATGAAAGAATGAATGAAACACTATACAAAAGAATGAAGTTTACTCTACAACACCCTCTTCTTCAACTAGAAGGATTAACTCTGGATATTCAGTTTTGAGTTCATCCTCCAAGGTCTACCAATCACTTAGCACATTCCTTGTTTTCTCTAGAATATCGGTGGCTATGGCATCCAATTCATCCTGAGTGATCTTCTCTTTCTCATTTTGTAGCACCAGAAAACATTGGCCATACCGGCAAAGCATTCCTTTATGAGATCCATCTTCTACGTTATGAGTTTCCCAATCTCATTAATTCTATCCTTGTGTGGATCCTGGGCTGCTGCGAGGGCCTCACACTTTTTTTTTACCAGTGCTAACCTTTCTATGTGCCCAAGTGTTTCATCTTTCATTTCCTTTAGAAATTCATTGTCCTCTAATATAGTTCTGATCCTTATTATGGTGTCTGGTGTCGCACATAAATTGAGAGCTTGGTAAGCTTTCTTCAGCTCATGTTTCAAGATTTGGAGAAAATCCTCGTAAGTTGAAACTTTTCTAACAATATTGGCCCTTGTTATTGCTACCTCTTGTTCGAGAATTATCGGTGTGGGCATTTGAATTGTTCCATCATCTAATACCAAATTGACCAAAGTGCACAATTAATACATAGAAGAGGGAAATTTTTCAGGAACCTGAGATTATAGATGAGGCCTTGTTTTAAGAATGTGATCACCAAGTTCCTCAGCCATATTAACTAAGGCCTCATTCTTCACCTCTTTTCGTTCCTTCTCTTTGTTTAAGCGCTTTATCTCTGCACTCTTATCTTTGTTATCTTCAAGTGGCACTCAAATGGTGGTGGCCTTATCAATGTTCTTTTGTGCCACCTCAGCAGATACCTTGACCAATGCATTGTTGGCCTACTCATCAAACATTACAGTAGGTTTTATTGTCATGTTCCTACTCTGTGGTGCCTTCTTCACTCTGCGTGAGACACGGGACTCTTTGCACACATCAAAATCTAGTTCATCCATATGAGTTTGCATGGACTAGGATAATTGCTTCCTTGTGTGTGTAGTATCCATATCTGGATCCATCAACTCCCACCCATATAACTCTTTTAGGCCCACTATGCTATGAAAATAGGTGCAGAGGATTTTTCTTGTGCCTTCAATATATCCCATATTAGGGATAACATATTCTTCACTTGTCCTCTCTCTTTTTGTCCTTGGCACCTTAGGAACCTGGGCACTAGGGTCTGGAGTTGGCCCTTCTCCTTCCTGAGTAGTAATGGGCATGCTAGGTGGCTTGTCCATAGCTTCCCCTACTTCTTTCACCCCTTCCTCATCATTTCTCATCTCCTCATCCTTGGGTTATTTTGCATCCTCAGATTGAACAGGGGTTCTTGGTGCCCTCTCCTCTGACTCCTCCTCCTTGTCATCTTTAAGCTTCATCTTTCTTATCTTATTTTTCTCGGGTGTTTATTTTTAGGGAGAGTTGAGGAAAAATTTGTAAAGGTTTGGATGTCCCTACACCTTGGGTTCTGGTTCTTCTAAACACCCTCTTGAAGTGACATTCCTCATAGAATGTTTTTACGTCTAAGCCTTCCTCATCTCCTTGTTATTATGGAGGATTATCTACGCGCTCACTTTCTGCTTTGTCAATGGGTTGCCTCCGGCCTCTATGGTCTAATCCTCCACTATCCTCATTGAATTCTCCTTCCTCATCTTCCTCTAAGGTTGAGGAAGGATTTGAAGCTACCACATTTTCAATTATATGATTTCCTTTAGGTGAGTCTATGAGCATGAACTCACTCTCCATGTATTGGAAATTTTCCAATATAGGCTTAAGTTGGAGATAGATAAGTGCGGCCCCACTATCCCCAATGGCCAAACTTATTAGCTTCATACTTATAACATCATAAATAAGCCTCTCAATGTAGGTAGATTGACCTAGATAAACATAAGTTTTTCTTAAGGTATGGTAGTCACAGTCTACCTTGTCCACGTTGTAGCTTAACTGACAAGCATTGGTAAACCTATGTATTGTTTCCTAGAAGAATCACATTGTGAAGGTGTATGGTATTTTTCACTAGGGACTCCATGTCCCATCCTTCATTACAAACCACATGATGCAAAAATGTTGATATACTGTGAATTACATGGCCTTTCCCACCACTAAGGGTAGCTCCTTTGGAATACGCCATTCCTCCTCGAAGGCCGCATGAAGTCGGTCATACCATAACTCCACCCTTTTCTTGAATGGACCACTCATTGATCCTTTACATAGATATTTTTAAAACCTCTCTATGAGGGACTTATTTTCCATAGGGTATTCCTAGATTTTATTGTTTGGCCCATCGAGCACTCCAATTTCTACAAACACAAGTGATAATAGGACAGCACCAAAACTTATCTTCTCACTTGTGTGTGCTTCCTCAATGATTGTATCTATTATGTATCTTGCTAAGTTATAAACTTCTCCTTGTGAAATCTTCTTCGCAACATGTAGCCACATGGTGTTCACTTATGACCACCTTTCCTAATCATTCAATTTGGAGAGTAAGTGTGTGGCTTCCTGTACCACAGGGTACTTCCTTAACTTGTAAATATCCATTCTGTGCAGACCCTTTGTATATCCCAACTCCTTGTTGGTGGCCACAACAACTACCTTATCAGTTAGATCACTTTGCTAACTCTCTGTCAATGTGCCCTTTAATCATGTCATCGTAATAATTAAGGGTACGGTGATCCTCACCCCTCTGCCTAGAAAAGTAGAAGAAGTCCTCATGGAATTTGCTCATAAGCCACCAGTATAGATTCTATGGTTTTCCAAAGTACAAGAGTTCATACAGCTAGTACACCCCTACCTTCTTTAGCAACTTCTCTCCAACATCGTCATAAACTAGCATGTCATCAATCATTTTCTTGTTGGTCTTTCTATTAGCAATGCATCCAATTCCTCCTTGTTCTTGGTGGTGCAATTTTTGTAGTCGCACACCTTACACCTACGGATATGGGAATTCCAATCCCATTTGATAATTACTTCTTTTAGATATTGTATTTCTGAAAAATTTATTTTGGGAGCATCCTCAACTTGGTTTCTACCTTCTTCTTCCCCATTTCTCCTACTCCATATGCTTTCCTTGGTGCCATGATAAGATAAAGTTGTTTCTTTTTCCTCTGTCGAGCAAGCTCACGTTCCCTATGTCAAAAGCTGTGTGTCCTAGGTCGAAACCATGTGCCCTAGGTCAAAACCACATGCCCTAGCTCCTTCTCAACCCTAGTGCTTTATTTATTCTCTCTACACACTTCTGCTTCACTCAAACCCTTCTCAAATGGGGATGCAAGCCAATTATGTGCACAAATCTACTCTCCTCGCTTGGTTTCTGACTCTTTGCACCTCGACGCATTTCGCTCCATTTTTTACAACTATCTCGCTTGAATACTTGTGATTGCAAAGGTAGAAATGAACCCGCATCACATCTTTATATAGAGTTGGGAAAATTTATCACATTTATTTCTCCTTTACCTACCATTGATCCTCTCATTAATTAACCATTTTCCCAATTTCCACGTGATACACCTACATGCCACAGCTATAACCTTCTAGTGCACCTTCCTACCTTTTGGCTACAGAACTCTGTCTGCATGCTTCCATGTGCCAAAGTACCTCGCTATTATGCCTTCCTCTAGTATTTTTACCACCGCATGACTTACATCGTGTTTATACTGTTCACTCATTCATTTCCAGCTATGGTCTTCTTTAGGATCAATTTTCTTTCTAGCAAGTAACTTTCCATACTATCTACACTTTTCAATAAGATAAATCCCTGTAATAGAATTTTCTTATGTGTACCCATGTTTGATTGACAACCACCCCAGACTAAGGGTATGTGCAGTCCTCTACACATAAAAACACTTCATATTGTGATCATATTATGGCACGAAAATGTTCTTATTATAAAAAAACTGAACTAAATTGAAAAATCATAGCGATGAAGAAGGAAACACACTAAATTAAATATAGTAAGGGAAATCTATAATAAATGGAAATACTTCCTTATTACAAACACCAAGATTGCTTATTTATAGTAGGGCTTCAACCTACTCCTGTTGAAGTAACCAGGTAACAATGTTCCATTATGCACCTCTAGCTAGTAAGCATTTGATTCAATTATGTGAGTGATAACATACGGTCCCAACCAATGCACCTTAAGCTTTCTTGGGTGGCACAAAAACTTTGAATCATAAAGAAGCACCATCTGCCCAACCTCAAGCTTCTTGTCCTTGATACGTCGACATGTCATGCTTTCTTTACGGCCTTTTCCCACTTCTAACTCAAATGTGCTATGGCACACCTCTCATCCAGTTGTATTAATTTGTCAATTATTTCTTCCAATTCTTGCTCATTAGCTAGACCTCCAGTATACGCAATACATAAAGAAGGTAACATAAATTATATGGGAAGAACTACTTTTGCACCAAACACCAATTGAAAGGGTGTGACCTTATTCAACCTTTTGTAGGTTGTTTTATACACCCAAAGTACAACGAAACTTTAACATCCCAATCTTTCCTTCCAACATCACAAATTTTTGTCAAGGTTTGGTTCAATATATTGTTGAAGGCCTCAAAAGTCCCATTTTCTTGAGGGTGATAGGGTGTGATCTTATGGTGTGCGACCATAAATTCATCCAATAATATCCTTATTATCTCATTCAAGAAATGTGTGCCCCTATCACTTTTCAAACTCAATGGACATCCATACCTAGTAAGAATATTTTCCCATAAGAACCTTGTTGTTGTAGTTGTTGTATAATCATTTATAGGTGTTGTTTCTTCCCACCTTGTAAGATAATCTATACAAGTGATGATGTAGCGTGATCCATTTCTACACGTGGCTAGGGAAATAAGACCCAAAAATTCTATTGCCCATTTTTCAAATGGCTCTGCACTAGTAATAGGCCTTAAAGGCATTTCATCTCTTTTCCCAAGTTTTCCAAGGTGCTAACAAAGTGATCACATGCCTTACAATACTCCTTACAATCCTCATACAAGGTTTCCCACCATAAACCAGTGATTAGAATCTTGTGCGTGGTGGCATTACCTACATAGTATCTACCTTCAATACTGTCATGAGCCTCTTCCATGATTTTTGTGCCCTCATACTCTAGTACACACTGGCGTAATACTTCATCTCATCCTGGTTTGTATATATCACCACTGATCAACATGAAAGGTGTGGCACGAATTGTAATTTTTTTCTTTTCCAATGCTTTCATTCCTTCTAGTGACATACCTTTGCTTAAAAAGACAACAATATCCTCTAATTTCAAGAGCACATGGTTTAACTTGTAAGACTATGCATCGGCATTATATCATCAATTATCTGTACATGCTCGATGAGGCCGATCTATATGTCCGATTAATGTCTAATATATGATCTCTTCGGACTCTCCTTTTGATTAAGTTTGATTGCATTGTGTGACTTTTAGTTGATTTGACATGAGTTAGGATGTAACTTTTTTCTTTTGATTTATTTTGATCCTAATGTTAAAAAATCTGAAATTCCTAACATAGTGTGTGTTTAAATTCATTTTTGTAATAAAGTAGGTCTAATCAGTCAAGGAAATGAATCAGGTGGCATTCAGTATGTTTTTGATAGCATCTGATCCTACATAGCGTAGTTTTGGAACTTCCAAGCTAGTTTTGGAACTCCATCACACCGTTATCATTTAGTTCTGAAACCTTCGGACTTAGTTCGGAACTCCTGAATTTAGTTTGAGAATTTATTAGACTTAGTTCTGGAACTCCTGGTGACAGCTCCAAAACTCTCACAGGTTTTGGTTCTTAACAATTTCCAATGGTTTTGGAAATTTTCCAAAGTTCCAGAACAGATGGGAGTTATCTATTTTAAACCACATCCGAAAATTTTGCATCTACAATCATGAAGGGTGAGAAGATTTCTGAACATAGATCCATGAAGATTTATCCTATAGCTGTCCGATCAACCGCCATTTGACTCAGCATCTATTCTAAGCATGATTTTATTTCATCATAATCATTGAGATAGCTAGGATTATAAAATGTATATAAATGCAGACTTGCATTAGATAAAAAAACAGAGAGAGAATAGAGATATAAAACAGAGAAGAGAAATAGACTAAGTATCCTGATCCAGTACATTTTGTAATATTGAATGTTTTCATCAATAAAATAGCCATTCTGATTTGAGATAATTCTGAGTTGTTAAAATCATGATTCAAGGAGGAGAAAGGGCCTACTCCCCCAAGGACCAAGATATTCATTTATTTTGTATTTATATTTCTTTAGCAAGTAGCTTAGATTTGTTAATTTTGTATTACTTTAGTTCTTTTAGTTAAATTCTATTGCATACTTGTGCTGCAGGTGTTTAGATAAATCTTTATATTTCTTGCAATTGTTTTCAAGCATTTTAATCTGAGTGTTTAATTTCAAAAGAAAGTGTGTTTATTTTCCAACAAGTGTGTTTCCTTTCAGCAAGCTTTCAGTATATTTTATTTTCAGAAAGTTTCCATAGTTTGATTTGAATAAGGTTTACCAAGAAGTCCTTAAGACATTAAAGAGATCCCCTAGAAAATATAAAAATAGTTACAGTCAACTATTAGATCGGTTAAAGTACTCTTTTTGCATATAGATTTGGACACACCCTTGGTTTGATATGACATCAACAAGAAGTTGATTAAATGAAGGGAATAACGACTCCCATCATTTTTGGTGCACTGCCAATGAACACCAATTGGAATTTTCTAATTAAGTGTTAGCAAGAGCAACAAAACATACATCTAGTAGTTGAAAAATTTTCCCTACTATATCAAAAAATATATGAGTAGACCAAGAGACTCACAGGGTAGATTCCTTCCAAAAAAATCTTCACAAGAATTCATAACATCTTCTAGTCAAAGTAAGGAAATTGATCAAGAATTGGAGGCACCACCATCCCCTATCAGACAAGAAATAGAATTGCCATTTTTGGAATTCTTAGATCAATCACCTGAAGGGAGTGGAACTTTTAGGAAAAGGCTTATTACCCAAGATCCATTGAGGGTAAGTTTTGATTCTCAATTGAGTATTCAACCTCCTACTCCTGATTTTTCACCTTCCCCAAAGCATACAACTTACCACATTGATTGGGAGGAAACTTCAAAAATATTTTTGAAATGGCACGAGAAGCTGAGGGAGTACTTGATAGGACCTTTACCTATCCAATCCAATTGGGAGATGATGACACATCAATGAAAAATATCTCACCTGCACATTTACCCACTTTCAGAGGGATGTCATCTGAAGATCCTAACCAATTTTTGTTTGAATTCAAGGTGCTATGTCAGACCTATGATTATAAAACAGATAATCAAAAACTCAAGTTATTTCCATCCACCTTGAAGGATGCAGCAATGAGGTGGTTCATGGGATTAACATCCAACTCTATTAGCACTTGGGCACAAATGGAGACTGCCTTCCTAGATAAATACCAGGATTATTGTAGAGGAAGAAATAGGAAGGAAGAATTCTTCAAAATCAAGCAGGAAGAGGATGAAAACATAGAAGACTATTTAGACAGATTCCTCTTTGTTAGAAAAAGATGTGGATTTGTGCTTACAGAGGAATTAAGTAAAACCATATTTCTCAAAGGTTTGGATGACAAATCTAGAGAAGCCCTTAACTTAATAGGAGGGGGAGATATTGATCAGATAAGAATGAATGGAATTAAAGAGATTTGTAGAAATTATTCCAAAATAAGAGGTGGAACTAGAAAAGGAAAATCAAAAAAATTCTGAATCCAAATATGAAAAAACTAATGGATGAGTTGGAAAACTTTAAAATAGACATTTTAGTGCAATTAACCTCTACTATGGATGGATTAAAAGCTAAAGCAAATTCCAAAACTGAACCATTGGCTATGTATTGTCCTAGATGCAGGAAGAAGCATGCATTAAGAGATTGTCCTTTGGATAAAATAGAAATGTGTCTTATCTGTGAATCTAAAGAACATGATACTAATGTTTGTTCTTTGCTTCCTATCATTAAAAATCAGCTTAAACAAACTAGTGCCACATCTACAATTGAAGAATTGAATTTTGTTCAGAGACAACCTAACCAAGGGTAGTTTGTGCCAAGATCAGCTCCTAATCCATGGACAATGCCATGGGTTGCTCAGGTAGTACCACAAAATTGGGGACAACCACCTTGGGTACCTCAACCAACTTAGAACCCTCAAGATTGGTCAAATCAAGCCTAGTATGCTCAGGGACATCAACAACCATGGGCTGGTCAAGGAAATCCTTATGCTTGGTCACAACCTAGATGGAATCCTAATTATTCCCAAGGAAGAACATATCCAAATCAGAATCAACAGGACATCATGGGATCCCTGCATAGAACTCACAAATTGAGAATGTTTTCTAAACACAAATGCTAGCACAACAAGTAGCAAACCCCATAAATGAATAGACAAATCCTGTTTATGAAACAGAACCTGAAAAATGAGTTGATTTACATGCTATGGATTGTAAGGATATTCAAACTAGATCTAAGAAAATCATTAATAGTCCAACCCTTATAATCACTGAAATGATAGAAGAAAATGAGAACCCTAGTATTGCTATTCCAAAAGAGGATATAGAAAGAAAATAAAAGGAGCCAGATAGCAACACTACTAAGACTCCATTTCCTAAGAGATTCAAAGAAGATATAGAAATCAAGGAGTCTGAATTAGTTCAGGAATTAAGGAAATGAATATTGAAATACCATTGTTACAAGTAATTAAAGATATTCTAGAATTGAACAAATTGATCAAAATATTATGCATGAAAAATCCTGGAAGAAAGAGATAGTATCCCAAGACTATCAAAGTAGATGGGAAACTTGTTGATTTATTAGCAGGAAAACTATTACTTCCCAAATATGGAGATCCTGGAAGTCTTGTTATTTTTGTCTCTATAGGAAATAAGGATGTACATAATGTTTTGATAGATTTGGGAGATGCTATCAATGTAATGACAGTGGATACTCTGAAAACATTACCATTAATAGGTATAAAACCTACTAATACCATATTGCAAATGGCAGATCAGTCTGTAGCAAAACCAAAAGGAATTATTGAAGATGTGGTAGTGATGGTAGAGTCATGTGAATATCTAGTTGACTTTCTTATATTGCAGTACCAAAAGGTAAAACATTAGGTTATGACATTATTTTGGCGAGACCATGGTTAGCTACGAGTTGTTGGTTTGATATATTACAGTTAGGTGATATGACAATCTCAAATGGTAAGAACTCTAAGAAAAATTCCTTATATCCTACCGCACAACCTTTTACTAATAGTCATGAACAATTGTGGGTTGATTCTACTGAAACCAATAAGCAAAATTTGTCTTCTTTGGCTATGATCACATTGCGGGGATCATGTAAGAGAATTAGAAGATATGATTAATCCACCATTGGATGAAAACTTAATGTCTACAAAGTGAAATTAGAAATAGTTCCGGAACCCATGAACTTAGTTCGGAACCCACAAACTTAGTTCCGAGCAGATGGCTATAGTTCGAAACCACAACAGTTAGTTCGAAACCATGACAACATGCAGATATTTTTGATTGAAAATGATTTCACTCCGGAGGAACAAGATTTCTTGTGGGGAGAGGATGAATCGGTAGCTTCAGTTTCAAGTACATTAGGAAGTGGTGAAGAATTTCTGGAAAGTAGCGGTGATGAGGAATTTGGCCTGCAAAGAGATAAGTATCATAATTCTCATTATTGTCCTTTTTCCAAAGTATTCTATCTCAAGGAACTTTTGGATATGTTGCTACATACCATATGTTATTACCACATGCATGTCCATTAAATACTTTAATGAAACCCTTTCCACAAATTATTTCATCACATATTGGAACCAAACATGTTGAAATTCAACCAGGAAAAACTTTAAACATCAATAGTTGGTTGAAAGAGGATGAAGAAGCTAAATTGTTTGATGTTCTAAAAAATCATACTAAAGCTTTTGCTTGGGATTACAATGATATGAAGGGGATCCATCCAAGTATCTACAATCATCACATCTATACTGAAAACACTAAACCAGTTAGGCAACCTCAAAGAAGGATTAACCCATCTTTAAGAGATATAGTCAAACAAGAAATTGAAAAACTATTACAAGTAGGTTTCATCTACCCTATCTTAGATAGTCAGTGGGTATCTCAATTTGTAATTGTTCCTAAAAAGAATGGAAAATGGAGGATATGTGTTGACTATAGGGAACTAAACAAAGCCACAATGAGAGATTATTTTCCCTTATCATTCATAGATCAAGTCCTAGATAACCTTTTAGGTAAACAGTACTCTTATTTCTTGGATGGATTTAGTGGGTATAATCAGATCAGAGTTACTATTGAGGATCAAGACAAAACTACATTTACATGTCCATGGGGAACCTTTACCTATAGAGTGTTACCATTCGGTTATGCAATGCTCCTGCAACTTTCTAGAGAGTTATACTTGTAATCTTTGTGATCTAACAAATGATTGTGTTGAAGTATATATGGATGACTTCACTGTATATGGAGATACATTTGAAGATGCTTTGAGAAATCTAGATAGATTTTTAACAAGATGTGAACAACACAACATGTCTCTTAGTGATGAAAAATGTTTGATGATGGTGGATGTGGGAATTGTTTTAGGACACCATATTTCACAAAAAGCAATTCAGATGGATCAAAACAAAATTAGTATCATTTTAGATTTACCTATCCCTCGACTCCCACAGATATCAAATCATTTCTAGGACATGTTGGGTACTATAGACACTTTATAAAATATTTTAGTAAAATAGCTGCCCCCATGTTTAATTTTCTAAGGATTGTGAATTTCTTTGGGATGAAAATTGTCGCATGATTTTGAAGAAATTAAAAATAAATTAATTAGTGCCCCAATATTGAGAGGTCCTAATTGGGAAAAGCCAATTCATATCAAAAATATGCCTCAAATTATTCCATTGGTGCGTATTGGGACAAAAAGATGAAGAAGGAAAGATGTATGTCATTTACTATCTTAGCAAGAATCTTACTCCCACTCGAAAAGGAATTTCTTGTTGTAATTTATACAATCAATAAATTTAGACATTATATTACAGGTATAAGATATTTGTACACATAGATCATTCAGAAATTAATTATTTAATGAACAAACCAGTGGTTGGAGGAAGAGTCATTAAATGGCTATTACTTTTGTAAGAATTTGATATTACCATTGTGGACAATCCAGTAAATCTAATGTGGTAGCTAATTTTCTATCAAGACTAACCACCACAGGGAACAAATCCAGTTGAGGATAACTTTCCGGATGAACAATTGTTTGCAATCTCATCAAGTACACCATGGTTTGCTGATATGGCAAATTATCTTGCAACAGGAAGTTCCCTCCTTATTTCACTAAGAAACAAATAAAGAATTTAATTAAAACTAGTGCACAATTCAAATGGTTAAATGGAATTATATTTAAGTGTGGCCCGATTTTGTCTTGAACTAGTGTGTAAGAGAGGATGAAATCTTTGACATCCTCAGAGCATGTCATGATGAACCAAGTGGAGGACACTATTCAATAAAAAGAATAACTCATAAGATATTTGGCACTGGTTATTATTGGCCATCTTTGTACAAGAATGTAAAAATATATATCAAGAGCTGTGATCCTTGCCAAAGGATGGGACAACCAACTTTCACCAATGAAATGTCTCTTCAGCCTCAAGTTATGGTTGAACCATTTAGGAGATGGGGAATGGATTTTGTTGGTCCCTTTAATCCTCCTTCACAAGGGAAGTAATATATTCTTGTATGTACTGACTATGTGACAAAATGGGTAGAAGTGTAGGCATTGACAAATGCCACTGAGGAAGCAGTTGTTGATTTCCTTTAGAACAAAATTATGATCAAGTTTGGAGCACCAAGGAGCATAGTTTCAGATCAAGGACCACAATTCATGTCTAATATGATCCAATATTTCACAAGGTATTATCAAATCAATCATAGGAAGTCATCTCCTTACCATCCATAGTCAAATGGACAAGCTAAAGTAACAAACAGAGAATTGGAGAACATCCTTACCAAAACAATTGAAGCTAGGAGAAAAGATTGGGTAAAGAGACTACCTGAAGTTTTCTAGGTGTATAATACAACTTATAAAACTACAATAGGGTTTTCACCATATGAATTAGTCTATGGGAAAAATCCCTTGTTGCCTATAGAATTTGAACTTCAGACATTGAGGACAGCAGTGAAGGTGGGAATTGAATTAAATGCATCTCAAAAAGAAAGAATCCTTCAACTCAATGAGTTGGATGAATTAAGGATGGAAGCACTTCAACAGAAAGAGATGATTCAAGAGCAAAGAAAGCAATGGCATGACATACATATCAAGAAAATGAAATTCAAAGTAGGATACTAGGCATTACTGTTTGACTCTAAGTACCAATAGTTCAAGGGAAAATTGAGAACCATCTAGTTGGGACCTTATCGATTGATCAGATTTTTGACAATGATTCTATTAAATTAATTCCCATTGATGGTAGAAACAGAACACTCTTGGTCAATGTACATAGGCTGAAACTTTATAGGAAACCTCCCACTAAGAATGATTTTTGAGGAAGATTGAAGGCAGCGGCATAAAGAATTTGATGATATGGAAGAACTCAATTCTTCCAAAATGATCAAATAATCAGATGATAGATCCAAAATAAAGGGAAGAAGATGAAAACCAGTAAATGGCGTCTTCTTCCCCAAAAAAAAAAAATAAAAATAAAAATAAAAAATAAAAAAATTCTCTCAAGGTTAATTAAAAACCAAAGCAAATTGCGATTGAACTCTTTTTGGCTACTTCAAATAAAAGAATTCTTTTGAATTCCAGCTATCTTATCTAATCATGTTTTGTTCCACTTGTAGGAATGATGAGTCATCATAGAAAAGGATTACATCATCAAGGACGGTAATTATGTCTTTTAACTTATTTAGGGTTGATTAAATGTTTTCATGTGTGATGTGACTTAATTTAAAAAGTAGGTATGATGAGTCATTTATTTATACATTATGATTACAAGTGTGTAATCATGATATTGATTTGGATGGAATAAGTGGCAGCATGGTTATCATTAATAATCATTATTGCAAACATCAAGTGAGATAAAGATTGTAGAAGTATCTTGAGGAAGGAGTAGTGAATTGAGTTGGTATTCCGCAACAAAGAATAGAGAATTCAAACATTTTGTAGCTAAGAACTAAGGTTCCACAGCCAAGCCATTAGTTATAGCCAAGGAGAAGGCCTATAACCAATTTTCATGAAATCAAGGAAGATAGAACTCAAGTCAATATGGGGATTAAGAAGAAATCAGAACAAGAGGATGATTCCCAACTGCTCACAGATGAAGAAGTAGCATCCATATTTGAGCATGCAGGATGGCTTGAATTCCTGAAGAAATTTTCAAGGCATAATGACGAATTGGTAAGAGAATTCATCATAAATCTAGAACAGTCTAGAAAAAAGTAAGAAATGTCTTTATTCCTTTCTCTGTAAATACTATAAGTAATGTGTCTAGAATACCCATTGTTCATGTCCCACAACCTGTAAAGGGGACTTTGAAAGAACTGGTAGAATTTTTGCTACAAGAAGAAGAAGTTGAACCCCAGTATATCTATAATACAAAGAAAATCATAAAAGGGGTCAGAAGGGCAGTTTGCCCAAACCCTTTGACAGGGTAGCATTCTAGATAGTAAAATATTTAACTTGTGATGGTCAGTTTGGGTCTGTGGGAAAGGAGGTCTTAAAAATGCTCATATATCTAAAGTATGGAGCCACCAAGCCTGAATACATAATAAACCTCCCAGGGTTTCTTTTTTATTCCATTCAAACCATGGCTCAAAGATATTCTGGGGTGTTGGAACAATTAGACATCATGGTCTAATTCACTTAATATGCCAGCACCATTTCTTGTCAAAAAATAATGGAGAAGAAATTTGGGACAAGTTTCTTGGCAAGTTCAAGAAAAACCCTAATATTATCAGAAGGGAAATTCCAGCCCCATTCTCTCCTTTAGCTAATCTGGAAATTGATGCCCCTGTAGAAGAACAGAGGGAAATGGAAAGAGAAAACATACCAAGGAAAAGAAGGTCGGTGAGGAAGATAAAAATAGTAGAGCCTTCTATACCTATGAAGGAAATTCCATCTTCCACAATAGCTTCAAAAGAACCAATATTTGTCTATGATGTGATAGCTCACCCACACAAGAACCAGAAAGATCAAGTAAGAATAAGTTCTAGGGGGAAATTCACTACTAGGCATATTGAACTTCCCTAGATAAGAAAAATTCATAAGAGGTCAAGGGGAACTCTAGAAGTAAGGAGTGAGCAAGAAAGGATGGAAGAGGAAGCTGTTGACATTTTGGGCAGCATGGCCATGACTCCACCTGAGCCAAGTCATGTTGAAATGGACAAAGGAGAAGAGAGATTTGATTATTAAGATTTTCAGGAGTTGGCTGAACCTTCAGCA
Source organism: Taxus wallichiana var. yunnanensis (assembly GCA_018340775.1). Classification (NCBI taxonomy): domain Eukaryota; kingdom Viridiplantae; phylum Streptophyta; class Pinopsida; order Cupressales; family Taxaceae; genus Taxus; species Taxus wallichiana. Next base: position 323,479,968 of record CM031238.1, on the reverse strand, counting down.
GTGCCACATGAAGAAGAAGAGTTGGCATCTAGAATAAGAAAAGGAAAATTTCCTTTTATAAAGGAATAATGCCAAACTCCTCAAATAATTTCAGAGGAAGAGGAAAGAAAGCAAGTTAAATAGGATATGTTCTTATCCAGAGCAGATATTATTATAAGAGAAAAATATGAGGAATTGGACTTCCTCAAACTTAAATCGGAATAAAGGGAAATGCTCATTAATGAGCTACCAACTTAGCTTGCAACCAAAATTGAAGAATTATCGGCAACCAAGAAGTAGCTGATAGAAAAAGAGGAAGAGTTCCAGGACTTCTAGAAACAAATTGTTGTGTCCACTTCCTCTGCACAAACCGAGCTGACCTATTTTTCACTGAAATAATAATGGGATGATATTTGCAGAGAGCTTAGAGAAGCCAAAACATCAAATGAGGAATTAAATACCAAGATGGAGGAAGAGATGAAGGCAAGAAAGGAATGGGAAGAAAAATTTTATAAGAAGGAAGGAAATAAATATAAATGTCTTTCCAAAATTCATATGGTCTGTATTATGAGTGAGAAATTTCTTTCCTGCAAGAGACCTTCTCCTACATATAGTGTATTTTTGGAAGAGCAGTTCATTCACTGGCAGTTGTCAAGAATTGCATGTGGGCTTCCACATGAACTACAAGATGAATCTGAATTCATGGCAGCTTACTCTCTATCCATCCCTGAACAAAAAAATCTCCTGTGTGAATTTTATCTTTGTAATTATATGCTATAGAAAAACATAGGATTTATGATTAACTCATTTTTAGGGGAGAGCCAGCTCAATGCATTTTCTCTCTTTTGCAAAACCAAATTACATGGAAGGAAAGAGAATTTGAATTTTTATTGAAAGCCAACTCAACAGGCCTCTGCATGAGAGCTCATTATGGTAAACCTTCTACCTTCCTCACACATTTCAGAACTCATGCCTTTGATAAGAGGTTCAAGACACATTACCTTGTTATTCTGCAAAAGAGTATTGATGCCTTCACCTCCTATGAGGAGGAAAAATTTGAAGATATTTATGAAGGATGCTCAAAAGGTGGGAACTCCTTACTGTTGCTTTGAAAAGAAGGGAAGTAATTTCCCCTAAAAATATAATATGGAGTTTAGAGAGGGCCAAAGCATTATGCACAATAATTCCCAAGTCAATGAAACCTATAGCCAAATATGAATGGGAATGTGAACAAGGCCACCTCTAGTTCTCACCCCTATGTCTCCTTGGAATAACAGGAACCTCGGGACCCTACTAAATTTGAAAATTGGGAGAGGGAAATAAGAAAAGGAGATGGGTACAATACATTTGAGCTTAAGCATTGGAAAATTCAGTATCAGCCATTTGATCTAAGCAATCAAATGGAATGCATAACATATGATCCCACTTTTGAAGAATGATTTTGTAAAGGGACTTACAAACAAGTAAGTCTGGGGAAAATGATGAGGCCAGTATATGTCTAATTAATGTATAATATATGATCTCATCATACTCTCCTTTTGATTAAGTTTGATTACATTGTGTGACTTTTAGTTGATCCGACATGAGTTAGGATGTAATTGTTTATCTTTTGATTGATTGTGATCCTAATGTTGAAAACTCTAAAATTCATAACATAGTGTGGGTTTAAATTCAGTTTTGTAATAAATAAGATCTAATCAGTTGAGGAAATAAAGCAATTGGCATTTAGTATGTTTTTGATAGCATCGATCCTATATAACTTAGTTTGAGAACTTCCAAGCTAGTTTGAACTCCATCACACAAATCATCATTTAGTTCCATAATTTTCAGACTTAGTTTCAAAACTCCTGGTGACATCTCCGAAACTTTCACAGGTTTTGGTTCTTAACAATTTCCTATGGTTCTGGAACTTTTCCAAAGTTCCGGAACTAATGGGAGTTATCTATTATAAACCACATCCGAAAATTTTGCATCTATCAATGAAGGGTGAGAAGATTTTTGAACATAGATCTAGGAAGATTTATAATACAAGCTGTTTGATCAACCACCATCTGACTCAACATCTATTCTAGGCATGATTTGATTTCATCATAATCATTGAGATAGCTAGGATTGTAAAATGTATATAAATATAGACCTGCATTAGATAGAAAAAGGAGAGAGAGATTAGAGATATAGAATAGAGAAGAGAAATAGACTAAGTATCTAGATCTAGTACATTTTGTAATACTGAATGTTTTCATCAATAAAATAGCCATTCTAATTTGAGAGAATTCTGAGTTGTTAAAATCCTGATTCAAGGAGGAGCAAGGGCCCACTCCCCCAAGGACCAAGATATTCATTTATTTGGTATTTATATTTCTTTAGCAAGTAGCTTAGATCTGTTAATTTTGTATTGCTTTAGTTCTTTCAGTTAAATTCTATTGCATACTTGTGCCTGCAGGTGTTTAGATAAATCTTTATATTTCTTGCAATTGTTTTCAAGCATTTTAATCTGAGTGTTTACTTTCAAAAGCAAGTGTGTTTATTTTCCAACAACAAGTGTGTTTCCTTTTTGCACGGTGTGTTTCCTTTCAAAGCAAGCTTTCAAGTGTGTTTTATTTTCAGCAAGTTTTCATAGTTTGATTTGAATAAGGTTTTACCAAGAATTCCTTAAGACATTAAAGAGATCCCCTATAAAATATAAAAATAGTTACAGTCAACTATTAGATCAGTTAAAGTACTCTTGTTGCATATAGCTTTGGACACACCCCTAGTTTGATATGACATCAACAAGAAGTTGATTAAATGAAGGGAATAATGACACCCATCATGCTCTCCTGGTTGAATTCTTGATAAGTGGTCTGGACAAAAATTAATTTTGCTTGGCTTTACCATGACTATAAAATCAAACTCTTGAAATAATAGAACCCGTTGACATATGTGCCCCTATAAAATGAGTTTATTTACCAAGTATTTCAATGCCATGTGATTTTTATAGAACACAAAAGGTGTTGCTAGCAAGTATTGTCTAAACTTATGCAAAGTGTGTAGATCATTTACAAGGCCTCACACTCTGTAGTTGTATAATTCTATTTTGTAGGAGTCAACTTTTTACTAGAAAAAAAGATAAGATGATCTATAATACTTTCTCTTGGTTTAGCTAATACTATGCCAATGTCCATACCAAAGGCATCCAAATGTACGTGAAAAGGTTGGTTCCATGAGGGAAAGCATAGAATAGGTGTTGTAGTAAGCCTCTCCTTCAATGCTTAAAATGTGAGTTATTGTAGTTCTCCCAATAGAATGTCCCTTTACCTTTTAATAACTCCTCCAAGGGTCCGATAATATTATCATATCCTTTGATAAATTTTCTATAATACCCTATGTGGCCCAAGAATCTGCGTACCTCACTCTGACTGGTAGGCTCCTCTAGGCCTAAGATAACTATAACCTTGGCTAGATCTACTAACAAACCCTCCTTGCAAATGATATGCCCTAGCAGAGTTCCAAAAGGTGTAGCAAATATACACTTCTTGATGTTTAAAGAGATGCTTAACTATCTTGCACCTCTTAAACATTAATCACAAATTGTCACAATGATCCTTGACAAGCCCATATACTATCCAATCATCTAAGTGAACTTGTAAGAATTTGTGAATAAAATCTTGGAATGCTTGGACAACAATGTGTGAAAATACTACGATGTGTTCTTCAGTCAAAGGGAATCGCCATGTATGCAAAACTTCCCCATTCATTGGTGAAATTTGTCTTCTATTGATCCTCCTTTACAATTCTTACCCGATGACAACTAGAGAATCCATCGTCAGAAAAGAGTAAATTTCATGCCCTACAACGCCATCTAATATTTCCTTGATAAAATGTGTAGGAAACGGATCAATCACACATGCAACATCCATCTCCCTGTAGTCCACACAAATCCTAATCCAACCATCTTTATTTATGTTTATTACCATGGGGTTAACTCACTTTGATTCTTCTAGGGGCTTAATGATGCTAGATTTTAACATCTTATCAATTTATTCCTTGACTTTTATGCGCAAGTTAGGGTTCATCCTGTAAGGTCTCTTCCTAACCACGCATGCACCTTCCTTTAACTTAATCTTCATCTCACCCAAAGACTCATGTACTCCCTTTAACTCATGGTAGCCCCTAGGAAATAAGTCTTGGAAATCACATAGTAACTCAATTATCTTAGCCACCTCAAAAATCAAACAAATAATCTCCAATTATGGCCTCCTTAGGTTCAACATATGTGCCAATGTTCACTTTCTTGGTCTTCATAGGTTCATGATAGGCGTGTGCCTCCTTATCCACACTATCTAAAACCTCGTGCATACCCTCTGAATGATCTATGTCCAAATTTTCTACTTCTTCCTCATCCACTATGTAGACCATCTTTCCTTTCTCCTTCTCAAGGAAAGTGTGCTCAAGTAGTTCGGCATTTGTCTCATCTACTTCATCAAAATGCACTCCTAGGTCTACCTCACCAAATAACTCCTGAATGATTTCTTCATCCTTTGCACTGTCTCCCATATTCAATCACTCCATAACTCGTAATGCCTCTTTCACCAGAGGTTTAGTGGAGAAGTAGTCAAAATTTTGGATCATTCTACAGTCTTGCCAATTTCTAGTCTCCCTATGCAGTTCCACATAAACATACCAAGCACGTGCCCACCTCACAAGGTGAAATAAAGTTTGTGCACCCATAGTGAAGGTGGTAAAGCTTCCTGCCCCTCTATCCAGAGTCTCTCACACTTTGTTGAACGTGGTGCTGAATAGGATGATTACCATGATATGTGTAGATTTGAGTAGGCTCATTGCTCTTGAGGCCCGAATTGTTAGAGAAATTCTCACTTCATTCCATTCTATGATATTATCCCTATGACCCATTCACCAAAGGTGTGTTTTTGTCCCACGCAGAGTATAAACTAACATATTTATTTTTTCCACTTGATCCTTTCACTGTTCTTCCATGGCATGCAATAATACCTCAAGGCATCCTTCTCTAGTGTACTGAGGTACATAGTTGTCTCCTAATCTCCTAACACAAAGTGCAGCCTACTTACACACACACGAGATGCACTTTTTACTTCATGCCTAACCATCTCGTAAGTTCCGGGTAATACTTGTAGTATCACTAATGGACCATGCATCATCCCACTAGAGGATTCCTTCCTTATATGGCTCAATTACTTTTGGATATCGAATGGTGCGTACATAAATTATGTTTGGGTCTCCCTCACTCAAAGTTTTAACATAAGGTTTATATTTCTTATATGTCAAAGGGATAATAACTCGTTCTTCCTTTTTCTCAAAAATTTTATACCCCTTTTTGAACCATAGATCAGCACTATTTACATAATACCAAGGGCGTGCAAGTAGAGTGGGAATTTTTCCTCTTCTCGTAAGTTCCAAAACCTCAAAGTCCCCAAAGTGAATTTAGCCCTTATATAGTAATGTATGCATCCTTTAAAAATCATATTGGAGTGGCTTTAGTTTGATTTACCATAAACAATACATTAGAGTATGGCTATAATGGAGGTCTTCCCATCTACACCCATGCATCTAAAGTAAGAGCATTAACTTCCACACGTGTGTCAATCAATATATTACTCGAAGTCACTCATCCATAATAACATTAAGGGTGATCTCCTTGTCATAATCAAATATATGAGGGGGGAGATTAGCATGCAGGATCTTCCCTCCATTCTCAATACCTATGCACGGAGTTTTTCTTTTTAACCAATTCCCTAGTAAGGGAATAATATTCTCCTAGCACATCATCTTGCATACCTCTTTCAAATGATCACACATTGGGTGGACGGTCTCGATGCCTTCTTTTTCTCCAAATTCCATGATTGTTCCTTTAAACATTGTATTTCACCTTGAGGATTTCTGAGCATCTCCATGGTTTCTTGATAAACCTCCTTCTGATGTGTAGGATTTAGGTATCTTGCATGTTAGATATCCTACATAGTAATGGTAGGCTTTTATTGCAACGCTTCTCTAGTGTGCGTAGAGTCGGCATGTGTAGTAATTTTCATAGGTACTACCTCGAGATCCAAAGTACAACTTTGGAATCCATTGGTTTTTCATGGCACGATGTATTCTAACCATTCCGCACCCTTTTTATTTTGTTTATGATGTTTTCTAAGATGTCCATATAAGTTTGGGCACTCCTCATAGTTATGATTCTTTCTAAAAAAAAGAACAAGTAATATTTTGAGGACATTCAGACATGTAGTGGTTAGGAAATCCACACGTATAACATGTTCCATGAGGAAACTCACCTCATCCATCACCATGGTCTTGGCCCCTAAATCCACCATGATATCCTTAGCCTCTTCCATGACCTCCTTCAAAGAGCCCTTCATTCAGATCCTAGCACCTTTGATTGTGATCATGATCATGGTGCTTACTTTTACCTTTAGAGTTATCTGAAATACATGTCTATCATACACCAATATCAATGGCATCATGGATCTGATCAATCAAACTGCAATATTCGGTATTGTGAGTAATGGACCATAAAATCTTACAATAGCAAAATACGTTCTTCCTTATCACAAGTTGTAACAATGGGCATCAACTTGCATCATGGTCTAAATGACATATCTCACACAGTCCCAACAATAATGAACGTACTGACTTGTGGGGACAACTATCCTTAGTGTTCCCCTCTACTTCAAAATTTATGCACCAAACTCCCGTGCATGTTTCATGCATTGAATTAGCCAATAGTTTCTCCAACTGCTTCGCCATAGCTTTAATATGAGCTTCTAGGAATTATCTCACTACAATTTCTATACTTCTGAGTGTCTCAACATGCAACACTACTTCAAGTGCTTCACGTGGATTCGTATATGTCTTATGTGATAGCTCCCTCCTAAAATATGTGATCAAACCTCCAATGAATCGGTGTGCATGTTGTCTTGCATGGATATTATATGAAAGTTTAGAAAAAGGTGTTTTGAAATGGGCATCATATTCTTGAACACTCTCAGTAGTGCCCTAATTAATATCCTTGAGCGTGCTTATACTTTTCTACTTGAACTCAGGGATATAAAAATCCTTAAGAAAATCATCCTGTAACGTTATATAATCTATGCAAGTCCGATCGGGTCAAAATTCCTATAGTAATTATGTGCATGTCCCTATAACGTAGTTACAAATTTACTTACCTTGTACTCAGAATTCATGATCCCTTTTGCACACCACAATATCTCACACATGTGCACATGCTCAAAGAACTTCTTCTATTCCCTATACTCTGGAAGATGAAGTGACATCTCCATGTAAATATTCTAGGGTTGGTGAGGACCATACCCACCAGATCCAGAACCTCATGTGTTACCTCCGTCCCCAGATCCACCAGATCCTAAGCCACGTGTTCCTCTTGATCCTCCACTGTGGCAGGAATTGAACTAGAGGATGTACTGCCATGTGTCCCAATAGTGGTACTAAACTAAACTCCTACCATCTTTAAGTTGGTACTATTCTTAGAGGTGAGTCCAAAATTCTACGCGCCTTAGTTTTGTGTTGACGATACACCGAAAAGGTACCTCCAAATAAAAATGAATACATCTACCTAGTCACGAGATGTACTTGTTATTTTATTCACTCCATTTATTTTTCTTCCCAAACTAGCTTATTGACTACTAGTTGTACTAGAAACTAGAAAACCATGCACAAGGGCTAGTTCGTCGGGTAGATTCGAGATGCATGCTCGTGGCCCATGTCATCTCTTCGGTGTATTCTCATCGAGGCGAGAGGAGGGTTCTGTGACGTACCCAAAATTGTAAGGTACTGCATCTTTGCGGAAGCAGCGTAATAAGTTCCCAATGATGATACAGGTCTCCTCGCAAGGTGTTCGGGATCCGGAAAAGCCCTCGGAGAATGCGTTAACATCCCGCATGCCCCGCTTAGCCCCTGTGCCCTTTGTTTTCCCCTTTTTCCCTCTTTCCTTGGCCTCTTGATCTTCAGTGATGAAACCGCTGCCCTGCAAGGCGGTGGTCTCGTGACCGCCGCCCGATCGGGCGGCGGCGGTCCTCAGAATCGCCGCCCCCGCAGAGCGGCGGTCCTGTGTGCGTTTTCCAGAATGTTCTTTTGACGCAACTCGCATGAAATATCACGATTCACCAGATTTCTTTGCCGACTTGAGCATGCATTTATGTTTTTGGTCCCCTAGAATAGTGTTTTTCCTTTGTTTATTGTTTAGGAGTTCCATTTGGTTTTGGTTTTTGGGTGATTGAATTCCTATAAATGCATGGTTTGTGCACAAGCAAATGGTCTGAAGTTTGGCTGGATTTGGAAGACTGATCTTTGCTCTCCTCTTTTTAGTATTTTAGCTTGTTATCTTGTTTAGAATCCATAGCTTGAATTCACTTGCATCTTTAGTTAGATTGCTCAGCTGTTGGTAAGCCACATACCCATCTTGTGCAGGCAGTGCTATCATTTCATCCAATCGGCCTTGAAGCTTGCCTCTAAATTTCTCTTTGCTGTAGATTTAATTTTATTGTTGCTTAGAGTTCTTAGTTCAGTCCATTATATGCTTGGTTAGCTTTATTCAGCTATTGGTAAGCCACATATCCAGCTTGTGCAAACAGTGTTGTTATTTTATCCAATCCATTGGAACAATAATAGCTTAAGAACCCATTAAAGTTACAGGTTTTGCTCTTTGAATAAGATAGTTATGGGTTCCGGTCGCTTCACGTTGCATGACTCGCAAAGTAAAATCCCGCTAGGAATCACATAAGCCAAGCTTTGTACTCTTGTGTTGTCCCTCTCCTACTCGCATTTCGGTCTACATTACGAGTTGTCCTTGTCCTAAAATCTACTCTTATCGGTGCTAGCATTACATGCTTTTCGGATCCACGTGAACACGAAAGAACGAGGAGATCATACTGAGGGGACAAGATCACACATACCATCGGATTCGCCACATTCTGCTGGAATCCAGGTTATAGATTTCAAAGTTCTAGTTAGAATCATATCAAATAGAGTAGATAATTACTTCATTTCAGTGAATTCTATTCTCGATATTGCCAGGGAAGCTGTGAGGATTGATAGTTTCTGAGAAACTATGATTCACTCCTCACTTCTGAGGTAGGATCGAGAATCTTGCAGATAGATTAGACGAGCTATTTAGAATAATTCTACAAATCGCACAGGCAAATAACTATACTCGGTTATCTTGTCTGTTTTAAAATATTGTTTATTATTCCTAGATACGTTTAAAATAGTTTGCTTTCCTTAAAATTGTTAAAAGATTTCTTAGAAGAATAAAAGTTATATATGTTATATTTATTTCACATAGTTAGAATTTGCTTCATTACAGTTAGATTTGAATTTTGTTTCGTATGACAATCATGGGACCTCAGGAGCCCAGGGAATATATATTTGAGCCAATCGTGCCTCAACCAAATCTCGTTACAGAAATAGTTGACATAGAACAAAATATCAGAATACAAGTATTACGAACAACAATGCATTTACAATTGATCAGTTCTCAGTTGAGAGGGTTAAACATAGAGGACGACCAAGCACACACATTTTGGTCAAACCAACCAAATTATAGATTTCCCTAGGTAAACACTCACATCACTGTAGAAGGGTTCAAAAGAGAACAAACCTTTGGTTGTGATCCTTTGGTCCCACAGCCAGGTGCAGGAGATACTCTCACAGATATAGATACCAGTCTAAGGATCCAGGTTGCACGAACGCCTGTGAGATATTCTAAGAAGATCACATAGTTGTTGGTCCTAAACATAGAAGCTGAGAAATCATATGATTACTGGATACTAGGGATTAGAACTTGATTTTGCGCATGACCATAACAGGACCGCAACAACCAAGAGTCTATGGTTGCGATCCACAGATCCCACAGCCCAACGAGTCCACAAGTCAATCAGATATAGACACTGGCCTACGCACACTAGCATTTCAGTCCACTCCACTTCCACCCATCATCATCGAAAAATTTTCCTTATTAGATATAGCGGCTAACAAAGCTAGAGAATTTTGGACTAGGCCAGAGAATCATCCGTAGAGTCAATTATATTCACCATCCACTATATGACCTTATCAGGAGACATACACAAAGCTATCCCAGGTCATTTTCCATGTATTCCACAACCTATAGATCGAATCACACCAGAGCTCGATATTGATTGGAGCCTTCTAGCATTCATCCTTGCCAATCGATCTATCACACCAATCCAAGTTAAAAGGGCCTTCATTGCTTTAGATTCACAAATTCCACTAGTGTGTGTCGAGGACATTAGACTGCCTAACTAGTTTGTCTGCATCCCACGCATATTCTACCCCCACCGGCTGTCTCGGCACGACCTCGAGAGGTCGGGAACGCGGAAGAGTTACTTGTAGATTCTCACGCCACTGCATATAGGAAATACTCTCGGAGAAACTTGGCAAGATAGCGATCGAGTTCATGACAGGATATCACATGCCATTACAACACCATGTGGTGTACAACAAATGCTGCTCGAGATAAAACACTGTGACTTCACCAAATGAATTCATTTCAACGTTAGTAGAAAAAGTGAGAGGGTTAGAACTTGCTCAAGCAAGTCAAATTTATCCGTTCATACAAACAGGAAGTTCCAATCCTCCATACCACTCTAGCCAAGTAGATCTCCTCACAGGGGTAGGCACATTAGGCATGCCACCTCACTATCCACAACAAACGCCAACAAGGCCCATCATCTCTAACACTATTCCTCCCGGTCTAGTGTCAAACAATCCATTCCTTGATAATACCCCGTCATACTTAAACATGTACTCCAAATCACCACAAGGAGATATTTTCTCCTCTCCGGCATGTTTTCTCAAATGCAAGGACCTCCTTATGCCCCTGCCAACACATACGCTACACCGTATCAACAACCTATCCCACCATCACTCCCTCAGCAACCACCATCAATGGTCGAAAGCTATGCGATAGGGACTTATTCAGAATATCTAAAGGAACCCTTAGACTTCACCATACGAAGTGTCATGCTTCCAAGACCTCTTCCTGATTTACCCAAGTTCAAGGGTGAGGGAGATCCAAACGCACATATCAAAGCTTACGCTACAGCCATACGAGAATTACTCCCTTGGGATGGGGTTGTTGCTAAAATATTTCCCAAAACTTTGGAAGGCATCGCTCTCGATTGGTATTATAGAATACCTGAGGCTTCCATACATTCATTTAAACAACTCGTGTCAGAGTTCATCAAAGCCTTCGACATGAACAAACTGTTGAGAACAGGAATCAGGGAATTCTTGCACATCAAACAAGAACACAATGAATCTGTCGCCCATTTCATCCAGAGGTGGCGTACAGTTCTTTATTCTTCAGCAAGTGCTCCAAACATGGATCAGATGGAACTATGCGATTTATTCCTTCATTCTCTCAGCAAGGAGGTGAAGGAAGAAGTCCAGAAGTTCCCGCTAAGAACTTACGATGAAGTACTTGAGAGCGCTCTTCGAATAGACCAAGCAGCGATAGATAGTGGTCGTAAGACATATGGAACAAACGGGAGGTTAATCACCTCCACTCAAAACACTACAACTATCACAAATATCAATCAAGGACCTAAAGTCCTTAACAAAAATCGTGGGGTAACAACGGATGGGGTAACCGACCAGCCCAAGAGGGTAAATGTTGTTAATACTCCGTCACAAACAAACAACCAACAAAACAACAACTTTACCCCGACGATCAATACAGTGGATTTTAACCATCCACAACAACAACAACAATGGAAAAATCCCATACAAGGGCCAAGCCAAAACTCATTTGGTTATCAAAACCAAAGTCAAAACCAGAAACAACAATTCCAAAATTTTAGTCCTAATAGGCAACAGTTTGATCAAAATTTTAGGCCACAATACACACCTAACCAACAAAATAGGAATTACAATCCCAATTCTTATTGTGGTTTCCATAAATTCGGGGTCACGATACTAGAACGTGTCGTGACTACAATAAATTTATGCAACGCTTGCCAGAAGAACAAAGACAGTTCTTCACAGATTTGTTTTTGGCAGATCCCATCTCATCATCACCAAATACGCTCGCAGGGGCAGTTTCCCCTCAGAATGCTCCCCTCAAGATCTTTAACGATCCGCTCCCAAATCATGATAGCAATAGGCTGAATCCAACTGGAACAAACAAAGGTGCAATGACGGGAAACAATGATCATGAAGCCTCGACTTCATTAAATCCATCAGTTGCGCCACAGTTAGGAGCTCAACCGAGACCCAAGATAGTCAGTTTGGTAGAATTAGACGCTGAACTACCTATCGAAGCTATAACAAGAACACGAGAGTATTTCTCTCAACCGAGCCCAAGTCCTCTGCCAGAAACAGATAAGAATCAGCAAATAGTAGAAAAACCCGTAGGTGCCTATGATTTAATTAGCGACCTAACAAAGACCTTCTCACACATTTCATTTTTGGACTTACTAAAGAACTCTCCCCCTCACAGAGCTGCTCTTTTAGAAGCATTAGGTCTAGGCCATCTAATTAACATCACTCCACCTCCTGAAACACAAGTAAATCATGTAGATTTTGATATCCACCCTTCGGGGCAGCCGGACAAGGATGTCAAATTCATATTCAAAATAAGTAAAATGCCCACGATCTTTGAGATCACACGCGAGGTGATCCAGCCTTACACTTACAAGTATGGGTTTATAATAACTATGTAAAACGGGCAATGGTTGATGATGGGGCCACAGTTAACATAGTCCCTTTCTCTTTCCTCCAAAAACTTGGATATGGGGAAACAAACTGTTCCACTACTCGAAATACATTGAGAGGCTATGATAGCCTTAAAGCCACTTCGATAGGAACTATAATACTGCCGGTCACCCTAGGACCCAAAACAATCCTGACTGAGTTTTATATTATAGATCGGGAAACCAATTATAATATGATCCTCGGCCGACCATGGATACACCGCATGAAGGCAATCCCTTCTACGCTATTTCAAGAAGTAAGATTCTTGCATCTAGGAAAGGTATTTGTAGCCAAAGGCGATCCAAAACCTTTCGATTTGCACCTAGCTGATTTAAAGAAAAGACCAGGGGTGCACTCAGAATTTGAAGCGCCAACAAACATACTTAATAAACCCACTGACCCAAAACCAGAGGAAAATTTGGTACCTACGACGGATCTTGAAACTACCAGCATAGCCAAAACAATTCCAACCCCTAAAGATAAAACTAAAGAAACAGTATCATTAGGGACTACTGCGAAAATCATTGAGTTGATAGAACAAGATTCACCAATGTTCTTACCATTTGATTCAGTAGGCATAGGATTTTCCCTAGGTGTTGGTTCCTTTCCAGCAGAGGACCTCTGTATGGTAGAAGTAGAGTGCGTAAACGCAGCAGATGCCCCAACATCTATACTCCCTGGCTAAGTATTGGACTCTCCATTTCGATGGAGCTAAATGTCGTTATGGAGCGGGCGGGTATAATTCTTACTTCACCCGAGGAGAAAGTCCTCCCATTCGCTTTTAAATTAAAATTTGAATGCACAAACAACGGCGCTGAGTACGAAGCCCTCCTCCTTGGCCTTACCTTAGCCAAAAGAATTGGTATTGATAACATCAGAGTCCTGGGAGACTCGCAATTAGTGACAAATCAAGTTTCTGAAGTATATGAAACTAAAGCCGAACACTTGCAGCTTTACAAAAATGCCGTATTAGATTTAAGCAAGGCATTCAACTTCATATCCATTGAAGCAATCCCGTAAGAGAAAAATCTTCTTGCCGATTCAATAGCAACCTCAACATCACGTTTTACTCCAAGTAATGAGTTAGAAGATACCCAGTTCACGGTGTCCATTCGTGATGAACCATTGATAAAAATAATGACAAATCCTCTTTCAAGCGGAAGTGAATCTACCGTCCTAGACCATGTTGATAGTGATGCTGCTACTTTGGATTACTTAAATGCCTATGCAGCACTACATCTCTCCTATCACATGCTAGATTTATCCTTGATTCCACATTCGTCTTCCTACTTCGGAAATCCCGTAACGGATCTTCCCTCACAAATGGAACCTAGTATATACGCAGTAGAAAATGGGGATGATTTAGATTTACCTCCAGCACCACCTGAGTTCGAAGAGGGTAACGCCTCTTTGATCGAAGAAACAATCGATGTCAACATCGGGACAGAAGATGAACCAAGAATATTGAAACTAGGCTCTTCGTTAACCCCAGAAGAAGTGGAAATACATACTCAAGTTCTCAAAGAACATCAGAAGGCATTTGCATTTAATTATAAGGAGATGACAGGAGTCACACCCCACATTGCGGTGCACAACCTCGTCACTAGATCAGATGCGAAGCTAATTAAACAAAAATCAAGACCCATGAATCCCAAAGTAGCTCTCATGGTAAAAGAGGAGGTAATAAAACTCCTTCAGGTAGGATTCATCAAGCCAGTTGACTACTCCCAATGGGTATCTAACATCGTTCCCATTCTCAAGAAGAATGGAAAGATACGCATCTGCATAGATTTTCGAGATATCAACAAAGCATGTCCTAAGGACGACTTCCCATTACCATCCATAGATGTTATTGTTGATGCAATGACTGGTTTTGAACTCTTGTCTCTCATGGATGGATTCTCAGGATATAATCAAATCAGAATATCTGAGCAACATCAAGCTAAAACCACGTTTATAACTCCTTAGGGAACCTATTGCTACTGTTGTTATGCCATTCGGTCTCAAGAATGCCGGCTTACGTACATACCGGCGGGCCATGACATACATATTTCACGATATAATTCATAAAATCATGGAATCTTACGTAGATGACTTATTGGCTAAAGCCAAGAAGCGTTGTGACCATCCCGAAGTACTCCGCATCATTCTTTCACATCTAATAGAATACGGAGTCACGCTAAATCCAGAGAAATGCGTCTTTGGTGTAACAGGAGGAAAGCTCCTAGGTTACATCATATCGTCATGAGGAATTGATGTTGATCCAACCAAAATTTGGGCTGTCCTCGAAATGGTCCCACCTTCCAGTGAATCTGGAATCAGATCATTTCTCGGAAAGCTAGGTGCAATCCGGAGATTTATCCCAGACTTAAGCTTCGCCATTCATCCAATCAACAATTTACTCAAGAAAGACTATAGCCTTGATTGGACCGAAGATTGCAATGAAGCTTTTGATGCAGTTAAGCATTTCCTTTTATCACCACCTACGCTAATGCCACCTAAGCTAGATCGCCGTTAATTCTATATTCACGAGCTACCAATGTCTCGCTGGCCTGTATGTTGGCCCAAGAAGACGATAACAAGAGAGAACGTGTGATTTATTTCATTAGCCGAACGTTGCTCGACTATGAAACACGCTATACACAGGAAAAATGAGAATGCCTTGCCATAGTCTTTGCTACTAAATGCCTAAGACATTATATGTTGAATCAAGAAACGAAGGTCATGGTAAAAACGGACCATTTACGGACTTTTCTCACACAAGGGTCATTATCTAAAAAGGCTGGACGTTTTATAACCTTAATGGGAGAGTTCGAATTAACATTTGTAAATTAGAAGTTGGTTAAAGGACAAATCATCGCGGATTGGTTAGCTGACAACCCATTAGACGGAGGTGATTTAGTAGATTTAGACTTTCCAGATGAATGCGTATACTACATCGAAACTCGACCCACTATCTCTGAGTGTCCTTGGTACACTGATATCATTAATTATATCATAGACCATACGTACCCGGAGGTAGTTACACCACAACAAAGAAGGCAGTTACGCATAATCGTAGCTAAATATGTCATTATAGAGCAGGTGCTCTATCGAAAAGCATTCGATGGAATGCTCTTAAGGTGTGTTGACACAGAAGAGTCCAAGAGGATTCTCCATGAATCCCACAGCGGTATATGTGGAGGCCACTTCGGTGGCCATGCCACCACTCGAAAAATACATCGAATGGGCTATTTCTGGCCCACTCTAGAACATGATGCGATAGAGTTTGCACGCAGGTGTCATAAGTGCCAAGAATTCTCCCACGAGATCCACATGCCAGCACAAGCTCTACAACCAATCGCAACTCCATGGCCCTTTTCTACATGGGGTCTGGACTTAATAGGGAAATTCTCTCCCTCATCCACAGACGGCCATAATTTTATAATCACGGCCACTGAATATTTTACCAAATGGGTGGAGGCCATGCCTCTTACTACTGTACCTAGTTCTGTGATTGCCAAGTTCATTTTGAACCAAATCATTTGCAGGTACAGTATCCCGCAAATCATTATCTCTGATAATGGAACTTCTTTTAAAAATGAAGAAGTTTGTGAACTATGCGGTAAATTTAAAATAAGCCATCATACGGCTTCCTTGTATTATCCCCAAGCCAACAGACAGGCTGAAGCAACAAACAAGACACTGAAAGCCATTCTCCTTAAAACGGTGAAAGAAAACAAGCGAGATTGGCATTTGAAGTTATATCCGGCCTTGTGGGCCCACCGAACCTCAATAAGAACACCAACGGGAGCAACTCCTTTCTCATTGGTATTTGGGGCAGAAGTTGTTCTCCCGCTTGAGGTCGAAATACCCAGTCTCCGCATTTCACTACAAGGGATTCTGGATGAAGACGCTTACAGAGAAGCACGTCTTTCCCAACTAGAAAGCCTAGATGAAACTAGGTTAGATGCTGAGCAACGACATAGAGCTTATGCTGACCGGATGTGCCGGCAGTATAACAAGAAGGTCTATGAACGCGATATATACGAAGGTGATCTAGTTCTAAGACTGGACAGCCGGATCGATAAGAAGACCGGCGAAGGAAGAAAATTCCGGCCCAAATGGTTGGGCCCATACCGAGTCATGAAGGACTATGGAAATGGTGCATACCTCTTATGTACATTAGAAGGTGAGGAGTTTGGTGAAACAGTCAATTCCCTGCACCTCAAACATTTCTACGCATAAGCAACTAACGCTACCTATATAACTATCTACATTGCATTTTCATATAGATTAGGATCATTTTGTCCACTTGTTTCTTACATAAGTTGTGATCAAGGAATCTATTCTCAAAGCAATTCATTACAAACTCGTGATGTTTTTGGCATAAAACTTTCTAATCATATCTCTCCATTTTCACGATATCATCAAATATCTCAGAATCTTTTATCAAATAAGTTCAGACATGATGAAGTCTTAACGGTAACCATACCAAGATCTGCAAGTTTATTCTCGCTTTGATTTCTTCTTAGGACAGGTGTCTTGCCTATGGTCTCTTCTAGAAGCTTCATGGTGTCGCATCTATCCCATATACACATCTCTTTGGGAATAAGCACATACTGACATTTTACTCAAAAAGACAAATCAAAAAGTAATTAAACAGAAAATTTTAATTTTACACATTTCCTTGCCCCACCAACCTTCGGTGATGAGCTTGCGTCTCTTACTAGTGACGTAGGGTTGGGAAAGGATGGAAATGCCCTTACTCGCCTATGCCTTGCCCACGGTGATAAACCCACGCTTCTTACTAGTAGCATGGGGCAAAGTGTAGGGGGTCCTCTTGACAAAGCAAACGTTAAAAGGTCATAAACAAACAATTCAAACTTTGAGTCAAAAACAAATGAATCAGATGTTCAAAATCCCAAGAGAGTTAAAATCCTAAAAATCCAGATTTTGTCTACTATGTGGCCATCTACGGGTCTAAGTCTAGATAAACCGCAAAGCAAGTTGCATCCAAAACTATGAAGTCATTCGGGTAGAGTAAGCTTGTAGCTTCCAATTTGGTTCCGCCAAAGCTTTGTCTGTCTTTCATCACTATCATTTCACCATATTTCATAACTTGCGCCCTTCTTGGCTCTTGGTGATAAGCCCTCGCATCTTACTAGTTGTGTGGAGTTAGGAGTGGGGCAAGTTAACTGCTCATCATCATCTTGGTTATTTTCATCACTTTGCCAAAACAAACATGAGGTATCCAAATTGCTCACAGAAGCTAAGATTCAAGATCACAATATATCTACAATATCATGTATCAGCATCATGAAACACAAAAAGAAAGAAAACATTTGCATCATTTTTTTCCATTGTATACATTCTAGAAGGCATATAAACCATACATCGTAATATACACGAGGAAGCTGGAAACAAAAAGGAAAACATGAGTGACAAGCTTTTGATCCAAAAACAAATGCATATATATAAATAATCAATGTTTATATACAATGCCATCATGCACTAGGCATGGTCAAAACACTCAAAGAGCCCGTGATATACAAAAAATCTATAGTACAAAATACATAGGAGCCAAGTGGTCTCTCAACCCCTACGCGACCCCTCCGAAGGTGCGCGCCCTCACTAGGACTCCGGCTACGCCAACGCTCTGAATGAATAGAGGGCTCAGGGTCCCGAGGAGCAGCCGTGGTCTCACCACGAGAATGGCTCCTCATAAGACGCTCAGCCATCCTATAGCCCGCCAACTCTGTACGGAGAGTCGACACCATCCTGGCCATGTGCCAAATGGGAGCGAAGACGTCGGTATGCCTACCGGCTGCTGAGGGCTCCCTGGCATCCACGGATAGCTCCGCATGGGTCTTATCCATGGGGATCATCAGGGAATCAGTGCATACCCTGCGGATCAGATCCCGCCACTCGTCGGTCTCTACAAACAAAGAAAAAAAAATGAATTAGAAACTAGGCAAGAGGCTGAAAGATACAAGATAAAAACACAAGGAGAGATAGCAATAAAAATAAATCCTAAATTAAAAAAACATTGAAAGGAAGAAAGGATAACTTACTCGGATCACCGGGCCTCCAAGATGGATCGCTAGGGCCAACACCCGCCGCGGATGCCACTGCCGACTGAGGGGCTGCTCCTGTAGTAGGGGCAACATGTCACCCCACAACTGACTCATCCTCTCCACCATGGCCCTGAGAGAGTGGCTCCTCTGAGACTAGAGTGTCCCTCTCTGTGCTCTCCTCAGCCCTCTCCACTGCATAATATCCTGAGTGTCATGCCACTCAGGATCGCTATCATCAGTCTGCTCCTCCGACCCTCCCTCTGTAAGCTCCTCAGAATCGGAGTCAATGTCTATAGGGTCATCGCTGCTGTGAGCAGGACCCGCAGCAATCTGAAGCAAAGGTGCCCGAGGCGCACCGGCTCTCCCTCTGGCCCGAACTATCCTCCTAGCTGCAATGGGAGTGCCAGGAGTGACCACTATCCAACCTCGGCCTCTAGGCCCCCCTCTAGCCTCGCGGACTGATCTGTAAACTGGCGCCACTGGGGGAAGCATGCCCAAATACGGTAGGCCGAACTGCTGAGGAACTCTACCAAAAGGGTGTACCTCCACCCGTCCCACGCGGTCGATGAGCTGCCCTATGGTGGAGCATGAGATCAATGTAAGGGTCTCCTCGCCCCATATGCCGGCCATAAGCCGGTACGGTGTCGCCTCCATATCTGCTGTGGTAAGGGAGGTAACTGGCTGGTGAGGTGCTCTAAGCACCGACATATCTGACCATCTGGCTGCCCTCACAGCCCCAGGATCTGCCACCTCTACGCCTCTACCATAGGGAATAAAATGCTCATACACCCAACTCATGACTAGAGTTGGGTGGCTCAATGACTGTCCCTGTAAACGGACCACCCTATATAAATCATGGTAGGTGGTCCCCGGAATGTCTACACCCCAGGCGTATATCCGGCCATGCCCCTCTATTTGTGCAATGATGGGGGCCCAGCAGTATAACAAAGTGTCCCCTCCCTTGTCCCCGATCAATCTCGAGGCAAGGATCCCCATGATGGCCTGTCGAAATATGGGGATAGGCAAAGAAGGGATGGATCGAACTCTCACTCCCTTCTTCGACCCCGTGGAGATAGCTGCATCTCCCATGTAACCTGCCCACTGTGCAATCTGTGCCCGTGAGCCTGCCGTCTCTAATGTGAGTCTCCTCCCGATGATCGGGACCCCCAAAATATGGTAGACATCCTCCAACGTGATAGTCCACTCACCGCGGACCCCTGGCAGTCGGAAAGTGTTCCGATCTGCGTCCCAATATGAAAATAAGTCACAAAGGATGTGACTAGATGGTGTGACATGTGGGACGCGCGATATGCGCAGTATACCGGCCCTCTGTAGTGTGTCCTCCTCATCTGGTGAGAGGGCATCCAGTACCCCTGACAGCCAGTCACACTCTCTCTCTCGGCTCCATCTGATGTATTCCTCCCTCGCCTGCATACACCCAAAAACACACAAAACAGAGCAAGTTAGTATCTGAACAATACCAAGAGAGTCATAAAAACGTATAGAAATGTAGGAAAATACAAGTGCAATCTCAAAAATTAAGTTCTTTTGCATTCTGGTCAGAACCGCCGCCCTGAGCAGGAGGCGGTTTTGTAATCCAGAACCGCCGGAATGTAAGAACCCCGGCCGGGCGGCGATCATGAAGCCGAAAACCCGCGCGGGTTTCTAATCCCAAAAAGCCCAAAATAAGTAAAAAAAGACCATTTAACCTAAAAATGGAGCCTACCCAGTAGGCGCCCCCCCTAGGTGGACCTTTTGAACCTAACATTTTCAAAAATAACCCCCCCATTACGACAAATTTAACATTTCAAATTTAAAGGGGAAAAACACAAAATTGAAGAAAACCAACCTGTGATCTAGCAGGGCGGTGTTCCGTGCATGGAGGCATGATCACGATCTCACTGCGAACATTTTGACTATACTCACACACGAAACCGTCACCGTGGGTCCCAGAGCTCAAAAACAATCAAATCAACTCGCACAAATGAATAGGAAAATGGGCCCACTTTCATATATATATCGCTCTGTTTCATTTTAAAATGACTTTTCACAGGTTTGGAGCGCTGATGGAGGTAAGTTTCTATCCCCGCACGAATGGTACGTTCTCATTTCCTATTATTTTAGCGTTTATTTTCTAAATTATTGTATCTATCTGCACTTGAGTTCTCTTTTCATTTTGCAGGTAGCGGGAATTTTGGATGGCGTCGTTTCAACACACGGACGTGTAAGGTATAGCTTCTAACTCCCCATTTCGGGACTGCCATACTCGGACCCACCATTTTATGCCTCTTCATGGCTAAAATGCTTCTCCGAGGGGGCAATATGTACGTACCCAAAATTGTAAGGTATTATCTTGCAGGCAGCGTAATAAGTTCCCCAATGATGATACAGGTCTCCTCGCAAGGTGTTCGGGATCCGGAAAAGCCCTCAGAGTATGCGTTAACATCCCGCATGCCCCACTTAGCCCCATACCCTTTGTTTTCCCCTTTTTCCCTCTTTCCTTGGCCTCTTGATCTTCAGTGATGAAACCGCCACCTGCAGGCAGGCAGGCAGCGGTCTCGTGACCGCCGCCCGAACAGCAGCGGGCGCGGTCTAGAACCGCCACCCTACTCAGAGCGGCGGTCCTGTGCACGTTTTCTAGAATGTTCTTTTGACGCGACTCGCATGAAATATCACGATTCACCAGCTTTCTTTGCTGACTTGAGCATGCATTTATGTTTTTGGTCCCCTGGAATAGTGTTTTTCCTTTGTTTATTGTTTAGGAGTTCCATTTGGTTTTGGTTTTTGGGTGATTGAATTCCTATAAATGCATGGTTTGTGCACAAGCAAATGGTCCTGAAATTTGGCTAGATTTTAAAGACTGATCTTTGCTCTCCTCTTTTTAGTATTTTAGCTTATCTTGTTTAGAAGCCATAGCTTGAATTCACTTGCATCTTTAGTTAGATTGCTCAGTTGTTGGTAAGCCACATACCCATCTTGTGCAGGCAGTGTTGTCATTTCATCCAATCGGCCTTGAAGCTTGCCTCTGAATTTCTCTTTGCTGTAGATTTAATTTTATTGTTGCTTAGAGTTCTTAGTTCAGTCCATTATATGCCCACAGTTAGCTTTATTCAAATTTGTTGGTAAGCCACATATCCAAACTTGTGCAAAGCAGTGTTGTTATTTTATCCAATCCATTGGAACAGAATAGCTTAGGAAGCCATTAAAGTTGCAGGTTTTGCTCTTTGAATAAGATAGTTATAGGTTCGGTCGCTTCACGTTGCATGACTCGCAGTAAAATCCCGCTAGGAATCGCATAAGCCAAGCTCTGTACTCTTGCGTTGTCCCTCTCCTACTCGCATTTTCGGTCTGCATTCTGAGCTGTCCTTGTCCTAAAATCTACTCTTATCGGTGCTAGCATTACATGCTTTTCTGGATCCACGTGAACACGAAAGAACGAGGAGATCATACTGAGGGGACAAGATCACACATACCATCGGATTCGCCACTGTTCTGCGGAATCCAGGTTCTAGCTTTCAAAGTTCTAGTTAGAATCATATCAAATAGAGTAGATAATTGCTTCATTTCAGTGAATTCTATTCTCAATATTGCCAGGGAAGATGTGAGGATTGATAGTTTCTGAGAAACTATGATTCACTCCTCACTTCTGAGGTAGGATCGAGAATCTTGCAGATAGATTAGACGAGCTATTTTATTTATTTAGAATAATTCTACAAATCGCACAGGAAAATAACTATACTCGGTTATCTTGTCTATTTTAAAATATTGTTTATTATTCCTAGATACGTTTAAAATAGTTTGCTTTCCTTAAAATTGTTAAAATATTTCTTAGAAGAATAAAAGTTATATATGTTAGATTTATTTCACGTAGTTAGAATTTGCTTCGTTACAGTTAGATTTGCATTTTGTTTCGTATGACAATCACGGGACCTCAGGAGCCCAGGGAATATATATTTGAGCCAATCGTGCCTCAACCAAATCTCGTTACAGCAATAGTTGACATAGACCAAAATCTCAGAATACAAGTATTCCGAACAACAACAGATTTACAACTGATCAGTTCTCAGTTGAGAGGGTTAAACATAGAGGACGACCAAGCACACATGTTTTAGTCAAACCAACCAAATTACAGATTGCCCTAGGTAAACACTCACATGACTGTAGAAGGGTTCGAAAGAGAACAAACCTTTGGTTGTGATCCTTTGGTCCCATAGCCAGTGTAGGAGATACTCTCACCAGATATAGATACCAGTCTAAGGATCCAGGTTGCACGAACGCCTGTGAGATATTCCCGAGAAGATCACACATAGTTGTTGGTCCTAAACATAGAAGGCGAGAAAGCATATGATTCTTTGGATACTAGGGATTAGAACTTGATTTCGCGCATGACCATAACAGGACCGCAACAACCAAGAGTCTATGGTTGCGATCCACAGATCCCACAGCCCAATGAGTCCACAAGTCAATCAAATATAGACACTGGCCTACGCACACTAGTATTTCAGTCCACTCCACTTCCACCCATCATCATCGAACAATTGTCCTTATTAGATATAGCGGCTAACGAAGCTAGAGAATTCTGGACTAGGCCAGAGAATCATCCGTAGAGTCAATTATATTCACCATCCACTATATGACCTTATCAGGAGACATACACGAAACTATCCCAGGTCATTTTCCACGTATTCCACAACCTATAGATCGAATCATGCCAGAGCTCGATATTGATTAGAGCCTTGAGCGAGTCATCCTTACCGATCGATCTATCACACTAGTCCAAGTTAGAAGGGCCTTCTTTGCCTTAGATTCACAAATTCCACTAGTGCGTGTCGAGGACATTAGACTGCCTAACTAGTTTGTCTACATCCCATGCATATTCTACCCCCACCGGTTGTCTCGGCACGACCTCGAGAGATCGGGTACGTGGAAGAGTTACTTGTAGATTCTCACGCTCGCCTGTCACTTTTCCGGTGTACAGTTCCCTATCATTCTTTCCCAAATGGGCGAGTTCCAAATGCTCCAGCTCAATTTCCTCTATGTGAGTTCCGGATCCTTCACAATCCATCTCTCTCCACAACGTCATCCGTTCGCAACCTCATGTTGCTTCTCTAAATCCCTTTCACACACCTCATTAAACTTGAGCTGAATTTCTTCTCTTTTCCTTTCTACCACCATGTCTTCCATCTTTAACCAAACCTTCTCCTACCCCTACGCATGGTGGGGTTTAGCTAGCCATCGGCTTCTCTTCCAAATTTAGGGTTACCATCAAGATTTTGATTGCCAGTGGAATTCCTTGCAGATAGGTTCCCCTGGGATAACATAAAAACTAAAACTCAGCTACCTCCGGGAAATAATAAGTGGAATTTGAGTAATTCAAAATATATCCATTCGTAACACCACAAAACCAAGTTTCTAGAGCAAGCGTTCGAATTAGATCAGCATCATAGAGGGCCTAAAATTCTTCCTATGTCCAAACAAGTGTGCAAAACCTCCAATTGCTTTTAGACACATAAGCAACCAACCACTCATACAGATCTATCCTAAAGATAGAAAATAGAATATCATATAAATAGTCATACAAGTTCTGCTCCAACCACGTGCACGTGTCAAATTTAGATCCAGTGTTAAATCTTTGAGAGTAGTATTCTTCAAGATCTACTATTCACTCCTCAACACTTGATAAGGTCAAAAAATATGTCTTCATCAAGAAACATCCTAAAAGCATCGAAAAGAGGTCTTGTCAATGGAACCAATGATGTAGCCTATAATTTACTATAAACAACCCAAGCATGCTGGCACATCACTCAGCACTTAAGCTGAGCGCTCACCCAAAGTGCAAAAAGGCACCAGGTCCCTCTTTATAGTTTCTTGTATAGAATATTAGCATGATGATACTTAAACATATTCAGATTCATAATTAGTAGTAAACAACCCATAGTGCATAAACCAAATCTAGATCTTAGATTGTATGAAAGACGAACTAAACAATAACTATGATAAGATTAACCATACAAGAGCCAAATTCAGTTATGTCTAATGCCATTATCTAACCAATATACTCCATTGCATTAAATAATGTAAAACACATCAACATCTTACACTTATACCAAAGTATCTCCATGAGTCATGTGTGCGTCAAAACCAGCAGCACAACTCTACAATAATTCACCACACTAAACTATGCAAATCAATACATATTTATAGGGGTGGGGACTTTCCCTTCACCACCCATGTACTTCTCAAAATAGGTCACATGCTAATAATAGCCATGCACCTTTACAATAGTATGCACAACATGCAAGTTCTCTAACAATAGATGTCCTATAGTTAACTCCAAGTAGAAATCCTATTATTAGCTTAAACTATGCATGGCGCTTATCTGTCGCGTGTTCACAAAATATCATTCTGTGTAGTGCAAGTCTTCATCTTTGGGTGTTCTCCATGTGTTATCTCCAAAAATAGTCCTTATCCACAAAAATAGCTAAGTCCTGATCCAAATTGTTCTAGCACGTGTTTCCTTTCTTATCTTCATGTTCCTTCAAATGTTCCTTGTTCCCACGTGTGCATCCTTTGTGGGTCTTCTCCTTAGAGAAAAATTCTATCTGCTCAACAATGATCACCTAAATAGATTTGATCATTACATTCTTCAAGGTTATATAGGATCTTGGATCGAAATTTTATGTGCCTAGAGGCACCATTTCCAATATCTACTCATTTTCCTTTGTAGTGACAAAGGTAACATACAAAGCAATTACATTAGATTTTTACTTTTTTTTTAATTCTTGTTTTGATTTTTATTTTCGTCTGATTTGTTTCCCTTTTGGTTTTTGAAATTTGACTTATTTTTACTTTACATTCTTCTTTCTTATGGCCAAATTTTCCACAATTATGACATTTACCATAAAAACTAACTCTTAAGTTTCCTGGTTTCTTATCTTTACTAGGAGGTTTAAAAGTTGATTTTTGATTCTTGTTGAACCTAGAAGGTTTATTTTTCAATTTTTGAGTGAGAAGTTCCTGAGTGGCATTCTCTTTTGAATCAAATTTTGTCATAACTTTCTCTTCTGAATTAGGAGAGCACTAAGGGTTTGTAAATTAGGGATGTCTTGTTCAGTTTGATACTTAGAATTCAGTATTGAAATGAAATTTCTAAACCTTTCATGTATATTCAATTGAATAATAAAGTAAATTAATTTGTCCTAAATTAAGTTACAGTTACATCCATCCAACTGAGACTTAATATTTTTTATTTTATCCAAAAAATTATTACTTTTTCATCTCCCTTCATGGGAGTCGTCATTAGTTATAGAATTAATTTAATGATTTTTTAGATTTACGTACTTTCGTGCATTGATTTCAAGTATGTCCAAGCTTCACTCAAACTTTCTTGATTCCCAATATGAAGGAGGAAATCATCCTACACACTCCAAAAAATAATGGACATAGCTTCCTGCACCTTTTTTGATATGTAACAACATTAGCAGTGATCATTTATCTTCCGAACTTGACGGAGTCTTCTCTATTCCGTTTATGACCGTCCAAAGCTTGTGAGCCATGAATTCTACCTTCAATTGTATTTTCCAGATGTTATAATTGTTTCAATTCAACATCTGTGATTTATCAATATTAAAGTGGTTAGATCCCATTTTCACGTAAATAAATTTTCAATAAATAATAATAGTGAAGTTTATAGCAATCAAGGTTCGAAAAATCCCCATGTTTTTGTTTAAGCCACATAATGGAATTTGATGATTTCACAAAAAAATACCATTCAAACCAATAGTCTAAACATATGATATATTAGTTTGAAAATAGCAATAATTTATTAAAATGTGAGTGAATTTTTTTAGTTTTACATGAAAAACGATGATGACTTAGTCATCATGTCGTAAAAAATCATTTCAAAAACTAATTTATCTAATATGTACAATATTATTAAAATAACTTTCTCATTTAGAAAATAAGGATTTAAGTTAACTTAAATTATATAAAAAATAATTACTAAATGAGAAAAAATATAAAAATTATATATATAAAAGCATTGAGAGCTTTTCTCCTATAACTCAGTCAAGTTGGGTTTACCAACTCGGTGAGTCGAGTTGTGAATACCACTAAGTTGATTTGATTTCAATTACCATCAAGGTATATATTTATTATCAATGCCAATGCAATCATAATTGCCAATTTATTCAATTTGTACAACTCTTTAACCAACTTGTACTTCACAGAGTCGTTGAAGGGAAATTCAAATTCCAAGATTGTTGTGCAAGCTATCACATTGGGTGAGTTGAGCCGATGGCCGAGCTGCACAAAAATCCCATGAATGAGCCAACCCACAGCCCGTGGTAGAGCTTGCTAAGTGGTAGCAATGTAGATGTGGGGATGGGAATGGGCCCGCCCCATTAAGGGCACGATTAGGATTGGTTTATCATGTTTATGTTATAGTTTAGGTTTTCATATATAGTTTTAATATATATATATATATATATATATATATATATATATATATATATATATATATATATATATATATATTTTAAAACAAACTTATAACATTATTTTAAAGTTAAACTATAACATTGTTATAACTATAGTTTTAAACTATAATTGGCATAGTTTTAATAAACTAGGTTTAGATTTCTAATATATAGTTTATAAATATTACTCACTATAGTTTGGAAATAAAAACACTTTTGAGTCCGATTAAAATAAATTTTAGAAAAACCAACTTTATACTAAAGTTTTATTTCAAAAATAACTTATTTGAAGGGGGCACATGGAGACATACTTTTGTTTCCAAATTCCAAAGGTGAATAAAATTAATATGGAGTTTTATAGAGGGGACAAGTGATTCAACCCGGCCAATGGAAAAAATTGAAAACCCTATTCTAGATAGATCTTGTCTCCTCCCTTTTAACCTTTTATTAATTATTGAATTTACCCCTAAAATATTTCAACCTGCACACATTTGAAACTTCTTTTCACGCTTAGAATCCCCCTCACTTTCCAAGTTAAGTTATGAAAATTTTGAGTTGGTGCCTTTGAGAGATGTCTGAGAAAAGTGAGAAGTCTGGAGAGATAGAAAAATTCATGTTTTGAAGTCGTTGGTGCTCGGTTTTAATCTCACCCTTTTCACTTGAAAATTCTTCAGTCTTCGCAGTTTGAAGTATTTTCTATTTCCCCGTCTAGATGCTTGAAAATATTTTCCTTCATTTGAATGTTGTTTTCAATCCTTCTCTTTGGTTGTGGATCGCGTCGAGCCTAGTATTGTTTGCAGTTTCTCTGTCCATGGAGAACAATTCAAAATTTGAGCATAAATGGTGGGGTTTTCCCTTTCATTTTTTTCTTTTAAACTTGTCACTTTTTTTATTTTTTACAAAAGTTTCAAATTGGCCACGTGGCCCGAAGGATCCTGGTTGGCTGAAACAAGTGGTGGTGGAAAGGTGGGCCCTTTGTGTGTTTTGATGCTTTGAAAGGTCAAAGGCAGAAAGGTGGGTCATTTTTGTGTTTTGAGCCATTATGGTGAAATGCTTAAAGTTATAAAGTGAAGCGCAACCCCTTTGACGCCTTGGTGAAGCCATGTGTTCATGCTCTGCGTTGAAAATTCAAAGTGAAGGTGGCCCATCGGAAGTAATTTGAAGATTTCAGTTTTTTTTTGTAAGTATAAAGTATAAAGTAAGTCGTGACTCCACTGTTGAAAAGTCAAAGTGTGAAGGCGCGCCATCGGAGCAATTTGGGAATTTTGGTTTTATTTCCAAAAAGAGAGTTAAAAGTTATAAAATGATCCACAACTCTGTTGGGTTCTTGAGCCCACGTTGAAAAGTCAAAGCGGAGAGGTGGGTCAATGGAGAACTTTGAGTTTTTGAGCTTTTCTTTGAAAAGAGTTAAAATTGTAAAAGTGAGCCATGACTCCGTCCCCACTCAAGTAAAGCCACGTGTCAAGCCCGTATCAAAAGCGGATGGGCGAGGCCAAAATGTAAAAAAATGCAAAATCTCTACAAAGTCACAAAATACAAAAGGCACCCTTATGCCCACTTCAGTTTAGATATTTTCCACGTGGACGAATCATATTTGAAGTTACAAAACAGGTTTAATGGTTGCATTACAAAGCATCATTTTTTCCACCATTAACGCTTTTGCAAGAACCAAGAAACCGAATGTAACCATTTTTAGGATTATTTAATGGCTTCTCCATGTCATTATGTTGGTTGGATCCTGGTACTTTATAGATGTAATAGATTTAAAAGTAATCAATATATAAGTTTTTCCCTTTCTTCCTTTGTTATTCCTTCTTTCCTTGTTCAAATTTGTGAATCATCCATCTTTGCATGATAAGAAACTATGTTCTTGTTAATATGATTTCAGTAACTTTGTGTTTATGAAATTATATCTATTATAAATGTGAATGATTCCATTATGCATCTCCTTTGATCAATACGTATAAGGTTATACTCTGCTATCTATATTTCCTGAAAGTATTGTTATTTTCTTCCTCTCTCATCTCCTTAGTTCTTCCATTCTTTCATATTGATGATCTTTGGGCATAAAACGTTTCAAAGTATCAGGAATCCACACTTTGAAAGTTGTACATTTGTATATAAGTTTTGTTTCTTGCTTTCAATAAGGGAACCTCTCCCATTAAAGAGGAGGGACTTATTGTCCCCTGACTATGGTTTGTTAAAGTACAATTTTAGAACCCAACAAAACTATATAAATATAGTGAAATATTTTACACAATATTTAACTCTTACCTCTTTTTTGCAGGTCCGGGTAATTCTTCCAAACGATATTTCATGCATGAAGAAAAACATATTTTTAAGACTTTTCCACCTATCCACACTCTTAGTAAAAACCATGTCTTGGAGGGGAGGGGTATTTATTAAATATTTCCAATGAATTAACCACCCAACCACCCCAATTGATACACCCAATAGGTTAATTAAATTAGGATTAATGTTTTACATGCTCTGGTACCATGTTAGGATGAGGATTATAAATCATATTAACCATATTAAATTAATATTGAACAACATTAATGTACAAGCATAAATAAATAAACAACAAGGTAAAATCATTGTACATGGGATTTACTTAGAAAACCCCTCAGGGGAAAAAAACCATGCAAAAATGAGAATTTTCCATTAATCGATAAACAACCTTTACAAAATTCAAGAAGATCTCCTTTACCTCACTTATCTCTAATGCATTCACCCAAGGTTAAAATAATATGATCCATGACCATATTTAAATGACCCCATGGGTCATGAACATATTAAGTGACAAGGTATGATTAAATCGTACCCGATTTAATATAAATTAGTTACTAAATAATCAATTAAACATAAACATAAGTTTATATTAAATAATTTATAATATAACCTATTCTAAATTATTTAATTATAAACTAAGGTTTATATGCACTTAATATTGTGTTCTAACATTTTTTTCATTAGCGGTGGAATACGGATGAATTTGTTGCATGATTGGCTCATGATTAGGTTCAACAATGCTTCGGAAAGGTCGAAAGTGTCATTGGAGATAGGAGGTTGTTTTTCAGGTGTAGGTTGTTGGAGGAGTACACCTTGGGCATCTACATATCCATTGAGAGCCATGAGGTTTGAATCCATAATCTCAGTGAAGAATGGATCACCACTATTGAAGAAACAGAGACTAGGTGGATCTGGGAAATATCTTATGTGGTGACTAATGGCTAGGAGAGTGTGGGGGTTCTTGATCATCTGTTAGAGGTCATGAATATTATTGGTATTGGTCAATTAAGCATGGAATGTCTTTAAGGATGGATTGAAATTTTCCATGATGCTGGAAATGGTCAGTCATGTTGTCATAGTTTTGTAGATGGGACTATTACTTGGTTAGAACCATGAACTAAAAAAATAATCACTAAAAATAAAAAGAATCTAGATGGTTGATTATTACAACACAAACAAGTCACATAAGATAATTTTTGATTATCTTGATTATATTAAGAAAAGGTGAAATGTGAAAAATAGCTATAAGGGGTACTAGGAAATGGAAATCTAAGGCATGTTTCAGGTGATGTTGAAGGATAGATTCCTTGATATACCAAAGGTATATGAGCCCTGAATCTATTTTGGTGTCGGTACGAGGCGTGGTATTGGGTCATACCCCTCTTTTCACAGTTCTATAGTGATAAGGGTATCGGTTGCTTAGCCAATATACCACCCACCAGCTTATTTATACTCGGCCAGACACCGAGTCGTCGTATCCTCTTGGTGATGAAATCTAAGTAGGTCCCCTGGGAAGGATTGTTTAAATGTAAGTTATGTTTTTATGTGGTTTGGTTGTGTGTCAAGTGAGTTAAGTGAATGTAATTATTTAAACCCCTAATTAAGCTCTGTGATCGATAAAAAATGAGTGTTCATTTTAAATTCCAAATAAAATGTATATTTGATGAGAATGAACACACAAATTTAATTCTTAAAAGAAAATGATATAAGAAAGGAGCATACTTGTGATCACTTTTCCTTTAGATGTTTTGATTTTTTTTATTTTTTATTTTAAGCAACAACAACACAATGCACTCTAAGATGAAAATCTAAATGAAATAGACAACAAAAGAAACAGCAACTAAAATAGGAAATATAAAAGAAAAAGGGACTAAAGGGTCCCATCGGGTGTCTTAGGATGTTTGAGGTAGTTTTTAGGTTAGTGATATCAAATGCAAAAAGTATCTAAAACTCAAACAAGGAGTTTTACCAATACCTTTGGTAGTCGCAATGTCAAGATTATAGGACATTGATAATGTGAGAATGCTCCCCCTTTCTCCGAGTGAGAAGACCTGTAAAAAAGACAATTAAACAAAATATTTTCAATAAATATGATAACGAGTTGTTCGAAAAGTTCTGATCCTAGGAATCTAAAGGGACTTCCTTTAAGGGTGTCAACTCGTTTTGATAAAATTAAGTTGTGTTGATAAAAATAATAAGATAAGTGATGACAAATATAAAACTCAAGGTTAATAGTAAGGCCATGTTTAGCTCGATAAGTGGCCTAGGCTAGGGTTGTGGCTAGCTCGAATTAATCTCACTAGAACTCCTCGGTTGCTTCTCTTATTTTGTAGAGGATCTTAAATGCTCTTTAATATCCTCCAATTTTGGTACGAATGTGATAGAGCACAAATTGAGTTCATGGAGGATGTCAAATTACTCCCAAACAAATAGTTGTTGGATAATTGAAAGATCGTAAATGCTGGTGATTGGATGAAAGATACCTGGTATAGTCATCTACAGATAAGACATGCTTGTAGACAATTTGATTAGACCAGGATAGATTGGATAAAATTCTAATTGTTATAATAATTGGTAAAATATTGAAATTTGACAATGATCGTCGACAATCCAAGTGATCGTGAGTGATCCGAGAGATCGTTGGTGATTAGACAGATCGTTAATGATCCTGTGAAAACTTGATATTTTGATAACGAGAGATATCTCGATAAAAATAGAGGCTATAATTGATTGTGTTGGTTTTATTTTATGCATAAATAGAATGAAAAAAATGAAAATGTACTTCCTTTGTACATAGGAATGAAGTAGGAAGACCAATAGGTGATAGTGAAAGGTCTATATATATCTAATAGCTTGGTTGGAATGTTGAGGATGGCTAAGAGTTAATGATAATGTTGTTTCATTGTCTAATGCAAAAAGGCTTTGCTAAAACCTTTCTAGATCCTAAAACAAGAACTTTTATCTTATATTTATAATTGCAGGTGATTCGGATTTTTTTGGGAAAACATCTTGAAGTAGTTTTAACCACATCCAAGTGTAGCTTTCATAGGTGGGGATGAGAGGTGGAGAGGTTAGGAGTGTTAATAGGTTATAAGAAGGGATAAAAATGAGTTTAGAGTGGTTGGTAAATGGTTAGGATGTTTTAAGGAGGTTGAGGTAGGTTTACGGGGGGTAAAAATTCAATTTTGCGGGGTGAGGGTAGTGACTTAGGCTATGATTTAAATAATTGATTAAATGATTTAATTGTGTGAGTACGGGGTGTAGGTGGGTTATCTAAGGTGATGAAAAATTAGTTTCTACATAAGGGTAAATTATTTTGACCAAACCTATGAACCATGAACTATAGGTTTTACAAGAATTGGAGCTAATAAACTAACATAGAGACATTACCAAGGGACCAGTCCCCAATCTCCATAGAACTGGGCCATTTAACCTCCTTCATCTAACCAAAACAACATAAGACAAAACTAAAGATATACAAACTACAAATATGGAGATGAACCACCCAAACACAACTCAGCTAGCATGCAACCAAGCTACAATAAAAGAGAAATTAAAAAACCTCCAATAATGAAAACAAATAAATAAGATCACCCAAGTGAGAATGAGACTCCCAAGGACCTCCATCTGAATCCTAGCTACCAAAAGTGTCTAATCTCCTCCCTCTATGAGAAATAAAGTCATCCAATATTCATTGGGATTCGTCTTTCACTAATTCATCAACGTTCTTTCTCAACCTAACATCCTCTAGTATACAACTCTTGTGCTTATTCATGGAACTCACATTTGTAATGGGATTTACTTCTTTGGGATGAGAGAAGGAAGATACTAAATGAAAAAACATCAGGATTCTAAGGCACAATAGAAAAAGACGATCACTACAAGCTACACCATCCTCCATTGTTTTCCTAAATCCTAAAGAACCACCAAAAATGATTCATTCATTCATTTATTATCAACCAATATGTTATATTATGGGAGGAAAGGAAATGGTTTCCTCCAAAAATAGGTCTCATGCTAGAATCCTCACACTTGAAAAAAATATCACATCTTGGAAAAAAATGTCATACTCCAGGAAAAATTAAACAGTTTCCACTTTTGCGCCCTATATTCATTTCTATTTTTTACTATGAACTACAACAACCTCGACCGATTTCCATCCGGCCTTGTCCTTACCACTTCACTTTTGTATATGCTTAGGAATCTAGTCATTATTATGGCCATTTTACTTATGAAATTCCATTTCACAGAGTTAACCTAATGCTGAGGAGAAATAAGTTGTGTTTTTTATGGACGGCTTTGAGTAAGTAAATATTTTTTATCATGCATGGAGGTATTAAGAGGGAAACAAAGGGTAAATTACAAGTTTATGGTGTCATGTGTGAGGTTTCTTCCATTGTTCTATGTTTGCAGCTCCTTGTTTACTTCAAATTGGAAGACACCAAAATTTAGCGATTTTAGAGGAGGGATTCAAAGGTTAGTGGTTTGATCATGTGATCTCATGTTTATTGTTTTAGCAGAGTTGATCCGAATTGAGGTGCAACATAGTCAAAAAAATACTAATGATGGTGCATAATGTGTTATAAAAATTGATTCACAATGAAATATTTGTAAATAAAAACTAATTTTATTACAATCCCATAGGTATAAAAACGAGAAAACTCCACAAGAGAGATGCATGTCTAAAGATCTATCTCTTTATTCAAAACAAGTTACTTTATAGTTATACAATGGAGAATATGAAAAACTACTAAAAATATAATTAAGGGTTCTAGAGGGGAACCAAAATGTCATCCTACATGGATACCATTCATATCCACCTTAGGGATGGATTTAAAAGATAGAAGTCAAAAAATCTGAAATATATCATATTATTATTTTATTTAGTGTTACTTGTTGGGGTCATATCTTCTAGCCCATTGACCCATTTTGTGAACCGTAGGATCCATTGGAAAGATGAAAAAATGAACTTGAAAAAATTGTTATAATGATATCACTTGACTAATTTCATACAATTTGAAGCCCAAAATGCTCTAAAGACCCCCAAAATGCAAAATACTAAAAGTTGGTGAAAATTACTAAAAATATATTTTCAGGACTTTCCAACGAAAAAAATTTCATAAATCTTGTTCTCGATCATTCGTCCCTTCTTAATAAGCAATGGGCCCCATTTCTCCTATAATTTTTACAAAGTATGGGACTGATTTCTCTATCGACTCTTGGTGAACCATTTCCCTTGGTATTCCATTTTCCCGCCTTCACTAGGCGATAGAGTGTAATTTGTTGATGTTTCATGTCTTTGACTACCCTATCAATGATCTGATCAGATTTCACTAGTGTCTCACTATTTGGGTTCAACATTTTACTATACAATAGTCCACCAATGTATTATGTATTAAATAGTGGAGGAAAGTATGGGTAGAACATCTCAACATTGAAAATTGGATGCAACATGAGGTAGGGTGGAAGATTGAGCTCAAATGCATTCTCATACTTTTTTATTATTGTATTTGGCCCATATCACAGAGGTATTATTTTACTATATGGACCCTAGAGTCTCTCTTTTTATAGGTGTATCCATACCTTTGATGAGGAACTTGATGAACATCATGAAGTTGCTTGTACTTTTAGCTAGTTTGTTATAGGATCTCATGAACTTGTTGTTGAATGTGTCAAATTTATTATACAAATTTAGTTTCCTTATCCAATTCTTTTTACATACAAGAATATTATTATTCCAACATGAAGGAAAATTCTACATCAATAGGGACCAACTATTAGAATCCAAGGCATAAATAAAATGCGCTATATCTCATGGAGTTATGAAGAGATTAGTTGCGGCTATGTTGAACATACATAATATTTTCATCCCTTGTGTGTGGATGTTTGGAGTGATAAATCAAAAGAATATGTTAAATCATATAGTTGACTACCTCTACTTTCCCACTTTGGTATGAGGGTAGAATGCGGTGGACTTGTTCATTTTTATGTCCGTCGTGGACTATATTGAAGACTAGAATAGCCCCAAAACCTAGAATCCCTATTCAACACAATGATTTTTGGAAGGCCAAAATGAACCCAAATGTGCTCAAAGAATAGATTTGCAGTCTCCTCTACGATATTTTCTTCTTGCAAGGTTCCAAGATTGCCATTTGTGAGAAATGTCAACCACCGCAAAAACACAATCATGGTCTTGCCTTGTAGATTAGAGACCTTACATGAAATCTATTGAGAAAAAATCATAAATTTGATTGGTTGGCTTGGAAATCACATAGGCTATGAAAAAAATAATGTATCTAGAAATACTTATGCAAGACTAGCACTATTTTCTCTACTCTAAAGTGACCTATGACCTACCTATAGTGAGCTTCCCAAATCAATTTTTGTGTTCCCCTATAAGAACATAGAAGTGTCCCATGTGGTATAAAACCCATTCTTGTAAATTATAGTCTATAATATTTTTCAATATCTTATCTTTTAATATATGTCAAAAACTCAAGCTCGTTTTCATACATTTGAGGCCACTCTAATGTATCTTGTCCTCATGAATCAAGGATTGTTATCAAAAAACGATATGGGGTCAACTCAAACAATCTACACTGACTCAGTTGGCACTCCCTTTTGTGTAGTATTTTATATGGAATCGTTGTAGATAGGTGAACCACCTCTAATGATGATTGTTACGTAACTTGACTTGGTTTTACATGAATTGAAAATTCTTATGATCTATGTGTGATATTTTCTTTCCCCATAATGTAGTTCTTCCATTGTTTGTAGGATTTCACAATAGCGTACAAGTCCTTTTCATATGTTGGGTACCTATAAATTATGTCAAAGAAGGTTTTTGGCATTCCATTGAATGCCTGTGTTGGGTGATGATGCGCCAAAGGTGTATTTTGAATTATCCATCTCTATTACATATGATTAAATTGGTTTTGAGCAAAGTCTCTCCTTAATTCATGCAAATTCCTTCTTTTTTCCTCTATCCATATAAACTTTACTTTCACTCCTTCGTT
Source organism: Taxus wallichiana var. yunnanensis (assembly GCA_018340775.1). Taxonomy (NCBI): domain Eukaryota; kingdom Viridiplantae; phylum Streptophyta; class Pinopsida; order Cupressales; family Taxaceae; genus Taxus; species Taxus wallichiana. The sequence goes on along the minus strand of CM031238.1, from coordinate 323,443,401 downwards.
TGTCACTCGATTCAAAGTCCATATAATGTGAGAAAAACAAATTAAAACCCTACGATAAAAGTTGGCTAGTCCTAAGAAAATTCAAAGTTTAGTGACAATATTTAGTGTTGGCCAATATGAGATGACCTTGATGTTTTCTAGGTCCATATGCACACCATCCTTATTGATGATGTATCCCAAGTACTAGATAATCTCCATGCCAAATCAGCACTTTTATGTGTTGGCATAGATATTTTGCTAACACAGGTATGAAGAACTTGTTATACATGTTGAAAACTCTCCTCCCATGTCTTATTGAAGAAAATAATGTCATTTAGGTACATGACCACAAAAGAATCAATGAATGGTCACAATATATTGTTCATCATCTTTGATATGCCTTTAACCCTAATTTATATATTGGGATATGGATAGCTGACATGTGGCTAACACAATCTCTTATCATGTCATATCATAGTTATTTATGCTTTTATATGCTTAGTGGGTCACCCTTATGGCTTTAGATAGTATAGTAGGGTATATATAGGGGTTAGAGAGTAGGATTTGATCATCATATTGAGCAGTAGTTTAGTCTTTTTATATAGTTTGAAGGTAGCCCCATCAAGTGGTTAAGCTATTCTACTTGCATATTGTGATCATTTATCTATAATTTTGTGTTCTTTTGTTCTATTGATGTTGATATTTATATGTATCTAATTAATTTCATTGCAAGTGGTATCAAAGTTTGATCTCAGTAAAAACTATGTTAAAACAATAATTGTGAAGGTTCACCTATATCTCAAAACTATTAAAAAGAATTCTGAAATTTTTGTGGTATTGCAAAATTAGTCAAGTAAGATCCTCTCCAAATTTTAAGCTTGTGTGTCTTTATTTGCAAAATTTATATTAGTTTTAGTGTTTTTCATAAATTCACTATCTAGGATGCAATTTTGAGAATTTTTCTAAGTTTATTATATTTTTGGAAATCTTGACAAAAATGATCTAGGGTTTGTTATCTATGTTTCTCTTTGTTCATCCAATAACCTTAAAAATCCCAAACCCTAAATTTCTACCCTAACCTTAGTATCCCAAGACACAAACCCTAAATCATGACAGAAAGGCCAACTATAAGCTAAAGGAGGGGTCAAACTCCTAGTAAGGAATATTTGGATTTTGAATCTTCAACTACGGGGGCATCAAAGATAGTCTCCCAACTTGAGGATTGTTGTCATGTAAAATGAATGGCATAAAAATTGAAACTTAAGTCACAACTAAGCCCATAATAGAAAATTCTACTTCTTGATCACAATGAGCCTCTCTTCTAGCCATCTTGCCTTTATTTCCACCCTCAACCTCGCTTAGAAGAAATTACTAAAAAAATCAAGATTGTTTTAGTGTGCAGGAGGAGTGATTAATTTGATTGATGAATTCAATTAGGTTTGATGAAAGACAACTTCCTTGAAAGGCCTAAAAGGCCATTTTTTGTCATTTTGTAGACAATAAACACCTGTAGGAACATTCAAGGAAAATATATAGCATCGAGGGTGATTTAAGAACTTTTGTAAGATTGGGTTTTTGTAGTTATAGGGAATGCATATCCTAATGGTGAAAGTTGACTTTTTTGGATGACTCAGGGATTTCCAAAGTGGAATACTCTTCAAGGTGGAAACATCAAATTTGTTCCAAGGCTTAAAGGTTTCTTGATATATTTTAAAACTCTATAGATGCCCCTCTCGATTCAAGATGGAATAGGCACTAAATTTTTAATTTCATGAATAATCAAGTCTGAATAATGGTCTCATTCATATCAGCAAGTGTTTTGGAATCAAAATCATAAAATATTTGACCCCAAAACACTTTCCCATGCTCCCGAGGTGGAATTATCACTCTCGGTGTCTCGATTTGGACATGGTGAGTTAAAAATAACTTTCCAGAAGTGGAAAATCACACTTTTCACCTCCACTATCCTAAATCTCCCCATAGGGATAGAGGGATCATATGGGATGCAAAATTGTGACTCCTTTTCAATAAAATATTTCGTCACTTAGAACTTGTAACTTCGCCCTAGGTTACATGTTTCCATTCGCTCGCTTGCCCCCTTTATGCTTCCCCATGCTTAGGTTAAAATTTTTGCATCTAGTTGTCCTAGTTATCCCAAAAGGGACAAATGAGATAGAGGGGACATAAAATTATGACCCCTCTCTTCCCATTTATCACCTTGTCATTTGAATATCCCTTTTCGGTCTCATGTGACCCATTTTCCCCCAAACCTTGTTTCCCACCCCCTTGCACTCACAAGTCACAATTTTCTATCCCAAATATCCTCTAGGGGATAGATTGGAATTCTCTCTCTCTCTCTCTCTCTCTCTCTCTCTCTCTCTCTCTCTCTCTCTCTCTCTCTCTCTCTCTCTCTCTCTCTCTCTCTCTCTCTCTCTCTCTCTCTCTCTCTCTCTCTCTCTCTCTCTCTCTCTCTCTCTCTCTCTCTCTCTCTCTCTCTCTCTCTCTCTCTCTCTCTCTCTCTCTCTCTCTCTCTCTCTCTCTCTCTCTCTCTCTCTCTCTCTCTCTCTCTCTCTCTCTCTCTCTCTCTCTCTCTCTCTCTCTCTCTCTCTCTCTCTCTCTCTCTCTCTCTCTCTCTCTCTCTCTCTCTCTCTCTCTCTCTCTCTCTCTCTCTCTCTCTCTCTCTCTCTCTCTCTCTCTCTCTCTCTCTCTCTCTCTCTCTCTCTCTCTCTCTCTCTCTAAGAATCTCTCTCTCTCTTCTCTCTCTATTTATATTCTAATTCTTCATTAAGAATACATTTTTCCCTATTTTATCTTATTCACTTAAGTGACCTTCAATTTAACATTGTAAGAGTACTTTTTCATCAATAAGAAAAAGACTCATTTTCATTTCCTAGGAATATGGAAGGTCACAAGTGATGAGGAAAGGTGAAAATTCATGTGGGGGGAGATGAAAGGAAAATTTTAATTCTATAAATCGGAATGGGTTCTCTATTCCAAAGGGTTAGAAATTGTGGATTGCTTTTTGTTGTTGATATATGTATCACTACTAGATCAATCAATAAGAGCTATATTTCTAGTATTTCCTTTTCTACGTTCTTATATCCTCTTTACTCTCTAAGTTTGCAATCATGGTGATATTTTTAACCAAGAAGAAACTTTTGTCCTTGGTTAATAAATTTGTGTCTCTAATTTTTCGGTCTTGTGTTTCTTCCATCGTTTGGTTCTTCTAATTAAATGTGGAACTACTTTGGTTGATATGTGTGAATTTTGTAATCTTACTCACAACATATTCCTATCTTGTACACTTTATAATCACTTTGTCATAGGTTTAGTGGAGTAATCTTGTTTCATCCTCACCTAACAGCTACCCATTGTTTTTAGTTATTTTATACTCAATAATGGGATCCTCCCATACCAAGAAGGAGGGGCTTATCCCCATGACCATTAGTGAAAACCAAAACTTCACACTACAACAAATTATTTCTCCGACATTTTTGGCAACTCTACTAAGGAGAGATATACCCTTGTGAACCCTTAAAGATATTTGGAAAATTCAAAAGAAAAATCTAGATTAAAAATCATATAGCAAAATGAAAATCAGATTTTAATGGAAAATGTATCAATGAAATAATCCATGTCACATTCCTTTCAAAGATCACAATGATGAATTTTCAAGATTGGTATTCAACACCAATAAGTGAAAGTGACCATGAAGAAGAATATGATCACCAAGATATCTATATTTCTGATCAGCCATCATTTTGGACCAACTCTTGTAAAAGTATGGATTTTGGTACAGCGAGGAGGTATCTTGCTTTAACCAAAAATCTGCAATCAGAAAAAGGAAAGAAGGTTAATGAAATTCCTACAAAATTCTTGAAAAGGATATCTATAATAGATTAAAAAAATTACATCCGGAGATCCTACAATCAAATCTTGTTAGATTCAATTCAAATGGAATTCTTCTAAAGGAATTAATATGGGAATTGCGTATGATGATATATAATCTAACAGCCTAATGAGAAGAATGTATATAAGATATGAAATGTTGTATTAATATAATGAGGATGATTCTCTAAACCAAGTAAGAAAAGAATAATCTCTTGAAGGTAATGTCTTGAATTACACGTAAATTAATTAAGAAAATCAAAGCATTATATTTTATCTCTCTTCTTGTGGAATATTTTTTTATGGTGATGAAGAAATGGTAGCCTTGAAAAGGTATTATGTGCAAATAATTTTGAGAGTTGCAAAAGGAAATTATAATCCCCAAATCAATCTTCAAGAACTTCCCAAGGAGTAGGAGGAGAAGGAATACCTTACGGAGATGGATTTTACTGATTCTCAGCACTATGAAGTGTTTATTCTAGAAATATTCTTATGTGCTTCTCATGACTATCATCTTCTTGAGAATTCCAATGAATTTCAACTCAACACCTCGGTAGATGATGAAGGAAGCATGAAATTTGAGTATCCATCCTTGCATTACACTTTTTCCTAATCAACAGTCCTTGGGAGGAGTAATGTGTATGAGAGATGAGAATTCTTGTCTCATAATAGATGATCCAGTGCTTGCTGAGAATTCCACCAACCGTGAAGATGTTCAAGAAATGAATCCTCCTTCCCCACCACAAGTTCTTCAAGAGGATGACTTTGAGGTAATTATTGATGGTTTTCTTTCTCATTTTGGATTTTCATTTGATGCACAAATTACCAATGATGAAATAGAGAAAATTGAAGAATCCAATTTCCTTCTTGAAATAATTGTGGATGAATGGATAACACATGATCTCCCTGATGAGTTGGTTTCCCTGTCATCACCAAAGGAATGTGATAGTGGTCATAATTGTGAATATGGAGTTTCCTCTTTTCCCCATGAAGAATATGTTTGTCAGAGATGTTCAAGATGGAGTAAATGGTTATTCATGTGTTGTATCCCCAACATTATGTCATTTTCCTTTTCATGAGAATGATTTGATGGATCCTCGGATTAGAAGGTGTGCCCTTTCCATTTAGCATGAACATTATCGTTCTTTTTAAAATGATGAAGATCAGGTATGCCTTAACTTACAAGAAGGAAACCCCAAATGATAAAAATGTGAATCATGAGGAAACATATTTTTAAATGAATTTTGGCCATATGGATATCATGTTTCCAATAATATCCCCGAGACCCAATGTGAATATTATTCAAATGAATGTGAAAGTGAGTATGTAGTAGATTTGAAGAAGAATTTTGAGCAAGATATTTTGAATATTTTAGAAGGAATTGAATACCCTCAACTTATTCTTGAGATATTGACCTATGTTATGGCCATGCAAGATAAGTATGAGTCTAATTGTGCTCCTTCTTTTGATGTAAAGATATTCAATAACAAGATAGAACAAATAGAGGAGATCAATGTTCCCCTTGAAACATTAATGGATGAGTATGAATGTGAAGATGAGCCCTCCCCTTTCTTGTTTTGTGAAGAAGGATGTATTCATGGTGAATGGAAGGGAAAAGAGATGCTTGAATCTCCCATGGATGTATTCATTCATGTGGATAGTATCTCCATAATAGAAAGTGATACCAAGGTCAATAATTAGTTGTTGGGAATAGAAAGAAATCATTAGGAATAAATGGATGAGAATATACAATAATCTTGTGCGTGGAGTCAAAATCATCTTACACTCACAACTTCTTAAGTCCCTACGATTTTAAACATGAATACATGCTACAATTCTCACCCAAGGATGATTAATATTGTCATAGTGAAAAAAAAGATTTCATTTTTTAAAACATGGAGAAATGGCTTCTTATGGTCATGAGGAATCAAGTGGAGACTACATAAAGAAAAACTTTCAAATAAGTAACAAAGTGCTCATTAGATGATAAGTTGTTTTATATGAAATATTGGCATGAGGGTGGAAAATTTATCTCTCTCCTTCTTCTCAAACCATGAAGAGAAATCATTAGAGCATGGTATGACCAGCTGATTATCTTCAAGCTTTGGAAGTGGTATGAATTCATCCAATTGTTCCATGATGGTACCTACTTTTATCAACCCGTTTCGGGGTGTGTGTATACTATTACCCCGCCTCAATGAATTTCCCTCCAATGTAGCATAGTTTCTCTTTCCAGTTTTTGTTTGTTTTTGGCATTATGTTGTCATTGATGTTAAAATGAGATGATGTTTTCATTTATGTATGAGATTTCATAGATTTCAATAGAGTAAGAAGCATGAATATTGAGTGGTAATGTCTTTTATTGTTTTCATGTCATGATTCAGTTCTGCTAGGTGGCATGGTGACTTGAGTAGTGTGATGCAGAGTGATGTAATGTTAGGAGGATGTTGTGATGATGTCATGATGTGTGTGAAGGATCTTGTAGGAGTGTAAGAGTGATGGAGTGAGGATAAATTTAGCAATGTCGGTGTAAGAATGACCAAGAGGCTTAATTAGGAGGCCTAGTCAACAAGATGAGGTATGTCATGATATAGTAAGTGTATGTATGAGCTAGTTATGTATTTTCAAAGCATGAGGATGAGGTGTTGAGACACTCACAAGTGTCTTAGAGTGTTGGTTCATGGTTTGGTCATGCTCTCTAGGTATATACTAGTGTAGACACAAAATACTTTAGGTAATTATCTAGTCTCGATCGTATACTACTATTCATAAGATCACTAAGTAAGAAAAGTACTGATTAACCCATGTATTTGGCCATATTTCATTACTTTTGTTGCTACTTTCGGTCTTGCACCTTTACAGCCTAGTTTGTCTTTTCATACTTCATTTTTTACCCTTTTTAGACTAGGGCAACCAGCCAAGACACTAGCACAAGCACCCTCATTCCTCCGGGCACCCTCGCCCTCTTTTTACTTTACTCACACTTTTTGGGTCCTTTCTAGTTGTTTGAGAATCTTATCTTTTTGGTATTCATCATTTTTGGGGTTAATTACAAAATTTAAGTAAAATAATCATATAAATATAAATTTATGTGATCATAATAAGGGACCAAGAACTAAGCACTACTTATCAACACATAAGGTTATATCCATAAAGGATTCTATAGCTCCATTTGCATCCATCTAGCTCCATCACAAGGGACAAAGGTTGATTCATCTGCATCACACTTCAAAGGAGGGGATTTTATTATATTCCATACACACATTATTTACATTTTACATCTAGATAATTACTCACTACTTAAATTCTGACACGCACAAGAGAAACCTAGGTCATAATTCTACACACACACATAGAACTACATTGGGTCTGAGATGTAGTGCAGTGCTCACCATAAGTCCATCATTTTGGAAAATGAGGATAATCTAACCCCTTCATTTTCATATTTATTTTTAGGATTTGATGGTTTTACGGGGTTTTGCAATTGATTCACTCATTCTAGATCAACAAGGAAATTCGGTGGAATTCAGCAACACAATAAGCAACAATAAAGTGAGGGATTTGCACCATCCAAGTAACCTTGTGAAATTGGATTATGGACCTTCTACATAGACTAGGGCACCTAGAACTCATATCGAAGCACCTCAAGCACCCCCATCCTTCTCCAGGCACCCAAGTCTAGCCAAATCTACCATATTTGTAACTTTCTAGGCTTCTATGTGACGGTCTTCCATTCCTATTCAGCTAATCTCCACTACGACATAGTTCCATAACCTCTTCGAATCAGCTAAGGATCTTTTAACCCTCTTTGTAATTAGGGTTTCATATTTTTATTTCTTAGTTACTTGGGTTAATTTTTGTATTTCATTATTTATTTATTTACTACAAACTTGCATTAGATTAGGCTATTATTTTACATTTTAGCATAATCAAGTAGACCTATTCTTAATCCATATGTGACCAAATGAAGTGATTTGGTATGCTTCTAAGCTAATTATGTGAATTTAATCATTATAAAAGGTGTATCAGGTTATTTTTGAGGTGTTCTCTAATTTTTAAGTGTTGGTTTTCAAGTGTAAGAAAGAAATTGAGTTTTTACCTCTACTGAGTTCTTAAAAGTGAGAAACCAAGGTCGATATGGACTGTTTAATACTCATTGGCACATGTAAAATCTACTTGGTGGTCCAATATATTCATGGTAGTTTTGGAAGGTTCCTAAGATGACATTCTAGGAATTATTTTGAGGTTTGAGGGGAATATCTTTATGAACAATCATTAAGAAGGTAAACAACTTCTAAACCCTACTTAAACCCTAGTTCAAAAGTGAGAGAGAAGATCTTGCTTGTTATTGCCCATAATGGATTTTTGATCAAGATAGTGATTTGATTTTATAGATAAATCCTCCATATTTCCTCAAGTGGTATTTTGTGTCATGACAATGTGTGGACCCCACCGAAAATGTAAGTTTCTGAAGAATTTTTATTTTCTCCCAAATTGTGCACTATACTTATTGACTAAATTGGTGTTTGAGGAATATGGGGAGTGATTATACATGCATGGAGTGGTTTTAGGTCATGGTTGTTCCATTTTAAGGTATGTTATAGTCTATCGCACAAGACTAGTTTTTGGGGTAAATATGGAAGGTTTGATGGTCTTGGTTGCAAAGGTTTTTGGTGGCGTTTCAATTTTATTTTGGTATCCTATGCATTTATAAATGATCCTGAGGTCATAAAATTTCCATTCATATATCATAATTACATGGTTGAGGTGATTTGATGAGGGTTTGATCTTCATCTTTGAAGACTAATTTTGTAGGTCATAAACCTAGTGAGGAGAGTTGTTCTTCTTGGTGGCTTCATTGCATGATATGATGGTGCAAAGGTGTAGAATATTGTAGAAGCTTTATATTAGGCTTATAAAACATATATAATTGGTTCTTTTTTTTTGGATGGCCTTGTTGGCCTAAGAGGTTTCATTTTTGGTGAGAGGGTAATGTGGGTAGGTCACAATGGAGATTTGAAGGTTCTAGATGTTATTACCGACCTAATTGGTCTTATGTATGATGTCCTTAAGATGATTTTAAGTTTTATTTATGATATTTTCCATATTATGGCCTACCAATATGAATTATATGCTTAAATAATGTATTTAATCATGTTCTTAGTGACTTATTTTGTTGGATGAAGATGGAGAATTGCAAGCTAGAGGGATGATTGAAGAGGTGTAGAAGGTTTGTGTGACCTTCAAGAGAGGGAAAATAATTTTTCATGAAGTGATAGAGGGTTTTTATTTATTGGAGAGTCAAGTCATATTACCTAATCATCTTGGTGAATAATTGTTTGAGAGAGTTAGCAAGAAGGAAAGATTTGGAGAAGATAGAAGGAAATAGAGATTCGTAGTGTCATCATCAGTTATTAGTACAAAATTTCAGAGGTGAAAAAAAAATCTGGTGGATTTAATTGTTTTTAAGTCATCCGAGGGGTTAGTGCCTCCTTGTAGGGTTAGCACTCTACTAGACCTAGGGGTTGGTGTTCTTTGTGGGGTTGGTGCCTCACTAAAATCTTGGGTTGGTGCTCCTTGTTTTGTTGGTATTCAACTAAATTTGAACTATTTCTCTAATAAATATTTGTTTTAATGGATTTTCTTCCCCTTAATGGTTTCCCACTTATATTTGGTGTTCATGTGTTCTTTTGTTCTTATGGTGCATGCTCATGTGTTTGGTTAATCATGGTTTATTCTATATGTTGATTAATGCTTAATGAATGGTTAAAGAGATAAGTGAAAATGTTTTAATGCCCACTAATTCACCCCCAGCTTTTGTCCTTCCAAAAATTGGTATCATATCAGGGCCTCTAAAGTAATCTTAACAAGCTTGAGGTGATCCTTTGAAGCACAAGATGGATAAGTAGTTTAGGAGAGAGTGTCAAGAGTTAAGATCTATGATCAAGAAAGATGAATAGATCATCAAGGAGATCAAAAAATAGTTAAAAGGAAGATGAGTGTGACCAGTTGAAGGCCAAGTTATGTTCCTTCGAGGTTAGTTATAATGGTGGTTATGATAATATTATCAATAAAGAAGATGAGGTAGAATTAAGAGTATAATTAGTGTTTCATAGAAGGAATAACCTCAAATTGGAGTCAGAGATCAAGGACTATGAAAAACAGGTCAGTAGCATGAGTGTTGAGCATGATCGGACCCTTAAAGAGAAGGAATATCAATTTGAGACTATGAAAACAATCCTAAATTCCATGAAGGGTGAATGCATCAGGCATGAATCAAAAATGAGGTATTTGAAGGAATATTTGGAGCAGGTATCCAATAAGTTAAAGTCTTATGAGAGGTTTAAGAATATTTCCAAGGATCTAGATGATCTCTTGGATAGTTAGAAGTATGTTGGTGATAGGAAAATTATTGGATTCATTGAGGACATCAAGAAGAGATATGGAAGTGGCTATGCAGGTCCTAAGGATCAAAAGGAGGATGTTAGTGCAAGCAAGGTTAATTTCATGAAGTATAATTCAGTAAGGTACCTTAATGTCATGAGGTATGAAAATTCATTTCATGGTTATTGCTACTCATGTAGTTTTTATGGTCATAGAGAAAAGGATTGTAGGAGGACCTTAAAAAGTGAGTATCTATAGAGCAATGGAATAAATCACAGTCTTTATCGGGTAAGAGTTATGCATGATGTTTTTGCTATAGTTTTCACCAAAAAGTTCATATTGCAAAAAAATTCTTCATGATTCTGTAGACACTAAAAATATACACCCCTCATCTTTATTCAATCAATTAATTAAATACATCAATATTTCATACCCTAAGTCATATACTACACCCCTCATCTTTGTCCCATTAATTAAATACATCAAACATCCCTCCCATCCTTATTCAATTAATTAATTAAAAACATTAAACCCATCCCATATCCTAAGTCAAATACTCATCCTTATTCAATTAATTAATTAAACACATCAACATCCCCATCATTATCACACTTATCTCATGTTAATCCTTTCGTACAATCGTTAAATCCTACTCAACCACCTAGGAATCTTCCTAAAGGACAACTTAGGCAAAATAAAATCAAATCTAACCTATTTTGAAACCTCCTCAACAATCACAACACGTCCCCAACCACCTAAAAATTAACACCTCGAAACCCAAAACAAAAAATTATTGTTTTAGAAGTTGTTTCAACCATTTTCCAAACAAAACTCAAACAACCCAAAATCTCTAGTGATTATTAAACATAGCTTTGCATCTTCTCAAAGGGATCCTCAACTTCAATTCACAAGTTCTTTCTTTCCATTTGATTTCACAACATCCTGTATATCATCATTGAGTACTGAGCATTTGAGTTATCACTTAGTGGCATTATCAACAATCATCAAGCATTTTCAGGCCATTTTTGGAGCTCCTATGGATCAGTACTCCATCACTCAACTTGTAGATTACACCAGCCACCTATATCATCCTTCATCAAGGTTATAATATTCTTTTAGCCTCACATCAAAAACTATGTATTTCTTGTTTGTTTATTCATAAATTTTAAATCATTTCTAGCTATTTGTGACATTGAAAACATCAGTTTAAATCCTTAAACATTTGAATTTATCAAATCTATCACAAAACACCAAAATCACCAGTGATTATCCCAATCACTAACGATTCTGTCATTTTTACCTTTATGTAATTTTAATCAGTTTTCATTCAATATCCCTTATCTGTCATATCATGCCTTTTTGTTACTAACATTTTGCTAAGCATGGATCAATGTTAGATGGAAATTGGTGGCCCTTCTCATGAAATCACTAGCATTCATTCCTTTTTAATAGTTCGACACCCTTTTACTGGGAACAATATGATATCTTGCATGATCTGACTTTGTGCGCCATCCATCACGCTCCTTAGACAAATTGGAGACCATTTTTTAGTTCACTCATGAAATCCGTCAAGCAGTAGAAGACTATTAGTTCACATACTTTAAATACATACTCATCCAATCTAAAATTTCTTGGGCTACATACGAGGCTAAACAGGACCTCCTTTTGAGCTTGATTTTGAGCCATAATATGTCTTTTATCCCTCTCTTATCTATCTTCTATCTGTTTTGTATCATTTTATCATTTTTCAATTATCTATCTTATATCAATGTATCATTTATCTATTTCAATCCACTTAATTGTTTAAACAACGAGCTGACATCCTTTGAGGAATCCCTTTGGATTCCTAGAATCATCCTTTTTCGAGCAACTCGCTTATCCATCTTTCTAATCATATCTTGTGTAGTGTCTTTGATCACATGTTTCTTTGTAGGAAAGGAGCTTGTACACATCTTTCATGGAGTGCAACATCAAGCATCATCAATCAACATCTACGAGTATCATTAAACCCCGCATCCTCCAAGGTCAGTATATTTCTTATTTTTTTTCTTAGTTAATTCAAGTTGAAGGAGTAGGAATATTTCTAAATAGATTCATCAAGGCAGATCAATAAGTTTTATGCTCGAAATTCAAGAATGTATGGATTCCTAAAATAGTCTAGAAAAATAATATTTATGATATTTTTGGTAAGGTCAATAAGGATCCTAAAATAGTCATGAATAATCCTAATCAGTTTGCAAGTCAATAAGGAATGCTCACCATGATATTCTAAAAGCTATATGTTGAAGAGATTCATGTGTGTTTAACAACTCATATAATGAAGGAGAATGATGAAACCATCAAGTATGAGGTGCCTTAGAAGAGAAAGAATATTCTAAATACTAATTGTGATTTGGATGAGAAGAAGATGGAGATTTAAGAATCTCCTAATTTCATAGTATTTTAGTACCCTAAGTGATACAGGGTGTCTTTTCTAGGCTTCTTGAAGGAATTCATCTCTCAAGAGAATAAATGTAGGTGTGTTGCTCATTTTGATGGCCTAATCAAGATGATTGAGATATGGGTCACGATTTTTTTTCTTGAATGGTTGGTAGAAGATTTCCCAGGTATAGTCATGGTGTAGTATTGCCTAGTGATTATCATCAAGAAAGCTTGTAATTAAGTAAAAGACAGTTTGAGTGTTACAAGGTTGAAGTAAGGTATGTTTGATCAATTCTGTCATTGTTTTTGAAGTTGTATTGTTAATTTTCATGTTATAAGAAAAGAAGGGATTCGAGAATTTTGTGTACTTGTGCTTCAATAATAATCATGAAGGAAGATCGATATATACATGGCAGAGATATTATTTTACAATATATGAAAGGTTTGTATTTTGATGTCTTGATGAGATTTATGGACCGAGTAGTGCTTGTTATGGTGAAGAAGCATGTTTTCTTACAAAAAGTGTTCTTGTATTTATTAAGGTATTCCTAATTCATGGAGGATCAACAATCATTAAAGGAAGGATTGCACAAAAATAGGGTGTTGTGAGTATGACTCATGTTGAGATTGCTATGATAAGATGGCCACATGATCGAGAGATATGTTCAAAGGTATGTTTGTGTTTTGTTTTATATATACAGTTATGATGCACCATGAGGTGCACCAAAGGTGGTTTGAGTAGGCTTTAAAAGAATACAACTGGGTGAAGAATGATGTGTGGAACATGTTTTTATGAGTTCTTGAGAAAGAGTGATTGGTCTATAAGACCAATATGTTTTTGTTCAATCCTATAACATTATGAATCCATGAGATAATATTATCTATTAGTTCTTGTGAGGTCTTACAAGTATAATAATGGTCAATTCGGGAATTCACAAGTGATATCGGGTCTATATGATTCATGGAGATATGGGAGGATATCTAGTTTATAGAATAGGTTTTTCAAATTACAAAGGCTTCAAGAAGTATTGTGTTACACTTGAAAGGATAAGAAGTGTGTTACAAGTAAAAATACCTCTAAAATACAATTTTGAAGGATAAGTAAAGCTTGAGAGAGTCATTTGACATAGTTGTGGTTTTTAGGCATCAAGAAAGACTTAAGAATGTTAGTAAAGATATAGTATTTTGATCATAGAGTTTATATGATTATTGTTGAGTTATGGAGCTTAATTTCATCACGTTAGCATGATTTATTACCTGCTAGAATACACAAGTAACCAGCGTCACTTGGTAGACCAAATTTGGTCACCTAGGGACCGTAGTATCGGTTAAGGCAAGGAGGAACCGGCATCAGTTTCCTGTGCATGATTGTTTTATTTAACTCACGGGAAATAGATCTAACCTTTGTTATAAATTTAATTTAATGGTTATAATTACATAGCTAAGGTTCCCTAATTTTTTATATGCATATATAAGCTAGAAAGCTAGGGTTAGAACTCATTTTTAATTGGGATAATTGTAAACAAGGAATTATTGGAGAGAAAAAGAGTAGCTTGTGAGAATAAAGTACAGCACATCCAGGAGAGGTGTGGAAGATTGCAGATCTTCATTTTATATCCTCGGTGAAGCTTTGAATAATATATTGGTTGTTTCTTGGTGGACGTAGCCCACATTGGGTGAACCATGTTATATCTTGTGTATTGTTCTTCTGGTTTATTTCCGTATTTATTGTTTATATTCTTAGATCTAAATAATATATTTGTACAACTATTTTCATTAACCCCAACAATTATGCTTGACCTAATAGACCTATAAGAGTGATTTCAAGGTCTTATTGTTGAACACGAAGTAGGGTAACATGATGTAGGATAGAGAATCCTGGGCATGTATTGTGAAATCACATAGTATGGCATATGCTAGCAGATTTGAGTATCTCTTACAGTCTCAACTCATTATGAAGGAGACAAATTGAAGCATGATGTGGGGCCCTAATGGGTGTTTGAAGAAATCTTGACATTGACATAATAAGACCTAATTTCCAAGAATGTTAACAATACAAGTAAGTTATCAAGGTTTTTCTTTTTAGTGGCATGAAGGAGTCATGGTAAAGAATGGAATGTGCTTGTTATTAGGGAGATGTGAGGAGATGAACACAAGGTATGTTTTATGTTTGATCAGTTTATTTCCATTCATGATATTTATATTGAAATGAAAGAGTGTATGAAGATCCAACACATGATAGACAAGTCAATAAACATGGTTAAGAAAAATGGTGTTTTCATACCTATATTGATCTATATCGGTTAAAAGTTTCTTGAAAGAGTCTGTGAAAAGGTTAGAGGTCTGTGTTCTTATGTCTTGGTAGGATTACAAGGTATGAATTAAGGGGAGCCATTTATGCTCTAAGCTAATGGTAAAATATATGCAAATTTTAGCTTGTGTTATTTTCTTTACATGAGGTCTTAGTTCATTCCATGAAGTTTTAAAATGATGTTTCAACTTTGTTTTGAGAAGGTTGGTATTAATTGCATCAAGAGGGAAACATAAGATTATTTTATTGGTATCTAGATATCATGTTTGAGATGTCTATAATTTAGGGGGAGCTAAACAATCAGTTTATTAGCTCCATTCGAAGGTTTTAGTGGCAAGAAGGCACATAGAGATAAGAAGATACATGGTTTGTGGTGACAGTGCTGAGTAGGAGTGTTGATCCTAGCAGGTTTTTAGTATCATTGTTGGTTGAAGTCATTGTTTGAAAGGTGTGAAAGTTTCTCATTCATTCTAGCAGTCATGAAGAGTTAAGGAGGTAGGAAAATAGATTCTTTGAAGGTATGCATTTTCTAAGGTGGAGTTGTGTTGCTTTAGAGCCAACTCAGAGTTAAAGAGGTCAAATGGACCTTGTTTTGATTTGGTTGATGTTTCTAACCAAATTATGAGCCTAATGTGATTTTAGAAGAAGAAGAGAAAACTTTTGTAGGTATTTTTCTTTTCATTAATGTTAAAAGGGAGAGAATGAGATGATGGCACATGTGATTACCTTAGGGGGAGAATGAGCTATTTGTGTTTTCCATTAATGGGTTTTCCATCAATGACAAAGGGGATATTGTTGGCATTGTGTTTTCATTTATGTAAAAATTAGATGATGTTTTCATTAATATTTGAGGTTTAATTGATGTCAATAGAGTAAAGAGCATGAATATTGATTGGTAGTGTCTTTTATTTTTTCATGTCATATTTGAGTTGCTTGGTGGCATGGTGTCTTGAGTAGTGTGATGACTTGTAGGTCATACGTAGAGTGATGTAGTGTTAGGAGGATGTTGTGATGATGTCATGATGTGCTTTGAACGCTCTTGTAGGTGTGAAAGATTGGTGAAGTGATGAGGAAGTCAACATTTTTGGTCCGAGCATGATCAAGAGGCCTAATCAACAAGATGAGGTATTTCATGATAGAGTACAAGTATGTATTATCTAGTTATGAATTTTTAGAGCATAAAGAGCATGAGTATTAGGTGTTGAGACACTCACAATTTTCTTAGAGTGTTGGTTCATGGTTTGGTCATACTTTCTAGGTATATATTAAACTTATTATTAAGCTCTATGTGACCAAATGAGGTTAGATGATATTTTTCTAAGCTGAGTATGCAAATGAAATCATTGGAAAAAATTTAGAGAGTTATTTTTGAGGTTTTTTCCAAGTTTTGGGATTTGGTTTGAAATTATAAGCAAGAAATTGAGTTTTTACCTCTATTAAGTTTTTGAAAGTGAGAAACCAAGGTCAATATGAATTGTTTGATGCTTGTTGGCACATGTAAACTCTTCATGGTTGTCCAATATCTTCATGGTAGTTTGGGAAGGGTCCTAAGATGAAATTTCAAGAATCATTTTTAGGCTTAAGGGGTAGATATTTATGAACAATTATTAAGAAGGTAAACAACTTCTAAATCCTCCTTAAACCCTAGTTTGAAAGTGATGGAGAAGATATTTCTTGTTAAGGACTAGAATGGATTGTTTGATCAAGTTAGTAATTGGATTTTAAGACTCCTCTAGTTTTCCTTAGGTGGTATTTTTGTGTCATGACAATATGTGGACGCCATTGAAAAATGCAAATTTCTAAAGAAATTTTGTTTTTTCCCAAGTTATACACTAAACCTATGGACTAAATTAGTGTTTGAGGAATATGGAAATAAATTATACATATTTGGAGTGATTTCAAGTCATGTTTGTGCCATTTATAGGTTTTTATAGTCTATCTTGCAAGACTAGTTTTGGGGTAACAATGGCGTTTTGGTGGTGTATTATTTTGATTTATGGTATACTATGCATTTTGTGATGACCATGAGGCTATACTATTTCTATTATTATATCACACTTGCATGGTTTAGGTGATTTGATGAGGATTTTAGCTTCATCTTTGAGGACTAGTTTTGTAGGTCATAGACCTAGTGAGGAGAGTTGTTTTTCTTGGTGGCTTCATTGCATGAGATGATGGTACAGAACTGTCGAAACTTGTAGAAGAAGGTTTATAGTAGGCTTATTAAACATTTCTAAGTGGTTATTTTTATATTTTTATGGCCTTTTTGTCCTAAGAGGTTTCATTTTTAGTGAAAGGTAAATTTGTGTGTATTAGGCCTAGTAGGTTCTAATGGAGATTAGAAGGTTCCAGATGTTATTTCCGACCTAAGTGATCTCATGTATAATTTTCTTATGATAATTTTAATTTTTATTTATGATATTTTACCTATTATGGCCAGCTTATATTAATTATATGCTTAAGTCATGTATTTAAGCATGTTGTTAGTGACTTATTATGTTTTTGGGTGAAGATGGAAAAGTGTAAGCTAGAGGATTGATTGAAGAGGTGTATAATTTATGTGTTCCCTTAAAGAGAGGGAAAATAAGTTGTCATGAAGTGTTAAAGGGTATAAAACTTTTGGAGATACATGTTAGATGACCTAATCATCTTGGTGAAGAA
The DNA here is from genome assembly GCA_018340775.1 of Taxus wallichiana var. yunnanensis. Classification (NCBI taxonomy): domain Eukaryota; kingdom Viridiplantae; phylum Streptophyta; class Pinopsida; order Cupressales; family Taxaceae; genus Taxus; species Taxus wallichiana. The sequence continues at coordinate 323,425,757 of CM031238.1, read as the reverse complement.
TTGCTTGTGCAAGTTAGTAAGAAGGGTGGATTTAGAGAAGATAAAAGGAAAGAGAGATTCATAGTGTCATCATTAGTTGTTGGTGTAACATTTCATAGGTGAAAAATAAATCATGTGGCTTTAATTGGTGCTAATTCATCTAGGGGTTTCTACCTCATTGTATGGTTGGTTCTTTATTAAACCTAGGGGTTGGTTCTCCTTATGGGGTTGGTTCCTCACTAAACTTAGGGGTTGGTGCTCCTTATGGGGTTGTTGCCTCACTAAATTTAGTGGGTGGTACTCATTGTTGGTTTGGTGCTCAAATAAATTTGAATCATTTCTCTAATAAAGCTTTTTTTTAGTTGGTTTTCTTCCCCTTGAGGGTTTCCCACTTATATATGGTGTTCATTTATTCTTATGGTGCATGCTCATGTGTTTGGTTAATCATGGTTTATTCCATATGTTGATGAATGCTTAATGAATGGTTGAAGAGATAAGTAAAAAAAATTTTAATTCCCATCGATTCATTCCCCAATGGTTGTGCTTCCAACATTGTTTCCTTTAAATTGTGTGTGTTTTGTATTATCCCTTTGTGTGTTCATTTCTTATATTAGTAGTGCGGGAAGGACTCTATTACCCAATTGAACAAGGAATTGGTCTTCTAACCAAGAGAGTTTTTAGGTTCTCCATTTCCCCTTACAGTTCAAGGTCCCTAACATGGAGCCATTTGTTGTCATGTAAAATGACCGACATAAAAATTGAAACTTTAAGCATGACAACTAAGCCCATAATTGAAAATTTTGTTTCCTGGTCATAGTTAGCCTCTCTTCTAGCTAGATTTCCTTCAATACCAATCTCATCTAGGATCACAATAAATTCCTAACAATTTTTTTCATATTTTTTTAGTATGCATGGAGTGATTAATTTGATTAATGAACTCTAGTAAGGTTTGATGAAAGACAACTTCCTCTCGAAGGCCTTAAAGGGCCATTTTTGTCATTTGCAACCAAAAACACCCTATAGGAATGTTTAGGAAAAATATAAAGCATATGAGGGTGATTTAGGAGAGTATTGAATATTTATGAAGAAATTTAGGAAAATTTTGGGAAGGAACAACTTGTGCAAGACCGGTTTTTCTAGGTGTAGGGAATGAATGTCATAACAATGAAAGATGACTCGGGAGTTCTAGAAGGAATTAGTAAGAAACCAAATAGGCATAAGAAATATCTTGGAATACTATTTAAGGTGGAAAAATCAACTTTTTCCAAGGCTTAAAGGTTTCCTGAGATATTTCAGAACTCTGTAGCTACCCCTCTTGGTTCAAGATGGAATATTCCCTAAATTTTTAGTTTCGTGAAGAATCAAGTCTCAATAATGGTTTCATTGATCTCCCTAATATTTTTAAGTCAAAATCATATAAGGTTTGACCCAAAAAAATTTCCCATGCTTCGAGGTGGAATTCTCACTCCGGTGTCCTAATTTGGACATGGTAAGTTAAAAATAACTTTCAAGAAGTGGCAAGTTGCACTTTTTCAAATTCGTTGTCCCAATTGTCCCCAAGGGGACATATGGGACACAACAATGTGACCCTTTATCAAGTAAAATATTTCTTCACGTATAACTTGTAACTTCTTCCCCTATGTTGCATGTTTCCACTCCATCATTTGTCCCTTCATGTTTTGTTGCCCTCATGCTGCACTTATTTCCTATTTCTATACCAAATTTCCCTAAGAGGGTAGAGGCAACACAAAATTATGACCCCTTGTTTCTCATTTAGCCCCCTGGTCATTTGAACAACCCTTTTTAGCCCCATGTGACCCAACTTGGCCCCCAAAACATCATTTCTAGGCCCCTTGCACTCCCAATTTGCACTTTTTTGTCTCAATTGTCCCCTAGGGGATAGAGGGGACACAAAATTTTGACCTCACCACTCTTGTGAAAAATTTTATAACTCCATTTATCCAACCGGAGTATCAAGTGAGTCGAAACACAAATGAAATGAAATCATTCTCACTCTCCAAGTAGTTAGTAAATTTTCATGTCAAATTTCTCATGTAAAACATCCCTTGAAATCCATTTTGTCAAGAAATTATGTAAAAAAATCCTAACATCCATAACCATCAAAACAAAGAATTTCTCATATCTCCTTAACCGTGCATCTGTTTCCAATGAAACTTGGTTAGAATCTTCCTCTCCAAAATGCCTTTAAGGAGTGTCAAATAAAATCCATTAATTCTCTCAATTTTTATAGCAACAATTTGAAATTTTCAAACCCTAAACCTACTTTCTCGGTTTTATGGAGATCCGGTGAATGTAAAACCATGAAATTTGAAGCATAAGGTCCTAGTGCAAACCAAAAAAAATTGACAATGGTTTTGTTGCAACCTGACACTTGTAAGTGAAATTTTTAAAAGTAGAAGGTATTTAAAATAATTGATGGACAAAAATAGTAAGATTAAAAAAAATGGATTCCCAGCATCCACAACATCCCAAATAAGCAAGAAACATCTTAAAGTGAAAACTATGAAAACTTGCTAAAAATAACAGTCCTAGATATGACCTACTAAAAATAGTAAGTATTAGAATTACACTCGTAAAGCTCGACATCTCCCATTTTTCCTATCTCACTACTTTTTTCCACCATTATAAGGTCGAGAAGTTGTCATTTGGTCCAAAAAGGAAATAAAACCCTCTGCAAACTCCTAAAGCATCATTTCCAAGGTGATTTTGTAAGGAACAACTTAATGCAATAAGTCGGATGATCTAACTCATCCCAATTGCAGTAGAGGGGGCCACCCTTTATGAATCACATTGTGACAAGGAATAGACCTAAGTGAATCAGTGTGTGTGAAATATAGTCACTTAGAAAATGAATGAAAGCGGGAAAATCATGAGGTTTGTGATGGTTGAGAAGTTTTCTTTTTGTCTAAAAGGATAGAAAACCCTCTACAAACTCCTACAACATCATTTCCAAGGTGATTTTTGTAAAGAAAAACTTAATGCAAGAAATCAGATGATCTAACTCATCCCAATTATGGTAGAGGGGAGCCACCCTTAGTTGAATCACATCGTGACAAGGAACATACCTAAGTGAATCAAGGTGTGTGAAATATAGTCACTTAGAAACGAGTGAAAGCAGGAAATTCATGAGGTCTGCAAAGGATCTAAAACATCAAGATCTTCATTTAAATTCAAGTCATTAAGGGAATGGTCATCAGGAGCATGATAAAATAATATCACCATGAGTGATGGTGGTAGTCATCTCAAGCTCACAAACAATGTATATCTCATGAGAGTGTTTCTAAAAAATAATCAATGATTTTTGTTGTGCTCACATATTGCAAGTTAGAAAGTTGGCACTTCCAGGTGCTTCAATATATTTTGAAGATCAAGAACATGGACATCATTCTCATAGATTCCATTGTTTTCAAGTTATGTTGTCATTAATGTCAACAGCATCATTGATGTCAAAATAAGTAAGAAACATGAAGGTTGATTGGTAGTGACATTGATGTCATGTGTTGTGTTGATGTCAAGTTGAGTTTCTTGATGAGGTTGCATGGTGTCTTGAGGTGTATTTAGTAGGTTTGATGGCTTGTAGTGACTTGCAAAGTTATTTTAGTGTTGCGGTGATGTTTTGGTGTTTCATGAAGCATGTTGAAGGTCCTTATAGGTGTGCAAGTGTGAAAAAGTCACGAGGTGGTGATACAAGCATGGTCAAGGTGCCTAGTCAAGAGGCCTAGTCAGCATGATGAGGTATGCCATGATGGAGTACAGGTATGTAGCATCTCGATAAACATTATGATAGTATGGTGAGTATGAGGATGTGGTGTAGAGACACTCACAAGTGTATCGGAACACATGTATAAGGTTTAGACATGGTTTATAAGTCTACACTAGACTTATTCCTAAACCCTATGTGACCAAATGAGGTGATTTGATCTATTTCTAAGATAAGTATTCAAAGGTGAGCTTTGGAAAATGTGTAGAAGGATATTTTTAGGTTTGGTCTAAGTTTCGTGTGTTTTTTTAAGGAATGAGCAAGAAAAGTGTTTTTTTCCTCTACCAAGTTCCTAGAAGTGAGAAACAAAGCTCAAAATGGACTTTCTTATGCTTGTTGGGACATGAAAACTCTGAATGGTGGCCCAATATCTTCACGATGAGTTGAATAATGGTCCTAATATGACATTCCATGCATTATTTCATAAATTAAGGGGCATAGCTTTATGAACAATCGTTAAGAAGGTAAGGTGGTCTCGAAACCCTAGTTCGGTAGAGATGGAAGATATATTTCTCAAACATGCCCATAATGGATTGGTTGACCTATTATGATGATTATATGTTGTATAGGGATCCTCCATCTTTCCTCGAGATGGTATTTTATGTCATGATAGTATGTGGACCCCACAAAAAGGTAAGTTTATGGAAATGTTGTGTTTTCTCTCAAGTTTTACATTAGACCAGGTGAAGAAATGGATGTTTGAGAAGGAAGTATGGAATACATGCTAAATTTTATTTGTTTCATATCATGTTTGATTCCTTTGAAGGTTTTTGGAATTCGTTCTTACATGGTGGTTTTGGGCGAGTTTTGGTGGTCCTAGTTGTAGAGGTGTTTTGATGGTGTTTCATTCTAAGTTGTGGTGTCTTGTTAATTTGGTGATGACCTTGAGGTCATGATATTTCCATTAATTTTTCCTAATTTCATGGTTAAGGTGATTTTATTTATTTTTTCTTGAATCTTTAAGGATGGTTTTGTAGGTCATAGACCTAGTGAGCGAGTTGCTTCTAAAAGTGGCTTCATAGCATGGTCTAATGGTGAGGAGCTGAATAATATTATAGGAGGCACAAAGTATACTTATAAAACATGAATAAGTGGTTTCAAAAAAATTTTAAAGCCCATGTAGGCCCAAGACGTCTTGGTTTTGGCGAGAGGCAGCGGTTTGGGTGTATCAGGCCTAATTAGGTCCTAATAAAGGATTTGAAGTTTCTAGATGTTATTACTGGCTTAAGTAGTCTTTTGTATGGTGTTTTCACGATGTGTTTAATTTTTTTTATACAACTATAATTTGGTCTACATGATATTATTACTAAGATCATACTAACTATCCTAGTCTCGTGTTAATTTACTACTGCGCTAGTAAATTACCCTTTCTAACCTCTCCTACACCCCTAAACCCTATTAATCCCTCTCTAACTAGCTTCTATAAGCTTGTTTTCCTTTAATTAACCTTTTTTAGGTTAATTAACCCTCTTATTGACTTTCTAAGAAGGATTTGACTTTTAAACAAATATCTTACCTTTCCAAATAGCCACTTAGCTTCCTAAAATCATGTTCACACCTCCAAATATGTTTTTCTAAAAATCAACTTTTTGAACCCTTTTTAGTCCCACATGCATCCAAAACATCATTTTCTCAAATCTAAAAACTATAAATAGAGGCATACCCCTCCCACCTTTTCTCTCTCTCTCTCTCTCTCTCTCTCTCTCTCTCTCTCTCTCTCTCTCTCTCTCAGATTTAAGCCATTTTAGGTCTCTTAGAGTTATTTTTATAGTTTATTTGAGTTATTTGCTTGTTATTTGCTAATCCATTTCAAATATTTAGGTAAATGGGAGAAGCCATTAATGGTGAGCTTCCATTCTTAAGCTTTTGAAACATCAACAATCACAAAATTGATTGCTAGAGCTTTAATAGGTTCATTTATTGATAGCTTTCATGGAGTAGAGAACTAATATAGTCATGTTTAGAGGTTGATTGTTTGTTTCAAGCTTTATATATGCATGTAAATAGGTAGCTCTTGCTTATCTCTAATCTGATGGTCATTGAGTTGTTTTTAAAGATTTTGGGGCCTCTTTTGTGTTCTTACCCCATTTTATAAGCTTTTACAAAACTTTTCATTGCACACATTTGGCACGCCTAGTGGGACTTGAACCATAGTCATTTTTAAATCTTTTCTAGGCTTTACATGTCCATTTTTAATCATTTTAAAGCTTTCTAGGGTTAAAAGGCTTGTCTTTCAATAGATTTCATGTTTTAAACAAGATAAATATCCCTTTTGCCTAAGCATTTAATGGGTCCAAGCTAGAAATATATTTCCATGATCAGCAACTAACATGTATGATTCTTTTAAAAAATCATTTCGTGAGTTTTCATGTTTTGCAGAGGGTACGCGTAAGTGTATTGGATCAGCATGTATCCATCAAAATAGATGTGTACCTGTTGAGCTAGACACATACCCATATGGTTATATTTTACACTATCAAGCCATTTACAAAGGGTCACGTACTTGTTGCAGTAATGTCGGCATTGATGAGGCGAATATGCCCATTAAATGTATAATAAATGATCTCATCTTACTCTCCTTTTTATTAAGTTTGATTGCATTTTGTGACTTTTATTTGATCTAATATGAGTTAGGATGTAATTTTCCATCTTTTGATTGATTGTGATTCTAACGTTTAAAAGCTCTAAAATTCTTGACGAAGTGTGTTGGAAATTCAGTTTTGTAATAAAGTAGGTCTAATCGGTCGAAGAAATGAAGTATGTAGCATTCAACATGTTTTGGTAGCATATGTTCCAATACGGCTTAGTTTCGAACTTCCAAGCTAGTTCGGAACTCCATTACACATTTATCATCTAGTTTCGGAACTTTTGGACTTAGTTCTGGAACTCCAGTATTTAGTTCCAAAATTTTCAGACTTAGTTTTGGAACTCCTGGGTATAGCTCCGGAACTCTCATGGTTTTGATCTTTAACGATTTCCTATGGTTCTAGAACTTCTCTGAAGTTCCGGAACCGATGGAATTTTATCTATTCTAACCACATCTAGTGATTTAGCATCAACGACCCTTTCAATCAGGAAAGGATGAGAATATTTTTGATCACAGATCTAGGGATAGTTATCTTACAGTTGTCTAATCAGCCACAATCTGAGTCAGCATCTATTCTGGGCATGATTCGATTTCATCATAATCATAGAGATAGCTATGATTGTAAATGTATATATAAGCAAACCTGTAGTAGATAAATAATAGAAGAAGATAGATATACATATAGAATAAGTAATACATATCAAAGTACACAGATCCAATATGTTTTGTAATACCGAATGTTTTATCAATAAATAGCCATTCTGTTTGAGATAATTCTAAGTTGTTAAATCTTGATTCAAGGAGGAGCAAGGGCCCACTCCCCTAAGGACTAGGATATTCATCTATTTGGTATTTATATTTCCTAAGAAAATAGTTTAGATCTGTTAATTTTGTATCACTTTTAATTCTTCTAGTTAAAATCTGTTGTATACTCATTCCTACAGGTGTCTAGATAGATTCTTATTCTTCTTGCAACCATTTTTAAGCACTCTAAGTTGTGTGTTTATTTCCAAAAGCAAGTGTGTTTATTTCCAAAAGCAAGTGTGTTTATTTCCCAAAAGTAAGTGTGTTTATTTCCATTCTGCAAAGTGTGTTTCCTTTCAAAAAGATTTCAGTGTGTTTCCTTTTAGCAAATCTTTCAGTGTGTTTCCTTTCAGCAAAGTTTTCATAGTATGATTTAAATAAGGTTTTTACCAAGAATTCCTTAAGACATTGAAAAGATCCCCCAGAAAATACAAAAATAACTACAGTCAACTACTAGATCGATAGGATTATTCTTGTTGCATATAGCTTTAGACACACCCCTGGTTTGAATATGACATCAATAGGAAGTTGATTAAATGAAGGGAATAATGAAACCCATCATTTTTGTGTCATTTCAGGGATACACTAGTTGGAATTTTCTAATTAGGTGTTAGCAAGAGCAACAATCATACATCTAGTAGTTGAAGGATCTTCCCTACTATATCATAAAATTTATGAGTAGACCAAGAGACTCAAAGGGTAGATTCCTCCCAAAAACATCTTCATAAGAATTCATAACATCCTCTAGTCCAAATAAGGAAGTTGATCAAGAATTGGAGGCACCATCATCCCCTGTTATACAAGAAATAGAATTGCCACCTTTGGAATTCTTAGATCAGTCACTTGAAGGAAGTAGAACTTTTAGGAGAAGGATTATTTCTCAAGATCCATTTAGGGTGAGTTTTTATTCTCAATTGAGTAGTCAACCTCCTACTCCTAATTTTTCACCTTCCCAAGGCATACCACATACCACATTGATTGGGAGAAAAAATTGGAAAATATTTTTAAAATGGCACGAGAACCGAAAGAGAACCTGATAGGACCTTTACTTTCCCAATCCAATTGGATGATGATGATACACCAATGAAAAATATCTCACCTACACATTTACCCACATTTAGAGGGATGTCATCTGAAGACCTTGACCAATTTCTGTTTGAGTTCAAGGTACTATGTCAGACCTATGACTACAAAACGGATAATCAAAAACTCAAGTTGTTTCCATCCACTCTGAAGGATGTAAATAATGAGGTGGTTCATGGGATTAGCATCCAAATCTATTACCACTTGGGCACAAATGGAAACTACCTTCCTAGAAAAATACCAGGATTATTGTAGAGGGAGAAATAGGAAGGAAGAATTCTTCAAAATCAAGCAGGAGGAGGATGAAAATATAGAAGACTATTTAGATAGATTCCTCTTTGTGAGAAAAAGGTGTGGATTTGTACTTCAAGAGGAGTTAAGTAAAACCATTTTTCTTAAGGGTTTGGATGACGAATCTAGGGAATCCCTTAACTTGATAGGAGGTGGAGACATTGATCAATTAAGGATGAATGAAATTAAGGATATTTGTAGAAGCTATTCTAGAACAAGGGGTGGACCTAGAAAAGGAAAATTGGTGAAAAGTCTGAATCCAGATATGAAAAAACTAATGGATGAGTTAGAAAAATTTAAAATAGACATTTTAGTTCAATTAACCTCTACTATGGATGGATTACAAGCTAAAGCAAACACCAAAACTAAACCATTGGCTATGTATTGTCCTAGATGTAGGAAGAAGCATGCAATAAGAGACTGTCCTTTGGATAAAATAGAAGTATGTCTTATCTGTGAATCTAAAGACCATGATACTGATGCTTGTTCTCTACTCCCAGTCATAAAGAATCAGCTTAAACAAACTAGTACATCATCCACAATAGAAGAATTGAATTTTGTTCAGAGACAACCTCACCAAGGGCAGTTTATGCCAAGATCAGTTCCTAATCCTTGGACGATGCCATGGGCTGCTCAAACAGTACCACAAAATTGGGGACAACCACCTTGGGTACCTTAACCAACATGGAACCCTCGAATTGGCAAATTCAAGCTTGGTATGCTCAGGGACATCAACAACCATGGGCTGGTCAAGGAAGTCCTTATGCTTGGTCACAACCTAGATGGAACCCTAGTAATTATGCTCAAGGAAAAACATATCCAAATCAAAATCAATAGGCCATCATGGGATCCCCTGCACATAATTCACAAACTGAGAATACATTCAAACGCAAATACCAAAGATAACCAATAGCAAACCCAAGAAACAAACAAACAACTCTTGTTTATGGAACAAAACCAGAAAAATTAGTTGATCTAAATGTCATGGATTGTAAGGATATTCAAACTAGATTTGGAAAAATAATTAGTAGTCCACCTATTATAATCACTGAAATGACAGAAGAAAATGAAACCCCTAGTACTGTTGTTCCAAAAGAGGATATAAAAAGAAAAGAAAAGGAGCCAGATAGCGACACTACTGAGACTCCATTTCCAGAGAGATTTAAAGAAGCTATAGAAACCAAGGAGTCTAAATTGGTACAAGAACTAAGGAAATTGAATATTGAAATACCACTGTTATAAGCAATTAAGGACATTCTAGAATTAAACAAATTAATCAAAATGTTATGTTTGAAAAAGCCTGGAAGGAAGAAACAATACCCCAAGACTATCAAAGTAGATGGGAAATTTATTGATTTATTAACAGAAAGCTTTTACTTCCCAAATATAGAGATCCTGGAAGTCCTATTATTTCTGTCTCTATAGGGAATAAGGATATACATAATGTTTTGGTAGATTTGGGAGCGGCTATAAATGTAATGATAGTGGACACTTTGAAAACATTACCATTAACGGGTATAAAACCTACTAATACCATATTGTAGATGGCAGACCAGTCTATAGCAAAACCAGAAGGGATTATTGAAGATGTGGCGGTTATGGTGGAGTCATGGGAATATTCATTTGACTTCCTTATACTGTAGCCAAAAGGTAAAACATTGGGTTATCCCATTATTTTGGGTAGACCATGGTTAGCTATAGTTGTTGCCTTAATTGATTGCAGGTCAGGTGATATGACTATCTTAAATGGTAAGAAATCTAAGAAAATTTCCTTATATCCTTCTGCATGACCTTTTATTGACAATCAAGAACAATTGTGGGTTGATTCTCCTAATACTAATAAGCAAAATTTGTCTTCTTTGGCTATGATCACATTACAGGATCACGTAAGAGAAGTAGAAGAGATGATTAATCCACCATTGAATGAGCACTAGCTATCCTCGAAGCAATCAAAAATAGTTTTAGAACCTGTGACCATAGTTCGGAACCTACAAAATTTGTTCCGGAACCACCACATTTAGTTCCGGAACCACCATATTTAGTTCCGGAATCACGGCAACAACGGTTCTCTATGATTGGAAATAATTTCACTCCGAGAGGAACGAGATTTCTCATGGGGAGAGGAAGAATCAGTAGCTTCAATTTCAAATACATTAGGGAATGGTGAAGAATTTATGGAAAGTAGTAGTGATGAAGAGTTTGACCTACAAAGAGATAAGTATCATAATTCTCATTACTGTCATTTTTCCAGTATTCTATCTCAAGGAACGTTTGGAGATGTTGATATATATCATATGTTGTTACCACATACATGTCCACTAAATACTTTAATGGAAACCTTTCAAAAAATCAATTCATCACACATTGGAACCAAACATGTTGAGATTCAACCGGTAAAATTTTGAACATTAACAACTAGTTGAAGGATGATGAAGAAGCTAAATTGTTTGATGTTCTAAAAAATCATACTAAAGCTTTTGCTTGGGATTACAAATACATGAAGGGAATTCACCCAAGTATCTACACTCATCACATCTATACTAAAAATGTTAAACCAGTTAGGCAGCCTCAGAGAAGGATTAACCCATCCTTAAGGGATATAGTCAAACAAGAAATTGAAAAACTATTACAAGTAGGTTTTATCTACCCTATCTCAGATAGTCAGTGGGTATCTCCTCTTGTAATTGTTCCTAAAAGAATGGAAAATGGAGAATATTTTTGACTATAGGGAACTAAAAAAAGCCACTCTGAGAGATTATTTTCGCTTACCATTCATAGATCAAGTCCTAGACAACCTTTTAGGTAAACAATACTTTTTCTTCTTAGATGGTTTTAGTGGATACAATCAAATCAGAGTTGCTGCTAAAGATCAAGACAAAACTACATTTACATTTCCATAGGGTACCTTTTCCTATAGGGTGTTACCATTTGGCTTATGCAATGTTCTGCATCTTTCTAGAGAGTTGTACTTGCAATCTTTTCTCGATATAAAAATGATTGTGTTGCGGTATATATGGATGAATTCACTATACACAGAGATACATTTGATTATGCTTTGAGAAATATAAACAAAGTGTTAACAAGATGTGAATAACATAATATGTCTCTTAGTCATGAAAAGTGTTTAATGATGGTTGATGAGGGGATTGTATTAGGACACCATATTTCAAAAAGAGGAATTCAGGTTGATCAAAACAAAATTAGGATCATTTCAGATTTACCTATTCCTCAGACCCCCACAGATATCAAGTCATTTTTAGGACATGTTGGGTACTATAGGTGCTTTATCAAATATTTTAGTAAAATTGTTGCCCCCATGTTTAATTTGCTAACCAAGGACTGTGAATTTCTTTGGGATGAAAAGTGTCAAGCATGCTTTTGAAGAAATTAAATAAAAATTAATCATTGCCCCAATATTGAGAGGACCTAATTGGGAAAATCCATTTCATATCCAAACAGATGCCTCAAATAATTCCATTGGTGCAATTTTGGGATAGAAAGATGAAGAAGGAAAAATGTATGCTATTTATTATCTTAGTAAAAATATTACTCCCACTGAAAAGAATTACACCACCACTGAAAAAGAATTTCTTACTATGATTTATGCAATCAATAAATTCAAACATTACATTACAGGGTACAAAATATTTGTACACACAGATCATTCAAAGCAATTAAATATTTAATGAACAAACCAGTGGTTAGAGGAAGAATAATTAGATGGTTATTACTTTTACAAGAATTTGATATTACTATTGTGGACAATCCAGGTAAATCTAATGTGGTAGCTGATTTTTTGTCAAGACTAACCACTATAAGGGAGCAAGATCAAGTCAAGGATAACTTTCCAGATGAACAATTGTTTTGCTATTTTAGTAGTTACACCATGGTTTGCTGATATGGAAAATTATCTTGCAATAGGGAATTTTCCTCCTTTCACTAAGAAACAAATAAATAAGTTAATCAAAACTAGTGCACAATTCAAATGGTTAAATGGAATGTTATTTAAATGTGGTCCTAATTTTGTTTTATGCATGTGTGTAAGAGAAGATGAAATCTTTGACATCCTCAAAGCATGTCATGATGAACCAAGTGGAGGACACTATTCAAAGTGAAAATAACAACTCATAATATACTTGGCACTGGTTATTATTGGTCATCTCTATACAAGGATGTGAAGAGATATATCAAGCGGTGTGATCCTTGTCAAAGGATGGGACAACCAACTTTCACCAATGAAATGCCTCTTCAACCTCAAGTAGTGATTGAACCATTTGAGAGATGGGGATTGGATTTTTTTGGTCCCTTTAATCCTCCTTCACAAGGAAAGGAATATATTCTTGTGTGTACTGACTATGTGACAAAATGGGTAGAAGTGCAGGCATTGACAAATGCCACTGAAGAAGCAGTTGCTGATTTCCTTTAGCACAAAATTATGGTAAATTTTGGAGCACCAAGGAGCATAGTTTTAGATCAGGGACCAAAATTTATGTCTAATATGATCCAAGCTTTCACAATGTATTACCAAATCAATCATAGGAATTCATCTCCTTATCACCCACAATCAAATGGACAAGCTGAAGTAACAAACAGAGAATTGGAAAACATCCTTACCAAAATAGTTGAAGTTGGGAGAAAAGATTGGGTAAAGAGACTACTTGAAGCTGTCTGGGCTTATAATACAACTTGGAAAACTACAATAGGGTTTTCACCATATGAGTTAGTCTATGGGAAAAATCCCTTATTTCCCATTGAGTTTGAACTATAGACATTGAGGACAGCAGTTAAGGTGGGTATTGAGTTGGATGCAGCTCAAAAGGAAAGAATCCTTCAACTCAATGAATTGGATGAATTGAGGATGGAAGCACTTCAAAGATAGAGATAATCCAAGATCAAAGGAAGTAATGGCATGACACACATATCAAGAAAAGGCAATTCAAAGTAGGAGACTGGGTATTGTTTTTTTTTCTAAATACCAACAATTCAAGGGAAATTTGAGAACCAGATGGTTGGGACCCTATCATATTGAGCATATATTCGACAATGGTTCTATTCAGTTACTTCCCATTGATGGCAGCAGAAGAACACACTTGTTCAATGGACATGGGCTAAAACTATATAGGAAGCCTCCTACTAAGGATGAATTCTTGGGGAAGATTGAGCGTAGACAAATAATTTGATCATATGGAAGAACCCGGAGTCTTCCAAAATGGTCAAATAACTAGAGATAGATCAAGAATAAAGGGAAGAAAATGAAAACCAGTAAATGGCATTTTCTTCCCCAAAAATATAAAAAATATAAAAATAAAAAATTCTCTCAGAGGTCAATTGAAAACCAGCAATGGCGGTTGATCTCCTCATATGGCTAATTCAAATAAAAGGGAATTCTTTGGAATTCCAAGCTGTCTTTTCTAACCATTTTTGTTCCACTTGTAGGAATGATGAGTCATCATAACAAAAGGATTACATCATCAAGGATGGTAATTATATCTTTTAACTTATTTAGGGTTAGATTAAAAGTTTGCATGTGTGATTAGACTTGATTTAAAATTTGGTATGATGAGTCATCTATTTATACATTATGATTAAAAGTGAGTAATCATGAAGATGATTTGGATGGAATAAGTGGCGGCATAGTTATCATGAGTAATCATTAGTGCAAAATCAAATGAAATAGTTGTAGAGAAATTTTGAGGGAGAAGCAGTGAATTAGGTTTGTGTTCCGCAAATAAGAACAGAGGTTTCGTAGTTAAGAACAGAGGTTCCGCAACTAAAATCATCATTTCTACAGCTGAGCAAGAATCCCTATAGCTGATTTGCATAGAATCAAAGGAAACAAAATTTGAGTTGATATGGGGATTAAAAAGAAATCAAAACTAGAGGATGATTCCTAGCTGCTCGTAGATGAAGAAGTGACATCTATCTTTGAGCATGCAGGATGGCTAGAGTTCCTAAAAAAATTCAAAGTATAATGACAAATTAGTAAGAGAATTTTTCATAAACCTAGAGCAATCCAAGACAAAGGTTAGAAATATTTTTATTCCTTTTTCTATGAATACAATAAGTAATGTGTCTAGGGTGCCAATTGTGCATGTCCCACATCCTGCCAAAGGGACCTTGAAAGAACTGGTTGAAACCCTACTACAAGAAGGGGAAACTAAACCCCAATACATTTACAACACAAAGAAAATCATAAAAGGGGTCAGAAGGGCCAGTTTTCCCAAACCCTTTGATAGGGTAGCATTTTGGATAGTGAAGTATTTAACCTGTGATGGTCAATTTGGGTCCGTAGGAAAAGAAGTCCTGAAGATGCTCATATATCTAAGATATGGAGCCACAAAACTAGAATACATAATAAACCTTCCAGGGTTTCTTTTTTATTCTATCTAGACCATGGCCCAGAGGTATTCCTAGGGTGTTGGGACAATCAGGCATCACGGTTAGTTCATTTGGTATGCCAACACCATTTTCTATCAAAGAAAAATGGAGAAGAAATTTGGGAAAAGTTTCTTGGCAAGTTTAAGAAAAACCCTGATATTATCAGGAGGAAAATACCAGCTCCATTTTCTCCTTCAACTAATTTGGAAATTGATGCCCCTACAGAAGAATAGAAGGAAGTGGGAAGAGAGAATATACCAAAAGAAGAAGATCTGTGAGAAAGATCAAAACAATCAGAACCTTTTTGCCTTTGAAGGAAATTCCTTCTTCTGCAGTAGCTACAGGGGAGCTAATATCTGTCTCTAAAGGTGATAATTCACCCGTGTAAGAGAAAGAAATAAAATTAAGAAGAAGCTGTAGAAGAAAATCCACTGCGGGCATGTTGAAATTCCCCAAAGAAGGAAAATTCATAACAGGTTAAGGGAAATCCTAGAGGGAAGGAGTGAATAGGAAAAGATGGAAAAAGAAGTTGTTGATATTTTGGGCAGCATGGCCATGACTCCTCCTGAACCAAGCCAAGCTGAGATGGACAAAGGAGATGAGAGACTTGAGGAGCAGGATTTTCAAGAATTGGCTGAACCATCAACATTATCACATGAAGAAGAAGAGTTGGCATCCTAGAGATGAAAAGGTAAATTTCCTTTGATAGAAGAAGAATGCTCAACTCCCCAAGAAATTTTAGAGGAAGAAGAAAAACATCAAGTTAAACAGGGCTGTTCTTGTCTAGAGTAGAGCTCATTATCAGGGAAAAGGATGAGGAATTGGATTTCCTCAAACTCAAATTAGAACAGAGGGAAATGCTCATTGGAGAGATAACAACTCAACTTGCAGTTAGGACTGAGGAATTATCAGTAATTAAAAAATAGCTGATAGAGAAAGAGGAAGAATGTCAAACTTCTAGAAAACAGAATGTTGTGTCCACAGTCTCTGCATAGACTGAGTTAACTTATTTGCCACTCAAACAACTATGGAATGACACTTGCAAGGAACTCAAAGAAGCTAAAACATCCAATGAATATTTTAAGACCAAGATGGAAGAAGAAAAGAAGGCAAGAAAAGAGTGGGAAGAAAATTTTTATAAGGAAGAAGGAGACAAATATAAATGTCTTGCAAAAATACAGATGGTCTGCATTATGAGTGAAAAATTGCTTTCTGCAGGAGGCCCTCTCCTGCATATAGTGTGTTTTTGGAAGAACAATTCATTCATTGGCAGCTGTCAAGGATTGCATGTGGACTTCCACATGAACTAAAAGATGAATCTAAATTCATGACAACTTATTGTTTATCCGATCTGAGCAGAAAAATCTTCTGTGTGAATTCTATCTTTGTAATCTGATGCTAGAAAAAAACACATGATTTATGATCAATTTGTATGTGGGGGAAAGTCAGCTCAATGCATTTGTCTCTGTTCTACAAAATCAGATTGCATGGAAGGAAAGGGATTCTAAGTTTTTATTGAAATCTAGCTCAACTGGTCTCTACATGAGGGCTCACTATGGTAAACCTTCTGCCTTCTTCATACATTTTAGAACTCATGCCTTTGATGAATGATTCAAGATACATATTTTCCAGCTTACAAAAAAGTATTGATACCTTTACCTCCTATGAGGAGGATAAGTTTGAAGATATTTATGAGGGATGCTTGAAAAGGTGGGAACTTCTTACGGTTTCCTTGAGAAGAAGGGAAGTAATATCCCCTACAAATCTGATCTAGAGTTTAGAAAGAGCAAAAGCTTTATGCACAATAATTCCTCAGATCAATGAGACCTATGGGCACATATGGATGGGAATGTGAACAAGGCCCCCTCTACTTCTCACCCCCATGTCTCCTTGGAAAAACAGATAACCTCAAGATCCTACTCAATTTGAAGAGTGGCAGAGGAAAATAGAAGGAGCAGGGTACAGTACCTCTAAGTTTAAGCATTGGAAGATCTAGTTTCAGCCATTTGATCTGAGCAATCAAATGGAATGCAAAACATATAACCCCAATTTTGAAGAATAAATTTTGTAAAGGGACTTACAAACAAGTAAGTACGGGGGAAATGATGAGGCCAGAATATGCCCGTTAAATGTACAATAAATGATCTCATCTTACTCTCCTTTTTATTAAGTTTGATTTTATTTTGTGACTTTTATTTGATCTGATATGAGTTAGGATGTAATTGTCCCTCTTTTGATTGATTGTGATTATAATGTTTAAAATCTCTGAAATTCCTAATGAAGTGTGTTGGAAATTCAGTTTTGTAATAAAGTAGGTCTAATTGGTCGAAAAAATCAAGTATGTAGTGTTCAACATGTTTTTGGTAGCATCTGTTCCAATATGGCTTAGTTCTGGAACTTCCAAGCTAGTTCCAAAATCCATTACACATTTATCATCTAGTTCTGAAACTTTCGGACTTAGTTCCGGAACTCCAATATTTAGTTCTAGAATTTTCAGACTTAGTTCCGAAACTCCTAGGTATAGCTCCGGAACTCTCACAATTTTGATCTTTAACAATTTCCTATGGTTCTAGAACTTCTCAAGTTTTGGAACCGATGGAATTTTATCTATTCTAACCACATCCGGTGATTTAGCATCAATGACCCTTTCAATCAAGAAAGGATGAGAAGATTTCCAATCGCAGATCCAGGATAGTTATCTTACAATTGTCTAATCAGCCACAATCTGAGTCAACATCTATTCTAGGCACAATTCAATTTCATTAGAATTGTAGAGACATCTATGATTGTAAATGTATATATAAGAAAACCTACAGTAGATAAATAATAGAAGATAGATATACATATAGAATAAGTAATACAGATCAAAGTACATAGATCTAGTATGTTTTGTAATACTGAATGTTTTATCAATAAATATCCATTCTTGTTTGAGAGAATTCTAAGTTGTTAAATCCTTATTCAAGGAGGAGCAAGGGCCCACTCCCCCAAGGACTAGGATATTCATCTATTTGGTATTTATATTTCCTAAGAAAATAGTTTAGATTTGTTAATTCTATATCGCTTTTAATTCTTCTAGTTAAACTCTGTTGTATACTCGTTCTGCAGGTGTCTAGATAGATTCTTATTCTTCTTGCAACCATTTTTAAGCACTCTAAGTTGTGTATTTATTTCCAAAAGCAGTGTGTTTATTTCAAAAAGTAGGTGTGTTTATTTCCCAAAAACAGATGTGTTTATTTCCATTATGCAAAGTGTGTTTCCTTTTAGCAAAGATTTGGTGTGTTTCCTTTCAAAGAAAGCTTTAGTGTGTTTCCTTTCAGAAAAGTTTTGATAGTATGATTTAAATAATGTTTTTACCAAGAAGTCCTTAAGACATTGAAAAGATCCCCCAGAAAATAAAAAAATAACTACAGACAACTACTAGATTGATAGGATTATTCTTGTTGTATATGGCTTTAGACACACCCCTGGTTTGAATATGACATCAACAAGAAGTTGATTAAATGAAGGGAATAACGACACCCATCAAGTGTATCCATTGGTGACACATGTATCTGTGTCTCTGGATGTGCAAGTGTATTTTTGCATATTATGTTGATTTTTTTTAGCTTGCAGGCGTACTTGTCGGAAAGGAAGTGTCTTCATCGAAACCCTAGTGTATTTGTTTTTACGTGCGCAGTGTTGGACCTCACCATCATAAACTATTTCCATACGTACTCACTAGTCTAGGCATGTATCTATTGGTTGGGAAGCATAAGTGTTGGTGCAGGCACGTAGGTGTCTGTGTTAAAAATTGAAAATTTTCCCAAGCTGTAAGATCAAAATTTCTAGTTTTGCTAGTTGTTTGTAGGTTCTAACAGGTGATTGTAGGGTTCTTTTTTATTTTGTTTTGACTAGCTTAGTTAAGTGTTTCATTTTCTTAGTTGATAGAGGTTTTCGAAGTGTGTATGCTCTTCCCTCGCACCTTCTAGGTGATCTTGGGAACCAAAAACACTTCCAAAACCTTCTTATTGCTTTCAAAACACTTGTTTTACACTTCATAATGGATTAAAGTTCAAATTTGGTTAAAACGAATTCCTTTTTCACAAAAAAACTTCAAGTATTTTCCATTATTTTATAGTTGAGTTTTTCACGTTGTGTATGCTCTTCCCTCGCACCTCTTTTGGTGATCTTGGGAATCAAAAGCAACACGTGAACTCTCTTTTTATCTTTTGGAAAATTACTAACTCCTTGCATGTAGAACCAAAACTCATTTGTCGAAGAAGGAAGGTTTGAAACACAAACCTACTAATATGTGTTTGATTGTAGGTTTCCAAACGGTGTGCTACTTAAAACCACATTAAGCTAAGAAAGATAAAACACACCATATACATCACACTTGTATTTTAGGTTTTAGAAAAGGGTATGTCCCTATCTACTCAACTAGAACATAACCCCTTTGGCGTAATTCCTTAAGCTACAACAATGGGGGTGGTTCTAGGAACTCTAAAGTAATCCACCACTGAGTAACCTCGTGGATGAAATAGGAAGTGTTCCACTTACCCACTTGACTAGTTTTTACATTGTGAGTTAGATTAAAATTTGTCTATATCACAAACCCAGTGAGAATACACATGAACACATTTATTGCTCATCATATTTTAAGGGGGTAAAGTAAATCCGAGATACTCCTTGGGAAACCTTGGTAAATCAAGCTTGCATTAGACAAATTGTTGACACCTAGTTGAGTGATCTACTTAGGAAATCCATTTTGTCTTGGAGCCCACTTTACTAGTCCATTATCGTGTCTTGTCAAACCATCATGAAGTGACGACTTACTTGGAGTCTAAACCTTGTTTTTCAAACAAGGCAAAGAGTCCACTTAAGTTAGATCTAAGTTTCATTCATCACGAGATTTATGACATATCACTTAGCTTAGTTTCTTTCTCACCTTAGGACAAGGTGAAACTTTGCCCAAGTGACACTTAGTTTATTTCCACCTCATTTTGTCTATACCCTTGCATTCTTGTTGCCCATTTGGGATGATAAGGAGGCATACCTCATGAGTGTTATCATAGATAGTGTTTGCCACTTTTTGTCTATTTACACCCATCCATGTTTGTAGTTGGGTTGTTAAATGTCTAAAGTGTGTGAGTATGTTTTCATGTCTTTGATAGTCCTTTGATCTTGATTTCAAGATCATCTTCATAGCTAGGATTTCATTTCATCATTATTTCTCCTTGAGTTATTTTTTCTCACATTTTAGCTATACAATTATGGTACTTACATCTTGTTTTCATTTTTTAGAACTTGGTATAAGTTTCTTTATTGTATCGTTATGTTGCTCACATGAATAATAACTTCTTGCTATACTTGTACTTAGTTTTGATTCCAACATCATCTGAGTCTTTTGAGAGTGTTGATACTACTTTGTTTATATCATGATGACATCATCTTGATACTAACACCTTTCTTTCTTGGTTAACATATCAAAATAGTGTTGTTACGTTATCCACATTCACAACTTCCATTATCAAAAACTTAGGTTTTGTTGGCATTTGAACTTTTCATAGTATATCTTGTGGAGAGATTGCATCAATATCACTTTGGTACTTAGGTCTTGTTGGTATTATAACTCAACCTATATGCTGATAGGGTATTGTCACTATCTATCTTGTGCCCATTGTTGAGATCATAGCTTAGGGTATAGTCTTTCTAAAAGCAACTTGAGTGATTGTTTGGTTTGTTAGAGTGTTCATGTGATTGTTCCTAGAACAATAACGGTTACATAACATTACATTTAGGACACACTAGGATATTTAGACTTCAGATGACTTACATAACATACACCTAGGTTTCGTACAAATTTGAATACATTTAGACAAAACCTAGTACAAATTTGACTAGTAATGCCAAGAATCATGAAAATGGCATCTAAACCAAATGAGTGTGACTTAGAAGAAAATCCTTTTGCATCCTTCCCATTTAGCGGTAATAACTTAGTGCCTCTCTTTTCACAATTCAAAGACACGAAACCTTTAATCAATCATAGTGGAGAGGATTCTGATTCTTCCGAGGAACAACATAAGTTAGACCTAGTTCACTTCGACGAGCTCCTTTATTATAACAAAGATCAAGTACTTGCAAGATTTCTTGAGTTAGGAGCCAAGCTTCCACAAGAGCGTGAAGCGGAGACTAAGACCATTAATCGTAAAATGGAAGAGTGACCATCTCTCTTAGACATGGATAACCCCTTTGATGTAGGGTATGCTTCCACTTCTAGAAAACATAACAAAAACATTGAAGAAGACCCATTAAAACCAACAGGTGATTCACAAATACCTTATTATAAGGCTTCATGCAAAGTAAAAGTTGAACATGAGCACAAAGGCTCACCACCTCCTAGGTTTGACGAAGAATATGATCCCTTAATTGAAGAAGAGATCCTCCAAAGACAAATATTGAAACTCAGTCAAAAGTTAGCAAACTTAGGTTCTTCAAGTAGGAATGTGCATAAAGATAAACTCAAGATGAAATCCGGTGAGTTTCACTTTGATCCATATGATGATGCAACTTTCAAAGTTGCTAAGGTAAATAGACTAGTATCACCTACAAAGGAACAAATCATTCAACAGGAGTTACAATCGATGAAAAATATGCTTACTATGCTATAAGAAAGAAACGTAGGACACAAAGTAAGAAATACCTATATGAAGAGCTATGTCCTTACCCCTTTGATAAGGATATGTTGCAACAACCATTTCCAAAACATTTCACCATCCCTAAGTTTGACAAGTATAAAAGCAAAGGTGATCCTCATGATCACATCAAAGACTTCTACATGGCTTGTCAAGAGGTCACATACAGTGATAATTTTCTAATACGATTATTTCCTCGTAGCCTAGGAGCACTGACATTAGAATGGTTTTTAGTATACCCAAGGGATCCATTATGACATGGCCTACACTAGCTGAAAAATTTGTGTGACATTACTCCTTCAATATGGAGAATGATATCACCATGAATGACCTTTGCAACACAAAACAAAAACCTAATGAGACCTTTATGGGCTTCTTATAGCGATGACATGGATTGGCAAGTCGTTTCCCTTGTGTCCTATTAGAAAATAGCTAGTAAGCATATTTTCCCTAACTTAAACCTAGAAATAGCCTTTTATTTATAAATGCACTACGAATCTAACTTCAAAGAAGTTATAGAGAAAGGTAGTCAAATCGAAAAGGCTCTCATTGTGAAGGGTACACTTAAACCGGTCATAAAAGACAAACAAGTAAATAAAACCCTCAGATAAACCAAAGTTATTCAATAAAAATAAACATGTCGTTGGTGATGGCATTACAGACTCCAAAAGATTCCAAACTATACAGACTGGTCCACTTCTAAAGCTTTCGTAGGGACCTCACCCAAAGGCACCTACAAAATGTACATTTACACCACTAATTGAATCGCTATCTGTCATACTTAAACAGTTAGATGCAGTGAACATGGTGCAATACCCAACTGCGATAGTACCATATCCAAAAGATGCTCCAAAACTGGGTTGGTTCAAAGAGCATGAGTATTGTGATTTCCATCGTGTCAAAGGACACAAAACTGATAGGTTCTTGAGACTATGACATTATATACAAGACCTCATCAAAGAGGGAAAAATATCTATAGATTCACCCCCTAACTTAGGATAGGGTCCCAATGAGAAAATGGGTATATTCAAAGAGCCCTTTCCTAACCATGTAGATAAGAAGAACAAAAACCATATCGCGAGACAAACTTCCAATGACTATAGGATTGTTGCCTATGTTTATCCGACTAATGATAGTCCCTTTGATTCCCTTATAGGTTGTATCCATTCATCTGATGAACATGTTAATACTATTAGGATTTTAGAAAAAAAAAATTGTGATGTAGGTACATGACACACTCGTTTGATCATACCAGATCCCCTACCTATTCCTCAAGAAGGTCATTACAATTTAATAGAATAGTTGGAGAAGACACCAACTAGGATATCGATTTTAGATCTCCTCAAAATATCTATTGCTCATAAAAACATATTATATAAAACACTACAGATTTTAGGAGTCTCCACAGATGTAGATCCCACACACCTTTAAGTGATGATTGCACACCTTTATTACAATAATCATATCACTTTTGATCGCACTGTAATCCCATGTAATGACCCAAACCACAACTTACCCCTATACCTATAAGTAGTTGTTACTCATCATAAGATCAAGAGAGTACTTGTGGATGGTGGATCTAGTTTAAATATTTGCACTTTGAAGTTGGTTAAGTAGTTGGGCCATTTAGAAACAGATCTAGGGGCTAAAACTATTACAATCACAATGTATGATAATGAGGAATGTGAGTCAGTAGGTACTATAGTAGTTCCTATGGAAGTGGGGCCGACATGTCACGATACGACTTTCCATGTCCTTGACCTAGATCTTCCCTATAACATGCTCTTGGGATGCCCATGGATTCATGTCATGCAAGCTATTCCCTCCACCTTTCATTAGTGTATCAAGATGTGCCATGGAGGACAAATAATCACCATTCAGGGTGATCCAGAACCATTCACACATTGTAGAGCATTGCACATTTTTTCTTGTGTGGCCTATGAATGTCCTTCTATGGATATTGTTGTTCCCTTATAGATAGAGGCTATAAAGGAATGTGTGGATCCAGATACACTCACTCTTTTAGAGACGAGAATTTTCCTTTGTTGGTCAACCCTTTCTCATCATGGGAGGAAATGTCTGCAAAGTATGGCCCGAGTGAGTAGTTTACTCTTCAGCAGGCCTTACTGATATCATATCTTTCAATATTACCTAGGACACATAGAAAACCTTACTTTTAATTCAAAAGCACTAGGCTCTGAACCCTTTTAGAGATTTATCCCTAGTGGTCTCTATTATAAGGAAAATATGTTAGAATCCCACCAGGAGAGTACATGATGGTACCATGACATCATACCATCAAGCTCTGCAGTATATCAAAGGCCACCACATGATGTATGTCATGGGTTACAATGGTTTTGGATGTGGTATCAATGCACAAGGATGGTTAGAACACATTCTTATACCTCATTTCAAATCTAACAAGCATGGCCTTAGAGTTAGACCTCATGATGATCCACCCTTTGAGATCAATGTTGCCTCTTCTAAACGTAAGGGCAGCTCATCTCATTCAGATAGCGACGTGAATTCTCAATGTAGCCTCTACGAGGATCTTTCCTCCATGAACCTATTCCCTGATTCAATTGTTTTTACCTTATCTGGATCAAATTCCCAAACCAATTATCAAGTAACCCTTATATATCTAGAACTTGTAGATTGGGATCAAAATTTTCATGTTTCACTCAATATCTTTGAAAATGACGAGGCATTTGTAGAATTCATGGGACTCAGGGATTCTATTCGACTAGGGATCACAAGAAAGGATTTTTTATCAAACTAGACACTTGAGTAAGAAGGTTGTAAGAAAGAATAAGAATATGTTAGAGAATCCTTATGGGAAGAACAAACGCAAGTCTCATAGTGACAAAAATTTTGAGACCCTAGTAGATAAGAAAAATGAAGAAATCATAGAAAAGGTAGAATATCCTTATAAATATGATCTCACACCTCCTATCGAATTTGATCTTACTCTTCCCTTTGATCCTACATGGATGGAGGATGCTTCCAAAATTCTTGTAGAAGAAATGATCAGTGTTAATATTGGCTCAAAAGAGGAGCCTAGAATGATAAAGCTGGGAGCTTCACTCTCAGCACAAGAACATAAGGTTTTGTGGAACTATTGTGAGAATATGCAGATATATTTGTGTGGTCATACGTAGATATTCCTGGTTTGGACCCAAAATTAGTCATGCACAACCTTTTTGTGCACCCAAATGCCAAACCTATCAAGCAGAAATTGAGAAAGATGCACCCCAAGGTTGCACTACTTGTCAAAGAGGAACTTGAAAAGTTATTAGCTATTAATTTTATTAAACCCATTGACTATTCAGATTGGATATCCAACATAGTCCCAATTCAGAAGAAGCCGGTTGGTATAATAATCTACAGACTTCCGTGACATCATAAAATCATGTCCCAAAGATGACTTCCCTCACCTAATATTGATATGATCATCAATTCTACTGCTGGTTATGAAATGTTATCCTTAATGGATGGTTTTTCAAGTTATAACCAGATCCAAATTACAAAGGAGGATCAACATAAGAAAACTTTCATCACCCCTTGGGGGACATTTTGTTACAAGGTCATGCCTTTCGAACTCAAGAATGTCAGGGCCACCTATCAATAGGTAATGACAGTGATCTTTCATGACATGATGAATGACATCATGGAAGATTACGTCGATGATATTTTAGCAAAATCTAAAACTAGAGGAGAGCACCTGAAGTGTTGAGACATATTTTCCAACATCTCTAAGATTACAAAGTGCATTTGAATCCTAGGAAGTGTGTCTTTGGAATTTTTCAGGGAAGCTCCTAAGTTTCATCATTTCACTAGAGAGGAATAGAGGTGGATCCTACAAAAGTTACAGCTATCATAGAGATTCCTCCACCTACAAATCTCAAACAACTAAGAAGTTTACAAGGAAATATTTAGGCAATCCATTTGTTTCATTTCACAGCTTACGGATAAGTGCCATCCATTTACACATCTCCTCAAGAAAGATGTTACGTTTAATTGGGGACCAGATTGTCAAAAGGCATTTGAACTACTTAAACAATACCTTGTCAACCCACCTCTCCTATTGTATATTTCAGCTACCCAATTTGTTATTTACGCATTGCTTGCCCATAATGACCAATATCATAGAGAATTTTATTAACTTAATCACACCTTGATTTCTTATGAATTGAATTACCAAACAAATTGAAAAGGTTTGCCTTGCGAGTTGTCTTTAGATTTTAGAAAGCGCATCATTATCTCCTTAACAATAAAACCAAGCTAATATCCAAATTTGACCCTCTCAAGTACCTTTTATCTAAACCCACCCTTACAGGATGAATGGCTAATTGGATCATTCTCCTGAGTGAATTTGATATTGATTTTTTTAACCAGAAGTTTTTGAAAGGACAAGTATTGGTTGATCAGTTGGTAGAAGCTCCTCTACCAGGAATAGAACATGTGTCTAGATCTTCCGGATGCATCCATGATGTATTTTAAACATTATTTTGGATGGAAAGTCTGTTTTAATGGATCATTCACCTTCCACAGATCAAGAGCAGGAGTCGTGCTCATCACTCCCACAGGGGAGGTCATTCCAAGGGAATTTTTTTTGGGATTCCCTTACATTAATAACATTACAGAATATGAAGCACTCATTGTTGGCCTTAATTTGTCTATCACTTGGAATATCAGACAGTTATGAGTCATTGGTGACTCCCAAATTATTATTAAACAAGTTAATGATGATTATAAGGTTAAAGATGAAAATATTATTCCATACAAGAAATTGGTTGAAACCTTGAAAGAATATTTTATACAGGTTATCTTTGAAAAAAACCAAGGTCACACAATAGATCAACGGATGTCATGGCTACCATCAGATCACTATTACGCATTCCACCTCAGGAAAGTAAAATTTCATTCTTTGTAGAGCATTTATGAGTTCCCGCATATGACATGTCAGAGTCATGTTTGGCATGTGAAGTTGTTGGTCCCTTCTCCCCTTGGTATGACCCTATATTTAGATACCTACAAGATGGCATGTTTCCCCAAACATTACCCATTCTAAAAAGAAATCTCTTATCCACTATATATCCCATTACACCCTCCTAGGAGGAACCCTCTATTGTCATGGCTACGACAGGAATCTACTTCGATGTTTAGATGAAACTAAATCGGTCCACGTTATTAAAGAAGTGCACAGAGGTTTTGTGGAGCACATATTAGTGGCATGGTTTTGGCTAAGAAAATCTTAAGAGTGGCCTATTATTGGCCCACCATGGAAGCCGAATATTATAATTTTGTAAAGAAATGTGAGCTATGTCAAAAGTATGGAAACTTACTACATACACTAGCACAAGCTTTGCAGTCTATCGCAACATCTTGGTCGTTTTTCTAGATGGGAACTAGATCTCATAAGGAAGATTCATCCTACCTAATCAAATGGTCATACCCACATTATTACCGCCACTAAATATTTTACTAAATGGGTAAAGGTTGTGCCTCTCACTTATGTCACTAGTGCGCAAATTTCCAAGTTCATTATGAATCACCTCATTTGCCACTATGGCATCCCTTCCACCACTGTCAATAATAATAGTAAGTCCTTCAAAAATAAAATGGTTAAAGCGTTATGTCAACACTTTCATATTCAACTCAAGTGGTCCACCCCTATTTCCCTCAAGGAAATGGACTATCCGAGGCCACCAATTTAAACTCTTGTCCAGATCATGGAGAAAATGGTAAGTAAGACTAGTCGTAATTGGCACTTATAGATACATCCTACCCTCTGGGCCTATTAAACCTCCATCCACACTCCTACTAGTGTGACCCCATATTCACTAGTCTATGGCACTAAATCCATCATACCCTTGGAAGTGGAGCTTCCCTCCCTGATAATATCACTCCAAGACTATCTTGATAAGGATGAAGACTATAGAGTTTCTCGGCTAGTAGAGCTAGAGTTGTTGGATGAGAAGCGTATGAGAGTGCTTAATCACCTGAAGGTTTACCATAACAGAGTGTCAAGAGGATATAACAAGTGGATCATTCATCATGAATTTTATATAGGTGATCTTGTTCTAAAATAAAATTAGAAAAACATTGTCAAGGACAGAGAAAAGAAAGGAAAATTTGAGGCTAACTGGTTAGGGCCTTATGTGGTGGTTGTTAAATATGGATCAAGAGCTTATAAACTTGCATATTCAAATGGTGAAGAGATTCCAAAACCTATGAATTCCATGCATCTCAAGCATTTCTATGCTTAAGCATGGTGCCAATATTATAAAATACCTAAAAAGTAGAAAAAGAAAGAAAAAACAAGCAAAAAAATAAAAAAATGAGAAAAACAAGAAAAAAAATAGGTCATCCAAGTGTGAAAACCACGCAATTGTGGCACATTGGATAGGTCATTGGGTGAAAACTAGTTTCCAATGCTCAAGGAGGGTTCCCTGTTCACAAGTTACTCTTGCATTTGGACAAATAACTATTACTTATGTGTAGGATTGGTTTCCCTCATCAGGTCTAGGAATCTTCCTGTGTCTACTTCACCAAGCCATGATCTAGCTTTTTTGTTCTTATATCTACATGAAGAAGTTACCCTTGTATATTCTCATCTAACGCTAGGGGTGCCTTCACATTTCACCTTCTTGAACATACACATGTGGCATTCTTCCTTTTGTATATTCCCACATCACGTTAGGGGCATCCACGCTTCTTTTTCATTGTACATCGCTTTCAAAACAGACCTTAGAAAACATAAAAACATTTAGAAAAGATATAAAAAAATATAAAACATTCAAAATACCCCCTTCTAGGGATGATGCTACATCAATTAGAATAACATTGTCTCTAGGAAACCCTAAAAATAATGTGAACAGAGCCTTGAAAAGTTGTCTTTTACGATGACACCAAAAATAATAGAAAAAATATCAAAACTATCCCGCAAAAATAGAGTCTTAGTTTGCTTGCTTTAGTTGTCAGTTTGTAGAATGTTGATTGCATTTTATTTCCATGTTGTATATGTTACATTGGATTCATTTGCTTAGGTTAATTCTTACTTAGCTATTGCATTTTGTTCATTCTATCATGTATACTTGTTTATAATTGTATTGTTTTCATTTGTTTTGTTTCCATTGCATTGTGTGATATGTTTACAGGATTGAGTTCAAATGCTTACTTTAGTTGAGTGTTTACTTAATTCGTTGCATTAGATTCACTTTGCATGCTTGTGATTATTTATAGTATGTTAGTTTGTAATTAGGTTGTGCTTGTAAATTGATTGTACAATTTGTTGTCATCATTACATATATCACATCTATCATCTATCATTTCTCATCACATCTAACACCATCAAAATACATCATATATACAAAACATGCTAATTCTTACATCAAGCATGTATACTAAGCTAATCATCACATATCGTATCATCCACGGGGACGAGAAATTGCACATGATCAAAAATATATCCCCATAACCAATTTCATCCCTATCACCCCGTATACTAATCTACTAAGTATCTCATGTACAAAACATATGATATCATCTAAGGATATATCATCAATCTAAAAACATATGGTACATCATCAACATCTATCATGATACATACATGTGAAATCAAATCATACAACATCATGATATATGTAACACATCCATAAGCATGAGTCATCATCATAAAGACATATAAAAACATGATGAAATATAACATTGAATGTCCATATATACATATAAAAATATTTGTCTCAAAAATGAATATACATCATCGATACAAAATCGGCCATCACAGGGCATGAATCATGTTGAAGCCTTCATAAGAGGCATACAATCAAAATGGTACATCCATACATACATCGATCAAAATCAGCCTTCATAAGAGGCATACATACATATAAAAGGTGTGTCATATACCAAGAGTATCATCCATGGCTCTCCCCCTCTCCGGACTGCCAGGATGTGGGTGTTGAAATAGAGGCTACTGCTACTACTGATGGGATGGTCCGGCTCTGGGTGTACCACCCTACTGAATGGTGGGTTGTTATACCAACCACCCCGACCTCCATGACCTAGATCCTATCCTTCTCACACCAAGCTAATCAAATGGAATAAATTTTTATCCCTCTATCATTCGCGATAGTAGGTGGCCTTGTAATACGAGGCCTCACCACTAGCTCTCATAATGTCCTATATCATCTCAGTATCACCAAAAGTTGTAGTTGCTTGAATAGCGGAATCTCGCTCACCTGTAAGTATACCAATGTCCACCGAGCCGTCTTAGTGTGACAACATGTTGACCTCTATCCGATATGATAGTTTTGACTCGATCCCCGTGCCGATCTCTCTACGTAGTGATACCCTGCACCTGGGCTTGGGACTGATCCCACTATGTAATAGTAGCCTACGTTTGTGACTATGCCTGATGTAATAGGCTCAATATCTGTATGCCTTGCGCTGCTAGCTATTGTATTTGTTGCAACCATGCAGCCCAATATCCACCCTAACTAGCTTGAGATCTCGCTAGTCTCTCTCCGATGTAACAAGTATGGAGTTGTGCCCTAGCACCGATATCTTTCATTTTCTACCTATAATTGAATGACTATCGCCACCTATAATTATTGTTGAAGCATAGCTAACTATCCATCATCTCCACCACCACCACGGAGTACAAGGTGTGCGAGACCTGTGAAGTACACTTGTTGTAATGGAACATGGATACTAGCTAGAATCCCAACTAGATGTAACTATATATAAGGAGCCTGGGGCACCTATCTCTACCTAGGCCTAGGCCCCTGTTTGTGTGGCTGTTATAGTGGAGGACCCTGTCCCCCACCCCCATCAT
The DNA here is from genome assembly GCA_018340775.1 of Taxus wallichiana var. yunnanensis. Classification (NCBI taxonomy): domain Eukaryota; kingdom Viridiplantae; phylum Streptophyta; class Pinopsida; order Cupressales; family Taxaceae; genus Taxus; species Taxus wallichiana. The sequence continues at coordinate 323,395,338 of CM031238.1, read as the reverse complement.
GACATTGGTCGTTGAAAGGATCATCATCCTCATCATCATCTCCATCATCCCCACCACCCTCATCGCCACTACTAGGAGGCCCCACTGGAGGTGCTCTCACTCCTGCATCCCACGTTGCTCTAGGAATCATCAATCAATGAGGTAAAATTGTGTGGTACCATGGAGCATACTCTGTTGTACAACTCGGATCCCTAACCTATCTCAAAGGTACCCACTAAACTGGCACCATCTATAAATAGCTGGCCAAGGCTCTGTCTCTGGTGATCTGTGGCCCCATATTGACATACTCTCAAGCCCTGCAAGCATACCACATATTAGGCCTTGGTACATCCTATATAGTGATCCATGGTCGCTATACTTAGCTCTAAGCCATCCTCATGCCACTGGAAATGTCTATATGGCCTCCATACTACCGTGGCCTGTTGTAAGTCATCCAAATCTTGGTGGTAATGGTAGGTATCTCCCATGTTTGGCTGCACATCATCACCGATCAGAACCCAACCCATAGTAGAATCCTCATTTGGAGCTTGAGCTCTCAATACACCTGTGGGATGACCAATAGCAATATGTTGCCATGCCCAAATATATAACAATCTAGCTATACCTACCATCTTCTGATGGTAGTATGTGATCAAGTGAAGGTCCCAATATAAATGTGCCAGTATGCATTGGCCCCAACAATATGTCTCGCCATCAATCAAACCACATATCACTCCAATGAGACCAAGTGGAAATGAAGCTTGGTCTTGTCAGGGAGTAAAAATCCACTAACAAAAGCCATCAAGTATATTACGACTCAATCAAGCTCAGGATCTGTTATACAAGGCGATAATCTCACTGTCATCCCATGGCGCGGTATATCTGAAATACCAAATAAATCTAGAATACATTGATCAATATCCATCGGTGACTTGTGTATTGAATCAACTCACCCTAGATGGGGACTCACATAATATGCCATACGTCCTCCAAGGTAATGGTAATCTCACTAGTGGGGAGTCGGAAGCATTGACTCTCACTATGCCACCACTTAGCTACGACTGTTAGGAGGCCATGGTCTAGTGTGATCTTTGGCATATCGGCCACATAGGCTAGCCCCGTAACGTATAAAAGGATATCCAATATCCTCCGATCATCCTCATCAAATTGTGCCTCTATCACAACCAGGCGACCATATCTCTCTCTGGTATGAAGGACAGGTAGTATTCTCTATGCACAACAAACAATACACTTGTTAGGGCTACATTTATATCTACTTCTATCTACATTTCTATCTCTTTTCTTCTTTTATTCTTCTAAAAATACTAATTTTCACTTTCTTCTACAACATTCTAGTCTATATTCATCTACACTTAGCTTATTTTTTCTCTTTCTTTCTTACAAAAATTGGTTAAGTATTTTCTTCTGGTGCATTTGTGCCCCTTGACACCTATGCACCTATTTCAACGCATACATACCCAACGCATATAGACTCCATTTTTAATGCATATGATTCCATACCAACGTTTACGCTTCTAACCTTCTTCACCAAAAACCCCTAGCTATGTAGGATGCATACACGCCTAGTCTAACACCTACGCCTCTCGGTTGATGTGCACGCATTTCTTTTCCCTCCCTCAACATATACATGTCTCCTTGATTGATACGTGTGTGTGTATCCATATTTTGACAGTACACCTATGTGTACCCATGTTTTCGATGCATAGCATGCTCATACATCTTTTTCCCTAAAACTAACCTAAAAGCACTAAAAACATAATTAAATGTGAAAATGAAAACGAAAGGATAAGACACTCATGAAGGGTCCATCTGCTACATCCCTAAGATACTCTCGGATGCGATCTTCTTGTCTCCTACTCCTTGGAAACCTGTTATCTTACTCAAATACTCTCGCACTCACTCGTGGTAAAAATTTATAAGAGCTCTACTATAAATGAACTAGTCGTGATTGATTTACCCCCCTGTGGGTATATTAGGCTGTCGCGATGCCCTCGGGCATTTTTTCTCCATTGCGATCACTCTAACACTTCTTCTCTTCATTAAAATGATTATTTTTATTAAATAATTATTTTTATTAATTTTCCGCTACGTTGGGGTACTATTTGCCACCTAGTGCTTATCTCCTCATTGAGGCATTTTTAAATATTTCAGACACTATTTGTCATTCTATTTTTATCTATCACGTGATTATTTTTAAATAATTATTTTTGGCCCATTTTTCTTCTTATTGGGGCATGTTACTACTACGACACCCATTCTCCTCACTCTGGAGCATTTTCACATGCTTCTAAGAGATCTTCCATTTCTTAAATTATTCTAACTGATCAAAAAATTGTAAAATTTCAAAAATTGACAAAAATTGGTACCAAACTCAAAACATAGCTGAAACTTGTGTCTCTCACACGGCGTTCATCTCATATCTTGTTGGCATTTCCACACGTATTGAGACAATGACTCACAGATCCTCTGGATCTCCAAATCATTTACAAAAGCTACATTGCTTACTTCGTCGATACTACACTGGGGCACGAGTTGTCGGTATTTTTCTTGTGCACACTACTTTTTCATCAAACCTAAGTGTCCTCCATCCTTTCCCTTGCATATACAAATTTCTTGGGGCATCATTTTAAACCCTTGTCATTTATCAAAACATTTGGGATTGCAGCTTGATAACAAAATATTTGTGCAACTATCTTAAACGTTGTTGGTTTGAGTATGTGTGATTGTACTTATTTCCTATTAGGTGAGTTTGTTTGCTTCTCATATTGCATTGCATTCATGTATGTTGCATGGAGTTGGCCATTTTTAGCAATGGATAGTTGTTTGTATCTTGTATTTTCATGTCATTTTACGTTGTTGTCGTATGCTCATATTTTAATAAGGACCGATGATGAAGATTACTAGCAATATGATTGTTGGTCATTCAAACTTGCACCCATGTCTCGGATTTGGAAGGACCGAGGAGTCATTTGAGAAAACAATGGAACCGTCTCCAAGTTGGGACCTTGCATGCTTGAGATGAATCTCCAGAGAAGGCCGGTTCCTCTATCTATTTCTACTACTACTAGTAGTCCTAATGCTAAAAGGTAAAACTAATTTAATAATGCCGAGGACCAGGATAGAAGGATAACAGAAAGGAAAACTAATCTAAGGAAGGTGATAGCACCAGAAAAAAAGGGATGAACACTATCTTTTCTGAACAAAAATTAAGGGAAAGGCATGAAAGAAGGTTAGGCATGTGTAGCACAACTAAGATGCATTTACCAAATTAGTTTCATGGAACACAACTAATAAGGGAGTTGTAAGGGATGTAGAATAACACAACAAGCATGCAATGTAAAAGAAAGGCATGAAGAAAGAATACAAACACGCTTAGGATAGAGAATAGTCACAAAATAATGCTTCCATTACTTCCAAAAATACATAGAACTATTATAATGGCGAAAGAGGTCGATATCCACATGCACGAGCTAGATATAGAGGTATGCGACTCAAAATATAGAAAATATGAAGTCCTTAGAAAAATGCATAAGGATCCCAAAATGTCCAATATTAACAATGAGCCCAGCTCTTACATTTATAGATGAATCCATGGAAGAAGAAGAGAAGGAGGGAAAATTTGAATTTGAAATGCAACCACCAACAAAAAGCATTCAATGCATGTAAATCCACCTGCAAATCTATCAAATTCATTTCCCCAAGTTTGTTTGGCGTGTTAGAGAAGGAAAGAGGGCGGATCATATCAAATTAGGTGGTTGGAGTAATCAAATCTACTCATTAATGCCCAGAAAGACATTTTCCCATTTCTCACCTACTAGATCCACCAAGAATTTGAATTTGAATATCTAGCACTGTAGCCTACATCAGTAGCTATCGATTAAGACTAGGCACACACCGATCAAAGCTCTGTAACAAAAGATATGGTTGTCAGAAGATTGTCAAGGCCACCTACGCACGTAAGACACGTGGTGCATGTAGTTTAGCTTAAATGACAACCAATTGTGAAAATGTTCTTGTTGTTTTCCACGTGTCACTCATTGATTTGTTGTAAGGATTTGGTGCCTTATTAGCACACTTTGACTAGTTGTGTGTGGCACACTCAAGCATGTCAAAGAATGGTGTGGCACAAAATGGTGCAAAGGAAGGTGCAAAGGTATGCACGTAAAAGAATGAGGTGTGGGGGAATAATAGAAGGATAGCATGTGTAATCACGCACAAAGGAAATGGGTAAAAGCTGGTGAGCGAAGAACATATGGTCAAGGCATAACTATTGCAAGGTAATATATGAGGTGTGTGCGAGGCCGTGGATTTAGCTTATTGAAGCAAGTGTAAGGCACATGCATGGGATGAATAGTTGCTAGGAAGAAGGTAAATGCGTAGATGTGCTCAAGGTAAGAGTGGAATAAAGAGGAAAAGGAAAATTGAAAGGGGAGAAGGGGAAGCGTGCAAGGGCGCACGAGGAAACAAGTGATCAAGTGAATGTGCTAAGGAGACAACTGATGTGCGTGCCACTGCAATGAAGATCTCTAAGCCGAATATGTATGTAAGTTGTCCAAATAACTAGGAGAGTTATTTGGATAACATTTTTGGTGACTTTTGGGGCCATCTGCCTGCTAGATGAAGGAGATCAAGTAGCCTAGAGCATCCATTGGGCATGGAGTCTACTATGTAATCATGAAATTCTGATTTGTAGCTTTGAATAACTACCCCGAAGTCACTTGAAGGATCATTTCTTGACTTTATTCCAAATCCTACAAACCGCTGAAAATTATTGGAACAAGATCGGCACCCTAGAAGTAAAAGAAGATCACACACAGGAAGCACGCAATAAGAAAGAGCTATATACAAAAAAACAATCGTATGCATTTTACTTGGAGGAATTATACTACTCTAATATATACAAAACAATATAGCAAACTTAATGGAAGGGTTTGAGATGGATCCCATTTAATGGGATTTACAGTGCACCTCCATAGATGAGTTAACTCAAAAGAGTTAGCCTCCTTGCATGAACTGATGATGTATGGGCCACTCTAAAGTGCATCAAAATTTGAATGGCACCTTGGTTTAGCTCTTTTAGCATCCCATTTCAAGACCAAGTCCCCAACTTTGAAAGCTTGAGGCCTAGACTTTCTATCAAACCATTTCTTTGTTTCTTGATGTTGTTCTAGCTTGATCATGGAAGAGTTCCTTAATTCTTCAAGATTAACCAGCTCTGTCATTTTGATTTCTCTCTAGTCTACACCTTCAAGCTCCAGTTGTTGGGCAAGTGCCAATGAGTTTAACTCCAGCATCAAAGGAAGGGTATCCTCTTTTCCATAGACAAGCTTGTAAGGTGAAGTTCCTATTGCTTTTTAATTGTGATTATATCTTCCCATAGTGCACGCGAGACCTTTGTATGCCACTGCTTTTGGATAATATTCATTGTGCGCTTCATGATCCTGATCAAGTTCTTATTTGTTGACTCTTCCAGACCATTTCCTTGAGGGTAATAGTTAGAAGAAGTCTTCAGATAGATGCCCATATTTAGAGCCCAATCATTGATTTTAGTGTCAAGGAATGCTTTTTCATTATCATATATAATGGTTTGAGGAATGTCAAACCTTGTGATTAAACCCTCAAGAAAGTAGAGGATGACTGACTTGGTTGATTCCTTGAGTGTGATAGCTTCTTTCCATCTAGTAAAGTAGTCTATAGCTATCAACACCCATTTATGTACAGCACTTGAAGGTGGATTGATCATACCTATGAAGTTGAGACCCCATTGTGTAAAAGGTGAGCCGCTTTGGATTGTCGGAGGAGAAGCATTGCCAATCTCTTCTTTCCTATAAAGAAAGTGCATTCCTTGCATTTTTGACCCACTTGTGTGCATATGTAAACATAGTAGGCCAAAATATACCTATCATTATGATATTCATTGTTGTATTATTGGCGAGAGAATTTTCCACCAAAGAATCTATCGTGAAATTCTGCTAACACTTTTTCGATCTACGTGTCATCGATACACCTTAACAGCATGCCATAAAGATTCTTTTTGAAGAGAATTCCATCAATCAAAACATAAGGGATGGATTATAACCTCAAATGTCTTCTCTTTTCCTTGTTTAAGTCAAAAGGGTATGCACCTTCGGAAAGGAATGTGATCATATCCTTCATCGAATCGTGCACACCAGGATCTATATTCTACTCAAGTTCTGCATGCGGGAGAGCTTCATCAAGAAATAATGAAATCTCAAATTCATTGTGTGTGTCCTTGATAAGTTTCTTGCAGAGTGCACTACCTCTTACTATCTTTGTGGCTTTGATGGTCAAATCATACTCTATGATTTTGGTCACCCATTGTGCTCTCTTTTCACTAATTTCTACTCTTGTGATGAAGTCAATAATAGAAGACTGGGAGACTAACACCTTGATATTATTTATGGCTAGCATACTTTTGAATTTATTGAGTGTGCGCATGATGGAAAAGACCTACTTCTCCATGTGACAGTATTTTAATTCATAATCCTTCAACATCTGGATGAAGAAAGTCGTTGGTTGTTTTAGCCCTGGTTCATTTTCTTGTTTTAGGACAGCAACAACACTCGCATCAGCACCATAAGCATAAAGGATAAAATCCTTTCAATAATTCAGGTTGATGAGTTTTGGCATGCAAGCAATCTCTTGCTTGATTTTGTTGAATCTTTCTTTTCCTTCCATTGTCCATCTAAAAGTTATGTCTTTCTTGAGCATGAGGTGTTAGGAAATAAGGGATAAAATATGCGGAATAATCCCTCATGAGAATCGCAATAAAGTAGAAACTAATATGTAGAAAATATTATAGATCTCAAATAAAAGTGTCAAATAAAATAACACAACACAAAGAGACGAGTATTTAACGTGGTTCACCCAATTTGGGCTATGTCCACCAAGAATCACTTACTCTCGATTTTATTACAAGCCACCACTCTCTCAATACAATACATGATCTATTTGGAGCTATGTTCAACAAACTATACATAATTCACACTTGAATTCAAAGCACATCTGCAATGTTTTCATTATATCTACCATATGCACAAAACCATATAAATAGACAACTACTTAAGCAATTTTACAAAATCGTGGGTATCAAAACCATGGTCCAAAACCATCCCATAAACCTATGGTTCAAAAAAACCCACCCATATGAGAAAATCACATTTCCCAATATATCGGGCACGTTTTAAGGCCCAAAAAAAAATTTAGGGTTACGCCCCGAACCCTCTGCACGGGAGCTACCACCCCCTGCTGGGGCCGGCCCGGCCCCAAACCCTGGGCAAGACAAGCTGTGGAAAGTGTATAGTACTCTTAGTGTATAGTCTTCAACACTTTCTCACATGAAAACAAGCTCCACAACCTAACATGAGGGTGATGGGCCGAACCCGTGATGTAAAGTTAGGAATAAAACGACTAATAAAATTGATCTTACCAGGAAGGACCTGCAAGGCCTTTTTGTGTGCTAGAAAGGAAAGATCTAGGATGGCTAAAATGCTCTCGGGATCAATTGAAATGTCATCCTTTGAAACCACATGGCCTAAGAGCTTTCCATGTTCCACCGTAAAATTTCACTTCTTGTGGGTAAGAGATACCCCATACTTTATACATCTCTCAAAGACTTTCTCCAGTGTGTCATGTGATATGCGCTATGCTTTGAGAAGGCGTAATGTCATCAAGGTAAACCAAGATGAACTTATTGATGTAACATTTGAAGGCAATGTCCATGGCATGTTGAAACATTGCACTATTAGGCATGGACCAAAGGGCATCTTCTGATACACATATGTTCCCCACTTGGTTGTAAACATCGTTTTGAATTGATCCTCTTCCATGACCAGGATCTGATTGAAACCTAAAGACCCATCCAACATTGAGAATCTTTACACGTTGGCCACATTCTACAGAATCTACTCCATTGAACGAAAAGGATAATGATCCTTTAAATATGCCTTATTCAAATCTATGAAATCAACATAGAGTCTAATTTCATCACTCTTCTTGTGCACCGAAACTAGATTCGCAACCGAGGTAGAGTACTTTATGGGAAAATTAATCTTCACCTCAATGAGTTTGTATAATTCCTTTCTCATGAGGGCCTCTATCTTTGGATTTACTGGTCATTGCTTTTGTTTGACAGGCTTGATACCTAGATCAAGGTCAATGGAGTGTTGAGCAACACTTGGATCAAAAACTTTGAGGTCTTCATACTCCCATGAGAGGATATCACTATATTCTTGAAAAGAGAGATGAAGACCTACTTTTAATCATACACACAATATTTTCGAGTAGCAATTCCTTTCGTGCACAATAGTGACTAGGGAGCAGTATTCTTACATCACGTGCATATATTTTTCTTCACCCTTGAACTCATCATTAGGGATAAACATTTTCTCTAAGGTGACCATCCCTTTAGGCAACTTGTTTGTATTTAGTTGTATTACTTGGTCACCATAACTGTCATGCAAATCAGCTTGCATACTTGATGAGAAATCAACTTCATTTTGGATGAACTGGACAATCTACGCATCACCTTTGTCAAACACTTGTCAGATGGTGTTGTTATCTATAATGGATGGTCTGATCACCATCTTAATGTACTAAGTGTTTCCTTTGAAAAAGTTCTCAACATGAGAGAACTGCAAACCTAGCGCAACTCCTCGTAACGACCCAAAATTTCACACACGAACAACACAGTAAAAGACAGGATTTTTTTTTTTGACTTGCTTCGACACACAACACGACACAACATGTCGTCACAAAGTTACAACCAACTCTGGGAACCACTTGTTACGGGGATGACCACAAGGTCAGCACGGAAATGTTCACACCCAAAAGGATAATACACTTTTCTTTTTGACAGAACAACATAGAAGTCCAACCACATGACACTCTCACAGCTAGGGCAAGCCACAATAAGAAATGATTGAAGGTTATTTATTTTGATAAAACACCCTTTAACTCATGACTTATGTTTTTAAAGATTCAATATATGATTCACAAATTCATCTTACCAATTGAGTTATTTTCTTATACACTGTAGAGTAGTTCACTTAAAGTCTTCTCCTACTTGCTAAATCTTATTATCTTCCAGATACTAACCATTTTTTTCCCTTAAGCTTGTTTAAGAGTTCACCCAAAAGGGGTAGTGTTCACTAGTTAGCTAGGGATATCAATTTATAAATTTTTTACTTTACAAGGATAGTTTCACCTTTGAGTACTTCAGAATCTCTTGTTCTCAAGTAAGTCACCTCTACATTAATTTATCGAATATATATATTTTAGTTAACTTATATAAGGGTTAACCACTCCATTTAATTTTACTTAAATCACATCATTACAATGTGTCGAGAGTTTTGACTTAACACTTTATTCTCAAAATCAAGGTTTTACAATACTTATGCCAATGTAATGATTGAATATCATTTCTCACCAAGGTAAGTTACTAGTCTAACAACAAAAGGGAAAGAACACTTCACCACGTAGTTTTTCCGAACATACCAAGACAAGAGATCTTCTAAACTCCTTGCAAGCAAAAGCTACAAAATTTACAACGCATTGAAATTTCTACAAAGAACTTCATAATTTGAACTGATGAAACTTTTACACTCTTTTCCTTTAATCTACTCGCATAATCCATCTGCACAAATATTTACTAGAGTCAGTTCGCTAGAACTGAGCATGATAAGATATAAACCTCACCTAATAATTTATGCCATCTAGCATTTAAATAAATGAAAGTTTGCAATACTCCTTATCAAATAAATTTCTAACATACATTTAAAACTTAACTGCACATCTCATAATAATACATTTCATACTCATTAATGTTCACTTCCTTAAGATCTGCTTACATAAGAACACAATTCCAAGTGACTAGATATACAACCTTAACCATGCAATCAATCATACTTAAATTACAGTAATAATAATAACGCTCACCTAATACCCTCGACCTACTTCACATATATAAGTATCCAACAATATTATCTTTCAATTAAATAAAAGCACCAACGACATTAAGTTTATATAATAAATACAAGTATCAATCTTATATTATTCATCGATATTACCCAAGTATCAAACCTTCATAGATAATCAATGATATGTAAGTATAATTTGGATATTTATCTCACAATTTTAAGAATATACTTATGTTAACAAAGATTCCACCAATCCACAAGTTCATATATTATTAGGTATCCTTTTGGTTGCTTATTCCATGCCTTTATATGTTTCTATTAGTATAAGGGTCCAACTCATTGGAATGAGTTACGATCAACAATATTGTCATATTTTGCTAATATGTCAAAGGTACATTGGACTAACTAAGATATGTAAGCGTGGCCCAAGCCACTATAAATACAAGTATCAACATTATCTCAACTCCTAATGAGATGCAAGTATCAATTTTTTTTAGCTAACATAATAATCATCGTAAATGCCAGAAAATATTCCACTCGTTAACCAAGTATTGAAATAACATATTTATCCTTACTGGTTATCTGATAACATAATATACCCTGTTATATAATTCAACCTCCACTTGCATACCCCAATTTATGGGTATTAATTATTGTTCTATAAAATGAAGTTAAATAATTTCAGGTGGACTTATATCCTTACTGTCATACATGGTATGCACAGTCCCATTATGGTAGCTGTCACCTTTACTTAAGGCTATGCATGACTCCATTTTAGGGTAGTTATCTTAACTTCCCTATTCATCTGTTTTCCTACCAAAAGTCTTTCGACAAGCTTCAAGGTCAAAGTATAAGATAAATTTATAATTTCATATTTCAAGCATTTCCTGAATTCATATGCATGAGGACATCACATATCAATCAAACTTGAAGAATGTCGACATTCATGAGAGTTCGATGTATCCAATATTACTTTAACCGATTCAAAGATCCAAGTAGTGCCTCAAAATTAAGCCAAAGAATTATCCACACAGGATAATGACTTGCGTGCATAACATATTCGTAAAGGTCATAGAAAACCCATTAACGCATGCTTTAGGAGGGTTCCAATCTAATAATAAGCTCATAGTAATAATAATAGCAGAGGGCTTGGTGAGGGGTTTTCAATAATCCCCAAGGTAAATGATAATCGAATGACTCAGATGGAGCTATCTAGAAAGACCAATTAAACTAGTATGACTCTTCCCAAATAGAAGCCCCCAATCCTAATGGGAGTTTATATTATTATAAATCCACAGTAAAATCCAAATACAGTCATATCGGAAATTCCCTTTTTCAAGCCATGTTCTACATAATATAAACAATACAAGAAAAATTATAAACCTCATTCACGCTCCATAATATTTTCTACAGAAACCATCATTCAAAGGAAGAATCAAGGCAAAAAGATAAACCAACATTATAAGATCAGTAGGCAAGAATCGATGTAGAGATTTCTTCTACTCAAATAGTAAATAAGATAAACTGTAAAGGAGGGGAGAGATCAGTTCATGCAATTATGATTAAAAGTCATTTGAAACCCATCTCTTTCTGGGCATCTCTTTCAAGAAAGAGTCAATATATGTAAATACATGTTATATAATATCTAGAGTCCAAACGCTATTTACTTAGTAAAACAAAAACACATCAACATTCCAAAAGAAACCCACATCTACAACATTCGAACAAAATTGCAAAGATTGATTTACCCAAATACTAAAGGGAATAAATTATTAAGAGAGAGGGTTAGTCTTATCATGCCTGTTTTAAATGCATCCACCAGCAACACATCCAGCAGGGGCTGCATAAGCCAAACGTCCCACTGATCCACTTCTTTTAGCTTTGAAAAACACCACTCCAGGCTCCCCTTAAGACGGCACAGCCAGGAGGAAAGCAAAGGAGAAAATGCCGCTGTCTAACCCCTGCTAACTGCACTGGGTGCTGAGCTCCAACGGTTTCAAAAACCCCAACAACATCCTCCCAAACTCACGTGGCCAGAGGCAAGGAAGGGACAGAGCAGGGTAAAAAAATGAGGATATTTACATTGCACGGCCAACAAGAAAACAATGCTCCTTTCCCCCAAAACGTATCAGGAAACAACATGAACCCATGTCCATATTTTGTGTTATCAGACCCTCATCTACGGGGCAGAGTAGAAGAAAAAGGCACGCGTGGAAGGAAAGATTGGATTCACGTTTGGTACAGGAAAGAGGGGGGAAAAGGGTAGGAATACGCAGCAAGGAAATTTGCTTCATGAATATTCTGATATGAAACAGATCCGCCTCTATGAGATTCTCTTCCATGAGTTACATCGTAAAACAAGTAAGGTCTCAATAGAGAATCTTAGCAATAAATTTCATCAGTCTCCTGGTAACACTCTCACTGTCACATAGTCGATTTAGATAAAAATATCTTGAAGGAGAATCCGAATTTGAGGATGCATTCGATACTGAACAGATAACAACATAGTTGGACAACCTGCTTGTTGGAAGCACTCAAAAAGGCTTCTACCATATGCTGACATGCCCGCCGCCTGCTAACTCTGTTGCTGCCTGTAGGCCGTTGCTGTGGATCCCGACAAGAACACACCTCGCAGCACCCAATGAAAGTGGAGGTAACACACCTACTTCACTAGCTTTTAGCTTCATGGCAGCACCTAGTGCACAGTATAGTCAGGGAGAGGGCAGCCAGGGTAGGAGATCAAACCCACGAACCACAAAAGCCAGGAACACACCCAGACTCCACAACCTAGCCAACATCCTCCCAGCCCGTGTCCAAAGGGGCATTAGTGCAGAACAAGGAAGCGGCCAAAACAAAAATAAAGAAAACGTGGTCCACTTTTCTCCAGCCGCACAGACCCAAGAATGAGCCAAGCGCCTCCCAACCATACACATTCCCAACAATCAATGCCCCCTTCAAAACACAACACAAAACTGCATAAAACAAGAGCACTACAGTCCTTGTGGCAACATACTGTCAAGATTTCATTTTGAAGACGAGAATCCAATGCGTGTGCTTTAACAAAAACATTTAAGGAAAAGACAGGAGTCCATAACTTCCCACCAACCGCTAGCTAACAACCCAGTTTAATTGCAAAGTTAGGCAAGGGAGCAAGAATGGCACATAGGCTAGGAGAAGAGTAAGATAAATGTTTTCTTCATTCAGTTGGGAGGAACACATTAACTGCACACGACTAGCCACAACGACCTCCTCCTTCCATCTGTCCAAAGAAGCAACACGCCCTTAAAACATTATTACGTGTGGAAGCGGATTACTTAAGGAAACTATGGTTTTGCGAAGAGTTATACATGTTGTAGAAGGTGCAAAATTCTACCATAAGTTTAATGTCAAAGCTACTTGATTTCTTTTATCCCCCTTTTTTTTTTATAAGATGTTATCTAGTTTGAAAAGAAATGGAACAAGACAACCCGATAAGATAGGATCGCACACAAACGGCCAAGCAAGAATGAGCAATAATTAATTTCTCCATTACTCTAAATGATAAAACAACATGATCACCAGCTATAATGGCTGACGGAAGAACTAGAGATTATCATTACGATGGCAACACAAGGCAACGACTGACTATGGCACCGCAATGGAAAAAAATCTTCCTTTACACGAAACGAGGTTCACACTACATGAAAATATCAATAATAAAATAGAACATCTTAAAGGTAATTAATAATAGTATTGATAAAAATTGACACTAAAATCAAATAATCGCCAATCAAAAATTACTTTTGTAATACTATTATTACCATTATTTATTATATATATATATATATATATTATTATTTTTAGGATTAAAATAAGAATAATGATAATAATTAATCATATTAATAACAATCAACAGGAAAGATCGAGAAAGCAAGAACAATATTTTCTTTTAATAGGATAATCGCAAGGAATGTTGCGTGGGCCAACAACAAAAAACATCGACACCAACACAAGCAGGAATGATGAAGAGGGAGAATTGCAATTTTTCTGCGACAAGGGCGAAGCCAATAAAATATCAACAAGATCCCAACAACGTTAAATGCTTCGCAACACGGTCATCCAAGAAGAAAAGAGAAATGATGAACGGGGCATTACACAACCATCGGTTAACTTCCTATTCATTTTACGTGGTACCACCTGCATATTTAGAGCATCAAAGCTCTCAAAGAGGTACCAAAATTTGTGTTTATAATCTTTGAGAAGCTTATTATTTATGATGCACTTGTTGGTGACTTGGTGGATAACCAATTTTGTATCCCCAAAGATCTGCATAGTGCCTTAATCTTCTTCTTTTTAGCAATAAGCAGACCATGCACCAGTGCCTCATATTCTGCCACATTGTTAGAACATGTAAACTGTAACTTGTGCGTGAATAATAATTTCTCATCCTTAGGGGAAATGAGAATGAATCCTGCTCCGCATCATTTCTGCTTCTAGATCCATCAAAGTATAACTTCCATAAACCAGGGTTCTCTTCACTTTGCTTAAGCGTGCACAGAAGCACAACTTCTTCAAGAATGCAGTAAGTACCAAGTCCAATTTCATAATCTTCCAACTCTTCAACATATCAAATTTATGGTACCTCTCCACCCACTCATCAAGTACTAGATTAGGGATAGAAGGTGGAAGAGGTTTCTCTTTAAAGCTGAAGCTTTTCTTCTTGGATTAAACAAGTTGGCTTGGAAAGGGGATGAGACATATGACTCTACATGATAGGAAAATATTGGCTCATCTTGTATAGTAAACCGGTACCATATCTTGTCTTGAGTAACATATGAGACAAATCGAGAAGACAAGTAACCACCAACTTTAGCAGTAAAATCTCTTGTGATTGACATAAGGCAAATAAAGGGGAAAATCAATGATTGATGTGTCTTGAGTTATTGTTAGACTTGGACATGCATGGAGAGTTAACTCAAGATCCTTGATGATTCGTTGTGTGTAGTGACAATTGAACCATTGAGTTGCATGATGCATTTTGTTAAGGGGATATACTTAAAACCTAAGGCATCAAAGCAATCTTTTTAGGCATGATAGAAGTACTAGCACTTGATTCAATCATACAATTACAAACAAGATTTTTTCCTATGATCAAAGACATATAGAAGGGTGGGTTTTTAATAATTTTACTTAATTTATTCTCCTCTTCTTGGAAGATATTGACTAAAGTGCATGGTTTGTGAATAGCTGGATTAGCGCATGGAAGTTGAGCCAAAGCTTCATGCACGACATGTCACTTCGGGATGGAATGGTTAGGTCATCCCACATTGTAACATTTATATTTGTCTACTTCATCTAGTCCATAATGTTGAATATAAAACCCATGACTTGCGCATTTGAGGAACAACAACATCCTTTCTTAGTTTCTTGGGTACAGAGGCATGAACCTTGGCTAGCACAAAGGCTTGACCTACCAAAGGAGGGGTGCACGCCACTTTGGAGGATATTTTCATAGAGCCTTGGGTATATGCACTTGAGTGCTTTTATTAGTGGATATCTTAGCTACTTCTTTTTTATTTTGAGATTCTACTTGTGTTGCATGACTGCGTGTCGAGCTCAAGCATTATCTTCTTATATCTTGTGTTGTCTACAACATGGGAAAATAGTCTGCTTGTATCATCTGTAGCTTGGTTGATTGCATAGAAGTCCTCAACACCAAAAACATCAAATTTTCCTCTAGAGGAGCTTACAGGGGTCTTTCTTGGTTATCTTCTTCTAGTGCACTTGTTCAAGGCTCATAGTTGGAAGCATTTTGAATCATATAGGCTTGCACGTGCTCAACATTGGTGCTATGATATTGACTATGAGGCATACTATAAGGAAAGAACCATTCGAGAATCCGTGCCATGTTGTTCAGATTGGGACAAGTTTTTGACTTGTACTTAGGAACTGGAAGAAGAAGAGAAGGCACGGGAGGAATAACCTATAAAGGCAAGTGCACATTTACATGTCATCTATCATTTTTCTATTTTTGTCGTATCTTTGATTCCCATACTAATTTTTCTAAGGTTGATTACTCTAGATTTGTGCTTGATTGGAACTACCTTTGTAAGATTGCACCTATTGCTTCTCCAATGATATGGCCTTGTTGTACAAGTTTCTAATCAGGTCTTTTAACTCATCATCTTATTTTTTTGTGCAAGAGAGTAGGAAGTAGATCAATCCAGTTACGCGCTCTACTGCGGAGGCTGAGCAATAAAAGGATGGGCCATTGGAGACATCTCTAGGAATGAGGGTGCATAAGGCCTAGGCACTAATTGACCAACCTAAATGAGACTTTTTCTGCCCTTATTGCAATGTTGTATGCAGCAAGTAAGGTTCTACCTCCCATAGATTGAATCATGACTGAAATGTCACTATTCAAATCCCTTAAATAGTACAAGAAAGCATGTTGGGCTATAGGCTTTACCACTTAAGGAATTTTATCCCAAGTCTTATGGAATCTGATGTTAAAATTAATCATCTTCTCATTGTGTGTGTGCTTTATTGTAGTCACTACTCCATTAGTGATAGATGATCTAATTTATCTTCAAATTAATTATAAAGAGTTGTTCCAAGCTCATTCCAAGTAGAAATACACGTGAGTCTTAGGCCATGGTGACATTGGAGTGCTTTACCCTTGAAAGAGGTTCATAAGCAAACTTTGACAAAGAACATCGGCATGTACAATCGGATAGACAGAGCATACATTGGGCACATCTTGAATGTGTTCAATGCGTTTAATAGGGGTGATTTGATTTTCTCCTATGAAGTATGGAAGCATTGAGATTGATTGGGATTTTGTCGGTGAAGTTGGTGAAGTTCCTTAGAGGATGAGGTTGATGTGCCATGATAGGGCACAATTATCTATTTTGAGGAGGATTAGAGTGCGCACGGAATTCTAGAGATGGGGATGCACGCGTGAAAGATCTTCCATGTGTGTTTCTAAGAGAAAGTGAGAGGTATTCAAAGGATCCTAGCTGCAACACTCTATCTGGTATGCACTCTTCTCATAGAAGGCACTCAGGACTGTAAAATAAGAGCTTTGGAAATGTTGGGAGTCGTCAGATGTGTTGAAATAAGCCTCGAAAGGCTGAAAATACTAAATTCACACACTAGAACTTAGCAATATGAAATTTGAGATTTCACTGTTGGTCCCACCATTCATGCCAGAAACTGTTGGTTATTCAAACTTGCACATGTGTCTTGAATCTGGAAGGACCGAGTCATTTGAGACAACAATGGAACCATCTCTAAGTTGTGGGACCTTGCGAGGCTTGAGACGGATCTCTGAGAAGGACAGTTCCTCTATCTATTTCTACTGCTACTATTACTCCTAATCTTTGAAAGGTAAAACTAAGTTAACAATGCCAAGGGACCAATGATAGAAGGATAACTAGAAAGGAGAACTAATCTAAGGAAGGTGATGAACACTATCTGTTCTAAGTGAAAATGAAGGGAAAGACGTGAAAGAAGGCTAGGCATGTGTAGCACAACTAAGACACATTTACCATATCAGTTTCATGGAACACAACTAAAAAGGGAACTACAAGGGACATAGAATGACACAACAAGCACGCAATGTAAAAGAAAGGCAAGAAGAAAGAATAAAAACACGCTTAGGACAAAGAATAGTCACAAAATGATGCTTCCATTACTTCTAGAAATGCACAGAACTGTTACAATGGCGAAAGAGGTCAATATCCACATACACAAGCAAGATATAGAGGTCTGCGACTCAAAATATAGAAAATATGAAGTCCTTAGCAAAATTGTAAGGATCCCAAAATATCCAATATTAACAATGAGCCTAGCTCTTACATTTATAGATGAATCCATGGAAGAAGAAGAGAAGGAGGGAAAATACTGAAATTGAAATGCAACCACCAACAAGAAGCATTCAATGCCCCTGTAAATCTGTCAAATTCATTTCCCAAGTTTGTTTGGCATGTTGGAGAAGGAAAGAGGGTGGATCAGATCAAATTGGGTGGTTGGAGTAATTAGATATGCTCATTAATGCCCATAATTTTTTTCCCATTTCTCACCTACCAGATCCACCAAGAATTTAAATTTGAATATCTAGCACTCTAGTCTACATCGACATCTATCGATTGAGACTAGGCGCACGCCAATCAAAGCTCTATAGTAAAATATATGGTTTTAGAAGATTTTTAGGGCCACTTATGTATGCAAGACACATGGCATGCATGGATTGGATGAAAGGATGACCAACTATGCAAATGTTTTTTTCATTTCTGCCATATGTCACTCATTGATTTATTACAAGGATTCGGTGCCTTATTGGCGTGCTTTAACTGGTTACGTGTGGCACAATCAAATGTGTCATAGAATGATGTGGCATGAAATGGTGCAAAGGTATGCACGTGGAAGAATGAGTCATGGGGGAATGAAAAAAAGGAAGCCGCGCGCAATCACGTGCGGAGGAAATAGGGAAAACTGGTGAGCGGAGAATGTATGGTCAAGGCATAACTATTATAAGGTAATGTATGGGGTGCACATGAGGGCCAAGGATTTATATTATTGAATCAAGTGCAAGGTGCATGCACAAGATGAATAACTACTCGTAAGAAGATGAATGCAGAGAATATGCACACAAGGTAAGAGTGGAACAAAGAGGAAAAGGAAAATGGAAAGGGGAGAAGGGGAAGCATGCAAGGGCATGTGAGGAAACAGTGACCAAGTGAATGTGCCAAGGAGATAACTGAGGTGCATGCCACCGCAATGAAGATATATGAGCCATAATATGTATGTAAGTTGTCTAAATAACTAGGAGAGTTATTTGGATAACAATGATGAATAGAATCATTTAGTAATTGGTTTGCAGATAGCTCAAAATCCCTTTTTTTGTTGTTTCTCTTCTATCTCCCCTTTCTTCTCTTCTTGCTATTCTTTCTTTTATTCTCCTTTTGATCATCAATCAAGTTCCTCCATCACCCCATTGACACTCGAGGGGGCATCCTTCATCCTACTAATTTTTCTTCTACCCCTTCAAAAATTTAGTTGTTTGTATTTGTCTACTTTCTTTGAAGTGATGTTGCATACATCACCTCAAAGAGGGGCAAATATAGACACCTATAATTTGGTCTACATGATCTTATTACTAATATCATACTAACTATCTTAGTGTCATGTTAATTTACTATACTAGTCTAGTAAATTACCCTTTCTAACCTCTCCTACACCCCTAAACCCTGTTAATCCCTCTCTAACCAACTTCTATAAGCTTGTTTCCCTTTAATTAACCTTGTTTAGGTTAATTGACCATCTTATTGAATTTTTAAGAATGATTTGACTTTTTAAACAAATATCTTACCTTTCCAAATAGCCACTTAGCTTCCTAAAATCATGTTCACACCTCCAACTATGTTTTTCTAAAAATCAAATTTTTGAACCCTTTTTAGTCCCACATGCATCCAAAACATCATTTTCTTAGATCCAAAAACTATAAAGAGAGGCATACCCCTCCCACATTTTCTTAAGAACACACACACACTCTCTCTCTCTCACATTTCTAATTTAAGCCATTTTAGGTCTCTTAGAGTTATTTTCATAGTTTATTTGAGTTATTTTCTTGTTATTTGCTAATCCATTTCAAAGATTTAGGTAAATGGGAGAAGCCATTAATAGTGAGCTTCCATTCTTAAGCTTTTGAAACATCAACAATCACAAAACTGATTGCTAGATCTTTAATAGGTTCATTTATTGATAGCTTTCATGGAGTAGAGAACTAATATAGTCATGTTTAGAGGTTGATTGTTTGTTTCAAGCTTTATATATGCATGTAAATAGGTAGCTCTTGCTTATCTCTAATTTGATGGTCATTGAGTTGTTTGTTTAAAGATTTTGGGGCCTCTTTTGTGTTCTTACCCCATTTTATAAGCTTTTGCAAAACTTTTCATTGCACACAATTTTAAGTGATATTTTATCGATGATGGCCAACCTAGATGAATTAGATTCATGAGTCGTGTATATAAGCATGTGTTAGTGACCTATTTGGTTGTTGGGTGAGTATGAGAAAGTGCGAGTAAGAGGGAAGAGTATATAGGTGACTAAGGTATTTTTGACCATCTAGAGAGGGCGAGAGTGTGTTATGAGGTTCTAGAGGGTGTGTGCTTTATTAGAGAATTAGGTCATTAGACCTAATCACTTGGAGGAGAATCCTTTGAGTGAGTTAGAAAGGAAGGTAGATTTGAAGAAGATTGAAGGAAGGAGAGATAAACAAGTATCATCATCAGTTGGTGTAATATTCCAGATGTGAAAAAAAAATCTAGGTGGTTGAGTTTGTGCTCAGTCATCTAGAGGGTGGTGGTTCTATGTAGGTTTGGTTCTCTCTTTGAATATATGGGTTGGTGCTCCTTATGGGATTGGTGCCTCACTAAACCTAGGGGTTGGTGCTCCTTGTTGGGTTGGTGCTCAACTAAATTTGATTCATTGTTGTAATAAATATTTTTTCCAGTGGGTTTTCTTCCCCTTGAGGGTTTCCGGTTATATCTTGTGTTATTATGTTCTTATGTTCTCATGGTGCATGCTCATGTGTTTGGTTAATCATTGCTTAATCTATATGTTAGTGAATTTTTGGTGAATATATTGAATGGTTCGTGGATGTTACTACTTGAGTGAATTAATGTTTTAAAACACATTGATTCACACCCCATTCAGTTGTGCTTCCAATTTCCATCTAGAGATAAATCCTTCTATCTAGAGGAGGAAACCTTTATCTTTGAAGATAAATTGATAAAAATGATGCCATGGTATCATAGGTATGTTTCCACTTAGGTGACACCTTGGTCAAAGAGGTGAATTATGATGATCAAAAGGGGGTCTTCATTTTTAAAAGTGAAATGGGAAGTAAGTTGAGGATCATCCTATCATGAACCTGCCATCATGTCCAAATCTCTTCAAGGAACAAACTAGAATTATCTAATAAAGCTATCAAGGTACTCAGGACCATCATGTGTGAAGGATAAAAATCCATCTACTCCCATGAGAAACATGTGAACAAGAGGTGCATGAGCATCTTAAAGTTGATTCCATTCAAGGAGGATTTTGGAGCCAGGAAGGGCAAGTGGGTGATTTCCATGTGAAGTACCATGTTTGCAAGAATGGGAAATCATCTCAGTTTCACTTGATGTCATTCATTTGGTAGTGTTCTTAAACACTCATTCAACACCTTGTAGTGTCATCACACCTCAAGGAGGAAGCACCTTGCAATCACCTCATTTCAGCCCAATGGATAGTCATAGGATGAGAATATCATTTAGGGAGCAATTCTCTATCCCCAAAGTGAGGACCTATTTCAGTGAGTGAAAGACAAACATCAAAAGGTTTGAGCATCATAGAATTGATTCTTGGTCACAAAGGTGAATTGTGAAATCCTAGAGAAGTAATAAAGTGATCCTCACTCCTGCCTTGTAATCAAAAGAGATCACCATGTTCCCATCACAATGTAGATCTCATAATAGTGTTTCTAAACACTTATTAGATGTTTTGGAATGTTTTCATACCTCATAGAAAAATGATATTGTGATCACAATGCTTGATCACAATCTCTCTCTCTCTCTCTCTCTCTCTCTCTCTCTCTCTCTCTCTCTCTCTCTCTCTCTCTCTCTCTCTCTCTCTCTCTCTCTCTCTCTCTCTCTCTCTCTCTCTCTCTCTCTCTATTGTAATTCTTCATTAAGAATACACTCTTTCCCTATTTTATCTTATTCACTTAAGTGACCTTCAATTTAACATTGTAAGATTCCTTTTTCATCAATAATAAAAATACACATTTTCATTTCCTAGGAATACGAAGGTCATAAGTAATAAGGAAAGGTGAAAAGTCATGTGAGGGAGATGAAAGGAAAATTTGTAATGTTATAAATTAGAATGCCTTCTCTTTTCGAAATGGTTGGAAATTGTGGATTGTTATGTGTTGTTAATCTTTGTATCACTACTACATCAAGAAATAAGAGCTATTGTTCTTCTATGTCCTTTTCTATGTTCCTATATCCTCTCTACTCTCCAACTTTGTAAGCATGGTGATCTTGTATAACCAAGAAGGAACTTTTTTTCCTTGATTAATAAATCTGTAGAACTTTGTGCCTCTAATTTTTTAGTCTTGTTGATTGCTTCCATCATTGTCTTGATATTTGTGAATTTTGTAAGCCTACTCACAACATTAACCATTTCTCCTTATTTCTCTAACTCCCCCTTACCTCCCTTAATAGAAAATTCCTCCCTTGTACACTATATAAGCACTTTGCCACAGGTTTAGTGGAGTACTCATGTGTGATTCCCGACCTAATGGCCACCCACTATTTTTAGTTAGTTTACATTCAATAACAAGAGCCTCTTGATACCCAAGGATGGGCTTAGCCCCATGATTGTTGGTGAAAACCAATAAGTTGCCGCTGCAGTAAATTATTTCACCAACAAGGACATGGTAAACAACTAGAAAAATAATGTGCAATATAAGTTTGGTCATATCTTGATCACAATGAAGGGTGAAATGATGTCAAAATTGGATAATGGACTGAAAATAATGAAGGGTGACATGAAAATGGAATTTGAGTCATTAAAAAAGGATTTGCTACAACCTGATCTCATGCTTTAAGTATAACACTAATGTGTATTCAAGTTACATGGGCTCCTTAAGAAATGCACAATTCGGTTCAAACCACACCAACTAGGGTGGATCCTCTACACACACCACTAAATATTCTAACCAATGGTGTAGCATTATTCCTAAAGTGGATATGCATAAGTTCAATGGGATTGATCTGATCACTTTGATCAACCAAATGGAGAATTTCTTTGATTTGCATCAAGTCCCAAATGGACAAAAGGTGATAATGGCATTCTTGTACTTGGATCCAAAAAAAAATCATTTGTTATAGATGGAAGTGTGAGAAAAAGAAAAATAATGGTCTCTCTATTACTTGGTCTATGTTCACTTATGATCTCTAAACACACTATAGTAATAGTGCTACAGAGAACTATTTTAGCCAAATTGCCAAGCTACTGACAGGACAAGTTCGGTCAAGTATTATATCTTATAGTTCCAAAATATATACTTACGAGTGACTGACATTTCAGTGGATTATTTAAATGATCTCTTCTTGGGTGGACTCAAGGATAAAATACAACATGATGTTTTCCTTCTTAATCCAAGTTTGATATCATAATCCTTGATCATTTCTTGGCGTGTGGAGAAAAGAGAATGGTAAAACAAAGGACCTTCACTAATCACGAGAAACACATGAATATAACACCATATTTTCCCCAACCAACATTATTGACTCCTCATCAAATTAGAGATAAATAATTAAAAGGGCTAAGTTACAATTGTGACAACAAGTTGAGAAAAGGAAATAAATGTCTTGAGAAGAATTTATTCTACATTGAGGGTCCTAATGAGGAAAAATATAAGGAAGCAATTTATATAGAGGAAGAGGCTCCCAAGATCAAGGTGGAAGAATCTCAACCAACTATTTCTTGCCATGCCATTTCAAGAATCAACACCTACAAACATTCAAATTTTTGGTCCATGAAGAAGAAAAGGGTGACGGTATTAATTAACTTAGAAAGTAATCATAATTTCATCAATCAAAATTTGGCCATACGCTTAAATTTCGTAATTTATCCAACACCATAATTTCAGGTCATGATTACTTATGGAGGTAAAGTTAGTTGTTCAGAAAAATTCCATAAGATTAAGCTATCTATGGGAGATAACTTGTTAGAGGGTCCCACGTATTTCATTTCAATGGGAGGAGAAGACATTGTATTGGGGGTCCAATGGCTTACTACTTTGGGAACAATGGAGATGAACTTCAGGATTTTTTCATGTGGTTCCATTTTGAAGGAATGAATTTTGAGTTGTACAAGATGAAGGATAAAGCTCCATAATTGGTAAGTTCTCATCAAATGCATAAAATGCTTAGGAAGGGTGCAGATGGGTTTGTGGCACAATTATTCTCAATGGAAGCTCAACCATCAAAAGGACCTATACCATTATATCTACAGGTCATTATTAATGAGAAATCAGTTGTGTTTGGGGATATGCCAAAAAGGGTTACCACCTAAAAGAGATCATGATCATGCTATTCAACTAGTACCAGGAAGCCAACCACCCAACATTCAGCCTTATAGGTACCCTTATCTCCAAAAGAGTGAGATTGAGAAGATGGTACAAGAGATGTTGGAAGTAGGTATTATTTGCCATAGTCAAAGTGCTTACTCTTCTCCAGTGGTGATGGTTAGAAAGAAGGATGAAGGTTTGTGCATGTGTCCAGACTACAGAGAGCTCAACAAATACACAATGAAAGATAAATATCCTATTCCTATCATTGAATATTTGTTAGATGAATTACATGGTGTTGTTTATTTTATAAAATTATATCTTTGATCAGGATACCATCAAATAAGAATTTGTGATGAAGATATTCATAAAACAACATTTAGGACACATGAGGGCCACTATGAATTTCTTGTAATGTCATTTGGCCTTACAAATGCACCATCTACTTTCCAAAGTTTGATGAATTCCATCTTTCGGCCATTTTTGTGGAAGTTTTTCTTGGTATTATTTGATGATATATTAATCTATAATAAGACTTGGGAGGAACATTTACAACATGTCAATAAAGTATTGGACACTCTTGAACAACACCACCTTTATGTCAAGCCCTCCAAATGTGCTTTTGGGGTAAGAGAGGTAGAATACTTAAGTTCATAAAGGTGTAAAAGTGGATCCTCATAAGATCCAAGCTATGGTGGATTGGCCAATTCCTAAAACCCTCAAAAACCTTAGGGGATTCTTAGGGCTTACGGGTTATTATCACAGGTTTATGAAGAATTATGGTAGAATTGCAACACCACTCACATCCTTATTGAAGAAATACTCTTTTCATTGGAATGAGGCCACAACCTAGGCATTTGAATCACTAAAGAAGGCCATGTGTACCACTCTCATTCTAGCTACCCCAAACTTCTCCAAAACCTTCATTGTTGAATGTGATGCTTCAGGATGTGGCATATGCGCAATAATTATGCAAGAGGGCTGCCCCATTGCATTTGAGAGTCGTTAGATGAAAGGTAAGAACTTATCAAAACCAACTTATGAGAAGGAAATGATGGTTATTCTTCATGTAGTCAAATAGTGGATATTGTATCTCATGGGTCGTCACTTCAAGGTAAAGACAGATCATGACAACTTGAAATACTTATTAGAGAAAAGACTCTCATCTGAAGAACAAAAAATGGGTCACTAAGATGTTGGGATATGACTTTGAGATCATTTACAAAAAAGGAAAAGAAAATGTGGTAGTTGATGCATTATCCAAGAGAGATGAGTCCACAAAGGCATTATTAAATGCCATGTCCATACTACATGTATATTGGGTAGATCAAGAAAGATCCGAATGGCAGAATGAAACAAAAACCAAAACTCTCATTCAAAATATCCAACATGATCCAAACACTTCAGAAAAAATTGTGTGGAAGGGGGATGCATTGTGGTATAAGGACCTGGATGTACTTATGCAAAAACTCTATCCTTAAAAATCAGGTTCTCTCAGAGCTCCATACTTCTCCAATGGGTGGTCATTCTAGATTCTAAAAACTTCACATAGTTAAGAAATATTTCTTTGGGAAGGCTTGAAATCATATGTCCATAAATTTGTGGTTGAATGTTTGGTGTGTTAATGTAACAAGGGTGAAATTGTTAAGTCTCCAAGAATTTTATAGCCTCTTCCTCTGTCTATTCCTAGTGAGTGGTGGGAAGAGGTTTCCATGGATTTCATCACATGATTGCCAAAGTATGAAGGGAAAAGTGTAATTATGGTGGTGGTGGATAGACTCACCAAGTATGCTCATTTTTGTTCTTTTCCACATCCATTTACAATGAGTAGTTGCCATATATTTTATGGATACAATTCAAAAGCTACATGACACACCCAATATTATAATCATTGATCGTGACCCTATCTTTACTAGAAAATTTTGGACTGATTTATTCTCATGTTTGGGTACTCAATTGGCTCATAGTTCATCATATCATCCCAAAAATGATGGACATATTGAGGTAGTAAACAAATGTTTGGAGGGGTATCTACTGATGTTTTACTTTAAATAAGCAGGAGAGATGGGTTAAGTGGCTACCACTTGTAGAATGGTGGTATAACACTTAATTTCACACTTCATCCAAAATGTCCCCATTCCTGGCATTATATGGTTACCATCCACCATCCCTCACTTCTAATTTAAGGTTCCAGCCTAAAGTAAGAGCAGTTGAGGATCACATTCAACACCAATAAGAGGTTCTCTCTAGCCTAAAATATAACTTGGTCATGACACAAAACCACATGAAGTAACAATTTGATCAACACCATAGTGAACAAAGTTTTGAAGTTGGAGACTTGGTTTTTGTGCAATTATAGCCATATAAGCAACTATATTTGAAACAACAGAAAAAATATAACACTTGATTTCACCCAAATACTATGGGCCTTATCAAGTGTTGAAAAAAATTGGTAGTGTGGCATATAAACTAGAGCTTCCTCAGTCAAGTAAAATACATCCAGTTTTCCATGTTTCTTTCCTAAAGAAGGTCATTGGACAAAAGGTTTCTTCTCAATTAGTATTACCAAAGCTTGATGAAGAGGGATGTATCATCTTGGAACCAAAAGGAATCCTACAAACACACACTAAGAAGTTGAGGATAAGGGTCATCACCGAGTATTTGATCAAATGGAAGAATTTGGACATTGAAGATGCAACATGGGAGGATGAAGCATTTCAAGAGAAGCATCCAAATCTTACCAACATTGGGGACAATGTTTCTTTAAAGGGGAGGGGCATGCTACACCTTTAACCCTAATTCATATATCAAGATATGGATAGTCGACCTATGGCTAACATAATCTCTTATCATGTCATATCATAATTATTTATGCTTTCATATGCTTAGTGGGTCAACCTTAGGGCTTTGGATAATATAGTAGGGTATATATATGAGTTATAGAGTAGGATATGATCATCATATTGAGCACTTGAGTCTTATTGTATGGTTTGGAGGTAGCCCCTCGAAGTGGCTAAGTTATTCTACTTGCATATTGTGATCATTTCTCTATAATTTTGTGTTCTATTGCTATTGATATTTAGATCTATCTAAGTAATTTCATTACAATCCTCATGAATGTTGCATGTACATTTGTGATCCCAAAAGGCATGACCAACCATTTTAACAAGCCCTCCTTGGATTTGAATGTAGTTTTCCAAACATTTGTGGGGTCGATGGGAACTTATGGTACCCTGACTTTAGATCAATCTTTGTGAAGAACTTAGCTCCCCTAAGCTAGTCTAGGAGGTCATCAATCCATGGAAGTGGGTATCGATTCTTTACTATGATTTTGTTCAAGGCTTGATAGTCAATGTAAAGTCACCACATCCCATATTTCTTTCACACCAAAATAATAAGGCTCCCACAAAGTGATGCACTTGGTCGTATGTTCCCCTTTTGAATTAGACACTTGATCTCTTCATTCTCAAGTACTTAGTGCCTGTGTAGGGGCCCATTTGGGAGTGATGTTCTAAGGCCCAAGTCAATTATATGTTTCACATAAAAATGCAAAGGTGCACTAGTTGGAGGTAAAAATACATCTATTCATATATCATCGGATCCATCTACTTCCGTTGCACGCTTTGGCTTGGTGGGATCGCTCTTGTGGTTATTCTAACCTTTTGCTTGTCCTCGTCTAAATAATGAGTAGGAAAATGGTCCTAGTTTGAGCAATCAATTTTTAACACGATTTGGAGTGATCAAGGCCATTAATTTAGCGGGGGCTACCTCCGGGATACAATAACACTTATGACCTAGAGTAATGATGAAACTCCTATGCCTTGCCTTGTAGACACCACGGTGATCCCACACGTATAGTTGTTCTAAGAAGTACATCATAGACATCCAGTGGTGTGACATCACATACCACCACATCTTTGAACAATTTGATTGAATACGACATGCATCACTATCGATTCACGCGGATGTCCCTTCGTTGTCTAAACCAACCAACAAAGTATGGTTACCAAAGTGAGGAGTTATTACTTATATTTAGCCTCTTTACTCTTTCTACATATATGAAATTATTTTGAATACCACTATCTAGAATAAAGTGAAGGGCTATAACATTTACCCATATCTACAAGTGGAATACACATTCTATATCCTCTTTTGGTGGAGATACTATTCGTGTGGTAAAGAATGGTGGTGTATAGATCTCGCACCCAAAATCGGTTCCTCTTCTTCATGTGTACCTTGGCTCTCTATGGAGGCTTCTCCCGAATCTAGCTCCCACGCCTCTTCTGTTAGTAGAGTTTTGATGATAGCTTAACAATCCATCATGTCATAGTAGGTGCTCTTCTTCTTTTCACACCACATCCCCAGTGTCTTTTTTGTGGCTTTTATGTCAACCTATCAGAGTATTTGAGAATCCAATGCTCTGGTGTCTCGTCCACTTTTAGTGGCAAACTCTATACATCTCTTTCCATGCATGCTACTTGGTGTCAACTTTTCCATTCTTATCCTACTTGACTACATATCGATAGGCTTCCTAAAAGTAGTGGTACATCTCTTCCATGCTACTTGGTGTCATTGGTGTAACTTTTCCATTCTTGGAATATGAAGTATCTCTATTTCACCTTCTTAAGTTTGGACCTTTTTCAATCTTGACCTACATAATCGATCAGGCTTCCCTTTTTTACTGATGAGAAGCTTTTAAAAGTGCAAACATTATCCTTTTGATCCGAAAATTTATCTGTGAGAGGAAACTCCATCTCTTCCTAGATGTAATATCAAACCATATAATGACTATTGTAGTATCTTGAGAATCATCAAGGGTTTGTTTGCTGCAGATGTTGGTGTCATTGCAGGATGACCCAGAGAGAGGACATTAGTGAATTGTTCGTTTCTCAAGAGCCCACTTTTATTGATAAGGTGTGAAACCAACGGATTCAAGGGTATGGACACCATGTAATTTTACCTCTTGTTTTCTCGACATGCAAGAGTGGAAAGAATCATGAGCCTCGACACCACCGATTCAAATTGAGGTGCAACTCGGTGGACAACACACTAACGATGGTGCTTAATGTGTTTGTTGTATATATCTTCCCCCTGTAGATATAGACAAGCGGAAGAATATGGAAACCAAAGAAATTCAAACCTCACCCTTGGCGCACAAAGGTCATTCACTAGAGGAGGATGCCCTCGCGAGTGTCGTCAGGAACGATATTCTTCTTAGATAGCTCCTACAAAACCATTCCATGTTTTTAGAGGTCGACACAATGTAAATGTATCAAATGGATCACATAATCATTATCATCCTCTTGCGCAGTAAAGTGGCGCACGTAAACATGTGGGAGCATGATTCCCACCTTTTTACATGATGAGAAGCTTTTGAAAGTGCAAACATTATCCATTTTAGCATCCGAAAATTTATATGGATGCCAAGGCGAGAGGAATACGGTTCTAGTTGATCGAGCCATTAACTTTTCCGATTCATTCAGAATCATTTTTTCCTTGAACCATATAATGACAAATTTTACTCTTAAAAATATCTTGATATGGTCCTCACCTACCACCATAATGGGCATCTAAAGGTGGTTGGGGTAGATTTGGACTCTCTCTCTTCTCTCTCTCATTCTTCCTATAAATAGTAAGGGCTTCTTTCAAAGGTGGACATTCTTGTTTTGCCCCTCCCTTCTTCTCAGCAGGATGACCCAGGAGAGGACATTAGTAAAATTGTTCTATCATCTGCCTCTGGCCCCTGTTTCTCAAGAGCCTCATCAAATATTTCATTTGAAGGGATCTCTCAACCTCTTCCTCTTGTGTTGCATTACATTTCGAGTCTGAGTTTGTTGCAAGACAGTGTTCTTCAGTGCATCACCTCTCGTTAGTTTAGGGGTATGGACACCATCCTTATGATTATTTTGACCTCTTGTTTTACGTGCATGCGAGAGGAAAGAACCTAGCCTTCATCCGAGAGCACCGATTCAAATTGAGGTGCTTGGGAAAAGCTCCATGTTGTGCAATCGCACCGAGACTCAACCCAACGATGGTGCTTATTGTGTTATAACAATCAATTCACAATGAAAGTGTTTTAAACACATACTAATTTTATTACAATTCCAAATGTATAAAAACTAAGAAACTCCATAAGAGAGATGCATGCCTAGAGATTTATCTCTTTATTCAAAACAAGTTACTTTATAACTATACAATGGAGAATATGAAAAACTTCTTAAAAATAGAATATGAAGGGTTCTGAGGGGAACCAAAAGGTCATCCTACATGGAGACCATTCGTATCCACCTTAGGGATGGATTCGAAAAGACAAAAGTCAAAAAATCTGAAATCTATCATATTATTACTATTATTTTATTTAGTGCTACTTGTTAAGGTCATATCTCCTAGCCCATTGACCTATTTTGCAAACCAGGACCCGTTGGAAAGCGACGAGAACAAATTTGATAAACATCACTTCGGCTATCGTCGTAAATGCACAATATGAAGACCCCCCAAAATGTAAAATACTAAAAGCTGTTGAAAACTGTTAAAAATAGCTTTTAAGGACTATCCCAAAATAAATTTTTAAAATTCTTGTTCTAGATCGGGAAAGAGGCTCCAATCACCTCAAAAAAAATTGTTTTTGATGCTTCTAAGTATAGTGCATATATTTTTACTCGATCCTTTTTTAATTTTTAAAAAAATTCAAAGCTTGGGAGTTGGTGTTTTATTGTTTTGAGAACAGGATTGTCGAGTGATGTGAAAGTTTATGTGTATGATCTTTCATCCAAATTTAATGAAGACTAGCTTGTAAATAGTTATTGTTACAACAACCATTTGTTTCTGCAACGAATGTTGTTATACTTGTGCCTTGTTGGGAAGCTATGTGTGCGTGTTTGATCCTCGGGAAGTGGGTTTTTTTGGTGCGTTAAAACCAGGCAACACTAAATGTGAAAGTGAGGCTTATATATACTTCAATAACTTTGGTTAATAAACTTTTGCCCTGCACAATCACTACATGGGTATGATTATATTTACGAAATTGGTCATATCACTCTGTGCTACTTTAAAAAACACTATATAGTATGTCGATAACAATGAAACCCAACTTCCATTTCTATTTGGGCAATGTCGTTAATCTTTCAAAAGCGGTGGCAATAGACATGCTTGGTATTCGAGGTTGGGGCACCTTGGAATTGCTTCTACAACTCCACAAACCTTACGTGCCTTACTACCCATGTTAGATACACCTCTTTAATGCATCTTGAAATTATTTTGACGACTCTACAAACCCTCATATTTAACTATCGGCGTAGCATTACACCTCTTTTTGGTGCAAGTGCTAGTAAGTAAACCTTATTAAGATAATTTCACGCCTATGAGACGCACCAAAAGAAAAATAACTACGAAAAACCACAAAATAATAATTCATTCATTATAAGTAAACCCTATCAAAATAAGTAAACATGTTTACTTTCGACTAAAGTTCTTTCGGCACAATTCTTAGCGAGAATGTTAGAAATCCAATATTTTCAGACTCCATAAGATAAAATAGACGACTATGCGCAGGATTTATTTGTAATTAGTTGTCCAAATTGGTGAAGTAACACAGTTGTCGGCTTGAGATGAAGACGCCTTGTCGCTTGCGTTGAACAGGAAGCGAAAAAAACAAAAAAATCGCTATCCAAATTTACTTTGGAAAAGAAAAAGAGCGGGCGCACATTTTGGGTAGAGAATTAAGTCGCTAAAACCTAATTATTGGAGGCGAATGATTGTAAGCCTATAAGTAGACTTTGGCGCCCTAAAGCCAAGCCCCTCAGCCCCCCGCGTCATGTGACCGCGATGTTTCCTAGAATCACACGGCAGCGCGATCATTCTTATCCAAATAAAGCAACGAACCGCGTCACGCGTGGCAGTTTGCCAGCCAGCCAATCAACGGCCACAACGACAGTTAAACAGCCGCCGTTAATCCATGGGACCAGCCTATTAACGAGGACGCCAGGCTGGCGTCGCCCCACATCGTACGGCGCGGATGGCGAGGAGCGACAGCTTGCAGCGTCCAACGGCTTTATATTAACCCTGTCGCTTTCGCCAGCGCACCACAAAATAAGTCCCACTTTTTCGGCAGGTAAGACGTCCAAGCAGTGTTGGATTTTGACGTTCAATGTTATGTGTCACAATAATATTATTTGACACTCTAAAAATTATGTGGATGTCATTTGATGTTCAAAATATAATATACACGTCAAATTTATTACTAGCAATTGCTCATGGGTCGTAAGTTACGCCGGAGAGGATAATAATGTTTAGTTTGTTGGAATTGTATTTTGTATTGATATTACCTAGAGGTCCAATAATTGTCTTGACATGGGACTAACAAATCAAACGAAATTACTAATTTCTCACTTTCTCTAACTTTACATAGATCTCTTGTATCTATGAGTGTACTTCGTCTCTTCCATAAAAAACATATACGATTTTATGGCCTTTAATCCTATTACATTCATGCACCATTTTAATTCCCCTATCCTTCATTAATCTCTTTAATATTGAGACGTTGTCCCACCTAAAGAACACCCTTATTACACAAATCCACGCCCCAATAAACGCGCCATGGATATAGGGATGGATGGATATATATTATAAATGAAAATGGAGATATATTAGCTGTGACTCATCCAACGATTGACTGACCACCATTAATAGCTATACAAACACAGCAGGGGAATGCACGATAAATACCAATGTGTCCTCTGTCATTCTTCAAACATCTGTTATTCTCAACTCAATTATTTGGGGCGGGAAACGCTGTCATGAGTTCTTTGTTCACCCATCTGAAGCTTTCTGTAAATAAGAAGGCCAGTTATCACTTTCCCGGAGGAAATGTTGGATGAGGGACAACGGAAGAATGGGGCAATTCTCATATTGCCTGGGATAATCCATAACTTTGCTTCACTTCTCGCCTTCTCTGAAAATGAATGCAAGAAAGGAAGACTGTGGAAACTGCTCATGTAACTCGATGACAATTTCTCGCAAGTAAATAGGATACATCTCATCTGGGAAAACCCCAGTTGAAAAACAAAAGTTGGAAACTACATATCATAAAAATGAAATGTAAGCGTCGACACATTCACTTGCAAAAAGGAAAATCCAAAAGTAACATAACAATAATATTATCATGCTTACCATAAACGCTTTCGGTAAATTCAAGAAGACTGTCTGGAGCACTTCTGTAGAAGAATCTGCTAAATAGCGACATTTTTCAATTGAAAACAACTTGCCTTTCCTTTGACCACTGGTATGTTGTAAATACTGTATTTATAATTGCTCGATCCTAGTTTCTGCACATAGGCAAAGCAAGGTCTGACCTTTCATGACCATGATGCAGACATAGCAGATTGCTCACAAACAAACACAGGTTAGAAAGAGGAGAATCAATCTGTTGCGTCCCAGAAAGAAGATTTAGAAACCAATTTGGGTATTCTTTAGGGTGAGATTGCATCTTTAAAGGAGGACAAAACTTAATTGTAATCTCAAAACTAAGGAAATCAGAAGCCAATTGAGTGCATAATGGCGAAGCTGAATAAGCTTTCCAGCGCTCAGCAAGTTTCCTTGCTGGAATATCATGCGATGTCGGTATACAGCCCCACGGGAAGGCTCAAAATCGCCAACGGTCCCATGAGCACTCTGGTGGACGATCCTCCCGTCTCCCGAGCTCGCACCTGCGCACCTGCTCCTCAAACCCTCACTCCAACTCCTTCAGGGGCTTCTCCAGGTTCGAGTGAGAAAACGTCCCTGCGATTACAGTATGTCGGCGGCCATGATAAAGCACTGGTTCAGAGCGAGGAAGAACATGATAGATAGCATGAAATCCTACCTCATTATTCTGTAGACGGATTTAACTCCCACCAAGAATGCGATTATTCCATGCGAATGAAAAAATGATCTTTCCCTGTTTAATAGTTTACAACGTTGAAATCTGTACTGTACACACGACAGGAAAATCTATTGGATTTCTTCCCCAAAAAAAGTGGCCATATTAAATGCGTTGGACACTTACCTCTCAACAACATTAAATAAAATAGTGGCCGGAAAAAGTCAGTTGGAAATAGAGTTACCGGAATTTGACACTCTCCAGCATGAGCTTCTTCAAAGTAAACGCCTCCGCGAATTATAATAACTATTACAAAATACGAAAAATTGAGTAAAATTTTACATCCATAAGATTGAAAAAATAAACTTAAATGAATTTCTAAAATAAAATTGAAATAAATAATATAAAATTAAATGCATAATATTTCTAAATATTTAGCAGAATATAAACATCATGTGAAATAAAACATCACTACAAAACCTGCAAAATCAATTTAAATGTTAATTTCTTTATAATAATGCACCACAAATTTTGTATCTAAAAATGAAAATCATGCTAATGTAAATCATGATAAAAATGAATGAACAAAAAAGTGAGAAGGGTCCACGGAAAAGTAATATTTAATTGTTGGGAATTTAATAACTTTAATTTTTAAAACAATTACAAAAAAACAAAATTTCAGCACAGTTCTAATGAAATCTCCATAACTGTAACAGATAAATCTCTGGACTCATAATAGATAAAAAGTTTACTACCGGCACTTTGAAGTAGTTCCCCCTAGCGTGAAGCCTATGCACAAGTTTGAAAGCGATTTACGGCAATGAGACAAGGATCGCATAAGCATTGCAAAAATTGATTTCATGGTATGTAATCTACTAGAGAAAGGACTTGAAAATTTTGTAAAACTACAGAGATTAATTCTACAGTTAATAGAGAGGAGAGGACTCACGAGGGAAAACTAGATAAAAGACATTCTAATTTTTTCTTCGAAATTACATCTTGATTTTCTGTAATTGCAGTGAGAAAAATCAATGGAACCGTGGATAGCAAGATTCTAATAGTTTACAGTTTCTATTTCATATTCATTAAAAAGATAGTAAGATTTTTTTCTATAGATTTCGAAATTTCTATTTTTATTTAATATACTAACTTTCTTTTATATATATATATATATTGACGGTTAAATTTGTAATATACAT
Organism: Taxus wallichiana var. yunnanensis; assembly: GCA_018340775.1. Classification (NCBI taxonomy): domain Eukaryota; kingdom Viridiplantae; phylum Streptophyta; class Pinopsida; order Cupressales; family Taxaceae; genus Taxus; species Taxus wallichiana. Next base: position 323,360,244 of record CM031238.1, on the reverse strand, counting down.
GTTATTTTGACATTTGAATTATAATTTTCCCTGTCAATCATGACGGTCATATTTTAAAAGTGATTGTATTTTGACTTCTAAAATGACTAAAAACGTCTAAACGCCTTGCAAAATCCAAGCCCGCCGGTCCAAGGATCGACTCCCCCAGGGTCCGGTCAAATTCGGCGCTCCATGCGGGCCAGCCTGGCGCGGTCAAATGCAACCTTCAACAGGACACGTGCGCTGCTCTTGCCAGTGAGCTGCGCGGGCGCCCCACGTCTACCGGCCTGGCCGGTGGACTGAGACAGGTGGCGCCGGTGCCCCCATTCGTAGCAATAAGTCCACTGTGCCCCCTGTGTGCAACAGAGATAGAGAGAGAGAGAGAAGCCAAAGCTTTCTCTGGCCTCACAGCCCCGCCCGCCTTCAAACCCTAGTGCTTTTGCTTCTGGACTTAGGGTTCAGGGTTTAGGTGTATTTTTTCCTCTCTTTTGGTTCCCTCTTTAGGTATTCCGTTTTCCTTTTCAATGGCGTCGTTGAAAAGTGGTGAAGAGGTGGACAGAATAAAAGGGCCGTGGAGCCCTGAAGAAGACGCAGCATTACAGCGTTACGTGCAGCAATACGGGCCCAGAAACTGGTCGCTTATAAGTAAAGCCATCCCTGGGAGATCGGGGAAATCCTGTAGGCTGCGGTGGTGCAACCAGCTCAGTCCCCGGGTGGAGCACCGCCCTTTCACGCCGCAGGAGGACGCCGCCATTATCAGAGCTCATTCTCTGCACGGAAACAAATGGGCCACCATTGCGCGAATGCTCTCTGGCCGCACCGACAATGCCATCAAAAATCACTGGAATTCCACGCTGCGGAGGCGTTGCTCGAGCCACGCGGGGTGCGCCCTCGTTATCAGAGAGGATAAGGATAACGAGGATGATCGAAAGCGTTGTCTCGACGAGTATGACAACGATAGTGAAGGGGGTAGCTCGTGGGAGGCGCGGAAATTGAAGAAGCTGAGTATAGGAGGGGCAACAAGGGAGGCGTTTCCCTGCAGTAGCCCCTCGTCGGGATCCGATCGTAGCGGCGCTTCGAGCGACGGTGGCGCTCATATCTACAGACCGGTGGCTCGCTTCGTCGCGGCAAGTAATCGTAGCGGCGATTTAAACGAGGCCGTCGACCCGCCGACGTGTCTAAGCCTCTCCCTGCCCGGCACAGGACTGACCGCCAGCAACTCAAAGCCTCCGTCGCCCTCCACTCCAGCTTCTCTACGCGGCTCTGCCGCTCCGCCCGGCTACATCAAGGCAGAGGAGGCCATGGAATTGATGAGCTCTGCGATCAATACCGCGTTGACACAGACGCTCTTACCGATTCTGAGCCCCCGGTCACATGCAGGAGCCGCCGCCAGTGCAAATTCTGCGGGGTTTTTGGCAATAATGCAAGAAATGGTTGCCAAAGAGGTTCACAGTTACATGGCGGCATTAAAGCAGCCATGCTTAAACAGTAACTCGTTTAGTGCCAATGCTCCTTCAAATTTTGCTGCCGCGTCTTCTTCAATGAATTTCCTGCGAACCGGGATAAGCAGACTTGAATAATAATCCTCGATACAAATGCAAAATGCATTTTTGTGTTTTTTTGTCTTGTTTCAGGAAACAGAGGGGTAACTAGCGTTGCTGACGATATAATCCCTGCCTTCTGATGGCCAGAAGTGAAGTTACCCCAATAAATAAAAAGGCAGCGCACATTTTTATTTCAAATTTTAAGATTTTTAGCATGATCTTTATGCTGTTGCTTAAGATTTGAAGTTTTATTTGAAAATTGATGATCGGATGACAGTGTCCCATCATCCAAGGAGGGTAATTAAAAAAACTGTGAAAGATGAGGAGAATCATTTCCAGAAACCGCACAGCAAACCTTGCTTTGTAATCTTTGCAGGGTGGAGATGTTGCAGCTTTCTGTACAGTAAAGATCATTGGGTTAGATATTCATAGACCATTCTTTCTAAAAAGATTTTTCTTAAGATTTCCAAACAATAAGTTTACTTAACAGAAACGCAAACCTCTAGCCTAATTGTCTGAAATGGAAAGTCCTGCACTCTAAAAATAAAATCCGGCACGGTTCTGGTTATATTTAGAAAATAAGAACTCAATTTTTTTGCCCCAAAGTCGTAAGAGCCCCTGTAAAAGGGGCTGACAGTTTCTCGATGGTACCAACCGAAATAATTATACAGCCCCCTCCATGAAACCACTGCTTAATCTAAAAAGAAACATTTTTCCAGTTCTTTCGGTTCGTTTTCCAAATATTTATTTTTAATGTTATATTGATCCAACATTAGTTGTCTAAACTAATTATTTTGTTTTTGCTTTCCCTTTATGTTCACTTTTTGTTTACATTTTAATGTTATTTTGATGCTCCATCACTTTCCAGTTATAATGATTATTATTTTATGTGGCAATTGTAATATAATGGATTGTTTGACAAATTAATAATTTTTAATTATATTATCATAACAATTTATTAATTTTTAATTTTTTTAATTTAAATTTGAAATTGTAAGGATTAGTTGTAAGAACTGGTAGGTTTAGTTGTTAAGAACTGGAGGGCGAGGGGCGAGAGGTACGATGCCCACTTAATCCTTTATTTATTGGTATTTCTTGGGCGTAGAGTTGAGTGGATGACTAGACAACACCTTTTACATCATCATATATACCATTAGACTACAACTCATTCAATTGAAATTATAAGAAGAAAATAATAAATATTAAAATTATTGAAAAATTAAATTAAATATAGATCTTATAAATTATTATTAAATGCTTCCATTAGACCACAACTCATTTAATTGAAATTATTAAAAGAAAATAATAAATATTAAAATTATTGAAAAATTAAATAAAATATAGATCTTATAAATTATTAAATGCTTCTATTAGACCACAACTCATTTAATTGAAATTATAAAAAGAAAATAATAAATATTAAACTTATTGAAAAAATAAAATAAAATATAGGTCTTATTAAATGCTTCTAAATTTAAAAATTGAAATGAAAATGTTATTAAATTTTTGTAAAATAAATTAAACTAATGTAAAGTTAACATTTGGAAAAAATAAATCTTATAATTTTATTTCCGTTCTAAAATTTTACTCTTTAAAATCCAAAAAGGGCTTGTGATTCTATATTTATGTTGGAAGTGATTCCATACAATTTTTTATATTGAACCACCTGTAACATAAAAATAGGAGTTTAAAAAACATGAAAATAGGAGTTAAAGAATTGGAGTTTTTTTAATTTAATGTCTCATGATTTTATGTTGTTTCCTAATGAAATTTTAGGAATTATTTCTAAACAAATCAATCAAATGTCATGCGGAGACAGAAAAATCCCGGCAGCCAATATTGGGTGGGTAGAGATCATAAATTTATAAATAAGTGGAATATTTAGGTTCTAGTAAACAAGTCCTAAACTCCCAACTAATCAATGAATTTATACAACGAAATTATTAATCTTTTTAATATATATTTAAAATATTTAAAATTAGTAATCGCATGTGTACAATGTAATGTGAAAGCTATGTTCTTTGATTTAGAAGGATAGTTATTACTTTTGTAGTTGATGTTGATAAAAGATGTGATTGATTTTGTAAGTGTGTAACAATATGGATGAAACATTATATTTAAAAGTTCTATCTCTACATTTCAAAATTGTTACAAATTCATACATATACATTTGTAAATCTTATATTGTGAGGGTAGTGTTTTGCGGACTATTTTATTTGAACTAAACATGAATACATGAAGACTTTCGTACATTTGCAGGTTTTATATCATGAGAGTTAGCCTTTTGTGGGCAATTTTTTTGGCACTAAACATGAATACATTTGATACCACTTTTGATAGTTAATTACTTTTGTAGTTGATGTGGTTTGTAATTATTTGGGGGGAATTGTGTGAAACCACACCTGAAAGCAAATATGCACCAGCCCAATAAAGGAGATCATCATAACTGTGTGAATAGATCTAGTTGTGACAATTATGCTGGTATTGTTGTGGTGATTCCTATGGATTTGGTTGTGGGTCTAAAGGCCAAAGTAACTCTGTTAAGGTTGAATTGGCTTTACGAAACACATGGTCATTAAATTTATAAATTTGTGGTGTTGTTTGATGTAGAAAAGGTCAAATGAGTGGTGTCGTCTAGTTGACAAGCCATGCCTTGTCTGATTTCTTTGGGTGAGGGACCCAACACTAACCCTAATTTATATAGCAAAAACACAGGAATATGCAACGAAGGGAGTAATTGCCCACGGTGATTGAACCATATGTCATTTTACTACACACATCAATAAGGGTTAAGTAGGGATTGGTATGATTCAACAAATGGTGAAAAACCCTTAAAATATCTATGACAAGGTGGGATGATGCAAGAAGAGTGAGAAAATAGATGCGAGACAAAGGGCTAAAGAAGAAGCCAGGTTGCGGTAAAACTAAATAGAACATTTGACAAATGCTATGGAAATTAGTGGATGCATTCACCTCTCTCTCTTTAACCCATATGATATCTCTTGTGTGATTTGCATGATGCTTTTTGTGAATGATAACAGGCTTAACACATACCAGCAGGCAATGCCGAACTAGAAAACTAAGAGGAGTCTAGTCTTCTGCCATGTATTTGAACCAGAGGTGGGGCCTTGCCCAAGGGTTTTTGCATGTGTTAGATGTTGTTACGGCCACACAAGGCTTCAACCTATTCAAAGAACTATATATGCCCACGGTGATTGAACCATTTGTCTTGCCTTTGTTTGATTCAGTGATCCTAGAGGATGTGTGAAGAATTTGTTAGCTTCTTAGCTAATGAAATATTTTAATGAGGAAGGCATACTCTTGAATGAAACATTTAGTCTTTCAGTGAGATAAAAATTAAAATAGATGTTACTAAGCTCAACAGTAAACAACACTGCATAATAAATATCATGAACAATGGAATCCTTGAAGCTCTGGACTTATTGAGAATATCTTGCATGCTCTGATAAAATTTCCCTTTCTCAAAATCTCCATATTTTTTGCATTCATTGCCACTGCATTCCCCAACAATGTGACCACATCCAAAGGTGCAATACTATTCTCACTGTCTGTCTGAAAAAAGTTGCAAACAAAAATTCCCTCCAGACAAAATTCAACCATTATTTTCTTTTCTTCTTGAAAGTTAAGGATGTTCAAAATATAAAAGTACACAAATTTGGATTACTTACGAGGCGTTTACCAGCCATCTGCGATGCAACAACTAACTCATGCTTATATCCAGCCAGGTACAAAAAGTATTATCTCTGGAATGCTCCATGTACACGCAATTAGAGATCTCAGTAATTAGCACTTTGTTCTTGTAATGAGAAACAAGAAATCAGACTGAAACAGGTTCAAACAGGGACATCGAGGTTTCAATTTTAATACAGGGAAATCAAGGTTACAATCAATTTTAATACAGGGAAATCAAGGTTACAATTTTAATACAGAGATTTCAAGGTTACAATTTTAATATTTTTATACATGCACAATAATTATTAAATTTATATAGCTATTATCATATTAAAAATATTTAAACATAATTCAACTTTCTACAACCATCAAGACATAACTTTATTCAGAGTGATCATTAAGGGTTAATAGAAAACAAAAATGTTTACATAGACATGAGAAATTGGTTTTCCGTTCAACTGAGTCGATTTGGTGGCCATTTGTCCCAACCTAGAAATGGCCTGAGTAATGTGGGTTTCTTAGAAAATAAGTTTGAATTTGAAAGTCGTTGGGTGTTTTCTTTCTAGTAACATAGGTAAATAGAAATCATACTATTATCTCTACGAAAGATTGTCTCTAAGGGATTCTTTAATATGCTTTATAAATGAGACCTTTACAAAACTCAACAACACCAAGATCTTAACTTCTTAAGGCCAGTGATAAAACTTCAACAATGATAAAAGAAGAAAGCTGAGTGATCATGGTTTTAAAAGATCCAAAGCCAGAAAGAGAGTTTAATACAACCCACCTTGAAAAAAATTTTGACATCTATAATATGGGAAAAGGGAAAGACCAAGATCTCTATGTGATTTAAGTCTTCTATTAACATACAAAAAGCATGCCGTGGGAAATTTAGCATACAACAAGTTTCAGATTCCATCGAGTATGCACATATTAACTGATCAGATGTGCCCAACTACCCACATATCCTGATAGTGAAAACAATGTAGCCATAACCATACACATTCCCATACCCACATCTGTTGGTGACTATGTAATTAGTTTAACTAATGATAAGGGTTAATGGAGCAATAGTATTCATAATTTTGGAGTAACATATGTTTAAAAAAAAACCATCAAAAGCATTGACACATATTTGGCAGAAGCAGTAAAACTTACATGCTACCATAAAGGACAAGCTTATGAACTTTAGTAACATCGGTGCCACCTTGATTGTCCTCAACAAATATGGTCAAATTGGTCCAATTCAATTTATGCAATTACAACAACAGAATGTTACAAAATTTCTAAGAGCTTGAAAAGTAGATGGATTCCCATAATAACATCAAATGAAGATACCACAAACATGTATTCCATTTTGCAAAGGACAAACCTGCGAACATTCTAGAATTTCACATACTTTAAGGCAATTGGTTTTCCCTGCAATAAGAAAGAAATAATAAATACAAAAACACATGCATTGAAGAGAAATAAGAAAACTTAAAATGACAAAAACCAAAGAATGAGATGATATTTGAAACAAACAATTATATGATAATTGCCTTGCTAAAAAAGAGCTTAGGAAAGAGAATGAAGTAGAAGGGAAAATATAGATTCCTTTATGACATTGTGCCCAAGCATGAGATGGGATTACCTCTAGATTATTTGGTGATAAAACTATAATATCACTTGTAGGAAAGTCATTCACATTGCTGCAAAACATCATTCAATAATAAGCATAGTTTATTAAAACATTCCAACACAAATAGTGATGCATGGGTCCCGCAAGAGATATCAAAACCTTCCTTCACACTATAAAATAATATGCACACCTGAAACCCATATGTTCCTTGTTTGCAAAAAGTTTCACTGTCTTTGGACTTGTACAAAAAGTTAGCAAAACAAAAGGTTTAGCGATTACATAAACAAAACCAATCGGATCAACATCCAAGAATTAAAAGGAATCACATTCAACATTTTACATTTAAAATAAATTCTAATGATAACATCAAATAGTAAGATGTTCGTTTGATCATAAACAACAGGTGATGACATTATAATCATAAGGCGCGCGACCTTGACTTGAGATTTCACATACAAAGAAGCAGTTTGAAATTTTTTTGAAACCAAATCAAAAATTTATGAGACAATTACCTAGAGCTGATTCCCTTGAATTGGTAGACATGGGCATCGACCTTCTTGAAGTTAGTTGGATGCTGATCTCTTATAATACAAAGAAAAAATACCTTATTTGTAGGCCAAAAACTTCATTTGGAGTCTATTCTCTTGGTATATTGTTGAACCCCAAAATATTGGCCAAGTATGAAGGGCGCATAGGCACCAGGTCCCAGTATGAGAAGGCGCATAAGGAAAAAGCGCGTGAGAGAAAGGTTTAAGGAAGCACATAACACGTGCGACACACGAAAGGAGGTTCGGGACTTAGTCAATTTGAGTGCCTAGGGTAGAACACGTGAAAAGCGTGATCGGTTGCATGTGGATAAGATGCTTGCTTTGACGATAGGTGGCCAGGAAAGAACATGCCTTGGATGGAATCTTTTAGAAGGACATCATGAGATAAAGTGGAACGCCTGCCTAGAGAAGCATGCTTGCATGGACCACATTCAACACTTGGCACCAGATCTGAGGACGCTAGAAGGTGAGTTGGCAGTGTAGGATAATTATAAATACAAGTGCATGCAGAGTAAAATATATAGAAGTACGAGGTATAGCGGGTTAGAGAGTGAGCGGAGCTCTACAAAATTACTACGAGTGGATATTTGTGTTCAGGAAGGAATGTACTAAGCATGGAGTTGTAATTTTTATTTTTTGTTAGCTTAGTTACATACATCTAGTGATATGCATGACTGCAGTCTGCTCTCTGTGACACTCTGTAATGAATCAATGAATATAATGAGGTTACCTGTTATAAATAGACATGGATATCAATGGTTTTAATGCATATTTCTCTCATATGAGTTCTCTTTCCTTTCATGCTATGTATGAATGCTTGTATAATTCTTTCTGTCATAATGCATGTTCTAGATTCTGTTAAAGTACTCAGTCTAAGGTGACTGCAAGGATCTAGAGGCCATTCTAAGCCCTTTGGTCCTTGTATGTTTCAACCTCCCTCATAAAAACTCTTACACTAATCATAAATGATGCTTCCCACTAAACTCACATAAAAGAGAGACTCGGTCCTTGCACGTGCCTCGAGTGAGCACTCAGCTTCTGCTGGGTGATAGGCCGACACGCATGGGGTCCTTCCTTTTGTGATGGGAGTAAAAATGACTACATCTTGGTTCTATTGCGGGACCTCTTTTCAAAGTTGTAGTGGGATATAACATACATCATGATCTGTGTAGTGAGGAATGACAGAGTGGTTAACATTGGAAAATGTTGAATCATGGTTCAAGAGCATGGAGGATGAATTTTCTCAGAGATTCAGCACTGGACCTAAGTTTAATGCACATAGATGGGTAGAAGAGAACCTCTACCATGATCTGTATGAGACCTTCTTCTGCTGCTTCCCAGTAGAACTATATGAATGGCTTTCAACCTATGCATCTAGATCAAGTTGGCATTATGGATTGCATGTATGGACCAAAGAAGACTACCAAAGGTTATAAGATGCAGATCTGACATGGACCCATGTTGTAGATCATTGGTGGAGAGGAGTACTAACTAGTTACACTCTAGAGTACGCCATTTCTACGTATTCTTGTCGGAGGTTCTTGTCACGCCGAAAAGCGACAAGCGAGCATGGGAATCTACAGGTAACTCTTCCACGTACCCGACCTCCCGAGGTCGTGCCAAGACAGCCGGTGGGGATGGAATATTCGTGGGATGCAGACAAACTAGTTAGGCAATCTAATGTCTTCGACACGCACTAGTGGAATTTACGAATCTAAGGCAAAGAAGGCCCTTCTAACCTGGACTGGTGTGATAGATCGATCAACAAGGATGACTGCTCAAAGGCTCCAATCAATATCGAGTTCTGGCGTGATTCGATCTATGGGTTGTGGAATACGTGGAAAATGACTTGGGATAGTTTTGTGTATGTCTCCAGATAAGGTCATATGGTGGATGGTGAATACAATCGACTCTAAGAACAATTCTCGGCCTAGTCCGAATTCTCTAGCTTTGTTAGCCGCTATATCTAGTAAGGATATTTGTTCGATGATGATGGGTGGAAGTGGAGTGGGTGGAATATTAGTGTGTGTAGGCCGGTGTCTATATCGATTGATTTATGGATTCGTTAGGCTGTGGGATTTGTGGATCACAACCGTAGACTCTTGGTTGTTGCGGTCCTGCTATGGTCATGTATGAAATCAAGTCCTAATCCCTAGTATCCAATAATCATATGCTTTCTCAGCTTCTATATTTAGGATCAATAACTGTGTGATCTTCTCAGAGTACCTCACAGGCGTTCGTGCAACCTGGATCCTTAAACTAGTATCTATGTCTGTGAGAGTGTCTCTGCGTCATCGGTGTGGGACAAAGGATCACAACCAAAGGTTTGTTCTCTTTCGAACCCTTCTACAGTCATGTGAATGTTTGCCTAGGGTAATCTGTAGTTCGGTTGATTTGACCAAAACGTGTGTGCTTGGTCGTCTTCTATATTTAATCCTCTCAACTGAGAGCTGATCAGTTGTAAATCTATTGTTGTTTGGAAGACTTGTATTCTAAGGTTCTGGTCTATGTCAACTATTGCTGTGACGAGGTTGGGTTGAGGCACGATTGGCTCAAATACGTATTCCCTGGGCTCCCTAGGTCCCGTGATTGTCATACAAAACAAAATGTAAATCTAACTGCAACAAAGCAAATTTTAACTATGTGGAATAAATCTAAAACATATATAACTTCTATTTTTCTATTTTCTGATTATATGATTTTAAGAAAGTAGCTATTTAAACGTATCTAGAATTTTGACAACTAAGATAAAACTTAAAACAAACAAAAATAACCGAGTGTAGTTATTTGTCTGTGCAATTTGTAGATCTATTCTAAACAATAAAATAGCTCATCTAATCTATTTGCAAGATTCTCGATCCTACCTCAGAAGTGGGAGTGAATCATAGTTTCTCAGAAACTATCAATCCCCATGACTTCCTGGCAATATCGAGAATAGAATTTTGAAATGAAGCAATTAACTATTCTATTTGATATGATTCTAACTAGAACTTTGAAAGCTAGAACCTGGATTCCGCAGAACAGTGGCGAATCCGATGGTGTGTGTGATCTTGTCCCCTCAGTGTGATCTTCTCGTTCCTTTGTGTTCACGTGGATCCAGAAAAGTGTGTAATGCTAGCATCAACAGAAGTAGATATTGGGACAAAGGCAGCTCAGAATGCAGACTGAATATAATGTGAGTAGGAGAGGGATAGCAAGAGTACAGAGCTTGGCTTATGCAATTCCTAGCGGGATTTATTGCGAGTCATGTAACATAAAGCGTCCAGAACCTGAAACTATCCTGTTTGAGGAGCAAAACCTACAACTTTAATGGCTTCCTAAGATATTCTATTCCAATGGATTGGGTGAAACAAAACACTTTGCACACAATTTGGATATGTGGCTTACCAACAGCTGAACAATGCTAACTAAGCATGCAAAGAATTAAAACTATGGCTTCTAAACAGAATAAAATACTGAACTACTGAAAGTGAGAGCATGAAAAGTGAATGAGGGGCAGACCATTTGTTTGTGCACAAACCATTTATTTATAGCTTTTCATTCACCCAAAGATCAAAACCAAACTGAACTCTAAAACTATAAACAATGGCCAAACACTATTCCAGGGGACCAAAAACATAAATGCAAGCCTAAGTCGGCAAGGAAAGCTGGTGAAATGTTGATTTTTACGTGAGTCGCGTTAAAACACTTTCTGGAAAATGCGTAAAGGACCACCGCTCTGAGCAGGGCGGCGGTTACAGGACCGCTTCCCTGATCAGGGTGCGGTCACAAGAACGCCGCCCATGCAGGGCGGCGGTTTTGTCACTGAAGAGCAAAAGGCCAAGAAAAGAGGGGAAAAAGGAAAAACAAAGGATGGGGGCTAAGCGGGGCATGCGGGATGTTAACGCACACTCAGAGAGATTTTCCGGATCCCAAACACCTTGCGAGGAGACCTGTATCATCATTGGGGCACTTGTTACACTATTCCGGCAGTACAGTACCTTACAATTTTGGGTACGTACATATTGCCCCCTCGGAGAAGCGTTTTAGCCATGAAGAGGCGTAAAACGGTGGGTCGAGTATGGCAGTCCCGAAATGGGAAGTTAGAAGTTATACCTGACACGTCCGTGTGTTGAAATGACGCCATCCAAAATTCCCGCTACCTGCAAAATGAAAAGAGAACTCAAGTGCAGATAGATACAATAGTTGAAAAATAAATGCTAAGAATAACAGGGAATGAGAACGTACCATTTGTGCGGGGATAGGAACTTACCTCCATCAGCGCTCCAAACCTGTGAAAAAGTCATTTTAAAACAAAATAGAGTGCTATATATATGAAAGTGGGCCCATTTTCCTATTCATTTGCGCGAGTTGATTTGATTGATTTTGAGCTCTGGGACCCACGGTGACGGTTTCTTGCGTGAGTAGAGTCAAAACATTCGCAGCGAGATAGTGATCATGCCTCCACGTGCGGAACATCGACCTCAGCGATCACAGGTTAGTTTTCTTCAGTTTATTGTTTTTACCCCCTTAAATTTGAAATGCTAAATTCTTTGCAATGGGGGTATTTTTGAAAATGCTAGTGTTAACAGGTCCACCTAGGGGGGGCGCCTACTGGGTAGGTTCTATTTTTAGGTTAAATGGCCATTTTTGCACTTTTTAGGCCTTTTTAGGTTAAAAACCCGCGTGGGTTTTCGGACCACGACCGCCGCCCTGGCCAGGGCGGCGGTTACATGACCGCCACCCCTGTTCAGGGTGGCGGTTACACGACCACCGCCTTTAAGGCGGCGGTTACAAAACCACCTCCCTGCTCAGGGTGGGTTTTGCACAGAATGCAAAAAGAACTGTTTTTGAGATTGTGTTTGTATTTTTAGCATTTCTACGTGTTTTTATGACTTTCTCAGTATTTCTGGATGCTAACTTACTTTGTTTTGTGTGTTTTTGGGTCTATGCAGGCTAGAGAGGAGTACATCCGATGGAGTAGAGAGAGGGAGTGTGATTGGCTCCCAGGGGTATTAGATGCCCTCTCACAGGATGAGGAGGACACACTTTAGAGGGCTGGCATATTGCGCATATCGCGCGTGCCCCATGTTGCACCATCTAGTCACATCCTTTGTGACTTGTTCTCTTACTGGGATGCAGATCGGAACACCTTCCGATTGCTGGGGTCCGTGGCGAGTGGACCATTACATTGGAGGACATCTACCGCATTCTGGGGGTCCCGATCATCGGGAGGCGACTCACTTTGGAGACAGCAGGCTCACGGGCACAGATTGCACAGTGGGCGACTTATATGGGAGATGCAGCCATCTCCATGGGGTCAAAGAAGGGGGTGAGAGTTCGATCCATTCCTTCTTTGCCCATCCCCGTATTTCGACAGGCCATCATGGGGATCCTTGCCTCAAGATTGATCGGGGACAAGGGAGGGGACACATTGTTATACTGCTGGGCCCCCATTATTGCACAGATAGAGGGGCACGGTCGGATATACGCTTGGGGAGCAGACATTCTTGGGACCACTTACCATGATCTATACAGGGTGGTCCATTTACGAGGCGATCATTGAGCCACCCGACTCTAGTCATGAGTTGGGTTTATGAGCATTTCATCCCCTATGGCAGGGGGGTGGAGGTGGCAGATCCTAGAGCTGTTAGGGCAGTGAGATGGACAGACATGTCGGTGCTTAGAGCACCTCATCAGCCAGTTGCCTCCCTGACTACTGCCGACATGGAGGCGACACCGTATCAGACCATGGCGGGCATATGGGGCGAGGAGACTCTTACTTTGATCTCCTGCTCCACCACAGGGCAGCTCATTGATAGAGTGGGACGAGTGGAGGCGCACCCCTTTGGCCGGGTTCCTCAGCAGTTTGGCCTACCATATACGGGTATGCTTCCCCAGTGGCGCCAGTCTACAGATCAGTTCGCGAGGCCAGAGGGGGGCCTAGAGGCCGAGGTTGGACAGTGGTCACTCCTGGCATTCCCATTGCAGCCAGGAGGATAGTTCGTGCTAGAGGGAGAGCCGGTGCGCCTCGGGCACCTTTGCTTCAGATTGCTGCGGGTCCTGCTCATAGCAGCGATGACCCTATTGATATTGACTCGAGTCTGAGGAGTTCACAGAGGGAGGAACAGAGGAGGAGACCGATGACAGCGATCCTGAGTGGCATGACACTCAGGATATCATGCAGGTAGAGAGGGCTGAGCAGAGCGCAGAGAGGGATACTCTAGTTTCAGAGGAGCCCCTCTCCAGGGCCATGGTGGAGAGGATGAGTCCGTTGCGGGGCGACATGTTGCTCCTGCCACAGGAGCAGCCCCTCAGTCGGCAGCGGCATCCGCGGTAGGTGCCGGCCCCAGCGACCCATCCTGGAGGCCTGGTGATCCGAGTAAGTTACCCTTTCTTCCTTTTAATGTTTGCTTGTAGGCTCTCCTTAGTTGCAATCTTGTATTCCTAATTTCGTGCTTGGTTTCTAACTTGTTTTCTCCTTTGTTTGCAGAGACTGTTGATGAGTGGTGGGATTTGATCCGCAGGGTATGTATTGATTCCCTGATGATCCCCATGGATAGGACGCATGCAGAGCTATCCGTAGATGCTGGGGAGCCTTCAGCAGCCGGTAGGCATACCGACGTCTTTGCTCCAGTCTGGCATGTGGCCAGGATGGTATCGACCCTTCGCACCGAGCTAGCGGGGTACAGGATGGCTGAGCATCTTATGAGGAGCCGTTCTCGTGGTGAGACTGCGGCTGCTCCTCGGGATCCTGAGCCCTCCGTACATTGAGCGCGCGGCGTAGCCGGAGTCCTAGGCGCGGGCGTGCACCTTCGGAGGGGTCGCGTAGGGATTGAGAGGCCACTTGGCTTTCGTGTATTTTGTATTATATATTCTTTGTATATCCCGGGCTCTTTGAGCATTTTGACCATGCTTAGTGCATGATGGCATTGTATATAAACGTTGATCATTTATATATATGCATTCGTTTTGGATCAAAATCTTGGCACTCATGGTTTCCTTTCTATTTCTAGTTTCCCTATGTATACTACGATGTATGTTTATATATTTTTAGAATGTATGCAATGGAGAAAAATGATGCAAATGTTTGTTTCCTTTTGTGTATTTCATGATGCTGATATATGTAGATATAATGTGATTTTGAATCTTAGCTTCTGTAAGCAATTTTTGATATCTCATGTTTGTTTTGCAAAGTGATGAATATAACCAGTATGATGAACAGATTAACTTGCCCCACTCCTAACTCCACGCAACTAGTAAGATGCGAGGGCTCATCACCGAGAGCTAGAAAGGGCACAAGTTATGAGGTGTAGCTGAAATGATAGTGATGAAAGACAGACAAAGCTTTAGTGGAACCAAATTGGAAGCTACAAGCTTACTCTACCCGAGTGACTTCATAGTTTAGAATGCAACTTACTTTGTGGTTTATCTAGACTTAGATCCGTAGATGGCCACATAGTAGACAAAATTTGGGTTTTTAGGATTTTAACTCTCTTGGAATTTTGAACATCTGATTCATTTGTTTTTGACTCAAAGTTTCAAAGTTTGAATTGTTTGCGTATGATCATTTGCATTTATTTGTCAAGAGGACCCCCTACACTTTGCCCCACGCTACTAGTAAGAAGCGTGGGTTTATCACCGTGGGCAAGGTATAGGTGAGTAAGGGCATTTCCATCCCTTCCCAACCCTACGTCACTAGTAAGTAAGCCTTGCAAGCTCATCACCGAAGGTTGGTGGGGCAAGGAAATGTGTAAAATTAAATTTTTTGTTTAATCACTTTTTGACTTGTTTATTTGAGTAAAATGTCAGTATGTGTTTATTTCCAAAGAGATATACATATGGGATAGATGTGACACCATGAAGCTTCTAGAACAGACCATAGGTAAGACACCTTCCCTAAGAAGAAATCAAAGCGAGAATAAACTTGCAGATCTTGGTATGGTTACCGTTAAGACTTTGTCATATCTGACTTTATTTGATAAAAGATTCTGAGATAATTTGATGATATCATGAAAATGGAGAGGTATGATTAAAGAGTTTATGCCAACAACATCATGAGTTTGCTATGAATTGCTTTGAGAATAGATTCCTTGATCACCATTTATGTAAGAAACAAGTGGACAAAATGATCTTAATCTATATGAAGATGTAATGTAAATATATATAAGTAGTGCTAGCTGCTTATGCGTAGAACCGCTTGAGGTGAAGGGAATTGATTGTTTCACCAAATTCCTCACCTTCTAGCGTACATAAGAGGTATGCACCATTTCCATAGTCCTTCATGACTCGGTATGGGCCCAACCATTTGGGCGAAATTTCCTTCCTTCACCGGTCTTCTTGTCGATCCAGCTATCTAGTCTTAGAACTAGATCCCCTTCGTATATGTCGCGTTCATAGACCTTCTTGTTGTACTGCCGGCACATCCGGTCAGCATAGATTCTATGTCGCTATTCAGCATCTAACCTAGTTTCATCTAGGCTTTCTAGTTGAGAAAGACGTGCTTCTCTGTAAGCGTCTTCATCCAGAATCCCTTGTAATGAAATGCGGAGACTGGGTATTTCAACCTCGAGTGGGAGAACTGCCTCTGCCCGAACACTAGTGAGAAAGGAGTTTCTCCGTTGGTGTTCTTATTGAGGTTCGGTGGGCCCACAAGGCCGGATATAACTTCAAATGCCAATCTCGTTTGTTTTCTTTCACAGTTTTAAGGAGAATGGCTTTCAGTGTCTTGTTTGTCGCTTCAGCCTGTCCGTTGGCTTGAGGGTAATACAAGGAAGCCGTATGATGGCTTATCTTAAATTTATTGCATAGTTCGCGAACCTCTTCATTCTTAAAAGAAGTTCCATTATCGGAGATAATGATTTGCGGGATACCGTATCTGCAAATGATTTGGTTTAAAATGAACTTGGCGATTACAGAACCAGGTACAGTAGTAAGAGGCATAGCCTCTACCCACTTGGTGAAATATTCAGTGGCCGTGATTATAAAATTATGGCCATCTATAGACGAGGGAGAGAATTTCCCTATCAAATCTAGGCCCCATGTAGAAAAGGGCCATGGAGTAGCGATTGGTTGCAGAGGTTGTGCCGGCATGTGGATCTCATGGGAGAATTCTTGGCACTTATGACACCTGCGTACAAACTCTACTGCATCGTGTTCTAGAGTGGGCCAGAAATAGCCCATTCGATGTATTTTTCGAGCGGTGGCATGGCCACCGAAGTGGCCTCCACATATTCCACTGTGGGATTCATGGAGAATCTTCTTGGATTCTTCTGTGTCGACACATCTTAGGAGCATTCCATCGAACGCTTTTCGATAGAGCACTTGCTCTATAATGACGTATTTGGCTACGATAATACGTAACCGCCTTCTTTGTTGCGGTGTAGCTCCTTCTAGGTATGTATGGTCCATGATATAATTAATGATATCAGTGTACCAGGGACACTCAGAGATAGAAGGTCGGGTTTCGATGTAGTATACGCACTCATCTGGAAAATCTAAATCTACTAGATCGCCTCCATCTAATGGGTTATCAGCTAACCAATCCGCAATGATTTGTCCCTTAACTGACTTCTGATTTACAAACGTTAATTCGAATTCTCCCATTAAGGTTATAAAACGTCCAACCTTTTTAGACAATGACCCTTGTGTGAGGAAAGTTCGTAAGTGGTCCGTTTTTACCATGACCCTCGTTTCTTGATTCAGCATATAGTGTCTTAAGCGTTTAGTAGCAAAGACTATAGCAAGGCATTCTCGTTCTGCCTGTGTATAACGTGTTTCATAGTCAAGTAACGTTCGACTAATGAAATAAATCGCACGTTCTCTCTTGTCATCGTCCTCTTGGGCCAACATACAAGCTAATGAGACATTGGTAGCTCGTGAATATAGAATTAACGGGTGATCTAGCTTAGGTGGCATTAGCGTAGGTGGTGACAATAGGAAACGCTTAACTGCATCAAAGGCTTCATTGCAGTCTTTGGTCCAATCAATGCTATAGTCTTTCTTGAGTAAATTGTTGATTGGATGAACGGTGAAGCTCAAGTCTGGGATGAATCTTCGTATTGCACCCAGCTTTCCGAGAAATGACCTGATTCTAGATTCATTCGAAGGTGGGACCATTTCGAGGACAACCCGAATTTTGGTTGGATCAACATCTATCCCTCGTGACGATATGATGTAACCTAGGAGCTTTCCTCCTGTTACACCAAAGATGCATTTCTCTGGATTTAGTGTGACTCGTATTCTATTAGGCGTGAAAGAATGACGTGGAGTACTTCCGGATGGTCACAATGCTTCTTGGCCTTAGCCAACAAGTCATCAACGTAGGATTCCATGATTTTATGAATTAAATCGTGGAATATATATGTCATAGCTCGTTGGTACGTAGCACCAGTGTTCTTGAGGCCAAATGGCATAACAGCGTAGCAATAGGTTCCCCAAGGAGTTATAAACGTGGTTTTAGCTTGATCTTGCTCAGATATTTTAATTTGATTATATCCGAGAATCCATCCATGAGAGACAAAAGTTCAAACCCAGTTGTTGCATCAACAATGACATCGATAGATGGTAATGGGAAGTCATCCTTAGGACATGCTTTGTTGATGTCTCAGAAATCTATGTAGATGCGTATCTTTCCATTCTTCTTGAGAATGGGAACAATGTTAGATACCCATTGGGAGTAGTCGACTGGTTTGATGAATCCTACCTGGAGGAGTTTTATTACCTCCTCCTTTACCATGAGAGCTACCTTGGGTTTCATGGGTCTTGATTTTTGTTTAACTGGCTTTGCATCGATTTAGTGACGAGGTTTTGTGCACAGGATGTGGGGTGCGACTCTGTCATCTCCTTATAATTAAATGCAAATGCCTTATGATGTTCTTTGAGGATCCGAGTGTGTATTTCTACTTCTTCTGGGGTTAACGAGGATCCTAGTTTCAAAATCCTTGGTTCATCTTCCGTTCCGATGTTGACATCGATTGTTTCTTCGATCAAAGAGGTGTTACCCTCTTCAAACTCAGGTGGTGCTGGAGGTAAATCCAAATCATCCCCATTTTCTACTGTGTATATGCTAGGTTCCATTTGTGAGGGAGATCCATCATGGGATTTCCGAAATAGGAAGACGAATGTGGAATTAAGGACAAATCTAGCATATGATAGGAGAGATGTAGTGTTGCATAGGTGTTTAAGTAATCCAAAGTGGCCATATCACTATCAACATGGTCTAGGACGGTAGATTCACTTCCGCTTGAAAGGGGATTTGTCATTGTTTTTATCAATGGTTCATCACGAATGGACACCGTGAAATGGGTATCTTCTAACTCATTGCTTGGAGTAAAACGTGATGTTGAAGTTGCTATTGAATCGGCGAGAAGATTTTTCTCTCGTGGGATTGCTTCAATGGATATGAAGTTAAACGCCTTGCTTAAATCTAATACGGCTTCTTTGTAAAGCTGCAAGTGTTCGGCTTTGGTTTGTATACTTGTAAAACCTGGTTTGTCACTAATTGTGAGTCTCCTAAGACTCTGATGTCATCAACACCAATTCTTTTGGCTAAGGTGAGGCCAAGGAGGAGGGCTTCGTACTCAGCGCTGTTGTTTGTGCATTCAAAATTTAGCTTAAAGGAAAATGGTAGGACTTTCTCTTCGGGTGAAGTAAGAATTATACCTGCCCCCGCTCCATAATGGCATTTAGCTCCATCAAAATGGAGAGTCCAATACTTAGCTGGGAGTATAGATGTTGGGGTATCTGCTGTGTTTGCGCACTCCACTTCTACCATGCAGAGATCCTCTGATGGAAGGGAACCAACACCTAGTGAATATCCTATGCCTACTGAATCAAATGGTAAGAACATTGGTAAATCTTGTTCTATTAACTCAACGATTTTTGCAGTAGTCCCTAATGATACCGTTTCTTTAGCCTTATCTTTGGGGGTTGGGGTTGTTTTGGCTATGCTGATAGTTTCAAGATCCGTTGTAGGTACCAACTTCTCCTCTGGTTTTGCGTCAGTGGGTTTATTAAGTTGGTTTGTTGGAAGTTCAAATTCCGAGTGCACACCTGGTCTTTTCTTTAAGTCGGCTAGGTGTATATCGAAAGGTTTTGGATCACCTTTGGCTACAAATACCTTTCCTAGATGCAGGAATCTTACTTCTTGGAATAACGTAGAAGGGATTGCCTTCATTTGGTGTATCCATGGCCGGCCGAGGATCATATTATAATTAGTTTCCCGATCTATAATATAAAACTCAGTCAAAATGGTTTTGGGTCCTAAGGTGATTGGTAGTATTATGGTTCCTATCGAAGTGGCTTTAAGGCTATCATAGCCTCTCAATGTATTTCAAGTGGTGGAACAGTTTGTTTCCCCATATCCTAGTTTTTGGAGGAAAGAGAAGGGGACTATGTTAACTGCGGCCCCATCGTCAACCATTGCTGTTTTACGTAGTTATTATAAACCCATACTTGTAAGTGTAAGGCTGGATCACCTCGGCATGCGATCTCAGCATCTGTAGGCATTTTACTTATTTCGAATATGAATTCGACATCCTTGTCGGCTGCCCCGGAGGGTGGATATCAAAATCTACGTGGTTTACTTGTGTTTCAGGAGGTGGAGTGATGTTAATTAGATGACCTAAACCTAATGCTTCTAAAAGAGCAGCTTTGTGAGTAGGAGAGTTCTTTAGTAAGTCCAAAAATGAAATGTGTGAGAAGGTCTTTGTTAGGTCGCTAATTAAATCATAGGCACCCACGGGTTTTTCTACTATTTGTTGACTCTTATCTGTTTCTGGCAGATGACTTGGGCTTGGTTGAGAGAAATATTCTCGTGTTCTTGTTATAGCTTTGATAGGTAGTTCAGCGTCTAGTTCTACTAAGCTGACTATCTTGGGTCTCGGCTGATTTCCTAATTGTGGCGCAACTGATGGATTTAGTGAAGTCGAGGCTTCATGATCATTGTTTCCCGTCATTGCACCCTTGTTCGTCCCAGTTGGATTTAATCTATTATTATCATGATTTGGGAGTGGATCGTTAAAGATCTTGAGGGGAGCATTCTGAGGGGAAACTGCCCCTGCGAGCGTGTTTGGTGGTGGTGACATGGGATCTGCCAAAAACAAATCTGTGAAGAACTGTCTTTGTTCTTCTGGCAAACGTTGCATGAATTTATTGTAGTCACGGCATGTTCTAGTATCATGACCTTGAATCTTGTGGAAACCACAATATGAATTGGGATTGTAATTCCTGGTTTGTTGGTTTGGTGTATATTGTGGCCTAAAACTCTGATCAAACTGTTGCCTATTAGGATTAAAGTTTTGTATTTGTTGTTTCTGGCTTTGGTTTTGATAACCAAATGAGTTTTGGCTTGGCCCTTGTATGGGATTTCACCATTGTTGTTGTTGTTGTTGTTGTGGATGGTTAAAATCCACTGTATTGATTGTCGGGGTAAAGTTGTTGTTTCGTTGGTTGTTTGTTTGTGATGGAGTATTGACAACATTTACCTTCTTGGGCTGGTTGGTTACTCCATCCGTTGTTACACCCGATTTTTGTTAAGGATTTTAGGTCCTTGATTGACGTTTGTGGTAGTGGGATAATTTGTAGTGTTCTGATTGGGGGTGATTAACCTCCCGTTTGCTCCATATGTTTTACGGCCACTATCTATCACTGCTTGATCTATTCGAAGAGCGCTCTCAAGTACTTCATCGTAAGTTCTTAGTGGGAACTTCTGGACTTCTTCCTTCACCTCTCTCTTTGAGAGAATGAAGGAATAAATCACATAGTTCCATCTGATCCATATTTGGAGCACTTGCCGAGGAATAAAGGACTGTACGCCACCTTTGGATGAAATGGGTGACAGATTCGTTGTGTTCTTGTTTGATGTGTAAGAACTCCCTGATTCCTGTTCTTAATAGCTTGTTCATGTCGAATGCCTTAATGAACTCTGATACGAGTTGTTTAAATGAATGGATGGAAGCCTCAGGTATTCTATAATACCAGTCGAGAGCAATGCCTTCCAAGGTTTTGGGGAATATTTTAGCAACAACCCCATCCCAAGGGAGTAGTTCGCGTATGGCTGTAGCGTAAGCTTTGATATGCACATTTGGATCTCCCTCACCTTTGTACTTGGGTAAATCGGGAAGGGGTCTTGGAAGCATGATGCTTCGTATGGCGAAGTCTAAGGGCTCTTTCAGATATTTTGAATAAGTCCCTATCGCATAGGTTTCGACCATTGATGGTGGTTCTTTGAGGAGTGGTGGTGGGATGGGTTGTTGATACGGCGCAGCGTATGCATTGGTAGGGGCATAGGGAAGTCCCTGCGTTTGAGAAAACATGCCGGGAGAGGAGAACATATCTCCTTGTGGTGATTTGGAGTACATGTTTAAGTATGACGGGGTATTGTCTAGGAATGGATTGTTTGATACTAGACCGGGAGGAATGGTGTTAGAGATGATGGGCCTAGTTGGCGTTTGTTGTGGATACTGAGGAGGCATGCCTAACGTGCCTACTCCTGTAAGGAGATCTACTTGGCTAGGATAGCGTGGAGGATTGGAACTTCCTGCTTGCATGAACTGAGGATTTTGACTTGCTTGAGCAAGTTCTAACCCTCTCACTTTTTCTACTAACGTTGAAATGACTTCATTTGGTGAAGTCACAGTGCTTTGCCTTAGCGGCGTTTGTTGTATACCCTGGTGTTGTATGGGCATGTGATATCCTGCTATGAACTGATTGCTATCTTGCCAAGTTTCTCTCGAGAGTATTTCCTATATGCAATGGTATAGAGGTATTTTCTTGAAAAGAGACCTCGGGTTGCGTTTGTAAACCTCCTACAGGTGGGTATATACCCTGAGAGCGTTATTCACTCCTAGGATAACGTATTGACTATTCATCATCTAAGACCAGGTATGAGTCTGATTGTCTACTAATTTGTGGTCTAAGTAGCATCTGAGGAGATGATCCAGATTCTCCGGTGAACGTCATATTATTCAAGCCTAAAAGCTCTGTTTGTTGTTTTTGAGGGGGTTGATCTAACTCCCCAGTTTGAAAAGACGAATTATATCTAACTCTTGGAGTTTGTGTTGACAACTGATTAGTTGAGTAGTTGTCCCCCCATACTGAGAGTGAGGGTGATGATTGCCTATTTTGCTGGGCGTAGTACGCCTCAAGACCCAAGAGGGGTCTGCCATATGCATCGAATCCCGACATATTCGGGGGGTATATGAATACCCGCAGAATAATGGGAAGGAGCGAAGGTGGATGAGATAAGATGAAACTTCTCAAAGAGAAGGTGAAACAATTGTTAGTTCACGTCGGGTTCACCAATTTTGTATGCCGGAAAAGTGACAAGCGAGCGTGGGAATCTACAGGTAACTCTTCCGCGTACCCGACCTCCCGAGGTCATGCCGAGACAGCCGGTGGGGATGGAATATTCATGGGATGTAGACAGACTAGTTAGGAAATCTAATGTCTTCGACACGCACTAGTGGAATTTGTGAATCTAAGGCAAAGAAGGCCCTTCTAACTTGGACTGGTGTGATAGATCGATCAGCAAGGATGACTGCTCGAAGGCTCCAATCAATATCGAGTTCTGGCGTGATTCGATCTATGGGTTGTGGAATATGTGGAAAATGACTTGGGATAGTTTCGTGTATGTCTCTCCAGATAAGGTCATATGGTGGATGGTGAATACAATCAACTCTACGGACGATTCTCTGGCCTAGTCAGAATTCTCTAGCTTTGTTAGCCACTATATCTAGTAAGGATAATTGTTCGATGATGATGGGTGGAAGTGGAGTGGACTGGAATATTAGTGTGCGTAGGCCAGTGTCTATATCTGATTGACTTATGGATTCGTTAGGCTGTGGGATTTGTGGATCACAACCGTAGACTCTTGGTTGTTGCGGTCCTGCTATGGTCATGTATGAAATCAAGTCCTAATCCCTAGTATCCAATAATCATATGCTTTCTCAGCTTCTATATTTAGGATCAATAACTGTGTGATCTTCTCAGAGTACCTCACAGGTGTTCGTGCAACCTGGATCCTTAAACTAGTATCTATGTCTGTGAGAGTGTCTCCTGCATCTGGCTGTGGGACCAAAGGATCACAACCAAAGGTTTGTTCTCTTTCGAACCCTTCTACAGTCATGTGAATGTTTGCCTAGGGTAATCTGTAGTTTGGTTGATTTGACCAAAATGTGTGTGCTTGGTTGTCTTCTATATTTAATCCTCTCAATTTGAGAGAGTGATCGATTGTAAAAATTGTTCTTGTTTGGAAGACTTGTATTCTAAGGTTCTAGTCTATGTCAACTATTCTTTGTGTGAGGTTGGGTTGAGGCACGATTGGCTCAAATACATATTCCCTAGGCTCCCTAGGTCCCGTGATTGTCATACAAAACAAAATGTAAATCTAACTGCAACAAAGCAAATTTTAACTATGTGGAATAAATCTAAAACATATATAACTTCTATTTTTTCTATTTTACGATTATATGATTTTAAGAAAGTAGCTATTTAAACGTATCTAGAATTTTGACAACTAAGATAAAACTTAAAACAAACAAAATAACCGAGTGTAGTTATTTTTCTGTGTAATTTGTAGATCTATTCTAAACAATAAAATAGCTCATCTAATCTATTTGCAAGATTCTCGATCCTACCTCGGAAGTGGGAGTGAATCATAGTTTCTCGAAACTATCAATCCCCATGACTTCCGGCAATATTGAGAATAGAATTTCTTGAAATGAAGCAATTAACTATTCTATTTGATATGATTCTAACTAGAACTTTGAAAGCTAGAACACGGATTCCGTAGAAAAGTGGCGAATCGATGGTGTGTGTGATCTTGTCCTCTCGGTGTGATCTTCGTTCCTTTGTGTTCACGTGGATCCAAAAAAGTGTGTAATGCTAGCATCAACAGAAGTAGATATTGGGACAAAGGCAGCTCAGAATGTAGACTGAATATAATGCGAGTAGGAGAGGGATAGCACAAGAGTATAGAGCTTGGCTTATGTAATTCCTAGCGGGATTTATTGCGAGTCATGTAACATAAAGTGTCCAGAACCTGAAACTATCCTGTTTGAGGAGCAAAACCTGCAACTTTAATGGCTTCCTAAGCTATTCTATTCCAATGGATTCGGTGAAACAACAACACTTCTTGCACAAGCTGGATATGTAGCTTACCAACAGCTGAACAATGCTAACTAAGCATGCAAAGAATTAAAACTATGGCTTCTAAACAGAATAAAATACTAAACTACTGAAAGTGAGAGCATGAAAAGTGAATGAGGGGCCAGACCATTTGTTTGTGCACAAACCATTTATTTATAGCTTTTCATTCACCCAAAGATCAAAACCAAACTGAACTCTAAAACTATAAACAATGGCCAAACACTATTCCAGGGGACCAAAAACATAAATGCAAGCCTAAGTCGGCAAGGAAAGTTGGTGAAACATTGATTTTTACGTGAGTCACGTTAAAATGATTTCTGGAAAACACGTAAAGGACCGCCTGCGAGCGGGCGGTGGTTACTGAGACCGCCGCCCTGATTAGGGAGGCGATCACGAGACCGCCACCCATGCAGGGCGGCGGTTTTCATCCTGAAGAGCAAAAGGCCAAGAAAAGAGGGGAAAAAGGAAAAACAAAGGATGCGGGGGCTAAGCGGGGCATGCGGGATGTTAACGCACACTCGGAGAGATTTTCCGGATCCCGAACACCTTGCGAGGAGACCTGTATCATCATTGGGGCACTTGTTACCTTTATTCGTGATACAGTACCTTACAATTTTGGGTACGTACTGATTCTTGAGTTTGAATTTATGCGAGAACCTAGAGGAACATTTCTACATGTTATTCCTCTAGCTATGAAGATATTGATGGTTACCATGAGTTTAGAGGCTTTTCCAATGGCTAGATAAACCATTTTGAGCGCTAGGTAAGGGAGCTTGGGTGGAGGAAGATGGTAGATATCACGACAGAGAAGGAGAGGGAAGAGAGACAACTCAAGTATAGTGAAGTGCATGAAAGGGAGATTGCTAGACGACATGAGGCTACTAGTGTGATGGATCTATGGAGACAAATGTTGCGGGAAGGAGTTGAGGTTCACGCGGAAGATGTGGAACCTGAGCAGTCTATGCTACCCCATCTTGGAAAGTGCGTGAGGGAGACCCCTTCGGCTTCTGGTGAGAGTTCGTCACATGAAGAAAGGAGAGTCATTGGCATATATCGAACCCACCTAGTGACCGAGCCCTGGTGCTTGGTTTTCCCGAACCAGGAAGAAGTGTTATTGACCCAGTTGATATCGGTGGAAGAGACAGATCCACGCCTAGGAGATACAATTTTATAGTCCCTTCTTCTATGGCTGCACACATTCCAGTATTTAGAGGAGTCTTTGGACAAGGAGTAAGTGTACAAGCTTTCGGTCTCGCATCAGGGAGTGGCGCGGGACATAGTAGTGGGAGCGAGAGCACTATCACAGACCATCGGCACACAATTTAGTGGGACCATGGGGGCACTTGGCACAACTCCTACAGGCCCTATTGGACCCAGTGGTTTTGGTGGATTTGGTGGCTCTGGAGGCACAGGACCTAGTGGACCTGGTGGATCAGGTGGTGGAGGAAACACTGGAGGAAGGCAAGTCTCTTGCTCAGGAGGATAGGGACCCCATCCACCACCTCAAGTATTCTTTGAAATGTCTCTACATTTAGCAGATTACAGGGGCATTGAGGATGCTGCAGAACATGTTCACAAGTGTGAATTCTATGGTGCGCGAAGGGTATCACAACCCCGAACGGAAGGCTAGTCGAGTTTACAACCACGCTGCAAGAGGCGTGCACATAGCTGGTACAGGAAGTACGACTCTCATCAAACGGTGGTGTACTATACTACCTTAAAGAATGCATTCTTGGCAGAGTTCCACATTCCTGAGTTTGAGTAGAAGAGCATCAGCACTTTGAAGGAGATTTAGCAAGGAATGGCAGAGAGTGTGCGGGAGTATGATGCACGCTTTAAGACTCTCTTGTCTAAATTATCATATGATATCCATCCTTATCAGCATGCACAATGGTTTTTTGGAGGATTGATCACCCCTTTTAGAAGGGCCTTGTCTCATAAAACTTTTACAGACCCGTGCAAAGCATTGGAAGCTTCCTTGCATGTGCTGAAGTTGTTGGTAGTATAGATACTGGCATTAGCCCATTCTTGGAGGCTCAAATTGCTGCTATGGCAAAGAGTTGGAAAAATTATCTGCAAACACAGCCCATGAGACTTGCAGTGGTTTGTGGTGCACAAATTGTGAAATAGAGGGACATGTTAAGGATAATTTCCCCCGGAGGATGGTATGCGCTTTGACAGTGGATTGTGAAATTTGTCATGGGGACCATGATGCAAGTAGATGTCCCTTGCTGCGCAGTGCATGATCAGGAAGAATGTATCTTGTTATTACAAAATTTGCACCTCTACAACCCATGATACTAAGGAATGTAGGCTCATTGATCAGATCCATGAGGCCATTGATCATGGGGTGTGCCAAACCTAGCGTTGCAGTGGTTCCAAGGATAATGATCACCGTTATGAGGAGTGTGCAGAAGGAGGTGCGTGTGGAAGAGGTTTTGAGGAGGATTCCATGGTCAAGGTAACCGTAGAGGAGGAAGGAGTGAGTTCCCACGGAACATGTTTCAATTGTGGATCTACAAAACATTACAAGTGTGAGTGCCGGACCTGTTGCAGTGCTCATGGTGTGGAAAGAAGCATAAGTATGAGGAGTGCCCGGAATTATTTGAGCACATGAATCAGAAGCACCGGAAGGACAAGGGCACTATAATGGTCAAGTATTAAGAAGGAAAACATATAATGGATGCCCTAGGTAACACGGGATGAAGGTTTGGAGCCTGTCTTGGTAATAAAAAGGGTAGAAGCATGCACGCGTGAGAGAGGTACCAAGACAAAAAACCTGGTTTCAAGAGAGGAGGTTGTTCATGGAAAATATCCAGACCCTGCACATCAAAAGGAGATATATCAGGACACCATGGATGTTATTCGAAGCTTACAAGGGGAGATCTAGTGTCTAAAGGAGCAATCCAGGAGGGAGGAACAAGGAAGGAGAGTTGAGGCGCAAAAGGATGACCTGGATGAGGTCAAGGAGGTGTGTAAAATGCTAAGGCAGGAGAATATCATTCCCTTGCTAGGATCCTAGTTGAGAGAGAAGGTACCACGTCGTTGGAGAAGAGCGCGAGAGACAGGTCTTACACGTGAACCTTCCCCCTCATAGCCTCGACTATGACAAGGAGATTATGTTGAATGTAGTTGTAGATGGATGGCTCCTCAGCAATATCCTCATTAACACAGCGCAGAGGTTAATGTTATGACTTTGGATGCATGGCATCAGATGGGAAGACTTGCATTACAGCCATCTTCAAATGTGTTGTATATGGAAAAAAGACTAAGGAAATGCCCATTGGTGTCTTGAAGGATGCAGCTATTACTATCCAGGGAGCCAAGTTTACTGGGGAATTTGAAGTCTTGGCACTCACCAAGGTGGATAATTTCCCAACACTACTTGGGCACCCTTGGTGTTACAAGAACAATGCGGACCTTTAGTTCAACAAAGGGTACATCAGCTTTAAGAACAAGGAGGAATGGGTCATTATACCCCTAGTTGATGGGAAGTCGACACCCTATATTGAACCATTGGGAGAAGAAGTTCTGGATAAGATTTATGTGCGCTCAATCAGAGACCCTGAGATGATACACCCTACTAATGGGGTTATCTAGTTTGAATATGCTCAGTCAGTGAGTGATACCACCAATCTGGCATGTGACAATTGGGTGCATGGAACTTACGAATTAATGGGATGGTAGTTGAGAGGGTCGGTGACCAAGGTAACAAAGGTGTGCATGGTTAGGCACCTTGGAGGAAAAGAACTACCCAAGTATTTAGGAGGAGCCTTCCCTGAGATCTTTTTGCAGGAGGTAGAAGCTCAATGGAAGGATGAGAAGGAATGGAGGGAGGTGTTAAGTTATGTCTTTCTCGCATAACAACTCGGTGGTGGGCCACACATCAAGAGAGCCTTTTAGAATGACACGAGGTAAGAATTTCTCTCTGTTAGATTCTCAGGAGAAATGTACCCACCATCATCAAGGAGTACCATGGGAAGGAGCCTACCTCTTTCCATATCTAGGAGTGTGAACGGGGTCGGAGAGAAGGCGCGGAAGCTTTGCCACCATCCCTTTAGGTGCACAAGTTGTATTCTACACTGTAGGGTTACGCGCGCACATGGTACATTCATTCGGAGACATGCCACCGCCAGACAAGGAATTGGCAAGAACTCACGGCTGACCTTATTCAAACCTTTGAATATCGGAGTACCAAGCCATTGGTTGATAAGGCCTTGTAGGGTATCAAGCGCCTTACCATGGGGGATAGTGCCAAGATGGAAGATAGGCTATTGGAATTACTAGGGGAACCAGGATTAGGGCACACTTTGAAGAAGAAGAGGAAGCAGAAGAGTTATAACTTGAGCATGCGTGTTTGGAAAAAGAGAAGGGAAAGTTGGTGTATGTGATTGATGGAGAGGAATTAGAAATCTTGGATGTTAGCCATTCTATGGGGATGCGTGAGGTAGTGGATAGTGCAGATGCTCATGTGCGTGCCTACCATGAGCCTTTAAAGATGAAGAAAGTTAACATTGGTTTAGAAGAAGAGCCTAAGGAAGCTATTATTGGGGATTACTGGATAGAGAAGGAAGTATCAAAGATCATTGATCTGCTGTGTGAATTTGAGGATTTATTTCCATGCGGGTATCATGAGCTCAAAGGTGTTCACCATTCCTTGGGGGAGATGAAGATAAAACTGAAGGATGGTGCGTGCCGGTTAGGAAAAGGCCCTACCGGATGAATCCCAACTTGTGCGTGAAGGTCAAGGAGGAGATAGAAAAAATGATAGCTTCATGGGATCATTGAGGCAGTGGAAGAATCGGAGTGGATAAGTCGATGGTAATCAACATCAAGAAGGATGGGTGGATTAGGATTTGTGTGGATTATAGGGAATTGAATGCAGTTTGTGTCATTGATCCATTTCGACCCCCTTCATTGAAGAAATTTTGGAAGGAGTCCGTTGGGCGCAAAATCTATTCCTTTACGGATGGATTTTCAAGGTACCACCAAGTCAGATTGCAAAGGAAGACCAAGAGAAGACAACTTTCACCACCGAGTGGGGAAGTTTTGCATATACGGTCATGCCCTTTGGGTTGAAGAATGCGCCAATTGTCTTTTCGCGCATAGTGGTGCAAGCATTCTAGGACTTCATCCATAAGTTTCTTCAGGTCTATTTGGATGATTGGATAGTATATGGTCTAGTTAAAGACCATTGTGACAATTTAAGGTTAATGTTTGAGAGGTGTAGGCAGTTGAGGATATCCCTCAACATTAAGAAGTGTGTGTTTGCTACACCCTTTGGGACTTTATTAGGGCATATCATATGTAAGGAGGGCTTGCTGGTAGATCCCGCTAAGGTTGCAGTTATTGTGGGTTAAGGGAGCCTACTAGCAGAGTGCATAGTGCGTGGATTCCTTGGGCATGCGGGCTATTATAGAAAATTCATTAAGGGATATGCCAAGATCACATGCACCATTAGAAGAGCTACTTAGACATAAAAGTGCCTTCCATTGGGGAGAGGCGCAACAAAGGCGTTTGATACATTAAAAGATAGGCTTATTACCACACCTATTTTATGGTTTCCCTCTTGGGACAAGCCCTTTCATGTTCATGTAGATGCCTCAGGGACCACCATTGGAGTAGTGCTTGCACAACCAGGTGAAGGGATTGTTGATCATCCTCTCTATTTTGCAAGTAGGAAGCTGACACCAGTAGAGTAGAATTATACCACAACTGAGCACGAGGCATTGTCAATGATCTACACTCTTCAAGTTTAGACAATATCTATTGGCAACACCCTTTGTGTTCTACACCAACCACATGGCATTAAAGTATTTAGTGAACAAATCCTATTCTACAAGGGTGCATATGTCGATGGGTATTGTTGTTTCAAGAGTTTGAATTCACCATTGTAGTGAAGCCTGGAAAAAAAACTGTGGGCCTGATCATCTGTCAAGAATTGATTCAGGGGAGGATGCGCAGAGTATTGAGGAAAGCAATGTTAGATGCTGTAACTATTTAGGTTGCGGTGCGCCCTCGGATTTGGAAGAGATTGCAATATTTTTAAAGGAAGGTGTGGGCATTGGATGGAATGAAGACATTGGAAAAGAAGCAGTTGGCCATACATGCGCCGTGCCCTACATGTTAATCAGTGGAGACTTATACAAATTGGGATGTGATGAAGTTTTACGCTAGATGTGTCTTAGAGCATGAGCGCCTGGCCATCATGGAGGAAGCACACGGAGGAAGTGTGGGTGGGAATTATGCAGGTGATGCCACCACGCGTAAAATATTAATGGTAGGTTTGTGGTGGGAAACCTTGTACAAAGATTATAGAGATTATTGTAAAGCATGTGACCATTTTCAGCGCATTGGCAAACAGGGAGGAGAGATGAGATGCCTTTGTGCCCTATTCCTAGTGCGAAGCCTTTTGAAAAGTGGGTGATAGACTTTGTAGGACCTATTGTATCGAAAATGCATAGGAATGGGTCACGTTATGTCATCACTTGCATAGATTATCTCACAAGGTGGGTAGAGGCAACCCCAACTAAAGATTGCATGGCAGCAACAACAACGAGGTTCTTATGGGAAAACATTATCACGAGGTATGGATGCCCTTTGAGTCTGACTAGTGATAGGGGTATGCATTTCTTGAATGAGACCATGAGGATCCTGTTATCTGAATTCATGGTGGCTCATCACAAGACTACGCCCTATCACCCACAAGAAAATGGAACCACGAAGCATTCAACAAGATACTGAGTCATACCTTGACCAAAATTTGTGATGTCAGAAGACTTGATTGGGATGAAAAAGTATCGGCAAGTATTATGGGCTTACAGGACAACGTATAAAAGACTAAATAAAGCCACACCTTTTCAATTGGTGTTTGGCGTGGAAGCTATTTTTCCGGTTGAATTTATGTTGCCTTCTCTGCGAATAGTGCGCGCAGGAGGGTTAGCGATGAACAAGCGCTGGAAAATAGATTGATGAGTTAATGAAACTGGATGAGAGACGATCACTCACCCGATGGAGCCAAACAATGAGAAAAGGAAAAGAAAAAGGCTTGGCATGATCACCATATTAGAAACAAGAAGTTTGAGGTTGGGCGTAGTTGGTGTTATTATATGATTCTAAGTTTCTGCGCCATCTGGGAAGTTGAAAGTCCATTGGTTGGGTCCTTACACAATCTCGTACATCCTTGATTTGGGTGCGTGCCAGTTACAAGCGTTGGATGGGATGAAGTTTCTGGACACTTCAATGGCAGTAGGCTAAAGCCCTACTATAAATAAGTCTTCTTGGTGTTTGTAAATAAGGTAGTTTTTCCAATTAGTTTAGAAGTTTCCTTTATGCATTTTCCCCTTCTTGTGTTTCCCTTTCACGTTGTTGTTTTTGTTTTGTGCCTTGGGCATTGGTAACCTTATTTCTATTTTTGGAGAATTTATGAGTGTGCAGAGGACCGTGCATTGCTTTAAGTGTGGGGTGGAGAAAAGTGAAGAAGCGCGTGATCAAAGTACTAAGGAAGTTGTGTTGAAAAGCCTTGTTGAGTAGCGGGTTGAAAGAGGTATATAAAGAGGAAGATGGAAGAATGGTTGGTGCCAGGGTAAAGCTACTTGTAGATCCCACATACTAAGGAGGAGAAATCACATTTAAAGCAACATGAGGTAGGTGAGAGTAAGGATCAAGATAGAAGAAGTGCCTTTGGCATGGGTTACGTGTGCAAGAGTCTCCTGTCAGGTTGGATTGGTTGCGCGCTAGAAGGTTGGAAGATTTTTTGCATAGGTTGGGCGTAAGTGAAGGGCATTGAAGATGGGATTTGTTTGAAAAAGCCACATTAAATGAACAAAGTATGGTGGTAGGTGAAGTAGCATTTAATGTCTAGAAAAGAGAAAAACTATAAGTAAAGGGTTGGGGCACTCTCATTTTTACTTTTGCAAAAGAGAAGAGTTTGAGATAAAAGTGAGTTCCATAAACTAGGGCTTTAGATTCGATCGAGTGAAGGAAGATTTGTGAGATTGAAGCAGCTCAGTTTGAGTTTGCAAACAGAAGGGGTTACATGGGCGTGGAAAGAGTGAAGAGGCACTGTCTTGTGAATATTTTCATCCCTAGTTAGGGTTGAAAAACTAGGGCATGGGTTCAAAAGGGTTGTATCATGGATTTAAGATCGGAGGATTGGAAGAAGTAAGATAGAGTAACAAGGAGAGAATAGGAGTGATAAAAATACCTTGACCATGGCACCTAAGAAAGGAAAGGGAAAAGCCAAGGCTAAACAACTAGAACCCATGGTAGACACAAATGAAGAATGGTATGCAAAGATGCAATACCCAGATGGGGTGATGATGGGGAAGGAATGGGAATCCCACTTAAGAAGTGTACCTATTAGTGACTATAATCACCACATGAACACAATAGAAAAAGAAATGGCGTTGGAATTAGTATGCCCCACCAACAAATGAACACCTGAGGGTTTTCCTATATATGATGATAATGTTAAGGTTAAAATGGAGAAGGTAGGGTTGTTGCAACTCTATGAGTTGCCTTATTTTGGAAAACCAAAGTGCTGTACCAATGGTTGATGTCACGGGTACATGAAGATTATTTCCACTTTGTAGGGTGCAAGATGCACGTGACTCCCTAGCTGATTTCACAATTTACAGGCCTCATATGTGAGGGAGATAGCTTGGAAGATGACCTTGGTGACAAGGAGGCCATTCAAGAGACCATCACTGAGTATGCCTACAAGAAGGGGTCATGGTACTATGACATTTTAGACATCAAGGACCCCGTAATGAAAATGGCCACGCATTTGGTGACTAAGCTGAATGGCTAGGAGAGGTGGATGCAGAGTCAACAAACCTTGGCTACATGTCTACAGGAAGATTGTAGAGGGAACCATATATCAACCTATCCGCATACATCATAGAGGAAATTGTCAGTTGCATGAAGGAAGGGGACATGATCCTCTTTGGAAACATCTTGCTCACCATTTTATTCATGAGAGATTGGGGTGCCTGATGCACCGAACAAATTTGTATGGGAGTACCCCGAGGATCCTTCACCTGTGAAGAGGTTTGAAAAATATGCCTGTGATACAATGACAACACCCCACAAGGTGAGGCTGGAGAAATGGTACACATGCCTAAGAAATGCATTCGGGGTAGAGTGGAGAATCCCTGAACAACTCCCAGTAGCCACGAGGGGGAAGCCAAATTCACGGTTTATCAACACTACTACCTAGGTAGATTCAAGCTGATAGATGAATCATGGAGCCCTTGGTGCAAGCTTCCCTTCATGTTCACTACTCAATACTTCCAAGGGGGTGAATAAGTTTAAAGAGTCAAAGAAGCTAAGGCTGGAGCTGGGTAGTCTAGACCGAGAACATAGGGAGATGAGGAAGAAGCTGAATTACCCAGTGGAAAAGCGTGCATACGTGGAAAAGTACGTGTCACATGAGATTCAAATGACAAGGCCGATGATGCTACCCATCGTTGGAGGCTTTGTGACGCGCGTGCGTGTGTACTGTGCATAAGGTCGAAGTTGAGAAGGGTGTGTATCTAGAGAATGAAGTCTCCATACCTAAAGACCCCTTAGGGAAGAAGAAGCCAACATCCAAGAAAAGAGGGAGAGGAGAAGAAGAAGCACCAATTGTGCAAACTACTCAGATAGTGAGCATGCCATCCATGAGCGCTAAACCCAACACTTACATATGGAGAAAGAAGTCTCTAGTGAAGGAGAAGATGCCAGAGGTAGAGGTTCTAGGCAACCCATCTCCAAGGAAGAATCACACACGAGGAAGAAGATAAGGCGAATCCCCTGATCAGGAGCCACCTCTCAGGAAAAAGTAGAGGGTTGATGAAGAAGATGACTCGGAGGCAACCGAAAACTTGGAGAAATACATGGGTGGAAGAGGGGATGAAAGTGAAGAAGATGGTGGCAAGGAAGAAGAGGTAGAGAAAGACCAAGAGCCACATGTGTTTAGCATCTATGACTCGGAAGAGGAGAGTGGAGATGAGAAGCAAGAGTTTGTATTCATGTGGTGCAAGGGCACACAAGATGAGGAAGACACGAAGACACAAAGGAAAATGAGGAGGATGCTAGGGAGAAGCAGGGAGCTATAAGCTTTACAAAGGAGAAGATCACTGAGGTGGTAGAGAGAGAAGCACAGAGAATGCTCGAGGTCTTGGTAGACCAAGAGTTGGAGCGTAGTGTAGACATAGTGTTGAAGGAAGGGAAGGAGGAGAACATTGAAAAAGAGCATGACAACCTAGGAGGCCCTGCTCGACTGTAAGCTTCCCCAAAGCGCATGCTCGGGTAGGAGAACTCTTGATGTAGAACAGAGGCAAGTAATGGGCTATGTGGATGACACAAAGAAGGTGTTACGTGTGTGATTCCAGAGCACCGTACCCACGGAGAGGCTCCTAGCCATGGGGTCTTTTGAGAAGGATGACATGTACCCCAGAACCAAGAAGATGCTCTCTTGGGCATTGAGTCCCACATTGATGAGCCAGACTTTGAAGTCTACCAAGGAGTGCTCATCACATTGCCAAAATCTAAGGGGGTCAATCCCTTAGTGAATGCTCAGGAGCTCTCGGATGAGAAAGTCTACAATGCACTGAACAAGGTCACGGTTGAGACGAGGCTAGATTATTCGTGTGTAATGACAAGGATCAGAGTGTTGGAGGTGAAGTTAGGAGAGAAGGAAGAAGAACTGGTGGAGAAGGCCAAGAGCTTGAAAATAGGAAGAATTGATCGAGCATAGTTAAGGCACGAGTTGAAGGAAGAGAAGGTAAAGGTGTAGGAAGTTTACAAGAAAATAGAGTCTATCAAAGGTGCCATCCTCCTGAAGCACCCGGACTTAGCGCCACCCACACAAAAGTACTCATCCCTCTGGAGTGTATAGAAGATCTAACACACATCCTCACTATGGAGAGATGACCCTTGGCCCTAGAATCTGCTAGAAGAAGTGGCTGCACACTTGAAAGAGGAGGATAGGTTGAAGGTGGTAGCGCTCGTTGTCGAGTACAACCAAGTACTCGCGGAGGTTAAGATCGCTTCCCAATCTGCGGAGGCCGCATATGATACATGTGTGGATAGAGATAAGGTGGTGAGCTCCTTGGTCACCACACTTGAAGTAGAACTAAAAGAATTCCAAGAAAAGAACAAGGGAACTAGGCGGAGAGGGACAAGGTTCTGGCTGAAGTAGAGAAGAAATTAGAGGCAATTGAGGCTTTAAGGAGCTCAATTAAGGCCAGCTAAAGGAACTATACCCCATATTACTAGAAGGATGGATAAACTTGAGGACCTGGGCAAAGAGATGGAGCAGATTGTGGACATTTTGGGCACCCAGGGAGTTGGCCTGAGTTTTGATGAAGTGAGCACCCTGGTGGGCGACCTCTGCTAGAAGGCACAGGGTGAGGTCGAAGTATGGAATAAGCTAGAGGTAGACCTTCGGAAATATTTTCCTAGCTTGTTGAATTGATGTCCCCCATTCTTCATTCTTTCTCCGATTCTTTCATCCCTTATTCTTTTTGTAAAGTGTAAGACTATTCATTGGTTCCCTAGACAACAGGCATCTTGGTCAAGTAAAATGTTTCGAGACGAGAGAATAGGCATAGTGTGGGGTGATGTTGGACCCCTGGAATATTGGCCAAGTATGAAGGTGCATAGGTGCGTAGGGTCCCAGCTATGAGAAGCGCACAAGGAAAAAGCATGAGAGAAAGGTTTAAGGAAGCACATAGCACATGTGCAGCACGTGAAAGGAGGCTCAAGACTTAGTCAATTTGAGCACCCAGGGTAGAACACGTGAAAAGCGTGATCGGTTGTGCGTGGATAAGATGCCAGCTTGGTGATAGGTTGGCCCAGAAAGAGCATGCCTTGGATGGAATCTTCTAGAAGAACATCATGAGATAAAGTGGAAAGCCCAGGCCTAGAGAAGCATGCTCGCATGGACCACATTCGACACTTGGCACTAGATCTGAGGACGCTAGAAGGTGAGTTGGCAGTGTAGGAGAATTATAAATACAAGTGCCTGTGGAGTAAAATATATACAAGTACGAGGTATAGCGGGTTAGAGAGTGAGCGGAGCTCTGCAAAATTACTGCGAGTGGATATTTGTGTTCAGGAAGGAATGTACTAAGCATGGAGTTGTAATTTTTCTTTTTCTATTAGCTTAG
Organism: Taxus wallichiana var. yunnanensis; assembly: GCA_018340775.1. Lineage (NCBI taxonomy): Eukaryota > Viridiplantae > Streptophyta > Pinopsida > Cupressales > Taxaceae > Taxus > Taxus wallichiana. Next base: position 323,323,574 of record CM031238.1, on the reverse strand, counting down.
TTACATACGTCCAGTGATATGCATGACTGCGGTCTACTCTCTGTGACACTCTGTAATGAATCAATGAATATAATGAGGTTACCTGTTATAAATAGACATGGATATCAATGGTTTTAATGCATATTTCTCTCATATGAGTTCTCTTTCCTTTCATGCTATGTATGAATGCTTGTATAATTCTTTTTGTCATAATGCATGTTCTGGATTCTATTAAAGTACTTAGTCTAAGGTGACTGCAAGGATCTAGAGGCCGTTCTGAGCCCTATGGTCCTTGTATGTTTCAACCTCCCTCATAAAAACTCTTACACTAATCATAAATGATGCTTCCCACTAAACTCACATAAAAGAGAGACTCGGTACCCACATGTGCCTCGGGTGAGTGAAATATTCGGAGCAGATAACTTTAATGCAATCACATATTGAATTAAATACCTCTTTACATTTTACATGTGAATGATATTGAAATATTGATTTAGTTGGAAGGTATGGAATCAATGAATAAAATACTTTTTATTTACCCTTCATTGTCTTACACAGGAATGTCATTGAAGGTCCCATTATTGGACCCCTGGAATATTGGCCAAGTATGAAGGCGCATAGGCGTGTAGGGTCCTAGTTATGAAAAGGCACGCAAGGCAAAAGCACGTAAGAGAAAGGTTTAAGGAAGCACATAGCACACGCGATGCATGAAAGGAGGCTCGGGACTTAGTTAATTTGAGTACCTAGGGTAGAACACGTGAAAAGCGTGATCGGTTGCATATGGATAAGATGCCACTGGCAATAGGTTGGCCCAGGAAAGAGCATGCCTTGGATGGAATCTTCTAGAAGAACATCATGAGATAAAGTGGAAAGCTCAGGCCTAGAGAAGCATGCTCGCATGGACCACATTCGACACTTGGCACAAGATCTGAGGATCGTTGGAAGGCAAGTTGGCAGTGTAGGAGAATTATAAATACAAGTTCCTATGGAGTAAAAGATAGAGCGGGTTAGAGAGTGAGCAGAGCTCTACAGAATTACTACGAGTGGATATTTGTGTTTAGGAAGGAATGTACTAAGCCTGGAGTTGTAATTTTTCTTTTTCTATTATCTTAGTTACATACGTCCAGCGATATGTATGACTGTGGTCTACTCTCTGTGACACTTGTAATGAATCAATGAATATAATGAGGTTACCTGTTATAAATATACATGGATATCAATGGTTTTAATGCATATTTCTCTCATATGAGTTCTCTTTCCTTTCATGCTACGTATGAATGCTTGTATAGTTCTTTCTATCATAATGCATGTTCTGGATTCTATTAAAGTACTCAGTCTAAGGTGAATGTAAGGATCTAGAGGCCATTCTGAGCCCTTTCGTCCTTGTATGTTTCAACCTCCCTCATAAAAAATCTTACACTAATAATAAATGATGCTTCCCACTAAACTCACATAAAAGAGAGACTCGGTACCTGCACGTGCCTCGGGTGAGCGCTCAGCTTTTGCTGGGTGATAGGTTGGCACGCATGGGATTCCTTCCTTTTGTGATGGGAGTAAAAATGAATACATCTTGGTTTTGTTTTTGGGACCTCTTTTCAAAGTTGTAGTGGGATATAACATACATCATGATCTGTGTAGTGAGGAATGATAGAGCGGTTAACATTGGAAAATGTTGAATCATGGTTTAAGAGCACGGAGGATGAATTTTCTCAAAGATTCAGCACTGGACCTGAGTTTAATGCACGTAGATGGGTAGAAGAGAACCTCTACCATGATCTATATGAGACCTTCTTCTGCTACTTCCCAATAGAACTATATGAATGGCTTTCAGCCTATGCATCTAGATCAAGTTGGCATTATGGATCACATGTATGGACCAAAGAAGACTACCAAAGGTTGCAGGATGCAGATCTGATGTGGACCCATGTTGTAGATCATTGGTGGAGAGGAGTACTGACTAGTTACACTCTAGAGTACGCCATTTCCACGTATTCTTGTTCGGAGGTTGCTGAGTTTGAATTTCTGTGAGAACCTAGAGGAACGTTTCTATGTGCTATTCCTCTAGCTATGAAGATATTGATGGTTACCATGAGTTTAGAGGATTTTCCAATGGCTAGATAAACCATTTTGAGCGTTGGGTAAGGGAGCTTGGGTGGAGGAAGATGGTAGATATCACACAGAGAAGGAGAGGGAAGAGAGATAGCTCAAGTATAGTGAAGCGCATGAAAGGGAGATTGCTAGACAACGTGAGGCTACTAGTGTGATGGATCTATGGAGACAGACGTTGTGGGAAGGAGTTGAGGTTCACATGGAAGACATGGAACCTGAGCAGTCTGTGCTACCCCATCTTGGCAAGTGTGTGAGGGAGACCCCTTCAAATTCTAGTGAGAGTTCATCGCATGAAGAAAGGAGAGTCATTGGCATATATCTGAACCCACCTAGTGACCGAGCCTGGCGCTTGTTTTTCTGAACCAGGAAGAAGTGTTGTTGACCCAGTTGATATCGGTGGGAGAGACAGATCCACCTAGGAGATATAATTTTACAGTCCCTTCTTCTATGGCTGCACACATTCCAAAGTATTTGGAGGAGTCTTTGGACAAGGAGCAAGTGTACAAACTTTTGGTCTCGCATCAGGGAGTGGCGTGGGACACAATAGTGGGAGCATAGCGTTATCATAGATGATCAGCGCATAGTTTAGTGGGACCATGGGGCACTTGGCATAGCTCCTACAGGCCCTATTGGACCCAATGGTTCTAGTGGATCTGGTGGATCAGGTGGCGGAGGAAACACTGAAGGGAACCAAGGCTTTGGCTCAAGAGGAAAGGGACCCCAGCCACCACCTCAAGTATTCTTTGAAATGTCTCTACATTTACCATATTATAGGGGCATTGAGGATGCTACGGAACATGTTCACAAGTGTGAACTGCTATGGCACGCGAAGGGTATCACAACCCTAGAATGGAAGGCTAGTCAGTTTACAACCATGTTGTAAGGGTGCGCGCATAGCTGGTATAGGAAGTATGACCCTCATCAAATGGTGGTGGACTATATTGCATTAAAGAATGCATTCTTGGAAGATTTCCAAATTCGAGTTCGAGCGAGAAGAGCATCAATGATTTGAATTAGATTCAGCAAGGAATGACGGAGAGTGTGTGGGAGTATGATGCATGCTTTAAAACTCTCTTTTCTAAATTATCATATGATATCTATCCTTCTCAAGTATGCATAGTGGTTTTTGGAGGATTGATTACCCCTTTTAGAAGGGCCTTGTCTCATAAAACTTTTACAGACCTGCGTAAATCATTGGAAGCTTCCTTGCACGCCAAGGCTTTTCGTAGTATGATATCTTGATGTTAGCTTGTTCTTGGAGGCTCAAATTGCTGCTATGAAAAAACAATTGGAAAAATTATATGTAAACACAGCCCATAAGACTCACAGTGGTTTTTGGTGCACAGATTGTGAAATAGAGGGACACGTTAAGGATAATTTCCCCCAAAGGATTGTATGCACTTTGACTATGGATTGTGAAATTTGTCATGGGGACCATGATGTAAGTAGATGTCTCCTGCTACAGCGCGCGATCAGGAAGAATGTATCTCTTTATTGCAAAATTTACACCTCTACAACCCATGATACTAAGGACTGTAGGCTCATTGATCAGATCTATGAGGCCATTGATCATGGGGTGCACCAAACTTACGTTGCGGTAGTTCTAAGGATAATGATCGCCATTATGAGGAGTGCGCAGAAGGAGGCGTGCATGGAAGAGGTTTTCGAGGAGGATTCCATGGTCGAGGTAACCGTGGAGGAAGGAGTGAGTTCTTGTGTGGAACATGTTTCAATTGTGGATCTACAAAACATTAAAAGCATGATTTCCTAGACCTATTGTAGTGCTCATGGTGTGGAAAGAAGCATAAGTATGAGGAGTGCTGGAATTATTTGAGCACATGAATCAGAACCACCGGAAGGACAAGGGTGTTGTAATGGTTAGTATTAAGAAGCCAGACATACAGTGGATGCCTCGGGTAACAAGAGATGAAGGTTTGGAACCTGTATTTGTAACAACAAGGGTAGAAGCCGCACACACGAGAGAGGTGCCGAGACAAAAGACCACAGTTACTGAGGAGGAGGTTGTTCACATAAAATATCTAGACCCCACACATCAAAAGGAGATATATCAGGACATCATGGATGTTATTTGAAGCTTACAAGGGGAGATCCAGTGTCTAAAGGAGAAATCTAGGAGGGAGGAATAAGGAAGGAGAGTTGAGGCACAAAAGGATGACCTGGATGAGGTCAAGGAGGTGTGTAAAATGCTAAGATAGGAGAATGTCATTCCCTTGCTAGGATCCTGGTTGAGAGAGAAGGTACCACGCACCGGAGAAGAGCATGAGAGATAGGTCTTGCATGCAAACCTTCCCCCTCACAACCTTGAATATGACAAGGAGATTATGTGGAATATAGTTTTAGATGGATGGCTCCTCAAAGCAATATTCTCATTGACACAAGCGTAAAGGTTAATGTTATGAGTTTGGATGCATAGCATCGGATGGGAAGACCTTCATTATAACCATATTCAAATGTGTTGTATATGGAAAAAATACTAAGGTAATGCCCATCGGTGTCTTGAAGGATGCATCTATTACTATCCAGGGAGCCAAGTTTACTAGGGACTTCGAAGTCTTGGCACTCGTTGAGGCGGAAAATTTCCTAGCACTACTTGGGCATCCTTGGTGTTATAAAAAAATGCGGACCTTCGGTTCAAAAAAGGGTACATCAACTTCAAGAACAAGGAGGAACAGGTCATTATACCCTGGTTGATGGGAAGTTGACACCATATATTGAACCATTGGGAGAAGAAGTTCTAGACAAGATTTATGTGCACTCAATCAGAGACCCTAAGATGATACACCCTACTAATGAGGTTATCTAGTTTGAAGATGCTCAGTCAGTGAGTGATACCACTAGTCTAGCATGTGACAATTAGGCACATGGAACTTACAAATTAATGGGATGGTAGTTGAGAGGGTTGGTGACCAAGGTAACAAAGGTGCACATGGTTAGGCGCCTTGGAGGAAAAGAACTGCCCAAGTATTCAGGAGGATCCTTCCCTGAGATATTTCTACAGGAGGTAGAAGCTCAGTGGAGGGATGAGAAGGAATGAAGAGAGATGTTAAGTTATGTCTTGCTTGGCACACAAAGACTTAGTGGTGGGCCACACATCAAGAGAGCCTTTTAGAATGGTGCGAGGTAAGAATTTCTCTCTCTGTCAGATTCTCCAGGAGCAATGTACCCACCATCATCAAGGAGTACCATGGGAAGGAGCCCACCTCTTTCCATATCCAGGAGTGTGAATGGGTCTAGAGAGAAGGTGCGAAGCTTTTCCACCATCCCTATGGGTGCACAAGTTATATTCTACATTGCAGGGTTGTGCACGCACATGGTACATTCATTTGGAGACATGCTTTGCAGACAAGGAATTGGCAAGAGCTCGTGGCTGACCTTATTCAAACCTTTGAATATCGAAGTACCAAGCCATCGATTTATAAGGACTTGTAGGGTATCAAGCACCTTACCATGGGGATAGTTCCAGAACGGAAGATAGGCTATTGGAATTACTAGGTGAACCAGGATTGGAGGCACACTTTGAAGAAGAAGAGGAAGCAGAAGAGTTATAACTTGAGCGCACGTGTTTGGAAAAAGAGAAAGAAAATTTGGTGTATGTGATTGATGGAGAGGAATCAGAAAGCTTGGATGTTAGCCATTACGTGGGGATGTGAGGTAGTGAAAAGTGTAGATGCTTGCGTGCATGCCTACCATGAGCCTTTAAAGATGAAGAAAGTTAACATCAGTTTAGAAGAAGAACCTAAGGAAGCTATTATCGGGGATTCGGATAGATAAGGAAGTATCGAGATCATTGATTTGCTGCGCAAATTTGAGGATTTATTCTGCGTGGGTATCATGAGCTTAAAGGAGTTCACCATTCCTTGAGGGAGATGAAGATAAAACTGAAGGACGGTGTGCGTCTGGTTAGGAAAAGGCCCTACGGAATCAATTTCAACTTGTGTGTGAAGGTCAAGGAGGAGATAGACAAAATGATATCTTCTAGGATCATTAAGGTAGTGGAAGAATCAGAGTGGATAAGTTTGATGGTAATCAACATCAAGAAGGATGGGTGGATTAGGATTTGTGTGGATTATAGGGAATTAAACATAGTTTGTGTCATTGATCCATTTCTGACCCCCTTCATTGAAGAAATTTTGGAAGGATTCACTGGGCACAAAATCTATTCCTTTACGGATGGATTTTAGGGTACCACCAAGTCTAGATTGCAAAGGAAGACCAGGAGAAGACAAATTTTACCATCGAGTGGGGAAGTTTTGCATATACGGTCATGCCCTTTAGGTTGAAGAATGCACCAGCTATATTTTCACGCATAGTGGTTCAAGAATTCCAGGAATTCATCCATAAATTTCTTTAGGTCTATTTGGATGACTGGACTGTATATGGTTTGGTTAAAGGCCATTGTGACAATTTGAGGTTAATGTTTGAGAGGTGTAGATAGTTGAGGATATCCCTCAACATTAAGAAATGTATGTTTGCTACACCCTTTGGGACTTTATTGGGGCATATCATATGTAAGGAGGGCTTGCTGGTAGATCCCGCTAAGGTTACAATTATTGTGGGGTTAAGGGAGCCTACTAGCTAGAGCGCAATGCGTGGATTCCTTGGGCATGTGGGATATTACAAAAAATTCATTAAGGGATATGCCAAGATCGCCACACCGTTAGAGGAGCTACTTAGACATAAAAGTTCCTTCCATTGGGGAGAGGCGCAGCAGAGGGCGTTTGATACATTAAAAGATAGGCTTATTACCGCGCCTATTTTACGGTTTCCCTCTTGGGACAAGCCCTTTCATGTTCATGTAGATGCCTCAGGGACCACCATTGGAGCAGTGCTTACATAGCCAGTGAAGGGATTATTGATCATCCTCTCTGTTTTGCAAGCAGGAAGCTGACACCAGTAGAGTAGAATTATACCACAACCGAGCGCGAGGCATTGTCAATGATCTATGCGCTCTTCAAGTTTAGACAATATCTGTTGGCAACACCCTTTGTGTTCTACATCAACCACATGGCATTAAAGTATTTAGTGAACAAGCCTATTTTATAGGGACGCATATGTCGATGGGTGTTTTTGTTTCAAGAGTTTAAATTCACCATTGTAGTGAAGCTGGAAAAAGAAATTGTGGGCCTGATCATCTGTCAAGAATTGATTCAGGGGAGGACGTGTAGAGTATTGAGGAAGCAATGTCAGACACATAATTGTTTAGGTTATGACGCATGCCCTCAGATTTGGAAGATATTGCAATATTTTTAAAGGAAGGTGTGGCGCCAGATGGAATGAAGACATTGGAAAAGAATTAGTTGGCCATACGCGCCGCACCCTACATGTTAATCAGTGGAGACTTATACAAATTGGGATGTGATGAAGTTTTGCACAGATGTGTCTTAGAGCATGAGCACCTAGCCATCATGGAGGAAGCACATGGAGGAAGTGCGGGTGGGCATTATGCAGGTGATGCCACCACACACAAGATATTAATGGTAGGTTTGTGGTGGGAAACCTTGTACAAAGATTGTAGATATTATTGTAAAGCGTGTGACCATTGTCAGTGCATTGGAAAACCAGGAAGGAGAGATGAGATTCCTTTGCGCCCTATTCCTAGTGCGGAGCCTTTTGAAAAGTGGGCGATAGAATTTGTAGGACCTATTGCACGAAACGCATAGGACTGGGTCATGTTATGTCATCACTTACACAGATTATCTCACAAGGTGGGCAGAGGCAGCCCCAACTAAAGATTGCATGACAGCAACAACAACAAGGTTCTTATGGGAGAACATTATCATGAGGTATGGATGCCCTTTGAGTTTGACCAGTGATAGGGGTACACATTTCTTGAATGAGACCATGAGGATCCTATTATCAGAGTTCATGGTGGTGCATCACAAGACTATGCCCTATCACCCACAAGAAAATGGAGCTGCAAGGAAGCATTTGACAAGATTGAGTCATACCTTGACCAAATTTGTGATGTCGGAAGACTTGATTGGGATGACAAAGTATCGGTAGTATTATGGGCTTATAGGACAATGTATAAAAGACTAAATAAAGCCACACCTTTTCAATTGGTGTTTGGCGCGGAAGCTATTTTACCGGTTGAATTTATGTTTCCTTCTCTATGAATAGCATGCGCAGGAGGGTTAGCTGATGAACAAGTCATTGGAAGAATGAATTGATGAGTTAATGAAATTGGATGAGAGATGATCACTCACCCGATGGAGCTAAACAGTGGAAAAGGCAAAGCAAAAGGCTTGGCATGATTGCCATATTAGAAACAAGAAGTTTGAGGTTGGGAAGATGGTGTTATTATATGATTCTAAGTTTCTACACCATCATGGGAAGTTGAAAGTCCATTGGTTGGGTCCCTACACAATCTCATACATCCTTTATTTAGGTGCATACCGATTATAAGTATTTGGATGGAATAAAGTTGCTGGACACTTCAATGGAAGTAGGCTGAAGCCCTACTATAAATAAGTCTTCTTGGTGTGTGTAAATAAGGCATTTTTACCATTAGTTCGGGAGTTTTCTTTATGAATTTTCCCTTTCGCGTTGTTGTTTTGTTTTGCGCCATGGGTGCTGTCGTACGCCGGAAGCGATAGGCAAGCATGAGAATCTACAAGTGACTCTTTCACGTACCCGACCTCCCAGGTCGTCGTGAAGAGAGACAACCCGATGGGGTAGAATATGCAGACAAACTAGTTAGGCGATCCTAATGTCTTCGACACGCACTAGTGGAATTTGTGAATCTAAGGCAAAGAAGGCCCTTCTAACTTGGGTGGTGTGATAGATCGATCAGCGAGGATGATTGCTCGAAGGCTCCAATCAATATCGAGCTCTGGCGTGATTCGATCTATGGGTTGCGGAATACGTGGAAAATGACCTGGGATTGTTTCGTGTATATCTCCTGATAAGGTCATATAGTGGATGATGAATAAAATTGACTCTACGGACGATTTTCTGGCCTAGTCCAGAATTCCCTAGCTTCGTTAGCTGTTGTGTCCAGTAAGGATAATTGTTGGATAATGATAGGTGGAAGTGGGGTAGACTGGAATACTAGTGTGCGTAGGCCAGTGTCTATATCCAACTGACTTGTGGATTCGTTGGGCTGTGGGATCTGTGGATCACAACCATAGACTCTTGGTTGTTGCGGTCCTGTTATGGTCATACGCGAGATCAAGTTCTAATTCGAGTATCAATAATCGTATGCTTTCTCGCTTCTATATTTAGAACCCAATAGTTGTGCAATCTTCTCGGAATACCTTACAGGCGTTCTGCAACCCGGATTCTTAAGCTGGTATCTATATCTACGAGGGTGTCTCCAGCATCTGGCTATGGAACTAGAGGATCGCACCCGAATGTTTGTTCTCTTTCGAGCCCTTCTACGGTCATGTGGATGTTTTCTAGGGTAATCTGTAGTTTGGCTGACTTGACCAAAATGCATGTGCTTGGTCGTCTTCTATGTTTAATTCTCTTAAGCGTGAACCCGATCGGTTGTAAATCGTGGTTGTTCGGAACACTTGTATCCTGAGATTTTGGTCTATGTCAACTATTGCTGTGACTAGGTTTGGTTGAGGCACGATTGGCTCAAATATATATTCCCTGGGCTCTTGAGGTCCCGTGATTGTCATACGAAACAAAATGCAATCTAACTGTGATGAAACAAATTCTAACTAAGTGAAATAAATCTAACTACATATAACTTTTATTTTTCTATGAAATATTCTAACAATTTTAAGGAAAGCAAACTATCTTATGCGTATCTAGAAATAATAACTAAACAATAATTAAAAACAGACAAGATAACCGAGTGTAGTTATTTGCCTGTGTGATTTGTAGAATTATTCTAAATGACTAAAATAATCTGTCTAATCTACCTGCAAGATTCTCGATCCTACCTCAGAAGTGAGGAGTGAATCATAGTTTCTCAGAAACTATCAATCCCCACAGCTTCCCTGGCAATATCGAGAATAGAATGAAATGAAATAAAGTGATTAACTACTCTATTTGATATGAATCTGACTAGAACTTTGAAATGTAAAACCTGGATTCCGCAGAATAGTGGCGAATCCGATGGTGTATGTGATCTCATCCCCTCAGTATGATCTTCCCGTTCTTTCGTGTTCACTTGGATCCAGAAAAGCGTGTAATGCTAGCACCAATAGGAGTAGATTTTGGGACAAGGACAGCTCAGAATACAGACCGAGAATGCGAGTAGGAGAGGGATAGCGCAAGAGTACAGAGCTTGGCTTATGCGATTCCTAGCGGGATTTTACTGCGAGTCATGCAACGTGAAGCGACCAGAACCTGCAACTATCCTATACGAAGAGCAAAACCTGCAACTTTAATGGCTTCCCAAGCTACTCTATTCCAAAATAAAGACACTGCTTGCACAAGTTGGGTATGTGGCTTACCAACAGCTGAATAAAGCTAACCAGGCATATAATGGATTGAACTAAGAACTCCAAGACACAGTAAAACAAATCTACAGCAAAGAGGAATTCAGAGGCAAGCTTCTAACCGGATTGGATGGAACAACAGCACTGCCTGCACAAGATGGGTCTGTGGCTTACCAACAGCTGAGCAATACTAACCAAGTAAGAAATGAACTATGCTATCAATCCTAAGCAAGCTGACAGACCAAACCACTGAAAATCAGAAGACTCTAACAAAAAATGGTGGCCAAAAGCTCCAGCTCAAATTCTTCACCCAAATTCAGACCAAAAACTCCAGACCAAAATCAGACCATTTGTATGTACACAAACCATGCATTTATAGGAATTCCAACTCTCAAAACCAAAACCAAATTGAACTCCTAAACAATAAACAAAGGAAAAACACTGTTCCAGGGGACCAAAAACATTAATGCATGCTCAAGTCGGCAAAGAAAAGCTGGTGAAACGTGATATTTCATGCGAGTCGCGTCAAAAGAGTGTTCTGGAAAACATGCACAGGACCGTTGCTCGAAAAGCGGGCGGTGGTTCTGAGGACCGCCGCCCTATTGTGGCGGCGGTCACGAGACCGCCACCTGCGGGGCGGCGGTTTCGCCGTCCGAAAGTCAAGAGGCAAGGAAAGAGGGAAAAAGGGGAAAACAAAGGGCGCGGGGCTAAGCGAGGCATGCGGGATGTTAACGCATACCCGAGGGCTTTTCCGGATCCCGAACACCTTGCGGAGAGACCTGTATCATCATTGGGGCATTTATTACACCGTTCCACGAGACAAGTACCTTACAATTTTGGGTACGTACGGTGCACCGTAACCTTATTGCTATTTTTGGGGAAATTGTGAGTGCGCGAGAGGACCGCACATTTCTTTAAGTGTGGGATGGAGAAAAGTGAAGAAGTGCGTAATTAAAGTACCAATGAAGTTGAGTTGAAAATCCTTGTTGAGTAGCCAGGTTGAAAGAGGTATATAAAGAGGAAGATGGAAGAATGGTTGGTGCCAGGATAAAGCTACTTGTAGACCCCATAGAGGGGAAAGCGCATCTAAAGCAACATGAGGTAGGTGAGAGCAAGGATCAGGATAGAAGAAGTGACTTGTGTGGGTTACACGCTAGAAAGAGTCTCCTGTCAGGTTGGATTGGTTACGCTGCTAGAAGGTTGGAAGATTTTTGCATAGGTTGGGCATGTAAGCAAAGGTGCTAAAGATGGGCTTTATTTGAAAAATCCACATTAAATGAACAAAGTACGATGGTAGGTGAAGTAGCATTTAATGTTTAGAAAAGAGAAAAACTATAAGTAAAGGGTCGGGGCACTCTCATTTTTACTTTGCGAAATAGAGGAGTTGGAGATATAAGTGAGTTCTATAAACTAGGGTTTTTAGATTCGATCGAGTGAAGGAAGATCTGTGAGATTGAAGTGTGAGCAGCCATTTTGAGTTTGTGAACTAGAAGGAAGGGGTACACATGCATGGAAAGAGTGAAGAGGCATTGTCTTGTGAAGATTTTCATCCCAGTTAGGGTTGAAAAAAACTAGGGCACGGGTTCAGAAGGATTGTATCATGGATTTAAGATCGAGGAATGAAAGAAGTAAGATAGAGTAACAAGGAGATAATAGGAGTGATAAAAATAACCAAAACAAGTGGTAGACACAAATGAATAATGGTATGCAGAGATGTAATACCTGGATGGGGTGATGATGGGGAAGGAATGGGAATCCCACTTAAGAAGTGTACCTGTTAGTGACTATAATCACCACACAAACACAATAGAAAAAGAAATGGCATTGGAATTAGTACGCCCCACCAAAAAATGAACACTGAGGGTTTTCCTATATATGATGATGATGTTAAGGTTAAAATGGAGAAGGTAGGGCTGTTGCAACTCTATGAGTTGCCTTATTTTGGAAAGCCAGAGCACTGTACCAATGGTTGATGTCGCGGGTGCACAAAGATTACTTCCACTTTGTAGGGCGCAAGATACGCATCACTCCCCAGCTGATTTCATAATTTACAGGCCTCATATGTGAGGGAGATAGCTTGGAAGATGACCTTGGTGACAAGGAGGCCATTCAAGAGACCATCATTGAGTATGCCTGCAAGAAGGGGTCATGGTACTATGAAATTTCAGACATCAAGGACCCTGTAATGAAAATGGCCGCGCATTTAGTGACTAAGCTGAATGGCTAGGAGAGGTGGATGTAGGTCAACAAACCTTGGCTACATGTCTATAGAAAGATTATAGAGGGAACCATATACAACCTATCCACATACATCGCGAGAGGAAATTGTCAATTGCACGAAGGAAGGGGATAGGATCCTCTTCGGCAACATCTTGCTCACCATTGTATTCATGGAGATTGGGGTGCCTAATGCACCAGACAAATTTTTATGGGAGTACCCCACCAAGGATCCTTCACCCACGAAGAGGTTTGAAAAATATGCCTGTGATACAATGACAACACCCCACAAGGCAAGGCTGGAGAAATGGTACATGTGCTTGAGAAATGCATTCGGGGCGAGTGGAAGTCCCTAAATAACTCTCAGTGGCCATCGAGGGGGAATCTGAATTCATGGTTTATCAACACTACTGCCTGGGTAGATTCAAGATGATAGATGAATCATGGAGCCCTTAGTACAAGCTTCCCTTCGTGTTGTTCACTCAGTACTTCCAAACGGGGTGAATAGGTTTAAAGAGTCAAAGAAGCTAAGGCTGGAGCTGGGTAGTCTAGACTGGGAACATAGGGAGATGAGGAAGAAGCTGAATTACCCGGTGGCAAGCACATGTACGTGGAAAAGTACGTGTCACATGAGATTCAAATGACAAGGCTGATGATGCTACCCATCGTTGGAGGATCCATGACGTGTGTGTACTTACACATAAGGCTGAAGTTCAAGAAGGGTGCGTATCTGGAGAATGAAGTATCCATACCTAAAGACCCCTTGGGGAAGAAGAAGCCAACATCCAAGAAAAGAGGGAGAGGAGAAGAAGAAGCACCAATTGTGTAGACTACTCAGATAGTGAGCATGCCATCCACGAGCACTAAACCCAACACTTACATATGGAGAAAGAAGTCTCTAGTGAAGGAGAAGATGCTAGAGGTAGAGGTGCCTAGGAAACCCATCTCCAAGGAAGAATCACCTAAGGAAGAAGATAAGGCTGAATCCCCTGATCAGGAACCACCTCTCAGGAAAAAGCAGAGGGTGGATAAGGAAGCTGACTCAGAGGTGACCGACAACTTGGAAAAATACTTGGGAGAAAGAGAAGATGAGAGTGAGGGAGATGATGGCAAGGAAGAAGAGGTAGGGAAAGACTAGGAGCCACATGTCTTTAGTATCTATGACTCGGAAGAGGAGAGTGGAGATGAGAAGTAGGAGTTTGTATTCACACGGCGCAAGGGCACACAAGATGAGGAAGATGCCGAAGACATGGAGGATGAGGAGGTTGCCAGGGAAAAAGAGGGAGCCATAAGTTTTACAAAGGAGTAGATCACTGAGGTGGTAGAGAGAGAAGCACTAGAGAATGCTCAAGGTCTTGGTAGACCAAGAGTTGGAGCACAACGCAGACATAGTGTTGAAGGAGGGGAAGGAGGAGAACATCAAAAAATAGCATGACAGCTTGGGAGGCCCCACTCTAACAGTAAGCTTCCCCAAGGCGCGCGCTTGGGCAGAAGAACTCTGGATGTAGAATAGAGACAAGTAATGGGCTATGTTGATGACACAAGGAAGGTGTTATGTGTGTGATTCTAGAGCACCATACCCACGGAAAGGCTCATAGCCATGGGGTCTTTTGAGAAGGACAGCGCGTACCCCAGAACCAAGAAGATGCTCTCTTGGGCATTTGAGTCCCACATTGATGAGCCAAAATTTGAAGTACGCAAAGAGCACTCATCACATTGCTAGAATCTAAGGGGTTCAATCCCTTAGTGAATGCTCAGGAGCTCTCGGATGAGAAATTCTGCAATGAACTGAACAAGGTCACAGTCGAGATTGAGGCTAGATTATTCATGCGTAATGACAGGATTAGAGTGCTGGAGGTGAAGTTAGGAGAGAAGGAAGAAGAACTGGTATGGAGAAGGCAAAGAGCTTGAAATAGGAAGAACTGATTAGCACACAATTAAGGCATGAGTTGAAGGAAGAGAAGGTAAAGGTGCAAGAAGCTTACAAGAAAATAGAGTCTATTAAAGGCACTATCCTCCTAAAGCACTTGGACTTTGTGCCCCCACACAAAATTACTCGTCCCTCTGAAGTGTATAGAAGATCTAATGCACGTCCTCACCATGGAGAGATGACCCTTGGCCCTGGAATCTACGAGAAGAGGTGGCCGCATGCTTGAAAGAGGAGGAAATATTGAAGGTGGTAGCACTTGTTGCCGGGTACAACCAAGTACTCGTGGAGGTTAAGATCGCTGCCCAATCCACGGAGGCCGCATATGATACATGCACAAACATATATATGTGGCGAGCTCCTTGGTCACCACACTTGAAGCAGAACTAAAATAATTCCAAGAAAAGAACAAGGGGAACAGGGTGGAGAGGGACAAGGTTCTGGCCAAAGTAGAGAAGAAATCAGAGGCAATTGAGGCTTTAAGGAGCTCAATTAAGGCCTAGCTAAAGGAACTATACCCCCAAATTACTAGAAGGATGGATAAACTCGAGGACCTGGGCAAAGAGATGGAGTAGATTGTGGACATTTTGGGCACCCAGGGAGTTGGCCTAAGTTTTGATGAAGTGAGCACCCTGGTGGGTGACCTCTACCAAAAGGCACAAGGCAAGGTCGAAGTATGGAATAAGCTAGAGGCATACCTTCAAAAATATTTTCCTAGCTTGTTGAATTGATGCCCCCATTTTCTTTCTTTCTTTCCAATTATTTCATTCTTTATTATTTTTGTAAAGTGTAAGACTATTCATTGGTTCCCTAAACAACATGCATCTTGGTCAAGTAAAATTTTTCGAGGATGGAGAACAGTGTAGTGTGGGGTGATGTTGGACCCTTGGAATATTGGCCAAGTATGAAGGCGCATAGGCACACAGGGTCCCAGTTATGAAAAGGTGCACAAGGAAAAAGCGTGCAAGAGAAAGGTTTAAGGAAGCACATAGCATGCACGATGTGCAAAAGGAGGCTCAAGACTTAGTCAATTTTAGCACCGAGGAAAGAACATGTGAAAAGCATGATCAGTTGTGCGCATAGATAAGATGCAAGCCTGACAATAGGCTGGCCCTGAAAAGAGCATGCCTTGGATGGAATATTATAAAAGAACATCATGAGAGAAAGAGGAAAGCTTAGGCTTGGAGAAGCATGCTCGCATGGACCACATTCGATACTTGGCACCAGATCTGAGGATGCTGGAAGGCAAGTTGGTAGTGTAGGAGAATTATAAATACAAGTTCCTATGGAGTAAAAAATATACAAGTACGAGGTATAGCGGGTTAGAGAGTGAGCGGAGCTCTGCAAAATTACTGCGAGTGGATATTTGTGTTTAGGAAGGAATGTACTAAGCATGAAGTTGTACTTTGTCTTTTTCTATTAGCTTAGTTACATACGTCCAAGTGATATGCATTTGTGGTCTACTCTGTGACACCGTAATGAATCAATGAATATAATGAGGTTACTTGTTATAAATAGACATGGATATCATGGTTTTAATGCATATTTCTCTCATATGAGTTATCTTTCCTTTCATGCTATGTATGAATGCTTGTATAGTTCTTTTACGTCATAATGCATGTTTTGGATTGTTAAAGTACTCGATCTAAGGTGGTACTGTAAGGATTTAGAGGCCGTTTTGAGCCCTTTGGTCCTTGTATGTTTCAACCTCCCTCATAAAAAATCTTACACTAATCATAAATGATGCTTCCCACTAAACTCACATAAAAGAGAGACTCGATACCCGTGCATGCCTCGAGTGAGCGCTCAACTTCTGTTGGGTGATAGGCCGGTGCATATGGGGTTCCTTCATTTTGTGATGGGAGTAAAAATGACTACACCCATCGTCCATGTTGTCAGACCAAAATCACACAACTGTAGTAGAATACATCACAACAAACATTTCATCAGGCTATTGTTCAAGGAAATGTAGGAATAAGAAACAAATGCAACAAATTATATTATATCTTATGGATTAATTTTTATAATTGATGTAGAAATAAATCTGATAGGTAATGTAGAGATAGATTTGATGACGATGTCAAACTGAAACTAAGACAGATTCCATGGATGGAGCTAGAGCTACAATTACTACTATTCAGGTGATACCATGAATAAATCCTACGATGAAGATGAAAATAAAATTATCCTGTTGATGGCTTATTTCTGGGATCACCATGTAAAGTTTTGAGCCATGCCCTTTACTATTTTCCTCAGTTAGGGCTTACAAATACCACGAAAACTTAACAAATTTAAAACATTTTGTTATTCTGTTAGATTACCTTTGTTGTTTTCCTCCCAGATAGGAGTACCCTGATCTTGGAACATAAAATAAAATTACCGTAGGAATAATTTGAGTGTTTTCCCTAGCCTACGTTACCTGGTTCTTATTGAATTCCTAAATGAAAAAACAAGCCTCCTCCATGATGTCCTTGTCCTTTTTTGATACTAACCAATCCAAGGTCTTATGACAACTTTTGTATCTATAACACTCACAACACTGCTAGTGACAGGCGACCATTTGCAAAATAATCATTGAATTGGGTTTGGTGAAAAATTCACATACGAGATCAATCCATGTGACATCTGCTCCAAATTGAAGAGATCTGATGATATGGGCACCTACAACTCCGCCTCCTACCACAACCACCCGTTTCATTTCAGCCATGGAGAGATTGGTGACTGTAAATCTAAGTATGAATTCATGAAAGAAGCATATCGAGATCTAGGCTTCAAAAATATTTATTCTTTTTCGAACCCATCATGCAACTGCCACATGCGAAAACATGCAAAATAGGGAAAACATCATGCAAAAACATGCAAAACAAGGAAAATGTCAAAATGCACATCAAAGTTCCAAATGATAGTCAAATTTAAGATAGTTCCTGGAACGACCACAAAGTCCTTTCCCATAGGGGGAACAAATTCTTCGTAATTAATATTTATTGATATTTCTAAAATAAATATATTTACAAAGATTGTATTAATTTCATATTTATTTATTTTTAATTTGAAAATTACAATTTGAATTATTTATTTTTCTTTTCAAATATTCCTCTAATATGAAATTATTTGCCTTATACATTCATTATTATAAAATACATATTTTTATAAATAAATATTGAAGGCTAACCAATATAATAATTACAATAGTGAAGATTTAACATACAATTGATTTGAAATTTTGAAAAGATAGACGAATCTCAAGCAAAACAAGCTATGTATAAATATACTAATAATTGCACATGAGTTGCAAAATACGTTGGAGAGGATAAGAATGTGTCTATATAAAAATGTTGGATTTTTTTTTGATAAATTAGTTATCATTGTTTATGCCTTTGGAAATGAGGTGTTGGGGCTGAGCAATCTTATGTATGGTCGCCATGAGGGAGGTGAGTTAAGTCTCATAAAAACAAAGCTATGATTCAAATTTGATGCAATTAACCTCTCAACCCAAAGTGATGCCAATATTAATTTCAATTGTAGATTGTAGGGTATCTCATATCTATAGTGGTGGATCGTAAACAAGTACATAGTAATGTTGTGTACATGCTCAAACATTTGAGTGGCGATTACTTGTTTCATGTAGCTTTGAATCTCTATATTTGTTGTATGTGAAGGGGAATCTCTCTACAACGTAATCTACACTCATCTTCTTTGTGTGCATGAACATTTTTTGTGTAAATATGTCTTGCATAGTGCTCAAATGTAAAATCAAGGGAGAGTTGTAGGTCTATGAGGGTGTGTACACTTGAGATTATTGTAAATGTTAGTCCTTGACTATCAACATTGTCAATGTCTATTGTGGCCTTGTCTAACATTAACCCTTGTGCCTTATGAATGGTCATACCCCTCAAAATTTTAAGTGGGATTCGGCCCATTGTTCCTCATGTGATAGGAAGAAGTGACATGTGCATTGGGTTTAGGATGTCCCATAGGAGCCCTCTGTAGTCATGAATTTGACAACATCAAAGGATGTCGATTCCGGGGTTGTAATTCTAGATTTTACACAACCTCCACAACATGGTCGAGTCTCCCATTAACCAAACTTGAGTCGACCCACAAGTTAACTATCAACATGACCTCCTATCGTTTGCACAAGAATATTGTTGGTTCTAGTTGAATGTCATTTAGTTTCGACATCACTTCAAAACCCACAAGTATGCATTCACCTTTTATAAATTAAGCAAATCAAAAATTTCTTAGAAGCCACAAATACCATCTTGCTAAATAAATTGACTCCTTAGTAATATGAATATGGAAACCCCATATATAGAGCTTTGCATATAATTTTTCGTATTGAAATTTTGACCATTTGTCATATTAGAGGATGAAATTATTTAATTCCTTATTATTTTGTTGCTTTACATCAGTTCCAATTTTCATAATAATTTAAGGTTTTAAAGGAAGATAAATAAAAATAATTTATCTATGAGTATGTTAGAAAATAGATTGAGAAAGTTCCGAAGTAACCACTATATCCCTTCTCGAGTTGATAGAAAAATTTGGTTGTTGTGCATTAATAAAGAAACATTTTTTCCATCAAGGTTTGGGCAAATTCCGATAGGAACTTTGTTCACCATTTTGTTGAACTTAGCCACGAAATTCCTCATGGGTTATGTTGGCTCTTTCTTTGCCTGAGATAGTTGGACTAGAAGGGTATGTTCATCTTCTGCCATTTTGAACTGTATTCAAACTTATTTTTCATATCATTCTAGTTTTTAATGCATCCATTCGGGAGATGATGAAACCAATCAACAATGTCCTGTAATGTTTCAATGAAGAGGAAAACAACAACATCTTCATATTCCACCAAAAAAACTGCACATACAACAAAGAAGGTAGAGATGTGGTCATTAGGTGAAGTATTCCCATCTCCATTGAACTTGGGAAGAATCTTCATTGATCCTTGTAGAAGGTCATGTTGAGCTGGTAAGGCCAATGGGCCTATGACATTTCTCCATGGTACGTTAACATCCATCCTAGGAAAGGTTATATGCAAGGGTAAAACAACATGAGAAAGAACAAGTTCTTGACTTGTAGTGATTCCTCCCTTGTTTTTAGGACTTGATGTAAGGCTTATGGATTTACAAAGAGTGTTCCTCCTTGGAGGAGATAACTTGAAACCAAACTTTCCTTGAAAATCAAAAATTGGATCAGATTGACCTTTTTTTTTCTCCTCACGTAAACCTCCTTCCTTCCAGTTTGAAATCTTTATTGTGAAAGGATCACTGACACATTTTGATCAGCTCTAGCATTTTCTCTTTTCTCTCTTTCTTGATCTCTTTGTGTCTAAATGACTCTAACAAATCTCACAACTTGATTTTCTTTGTTATCCAATACTGATGTGACAAGATGAAAATGATAGTCATTCATGTGCTTTTACCAAATAGCTTTCCTCAAATTTGATGATATGTCTTCTTGAGTATCTGTAAAAATAATATTTGGTTGCAAAATAAATGAATTACCTGTAATATTCATAAATCTTATTTCCTTGGTGGAAGAGGGCCATTTCGATGAACAATGATCAACATGTGTCTAGGAGGTCTTCTGGCCACGAGTGCAAGTGCTCTTCTTCTAAGGTCTTCGGTGTAGATTTATCTATCAATGGCTCTATCAACAACCACAAATTGTTGCAAGCTTTCAAAATTTTCCCAAGCTACTATTCAAAGGTTGGTAGCAATGTCTCCTTAAACATATTCATTGGGACAAGATTTGGTGAAGAACTAGAGCTTGTGCGAGAGGGGATAGTATACAGATTTAACCAAGAAGCTGGTTAAGGATTCTTGAATCCTCGGTAGAGTCACCAAAAATGTTAGAAAATAGATTCGTACGCATGAAAATGACATGCAATAGTTAGGGGATAAATTCCCTCCTCAATCGGAAGGTGAGGTCGACTTTATTGAAAACCAAAAATGTATCTACATCTATACATTAAAAATTGTATGTGGGGGTGCTTTGGGACATCAAAGGGAAATAAGTTTGAATGAGGGATATGGAATGGAATGAAGGAAAGAAATGGATGGAAGTAACATACAATAGTTAGGTAACAAAAATCCTAATATTGCATAGAGATGAATAGGAACAATGAATAACTAACTCAAATAAAATAGATTTTGAATCATCTAAACAAGAATAAATGAAAGGGAACACACATGAGTAAGTAGATATCAAAGCTTAATCATTATGAACAAGAATAACATATTAATAATGTTGACAATAAGATCAAAGATAGTATTTTTATGCAAGATTTAAACACTAACATATAATGAACACAAGAACGTCAAATGCTACAAGAGATAATTATTGGGACACAAATTTCATATTTCATTAACTCTCTGAAATGTCTTCACAAAAGAACACAGTTTCTTTCTTGAAATAAAGCTTGCACAAAAGTATTTCTCCTCTCTCAAAGTCACCCTTACAAATGAGCCCCTAACTTCCTTTTATAACCCAAAATTTGGTTACAAGGTAGTTAGGGTTTACATGAACATTAAATTAGGGCACCTTAAGTGACTTTGACTTTTTCAACTAACTTTAAAAAGTAACTTGAAATTAGAAATCACTTAAGTGATCAAAAGTTTGCTAAAAATGAGTTTAACAATAACATCACTTTAAAATATCATTTTAAAACATAAAACAAGACCTAGTTCCTTATCCATTAAAGTGGGGTCCACCTATCTCAATCATATGAGAAATGGACTCTCCCACTTCGTTAGATACTAGAATGTTATCTCCTCACCCATTGGTGAAATTAGGATCTTCTGCCTTTTCCAATTGAAAATATCTAAACCTTTCCAATGTCTCAAACATCTTCTCTTCTTCAAGAGGTTCACTCGGTTGAAGCACAACCTCATAGAACACCTACAATTCCAAAATCCTACCTAGCATATTATGTAGGTTGACCATTTTGATTGAGCATCCTCAAATAGGTTCCTCAATTTGATACAACGTTCCATTGAAGTAGAGGATAAGTTGATGACATGAATGTACATGTCCTTAAAAATTGTGAGAATTGTTCCTCAACATGTTATGATGAATGCCTTTGATTATGCTCGTCCACAAAATCACAAGGGATTTCAGCTATGAACTCATGAATTGAGGTGAGTGAAGTGAAAGATTCGTTGCATATGCTTTCAGTAATGAATCATGGAATCTTCGAGAAGTGTCTTCCATGACTTGAGATGTAAACATCATAGAAAGTGTGTCCTCAGCATTCAAATTCAAGGATCCCTTCAATGGCTAGAATTTTAGATTCCATACTCGTCATCTCTTGTAGACTAGGAAATATCTCATCCAGATTTGATATGCTAGAAGCAAAATATTCCTTAAAAGAAAGGATTGGATCTAGGTATGCACTAATGTCTTCATGGAGCTTTATGACCACTTCGATTGTATTTCTCCAAAAATGATAATTTCCAAAAGCTAGGATTTAGTGACATGGCCTAAAGTGTTTACCTCCTTCGACAAATTGAGTGTTTCTTCATCGGGGCAGCCACTACATTAGGTATTGGGAAAGTGGAGGATATTGGATTTATCAGATGTTGAACATAATTCACCAACTGATTCTTTTCACCTTGAGTTGAGAATTATTGAGATTTATATTTCTCAAGCCTTCTTAACACAATATCCATGGAATCTCGGGCCATTTCCATGTCACTTTCCAATGTAGAATTCCCAAGTCCAAGCTTGGATACTTCATAGTTAGTAGGCGTCATGGAATTACGCTCCTTCTCGACTTGGGGAATGGAAAGATCTACAAATTTGTTTCCATCTCCATCCACCATTATTCTTGAGAAAACTTTAGGATTCTTGGGGATGACATCATTTGAAATATTGGAAAGGGAATCAAAGTCAATATTGATCACCTTGACAACCCTCTTTCTTTTCTTGACTTCACATTAACCCAAGAAGGGGTCTCCTTGACCAATTTTACACACAAAATCCTGGAGTATGAAGCAACATTCACACCGTTCTTGACATCATTGGATTCTACAAGAGTTATTTCCATGACTTCAATCCTTAGGGAAATAACTTCAACATTGACCTCTTGAACCTCAGGGAAACCTTGAGAAACCTCTTCATGAACTAGGGGTTCAGGAGCATTTGATATTTGGACCACTTGCACTTGAGTAGACTCTTGTGCATGACATGGCTGAGTAGTGTTTATGATGAGATTCCTTGAACTATCAGTAATGTGAGTAGATGAGTCTCTACTCGAAGTGGAAAACCTTGAGACACGTTCTCTTCCTTCAATAGGGCCAGGACCCTTGGATGTTTCTCCTCATGACATCTTCTTTAGAGAAGTGGATTTGGGCAACCATTCTCTCCTTACTTGATGTGTATGGGTTGATGGCATGGAGGTTGACTGAGAAGAGGTTTTAGTCAACTGGAGACCTCCTCATGTTGGAAATTTTTGTGGTCCTAGGGTATGAACTTGGATGGATGGTAACTTTACAAGTTCTCGTTCATACCAAGCTATGCTCCTTTCTAGAATTAGTTGATTCTTTCCATCAAGAGAGAATTCATCTCTCTTGGTCCAATCAACTTAGGGAAATGGAGTGAAGGAAATGACATCATATGAGGGATCAATCAAATTGTCACCATCATCTACTAATGAATATAGAGGATCTCTGATGCAGAAGGCCTTGATTTGAGCAAGGGTCAGGTAGGAGAATTCTCACCTTCTTACTTCGTGTTCATCTGAGCAGGAAGACCAGAAGTCTTCTATGGTGGGATGGTGTTGGTACTTCACTCTGAGATCCTTTTGCATGAATCCATTGATGTCAAATTGGGATCTCTTCACAAATGGATGTATGGTAATGAGTCTTCCATGAGTTTTGTAATGAAAATATTCGAGCATTGGTATTCCCCCAATTTTTTATTTTGGGAAGTGGATGCTTGAATGGTGTTTGTCGCTAAGAAGACAATGAACTTGGAAAATTTGTCATGCAAGCTCCATTAATGCCCACTTATCACTGACATACTTGGGAAGCTTCCATGGAGTGCCTATAAATATGCTCATGTGAATGTAGGAAAAGGATGGGAACTGAATGAACCATGTTCCCCACTAAGAAATGACCGCCATGACATCCTTGGAGAATCTTTCTTCCGGATTCCTATTCAAGTTTCTAATCATGCGAGAAGATGAAAGCATCATTAACTCTCCGAAATGATGAGAGCTATTCTTGAAACTCAATTGTAGATAATAGTGGAAAACACTATTTGAAGGACCCATGATGCCTTTCGTCTCTAACCCCAAAAACAAATTCCTTCTAGCCACCGCATAGGTTAGGTATGATGTCATGTAGAAATTCCTAGTCATCTTCACCTTGATCAACTACTTGTGGAGAGTGTCACTAATGATGGTGGCCCAATCTAAAAAATCATCTCTTTGTAAGGATGATGCAGATGAACTGATACATCCATGGGTGAAAAATCTTGCAGAGGGGAGACCGAAGACTCGGCTTAGAAGAGTGATCATATCACTGATTTCCTCCACAAATTCAATGTGGTACAATTCCTTGGGAAACTGGTCAACATGAGTCCTCTTGGTCACTAGCCAATTGTTGTTGACCATCTTGGTCCACGAGGGTTCTTCATCCCAAAAATCTTGTGTTGAATTTTGAGTGATGTCAGCATTCTCAGGGAAATTGAGGATGTTGAGAAATTCTTCAATGTGCTCTGGTGTGATCAAAAGGAAAGGCTCATGATTATCCTTGAAGATTCCTCACCTTTTGGGATCATAATGCTCTACACAAGAAATGACTAGCTCAGGGCATTACACTAAAATAGGAAAATTTGTTGCTTGAGGTAGACCACTATGATAGAGTCTATATGAGAAGATGGTTTTCCCTCGGCTTTCACCCAATCACAAATTGTGTCACATTGATGTGGCCAAGATCGAGTGTCGGTGATATTGTCATATGCATATTTGATAGAAGTAGGAGGAATGATCCCTTGGAATTCATATTTGAGTGTGGACTTGTTTGACCTTTCTATGGGTTTCTTTGACTTTCCTATAGATTTGTTAGGTTTTTAGCCATTATGAATTTTGAAGGAAAAAAAGGAAGCACACAAAACAGTGTTGGGTCTTAGTCTCTAAACCACCATTTCTATAAGGAAAAATATGGCTATCAACATCATATGTGAAATTGAAAAAACTTGGTAGGTCATTATACTTACAAACACATTTATAATAAAAATATGCCCACTATACATATTATGCATGAAATAAGCTGTTGGAGATTAAAATTGCACCCACACCCAAATCGGGAAGATCTAAGGATTTGAGGTAATATGGGACTTTATCCAAGTTATGGGAATTGCACTTGAGATAGACCTCTAGAGAAGGCCGACTACTCGGCTTATTCTTATTGCTACACCTATTCAATTAGCTTTATTTCCTCATTGGTAATTTTTACATCAAATGAAGATCCAAAATGAGAAAGAAAACCATAAATAATTACCTCAAAGTCATCCTCTTGAAGAACTTGTGGTGGGAAAGGAGGATTCATTTCTTGAAGATTTCCACGAGATGGTGGAATTCTCGAAGCACTTGGATCATCTATTATGAGACAAGAATTCTCATGTCTCATACACATTGGTCCTCCTAAGGATTGTTGTTTAGGAAAAAGTGCAATTGTGGATAGATACTCAAATTTTGTGCTTCCTTCATCATCTACCGAGGTGTTGAGTTGAAATTCATCATAATGCTCAAGAAAGTGATAGTCATGAGAAGTACATAAGAATATTTCTTGATGTAATAATGTTGTTATTTAATCTTGCTTAGCTCTTAATGTGATGGTGTTTATATTTTGATTTAACTTTGTTATTAAGACTACTAGGTGTTAGTTTTAATTTTCTCAACTTAGTTAAACAAAACCATGCACACATTTGGCACGCTCGGTGGGACAGATCCTTAGTCCCTTAACATTTTGGGTTGAATTCTATTGTTTTTGGCTAACCTTTGATATACACATATGGTAAATAATGTTCAATTTCTTAGGATTTTTCTAGTATTATATGTGTAGGTTCTCATTTAGAGATATCATTATAATGGGTTATTGTCATTTTCAAGCTAACTTACTAAAATTTGAAGTGTTGTGAGATTTTTGTGTCTTTGGCTATACTTTGACTGCAGGCGGGGGGGTGTAAGCGCACTAACCTGTTGTAGGCACACTAACCCAGTGCATTCACCTCTTTGGTAGTGCGAGACACTCTGTCAGAATTTTATACCACTTTTATCTACCCTGGTGCACATACCCTAACCATGGTGCAGACACACTAACCATGGTGTAGGAACATCAAATTGGGTGCAGACACTCTGTTTGTACTATACCTTCACTGCAACGAGAAAACCTACAAGGCTAGCGCACATGCCCTAACCTTGGAGCAGGCACCTCTCGGGTAGCGCAGGAAATATATAGGAATTTGATACCACTTTTATCTACCCTAGCACACATGCCCTAACCACGATGCACGGGAACCTCTCGAGTGGCGTAGGCACTCTGTCAAAATTTTGTACTATTTTTAATCTACCCTGGCGCACATGCCCTAATCCTAGTGTAGACACCTCTCGGGTGGTGTAGGTGCACTGTGAGTCTGAAAAACACAGAGGGGCATATCCACCCTAACCCACGAGACATGCCCGGCCAGGGCATGGGTGTCTTTCAATTTTCTCAAATTAAAGTGTTAAAGTGCTAACTTCTTTGTAGGTTTTATCTAATTAATGCCTATTTTTGCAGGGTATGTTTACATGCTTTTTCTAGACTAGATAGACTTTGCATGCTTTCTTATAAGAGTAAGGTCATGTATGCTCTTCCCTCGTGTCCTTTGGGGTGATCTTGGGAATCAAAAATGATTCTTAAGTCTTTTTGATGCTTTGAAATTGTTGAGAATATTTGAATTGGAATGAGTTAACTTGGTGTGTTTGAATTAAGTGTTTTTCCATTTGGTATTTTCTTGGATTTTAGAAACGTCATGTATGATCTTCTCTTGCGTCCTTGGATGATCTTGAGAATAAAAAATGATGTTTATTATCTTTATGGAAAATTACTAACCCGTTGTGCAAGAACCAAACACACACTTGCCAAAGAAAGGTGGAATCAAAACAAAATCAAACTACTAATAAAATTGTTGTGAGGTTTCCAAAGGAGTTCAAGTAAACCACATCAAACTAAAAAAGATAAAAAGAACACCATATTCAAAAAAATGTATTATAGGTTTCAAAAAGGGTACATCTCTATTCGCTCATTTGGAACATAACCTCTTTGGCATAATTCCTTAAGCTACTGATAATGGGGGTGGTACCGGGAACCCCAAATTAGTCCGCGCAAGAGAGAACCTTATGGATGAAGCGGGAAGTGCTCCGCACAACCTACTTGACTAGTTGTTCCTTATAAGTTAGCGTTACTAGTTTCTGTGTAATGACAACCCCAGCGATAGTACATGTAGACGCACTAGTTGCCTACCTCTTTGTGCTTGAAGGGGGTAAAGTAAAGACGAGATACTCCCAAATTATTCATTGACTTTTTGGGTAAATCAAGCTCACTTAAGATAGCTTTGTAACACCTAGGAAGAGAGAACCACCTAGGAGGATATTCTTTAGCTAGGATCCCACTTTGACCATTTCAAAATAGTGTTGAGTTATGAGCCATCATTCATCATGAAACATGGGAAGCGTTACTTTTTCTTAGTTTTTCACTTTCCTTAAGGCGAGGTGAAACTCTGCCGAAGTAAAGCCAACATTTTTCATCCCCATTTTGATCTACTTCCCTCACGTTCTTTTGACACTTTGTTGATCAAAAGAAGAGTGACTACCTTTGTGTTATCAATTGATTGTTTCTACCACTTTTTTTCCATTTACACCCATCCATGTTTGCGGTTGGGTAAGTTAAATGTCTAAAGTGTGTGGAGATGTATTCATATCATTGGTGACCTTTGTGAACTTGATACCCACGCCTTAGGATCTTCATCATAGTTAGGCGTGGTTCATCATCTTTAACTTCCTTGGAAAGGTTACCTTGTTTATATCGTATCACTATAATTTTGGTATTTACGTCTTGTTTCTTGTAAACTTGACCTAAATATCTGCATTGTAAGGTTACACTATACACATTTTAACAATTCTTAGTTATACTATAAGCTTTTAGTTTGATTCCATTACTACCTCGATTTTGAAAAGTGCTACGTGTTACCACTTGTGTGTGTTATATCAATATCATCTTGATATCAATACCTTACTTTCTCGTAAAGTTTGGTTAACATATCTTGGTGACATTTTTGTGTCACTCACAAATTATAACTGGCACTTTTTGGGATATAGGTATTAATTGAATTTGAGCTTGCTTCTAGTATACCTTGTTAGGAGGTCACATTAACTTCTTGTATTTACTTACATCTTGTTCATTCCCTTGAACTTGACATAAGTAGGGACATCTTGTTAATTATCTTACGACACCAACTACCTTTTTGAAAAAAACCTAGGAAGTACTTCATTCAATTGATAGGCTTAGGTACCAAACATTGTGTCACTATTGACTTATCACTTTATCACATTGGTACTTTAACATTTATACTCATTCATATTCTTGACATTATTTTTTCATTTCACTTAGGTGTGATCACAAATTTTGAACACATTTACAACGTACCTTGGTGAAACTATTACACATCATGGCTCCTAAGACATGATTAGGGCTCAAAAATCAAACATTCAAAGCACAACAAGCACAAACTTGGGAAGCCTCAAACAAACAAGGGTCAAACCCTTTTATTGGTCATGATCTTGGGCCTTTATTTTCTGTAGAAAAAGAGATAGAAGACATGATAGATCATAGTGGTGATGAATTGGAATCCCCACATGTGGAGTTTGACTTCAACCCCACCTTATTAGATGAATTCATTTTTAGAAACAAGGATAGGGTGCTAGCACGAGTTGTAGAATTGGGAGCCAAAATGCCCACTGAACATGAAACAATCCCACCTACAAATAATGCTAATGATGAGGAGTGACCTCTTATCAACATGGAGGATATTTTAACACATGGACATGCTTCTACCTCCAATGCGGGAAATGATAATGTAGTGGGATATAGGATACCTTTCATTAAAGTACCATGAAAAATCAAGATAGAACAAGAAAATGTTGAACAACCTCTGTAGCAGGAAGAAGAAGAGGAACCTTTGGAAGAAGAAATCACTATTCAACAACAAATTAGTAACCTTAGTCAATAATTAGCCTTGTTAACCTCTCATGTACAAAAATAAACAAACAAGAATGTCCAAAAGACAAAGCCTAAGGTCAAAATTAGTGAACTTCATAGGGAAAATCAAGGAGAAGACAATATGGAGCATCATCATGTATATATCCCTACTTCTCCCACTAAAGAACAATTACTCACACAAGAAGTACAATATATGAAAGTGACACTTATAAGCCTTCAAGAGAGAAATGTGGGGAGCATAAGAAAATATCAATATGAAGAACTATGTCCCCATCCATTTGACAAAGCTATGACACTTCAACCTTTCCCTAAAAAATTTGACATGCCAAAATTCAAAAATATAGAGGAAAGGGAGACCCATGAGATCATGTAAAGGATTTCTATATGGCATGTCAAGAGGTGTCCTATAGCGATAATTACCTCATATGACTCTTTCCTAAGAGTCTAGGAGGCCAAGCCTTGGAGTGGTTTACTCATTTACCTTGGGGGTCTATTTTTACCTGGCCAGAACTAGCAGAGAGGTTTGTGCGTCACTTCTCATATAATATAGAAAGTGATATCACCATGGAAGACTTATGCGGCACCAAACAATGTCCTAATGAGACATTCACCAGCTTCTTACAATGGTGGAGAGGGATATCTAGTCACTTCCCTTGTGCATTCCCTGAAAAACAGCTAGTAAGTATCTTTGTGCCCAATCTAAATCTAGACATCACTTTCCACCTTCAAATGCATTATGTTCACACTTTCAAGGAGGTCATTGAAAAAGGCATTCAAATAGAGAAATCCCTTATTGCCAAAGGAACTCTTAAGTCACAATCTAAGGATAACCAAAGTGTTAAACCTATGGAAAAGCTAAAAATATTCAACAAAAACAAGAACGTGGTGGGAGACGGGATCACAGATTCCAAACGTGTGCAAACAGTTCAAATTGGTCAACATTTCAAAGGACCTATTCAACCACCACCTAAATGGATAATGTTCACTCCTCTCAATGAGCCTTTGTCGGTCATATTGAAACAATTAGATGTAGCTCACATGGTGACTTATCCCACGACACAACCCTTTGATGACAATGCTCCAAAACCATCATGGTATAAAGAGCATGACTATTGTGAATTACATCATGTCAAGGGACACAAAATAGACAAATGTCTATGACTTCATCACTACATCCAAGACCTCATCAAAAATGGGGAGATAGAAGTGGACAACCGGAAAAAACTCATACGCCTAATGAAAAGATGGGGATATACAAAGAACCATTCCCTAAACATGGTAAGTCAGAGGAGCCAAAGCTAGATTAAGGAGAGTCATCTCGAGTTATAAAGAAATAAATTATCTATATACCAAGAAATACAACAATCATTATGATTCACTCATTGGATGTATTCATTCTCCTAGTGACCATGTAAACACCATTCAAATCAAGGGAAAGGATTGTCTTTGCAGAAGAATAGGTGTGCCTACCTCATGATTATCGAACCCTCTCCATCAACCCCACAAAATGGTAGGTACGACCTCTTAGAACAACTTGAGAAGATGCCTGCCAAGATTTCGATCTTGGATCTTATTAAGATATCAAATGTACATAAAGAAATTTTGTACCAAACTCTTTAGGGGTCAGGAGTGCCACTAGAAGTAGATCCTACACATCTTCAGGCTGCGGTAGCAAAAATTGTACCAACTGAGAACATTTACTTTAATCATAGGGAAATACCTACTGAAAATCCAATGCATAATCTCCCCTTGTATATTGAGGTACTCGTTACTCACCGAAAGATAAAACAGTGCTTGTGGACAACGGATTAGGATTGAATATATACATATTGAAATTAGTTAAGGAAGCTGGGACATACCAAAGAAGACCTCGAGTCAAACATCATTACCACTTACGACAACGTGGAAAGAGAGTAAGCTAGCACAATCACATTACCCATGGAAGTCGGACCCACTTGTCATCACATAAAGTTTCATGTCTTGGACTTAGAACTCCCATACAATATGCTTCTAGGCCAACCATGGATTCATGCCATGTAGGCCATGCCATCAAAATTCCATCAATGCATCAAACTGAAACATGAGGGACACACTATCATGATACAAGGAAATTCAGAGCACTTTGCTCATTGCAGATCTCTCAATAGTTTTACGTGTAAGGGTACCTATATGTGTCCCTCTACTGATATAGTTGTTCTTATTAAATCTAAAGCCATGGAGTCCTGAGTAGATTCAGATTCCCTCAATTCTTACACCTTCGGTGCCTCTATATCAACTTATCCTTTTGATTCATGGGAGATGAGGGTTCTAAAATATGTTTGTGGAGAATATAATGTGTAACAAGCCCTTTTAGTTTCAGACCTCTCATTGTCACCTAAAACTAGAGGTCGACCCAACTATCATTTCAGATGACCTAGAGATGAGCAAACTATTGGGTCATTTTTACCTGGAGGCTTGCGTTGGCTAAAGAAAAATTGTTGGATTCACCTACAACTTGGGTCCCACAAGATACTCAACCAACTTGCTATCAAACCCCTAAATATGAGAAATATAGTTGAATGATGTACTCCATGGGCTACAAGGGCCTCGAGATGTGGAAGGAATGAGCAAGGATAACAAGAACCAGTGCCTCTCCCACATTTTAAAACAAAAAGGTATGACATTGGAATTCACCCTTATGGGGCACATCCCAATGATCAAGATGCTACCTTCTCTGAATGTGAGGATAGCTCTGACTATTTAGACAGTGATACAAATTCCCATTGTAGCCAATACAAGGATCTTGCCTCCATGAACCTATTCATGAATACCGTTGTCCTCACCATAACCCCTATGAAACCTACACTTGACCTTGTTTACCCTTGCCTTGTTGAATGGGACCAACAACATCATATGTCACTAGATCTATTTGAGAATGATGAAGCTATTGCAGAATTCATGGGCATTCGGGATACAATCCCCATTGGAGACCACAAAAAGGGATTCTATATTGACTTAGATACTGTGCCTACTTCGGAGAGGAAGCTGAGCTTTGTGGTCAACAAAATTTAACAAAAAGTGAGGGAAAAATTTCCAAAGAAAATCCTCAGAAAAAATCAAAGTATAAGTCACACAGTAAAAACATCTTTGAGGCACTGACAGACAAACATGTGCAAAAATAAAAAGACAATAAAAGTGACCACGCCAAGGATAAAAATCTCGTGGAGACATCCTTGGACGAATATCTCAACCTTCCTCCCGATCCTACACATATGGAGGATTTGTCAAAGTTACTAGTAGAAGAGACTATTGATGTAAACATTGGCACAGAAGATGACCCAAAAATAGTCAAATTGGGAGCCTCACTCTCGGCACGGAACATAAAACATTCACCATGCTGCTACGGGAGTTTATAGATGTGTTCGCATGGTCCTATAAAGACATGCCAGGATTGGATCCAAATTTGGTCGTACATAACTTAGTTGTGCATGCAGATGCTAAGCCTATTAAGCAAAAGCTCAAAAGATGCATCCAAGGGTGGCTCTCTTGGTTAAGGAAGAGTTAGAAAGATTGCTTGCGGCAGGATTCATTCAACCCATTGATTACTCGAATGGATATCCAACATCATCCCTATCTAGAAAAATCCTATTGGGATCAGAATCTGCATGGATTTTAGAGACATAAATAAGGCATGCCCTAAGGATGATTTTCCATTACCAAATATTGATATGATTGTGGATTCAACAACATGATATGAAATGCTATCTCTTATGGATGGTTTTTCAGTTATAATCAAATCAAGATAGCTGATGAAGATCAACACAAGATGACTTTTACAACTCCTTGGGGTACCTTCTGTTATCAGGTAATGCCGTTTGGTCTTAAAAATGTAGGAGCTACCTATCAAAGGGAAATGACGGTAATTTTCCATGATATGATCCATGATATCATAAAATACTATGTGGATGATATCATCGGGAAATCTAAGATGAGGGAAGACCACCCTACTATTTTGTAGTGTATCTTTGAACACCTATGAGAGTACAAGGTCCATCTGAACCCAAAGAAATGTGTGTTTGGCGTGCTATCAGGAAAATTTCTTGGTTTCATTGTATCAAGAAGGGGAATTGAGGTAGACCCTGCTAAAGTGTCTGCTATTACTGAGATGCCTCCTCCTAAAAACATTAAGTAACTACGTAACTTGTAGGAAAAAATATAGGCTATTCACCACTTCATCTCCTAACTTGCCGATAAGTGTCATTCATTCACTCACCTACTTAAAAATGATGTTTCCTTTATCTGGGGACCAGAGAAACAACATGCCTTCACCCTACTTAAGCAATACTTGGCCAATCCGCCTATCCTCATGCCTCTAACTCCTGGTGAGCCACTCCTACTTTATATCTATCTTTGGTCAATTTTCCATTGGTGTGCTACTCACCCAATATGACCTTGGTCACAAAGAAAAGGTAATATAATACCTCAGTTGTACTCTCATCTCTTATGAGCTCAATTATCCCCATATTGAAAAATATTGTTTGGCTATCTTTTTACTTTTCAAAAAATTTTCCATTATCTGCTAAATACCAAAACCAAGCTTATATCAAAAGTTGACCTACTCAAATACTTACTATCTAAACCCACCCTTACTGGTAGAATGGCTAATTGGATCATTCTGCTAAGTGAATTTGACATCAAATTTGTGCACCAAAATTTGGTCAAGGGATAGGTACTTGTTGATTAATTAACATAAGCACCTTTATAAGGGCTCGAACAGTGAATCCGGATATGCGGATGCCTCATTACTATACATTGAATAATATGTCATGTGGTAGGTATACTTTGATGGATCTTTTACTTTTCATGGATTAGGGGTAGGTGTGTATGTGCATGGTTTTTCAACTAAGTTAAGGAAATTAAAACTAACACCTAGTAGTCTTAATTAACAAAGCTAAATCAAAATCTAAAACACCATCAAGATAAGAGCTAAACAAGGTTAAACAATAACATTATTGCATTAGAATTTTAAAGAATAAATCAAACTAACATGCTAATTGTAAAAAAACCTCCACTCTTTTGATTGAAAACAAAATCAAATGGACCTATGTAGGCTCCATGGCAATCAAATTTGGTTGTCTTTGATATCCAAGAACCTAGGAATGGGAGCTCATCAAATCTTGGCTACAAGACCCTTTGATTATCCCATATGACCCAAGCACTTAGCTAGAAAAAGGAAGAAAGGAGGCTTAGCTCTTCAAATGGTGGATTCTTCAAGAGTGAAAAAGAAGCTTATAGTCTATTTGCTATGTGCTTTGCTTTTATCTTCTCAAATAATTTAGGTGTAAGTGTAAAGGTAGGAGGAGGGCTCTTTATATAGCCCAATGGATAAAGGAACCACTACATCCCTTTGCATGTGGGATAATAGGGATGTTGAGTTAGTTGTGGATAAGGGGGTTTAGATAGGGTTGAGTTAACTTTAGGAGGGTTTAGCTTGTCCTTTAGTGACTCATGTGGATAAAGGGGGCTCATTAATTAATCAAGATGATT
This sequence comes from Taxus wallichiana var. yunnanensis, assembly GCA_018340775.1. Lineage (NCBI taxonomy): Eukaryota > Viridiplantae > Streptophyta > Pinopsida > Cupressales > Taxaceae > Taxus > Taxus wallichiana. Next base: position 323,289,135 of record CM031238.1, on the reverse strand, counting down.
TAATTAATAGATGTGCAAGCTTATAGAAGATTTTAGAGGAATATTAGCATGATTTAGACTATAGAAGGGGATTAAATCAATTAAATATTGATTTATTGGTTAAATGAAAGGGGAAACTAATTAATTAATAATAATTAATTAGTCTAGATAGCATGGGAGATTAATTAATGGAAGGTTGTTAATTAGGATATTTGTTGGATAAGTGACTTAATTAATTAGTGTAGTGTAATTAATTAATGACAATAGGAGAGAAGATGAGCCCTTTTGATGAAATGTCGCCAATTTGTGGGAAAGGAGATAATTAGCGTAATTTAAGTATTTAAATTGCTCGGGCGTAATTATGGGTGTCTACATTTCCCCTCTTTGGGGTGGCATAAGTGACACCACTTCAAAGATAGTAGATGGATGAAATTTTGAAGGGATAGAAGAAAAATTAGTAGGAGGTAGAGGTGCCCCCTCAAGTGTCGATGGGGTGAATGAAGGAAGACGATCGATGATCGAAAAAGATGAGAAATGGATAGAAGAATGGGTAGGGGAAGAATGCCCCAGGTGAAGCAGAAGAAAAGTGGTGGGAGGAAAGTGAGGTAGAAGAAATATGGAGAAGTGGAGAGAAGAACTTAGCCTCTAGCCTTTGCATTGGAACAACTTCAGTGTCATCATATTGCCAAAATATCTACGTCATCGGTCCTTATGAAAAATATAAGCATACGAAAAAGTAGAATGACATGAAAATCCATACTATGAACAATTGTCCATTGCTAAAGATACCAACTCCATGCAACATACAAAATGCAATGCAATATGAGAAGGAAACAAGCTCATTTAATAGGGAAAACAAGTACAAACACACATATCCAACCCAACAACGGGCAAGACAGTTGTACAAATGTTTTGTTATCAAGATGAAGAGATCCACATGTTCATGATTGACAACAAGGGTTAAAAATGATTCCTCGAGAAAGGATATATGCAAGGGGAAATGATAATGGACACTAGGTCCAAGTAGAAAGATTTGTGCACAATGAAACAACACCAAGAAACAAGATGTGCCCCAGAGTACAGATGAAGCAAGCAACTAGCTTTGTGAATGGTTGTGAATCCGGTGATCCATGAGTCATTTAGATCGGGAAGATGTGAAACAAACCAGTAGGATATGGAGAGAATACCATGCACAAGACACAAGTTTTAGCCATAATAAGTAGGTTACCTATTTTTGTAGGTTTTTTACTTTTTAGGATTTTGTGAAAAAATTTGCCCTGTTTTTGGATTTTTGAAGTGATATATATATATATATATTGTTTTTTTTTTTTCTATTTTCTGAAATGTGGTGGACAGTAGAAGAAAATAGAAGAAATAGAATGAAGGGCCTAGGCACAACAAAACATGCCCCAGGTGGAAGAAAGAAGAAACAAGTGACAAATAATGTCCTTGTTTAGTGGAAAAAATAATAAAATAATTATTTTTGTAAAGAAAAATAATTATTTACAAGAGCGTGGATAAGAAGAAAAATCACCTAGGAGCAATAAAAATTGTCCTAGGGAGAAGAAAGGGGTATTGGATGGAAAAAAATGCCCCAACACGGTGAAAAATAATTATTTAATAAAAATAATTATTCAATGGTGAACAGAGGAGAAAATGACGGTCAAAATGAGCCTCTAGGCATTCACGGTGGTGAAAAACAAGTTTATATACCCCACCTTGGGGAGGGTAAATCACCATGACCACTCATTTCTTACCGACCATCGCTGAGTTTTTACTGTGAGGTTCTGATAGTGACGAGGATGATGGTGATAGAACGAGACCAATTGAGATGGGCAAACACACGGTCGAGGGTCGGAACACGCCAACGATGGAATCTTTGTGAGTACTCGAACCCTCTTGTCAATTTTTTTGCAATTAATGCCCTAGAAGTAGGAATTAGGGTTAGGGTTAGGGGGTCGTGTACGCGTGGGCAGTGCGCGTGTAAAGGGCACATAGGCATCCAATTGGGGGCGCAAGTGCCTTAGGGTGGATGTGTGCATGCATAGGTACACACACAAACACACATGCGCATGTGCATGTGCTACATATGTGCATGATCGTGCACACGTTGAAGGGTAGTGCACACACAAAGAGTAGTGCACACACACACACATGAAGGGTAGTGCACACACACAAAGAGTAGCACACACACACATGCGCAAGGACACGATTGATGTCACAAGTGCCCTTAGATGGTTGCGTGCATGTGCATGCACCAAAAGAATGGTGCACATGCCCTAAAGGGTACACATACATACTAGGTAGTAGGAGGATAGATAGAAAAATGCCAAAAATGATGGCACTTAGAAGAAAACTTAGGATTTTTGGGTTAACCCTAAAAATGATAAGTAGAATTTAGAAGGAAATGTTAGTAACTGATGAATGGATTGATTCTTACAGAGATGATTTCTAGTGCTTCAAACATGGGAGCGTCATTCACGTATCACCGAGCTAGAGGAGCATGCGTTAGTGAGACCGGCATGTGATAGCCATACTTCTAGAGGTAGTGGGTCTAGGCCCCGTGTCTCGGATGCCCTCTATCACGCTGGACCACGGTCTGCTCACTGCATTAGTTGAGCGGTGGCACAATGAGAGTCAGTGCTTTCGACTCCCTACTGGGGAGATGACTATTACTTTAGAGGATGTGTGGTGGATTTCTCGTGTGCCCATCTTGGGTTCACTGATTGAGTACACTTCTGATGTTGGGAAGATCAAAGGTAGTTGTCGGATTTGTTCGATCGAGATGACATACCACATGATGGTATGACCATTGCATTCCATGAGTGTATCATTGACCCGACATTGCACCGTGGGCCCCTATACATTATGGCACTTATCAGTGGGTTTTTACTCACTGATAAGACTGGGACATATTTTTCGAGAGGGCTGATGACACTAGTACAGGGGATTTTCAGTGGTGAGTGCTATTGCTGGGGACAGTGTATACTGGTGCACCTTTATTAGGATTTACATCTGATCACCTACCACCGTAGAAGCAGTGGGGCCTACCTCATTACTATAGATTTGGTCATGGGACCACATTGCTATATTGGGTGCCCTGTGGGCACTCTACATGTTCGAGATCTGAGGATCCATCTTACATGGTGTGGGTTTCAGTAGGTGGTGACGTACGAGGTCACCTGGGTAGCCTATATAGATATCATCGGGAGTTTGATGAGCTACCAGATAGGGATATCATATGGAGACCCTATAGGCTAGATATAGTGGCCGAGGATGCCATAGAGCTCAGTGTTTGCATAGTGGAGCACTTCCTTATAGGATAGTCGAGTTATATTATCGAGCTATACAGGGTCGACAGATGCCAGCGATAGCTAGGCATGGTATAGGGGGTTCCATAGCCAGACATATGGTATGCCCATAGAGACTCAGAGAGGTAGACCATGGGGCCACACATACAGGTGACCCAAGCCAGGGCCAGTTTCTTAGATGTGGTCCCACAGGTATGGGACACAGTACAACAAACTAGGGATCTAGGCACTACTGCGGATTATTGGACTTGGTATGTTACTATTTTACCCACAACACCTAACTATCCCAGAGGAGGCTTGGGTAGTAGAGTGTAGACCACCGAGAGAGATTTGGCATGGTGGTGACAGAGAGAGGGTGCAACAGGTTGTGACCCAGAGGATCCATTTGATGGATTACCCCATGATGATAAGGGTACCACATAGGCATACGAGGACCGAGGCCAAAGGGACCAGGATAGGAACCTGCACAACCTTCTAGGCCCCAAGTTTTAGAGTAAGGATAGTCCTCCAGGCCTATACATGGACAAGCCCCAGTAGCAATAGCCGGTGATTCTACAACATCAGTTATAGTAGGCTCTTATAAAGTGAGATCAAGTCACGAAAAAGAGAGACCAAGCCCGAGCTCATATTTTAGCATTGACAGCTGAGCGGGATTAGGCTTGAGCTCAGGATAGCCAGGGAGGTGACAATGTTGTTCACTTTTAGAAGATATGATAGATGGCCTCACAAATGGCCTAGGTGATGGGCCTATATCAGCAGATACAGGCCTAGCTTCAGCCCATTATATTAAAGCAGAGACAGTGAGAGAGCCGAGTGTGTAATGGGCCAAGGATGAGCTTTCAGAGCCTCAGCAGAGATAGCATCCTTCCGATGCACGAGATGGTATAGTGTGTGACACTCGGACACACCGAGATCTAGAATACAAGTAGATGGTAGAGCCTCCTATTATAGGTCTTTATATTTTGAGGTAGTTCTAGCGAGTTACGAGTTGCAGGCACCTTCCTTCCTATAGCCCAAGAATGAGCAGAGGGACTAGATCCGAGAGGCCTCAGGCCTCAATGGAGCAGCCATGGCTAATGAGAGCTAGCAATGCTCATGCCATGCCACCACCATGAGACAAACCAGCCACCCCATCGAAGGGCTCAAGTCAAGCCCTGATTGTATTTTGACATACGCCTCTTGATGAAGGCTATGAGCAGATTGTGCTCGATGTACACTATATTTTTACTTGTATAGAAGTTTTGACACATGCCTTTGATGAAGGCTTTTGTAGTCTTAGATATATGTATCATCTTTTTATACACCTTAGATGAATGATTTTTTGATGTACTACAATTTTGATGTATGCCTCTGATGAAGGCTTTTGTATTCTTTGATATATGTATCAAATTTTTATACGCCTCAGATGAAGGCATTTTTGATGTACTGTAGCGATGTATACCCATTTTTGATACAGATATACCACACACATGTATATACATATGGACATTCTTTTGACATGACATGCGTGTTTATGAGATGGACATTTATTTGTTATTTCCTGATTGAGTACATGGATAGATAGATGTGTTTATGATGTTAGATGATTTGATTTCACATATATATGTATCATGATTTGTTGATGTATCACATGTGTTTTGATTATCTAGATGATAGATCTTGTAGAGTATATCAAATGTATTTTGCTCATGTGATGTGCCAGACTTAGTGGATAGGATGATATGATGATATGGGTGTGGGGGATAGATTTTGATATTTGCGATCCCTCTTGCCCCCATTTGATGATACGATATGTGATGATTAGCTTAACATTCATGTATGATGTATACTTAGATTTTTCTTGATATATGATGTATAGATGATGTTAGATGTGATGATATTGATGGAAATATGATAACAAAATGATGCACATGCAACAAGCAAACACAATCAAATGCTAACAAAGAACATAATGAAACATACATAACAATGTAACATGATTCACTAGTATGTAAAAACACACTTCGATATGCACAAGCAAGAATAAATCTAATCTAATCAAGAAAAGATGCATCCCCAAAAAGTATGTCCAATCAACAAAAAACACAAATGTACAAGCATGAAGAAACTATACAAGCAACCAAGCAAAGCAAGAAACAAGACAATGCAAGTAAACTAAAGCAATGTTTTTATAAGATTCATTTTTATGAAACAATTTTCTTTTTGTTTGTGTTTTTCCCGAAACAATTTTCTATTGTTTAGGATGTTTTTGAGACAATTTTCTATTGTTTAGGGTGTTTTTGAGAAACAATTTTCTATTATTTAGGATGTTTCGAGACAATTTTCAATTATTTAGGATGTTTTTGAGACAATTTTCTATTGTTTAGGATGTTTTTGAGAAACAATTTTCTATTGTTTATAATGTTTTTGAGACAATTTTCTATTGTTTAGGATGTTTTTGAGAAAAATTTTCTATTGTTTTGTTTTGAGACAATTTTCTATTATTAAGGGTGTTTGAAACAATTTTCTATTGTTTAGGGTGTTTGTGAAACAATTTTCTATTGTTTTTGTGTTTTTCTAATAGTTTTCAGAGCTATGCATAGGTAACCAAGAAAGCATGGATGCCCCAACGTTAGATGGGGAATATACAAGGGCAGATGCCACACACTTGATGAATATGAAGGTGAAGTTATAGAAGTGCCCCCAGTGTAAGATGGGGAATAGAAAAATACCATGCCCTTCATGATGAATAAAAGGAGACAAAATCCAGATCAAGGCTTGACAAGATGACGCTCACAAAGAATCTTGAGGTAGAGGTGGAACTATCCCTAGGCTAAGTGAAATTACCCCTAGATGTAAGATGCTTGTGAACAACGAATCTTCCCAAGGTGCCGGAAACTAGTTTTCACCCAAGGACCTATCCAAAGTGCCACCATTGCGTGGTTTTCACTTATGGATGACCTATTTTTCTCTTTTTCTTTTTCTCTTATTTTGATTTTTTTTTGGCATTTTGATTTTGCACCGATTTTTGCCATATTTAAGCATAGAACCACTTAAGATGCATGGCATTCATGGGCTCATAGAGCTCATCACCATTGGGGTGAGTGAGTTTGTATGCTCTGTGCCATACTTGGCCACTATAACATAAGGTCCTAACCAATGCGGTTCAAACTTTCCTTTCTTTTCTCGCTTTGCCCTTGTATTGAATTGATTCTCCTTCATGACCAAATCACCAACCTCAAACTAACGAGGTATGATTCTCTTGTTTTAATTTTTAGAGACTTTATTCTGATACACTTTGAGGTGATTAAGGGCACGAATGCGCTTCTTGTCTAGGAGCTCTAACTCAGCTAGTCTAGCCACCGGTAATCTTCATCCTTATCCAGATAATCCCTAAGAGATATTCTTAGGAAGGAAGTTCAATTTCTAGTGGGATGATAGATTCCATCCCAAATACTAGAGAATATGGCATCGCACCCGTAGGAGTGCGAATAGAGGTCCTATAAGCCCAAAGAGCTGGGTGGATTTGCAAATGCCAATTATGACCTGTCTTACTTACCATTTTCTCCATTATTCACACCAAAGTCTTATTTGTGGCCTTGGCCTATCCATTACCTTGGGGATAATATGGTGTAGACCATTTTAACCTGATTTGGAACCACTGATAGAGACCCTTTACAATTTTATTCTTGAATGACTTTCCATTATCAGTAACAATGGCTGCGTAGGAATGCCATACCGGCAAATGATATGATTCATGATGAATTTGGAAATCTGAGCTCCTATTACATAGGTTAAGGGGACAACTTCCACCCACTTGGTAAAGTATTCAGTAGCCATGATGATGTGGGTATGACCATCAGATGAGGTAGGGGTAAGCTTCCCTATCAAGTCAAGTCCCCATTTAGAAAATGGCCATGGGGTAGTGATGGGTTGCAATGGCTGTGATGGAGCATGGATGAAATTTCCATACTTCTGACAAAGTACACATTTTTGACATAGTTGCAACAATGGTTTCCATGGTAGGCCAATAGTAGCCTACTCTTAACAATTTCTTAGCCAAAACCATTCCATTAGTATGTTCTCCACACACCCCTTCATGTACTTCTTTGATCACTTGGACCGACTCTATCATATCGAGACAACATAATGATTCCCATCGTAGCCATGATGATAAAGCATACCTCCTAAAAGGGTATAACGAGCTATTTGGTGAATTAGGATTTGTTTCTCTAGAATGGGAGATGTTGGGAGGGAACATGTTGTCTTTGAGATAGGTAAAGATGGGCTCATACCACGGGGAATTGGGACCAAAAAATTCACAAGCCGTGGATAGGATTCCAGTATTTGTACTGCCGGTTAGCATAAATTTTCCACAAAGAATGGCATGTCATTATTTCTCTGTGAGAATACGAGAGCATAGAACCCACTGTGGCCATAGCATCTGCAGATCTATTTTGTGCTCTTGGGATTTGTTCAAATGTGATGCGCATAAAGTAATATTTTAGAGTTTCTACCAGCTTCTTATAAGGTATGAGTTTTCATCCTTAACCTTATATTCATCATTAACTTGTTTGATAATTAACTGAGAATCACCCACAACCTTAACATGATGAATGTCCCATTTGATGGTGAGCTTCATCCTTGATAAGTGCCTCATACTCTATGATGTTGTTTGTGCAAGGAAAACCAAGATGAAAAGCTTGAGGTATGGGATCACCAGAAGGAGTAATGAGGACCACACGTGCTTTGAACCATGAAAAGTAAAAGACCTGTCAAAGTGTATCTTCCATACGACATATTCTTCAATGTATAACAATGAGGCATCTGGAAGATCCAGATTCAAAGGTTTAGTGCCTTGCAAAGGTGCTTCTGCTAATTGGTCAGTGAGTACTTGTCCCTTAACTAACTTCTGATGCACAAACTCTATGTCAAATTCACTTAGTAGAATGATCCAATTAGCCATTCTACCTGTGAGGGTGGGTTTAGATAGCAAGTACTTGAGCGGGTCAACTTTGGATATAAGCTTGGTTTTGGTATTCAATAGATAATGGTGAAGTTTTTGAAAAGTAAAAACAATAGCCAAACAAGCCTTTTCAATTTGGGGATAGTTGAGCTCATAAGCGATGAGAGTGCGACTGAGGTAGTACACCACTTTTTCTTTGTGACCAAGGTCATATTGGGCAAGCAATGCACCAATAACAAATTACGTAGCAGAGATATAAAGAGGAGTTCACAGGAGTTGGAGGCATGAGGACAGGTGGATTGGCCAAGTATTGTTTAAGCAAAGCAAAGGCCTGTTGTTGCTCTGGTCCCTAGATGAAGGTGACATCCTTTTTAAGCAAGTGGGTGAATGAATGACACTTATCAAATAAGTTGGGAGATGAAGCGGTGAATAGCCTATATCTTTCCTGTACAAGTGCGTAGTTGCTTAATGTTCTTAGGAGGAGGCATCTCATTAATAGAAAATACTTTAGCAAGGTCTACCTCAATTCCCCTTCTTGATACAATGAAGCCCAAAAATTTTCTGATATGCAAACAACACACATTTCTTTGGTTTGGCTAGACTTACTCACATAAGCACTCAAAGATATGTTGAAAAATAATAGGGTGATCCTCCCTTGTCTTAGATTTTCCGAGGATGTCATCCACATAGTCTTCCATGATATCATGGATCATATCATGGAAAATTACCGTCATTTCCCTCTGATAAGTAGCTCCTGCATTTTTGAGACCAAATGGCATTACTTGATAACAAAAGGTACCCCAAGGAGTTGTAAAAGCCATCTTGTGCTGATCTTCATCAGCTATCTTGATTTGGTTGTATCCTGAAAATCCATCCATAAGAGATAACATCTCATATCCTGTTGTTGAATCCACAATCATATCAATATTTGGTAGTGGAAAATCATCCTTAGGGAAAGCCTTATTAATGTCTCTAAAATCCATGCAGATTCTGATCCCAACAAGATTTTTCTAGACAAGGATGATGTTGGATATCCATTTAGAATAATCAATGGGCCGAATGAATCCAGTTTGCAAGCAATCTTTCTAATTCTTCTTTAACTAGTAGGGCCACCCTTGGGTGCATCTTTCTGAGCTTCTACTTAATAGGCTTAGCATCTGCATGCACAACTAAGTTGTGCATGACCAAATTTGGATCTAAGCCTGGCATATCCTTATAGGACCATGTGAATACATCTATAAACTCTCATAGCAACATGGTGAATGTTTTTTGTTCTCATGCTGAGAGTGATGCTCCCAATTTGACTATTTTTGGGTCCTCTTCTGTACCAATGTTTACATCGATAGTTTCTTCTACTAGTAACTTTGACAAGTCCTCCATATGCGTAGGATCGGGAGGAAGGTTGAGATCTTCGTCCAAGGATGTCTCCACGAGATTTTCATCCTTGGCATGGTCACTTTTATTATCCTTTGATTTTTGCACCTATTTTTCGGCCAACGCCTCAAAGAGGTTTTCATTGTGCGACTTGGACTTTGATTTTTTCCAAGGCTTTACGTTGGAACTTTTTCCCTCACTTTTTCTTAAGTTTTTTGACCACAAAGCTTAGCCTCCTCACCAAAGTAGGCGTAGGTATCCAAGTCAATATAGAAGCCCTTTTTGTGGTCTCAATGGGAATTGTATCTCGAATGCCCATGAACTCTGCGATAGCTTCATCATTCTCAAATAGATCTAGTGACATATGACGTTGTTGGTCCCATTCAACAAGGGAAGGGTAAACAAGGTCAAGGGTAGGTTCCATAGGGGTTATGGTTAGGACAATGGTATTCATGAATAGGTTTGTGGAGGAAAGATCCTCATATTGGCTACAATGGGAATCCATATCACTTGTCTAGATAGTCAGAGCTATCCTCATGTTCAAAGCAAGTAGTATCTTGATCATTGGGGTGTGCCCATAAGGGAAAATTCCAATGTCATATCTTTCTATTTTAAAATGTGGGAGAGGTATTGGTTCTCGTTGTCCTTGCTCATTTCTTCTACATCTTAGGCCCTTGTAGCCCATGGAGTACATCATTTTACTGGATTTCTCGTATTTAGGGGTTTGATAGCAGGTTGGCTGAGTATCCTCTGGGACCCAAGTTGTAGGTGGATCCAACAATTTTTCTTCAGCTAACAAGCCTCTAGGTAAAAATGACCCAATAGTTTGTTCATTTCTAGGTCTTCTGAAGTGATAGTTGGGTCAACCTCTAGTCTTGGGTGACAATGAAAGGTCTAAAACCAAGAGGGATTGTTGCATGTTATATTCTCCATAGCCATATTCTAGAACCTTCATCTCCCATGAATCAAAAGGAGAGGTTGATGTAGAGGCACCATGGGCATAAGAACTGAGAGAATCCAAATCTACCGAGATTCCATGGCTTCAGATTGGAGAGGGACAACTATATCGGTGGAGGGACATGCATATGTACCCTTACGTGCAAAACTATTGAGAGCTCTGCAGTGAGTGAAGGGATCTAAATCTCCTTGTATTGTAATGGTGTGTCCCTCATGCTTTAGTTTAATGCATTGATGAAATGTTGATGGCACAACCTACATGGCATGAATCCATGGTCGGCCTAGAAGCATATTATATGGAAGTTCCAAGTCTAGGACATGGAACTTTGTTTGATGACAAGTGGGACCCACTTCCATAGGCAATGTGATTGTGCCTATTGAATCCCTTTCCATGCATTGTCGTAAGTGGTGATAGTGATGATGTTTGACTCAAGATCTACTTCAGTATGTCCCAGTTATTTAACCAACTTTAGCGTGTAGATGTTTAACCCTGATCCGTTGTCCACAAGCACCGTTTAATTTTCCTATGGGTAACAACTACCTCAATATACAAAGGGAGATTATGCGTTGGATTTTTAGTAGGGATCTCCCTATGATTAAAGGCAATGTGTTTAGTTGGTACAATGTTTGCTACTACTGGCTTGAAGATGTGTAGGATCTACCTCTAGTGGCACTCCCGACCCCTGAAGAGTTTGGTACAAAATGTCTTTGTGTACATTTGAAATCTTAAGAAGATCCAAGATCAAAATCTTGGTAGACATTTTCTCAAGTTTCTCTAAGAGGTTGTAATTACCATTTTGTGGGGTTGATGGAGAAGGTTCAGGAATCACGAGGCGGGCACGCCTTGTTATCACGGAAAAATCCTTTCCCTTGATTCGAATGGTGTTGATATGGTCATTAGGAGAGAGCGAATACATCCAATAAGTGAATCATAATGATTGTTGTCCTTCTTGGTATATAAGTAATTCACTGCTTTATAACTTTGGGATGACTCTCCCGATCCGGCTTTGACTCTTCTGATTTACCATGTTTGGGGAATGGCTCTTTATATATCCCCATCTTTTTGTTGGGTGTCTGAGTTTTCCTGATTGTCCACCTCTATCTCCCCATTGTCGATGAGGTCTTGGATATAGTGATGGAGTCATAGACATTTGTCTGTTTTATGTCCCTTGACACGATGCATTTCACAATAGTCATGCTCCTTGTACCATGACGGTTTTGGAGCATTGTCATCAAATGGTTGTGTCATAGGATATGTCACCATGTGAGCTACATCTAATTGTTTTAATATAACCAAAAAAGGCTCATTAAGAGGGGTGAACATTCTTCATTTTGGTGGGGTTGAATAGGTCCTTTGGTCAGTTTAAAAGGTTGACTGGTTTGGACCGTTTGTACACGTTTGGAATCTGTGATCCCGTCTCCCACCACATTTTTGTTTTTGTTAAATACTTTCGGCTTCTCCATAGGTTTAACATTTTGATTATCCTTAGATTGTGACTTAAGAGTTCCTTTAGAAATAAGGGCTTTCTCTATTTGAACACCCTTTTCAATGACCTCCTCAAAAGTGTGAACATAATGCATTTGAAGGTGGAAAGCAATGTCTAGATTTAGGTTGGGCACAAAGATACTTACTAGCTATTTTTAGGGAAAGCACAAGGGAAGCACTGGCTATCCCTCTCCACCATTGTAGGAAGTTGGAGAAAGTCTCATTAGGGCATTTTTGGTGCCACATAAATCTTCCATGGTGATATCACTTTCTATGTTGTATGAGAAGTGACGCACAAACCTTTCTGCCAATTCTGGCTAGGTGAAAATAGACCCACGAGGAAAATGAGTAAACCACTCCAAGGCTTGACCTCCTAGACTCTTGGGAAAGAGTCATATGAGATAATTATCACTATAGGACACCTCTTGACATGCCATATAGAAATATTTGACATGATCTCATGGATCTCCCTTTCCTCTATATTTTTCAAATTTTGGCATGTTGAATTTTTAGGGAAAGGTTGAAGTGTCATAGCTTTGTCAAAAGGATGGGGACATAGTTCTTCATATTGATACTTTCTAATGCTCCCCACATTTCTCTCTTGAAGGCTTGTGAGTGTTTCCTTCATGGATTGTACTTCTTGTGCGAGAAATTGTTCTTTAGTAGGAGAAGCTAGGATATATACATGATGATAATCTATATTGTCTTCTCCGTGATTTTCTCTATGGAGTTCACTGATCTTGACCTTAGGCCTTGATTTTTGGACATTTTGGCCTGCTTCCTTTTGTACATGAGAGGTTAGCAAGGCTAATTTTTGGCTAAGGCTACTAATTTTTTGTTGAATGGTGATCTCTTCTCCCAAAGGTTCCTCTTCTTCCTCATATTGTGGAGGTTCTTCAACATTCTCGTGTCTTGACCTGATTTTATGTGGCACTTTGATAAAGGGTATTCTATGTCCCACTACATTATCATTTCTGTGTTAGAGGTAGAAGCATGTCCGTGTGTTAAAATGTCCTCCATGTTGATAAGAGGTTGCTCTTCCTCATTAGCATTGTTCATAGGTGGGATTGTTTCATTTGTAGTGGACATTTTTGCCTTTAGTTCTGCAAGCTGTGCTAACACCCTATCATTGTTTCTAAAAATGGAATCGTCTAATAAGGGGTCAAAGTTAAATTCCACATGTGGGGACTCCAATTCATTACCACTATGATCAACCATGTCTTCTATCTCTTTTCTACGGAAAATAGAGGCCCTAGATCATGTCCAACAAAAGGGTTTGACCCTTGTTTGTTTGAGGCTTCCCAAGCTTGCGACTTTTTGTTCCTCATATGTTTGTTTCTTGAGTCCTAATCATGTTTTGGGAGCCATGATATGCAATAGTTTCACTAAGGTAAGTTGTAAATGTGTTCAAGAATTTTTGACCACACCTAAGTGAAATGTAAGATGATTTGTCAAGAATATGAATGAGTAAAAATGTGAGAATACCAATGTGATAGAGTGATAAATCAATAGTGACACAAATGTTTGGTATCTAAGCCTATCAAATGAATGAAGTACTTCCTAGACTGTGTTTCAAAAGTAGTTTGGTATCGCAAGATAATTAACAAGATGTTCTCACTTATGCCAAGTTCAAGAGAATGAACAAGATGTAAGTAACTACAAGAAGTTAATGTGACCTCCTAACAAGGTATACTAAAAGCTGAGCTCAAATTCGATTAAGACCTATATCCCAAAAAGTTCAGTTATAATTTGTGAGTGACACAACAATGTCACCAAGATATGTTAACCAAACTTTGTGAGAAAGTAAGGTATTGATATCAAGATGATATTGATATAACACACACAAGTGGTAACACGTAGCACTCTTCAAAATTGAGGTAATAATAGAGCTGAACTAAAAGCTTAAAGTATAACTAAGAATTGTTAAAATGTGTGTAGCGTAACCTTATAATATAGATATTTAGGTCAAGTTTATAAGAAACAAGACGTAAATACCAAAATTGTAGTGATACGATATAAACAAGGTAACCTTTCTAAGGAAGTCAAGATGATGAACCACACCTAACTACAATGACGATCTTGACATGGGTATCAAGATCACAAAGGCCACCAATGATATGAATACGCCTCCGCACACTTTAGATGTTTAACTTACCCAACCACAAACATGGATGGGCATAAATGGACAAAAAAGTGGCAGAAACAATCGATTGGTAACACAAAGGTAGTCACCCTTCTTTTGATCAACAAAGTGTCAAAAGAATGTGAAGGAAGTAGATCAAAAATGGGGATGAAAAATGTTGGCTTCACTTTGACAGAGTTTCACCTCACCTTAAGGAAAGTAAAAACTAAGTGAAAGTAACACGTCACACATTTCGTGATAAAAGATGGCTCACAACTCAACACTATTTTGGAATGGTCAAAGTGGGCTCCTGGCCAAAGAATATCTTCCTAGGTGGTTCTCTTGCCCTAGGTGTTACAAAGCTATCTTAAGCGAGCGTGATTTACCCAAACAATCCCGACTATCTTGGGAGTATCTCGGCTTTACTTTACCCCCTTCAAGAACAGTAGGAAACTAGTGCATCTATGTGTACTATCACTGGGGTGCCATATGAACAACCGGTAACACTATCTCACAAAGGAATCACTAGTCAAGTAGGTAGTGCGGAGAACTTCCTGTTTCATCCACAAGGTTCCCTCTTGCGTGGAATACTTTGGGGTTCCTGGAATCACCCCCATTGTTGTAGCTTAAGGCGTTATGCCAAAGGGGTTATGTTCCAGTTGAGCGGATAGGGACATACCCTTTTCCGAAACCTGTAATACAATGTTTTGAATATGTTGTTCTTTTTATCTTGTTTAATTAGGTGTGGTTTTCTTGAACACCTTTTGGAAACCTGTATGACAACTGTATTAGTAGTTTTTGACTTCGTTTGATTCCACCTTTCTTTGACAAGTGTGTGTTTTGGTCCTGCACAACGAGTTTAGTAGTTTTCCATAAAAAGAGTAAACATCATTTCTGATTCTCAAGATCATCCAAGGACGTAAGAGAAGAGCATACGTGATGTTTCCCAAAATCCAAGAAGATATCAAATGGAAAAACACTTTAATTCACACACACCAAGTTAATCCATTCCAATTCAGATATTCTTAACAATTTCAAAGCATCAAAAATACCTAAGAATCATTTCTGATTCCCAAGATCACCCCAAGGGATGTGAGGGAAGAGCATACATGATCTTATTCTTATAAGAAAGCATGCAAAGTTTATCTAATCAAGTAAAAGCATGTAAAAACACCATGTAAAAATGAGTATTTAATTAGATAAAACCTGCAAGAAAGTTAGCACCTTAACACCTTAATCTCAAGAAAACAAAAAGACACCTACGCCCCTATTTTAGCATCTACATGTGGGTTAGGGTGGATGTACCACTCTATATTTTTCTAACTTACAGTGCACCTACGCCACCCGAGAGGCATGTGTGCCACCAAAAAGACGTGTGTACTACCGCATGTTAAAAAAATGTTAGATTCTAATAGAGCACTTGTGCTACGAGAGATGTGCCTATGCCACCAAAAAAGCATGTGCTTTCTACTGCAGATTAAAATAGTATCAGATTCAGATAGAGCACTTGTGCTGCCTGCAAAAAAGTGTTTGCGCTACCATAAAAGTGTGTGCACCTAGGTTAGTGTGTATGCGCTGGTCGAAAGATTTTTTTATAGTGAAAGTATAGTACGAAATGGCATCCATGCCTGGATTATTTTTCTGTGCCGGTTAGGGTATGTGCACCGAGGTTAGTGTATGTTCCCTAGGGTCAAAAAATAAAAATTCAAGTTCCAACAGTGTGCTTGTGCCACCCGAGAGGTTCCTGCACTAGGATAAGTGTATATGTGCCCCTGTTTGTGTACCTATGCCACTTCTACAACCAAAGTACATAGACAAACATAAAAAGCTCACAATACTTCAAATTTTAACAAGTTAGCTTGAAATTAGCAACAACCCATAAAAATGATAGCTATAAGTGAGAACCTACACATATAATGTTAGCAAAAATCCCAAGAAATTGAACATTAATTACTATATGTGCATATCAAAGGGTTAGCCAAAAAATAATAGAATTCAAGCTAAAAATGCTAAGGGACAAAGGATCGCTCCCACCGGGCATGCCAAATGTGTGCATGGTTTTGTTTAACTAAGTTAAGAAAATTAAAACTAACACCTAGTAGTCTTAATTAACAAAGCTAAATCAAAATCTAAACACCATCAAGATAAGAGCTAAACAAGGTTAGACAATAACATTATTGCATTAGAACTTTAAAGCATAAATCAAACTAACATGCTAATTGTCAAAAACCTCTACTCTTTTGATTGACAAAAAAATCAAATGGACCTATGTAGGCTCCATGGCAATCAAATTTGGTTGTCTTTGATATCCAAGAACCTAGGAATGGGAGCTCATCAAAGCTTGGCTACAAGACCCTTTGATTATCCCATATGACCCAAGCACTTAGCTAGAAAAAAGGAAGAAAGGAGGCTTAGCTCTTCAAATGGTGGATTCTTCAAGAGTGACAAAGAAAGCTTATAGTCTATTTGCTATGTGCTTTGCTTTTATCTTCTCAAAGAATTTAGGTGTAAGTGTAAAGGTAGGAGGAGGGCTCTTTATATAGCCCAATGGATAAAGGAACCACTACATCCCTTTGCATGTGGGATAATAGGGATGTTGAGTTAGTTGTGGATAAGGGGGGTTTAGATAGGGTTGAGTTAACTTTAGGATGGTTTAGCTTGTCCTTTAGTGACTCATGTGGATAAAGGGGGCTCATTAATTAATCAAGATGATTTAATTAATAGATGTGCAAGCTTATAGAAGCTTTTAGAGGAATATTAACATGATTTAGACTATAGAAGGGGATTAAATCAATTAAATATTGATTTATTGGTTAGATGAAAGGGGAAGATAATTAATTAATAATAATTAATTAGTCTAGATAGCAGGGGAGATTAACTAACGGAAGGTCGTTAATTAGAATATTTGTTGGATATGCGACTTAATTAATTAATGCATAGTGTAATTAATTAATGATGATAGGAGAGAAGATGATCCCTTTTGATGAAATGTCACCAATTTACGGGATAGGAGATAATTAGCACAATTTAAGTATTTAAATTGCTCAGGTGTAATTATGGGTGTCTACAAAGTGTGGTCCTCATTACTC
The DNA here is from genome assembly GCA_018340775.1 of Taxus wallichiana var. yunnanensis. NCBI lineage: Eukaryota > Viridiplantae > Streptophyta > Pinopsida > Cupressales > Taxaceae > Taxus > Taxus wallichiana. The sequence goes on along the minus strand of CM031238.1, from coordinate 323,271,872 downwards.
CTTCCGGTGACCCCATACCTCAGGCTTTTCACCTTGGTTTTCCTTGCACGAACAATATCATAGAGTATGAGGCACTCATCATTGGGATGAAGCTTGCCATCAAATGGGACATTCATCATGTTAAGATTGTTGGTGACTCACAGTTAATCATCAAGCAAGTCAATGATGAGTACAAAGTTAAGGATGAGAAACTCATCCCTTATAAGAAGCTGGTAGAAACTTTGAAAGAGTATTTTGTGCGCATCACATTTGAACAGATTCCAAGAGCACAAAATAGATCTACAGACACTATGGCAACCATAGGTTCTATGCTCCACATTCCACTAGAAAGTAATGATATGCCATTCTTTGTGGAAAATATACACCAGCCTACATACGACATGCCAAAATCTTGTCTGGCTTGTGATGTTGTTAGTCCCAATTCCCCATGGTATGAGCCCATCTTCACCTACCTCAAAGACAACACATTCCCTCCCGACATCTCCCATTTTGAGAAACAAATCCCAATTCACCAGATAGCCCGATATACCCTTTTAGGAGCTACGCTCTATCATCGTGACTACGATGGGAATCTATTACGTTGTCTCGATACGAAAGAGTCAGTCCAAGCGATTAAAGAGGTGCATGAAGGGGTGTGCAGGGGCCCATACTAACGAAATGGTTCTAGCCAAAAAAAAATTGAGAGTGGGATACTATTGGCCTACCATGGAAACTGATTGCTGCAACTATGTAAGGAAGTGTGTACTTTATCATAAGTATGGATATTTCATCCATCTTGCATCACTGTTATTGCAACCCATCACTATCCCATGGCCATTTAATACGAAGCTTACCCCTAATTCATCGATGGCCACACCCACATCATTACAGTTACTGAATACTTTACCAAGTGGGTGGAAGCTATCCCTTTGACCTATGTAACAGGTGCTCAGATTTCCAAGTTCATCATGAATCATCTTATTTGCGGTATGGCATTCCTGTAGACATTGTTACTAATAATGAGAAAATAATTTAAGAATAAAACCATAAAAGGATATTTGTCATCAATTTCAAATAAGGTCAAAATGGTCTACACCGTATTATCCCCAAGGCCACTAATAAGACTTTGGTTTAAATCATGGAGAAGATGGTATTTAAGACAAGTCGTAGTTGGAATTTACAAATCCACCCAGCTCTTTGGGCTTACAGGACCTCTATTTATTCCCCTACTAGTGCAACACCGTATTCTCTGGTATTTGGAACATAATTTGTCATCCCGTTAGAAATTGAGCTTCCTTCCCTAAGAATCTCTCTTAGAGATTATCTGGATAAGGATGAAGATTACCAAGTGGCTAGACTAATAGAGTTAGAAATCCTAGATGAGAAGTGCATCCGCACCCTAAATCACCTTAAAGTGTATCAGAACAAATTTTCTCACAACTACAACAAAAGAATCATACCTCATCAATTTGAGGTTGGTGATTTGGTCATGAAGGAAAATTAGTTCAACACAAGGGCAAAATGAGAGAAGAAAGGAAAGTTCGAACCGCATTGGTTAGGACCTTATGTTATCGTGGCCAAGTATGGTACAGGAGCATAAAAAATTTCCCACCCCAATGGTGATGAGCTTCGCGAGCCCATGAATTCCATGCACCTTAAGTGGTTATATGCTTAAACATGGTGCAAAAATAAAAAAGCAAACCAAAAATAGGGTAAAAATAATCAAAATACAAAAAAAATTAAAATAAGAGAAAAAAAAGAGAAAATAGGTCATCCATAAGTGAAAACCATGCAATTATGGCACTTTGGATAGGTCCTTGGGTGAAAACTAGTTTTCGGCACCTTGGGAGGATTCGTTGTTCACAAGCATCTTGCATCTGGAGGGTACTTTTACTTAGCCTAGGGCTAGTTCCACATCTACCTCGAGATTCCCTGTGAGCCTAATCTTGTCAAGCCTTGATCCGGCTTTGTCTCCTTTTATTAGTTTGTGAAGGCATGGTCTTTGTCTATTCCCCATCTCACGCTAGGGGCACTTCGTGACTTCACCTTCTTGTTTATAAGCACGTGGCATTTTCCCTTGTATATTCCCCATCTAACACTAGGGGCATCCATGCTTTCTTGGTTACCTATGCATAGCTTTAGAAAATTGTTAGAAAAACACCAAAAACATTCAAAATGTTAGAAAATCAAAACAATAGAAAATTGTTTCACAAAAATAAAAAAATAGAAAATTGTTTCACAAAACTCTAAACAATAGAAAATTGTTTCACAAAACTCTAAACAATAGAAAATTGTTTCACAAAAATCAAAACAATAGAAAATTGTTTCACAAAAATCAAAACAATAGAAAATTATTTCACAAAACTCTAAACAATGGAAAATTGTTTCACAAAACAATCTTACAAAAAAATTCACTTTAGTTTACTTGCATTATCTTGTTTCTTGCTTTGCTTGGTTGCTTGTATAATTTCTTCATGTTTGTACATTTTTATAGTTTGTTTCTTAGACATACTTTGTTAGGATTCATCTTTTCTTGTTTAGATCAGATTTATTCTTACTTGTGCATATTGAAGTGTGTTTTTGCATGTTGGTGAATCATAGTACATTGTTGTGTTGGTTCATTATGTTCTTTGTTAGCATTTGATTGTGTTTTTCTGTTGCATGTGCATCATTTTGTTATCACATCATCATATTTCCATCAATATCATCACATCTAACATCATCTATACATCATATATCAAGAAAAAGCTAAGTATACATCATACATGAATGCTAAGCTAATCATCACATATCGTATCATCAAATGGGGGCAAGAGGGATCACAAATATCAAAATCTATCCCCCCCACACCCATATCATCATGTCATCCCATCCACTAAATCTAGCACATCACATGAGAAAATACATTTGATATACTCTACAGATCTATCATCTAAAAATAAAAGCACATATGATACATCAAACATCAAGATACATATGCATGCAAATGTAATCAAAACAACAATGACATCCATCATTTCATAACACATGTATCGTGTCCAAAAAATGTCCATCTCTATATACATGTGTGTGGTATATCTGTGTCAAAAATAGGTATACATCAAAAATGCCTTCATTTGAGGCGTACAAAAAGGATGATATACATCGATCAAAGAATACAACTACCTTCATTAGAGGCATATGTCAAAGCGTTATACATAAACAATGTTGTACATCGAGCACAAGATGCTTATATCATTCATCAAGAGGCACATGTATCAATACAATATGGATCGGGGGTCACTCAAGCCCTTAGATGGGTTGGCTGGTTTATCCCATAATTGAGGCATAACATGAGTGCCACTTGATCCTATAGGTGCGTGGCTACTCCACGAGGCCCGAGGCCTCTCTGACCTCATTGCTCTACTTGACTACTAGCTATAAGAAGGTGCCTATCTCTCAGTAGGAACTACCTTATAATATAATGATCTGTAATAGGAAACTCTACCCTCTATTGTAGCTAAATCTCTGTGAGTCGAGGCTATCACCACTGTGCCATCTGTGCATTGGAAGGATGTTATCTCTACTGATAGTCAAGCAAGCTTGGCCTAGTCCATGACTCGCTTTGCTCTTAGTATGTCTCTCTCCACTATCACGAGGCTATAGGCGAGCTTGTGTCTATTGATATAGGCTCATAACCTGAGTCATCTATGCTACCATCTGTTGGAACTGGATGGCACCATCACCTCCTTGGCTAGCCTGGGTCTGAGCATAATCCTGCTCTCCTGTCCACCGCCAAAGTTTGAGCTCGAGCTTGGTATCTTTCTGCTATAGCCTACTACAACTACTATTATAAGGTGGATATCTATACCATCTTTGGCTGCACCATAGGGGCCTATCCCTATGCATGCCCCTATACCAATCTAGAGGCCTGTCCCTACTACTCTCATAATCTAAGCCTCAGGAACCTATGTGTATGTGCCTCGCACTTGGTTCTGCTGCCTTAGTCCTGCACCATTCCTGTCATGTAGAAACCCATCAAATGTATCATTTAGGTTGTGGGATGCTGCATCCTCCCTCTTTTCACCATTCTAAGGAAGCTCTGGTGGTGGTCGAGTTCCTGCTACCCATGCCTCGTCTGGAATAGTTAAACACTAAGGTAAAATAGTGGCATACCAATCCATGTAATCGACAATGGTACCTGGTCTCGATCTTTCAGTGGGTCCCATGTTTGTGGTACCACTTGTAGAAAGCTAGACCCTAGCTCGGGCCACATGTATGCATGGCCCCATGGTCTACCTCTCGGCATCTCGGCGGGCATACCACAAATCTAGTTGTGGAACCCCCTGCACCCTACCCAACTGTCGCTAACATCGGTCTACTCTATATAACTCTATGATGTAACTACGGATACCTAGAAGGAAGTGCTCCACTACACAAACACTGAGCTCTGCTCCATCCTTTGGCCACTATATGTGCCTGTAAGGCCTCCATATAATGTCTCTATCTAGTAGCTCATTAAACTCTCGTCGATAATGATATAAGCTGCCTAGGTGCCCTCGTATGTTGTCACCTATAGAAACCCAAGCCATGTATGTCAGCTCCTCCGGGACTTGGACATGTAATGTACCTACAGGCGCCCAATAGCTATGTGGTCCCAAGACCAAATCTACAATAAAGAGGTAGGCCCCACCGTCTTCTGACGGTGGTATGTAATCAGTGCAAGTCCCAGTATAGATGTGCCAGTATGCACTGACCCCAACAATAGCACTTGCCACTGAAAATCCCATGAACCAATGTCATCAGACCCATAGGGAAGGATGTCCTAGTCTTATCAGTGAGAAAAAACCCACTGATAAGTGACATCACATATAACGACCCCTATGTAATGTTAGATCAGCTATGCACTCGTGCAATGAAACTGTCATGCCATCGTGAGGTATCTCATCATGATCAAACAAGTCATTGATTACCACCCTGATCCACCCAAGGTCACTCATATACTTGATCATCGAGCCTACAATAGGTATATGGAGGATCCTTCATACATCCTCTAGAGAAAATTTCATCTCTCCGGTCAGGAGCCTAAAGCACTTGGTTCTCGCTATGCCACCGCTCATCAATGCATCAAGTAGACCATGATCCAATGTGATAGAAGGCATCCAGGATATGGGGCCTAGGCCCACCACCTCTAAAAGTATCGCCACCATGCACCGATCTCATTGGCGCATGCTCCCCTCTAGCTCTACTATGCGCGTATGTCACTCTCGCACCTGTAACATGGGTAACCGTCTCTATAAAATCATTCCATTTGTCAACTACTAACATTTCTTCTAAGTTCTACCTATCATTCTTTAGGGTTAACCCAAAAATCCTAATTTTATTCTAAGTGTCATCATTTTTGGCATTTTTCTATCTCTCCTCCATCTACTCCATGTGCTTGCATGCCCTTTAGGGCATGTGCGCACCCCATGGCATGTGCACCCTCCTTTTGGTGCATGCACGTTCGCGCATCCGCCTATGGACTCTTGCTCCATTCTTCGTGTGTTCTGCACATGCACACATACATGTAGACTATATGTGTGCACTATCATGTTGGTGATTTCACATGCTCACACATGTGTTGTGTGTGCACTATTATGTGGCGTATATGCATGCATGTATACATATCTTGGTGTCTGCGTGTGTGTGCATATGCTCTACAAGGCGTCTGTGCCATCATTGGGGCACTGTGCCCCGCACATGTGCTTTGTGCTGCAACCCTACCATAATTTACATTTCTAGAATTAATTACAAGCATTAATTATGAAAGTAATGAAGAGGGTTAGGTTACTCAAAAATATGCCATTGTCCATGTGTCAGTCATACCCTCAAAATGTGTCCACTCATCTCAAGTGGTCTTGTGCTCTCACCACCTTCCTCGTCGCTGTTGGAGTCTCATGATAAAACTCGGCGGTGGTCAAGAATAAATGAATTGGTCACGGTGATTGACACCCCCCCCCCCGAGTGGGGTATATCAAGCCATTTTTCACCAGCCGTGATGCTTGGAGGCTTGTTTTGACCGCCGTTTTCTCTTCTATTCACCGTCAAATAATTATTTTAATTAAATAATTATTTTTCTTTCATTTTTCATCATGCTAGGGCATTTTTTGTCATCTAGTACCCCTTTCTTCTCACTAGGACAATTTTTATTGCTCCTAGGTGATTTTTCTTCTTATCCACACTCTATCAAATAATTATTTTTATTAAATAATTATTTTATTAATTTTTCCACTATACGGGGACATTATTTGTCGCATGTTTCTTCTTTCTTCCCCCTGGGGAATTTTCTTTTACATCTAGGCACTTCATTCTAATTCTTCTATTTTCTTCTATGCATCCACTATCCACCACATTTTAGACAACACAAAAACAATATATATATATATATATATATATATATATATATATATATATATATATATATATATATCAATTCAAAATCCAAAAACAAGGAAAAATTCTCCACAAAATCCTAAAAATTAGAAAAACCTACAAAAATAGGTAACTTGCTTATTGTGGCTGAAACTTGTGTCTTGTGCATGGTATTCTTTCCGTATCCTACTAGTTTGTTTCACATCTTCACCGATCAACATGACTTACGGATCATCGATTCACAACCATTCACAAAGCTAGTTGCTTTCTTCATTTGTACTCTAGGGCACATCTCGTTGCCTAGTGTTGTTTCGTTGTGCACAAAGCTTTCTCCTTGGACCTAGTGTCCATTATCATTTCCCCTTGCATGTATCCTTGCTCAGGGCATCATTTTTAACCCTTGTCTTCAATCACAAATAGGTGGAAATATTCATCTTGATAACAAAACATTTTTACAACCATCTTGACCATTGTTGGGTTGGATATGTGTGTTTGTACTTGTTTTCCTATTAAATGAGCTTGTTTCCTTCTCATATTGCATTGCATTTTGTATGTTGCATGGAGTTGGTGTTTTCAAGCAATGGATAATTGTTTGTAGTAATGGGTTTTTCATGCCATTATACTTTTTTTGCATGCTTATATTTTTAATAAGGAACGATGACGTAGATATTTTGGCAATATGATAGCACTAGAAGTTTCCCAATGCAAAGGATGAAAGCTATTTATTCTCTCTACTTCTCCATATTTCTTCTACATCACCCTCATATCAACACTATTCTTCTACTTCACCTGGGGCATCCTGCTCCTCTCCTTTCTTCTATCCATTTCTTACCTTTTTTGATCGTCAATCATCTTCCTTCATCACCCCATCGAAACTCAAGGGGGCATCTCTCACTTCTATTAATTTTTATTCTACCTCTTCAAAATTTTATTCGTCTACTATGTTTGAAGTGGTGTCACTTACACCACCCCAAAGAGGGGAAAATGTAGACACCTATAATTTAGCGTGAACAATGTGACAATTATCCCTTTTCCCGTAAATTGGTGACATATCGTCAATAGTGCTCATCTTCTCTCCTATCATCGTTAATTAATTAAAATAAGTAATTAATTAAGTCTTTTATTCAACAAATACCCTAATTAATGACCTTCCGTTAATTAATCCTTCCTTCTATCTAGACTAATTAATTAGCTTCCCCTTTCATTAAACCAATAAATCATTATTTAGTTGATTTAATTCCCTTCTATAGTCTAAATCATACTAACTATTCCTCTAAAAATCTTTTATAATCTTGCACATCTATTAATTAATCATCTTGATTAATTAATAAACCCCCTTTATCCACATGAGTCACTAAAGGACAAGCTAAACTCTCCTAAAGTTAACTCAACCCTTTCTAAATCCCCTTATCCACAACTAACTCAACATCTCTATTGTCCCACATGCAAAGGGATGTAGAGTTTCCTTTATCCATTAAGCTATATAAATATCCCTCCTCCTACCTTTACACTCACACCTAATTCTTGAGAAAAAAAGAAATCATATAGTATATACACTATAAGCCTTTTTTCATCGTTAAGCATTTCACCATTGGAAGAGCTAACCATCATTCTTGCATTTCATTCATTTATTATTTTGGGTGATATGGAAATAATAAAAGTGGTCTTGTAGCCATGCGTTGATGAGATTCTATTCCTAATCTACATAGTTTCAATTTAGTTGTTTTGGTAGTCTAAAGAGTAGATGTTTTGATAATTAACATGTTAGTTTGATTTCCATTTCAAAGTTATGATGCAATAATGTTGTTATTTAATCTTGCTTAGCTCTAAACGTGATGGTGTTTATATTTTGATTTAACATTGTTATTAAGACTACTAGGTGTTAGTTTTAATTTTCTTAACTTTGTTACACAAAACCATGCACATAGAAACCTTGCTCTACCCTAAAAACAATTTCTTACACCATGAAACCTGCTCCAAAACTAGGTTGTACAACAACAAATGACACAAAAAACTATGTACAAACATGAAAATAATACATGCTCTAAGGGGAAACATGTAGAGTTCACACAAGAACTTGTTTTACTGAAAGAAAATCTACATTAACCTATTCTAACTAGAGAAATGAGAGGCTAAAAAATCTTGATACATGTAGGGAGAAGTAACTTCCATTTCTTACAAAATTAGACCATGTAATTGATTTGACACTGCACATGGTATTTCATGAGAGTGGAAAACTATTTTGAAGGTGGGTTTCCACCTCATTCCACAAAGTATCAACAAAAAAGAGAATGAATACCTCATTTAGTTGTTCTGCATTTGTTTGAAGGTATTGATGCTGACCTTTGACACATTATAACTCTTCATCAAGCTCTAAAATAAGAATGACTTGTGGAAACTTTGATATTGGATCTAAACTAACCAAATATCTATTTGGGCATGGGATGATCCTTTTGGCTTTCCCATATTCTTTGCTTTCCTTTTCATGAATAAAGTTTCTTACAAGTTGATTTGAGCTTTGTTTTGCTTCCGAAACAAATTTTCCTCCTCCAGGATGGTTTCTAATTTTGCATTTGATTTGTCATGGATCTCCTCATCCTCAAACATTTTTTTTGAGAGATCAAACTCATCCAAAAATCATATTCTTGTAAGGATGAAGGGGAAGAAAGATATGAAATTTTACCATTGAAAGAAAGCAAGAAGATTTTTATGATATCTTCTTCATTCAAAACCTTTGAATCTAATTTTTCCTCCTCCATGGCATGAATCTCCTTGTGAGTGGTTGCAACATCTAAAGATATTCTTGGTGGATCATTGTAATCCTCCAAAAGTGCAGCAAGTTCTAAACATGCAGGACAATGGGGGTCACTACATTCAAATGAAACATCTTTCTCACTTGGAAGATTCTCTTCCTTTTTCACCCTTTAGTTTCAACCTCCTTGATTTCATATTTTTCAATCAAAATAGAAGGAATTTCTTCAATGGGCTGGGCCACTTCTTCATCCATTATGCTCTCAAAGTCATTCCATTCTTCAACAATTATTTCATGATTTTCAAGAATGGGACTCACCTCAGCTGATTTTGATGAACTTGGATAAGGTTGATTGTTAGGTTCTTGGTGATGAACCTCCTTTTCTTCAAAATCATAGCTCCAATCCTTGAATATATGAATTTGATATGTTTTTTTGGCTCCTTCCTGTTCATCCCCTTTAGGCATGTATGTGCCTCTTGTTTTCCAGAAGAATGAAGATAAACTCTTCGATCCATGAAATATTCAAGATATTGTTTTGTGAGGAATGGGTCCTCAGGAAAATAAGTAGTTAGGAACTCATTTTTCTAGTTAAATTCCAATACTTCATGGCTTAAAACTTTATGAGGCTCGGGCACATGTAAATCTAGTTTTGTGAAGTGGGGAAAGGATATAGCCTTTGGCGTAGTTTGCAAAGGTTTAAATGGTAGAGGAGGTGAAATATTTTATCATGAAGGAGATGGATATTTGGGAGGGATGATGATGGAGAAATGAAGGTGATATGGGAGGGAAGGAGGTGGAGAAGGGGAATACTCAATGGGAGTAGTCAGAAAGCTAGGAACATGAAAATAAGGATGAGATGGTGTAGGTTGGGGAGAGTAAAATAAAGGGATGTGAGATGTAGTGTAGGGTTTCTCCATTGGAAGGGTTCCCTATAACTAGATTGATGAGCCTCCAATTTCTCACACCAAATTTCTATTTGAGGGGAAAACTAAGCCATGAAATATAGCTTCTATTGAGGGTTGAACCATTTTGGCTTAGCGATAGTCCATAGACAGGTTTTCTTAAAACCATCTTGAAATACCTTCATTAAACATGTAGCTATGATTTTCACCATGGTTGCCTCCATTCCCTGAACTTTCCTCTAGAATTCAACCGTATCTGTGAGATTTCTACCATCATATACATAACCCTATTCTTGAAAACATCATGGTGAATGGGATAAAAATATTCATCGGTGAAGGTTAGGCTATATGCATATTCATTGTGGTAGGGCTCATAAAATTGATATGGAGGAGGATTTTGAAAATATAGGGATTGAGGGACCTGGTATTGCTCTTGAAAATGGGGATTCCAATGAGGGAATGATGTCATGATTGCAAAAATTCATTAAAGAGGATAATGAAATGATGGAAAGAAAGGAATTGGATGAAAGAATAAAGGGAACAGTCTAAAAATGAGATAATGAGTATTTTTGATTAGAGGAGTTTCCATATGTGTTGAAAAATACCTCCAAAGGCTGAATCTCACCAAGAAAATATCAAACTTGATGAAATTAAGATGTAAATATGTTTAAAATTGTCCCATCGGGCGTGCCAAAAATGTTGGAGTAGTGAAGGCACGAAGTTGGCTAAAAATTGTTTTGGAACACATTAAGATATATAGCTCTTAAAACATGTCCCACAGGTGTGCCAAAATTATTTGAACACAAAATTACACTTGCACCTGAATCAAGAAGATTTGGGGATTTGAGGAAAAAATGGACTGTCTCCAAGTTGTAGGACTTGCACTTGAGAAAAACATTTGGAGAGGGCCGACTCCTCTACTTATTTCTACTGCTAGAACTACTCCTAGGAAGAGAAATACAACTATCTAACTCTACTCTATGATTCCAAGGGACCAGGTGAGAAGGAGATGCATAAAATGAAATCCTAAGCTAAAGGGAGGTGATAAAAATAGAAAAAAGGTATGAACACTCTTAGATGAGTGAAAATGAGAGAAAATGGAGAAATAAATGGAAGAAATGTGTGTCATAGTCCAAAATAGCATTCAAACTCTCATTTCCATGGAGCACACTAAAAACAAACCCTGCAAGAGGAGAATAAATATGCACAACATGCCTGTAAGTAAATGAAGAGGAAAGATAATGTAATAAATATAGGATAGGGTAGAGAATAGCCAAAAAAAAATTATTACTTCAAAGAGATGCACAGTTCATTATAATGAAGGAAGAAGGAAAGAGTCACACTAGAAAGGTTCATATCTGAGGCATATAACTCAAAATACACATGCAACACTTGTAGAAGGATGCACCAACATTCCAAGAGGGTCCAACCTTTACAAATGAGCATCATTTTACAATTTATAGAAAATGGGAGAGAGAGAAGAGGTAAAAGAGGGGAAATTCAAATTTCCTCCTTCAACAACCAAAAAGATGCATTGAATGCCTAAAAATAGTCATGGGTACCCTGCCAGATCCATTCCCCTTTTTCACTTGCTTGTTGGAGAAACCAAGGGCACCATAATTTAATAAATGTGGGTCATTAAAATATTAAATCAATCCTATGTCAGGTCCATGACCATGTCAAACATATCCCAAAACTCGACACAAAGGATCAAGACCATAAAAAATTGACCTTGATTCACACCAAGAAAACCAAAAACAAGCATTCGGGGAAATGTACATGTCAAACAACTTACAAAGTCTGACACAAAGGGATGTGATTTTTGGGAATCAAAGGATGAATGAAATGAGGAATCTTTGACCCTTTGCTGATGTAGTTGACCCCCGAAAACCCAACATAAAGGGAAAATCAAGTTTTAGGATTAGAGAGAAAACAACAAATAACATGCATTTGATCAACAATGTTACGATGTAGAGAAGACCTGAAAACCTGAAACAATGAGAACCATTAGGTTTCAGAAGTATATAACATGCAACATGGGACATGTATTTAAGTTGTAATGTCTCAATGCAAGTAAATCCTGAAAAACATGACACAAAGGAAACTCTCGTGTTTCGAAGCGGAAAGAAATTGGCATATGACATGCATTTGAATTGAGATGTCTTGATGATGAAGAATCCTAAAAATTGAAACTCTTTGAAGACTCAACCAAATTGTTTTATCCATTTTTATCAAATTGCCCCTTCCTAATTCCAAGAAAAAGTGCAAGTTATCAAAATAATCTAGGGGTATTTTAGATAACAATAACCATGTTGATAAATAATTATTAAATTCGCTTACTACATACATGCATGTGAACAAGAATACACCTCACTTGTCCATATCAAAATTTATAACTTGGAACTAACCAAACTACATCCAAATGCTCTAGTTGGATTGGACCTTATTGAGCAATTATTAAATATATGTAGTGTATATGGGTCTTCACTATAAGAGATTAGACACACCTAAACAAATACTCATATGGTTGGATTGGTCCTCATTGAGAAATTATTAAATATATGTAGTGCATATGGGTCTTCACCATCTTTTCTCAGCAAGTGTTGAAACTTTATTGATCGGTTTAAACACAACTGAAGCACGACTTATCATCATTGCCTCTAATGATCACTAATATCGTCTTTAGTCTTTTTATATGTAAACGTATTGAAATATATGAAATTTAATTACAACATGTCATTATTACCTTGATGATCATCATGTTTGGCTATGTAGTCATTTTGATTCTCGATTTCTATCAAAGTAGTTGAACCAATCTCTCTCGATAGTAGCTTGCTCAACAATGGAGCTTTCATCTAACCTCATATAAGCTTAGATTGATCAACAAGATCAATGCTTATGGTCACGTGAACCACGGTTGTTGCGTAGTAACTATGACAAATTCAACATCACATTTGTTTATTCCATAATATTTTTCCCAAGAAAAAAACTTATGTGGTTGTTATGTACTACTAACACTTTGCACTCATGTATAAATAGATATTTTTAGTTCACCTTTTACGGAAAATAATTGTTTTTTACAAAGCATTGAAAATAAAAAAATGTTTTGGCCATTATTTTTACATAATCATTTTATGCATGCTGAAAATTCTTTACTCAAAACCATCCCATGTTTGAAGATTAATGGAATTAATTTGGCCTTTGTGTAGACATCGGAAGTATTTTAAATTTTTGTAAAGTCTATCTATGTAATTATATATTTTAATTTATATAGTTTTAATTTTTATTTGGGTAAGTGCAGTAAGTTGGGGGACCAAAACATGGACATTAAATCCCAAATTTAACGAACTGTGATCGCGGTCTTCTTTGTTAGGTTTGGGAAATTCTTGAATCTGAAACCGCAATCATGATTCTCTAATTAAAAAAATAAAAATCCATGACCCTCTTTTTTCCCCACCATTTTCTCTAAATCACATTTTTCTTTCCATTGTTGACACTCGCACTTTGCATTACCCTTCCAAATTGCAATTTTTGCTTCTGGATCATGATAATTTACACTATGTCGGTGAGACAAAGAGGTAAGCCCTCATTTTTTTATCAATTTTCTTACATTTTAGGTTTTTTTTTGTGGTTTTCATGGGGTTTTCAATCTTTTTTTATGGATAAAATTTATTTGTTTTATCAGTTGCTCGGCAAGCTACTAATCCTTTAATTCATCCAAACATTCCCCCACTTCCTCAAAACCCTTCTCAAAACCATTGTCCGAACGTTCCTCCACCTCATGTGGATCCTACCATCCCCACAGAACCACAGGGAACCCAAGGTAATATCATTAAAAATATATGAGAAAATAGAATTTCCATTCAGAACCTTATTACACTATTAGACAAAATCATTCTAGAAATCGAAGCTGTATGAATTTAGCTAACACACTTCAAACATTGATTGGAGAAGTTGACTCTGCAATAAACCAAATAGATAGATGGAATATTTTTAGGGCTGATTGTAGGTGTTGGTATGCAGAAAAATTATCACATGTGGCTGTGAAAGACAAAAAAATTGGAAAAGACCGCATTTGTGCACTATTTATGGACCCTAAAACCAATGTCCCCCTCATGACTAATTACAAATGGTTCCCTATCCATTGGTGTCATGACGACTAGATTACGAAATATTTTGGAACCGATGGTGGATGGTTTTTTATTATCCACCATGCAACAATGAGGTTCCTCTTTATTTTTGAATAAATTGTATTGTGAGTTTGTGCTTAATGAGGTCCCCAATTATTTTTACTTTTCTAGGTTTTGTGGTCGTGGAGGTGACTCTGCATATACTAGGACAAATGCACGTATTGCAGTTGGTCAACCTAGGATGTCCCATGCCCAAAAACCTCCACATCCTTTAGTTATCCATCATATAGTGAAGGAGGTTGTGGAGATCAACACACTACATGTGTTGAGGTCTCTCACTAACACTCTAGCCCAACATAGTAGCCAGATTACATCTAGCGATGTTGGTGGAGGCGCCAGTTCTAGCACACCACACCACTACGGGTCATGTGGTGCTGTATGCACTGCGGTGAGACATCCTTTACTAGGTCACATGATCTATTTTACAGATTTGATGATGGAAGATGTTTTTGGAAGTGTTGTGCCAAATGTCCCTAGTCTTTCACAGGTAAATGTCACATAAATAATATATATAGAAAATTTTATTTCATTTGATATTTTAATATATATACTTGATTACATCATACTTGTGTAAAAACTAATAATTTTTTGATTTTAAACAACAAGATCCAGTCAAGGAGCTAGGCGGGACATCATTTGTTGTGGGCACTGAGGCTATTGACACGCCTCACGTTACTTTTACCTAGGTTAGTTTCACAAATTTTACTAGTTAATGTTCAAGATTGTTTAAATATTATTAACATACATATCTATACATGTTCTAGAATTTAATATATATGCATGAGCCTTAGTTCCTTACACCATTCTCCTAGATAGTTTTCAATTAATGGGTAAGTGCACCAAGTTGGGGGCCAAAAGGGGGTCTTAAATGGACACATTTTTTTGAAAAATAAAAAAATCAACTTGTACAAGTTTTTTGAAATAGTTACACTCAAAATTGGAAGATGTTGTGTAAACATGAATCATAGAATTTTGAGTCTAGTTTCTAAGCTACTAAATTTTATTGAAAATAGATAAGTTTAAGTGGGTCAAATAACTAAAATACCAACAAGTGCTCCTATTTTTGTTAAAAACATAATATAGTGAGTTTCGTGCCCCCACTATTTTTTGAGCACCATTTATTAGTTTTGAAAACCCTTTGGTCGAAAGATAGTGAGAGCATCTAGTTTGTTCTAGAATTTTTAAAATATTTTTTTAGCAAATATTTATTTTTTAATGATTTTTCTAGTACAGAAATTTTATGTTTTGAAAAATAACAGAGCTCCAACCATGCCCCCACCTAACTACCTCAAAAAATATCAAAAATTAGATTTTTTTAATATGTATAGAATTAGGCCTAGTTTGTGCCAAGTATAATTTTTTTCAATTTTGATGACCCCAAAAAGATACATGATGAAAGATAGACATATTTAAACTTCAAAAAATAGCTATAAAAAGGCATAGTTCGAAAATAAATAATATGGAAACTTTATATTAGTCAGAAAATTTGAAAAATTATATTTTTAGAAAGAAGAAACTCTGTTGTACATCATAGTATAATTTGTTTTAAATGAATCAATTGTTTTATGTTGATTTATCATGGAGGAAGTGACATTTTTACATTTTCCTACAAAAACACGTTGTTTGTTGTGTTTATGTAGGTCCATGCCTCAGGCTTGGGGATCAAACCGGATCCCAAGCCTTGATGCATGGCTTGGAAAAAGTGAAAACACAAAGCACGTGTGCTATAATGTGTACACACTATAACACACATGTGCTATAACGCATACGCATTATGTATAGTATAAATATTTTATATGCTTTTGGCAATTTTTATGTACATAAATAAATGTTCAAGTATAATTTTTCATTTATTATTATTTACATTTTATTATTTCTTATACTTTAAATTTATTTTGGTAAATATAAGAAATTAGGGTCACTCGCATCTTATGGAACTAGTCTCACAACTCCATTAGTCACATTTTAGGAGATAGTTTTTATAGTATAATCTAGTCAGTACATAGGTAATTTTTAGGATTTCAGCATCTAACCTAAATATTTTAGCATTTAAATTCTACAATCAAAACCCTAAACACTAAACCTTAAACCCTAAACTCAAGGCCCTAGACATAAACCCTAAACCCCAAAAACCTAAACCATAAACCTTAAACCCTAAATCCTAAGCCCTAAACCCTAATCCTTAAATATTCAGCCCTTACCCATGAGCCCTAAATCCTAAAGCTTGAGCCTTAATCCGTAAACCCTAAACCCTAAACCCTAAACCATGAACCATGAGCCTTAAATTTTAAACCATAAACCCTAAACCATGAACCATGAGCCTTAAATGTTAAACCCTAAACCCTAAACCACGAAAACTAAATCCTAAACCCTAAACCCTAACCCATAAACCCTAAACCCTAAACATTGAATCCTAAACCCTAAAGCTTGAGCCCTAATCCGTAAACCATAAGCCCTAAATCTTAAACACTAAACCCTAAACACTAAAATTTATGACCTGAACCCTTAACCATGAGACCTAAACCCCAAATTATAAACCCTAAACCCTAAAACCAAAAAAATAAATCCTAAACCCTAAACACTAAATCCTAAACCCTAAAAACTAAACCCTTAACCATAAACCATAGACCCTAGACCCTAGACCCTAAACCATGAGCCCTAAGCCCTAAGCCTAAAGCCCCTAAACACTTAATCTAGAGACCCATGCTCTAATCCCTAAACCTTAAACGGTAACTCGAACCCCAAACCTTAAGCCATAAACCATGAACCATGAACCCTAATCCTTAATCCATAAACCATAAACCCTAAACCTTAAGCCTTGAACCCTACACCATAATCCTTGATCCCTAAACCTTAAACCACTGAGCCCCGAGCCCTAAACCCTAAATCTAGAGCCCCGAGCTCTAACCCCTAAACCTTAAACCCATAACTCCAAAACCCGAACCCCGAGTCGTAAACCTAAACCATGCACCCTAACCCATAAACCCTAAACCCCGAGCTATGAGCCCCAAACCATAAACCATAAACCTTAAGCCCTAAATGTTAAATACTAAAGGTCTCAAACCCTAAACCCTAAACCATGCACCATGAGCCCTAAATTCTAAACCCCAAAACCTCATATATTTCCAAAGTAGGTCTCATGAGTGAGTTCATATTTTTGAATATCTTAGGACCATATTTCCTAGTCTTGTGCCTAAGACCATATTTACTAGTTTTATGAGAGGTGGGAATTTCCCTCCAAAATATCAATAGATGAAAGACATCAAATTTTTATGAATCTCTTTGAATTTTATTCCTACGAATTCGATGAACCCTTTTTAGTTGAATACTCTTTGTCAATATTAATAAGAATGGGTAAGACACAGAAACATTACAATGAGTGAAATAGTTCACATGCAATGGGAAGAAGATAGCTCTGTATTGGGTAACATTTATTTGTACCAAATTGTTCTTGGATATTTGTAATTTCCCTCCTTTAAAATATCAGTAGATGAAAGGAATCAAATTGTGATGACTCCCTTGAATGTTCTACCTATGAAGTAGATGAACCCTTTTTAGTTGAATACTCTCTGTCAATAATTATAAGAATGGGTAAGACATAGAACATTAAAGTGAGTGAATGGGTGAGCCTAATCCATGAGCCCTAAACCCTAACCCCTAACCCCTAACCCCTAACCCTTGAACCCCGAGCCTTTAAACCCTAAACCCTAAACCCTAAACCCTAAACCCTAACATTTAAACCATAAAAACTAATTCCTAAACCCTTAAACCTAAACCCTAAACCTTAAACCATGAGCCCTAAACCCTAAGTGTTAAACCCTAAATCATAAACCCTATACCATAAACCCTAATCCCTAAACTCTAATCCCTAAATCCTAAACCCTAAACCCTAAACCCTAAAACTTAAGCCCTAAAACCTAAACCCTAATCCCCGAACCCTAAGCCCTAAACCCTAAACCCCGAACCCTCAAACATAAACACTTAACCCTAAAACCTAAAACCTAAACCTTGATCTCTAAACCCTGAACCCTCAACTCTAAACCCTAAACCCTCAACCCTGATCCCAAAACCCTAAACCCTTAACCTTGAGCTATTAACCCCAAACCCTCAACCTTAATCCCTAAACCCTAAACCCTGAACCTTGAGCCCTAAACCCTAAATAATAAACCCCAACCCTTAACACTGAGCCATAAACCCTAAACTCTAAACCCTAAACCCTAAACCCTAAACCATGAACCCTAAGCCCGAGCCCTAAACCCTAAACCCTAAAATCTGAACTATGAGCCTTAAACACTAAACCTTAAACACTAAACTCTAAACCTTGAGTCCTAAAGACTGAGCCCTAAACCCTAAATGCTAAATCATAAACCCTCACCCAAAGGAAAGTCCTAATAAGATCATTCATCGTGTTTTAGTGTGTAGGGAATAGTGTATAAGGTGATCAATCAAATTATTTAGGTTTGATGAGAGAATACTTCCTTTGAAGGCCTAAAAAGGCATTTTTGGTCATTCTGTAGTTAATTAAACACCCTTCAGAACAAGCTAAAATGAGCTAGGCATGTCACCGAGGTATCAAGGACCATCATGTGTGAATTATTAAGGCATCATTTATCTCCATAAGAGACATATGAGAAAAAAAGTATGAGAATCATGAATTTTATTCCATGAAAGGATGATTTTAGAGATAGGAAAGGTGAGGGAATGATCTTTATATGGAGCACCATGTTTCTAAGAACGAGCAATCATCCGAGTTCACTTGATGCAATTCACTTGGTACTATTCATAAAAAATCATTCATCACCTAGTAGTGTTATCACACCTTAAGGAGGAGACATATTACAATCACCTCATTTTGGCAATAGGACATGAATCCCATTCAGGGAACAATCCTCTATATACAAAGTGAAGATCTCTTTTTAGTAATAAGTAGACAAGTATCATAGAGTTGATTCATGGTCACTAAAGTGAACTATGGATAAAATGTAAAAATTGGTACCAATTCAAGCAAAGTGGTAGGGAAAAATCTAATTTGGAAGGTTAAAAAACCTAAAAAACGACTATATGCTTTCCCAAAACAAAGACCGACTACAATATATATGCCCTAAAAGTTTTAGGTCGGTTCTTTGAAATCCTGAAAAATGAGTAAGTACTGACCAGATTAGATTTTGAAAAACTATCTTCTAGATTATAATTGTTGGAGCTACATGACCACTTCCATCAGGTGCAAAGTGACCCTAATTTCTTATATTTACTAAAATAAATTTAAAGTATAAGATTTATTTTATTATTTCTTATACTTTTATTAATGTATAAGAAATAATAAAGTATAAGAAATAATAAAAGTATAAGAAATAATAAAAGAAATCTTATACTTCAACATTTATTTTTGTAAGTATAAGACACCCAAATACACATACATAGTCCATAGTATACAAAACGCGTACACATTTTAACTTCTCTAAAACGCGTACGTGTTTAGCATTCTCTGAAATGTGTATGCATTTTGGATCCTTTAAAACGAGTATGCTTTATAGGCTCCATAATTACCATACAAAAAAATTAAAACGTGAGTGCGTTTTAGCAAAACGCGTATGCGTTTCATCTATTTTCGGGTTTTTGTCCACTTTTTGGCCCCCAACTTCGTGCACTTACTCTAATGTTGATCTACATTTTGTTTGTACAGCTTATGATTCCTGCACAAACTCCTCCCTTTATGCATACTATGGAGGCTCTTTGTTGATGTTGCGATAGTGTTTGCAGATTCACTTATACTGAGTACAATTTTTGAATTTGTTAAATTTTGGATGAATGTTTTCTTACTAAATCTAAAATATCAAATTGTACATGAAATATTTAATTTGAACTATTTATTTTTATGTAGCCTTGTACGAGTTAGAGTGCACCGCCACAACTCCCCTGACACTCCCCTCATGAGTCTACCCTGGACCCTATAGAGCAAAAATGATAAATTGATAGGGATCATGAGATTGCGGTAATATTTCATATGCATTAAAATTTCAAAGTTTCTAAATTATGAATGTATTTTCAATAAATCCACTTCTTAAAAAATTGGGTGTTAAAACTTGATGTTTATGAATGTGCGGGGTAAGTTGTAAGCAAGATTTACGTCGAGGACCACATAATCAAAATCAGTAGTGCCATCCCCTCCACTACATCCACATGTCTTGAACATGCTTCTACTAGTAGGGCCAAAAGAGTGAGGATGTTTCATGATTCTTCATAGGATGTATATATATATATATACATATACATATGCCATTTGAACATGTGATACCTACATTTTTGTATGCCTATATATGATCTTGTGTTCTAGACATTCCATGGAGACGTGTATACAATTTTATGTGACTGTGTGGTCTGATATATATGTCACACTTATTTTGATACATTATTATTATATATTCATAGATGTGGCACTAGCTTGAATGCATGTGAATGTATTATGTATGTACTAGATATATTATATATATGTGGATTTTGTTCTGGACCACTATGATATAATTTTTATGATGTTCTTGCGATCTCAAGTGTTGATATTTTTCTGTACTGATATTTGACATACGATCATATTTGATGATGTGTGACATTTTGTATATACGTGTGAGTTGATGAAGTATGATGATGTGTGACAACATGATTTCATTAAATGACATATATTGTGATGATGTAATGACATGATCTGACATCTTTATTACACTCTTTCCGACCAAACATATATATATATATATATATATATATATATATATATGCTTCATAATCATCTTTGTTTCTCTTTTTGGTGGATGAAGATAGGAATTTTTCACATAACAATGTGTCCATTCAAGTGATATGACATCATAATCATCTTTGTTTCTTGATATGACATAATATAATCATCTTGTGCTTTGGAAGATTGCATAACAATGGAAAAATTCTTGATATGACATCATAATCATATTTGTTTCACTTTGTCACACATATGAAATGTCTTTGTAATTTCATATATATGCTTCATGTAATCATGTATTTGTTTCTCTTCATATGATTAATGTAATAATGTATTTTTTCTCTTTATATGCTTCATGCATAATCATGTCTTTGTTGTGACCTTATTCAATCTCCTTGAAGGCTTGTCATATATGAAGTTCACTATTGGTGTGGTGAATAATAAATCTTATGCTTTGGAAGATTACATAACAATGGAAATTCTTGATATGTAATCATAATCATATTTGTTTCTCTTTATCTCTCTCTCTCTCAGACGCTTCATGTAATCAACGTCTTTGTTTCTCTTTACATGTGGTGGATGAAGATAGGATATTCTAAATTCAACCGTTCACACAACATGGTAGTGTGTTTACCTTGTTACAATCTCCTTGATGTGACCTTATTCAATTCAAATGATAGGGCATTATTTTCAGGCCATAAAAATAATTATTCACATAAGCTTATTAGAACAGGGAGATATTCACATTTTATGATATACTTGTTCAAGTTTCTAACACCACAACTATGTGTCACCTTCAATAATAGGAATAAAATCCAAAATTAATAAGTAAAATACATTAAAACATATCTATATGACACCCTATTTGGATATTCATTACAACACCAACTTGAAAGGGAATATTTATTATTGATTTCCAATCTTCATTTCTTTAGCAATGAATGGTGTTATGTCCTTCTTGTAGTCAACAATTTAGCACAAAGCCTAGAGTCTCCTCGAATTTTTCAAGACTTGGTATTCCCTCCCCACATGGAAATCCATCTCCATGTACTTATTGGTTTGCAATATAGTGAAATTACTTGGGTGTTTGTTCAATTAAAGGTAGTTACAAATTGACTAAAGAATAAAAGACCCATGAAGAGCAACAAGAAATCCCCAAATAGTAAGTCAACCAAATGAATTCCTTTTTGTCTCTCTTGACCCTTCAGAGTCTATTGGTAATATTGACTATATGGGTACATACCCACATGGCCGGGGTATGAGAGAGAGAGAAAGAGGTCCATTGGTTGGTTCATGCATTCATATATCTAAAATCACCTTCTAAACATACTTAATAATGTAGGAAGGAGTCAATAAAAACCACCTTCTAAATTAAGATAGGATTCTGTAGAGGGTCCCGACATGAAGGTGTAGGATCAACCGAGAGGTCTCTAGGTACCATGGAGACCAAGATATCACCCGTTAAAGTTATAACATTTTGGGTCTCCGGGCTCTTAAGGGACTACTTTTGGATGAAGTAGCTCGGAAGCAATGGCTTCATCTGGAACTAACACAAATCCTCCAAAAGTATTTACAAGGCCACTTGAATGTGTTGGTGCATTCGGTTTGGTACCAAGAGCCACCATTTGTAAAATACTGTGTTCGATAGCCCTACACTGACTCAAACTACACTATTTTATGCTTTTGTAAACAATAGAACACTGAGAGAACCAAAAGTATATGGAGAAAAACAGGATAGGATTATCTAAAGGGCCCCAATATGGAGGTTAAGGATCAAACAAGAGGTCTTTAGGTGCCATAGAGACCGAGATATCACCCATCAAAGCTATAACCATTTTTGGTCTGGGCTCTTAGGGACTACTTCGAACGAAGTAGCCGGAAGTAATAACTTCGTTTGGAACCAAAAATATTCCTCCAAAAGTTTTTACCAAGCCACCGAATGTGTTGGCATAGTCGGTTTGGTTCCAAGAGCCATTGTTTGTAAAATATTTCGTTTAACAACCTGACACTCACTCAAACTACACTATTTTGTGATTTTGCAAACAATGGAACACCGAAAGGATATCAAAAAGCGAGACAAGATTCTCTATAAGGTCCTAATGCAAAGGTGTAGGATCAAATCAGAGGTCTCTAGGTTCCATGGAGACCAAGATATCACTCATCGAAGTTATAGTATTTTTGGTCTCCAGGATCAAGGGACTACATTCAAACGAAGTAGCCCAGAAGAAATGACTCCATCTGACACCAAAAATAAAGCCTACAAAAGCATTTACTAGGCCACTCAAAAATTTTGGCACAGTTGGTTTGGTGCCAAGAGCCACCGTTTGCAAAATATTATGTTTGACAGTTGCACACTGACTCAGACTACATTATTTTGCACTTTTGCAAACAATAGAACAATGAGATAACCAAAAGGAGATGGAGAAAACTGATATAGGCTTCGTTGAGGGTCATAATGTAGAGGTTTAGGATCAATTGAGATGTCTCTAAGTGCCATAGAGACCGAGATATCATCGATCAAAATTATAGCATTTTGGGTCTTCGGGCTCTTAAGGGACTACGTTTGTATTGAAGTAGCTCGGAAACAAGGGCTTCATTTGGAACTAAAATGAATCCTTCAAAAGCATTTAATAGGACAACTAGATGTGTTGGAATAGTAAAATTGGTGCCAAGAGCCACCAGTCATAAAATATTGCATTTGAAAACCCTACACTGACTCAAACTACACTATTTTGTGCTTTTGCAAACAATAGAACACCGAGAGAACTGAAAAGAGATGAAGAAAACTAAGATAGGATTATCTATAGGGTCCCAATGCAAAGGTTTAGGATAAAACAAGAGGTCTCTACGTGCCACGGAGACCGAGATATCACTTGTCGAAGTTATAACATTTTTGGTCTCCGGGCTCTTAAGGGACTACATCCAGGACGAAGTAGCCTTGAGAAGCAATGATACCATAAAAAACCAAAAAAAAAAGCCTCCAAGGCCAGAATGTGTTTACGTAGTCGGTTCAGCACCAAGAGCCACCGTTTGCAAAATATTGCATTTGACAGCCTTACACTGACTCAAACTACACTATTTTGCACTTTTGCAAACAATAGAACACCAAGAGAACCAAAAAGAGATGGAGAAAAATGAGATAGAATTTTATAGAGGGTCTGAAATGGAGGTGTAGGATCAAACGAGAGGTCTCTAGGTGCCATGAAGACCGAGATATCACTCGTCGAAGTTATAGCATTTTTTTGTCGGGCTCTTAAGGGACTATGTCTAAATGAAGTAGCCCAGAAGCAATGGATCCATTTGGCACCCAAAAAATCCTCCAAAATAATTGATCAAGCCACCCAGATGTGTTGGTGTATTCGATTCAAAGTGCAAGAGCCACTTGTTTGCAAAATATTGCATTTGATAGCCCTACACTAACTCAAACTACACTATTTTGTGCTTTTACAAACAATAGAACACCGAGAAAACCGAAAGGAGATGGAGAAAACGAGAGATAATCCTATGTAGAGGGTCTTGATGTTGAGGTGTAGGATCAAATGAGAGGTCTTAAGGTGCCACGAGAGATTGAGATATCACCCATCAAAGTTATAACATTTTTGGGTTTCCATGCTCTTAATGGACTACGTCCGAATGAAGTAGCCCGAAAGAAATGACTCCATCTAGAACCAAAAGCAGAGCCTCTAAAAGCATTTAAGAGGCCACCCAAATGTGTTGGTATAGTTAGTATGGTGTCAAGTGATTGAAAATAACTCTACTTCATCAAATTAGCCAACACCAAAGAAGGAAAATGGAGAAAAGGAGGTTCTATTTGCATTATAACATAACCATTGGCCAACTTGGGTAGCGATCTTGTGATTGCCACCCAACAGTGGTGGTGGTCTGTGATAGCCAATTTTCAATAGGATTCGGTCCTGTCACTTTTAGACAAAAAATAAATGGAGCATGAATGGACATGAATTTGGAGCGTTCGACCTTGTCCCTTCCCTACCATGACTTTTCCCATCCTCCAGTGCACAGGAGGACATGGGGAAGGCTATAAATACTTGGGAGGAGGAAAGGAAATGATCATCGAAGAAGCATGGGAGTAAGTGCAAGAGTTCTAAGTGCTGGAATTTGAGTTTGTAGAAGAAAGAGTTTGAGAACATAACAATTAAGTAGTTGGGAGGAAGTGTGAGACATTGTCAATTTCCTTTCTCACTTATTGTAAAGTCTGTATCTCTTATATTTTGATTGGCCAACAAAACAAAATGGGAAGAAAGAGCTATTTTCCCTTCACGACTAGTTTTCCCTCTCACGGGAGGTTTCAAGATAAAAATCCTTGGCGTATGCGTGTGTTAATTCATTTCTCTTTGAAAATTATATTTCTAAGGCATAAACAATTCAATTACGAGTTATCTTTGTCATTTTCTATTAGAAAGTAGAACATCAGTATAATTGTGTTTTTGTGAACAATTTCCATAGTAGAAAGTTTACAGATCATTTTGGTGTCATAGCTAACAAGTATCCATGACTTTGGTATTCACTCTTGGATTTTCATGACAATGACAAGATCTAAAGGTGAAGAAGATTTACCTTGTGATCCAGATATTTCTACAAGGAAGTGGAAATAGAGAATTTGGGGAAAAATGGAGGAAGATAACTTGGTCCAGTAGAATCGAGATGCTGGAGACCATGATGGATAGGATGTTTAGAAGACAAGAAGAACTTGAAAATTTTCAAAAGATGGCTTCTGTTAAGAAAGACTCCATGGAATCAGTGGTTCGAGGCTTAGCTAAAAATTTGGCATAGGGAGGAGCCATGATGAGGAATAATATGGGGAAGAGTGTGAAGAAGAGACTTCAATGGCAAGAGAGAAGGTAAAATATGATCATGCTCCTTTTAAAGTTGAAACAAAAGTTGAAATTAAAATATTTGAAGGACAAGTAGATGCAGAATTTCTTGATAAATGGTTAAAACAATTAGAAGTCTACTTTAGCATCCATAATGTCACCGAGGCATAGAGGATCACCTTTGCACATCTCAAAATGGAGGGACATGCTTTGGTTTGGTGAGAAACCCATCTAGCCACTCATGAAAAGAAGAAACATCATATTGTGAAATATTTTCAAGAATTTAAAGAATTAATTAGAGCAAACTTCTATCCTATTAGCCACATGATTGACCAAATGATTAAATGGTAGTATTTTAGACAAGGCATAGTGGTCAAAGTGTGTAGGACTATACTATGGAGTTTTGGAGGCATGCCATGTTGTTGAACATGGACTTGGAGGATGAGGATATTTTTACTAAGTACTTGGGAAGACTTCACACTCACCTTTGAAGAAAATTCATCTCCACGAAGCCCAAAAATCTCAATGAGGCATGTGTGTAGGCTTACTATATAGATGATGAGAAGAAGAAAGGAGAAGTAGAGCCAAGGAAAAAGCATTCAATGTATCAACAAAAGAAAGAATATGGGAAAACAAGTAACAAAGGTAAGTGGAAAGGAAAAGGTAAACAAGATGCCACTAATTTAAATAGCTATAAAGATCCCATGATTTTTGCAAGAACTGTGATATCAATGGTCATCCCGAAATTACATGTTGGAAGTTGCATCCGGAGTTACATCCGAAAAACCAAACCAAGGACTCAAATAAGTCCATGACAACTATAAATATAAAAGGGGAGGTGGAAATCAAAGATGAATTTGATGTAGATGAGAGGCTTGGATGCACGGCCACCAACATGGAAAACTAGGAAGAAGATATGAGTAGACTATTCCAGATAAAAATCTAGATCAAGAGAACTAAGGTAAATGCTTTGGTTGATACTGGTTCTCAGTCTAACTTGATTTTGAAGTAGTTGTAAATAAGCTTGGTCTTGAGACTTATGAGCATCCAAACCCTTATCCTTTGTGTTGGGTGAAGAAAGGTGTTGAAATTCAGGTAAAAAAATATGTAAGGTCAAGTTTGGGATAAATTCCCAGTATATTGATGTATTGAAAGCTGATGTTATTCCACTTGATGAATTTGATGTTGTTTTTGGGAGTCCTTACTTGTATATCATGGATACTATATTTATGAGAAGGGAGAACCGATATAGATGGGTCAAGGATGGGATTAACTACAACATCCAGGCACACCAGCGTAAGACACATGTTACTATGATGAGTGCTAATCAAGCAAAATGACTTATTCAAGAAAATCATAATAAGTTTTTTTACTTTTTTTAAAGGATAAAAAATATGGGGTAGAAGTTTCAGAGATTTATAACCAGGGAAAACTGGATTTGGATAGTATTATTAAATATTTTCAAACTCCAAATGGGTTACCACCAAAACGGGAAGTAGAGCATGAGATTTAGCTATTGCCAGAGTCCCCTCTACCAAACATCAAGTTGTATAGGAAATAATTGCTTGAGAGTACTGAAGTAAAGAAACAACTCCAAGAACTACTAGAGCAAGAGGTGATACATCTGAGCACCTCACCACGTGGTTCACCTATTGTGATGGTACTAAAGAAGGATGGTTCTTGGAGAATGTGCATCAACTACCGCGCTTTGAACAAGATCACCATAAAGAACAAATATCCACTTCCCCGCATAGATGATCTCTTGGACCAGATTTAGCATGCCAAATTCTTCATGAAGTTAGATTTCAAGTCCGGTTATCACCAAGTCAGATTGAAGGAGGAGGATATATGGAAGACTCGCCTTAAAAAAATAGGGTTTGTATGAATGGTTAGTACTTCCTTTTGGGTTATGCAATGCACATGCTACATCTATGAGATTGATGAATGATGTATTGCGGGATTTCATAGATTCATGTGTCATTGTTTATCTAGATGATATCTTGATTTTTAGTGCTACATGGGAGGAACATCTAACTCATTTGCAACAAGTCTTGCAAATTCTCAAGGAGAAACAACTTCTTTGCAATATGAAGAAATGTAAATTTTCCAAACAGTCACTTGTCTATCTTGGGCATGTGGTTGGAGGAGAGCTACGAGTGGATCCAAAGAATGTGGAAGTCATCACCAATGGCCAACACTAACAAGAGCCACATAGACTAGGAGTTTTGTGGGAGTAGTACACTACATGCAGAATTTCATTCCAAGATTCTCCATGATTGTAGCACCTACACACAAGTGGCCACAAAGAGTAAGGGTTTTAACTAGGGTAAGGAACAAGATAAATCTTTTGAGTTATTAAAGTACAAGATTAGTCATGCTCCAAGTAATTTCTCTTCATAACTTGCAACAACCCTTTGAAGTAGAGACAAATGTCGGTGATTCTACTATGGGCGTAGTGTTGCTTCAGTGGTGGTAAACTCATATGCTATCATTCTAAAAATTTTACTTCAGAATTTAAAGGATATTAAGTATATGATAAGGAAATGTATGTACTAGTTCAGAAATTAAAAATGGAAGCATTATTTTCGGGTAAAGAAACTATTGTGTACAATGACCACAAACCTCTCGAGTATTTGCAAGCACGGTCTAAATTGCAGCGGGTAAGGGACTAAAAATGGATGGGGTTCCTTCATCGGTTCCATTGGTGATCAAATAAAATAAGGGTAGTACAAACTTGGTGGCAGATATGTTGTCTAGGCCACTTACATAGGATAAAATATCCTGCTTTTCCACTATCTCTCGATCTAGCCCTTCACGAAGGAAGGTTACAGAGAGGTATATGCCTAGGACAAAGACTTTGGGTGACATTTCAGCGATTCATCGTCCCAAGGGGCTGAAAGGATGGGGATTGAAGATTGTTATCTCAAGGATGAGCTCCTCTACCAATGGGGGAAGCTTTGTGTGTCGAAAGAAGAAATAATTCTATTGATGATGGAAACACATACCTCCAAAGTAGTGGGCCATTTTCGTGTTGGTAAGACCCTAGCCCATGTGAAAAGGTACGTGTATTGGCCTAATATGTAAGAAGTATAAAAATTTATATGTGGATGTAAATTTTTTTGTACCAACAAGCCTAAGACTAGGAAGGATGGTTTGTATATGCCTTTTTAGTACCTACTTGTGCATGGGAGGACATTTATATGGACTTTATAAGAGGATTACCTATGTATAAACATTGCCATGACTACCTCTATGTTGCCGTTGATAGATTTAGTAAGATGTGCATTCTTATGGCAATTAAAAAGATAGTAAAATCACATGAGGTAGGAAATATTTTCTTTGCTAATGTATGGGTGCATTTTGGATTTCCAAAGTATATTGTTTCCGGACGGGGATTCCAGGTTCTTGTGGAAGTTTTGGACTAATTTGTGGGACAAGATGGATACCGAGGTTATAGAGGAGCATGAATTTCCATCCATATACGAGATGGACAGATTGAGCTAGTGAATAGGACTTTGGTAAAATTGATCGGAGGTTATAACAAAAATACCAAAGGTCTTGGGATGAGTCCTTAGCCTACATTCAACACTTCTACAATAGGGAAATACAAATATCCACTATGAAGTCACTATTTGAAGCATGGTTGGGATATCTACCTACAAATCATTAGACATAACTTGATTATGAAGAAGGATGAGGAGGAGACATGAGACACAAAGGTGACTAGAGAACAAATTTATTGAGAGGATATAGAAAATTGATCTCAAAGTCAAAGAAAAATTAGAGAAATATCAAGCCAAGTACATGGCTAGACATGATCAACACAGGAGAGAGCATAAACTTCATGTTGGAGATAGAGTTTGGCTTTAATTAAGCAAGGAGATACTATAAGGTCAAGCATGGAAGCTCAAGCCACTATGATATGGCCCATTCACCATATTGGAGCACATTGGAGAGAATGCCTTTCAACTTGATTTGCCTCCATTTATGAGGATGTACTTAGTAGTAAACTATGAGAACTTGCACCTATATGAGCCATCCATGCTAGATGAAGATGAATGATTACAATTTCTACCTTCCATTTAGGATTGCATCTTAGACTCATGAGGCAAATTGAAGGAGGATGTAATGCTGTAGTAGAAGGTCGAGAGACAAAGAGAGTTCTGTAGGAGTCTTGTTAGGTTGGAATGAAAGGGAAGACACCAAGGCATGCCCGATGGTACTCGAAGGAGAAAGTGAGGGAATTATTTCCTCATATACTCCCCCAATAAGATTTTTTGGGACCAAAATCCTCATAAGTAGGGGAGGTTTGATCCATAGGGATCCAAAATAACTCTACTTCATCAAATTAGCCACCACCAAAGAAGGAAAATGGAGGAAAAAAGGTTTTGTTTGCATTATAACAGAACCACTACTTTGTGTAGAGCTGCGGTTACATAACTGACACCCAACCTAAGTGGTGATCCTATAACTACCACCCAACAAGGGAAGTGGTCTTATGATCACCAGCCTACATCAAAGCGATGATCATGTCACTTTTGGAAAGAAAAATAAATGGAGCATGAATAGATGTGAATTTGGAGAGTCCGACCTTTCCCTTCCCTTCCATGAGTTTTCCCATCCTCCGGTGCACGGAAGGACATCAAGAAGGCTATAAATAATTTAGAGGATGAAAATAATTGATCATAAAAGAAGAATGGGAGTAAGTGCGAGAGTTATAAGTGCTGGAATTTGAGTTTGTAGAAGAAAGAGTTTGAGAACAGAGCGGTTAAGTAATAGGGAGGAAGTGTGAGACATTGTTAATTTCCTTTATCACTTATTATAAAGTTTGTATCTCTTATATTTTGATTCACCAAGTAAATTAAAAAAGAATAAAGATTTGTTTTCCCTTCCGACTAGTTTTCCCTCTCATAGGGGTTTCTAGGATAAAAATCCTTGGTGTCTTTGTGTGTTAATTCATTTCTCTTTGAAAATTCTAGTTCTAAGGCATAAACAATTGAATCACTAGCTCAACTTTCGTTTTCTATTTAAAAGTAGAACATCAATATAATTGTGATTTTGTGAACAATTTCCAAAGTAGAAAGTTTACGAGATCACCAAGATCCACCATTTTTAAAAGATTACGTTTTGACAACCCTACACTGACTCAAACTACACTATTTTGCACTTTTACAACTAATAGAACAATGAGATGAATGAAAGTAGATGGAGAAAACCAAGATAGGATTCTCTAAAGGGTCCTAAAATGGAGTTGTAGGATCAAATGATAGGTCTCTAGGTTCCACAGAGACCGAGATATCACCCGTCGAAGTTATAGCATTTTTTGGTCTTCGGGCTCTTAAGGGCTACATTCGAACGAAGTATCCCTAAGCAACGACTCCATTTGGCACCAAAAATCCTCCACAAGTGTCTACCAAGCTACCCATATGTGTTTGTGAATTTGGTTCAAAGTGCCAAGAGCCACCATTTTCAAAATATTACATTTGATAACCCTACACTGACTCAAACTACATTATTTTGTACTTTTATAAACAATAGAACACCGAGAGAACCGAAAGGAGATGGAGAAAAGTTCCACTAACAATATGTCCGGTGGGGGATATATGAATTTGGGTGTTATGGCAGGCTCTAGGTAGGCTGGTTTAGAGTCGACCACCCAATCCGAAGCCAAGAACCCTTTCCCTATTGATTCCAATTTACGTTTTTAGCGCAAACCTCTAGTGGTCATAACTTGGTGCTTGGTCATCCAAACCGAGAATTGTCTAAGCCAAAAATTGAGTAAAGGAGGCCTCTAATTTAACCCAAGAATTTAGGGCCATGGAATTCCTTGAGCATTCGTGGCATAATTGTTTGCAAAATTCCTTTTCTAGGTAGTCCTAGGCAATGAACGAAGCCGAGTAGTGAGAAGTCATGTCCCGAGATGTCATGGGAGAAAACTGCCACAACCAACACATCCGATTGGGGGGTATACACCTTTAGGTGCTATGGTGGGCTCCAGGTAGGCCTAGTTCGGAGTTGAACCACCTAATCCGGAGCCAAGAACCCCTTCATAGGTACATAAACCGTTGTTAGTTGCTTCTCTTTACTTGGAAAATAATGAAAGCTTCTCTTAGCTTCAAGAATATAAAATTCTCTACTAATAGTGCCAACCACATGAAGGTAGAAGCTTTTATGGCACCACTAACCTACATAAAAGTGTTATTCAAAGTAATTTAAGTTGAATCAAAACCATACTAGATATATACAAAATACATAAATTTAATAAAATATATGAACTTGAATCTAGTATACAAATTTAAAAACTTCAAAGAAATATATACCAGATGAGCATGTAAATTCATTCCAATGAACCATCAGAATTGAATATACTAACGATTCCAACCATGTGAAAGTAGAAGCTTTTATGTCACCACTAACCCGTATAAAAGTGTTAGTCAAAGTAATTTAAGTTGAATCAAAACCATACTAGATATATACAAAATACACAAATTTAATAAAATATATGAACTTGAATCTAGTATACAAATTTAAAAACTTCAAAGAAATATATACTAGACTCGAGCATGTAAATTCATTCCAATGAACCATCAGGATTGGATCTACTAACAAAGTGCCAACCACGTGAAGGTATCTAAGATTTTATGGCACCAAGTTAACTTGCATAAAAGTGTTAGTCAAAGTAATTTAAGTTGAATCAAAACCATACTAGATATATACAAAATACACAAATTAAATAAAATATATGAATTTGAATCTAGTAGATAAATATAAAAACTTCAAAGAAATATATACTAGATGAGCATGTAAATTTATTCTAATGAACCATCAGGATCGGATCTATTCTGAATAGAGGACATGATTGCTTCATGATCTAACTCTGGAACCTTCCAAAGAATCTTGTTATTAGGCCTTCCTCGATATCTATACAAATAAATATCTGTCGCTAGAACTAGATGTGAATATAAGAGTATTTTCTGTGTGTCTCGAAGTCTTCAAACACCCAAACGAAGGATTTTTAATGGATACCGTCAAAGCCAAGTTCCAATACCTACCACTAACCTTGTAGGGTACTAAATATCTTCTCCATCTATAAAATGAGAAGGAAACTTCTTTCTTTCCTTGATGAAATGACATAAGAAATAGTTTGTTCCTTCTTCATTGTCTTCTATCATAATAATTGCAAACACATATCCTACAAAAATAGAGGTTTCAAATTAAATATAAATTACATATTGATTTCAATGGACATAACTCAATACAAAAATTATAAATAACCATTTATCTCATCGCACTAAAATCAAAATGTTATCAAATTCCTTGGATGTTACAACTTCATCCTGGAGAAAAAAGTCACGATGCTTGTGGAATTTGATAACTAAGAAAAGAGTTAGAGGCCGAAAAATAAATCCATCCACCCATTGTTGTGAATCACACTCAATAGTGACAAATTCTATACAAGATGCCAAAAAACACGCCAAATTTCTTGTCCATGTGCCCCACGAAGAAGTGTTTGAGCCACAAAATGAGTGTAGATAAATGAACCCCTTGAGTGTCATACAATCCTCGTAGTTAGTAATTTTTGTTCCTCTATAAAAAAATATCTACTAAGCGTGGAATTTTCTTGAGAACCACATGCCATATTGCCAATACACCATTCCAAAGTATGATATTTGCATCTTTCAATTTAGCACCATATTTTTACTTCAACTCTTCTCTTGAAAGAGATATTTTCACACATGCCTTTGCACCGTCATGCTCTCCTTTTCCATGGCCACCCTCAAAGCGAAACTCCAACTATGTTGCACACCCATCTTGATGTGCATCCTTCTCATCCAATAAAACATTCGTGCTTTCTTAAACTAAGAAGTGTAATTATATAACCATATATAATGTTGATTGAAGTGGATGTCTCTATCGAGACAAGTTTTCATAAAATAACTAGAAACACATGTTGGTTTCTCGAAGTGTACCCATCTATCTCAGATCTCTGCGAAAAGGGACCGAGGTGTATGAGAGCACAATGGAACCGTCCCCAAGTTTTGGGACCTTACGAGCTTGGGATGGATCTCTAGAGAAGGCTGGTTCCTCTATCTATCTCTACTACTACTACTACTCCTAGTGCTGAAAGGGGGAACTATGCTAATAATGCCAAGGGACCAGGGAAAGAAGGATAACATGAAGTAAAATACACTAAAAGGTGATAGCACCTAGAAAAGAGGGATGGACACTATCTATTCTGAGCAAGAATGATAGGGAATTTGTGAAAGGAGGCTAAGCATGAGTAGCACAGAAAAACATGCATTCACCAAACCTTCCTTATCGAACACAACCAAGCATGGAACTTCAAGAAACCTGAAGTAGCACAATAATACACTATGTAAGAGAAAAGGAAAAAGAAGGAACACAAACATGATAGGACAGAGAATAGTAAAAAAACGATGCTTCTATTACTTCCAACAATGCAATTATTACGAGTGCTAAAGAGGATGATATCCACATATAAGAGAAAAACATGGAGGTATGCAACTCAGAATACAAAAATATGGAGTCCTTAGCAACATGCGTAAGGATCTAGAGTATCCAACATAACAAATGAGCCTTGCTCTTACATTTATAGATGAATCCATGGAGGAAGAAAGGAAAAGGAGGGAAAACCCAAATTTGAAACACAACCACCAACAAGAAGCATTCAATGTCTGCAAATCCACTTGGAAATATGTGAAATATGCTTCCCCATGCTGTTTGATGTGTTGAAGATAAAAGAGAGTAGATCATACTAAATTGGGTGGTTAGAGCAATTAGATCTGCTCATCAATTTTTAGAGAGACGTTTTCCCAATTCTCACCTACTAGATCTGCTAGAATTTGAATTTTGAATTTTTGGCACTATAGCTGATGTTTAACAGCTTTCGAAAAGTCTAGGCACATGCCGATCTGAGCTCTATAGCTGATGATATGGTTGTCAGAAGATGTCAGAGTCATCAACATATGCAAAACACATGGCGTGTGTTGATTGGTTGGAATGGTGGCCAAATGTACAACTATTTGTCATTTCTGCCACATGTCAATCATTCATTTGTTGTGAGGATTTGACACCCTATCTAGTTACACGTGGCACACTGAGCATGTCAAAATATGATCTGGCACAAAAGGGCATGGGGAGAAAATAGAGGAAGACATGGAGGAAGCACACATGATTCATGCAGGGAGATGAATCAAACCAGTGAGTAGAGAACATATGGTTAAGGTGAAACTATTACAAATTAATGGGTATTGCGTGCAAAGGTTCAAAAGACTTAGGCATACGGGGTGAAAGGAAACTGACTCGGAAGAAGGTGAATGTGCGAAGGCTGGTGTGAGGGGAAGTGGAAGGAGGAAGGAAAGGGGTGTGTAGGAAAATCTGCGACTGAGGGAATGTGCCAAATGATTTTGAGCACACGTAACTTCTTTAATAGATAACCTAGGGCCAGAATGTGTATGCAAGTTATCCAAATCACTAGGGAGTTATTTGGATAATAGTTTTGGTGACTTTTGGGGCCATCTACCTGCTAGATGCAAGAGACTAGTAGCCTGAAGCATCCATTGGGCATGGAGTTTGCTTGTTCAATCATGAAAATGCCCCTGTTATCACTTTGAGTATCATTTCTACACTTTTTCTTGAATCTCATTGCTACTAAGACAAGTTCTACATTCGGAAGGAATAAAAGAACGGGTGCAGGAAGCACGCGAGAGGAAATAACTATGTATAAACAAACAATGTGTGCGGAGCACACTTAGAGGAATTGAAACTACTTTAATATATACAATATGATGTAGTAAACCTAATGGAAGGGTTTGAGATAGATCTCGTTTATTGGGATTTGCAGTGTGCTTCCATCCAGATGAGTTAACTCAAAAGAGTTATCTTCTTTAGGACTTGATGATGTATGGGCCACTCCAAAGTGCATCAAACTTTGAATGGCACCCTGGTTTAGCTCTATCAGCATCCCATTTTAGAACCAGGTCTCCAACTTTGAAAGCTTGAGGCCTAGCCTTTCTGTCAAACCATTTCTTTGTTGCTTACTTATGTTTTTCTAGCTTGATCTTGACAGAGTTTCTGCACTCTTCAAGATGAACCACTTCTACCATCTTGACTTCTCTTTGATCCATGCCCTCAAATTCTAGTTGTTAGGCAAGTGCTAATGAATTTAGTTCTAATGTCAAAGGAAGGGTGGCCTCCTTGCCATAAACAAGCTTGTAAGGTGAAGTTCCTATTTCCTTTTAACTATGATTCTATCTACCCAGAGCGTGCGCAAGACCTTTGTATGCCATTGTCTTTGGCTGGTATTCATTGTGCGCTTCATGATTTTGATCAGGTTCTTGTTTTTGATCATGCCAGAACGTTTCCCTGAGGGTAATAGTTAGAAGAGGTTTTTAGGTAAATGCCCAAACTTAGAGCCCAATCAGTGATTTTAGCACCAAGGAAGGCATTTGCATTATCAGAGATAATTGTTTGAGGAACACCAAACCTTGTGACCAAAACTTCGAGAAACTCAAGGACGACTTCCTTTGTTGATTCCTTAAGCGCGACAACTTTTGTCCATCTAGTGAAGTAATGTCTGTGCACAAGCACCCATTTATGTATAGCGCTTGAAGGCGGATTGATCATGCCTATGAAGTTGAGACCCCATTATACAAAAGGCTGATCCACTTGGATTGGTCGAGGGGAAGCACTACTAATATTTTATTTCCTATAAAGAAATCACATTCCTTGCATTTTGTGACCCACCTATGTGCATCTGCAAATAGGGTAGGCCAAAAGATACCTGCCATTATGATTTTCATTGCTGTAGTCTTGGTAGAGAAGTGTCCACCAGAGAATCCATCATGAAATTCTACTAACACTTTTTCAGTCTACGCGTTGTTGATACATCTTAACAACATGCCATCTAGATTTATTTTAAAGAGAAGTCCATCAATCAAAACATAAGGAATAGATTGTAACCTGAGATGCCTTCTCTTTTATTTATTCAAACCAGGAGGGTATGCACCCTCGGAAAGGAATGTGATCATGTCCTTCATCCAGTCACATGCTTCCGGGGTTTATGTTCTGTTCATGTTCTACGCACGGGAGGACTTCATCCAGAAATAATGAAGCCTCAGGTTCACTCTGCGCATCCTCAACAATCTGCCTACAGAGTGTGCTACCTCTTACCAGCTTTGTGGCTTTAATAGTCACATCATATTCCATGATTTTGGTCACCCATTGTGCTCTCTTCTCACTGATTATTTCTCCCACGA
This sequence comes from Taxus wallichiana var. yunnanensis, assembly GCA_018340775.1. Taxonomy (NCBI): domain Eukaryota; kingdom Viridiplantae; phylum Streptophyta; class Pinopsida; order Cupressales; family Taxaceae; genus Taxus; species Taxus wallichiana. The sequence continues at coordinate 323,234,818 of CM031238.1, read as the reverse complement.
TGAAGTCTCTGACATATGAGTGGGAGACTAACACCTTGATATGATTTGTGGTAAGCATGCTCTTGAATTTCTTGAGTACGTGCATGATGGCGAAGACCTAATTCTTTGTGTGACTATATTTCAACTCATAATCCTTTAGCATCTGGCTCAAGAAGGCCACTGGCTATTCCAGTCCTTGTTCATTTTCTGTGTTAGGACATCACAATGCTTGCATTAGCACCATAAGCATAAATGATTAAATACTTTGAGTAATCTGGATTGATGAGTGTTGGTGCACAAGTAATTTCCTTCTTGATCTTGTTGAAACTTTCTCTTCCTTCTTCTATCCATTTAAAGGCTATGTCCTTCTTGAGCATAAGGGTGATGGGCCGAACTAGTCCTGTAAAGTTAGGGATAAAACACCTAACAAAGTTAATCTTGCCAAGGAAGGATTGTAAGGTCTTTTTACACCAAGTAAGGAAAGGGCTAGGATGGTTGAAACATGCTCAGGATCAATAACAATGCCATCCTTTGAAACCACATGGCCCAAGAGCCTGCCCTGAGCCACCACAAAATTACACTTCTTGGGGTTAAGAGATACCCCAAATTCTCTGCATCTCTTAAAGATTATTTCCAGGTGCACTATGTGATCTATGCTTTGCTTTAAGAAGAAAATTATGTCATCAAGGTAAACCAAGATGAACTCATTGATGTAACCTTTGAAGGCAACACCTATGGCACTATTTGAAACGTTGCACATGCATTTGTGAGACCAAAGGGCATTTTATGATATGCATATGTTCCCCACTTTGTTGTAAATGATGTTTTGAAATGATCTTCTTCCTTAACCAGGATATGGTTAAAACCCAAATACCCATCTAGCATGGAGAACCTTTGTGCGCCAGCTACATTTTGTAGAATCTACTCCATCAAGGCAAAGGATAGTGATCCTTTAGAGAATCCTTATTCAAATCTATGAAATCAATGCAAAGTCTGATTTCACCATTCTTCTTGCGTCTTTGGAACCAGATTTGTGACCCGGTGGAGTATTTGATAGGAAAATAATTTCTACCTCAATGAGTTTGGATAACTCCTTTCTCATGAGGGGGTCTATCCTTTGATTGATCGCCATGTTTCTACTGTGAGGCTTTATACTAGGATCAAGTTCAATGGAGTGTTGAGAAACACTAGGATCAAAACCTTTGAGGTCTTCATAATACCATAAGAAAATGTCACCGTATTTTCGGCGAGAGAGAGATGAAAGCTATTTTTCTTTATGCGCGCAAGTCTTGCTAAGTAACAACTCTTTTCGCACATGATAATAATGGGAAAGAAATCTTCTTATGTGGCACGCATGTATCTTTCTTCACCCTTAAACTCATCATCAGGGCTGAAAAATTTTCTAATGTGACCAGCCCTTTAGGAAACTTATTTGTTTTTAGTTGAATCACTTGGTCACCATAGTTTTCATGCAAGTCAACTTACATACTTGATGAAAATTCAGCTTCATTTTTGATAAACTGGATGATCTTTGCATCACTTTCGAACACTTTCTAGTTGGTCTTGTTATCTAGAATGGATGGTCTGATTACCATATTAATGTGTTGATCATTCCCTTGACAAAGTCCTCGTAGGAGAAAAGCGTGAACCAAGCCCGACCATTTGGTCAACTTCTTTGTTCATTTTTGTGGAACCACTTGCAGATTAAGATCATCAAAGCTCTCACGTAGATCACAAAATCTATGTTTATAAGATTTAAGAAGCTTATTATTTATCCGGAAATTTTTGGTGACACAGTGGATGACCAATTCTCGTGTCCCTAAAGATCTGCAGTGCTTTAATTTTCTTCTTTTCAAGCAATAAGTAGGCCATACACCAGTGCTTCATATTCTGCCACATTGTTAGAACATGCAAACTGCAGCCTATGCATGAAGAATAATTTCTAATCCTTAGGGGAAATAAGAACCAATCCTACTCCTGCACCATTTCTACTTCTGGATTCATCAAAGTATAATTTCCATAGACCAGTTTGAACTTTGTCTCCAATGAGCGAACACAAAAGCGTAGCGTCTTCTTCTAGAATGTAATAAGTACCAAGCCCAATCTCATAGGCTTCTAGTTCTTTAGTATAGGGATAAAATTTGTGATGCCTTTCCACCCATTCATCAAGTACTAGGTATGGAACAGAGGGTGGAAGAGACTGCTCTTCAGGAACTGAAACTTGTTCTTCTTGGATAAGATAATTGGCTTGGAGAGGGGATGGGACATATGGCTCTATATGATAAGAAAATATAGGCTTAGCTTGTATGGTAAACCGGGTCCCATACCTTGTCTTGAGAAACATATGAGACCAATCAAAAGACAAGTAACCACCCATTTTAGCAGTAAATTCTCTCGATAGACATAGGGAAAACAAAGGAGGCAGGTCAATAATAGACACATCTTGACTAATTGTCAGGCTTGGAAATGCATGGAGGGTTAACTCAAAATTTTTGATAACTCCTAAGGTAGTTACAACTGAGCCATCAAGTTGTAGGACTCCTTTAGACAAAGGGCTATATTTTAGACCTAAGACATCAGCTATCTTCTTAGGCATAACAGAGGTACTAGTACCTGAGTCAACTAAGTAGTTATGCACTAGGTGTTTTCCTATAATCAAGGACATATAGAAGGGTGGGGTTTTAGCAATATTTCTTACTTGTTTCTCCTCTTCTTAGCATATTTTGACAGAAGCACATGGCTTCTACAGAACCGGGTTAGTGTGCGGAAGTTACGCCAAAGCCTCATGTAGTAGATCCTGCTAAGATGGAATAGTCAAGGCATCCCACATTGGGACGTTTATGTTTTTTTTCTTCATCTGGTCAAAAATGTTGAATGAAGCCCTCTTACCTTGTGAATTTGGGGAACAACATCCATTCTTGAGTGTTTAGGCATGAAATCATGAACTTTAGCCTGGAATAGAGGCCTCGACTTACCAAAGGATGGGCACGAGTTGCTTCAGAGGGATTTTTACATGGGACATCCGGATATGGGTTTGAAACTTTTTCTGCAAGAGGTCATGTCTGATTCTTTTTTCTTCTAAAGATCTACTTGTATTTCTAGGACTGCGATCTATGCACCTGACTCTAATATTATTTTCTTATATCTTGTGTTATCCGCAACTTAGGCATGCGGTCTGCGTTTGCATCTTCGTAGCTTGGTTGATTGCACGAAGTTCTATGTGCTAAATAATATTAAATTAATTTCTAGAGGAACGGATCTTCAGGATTATCTACTTCATGCGTGCTTATTAAGGGCTCACAAGATGAAGCATTATAGATCATGAAGGATTGGGCATGCGCAACATTAGCACAATGGTATTGAATATGAGGCATTTTGCAAGGGAAGTACCACTCTAACTCTCCTTGTACTAAGTTGTTTCGAATTAGAACAAGCACTCGATCAGATTGCACTGGGTGATAGGAGAGAAGGAGCGGGAGGGATAACTTGTAAAGGTAGATGTGCATTAGGCTACCACCTATTGTTTTGCTGGTTGGGTGCGTATCTCTCATTTTTGTATTGATTTCACCAAGGCTAGTTACCTTGGCCATGCGCTGATTGGAAATGCCTCTATATGCTTGTGCTTGCTTGCCTTTCTAATGAGACGACCTTTTTGATAAAGTTATGATCAATGCCTTCAATTCTTCATCCTCCTTTGCTGTGATGGAGAATAAGATGTTGAGGTAACCGGTTGTGCGCTTTGCTCAAGAGTAGGAATAGGGGCCACAGAAGGCTGGGGTGCTTGTGACATCTCTAGGAACAAAGGCATGGGTGGTCTAGGAGCCAAATTTCCCACCTGAATGAGACTATTTTCCACTCTTACTACAATGTTATAAACAATTAGTAGAGTCCTACCCCCATATATTAGATCATAACTGAGATGTCACTGTTAAGTGCCTTCAGATAATAAAGGAAAACATGTTGGGATGTAGGTCTCACCACAAGAGGAATTCTATCCCAAGTCTTTTGAAATCTGATGTTGAAATCAATCATCTGCTCATTGGGTGCTCTCCTTGTTGTCAGTTGCTCCACCAAAGATAGGTGATCTAACTTGTCTTCAAAATAACTACACAGAGCTATTCCCAGCTCATCCCAATTGGTGATAGATCTAAGTCTCAAGCCTCGTACCATTGAAGTGCTTTACCTTTAAAAGAGGCTGCAAACAGCCTGAATGCTACATCATTATGTGTGATCAGATAGAATGAACACACATTTGCTACATCCTGGATATACTCCTGAGGGGTGACTTGATTCTCACCAGTAAAGTAAGGAATAATTTTGAGCGCGTCATTGGGCATATCATGCTATACGGCCAGGAGTAAGGGACTCCCTCCATCAAAGTTTGCAAAGCTTCTTAATGGAGGAGGTGGTTGATGTGCCATTGCAGGGCACACATGTTGTCTATTTGTAGGAGGAGTTGAATGGGCATGGTGCGCTGGAGATAGAGATGCGCACGCGAGCTTTAGAATGAAATTTTCTTGGGGATAGTTGGAGGTACTCAAAAGAGTCTTCAACTACTACACTTCTTCTTGTGTGCACTTTTCTCATGAAAGGCACTCAGGACTGCTGAAACAAAGATTTTAAAATGTTGGGAGTCACCAGATGTGTTTGCAAGGAGCCTCTTCTAAGGTGAAACACTAAGTCCACACACTAGAACTTAGAGATATGAAATTTGAGCTTTAATTCAAGTCCCACTGGGTGTGCAGCTGTTGGTTGCTCGGACATGCACCCGTCTGTCTCGGATCTCTGAAAAGGGACCGAGGTGTCTGATACCATAATGGAACCATCCCCAAGTTGTGGGACCTTACAAGCTTGGGATCAATCTTTGAAGAAGGCCGGTTCCTCTATCTATCTCTACTGCTACTGCTACTCCTAGTGCTGAAAGGGGAAACTAAGCTAAGAATGCCAAGGGACCAGGGAAAGAAGGATAACATGAAGTAAACTACACTAAAAGGTGATAGCACCAAAAAAGAGGGATGAACACTATCTGTTCTGATCAAGAATGACAAGGAATGTGTGAAAGGAGGTTAAGCATGAGTAGCACAACAAAACACACATTCACCAAATCGTCCTTATGGAACACAACCAAGCATGGAACTGCAAGGAACTGAAGTAGCACAACAATACACAATGCAAGAGAAAAGGAAAAATAAGGAACGTAAACACACTAGGATAGATAATAGTCACAAAACGATGCTTATATTACTTCCAACAATGCATAGAACTATTACAATGCTAAAGAGGCCAATATCCACATGCAAGAGCCAAACATGGAGGTCTACAACTCAAAATACAAAAATATGGAGTCCTTAGCAACATGCGTAAGGATCCAGAGTATCCAACATAACAAATGAGCCTTGCTCTTACATTTATAGATGAATCCATGGAGGAAGAAAGGAAAAGGAGGGAAAACCTAAATTTGAAACATAACCACCAACAAGAAGCATTCAATGTCTGTAAATCCGCTTGGAAATGAAATATGCTTCCCCATGCCTGTTTGACATGTTGAAGATAAAAGAGAGAAGATCATACTAAATTGGGTGGTTGGAGCAATCAGATCTACTCATCAATGTTTAGAGAGACGTTTTCCCAATTCTCACCTACCAGATCCACTAGAATTTGAATTTTGAATTTTTTGCACCATTGTGGTGATGTCAGTAGATTTTTGACAAGTCCAGGCACATGTCGATCTAATCTTTGTATCTGATGATATGGTTGTTAGAAGATGTCAGAGTCGTCAGCATACACAAAACACGTGGCACATGCTGATTGGCTGGAATGATGGCCAAATGTACAACTATTTGTTGTTTCTACCATGTGTCAATCATTCATTTTTTGCGAGGATTCGGCACCCTATCTGTCGGTTGTGTGTAACACACTAAGCATGTCAAAATATGATCGACACATAAGGGTGTGAGGAAAAACTAGAGGAAGGCATGAAGGAAGCGCACATGATGCACGTGGGGAGATGAATCAAACCGGTGAGAAGAGAACATATGGTTAATGCATAACTATTACAAAGTAATTGGTGCGGCGCATGAGGGTCAAAATACTTATGTGTGTGGGGTGGAAAGAAACCGACTCGAAATAAGGTGAACATGCAGATGGAAGACGCGAGGAAGTGGAAGGAGGAAGGAAAGGGGCGCACAGGAAAACTATGACCAAGGGAATGTGCTAAATGATTTTGAGTGCGTGCAACTTCTTCAATAGATAACTTAGGGCTAGAATGTGTATGCAAGTTATCCAAATCACTAGGGAGTTATTTAGATAACAACACCCTTACAAAAATTTAGTAGAATGAGTCGATCATCAATGATATAAAAGTGGCACTCTCTTAAATTTTTTGATAATTCTTTGTACTATCAAGAAAATGTATAAATGCTATATGCAAAAATGGCAACCTGTACTAAGTTGTAATATTGCAATTAAACCTACATTTGTAGTTACAACGCGTAATTCTTAGAAAAATTGACCACTCAAACTATAATACTAATAGGAAATATTTCCTTGCATATCTTTAATTGGTCATCCAACCATCAAGATCTGTGTGTATGTATAACATACTCATAAAAATTTCATCTTTTAATTTTCTCATAAATTAAAAAACATGTATATGTTCGTAACTCACTCACTTCGTTTAGACCCCTTTACATCTTTCAATTGGTATGGTAATGATTTATATTTATTAAACCCAAATAAATTATGTTCTATTACACCTCCAATTTTCTCATGGATAAAAATTTCCAATTTAGGTAATCCTTCGCACGCACGACAACTTCTATTTAAACAATCGACTATAAAAAAATGTCCAATTTCTCTTTCAAAAATATCATAGGAATGAAATCCCTAGAATATATTGGTGGAATTTGAACACCACATTCAGGTAACATAGTTTCAGAATGAAAATAAGAATGAATACGTTGAAAATTATCATAATGCATCGCAAATTCAACATGTTGCCTACAACAAGTGGTGTGAGTGTTGTTGATTTTCACATAGAATGGTTTCAAAATTTCAAAAAAAATGTTGACTAATTTTAATTTTTGGATGCTCTGTTCAAAATTATGAAAAAATTGAGTTTGAGTCATATCTAAGAAATGCTTTGGATGTGGTTCACGATTATTAAAACCAACTATCCATTTTACAACATCTCTTGTAGTAGGTGAAACTCTAGTGTACCATGCCAAAATTGAACAACTTCTCTGATAACATTAGATATATCTTTGTCTTTACGTGGTGCTCTAGTAGAAAATGCCCAAAAATCAGTGTTATTGGATGATTGAAGGATATTACACCTTTCAATTGCTTTCTTTAGAGTTTTTCGCTTAAATTTCAACATTTAGCTTGTTTGCCTAATCAAATGCTATTTTTTTGTTGATTCACTTATAACCCTAGTAATAAGTACCACGACACGACATTGCTATCCTTTGTGCATCTCTTAACACCAACAATGTGATATGCATCATGTAGGTTTTCAACAATTACAGAGGTTTGACCACATATAGTAGATGTTGTCAATCCTAAGGTGTTTAATGTAGGTCTCATTTTATTCAATTTCATCAAACTAACCAACAACTGACATCTTTGGGAATCATTTAAAATTTCAAAATGATTATCTCAAATTTTAGTGGCTTTTCTTTTGATTTTCCATTCAGAAAGTTTGTCAGACATTGGTTTCAAAATGTTCTCATCAATTTCAATAAAATAATTAGGTCTCTTTTGTAAAATCCTATGAGGTTTTTTTGCCAAATGTTGGTTGTCTATGGTTTCAAAATGAATTTCCTAATTCACATTTTCATTGTCTCATTCAATTTCAACATCAACTACATCAAGAGTATTTAATTCATCTTCATCATGAGTATTTGATTCATCTTCAACATTGACGGTAAAAACATTACTTGGTTCCTCATTGCTTAAAATAGTAGGGGTTGAAGATGAACCTCTTCTTGATTCACGAAGTTTTCGCATTCACTAGAATATTGCAATCCTTTTGCCTATAATTCCTTCGTTGTTTTTTTACTTATTGATTTCCTTTTTTGAATTTGTTTCTTATCTCCCATGATGTTTTAATCGATGTAGGACAACTCTAAATGATGCAAGGCACCTTAAAAATAGTAAAAAAATAGCTTCGATGATAAGAAAAAGTGCAGAAGGTGGGTGAATTTTGTAAAAATTCATACGGTCAAAGTCGAGAGAATAAAAGCGCATGGTGAATTGGATATTGGGATTCATGTAAATATGATTCTAAGAACCGTGATCATGGTTATTTTACAATAGGTCAATTTAGAACTGCGATTACGGTTTATAAAACCACGATCATAGTCCTAACTGTATCATCAAATCCGGCCCTGAAGGATTGGGAAATCTCTGTTTTTCCCAAACCTAAGCACTGGGAGGTCATTATGGTGTGTGAAAGGCCAAAAACATAAAATTTTATCTTCGTGGACTTGAACCATGTCAAAAATAAAAAACATGTCACAAAAATGGTACCATCGTGTAGGGGAGACTGTTAGCTTCGTATAAATATTGATTTTAAAGTGAATAGAATATGATAAATATAATTTTATAATTTTTACTAATAGTAGGTCTTTAAGACACTTTTTCCTATGAATGTTCATGTCTACATTTAAGACTGCAACTTTTGTTTCACTTGTCATAATGTGATAAAACCTATACCATCCTAATCGTGTCGAAATTCTATACATGTTAAAAAAGGAATTTGATTTCGATATTTTTGATAAAGATATGGCGGGAAAATGGAAAGTGTTCTGCTTTTCGTATGTTTTTAGACCACTTTCATGGAAAAAATATTGCTAAAAAAACAAAATAAAATCTATCCCAAGATAGACAGTGACATCTAACTTTTCACCGAAGGATAAAAAAAATCAAGTTTTGGTCATCCAAATTACGGGCAAACGGGCTACAATCTTATATGATTTTTCAAAAAAATATGAAGTCATTGAATTTTGAGTGTTTAATATAGCTAAACTTGTCCCTTTTTTAAAAAATTTAGTAGTTTAGAAACTAGATTCTGGATGCTACGATTCATATTTATATAAATTTTTCTAATTTTGAGTGCACATATTTCTAATAATCCCTACAAGTTGAGATTTTAATATTTTTGCAATATGACGTCCAATTATGACTCCTTTTTGGTCCTCCAACTTCACTGCACTTACCCATTTTTAAATTTAAATGAAACTATATATGCTCATAATTTTTTTTTAATTTGTAAAATAGGGGTTATAACATCCCCTCTTCCCCCTCTTCCCACCCATAAAAATCATCCAAATAAAATGAAAGTGTAGATACCCAAATGTTGTACAAGTCTTGCTTTGATGATGCATTTACCATGGTTTTTTGGATATGGTCTATCAACTAGAATTGATGACTTATTCATAGATTATATCTCTCTTCAAATATTCATTTTTCTCATGCAACTTAGACAAATTTGTATTCATCTATTCTCTATTTTTCATGTTTTTAAGGGATCCTTGCTCTATGTTTTTGTTCTCTCATACTTATGTCGATGCTAGGATGGATTTGAAAACACTAGATAAGTTTAAATTAAATCTATTTAGTGGATATGAAACCAACCTATTTTTTCTTTTAATAATTTTTTTGAGTATGGGTTCCTCTATGTTGTCTTTCTCAAAGTATTTTTGGATTGTTTCAAGTTAGTTTGTATGCCAAGAGGTATTTAATTTGAATTTGGGGAGACTATATATCTAAAGATCCTAAGGGTGTTTTAGGGACAATAATAAGAGATTCATAGTAAAAAATATATATATGAATTCTATATAAGAATAACTTTCAAGTGTTTCGAATTTGAATTGTTCTTTTATTCAAAGTTGTTTGCTTGTACCAAATGAGGGCTTAAGAAAAATTGCATAAAGACTTGAATTTTTGTTTACATGACTTAACACACATTCCCATTGATGGGTGAACTACTTTTAGTTTATGCCATTCAAAATAGCACTCATCCTATATAGGGATATGACAAGTTTTTTCTAACCCAAAGAGTTAACCTAGTTTTCAAATCAAGAGCATCGTTAGGGTTTTAATGGAGGAGAAAATATTATAAGCTGTTGTTAGGTTGTGAGTCTGTTTTCATGTGTGAACGTGTTGAAGATTGTACACTAATATTACTGTACACTTTCCACAGTTGTCTACGGGGTTAGATTCTTTGGATGTGAGGTGTTTTTCCATATAGACAAGGATGATAGGACCAAGATAGAGGCTAAATCAGAAAAATGTACTTTCATTAGTTATGGTGGTGATGAATTTGGATATAAATGTTGGATTATTAAGGATAAGAAAATCATTCGATCTAGGGATGTGGTATTTAATGACAAAGTCATGTATAAACAATAGTTGTAGGAAAACATGGAAGAATCTAAGAAAGAATATGTAGCGGTAGAGGATCTTCTAGATGGGAAAGTGACACATGCATTAGTTAAGGAACCTCCTCAACAGGAACCCAAAACTCCTATACCGAGGAGGTCTTCTAGGGTAAGAAGAGAACCTAAACATTTTTCTCCTTCTCTTTATTATTTATCACTCATTGATAGTGGAGAGCCAAAGAGATTTCTCCTTCTCTTATAATGGATCATGCCTTAGATATATTCTTACCTTAATTTGTAAATTATGGGTCCATGGATGAAAGTAATGATCAATATGATGAATCTTACTCTATTTTATCTTAGCAATGATTTAGGTCAAGATTATGTACATAATATAACTAAATTATTTTATCTTTCCTTTTCAGTTAGAGATAATATCAATACTCCTAAAGTAACAACAATTAATATTTTGCATATTCTAAATGATACATTTTTGAGTGAACATGATGATTATTGCTTTGATAAAGTTGAGAAATATATGAATGAAAGTAAAAATACATGATGAAAATAAAAATACACATTCTCATGCATGTATTAATGCTTCTATCCAATGTATTGTGTTGTCAAGTGAGATGCGTAAGTTTAGCCTTGAAAAGTGTATTAGGCACCTTTGTGTTTCAGATCTCAAAATAAAGTTTATACTTGTCATGTTATTTTAGAGCATGATGGAAAACATAAAAATTTGGTGCTGAAACCTCCAAAAAAAAAAAGTGAAAATTAGACAAAGGTGTATTTGATGAGGAAAACTGATATTTAGAAAAATGAGGAATTTAAGACCTTGCTTTCAATCCTCTCATTTTCCACAATAATTATAAATCTCATTGCATGGTGCAAGTTCACCGAGAAAAGGGAGTTACTTCTCTAGCTAGTCTTTGGCTTTGTGTAATTCCACTCTATACATTGTTAGAGTAGGGGTAGGTTAGGAAAGTTTTTGCATAACGATTACTTTTCACACTGTACATATTTCATTTACAGTATGTATGATTTGTATTTTGTGAATAGGTTTTGTTGGGAAACTATTGCATTATTTTAGAGATCCTTTTGGAGGTTATTCTTGTAGATTATAAGATATAAATTCATAGTTGAGATGAAGGAAAAACCTAGTTTAGAGATCTTCAAGGAATAATTTCAAGGTTTTTCACACTAGATTCTATGCCCAATAGATGCAAAGGCCACTTATCCAAATATTTAATAGGTAAATTCCCCATTTGAGTCATCAAACATGTTTCCAAAACTCAACCCCTTTGAATATTTAGGAACCCTTGTGATTAAAACTCATTATAATTTCTTACCTTCTTCTATTTTGCATGTGCATAAGCCAAATTAGAAATAAATTAGAACATTTTTTCTCTTTTAAATGGATTTTTCCATTGATATGTTGATTGATACCCAAGGCCCTTGCTCTCTAATTTAATGAGACCTACCAATTTTAATTTAAATTCTAAATATGTCTTATACCAATGATCAACACATGCTCTATATAAAGGAAATACAAAATAAGGGAATAAAACAAACATAATGTGTAAAATCAATCCTTCCTTCATATCTCCTGCAACCTCAGCTGAGATTGACTAAATATTGGAATGAAACACCGAGCTTGTTGAATCTCTATGATCAATTAGGTATGGCTGCTCCAAAGATCAATTGAATAAAAGTAGATTTCAGAAATGAGAAATGCAAGTGAATGATTGGAATCGATTAATAGATTTTTGATCAAATGGACAACATAATGACATGTAAAATTGAATGGAAATTTGACACAATAACGATGCAAATTATTAAGCTTCCAAAGATGAAAAATGGAGAGGAATGAGTGTTTATTTATAATTGAGGGAAGAGAATCCTAGAGCCTTGATTTGCATGATTGATTTTTTTATTTGAGGCTGAATGAATCATGGTTGAAATAATTTTTCGAGTTTTGAATTTCATTGGTAAGATAAGTTGATGATTTGAGCTTGATTGAGTGAGTTGTCATTGATTTTGGAAAAGGGTGGAATATATTTTGAATATTTAAACAATTTATTTGAATTAATATTTCATGTCTTTTGTTTTATTCACCCAAAAAGTGATGCGAGTTTTATCTTGGAGAGAGTTTTTCTTTAATTTGGAAATCCATGATTTAAGGGATATGTTTTCGTTAACTCAAATCTATGATTTAAATTAATTTAAACTTACCATTTAAAATATAATTAATGATTTTTAGCCTTATTCATGATTTTATTTTCTCTATTCAACTTGAGATGTCAACTAATGAGGTGAAAAGAAGTTGGAGATGAGGTGGAAATGGATAGGTGGAGGATTTATTAATTATTGTGATATTAAATTAGCTAATAGGGTAAGGGATGAATAATAAGGGTGATAGGATTAATTAATTAATCCTAGGAGTGAGGTGCAAGTGTAATAAGTTCCATAATGTGAATATTTAATAATTCAAGACTATGTGTGAGTGATAGAGGTAATTAGGGAAGTTGTGGGGATGATAGAAGTTTATTCGAGACAATGTCGTAGAATGTCATTAAGGGTTATAAAATAGAAAAATACAACAAAAGTGGTCATAATAGGTCGAAAATGGTCATAATGTGTCGTGAAGTGATTATGGGATGATTTATAGTTTTAGAATGCATAATAGGTATTTTAGGGTGTCTACATTTCCCCCTCTTTAAAGTGTTATCGCAAAGTAATAACACTTTAAATATAATAGACATGTGTCGATTAGTGAACAAATGATGAAGAAGTGTGGTGGAATACCTAATTTTCCTTAGTGAAACATTTAGATGCCCCAATGGGTCTAGATTATGCCAAAGGAGTGCCCCTTGAGTGGATGGGTGTCTCGAAAAATGGTGGAAAACCAATTAATAGGAAGAAAATGAGTCTATCACATGAGAAATGGGTTCATAAAAGAAGAAACAAAGGATCAAAGGCCAAAATTAGGGTTTTGGGATGTGAATTAGGGTTTAGAAGAAGGGTTAAATAGAGGGTTGGGTGGGAAAAAAAATAATTGGTCATTTTTGCTACTATATTATTTTGCTAGCTAGAGTCTATTTTAGCTCGAGTTTGTGAGAGAGATGACATAGTTTGTAGCACATAGACATCACATGGATTGAGTTCGATCATACAAATGAGGTCCTAATGATGATTCGGCAGTAGGTAAATGAAAAATTTGATAATTGAAGTGAATTTATTACATGTTTTAGCTATAAGAAAATATGAAAAGAAAAATAGTGGAGGGATGTAGGTGTGTTAGTGTAACTTGTGAAGTACACTAGCATCACCATCCTTGTGCTAGTGTAAAAATATATGCACTAGTGTGCCAATAACTACACTAGCATAAAAAGTGTATTTGTGTGCATGTAAGTGCATTTTCACACGATTGAATACACTAGTGTTAAGGCAAGTGTGATAACATGATTGTGAAGGAAATCGTTTAATTTAATTTTCAGATTTTTAGCAAAAGTAGTTAGAAAGGAGTAATAATTATTTTCAAGATTGTGTAAGAGATGTTAGTGAGAGACATTCATGGTTTAGAAGATTCAAGAGATAGATGAATCATGTAGAGAGGAGAGCACTATGGGTAGTATTAGGGGCTACATGGTTATTATATGCAACACATATGCAGAGATTTGATTAGATCATGTATTTCGACTACATTGGCCAAGTGATGACACATCAAGTCACATACATTCAGATCTGTCACCCAGAGAGATGACTATGACACTAGAGGATGTGTATCGTATATTGTGCCTATATAAGGCTAGTTAATATAGTGTGATGAGAGATCATCACACATCCGTGTGCATATACTGGAATTATTTGGATTAGATGAGCTTCAAAGAGAGGGGTTAACAATACACATTGCAGAGTGTATGGAGGACAATGGTTTAGTGTAGAAACTTAAACATTTGATGGATCTTATCAATGAAATTATGATGCCCGATAAGAATGGGAGGCGTTTCAATTCATGTTGATTAGTACGGTGGTGGAATTGATGGATTCAATGACAATGTTTGCATGGGGACTATGTATATGAGCACATTTGTACATGGATTTACACATGATAGTATACAAGAGTCATAGGAGTTTGGGCTTGATGAATTTATTACAGATGTAGGATTGGGATCATATAGTAGTGGGTAAACCTATGGGAGTGTTGAGGAATAGAAAGTTGTAGGAGCCATATATATTTGAATGACATGTGGTTAGATGTTTCCAAAGAGGGAATCATGGAGATTTGGCATATTATTGGAAAGCACTAGATGATCTTGTTGAGAAACATCACATGGAGGTCATCTGAGGCATATATGTCGGTGTGATCGATGCATCGAGTTGGGGAATATGGAAATAACATAATACATTATTGGTAGTCATTCTTATATCCTTGATCACTATATACCGAGATAGGGTGACACGAAAGTTAGGATTCGAGATAGGAGATTTTGGATGACAAGCAAAGTGTCATGATAGAGTATCTTGAGGACTACTTTATTGGAATCTCATATGAGAGTGAGTATAGCTAGATCCATTTTTGCAAGTGTGTTTCCACACATATGGGATGTTAAATAAGAAATTTTGGATCTAGGGCGTCATTGGGTTACGATGCATGATATGTTATGATAATACCTATTCATGTGAATATTCCCAGGAGTAGTGATGAAAACATGAATGAAAATAATAGTGAGATTAGTGCAACATAGGAGAGGGAAGAGAGGGAGAGGAGGAGGCCAAAAGGATAAACACACACTAGTATAGGTACAAGGACATGGACATGGACTGGATGTACAAGAATAAGTATAGGAGCATGTTATAAAGGGATAGGTAAAAGTTGGATAGGGACAGTACATGTACTAGGCTCACCACAGGTATGAGAGGTCACCAAGTATAGGAGTAGTAGGGGGAGAGGAGATGATAGATGGGGATGAAGATGGTGATGGGGATGATGGATGGGGAGATAGAGGAGAGATATATGTTTAGATCTAAAGGGTTATAGTGCCACCTCTAAGACCATTATGAAGCAGAGCTATAGGTAGTGTGGGAGTAGAGAGATAGTGCAATGTGACAAAGAGACGTGTTTATGATCCTAACATAGAAACTACATAAAAATATGGATTCTTTGAGGGCTGAAGTTACAATAGAGGACAATGGATAGGGAGATGTTGAGAACAAAGCTACATTATGTCACCACGGTGAGAGATATTACATGTTGGGTTGATGAGGCTGGTGGGATGGGTGATCTCTTATAGGATTTATTGACAATGAATAAGGGTATGGGTTATTACAAAGGGTTGTGTGCAAAAGCTGTCCTAAAGAGCCAAAGAGCACCGTAATATAGCAAAATGATAGGGATGAGATCGGTAAGATCATCTAGATCACATAGATAATATAGATCAACGATTATTATTTCGGATGCCACCACCAATGTGAGATGGTGGATCGAGAAGTCAGAAGTGGGCAAGAGCCATAGTTGATGTTGTATGATAGAAATCTATTATTTTGTATATGCCTCATGATGAAGGAACATTTATTGTATAGATTCCCATTGTGGCATGATGATGTATATATGTATATGACATTATTGAGACATGGACATTGCATATGATGATGTATATAGATGATGATTTGGATGGTTTTATTCATTTACACATTGTTATAGATGTATGTTAATGTGGAGATGTTAATGATTAATGAATTATGTTGATATGATATATTTTTTTAGTTTTTTGAATGAGATGTATGAATGAATGTAATGATGATATGACTAAATTTTTGATAGATCTAACTTCCATTTAGATTTTGTATTTCAAAGTAACCTACTTTTATTTTTCACAATAGAGTTAACACCATTATTATTAAAGAACCATGATGATCAACCCATTATTTACGTAAAAAAATGACACACAACAAAAAGAAAGGTAAAAAAATATATACATAATAAGTGTTGGCACCATGATTATAAATGAACCAAGACATAAAACAATAAAATTGTAATTGGTCAAACAATTAACTAAGAAAAGTAAAAAAATCCCAATATACACAGTAGATGGTCACACCATGGATATAAATGAACCAAGATGATAAACAATAAACTTGTAATTGGTCAAAAAATTAACTAAGAAAAGTAAAAACAAACCCAATATACACAGTAGATGGTCGCACCATGGTTATAAATGAACCAAGATGACAAACAATAAACTTATAATTGGTCAAACAATTTACCAAGAAAAGTAAAAATGCAACAAAATTTTATATAAAGACACTTAAATCTATCCCTAATGCATTCCAAAATGAACATTGAGTGATTTGGTTTTCCCTTATCAATGATGCATGCAAGGAGTAAGATGATTTGGGATTGATTGGGTCATTTCCCTCAAGAAAAGATACATGTGAGGGAGAAAATGAGAGTCGCGATTGCCCCAAGTGAGGAAAAACACATGGGATTTGGATTTTTTTGAGTGATTGATTGATATTTGGAACGGACACCAAGATAAGAGTCAATGTGTTGAGTTTTGGGATTTTTTCTTGTTGCAAATGTTTAGTAATGTTGGATGGTTTTCCAATTTCTTTTGTAGTTTTCTTATTGAGTTATACACACACACACACACACATACATATACACACACACACACACACACACACACACACATGGTAGTTACGTAAAATAAATTGGTGTTTTTGTGATTTTATGAGATTGTTGGGATTTTTTGGAACATATTTGGATGTTTAGAGATATTGTGATTTATTTGAATGTTTAGGAATTTTGTGAATTTTGAATGTTTAGGGATTTTGAGATTTTTGATTTTTTGGGGATTTTGTGATTTTTGAATGTTTAGTAGCCAATAAGATACTCTAGGTGATCTAGGACCCATCCGAGAATTCATAAGAACACAAGAGCTCTATGAGACCACATAATGAATGAAAACTAATATGATTGAACATGGATAGTATAAAAAATGTTAAACATCTAAACTACAAGGAACAAACAATGAAAGTGGTCCGAGATTGGTAAGATAGATAGGATGAAGGAGTGATATAAGTGGTTGTGCCAAAATTCCCCAACACAAAGGGTACTCATGGATGATTCAAGAATAAAATTTTTAGATGAACCACATTCATGGGTTCTTTAATCTCTCAATTATCTTTAGTGGATAACTTGTATGCTCTAGATCCAAATTTTATAGTGATAACAT
Source organism: Taxus wallichiana var. yunnanensis (assembly GCA_018340775.1). Classification (NCBI taxonomy): domain Eukaryota; kingdom Viridiplantae; phylum Streptophyta; class Pinopsida; order Cupressales; family Taxaceae; genus Taxus; species Taxus wallichiana. Next base: position 323,217,216 of record CM031238.1, on the reverse strand, counting down.
AAGGATCTAACTAATTAGGTTCAATTTTTCCTTTCTTTTCTAGGTCCTTAGTTATGTTTTTCTAATTTTATTTTAGTATAAGGTTTTACGATATCAAACTATCTAATTTTTATCCATTTGTTGTAGCTACAATGAATTCAATTCGATACACTTTCAAATGATTTAAGGCATTAAGCCTCTTTTCATCTAGGAGGTGAAGTTCAACAAGACGATCTTGTTTATATTTGTCTTCATTGATCAAATATTTGAGGGATATATAGAGTGATAGGAGATCAAAGCTGTATGGGTAATATAAGTGAAAAAATAGTGGCTCCTATAGGAGTACAATAAGATGTACAATAGGCCCAAAGGGTATGATAGAATTGTGTATGCCAATTGTGACCATGTTTATCGATACTATTTTCCAAAATAGATTTGAGTGTCTTATTAGATTCTTTAGGTAGCGATTACATTGTGGATGATATGGAGTGAACAAATAGAGAGGAGGATGTGGAAGTATTTGGATAGCTCTTTAATGATATTATTTTTGAAATGATGTACCGTTATCAATAAAAGTGCGATAAGGGATGCCAAATCGACATATGATATGGCTAAATATGAATTTGGAAATATTAGTACTAGTGACATAAGTGAGAGGCATAGCCTCTACCCATTTGGTAAAATATCCAATTGTGATGATAATGAATATATGGCCATCAAAGGATATGGGTTTGATTTTTCCTATAAGGTCGAGCCACGATAGGGAGAAATGCCAAGATGTGCTACTTTTTTAAAGAGCTTGTGAAGGTGCATGAATGTATTGTCTTGTTGTTGGAACAATAGTAGATGGGGGATTAGGTTTTGAGATATAGTTGACATGGATGGTTGCTTTCTTTGTGGGTACATAAACCTTTTTGTCATGTTATCACCACATAATTGGGAGTATTTATTTTGATGGTGGCCACAAAGTTAGGTGTATGTTCTATAAGTGAAATGATGGAATTAAATTCAACATTATTTGAGGATTGACCCTTTTCTTTTTATTTTTGTTCGTATCATGTTTTGGAAAGGTGTTTTGGAAAAACTTTATTTTATCATTTGGTGTTTTATTATTTTATGTGTTTTCCATATCAATATATCCGTAGTCAATCAAATCTTGGATATAATGGCAGAATTTCATACAACAATCCATATGGTGATCATTGATACAATGGTACTCACAATATTTATTTTCTTTGTAACATATCAGTTTTGGTTTCTATTCTTTAAAGGGTCTTAATAAGGGATATATGATCATATCCACACTTGTTGATTGAGGGAATACGTTAGAAAGACTTTCGAGTGGCATGAATTATCTTTGTTTGAATTCACATGGAGTAGTTTCTTTACTAGGGATTATAATTGATTGGTTGGTTGTTTGATTTGTTTGGTTTTGATTGATGATTTTGCATATTTTGAACATGGTGAGAATCAATGATCCCATCATTTACAATGTTTCAATTTTGATTGAATAATTTTGATTTATCTTGATTTTGATGATTTTCCTTATTAGATTAATCTTTTGAGGGGTTTTGATTAGGCCCTTAGCAATGGAAGCCCTTTCGATTTAAGATCCTTTTCAATTACTTCCTCAAAGTTTGTTAAACAATGCATTTGCATTTGGAATGATAATTCCAGATTGATATTTGGGATGAAGATGCTTACCAATTATTTTCAGGTATGGAAAAAGGGAATCAACTTGTGATTCCTCTCCATCATTGAAGAAACGATGTGAATGTTTCATTATTTCTTTGCTTTGTGTTGCAAAGGTTCATCATAGTGAATTCAAAATCTAGGTTAAAGGAGAAGTGTTTAACAATTTTTTTGATAAGTCAGTGAAATTAGTGATTGATCCTTTTAGGATGTGTAAAAATTAATCTAAGGCTTGTCCTCATAAATTTTATAGGAAAAAGACAAAAGAGGTAGATGTCGTTGTAAGATACTTCTTGGCATCCATGAAGAACTCTTTAACATGTTCTCTTGGGTTGTGTTTTCCTTTATACTTATCAAATTTAGGGGTTTCAAATGATTGAAGAAATGGTATGTGCAACATTTATTTGTCAAATGGATAAGGACAAAAGTCTTCACATTTAAATTATTTTGTTCATTTTTTTATATTCCCATCAACGTTTCTTTCATGATCTTCCATTCTTGTGTGAATGAAGAGTTTGGTTGAGGGATTTCCATTGTTGTTTTGGTTTCTTGATGAGGTTACACTTTTTCTTCATTGTTTTTGGAAACATTAGAAGCCATATGAGAAATTTCACTTGTCATCTCATGGATTTTTGATAATAAGGCTTCATTGGATGTATTTGTTGAAGTGCTAGATTTTTATTTTTTTCTAGATTTAGGTTTTTCTAGAAGATGTTTCAAGTTCTCATCACCGAAATATGAAGGTATTTTAGCTCCCATTTCTAGGAGACGAATAAGGTATTGATGTTTGTTTTGTCTTAAAAGTTCATCTATTTTCTCTTTTTATTATTTTATGATCTTAGTTTGTATAACCTCTTCCTCTTTGTCATAACTATCTTTGCCAAGGGGATTTCTATCAAAATTGTCAAATATGTTATAGATTTTGTTATGAGTAACCACCATTTTGTACTAAAGGGTAAGAACCTAAAGTGAGAAGTGGTTTGTGATTTTAGAAAAACTGAAAAATAAGATTTGATTTGATTGATTTGCTTAGATTTGGATGTGTGTATCCAAAGTATAAGACTTTGATTTGATTGGATTTTCTTATATTTGGATGTGTGTATCCAAAGTATAAGAATTTGATTGAGATTGGATTTTCTTAGATTTGGATGTGTATATCCAAAGTATAAGACTTTGATTGAGATTTGACATGTTGGATGCTGATTTTGATTGGATAAAACATAAGTTTTGATTTTATTTTGATATAATTAGATTCCGATTTGGATTTGGGTATCTAAAGGATATCTAAAGCATAAGGTTTTAATTTAGATGCGATATATTTTGATTCGATGGGTTGGTTTCAATTCGATTAAAATAGATTCTGATTTTGATTGGATTAACTATCTGAAGGATAAGATTTTGTTTGATTGAGATTGTGTTGTGGAACACAAATTATAATTTTGATTGGATTTGAAATACAAGTTTTCTTGTTTGACCTATAAAAATAAATTTTTCAAACAACAAGAAAAAATGTTTTTGTTTTGTTTTGGCTAGATAGAAAAAATACGGTTAGGAAATGTAATGTATAAAGTAGAATACCATGAAATGGGTGGATACAAGGCTCTTATCACTTTAAAAGATGCATCTTTCGATATGTCTCATACATGATATACCAAAATATGTACAAGGACAGAAGTGGTACGATGAATCCTTGGAATACTAAAATAAAATCACCTAATCATTACTAGCCCTCTTAGAGGAGTGAATCACCACTCAATGATGGGTTTTATGACTAGGTGGTAGGGTAATGAGGGAATTATTTGTGTATGGTGTCATTATTTCTCCCCAAATAATTTATAGGGATGATGCCACAAACTTCATTATTACAAATATTTTAGACATATACTCGTAATAACTGTCATGAAAACTTTACTTGTAAGTGGGATTCAAAGGTGAGGAAAGCACGAGATGCTATTTTGAGACTAGGTCTCAAGTGCAATGCAATTGTTATGTAAAAAAAGTAGCACCCTAGGATTTGTTTGATATAGATCCCTAATTTTTGGCTAACATGGGATGATATCACAAGTGTGGGACTTGCATAAATGAGATCAACCTCTAGATAAGGTTGGTTCCTCTACCTAATCCTAATGCTAAGCTACTCCTAATGAAGAAAATGTAATTATCTACTCCTATTATAACAATCGAAGGGACCATGGAGAGAGAAAAGTGCATAAAATGGGAAATCATACACTAACATAGGTGATAAAACTAAGAAAATGGTGGAGAGACACTCTCAAATGAGGGGGAAATGGGAGAAAAATGATGAAAGAGAGGGAAAACATGAGTGCCACAGTCTAACACAACCTTAAAACCATCATATCAATGAAACACAATAGATATGAATCCTGCAAGGAGAATAAAAAATGCACAAAATACCTACAAATGCAATGAAGGGAAAGGAAAAATGCAATAGAACACAACTCGGGAAAAAAAAAGCCACAAAACACATCTTTTATTGCTTTACAAGGATGTGAACTACATAACAATGAAGATGAGAGGCAAGGTTCACCATGTAGAAGCTCAAATATGAGGATCTCAACTCATAAAAAAATGTGCAACACTTAAAAGAGAGTACACAAGCATGAAAAGAATGTCCAACAACTACAAATGAGCCTTTCCTTACAATATATAGAAAATAGGGGAGAGAAAGAGAGGGGAGAAAATAGGTAAATTCGAATTTAGGCATCCAACCACCAACAAAGTGCATTAATCATCTGAAAAAGGGAATGTGTGACCTACCAGATCCATATCTCCATGATATTTTACCTTTTGGAAGAAGTAAGAGATCATATCTTATTAAATCTCATTATTTAGCTACCTGGAATTACACCCTTAAATGATGAAAGTATTTTTTCCCTTTTCTCCCACCTCCTCCCACCCAACTCAAGGTTTTATGATTTCATGGTGTAGGGATTAAAATACATTTCCATTGATATATAATTTATTGAATATGCAGCATCTGGTGAAAATATATGGCCATGTGCATCCGGAGGGTTGGGAGGAATATAGGTTCCAAATACTTAGTACAGTCATGCAATTAAAATCACTTTTCTCTATTATGTGGGTATTACAGATATTTGAGGTATAAAAGGAAGTAGGTAACAAGGGTTAGTTGGGCCTCCAAAATATACCTTATCCGCATTATACTCTGCCTTCGTTTACTCCCCGCCATTTACATATTGGGTCGATGGAATTTGTGGAGAAATTCTTCTTGCGTGGAACCGTTCCTTGGACCTTCGATTCCCCCGACACCCGGTTCAAATGATGCACTCCATGCCCACAACATTAAAACCCCACCTTTTCCTTTTCCCTTTATTTTATGGGTTGAAAGTATTCACAAAGTGAACAATGGGTTCTTGAGAACCTTATACCGCCCGCAACGAGTTCCTTTCTGACCCCTTGTGCCCACAACTCGCTTCGAACCCACAATACACCGAAAATTGGCCAATTCTTCATTGTGCGGCCAAAATAGGAAATTAAGGAGCTAAGGACCCAAAGAAACTTGTACCCTGTGTTCCTCTTGAACCCAAAAAACCCCATGCAATGGTCTAGAAATGACAATTGTTTCTCATTTTTTCAAATTTTCTAATGGTTTTGGATCTTCATGAATATGGGGAGTTAGGAAAAGAGTAGAAGAATGTCCTAAAAGCCAAAATTTTTGATTTAACCATCTTTATCCAAAATTGGCTAAGTGTTGAACTTCTGAAGCCTAGAGGGAAGCAGAAATGGATCAAAAATGATTCTAAGTGCCAAAAAGCATGAAATACATTTTTTTGCACTATGTATTCATTGAGGCTCCATCAATCTGCGCAAGTCCAATTTATTCAAGTTACCCATTTTACCAGGGAAAATGGATAACAATAATACAATATGAGTGGTAGTGAATTCCACGTCACTAATGTATCTAAGTGGTGATGAAATCCACATTGCTACATGAAAATACAAATATGAAATGGTTAAAAGGTAGGTTCTTTCCAACTTGAAATGTGTAAAAGAAATGCATAATTGACAAACATAAATAAAATTATACTTGAGTTTTAACAAATTTTTATCAATTTTTGTATTTTTTTGAAAAAGGAAACCTACACGCAAACAAGTTAGAAGTTTTTTCTTGATTTGGTAAGATGTTCCAAGTGGAGCAGTCTTAAAAAATGATTAATAATTTTTCCTACAAAACAAATTTTAGGAGAAAAGTTTGCAACAAAAGATCTCAATCGTTTCTAATTCTCAAGATCACCCAAAGGTGCAAGAGAAGAGCATACATGGATTTTGATTGAAAAAGGTGATTAGTGAAATGATTAAGAAATTGATCTCAAACAATTTTGATTCTCAAGATCACCCAAATGTGCAAGAGCATACATGGCTTTTAATCACCAAAGAAAATGATAGGAGATGAAAAACATTTAAATTGTTAGCTATGTTTTCATGAATGAAGATACACAACAATTTTAAAATTGTAAAGAAAACAATAAAGACATAAACATATAGATTCTAGAAAATTTACAATAAATATAAAACTGACATTGATTGATAGCACAAAAACTAGAATGGAACACGCTTTCTAGCTATAAAATCACACTCGAATGATAATACAAATGCGCCTTTGAAGAATGCTAGCGTAGATAATTTCAAAGAGATGCATCGAATAGAATGTAAATGTATATCTATTCCTATTAACACATAATGTTTGAACACATAAATGCACAAGGTTAGTTATGCTAGCACAGGGAGTAAAACACAAAAACAGATATGATAAATACAATAAAATAAAGAATAAGTGCAAGTAAGAGATATAAAAACACGTATAGGTTCATGAAAATGCACCTAGTACAACGATAGCATAGAGATTGGAATGGTAGTGCATAAATGTAAAATTTAAACACATAAAAGCACAATAGCATAGAACACAAGCTACACTAGCACATAAAATATGATAGAAACACAAATCCTTTGTATTTGTACAAAAATGTTTTAAAAATGGCCATTTTACTAGTTTTTGTAAATTTCTAACAAATATGATTATGAATCAACTTGAAACTTGGTCGGTGTTGGTAAACACTTATAAGAACATGAAAAGGATGTTAGATTTACAAAATATGAAAAAGAATATGAGGGTATCCCACTTTGGACATTCCAGGAATGTATACAAAGAAAATAAAAAATAAGGGAAGAAAATAAACACAATGTGCAAACTTGATCCTTCCTTTCTATCTCTTTGCAACTTGATATGAGATTATATGAAGCTTGGAATGAAGTAATAAGCTTGTTGAATATTTATGATTGATTGATGTGGCTACTCCAAAAATGTTCGAATGGAAGCATATTTCAAATACAAACAATGTGAGTGAATGCTTGAACTTGATTGATAGATTTTTGATCAAATGGACATCATAACAAAATGTAATATTGAATGGAAATTCAACATAATAATGATGAAAAATCTTAAGCTTATAAAGATGAAAAATGGAGAGGAATGAGTGTTTACTTATAGCTAAGGGAATGGAATCCCAAAGCCTTGAATTTTGTGATTTATTTTATGATATAAGACTGACTGAAGCATGATTGGGATGATTTTTCGAGTTTCCAATTTGATTGGCAAGATAAGCTGCTGATTTGAGTTTGATTCATTGAGTTTGGAAAAGGGTGACATATCTTTTGAATATTTTAAATTTTATTTGAATTAATATTTCATATATTTTGTTTTAGCTTGGAGAGAGTTTTTCTTTAATTTGGAAAGCCATGATTCAAGGGATATGTTTTAGTTAACTCAAATCTATGATTTAATTTAATTTAAACTTTCCATCTTGAATATAATTAATTATTTTTAGCCTTACTCATGATTTGATTTTATTTATTCAACTTGAGATGTCAACTAATGATGTGGAAATACGTTGGAGATGAGTTGGAAATAGATAGGTGGAAGATTTATTAATTATTGTGATATTAAATTTAACTAATAGGGTAAGGGACAAATAATAAGAGTTATAGGATTAATTAAATAATCCTACGAGTAGTAGGGTGCAAGTGTAATAAGGTCCATAGTATGAATATTTAATAATTTGAGACTATGTGCGAGTGATAGAGGTAATTAGGGAAGTTATGGGGATGATAGAAGTGTATTCGAGATAATGTTGTAGAATGTCATTAAGGGTCATACAATAGTAGAATATACCAAAAGTAGTCGTAATAAATTCGAAATGGTTGTAATGTGTTGTGAAGTAATTACGAGATGATTTCTAAGTTTTAGAATACGTAATAGGATATTCTAGGTTGTCTACACGTGTCACTCATTGGAACCACCATCTCTTGTAAGGTTTCAAAATTAACTAGTTTTATTATTTTCAACGCTTGAGATAGATGGTTGAAAATTGGAAAAAATAAAAAAATTCTAATTTGGTGAGACTTAGCGCTAACTTTCTCTTACGCCACATGTGATGGATCTTTGGAAAGTGGTATACATTGACCCACAAGACTCTCTTAAACATTTGGTTCATGCCTAAATGATTTGTAGAGTACCAATTGTGGACATGTCACACTCATTAAAACTTTAAGTGTTTTTGGAGACTAAAAAATCACCTTAAATGGATTGAAAGAAAGTGATATAAATGACATGTGGAGGAAATTGACATACAATACTATCTCAAGCCTTAGTTTCAATCCTCCAAAATTTATAGGATGATGATGGGTGAAAAGTGGAAGAAATCAATGCTCTACATCATTTCAAAACTTCGAGACTTTCCCCCTCCATAATTTAGTCACAAAATCATGCACGTTAGACATTTATTTACCCTGGTCTCATACTACTATTTAGAAGGTTCTTAAGGGAAAAACTACTAATTAACCCCCATATTTTGGACACTTTATTTATTTTATTTTATTTATTACAAACCTCCTACACACTTATGCCCAATCATATTTTGTCATCCCACATTATTTTAGCCTTAGTTGAGGCACCCAGTTTAGTATTGGGGTGCCCTTTGGCGTCCGACACCACCATGGGTGCCCCGATCCTTCTAGATATTTCCCTCCCCTTTTTTGGGATCTTTCTAGCCATTTGTAATCTTAATTTTTTTTTGTGGTCAACCTTTTCGGGGTTAATTACGAAATTAGACCAAGAGAACCCTATAAATATAAATTTATGAGACCATCATAAGGGACCTAGCATCACTTAATACTATCAATCAATCTAGAAATGCATCCATCTATTGCATTGTAGATCACTTGCATCCACATAGATCCATCATTAAGGAATAAGGCTATGACATCTTTATCACACTTCGAGGGGAGGGATTCTATTATATCCCATGCGAGACATTTTATTACATTTTGTACACATAGTTATTGCTTGTTACTTTACAAAGTGTGGTGACATAAGAGAAACCTAGGGCATGTTCACACACACTTGCACATAGAACTACATCGGGTATGAGATGTAGTGCAACACTCAATTAGTAAGTCCACCATTGTGGAAACTGAGGAAATTATGACCCCTTGATATGTATTTTTCTTTTTAGGATTTGATGCTTGTTTTGGTGTTTTTCGGTCTTTCTTCCATCTTGAGTTATTTACGACATACGACATGGTACAATATAATTGATATGACACACAACAAGGGTTTTGAGAGGACCTTCATACCCTGTAAAAATTATTTTTAGAGATTTCACGTAGACTAGGGTGCTCGGATGCATACCCGAGCACCTATAAGAGCCCCATTCCTCTTCCAGTGCTCTAGTCCGGAGAAATAGCCCGGATCTACTATTTTCAGGACTTTTGCATTATTGTTCTGCTCCATGATTTTCAAGTTACCTCTTCGACACTCTCCAACATTCATCTATTATCAGATGAGTTCTCTTCTCACTCTCTTTTGCATATTAGGGTTAGCATTTCCTTTTGCATATTTGTTTAGCTTGCTTGCATACTTCTTTACTGCATTTATCTATTTTATTACAATTGTTCATAGCTTAGATTAACTATCTATATACTACGTAGTTAGTAATTTTTAATTAATCACATTCGATGTTAAGACACCAATGAGTTACAAGTGGTAGAAATTTATTAGGTATGTCATTTGCTACATGTTGTCTATTTCTTTGGGTTAAATTTGTGATTTCACTCAAGTATAAAATCAAGCACATGTACATCATAACTAAGAAAAGATGATAGATAGAGGTATGTTTTTCATTGATAACTTTTGATAAAGAGATATATTTGATGAATGTATAGTACCATTGGAAAGGTAATTTAAAGAGATTTGTAATGAGCATGGCTTTGAGGAAAACAATGAAGGATTTGTGACAAATGTATGAAAAAATTATTAGATTTATTAGGTATATTTTCTCATAGTTAGATTGAAAGATTCCCAAAAGCACTCAATTTTTTTGAAATGTTTTATTCTCTTGTGAATATGTTTATGAGTTGATATTCTCTTCATGAGCCCAATAAAATGCAAGTGAAGAAGTTAAAAATCTATAGACCAAAAGAGTGAATCTTTCATAATGGTCCTGAGGGTGAAATCATGCTCTATTAAACAAATAGAAGCTTCATCTTCACTCATCCTCCTAATCTCATGGGAATACATTTTTTCTTTCTCATAGATCAATTTGAAAAAATAGATATTTATTTTTTGCAAATGAAGACATTAAATCATTACAAAATTGGATTCGCTTAAGAGGCATGCATCTTTTTTGGATAAGGTTGTTTCAAGGGTTATGGGTCATCAATGTGCCATCATCGATTCCAAAATATTCCTAAGGTGGTTTTACATAGATATTTTAAGCTATGCATCTTATCTTAACCCTCTAATCATTATGAAGAGGATAGACATGAGAGAAATATATATGCTCTAGCATATTTTTCACCCCACTCTTCTCCCTTCCTTCTATTTCCCCTTTCTCTTATTTTCCTATAAGTAACAACCAGACACTCTTGTAAAAATAGTTCCTCTTACTTGAATGCAAGGTTACTTTTATCTTTTGAGTGCCTCTTAACTCTAGTTTTGAGCTCTACAAATGTGTAAATGCCTTAAATTATGTTAATAGAAGACTATTTATATTATATCTCTTAATACATCTATGCTTATGGCTCATATATACCATGCATATTTGTGTTAATTGTACCTTACCTCTATGTTATCTTCATGGTTTATTGTGTGTAGAAGTTTCAAGGTTCTTATTCACTATGTCTTACAAAGGATGAGAGTAAGAATTAGATTTAGATGTCAGTATCTTATGGCTCATATCTTCCCTTTGAATTTTTTTCCATCTCTTAATAACTTATATAGGGAGGGTAATCCCCTTTCTTTTTGGTGCATCACCATGTTTTTATTTCATGCTTTTTCATCCCTTTTCTCCTATAACTAGTAGATTAGAGTAGAGTAGTGATACATAGAGATATGAGGATAAGATCCAACTTTCTCTAGAGGTTTTCATTAAGAATCTAGGTTCCCATAAATTAGATGTGTTCCCATCATTTTTGGTGAGATGTCAAACTCTCATTTGATGATTTATGAGTGCACATCTCATTACAAAAACAATTTCTACCACACCTAGTGAGAAATTTTTCCTTACACCCTAATTAGATTTATCATGAAAACTAATTGATTTTAGTGAGTTAGTACACTAAAAATGTAAGGGGTAACAACATGTGGATATTCTCATTAATTAAATTCTAGCATAAATTATCCAAATTAGAATAATGATTTTATACTTCCAACTAATATCTTTGAATAAGAAATGAAATTGAAAATACAAAGGAATGAATGCACTTTGATGATCACATATGATTCGGAAGGTTATATGAGGATGCATTGTAAGAAAAAGGAGATATGAACATGATCAACATTTGTTATGGAGACTATGTTTAGAAATTAACCTAGGGAAGGATCGTACACCTCTGTTAGGGCCATATCATATGGTCTTGACCCTTATGTATGGTCTTGGACCTGCGTAGTCTTAGGTTTTCTAACTTTATGACATTTTTAGTTTTTTGAAACTCTTTTCACTCACAAAACCTAATTTTTGATCATGTTACAAATATATTTGAATAATTTGATCATGATCTCAAACCCTATCCATGGGTGATAAGTTGTGTAAAACATGCATTAATTAGGTCGTGGTCACCCCGTGCACGCGCCAATATTGGAATTAATCCAAAGAGGCCTCAAACCACACATCATTCTCCACCTAACATGTTTTTGATCAAAGAATACTTGTCAAAGATCACACAAGGAGTCCACGTGGAGCAGAAGGCCTGGAACCAGGGGCATAAAAGGACCCACGTGCGGAAGGAAAGTTTAGATTTTAGGACATAGCCGATTTTGAGCATGAAGAATTATTTTTAGAAGATGGCGTGCGAGACACACCAATGATACTGAGAGAGACATGCGTGCCATGCATTGTCTATCTTTGGAGAAGTGAATCAAAGCGTTTTTGCATGGAGACAAGCTGAGAATAGAATTGAAACTTTAGTTAAATGTTGAAGGACTATAGATAACACACTTGCATGTGTGGATATGATTGTAAACGGCGTGTGGATATTAATAACATGCGGCCTATTTCGGAATATATAAGTGGTAAAGGGCAAGTCCCCAACCTATATATATATGTGATGCTAGGTACATAGTAGAGAGAGAGAGAGCTGGATGTATGATTGTGTGAGATGTATGTATGTGTAACAAATAATATACACATATGAATGAATCACAGATATCGGTTTCATACGTGCGCATTGGTATAGATTGAGATTACTATAAGGAGCTTTTGTAATTACTAATAGATGGAAGATATTGGCCAAATCTAATTGTCATTCTCTGTGTAGTTGAATAGTGCATGTTATTAATTCAATCATGATTACCATTTAAGCTTGCTCTTTCATAGATCCGAGTGTAGCATGTATTGTAAAGTGATGGATTAGTTATGAATCTATATGTTTCTCCCTTCATCATGTTAACATCCTGTTATAGCAACCCTAAAGAGGACCTGGTACCTTTGCGCACTTCGGGTGAGTGCTTAGTCTAGGTTGAGTGATGTGCCAACGTGACTAGGGTGTTATCTAGTAAATTATAGGCTGCATCATTGGTTCCATTTCCGGGACCTCTTTTTCAGTTGTTTTTAGGATGGTTCGCGATGAAGATGTACCGGTTAACTCTAGCAAGTATTGAGGAATGGATACACAATCTGGAGGAAGAATATGCATGATGGTTCAACAGTGGATCTGAGTTTAATACATGCATTTGGGTAGAACAGAACCTATATGAGAGATTTTTTGCTATCTTTCCAGTAGAATTATACGAGTGGCTTATTGCTCATGCATCTTAGTGAAATTGGAGGTATCACGCACTTGTCTTGACACAATAAGAATTTTAGACCATCTATGATGTTGATATGATCTAGACTCACATGGTGGATACATGGTGTTCTAAACAGATTTATATTACGGAATATTCAATTTCAACGTACTCTTACCCAAAGGTAGTTGAATTCTAGTTTCTGTGGTATCCAAGAGGAACATATTTGTAAGGTATTCCACTAGAAATCAAGATCTTAATGGTAAATTTGAACCTGAAGAGTAAAGCGATGGCTAACCAAATTTTCCATGCGCGATGGTAGGAACAGGTTTGGTTTAAGATGCTAAACCTAGTGGCGAGAAAGGTAGAGAGAGGAAAGGAAACTTAAGTATAATGAGGCACACGAGAGGGAGATAGAGAAGTAGTGTTTCATTGAAGAGAGTATGGCATGAAGGAGAGAGATGGCTCATGAAGGATTTACAACTCATGTAGAAGATGTGGAGTCGAGTGTCGAACTCCCCATCTTGGAAAGCATGATAGAGATCCCCCTTCGACCTCACACGAAAGTGCACCAATAGAGACTACATGGACCGTGGGTGCACATCTTAATCCACCTGGTGACCTAGCCCTTGCGCTTTGTTTTTCAGTATCTAGTACGACACAACCAATAAACTAACTTGGGAAGTAGAAGAGCAGGAGTAAGTCAGAGATTAAGTACATCAATGACAAGACAGATGGATTCAATGTCATTTGGAGGAGCATTCTTAGGCACATCATCTACATAGAATGTGAGCATGCAGAATGTTGGATTCACCTATGGAAGTGGAACTACCTCACAGACTGTAGGGGTTTAGTATAGTACTACTATCGGAGCATAGAGGAGTACATCCACATGCCCTATTCCAACTAGAGGTGGTAGATCAGGAGGTATAGGTGGTTCTAGTTCTGGTGGATCTGGTGGTTCTAGAGGTAGAGGGAACACAGGAGGTTCCAGATCCGATGGTCAAGGTCCTCAACAACCATGGAATATCTATATGGAGATGTCTCTTCATCTCTCGGAGTATAGAGGTATATAGGATGTTTTCAAACATGTGCATATGTGTGAAATCTTGTGGCATGCTAAAAGGATCACGGTTGATGAGTGAAAGGAAATTCAATCTACATTACGTAGAGTGCGCACACAGCTAGTATAGGAAGTTTGACCCTAATCAAACTTGTGTGGATTATGTAGCATTGAGAGATGCTTTCTTAAAATAGTTCCATATCCCCAGTTTGAGTAGAAGAGTATAGGTGCACTCAAGGATATAAAGGAAGGCACTACTGAGAGTGTATGTGAGTATGATGCTCATTTTAAGACACTTCTATCTAAGCTATCTTATGATATTCACACTAGCCAACATGCACAAAGTGGTTCGTTGGAGGAATGATTATGCCTTTTAGAAGGGCACTATCACATAAGACATACAGCGATCTCGTGTGAAGCACTAGAGGTAGCTTTATGTGCTTTGAGGTAGTTCGGAGCATTGACATTGGAGTTAGTCCATTTATAGAGGCACATATTGCAGATATGGAAAAGTAGTTAGAAAAGCTATCAACAAATTTAGCCCATGAAACACGTTCAGAAATTTGGTGTACATATTGTGAAGTAGAAGGTCACACCAAGGATAGTTTCCTCGCAAATATGTACAATCATTACTATTGGATTTGTGAGATCTGTCATTTGAATCATGATGGTAGTACACCACTTGTCCTTTGTTACAACACGCTATAAGTAATAATGTATCTTGCTTTTGTAAAATTTGTAGGTCCACGACCCATGATACTAAGGATTGTTAGCTGATTGGTTAGATCCAGGATGTTATAGACCTTGGCGTATGACAAACAAGTATAACAGATAATTCTAAGGGTAAGAATGAGCACCAGGATTGGGATCATAATCAAACACGCTATGATAGGAATGATGGGAGTTTTGAAGGAGGTTGTGGAAGGGGATGTGGATATCGTGATGGATATGGAGGATGAGGCCAAGGTGGAGGAAGAGGTGAGTTCCCTTTTGGAACATGTTATACGTGCAGATCTCCTGACCACTATAAGCATGAATGTCCTCAGAAAATTACATGTTATTTATGTAGAAATAACCATAGCTATGAAGAGTTCCTAGACTTATATGAGCATCTGAGTAAGCAACATAAGCAAGAAAATAAAGGCATTGGGATGGTTAGAATCCACCATGTGGTAGAGGATCGAGTGGATTCCTAAGATAATAGAAGGAATTGAAGCATTGATGGTGAAGATTACTACAACATTGAAGCAATACATGCAAGAGAGGTGTTACACCAAAAGCCTACGATCACCAAGGAGGAGGTTTTGCATGTGAGGTATCTAGATCCTACTCATCAAAAGGAAGTTTACCAGGATACCACGGAAGTGCTAAGGAATCTTCGAGTTTAGATAAAGTACCTAAAGTTGCAAAATAAAGCATCGAGACAATCAAAACTAATATTCATGATCGTGGAGAGGTGTGCAAGATGTTGCACTAGGATAACATTATTCCACTATTAGGAAGTTGGTTAAAAGGGAACACTCCACGCGCAAGTCTTGAGACCGGATGACAGATTCTGCATGTAAATATTCCCCCTGATAGCATTGAATATGACAAATAAATTACTCTAAATGTTGTTGTGGATGGGTGGCTATTAAGCAACATATTGATTGATACATGTGCATAGGTAAATGTGATTACATTAGATGCATGGGTACAAATGGGGAGGCCTCCATTATGGCCATCATCTAACGTGTTATTTATGGAAAATCAAACTAAGGCCACTCCCATAGGAGTTTTGGAACATGCATCTATAACTATACAAGGGGCCAAGTTAATTGGGGATCTTGAGGTATTAACACTTACAGAAGTAGAAAATTTTCCAGCCCTACTTGGA
Source organism: Taxus wallichiana var. yunnanensis (assembly GCA_018340775.1). Classification (NCBI taxonomy): domain Eukaryota; kingdom Viridiplantae; phylum Streptophyta; class Pinopsida; order Cupressales; family Taxaceae; genus Taxus; species Taxus wallichiana. The sequence continues at coordinate 323,201,283 of CM031238.1, read as the reverse complement.
TGCCCTTGGTGTTATGCAAATAATGCTTTGACTTGAGATTAAATAAGGGGTATATCAACTTTGAAAACAAGAAGGAAATGGTTGTGATACCTTTGATAAATGGGAAGTCTACACCATATGTTGAGCCTCTAAGTGATGAGGATTTAAACAGAGTCTATGTACGTGTTATTCAGGACCCAAAGATCAATGAGCCATCAAAAGAAGGCATCCTATAGTGGGAGGATTCTCATTCTATTAGTGATACTATGAGTATTGCTTGCGACAATCGGGCTCATGGTAAATATGAATTAGTAGTGCATGAGATCAAAAGTGTGGTTGCACACAAGAATGGGCTTCATTCAATTTGACGGATAGGTAGCACAATACCTTGGTATGCAGAGACAGAATATCTTCGTACCTTTCTGAAGGCCATGGAAACATACTAGAAAGATCAAATTAAAAGGAGAGATATGTTAGTATATACACTATGTGGGACAGTAGTGCACTGGTGGGTAGTCCACAGAGATAATCTTATAAACTGGGAAGAGATTGGAATAGCTTTGTCTACTAGGTTTATAAGGAATAATGCACCTACGCAAATATACACTTATCATTGTGATCAATATGTTCAACATCACATTAAGCAAAGGTGTGAGAGAATCAGGACAACAAGACATGAAGCATTACCACCTTCACTCTAGGTGCATAGATTGTATTCTAAACTATAAGGATGCACATGCACTTGGTATGTATATGCAGAACTACATTGAGACACTAGAAACTGGTAATATTTGACTATAGGAATGATCCAGACTTTTGACTACTTCCCAACTAAACCTCATGTAGTAGAGGCATTAAAATTTGTCAAGTGTTTAACTATGGGAGATAGTGCAAAAGTAGAAGAGCATATTTAGGAATTGTTTGGTGAGGTAGAGTTTGAAGCATGTTTTGAAAAGGAAGAAGAAATGGACTCCATACTACTTGAACGCGCTTTCCTTGAGAAAGAGAAAGGAAAGATGGTTTACGTCGTGGATGATGAGGAAGTTGAGAACTGGATATTGAACATTCACATGGAGTGTGTGAGGTCTTGGACAGTGTAGACAAGGATACATGTGCCTACCACAAACCCATGAAGAAAAAGAAGGTGAATATAGGTTTGGAGGATGAGCCTAAGGAGGCCATAATTGGAGATTATTGGTCAAATTCAGAGGTAGAAAAGATCATCAAGTTACTCAGGGATTATCAAGACTTATTCCCTCAAGGATATCATGAACTTAAAGCCATGCATGAATCACTTGGGTAAATGAATATCAAATTTAAGGACGGTGCGACCACGATTAGAAAGAGACCTTATAGAATGAATCCTAATTTGCACGAAAAGGTAAAAGAAGAAATTGATATAATGTTGAAATTTGGAATTATCAAGCCCCTTGATGAGTCGAGACTAGGTTAGCCCAATGGTGATTAGTATCAAGAGGATGGATGGATTAGGATATGTGTATACTATAGGAGATAAATGTTGCATGCATCATAGATCCATTCCATATGCCAATCACCGAGGAAATACTAGGAGTTGCGGGCGTGAAATATATTCCTTCATAGATGGATTTTTCAGGTATCATTAGGTTAGGATTGCTGAGGAGGATCAAGAAAGACAAAATTTATGACTGAATGGGGCATTTTTTCCTATATTGTGATTCCCTTTGGATTGAAAAATGTGGCTGTTGTATTCTCACGCATAGTTATTCAGGCATTTAAATATTTTATTCACAACTTCTTACATGTATACCTAGATGACTAGATAGTATACGGGCTTGTGAAAGATCATTGTGACAATCTACACTTAATGTTTGAGCGATGTAGACAATTGAGTATCTCTTTGAACATCAAGAAGTTCATATTTGCTACGCCATTTGGGATACTGTTAGGACATATAATCTGCAAGGAAGGTTTTGTTATCCAAAATAAGCCCCTTGCTTATTTTTTGGCTAACTCCCTTCATTCCCCCCTTCTGTGTGTCTCAGTCATAATTTTTACTTTTCATGAGGCACTCAAAATGTTCGGAAATGGCACCATTGGTAGAGCTCTTTCTCGGCTTTCTAGAAAGGTAAATTTTTTTCCTAACTCCGTGTATTTTTGAAGTTATGGCTCAACATGTTTGAGTTTTTGTGGGAAATTTTCCCTTGACAGCACTGCCCAATCGAAGCTGCCATGTCAACAAAAAGTGGCGGGCGCTTTTGGGGAAACTTGAAATTTTCACTAAGTGTTTAGTGGGGTTCAAAAGAAGAAATTTTGGCCCGAGATCCCACCGACGAATCGAGATTGCCACATGTCCAAGTGGAGGGAGTTAGGAAAATTTTTCTAAGGTTGGTGCAAAAAAATTTTGGCCCTAAGGCCCGCATCCAATGGCATTGCGCCACGTGTCCTTGAAGTAGTGAAGGAATGTTAGAGCGGAGGACGAAATAGGAAAAATTTCCGAAGTGTTTGGCGGGGTCCTAAGAGGAAATTTTTCCTCGAGAGCCCACTGACGAATAAGATGCTACCACGTGTCTAGGCGGAGGAGTTAGGAAAATTTTTCTAAGGTTGGCGCAAAAAAATTTTGGCCCTAAGGCCCGCATCCAATGGCATTGCGCCATGTGTCCTTAGGCCGAAGGAATGTCAGAGTGGCGAGAGGAAATAGGAAAAATTGCCAAAGTGTTTGGCGGGGGTGCTAAGGAGAAATTTTGGCCCGCAGGCCCATGAGCCAATGGGATCACGTCACGTGTCTCAGGGGGCATCGGAGCTTCGACCGCCGGGGAGAAGTTGGGATTTTTTCCCAAAGGTTAGTGCAAAGAGGAGTTTTGGCCCCAAGGCCCGCAATGAATAGAAACCTACCACGTGTCTTCAACCAGTGGAGGTGGGGGAAAATTGGGAAATTCTCCCAAAGAAAAATCAAAGGAAATTTTAAAAGGGAAGTCCCACCTCCCAAGGCCCGAGCCAATGGAATTATGCCACATGTCCACATGGTGGCAAAAATGCAAGACAGGCCCGCAGAGAAAAATGAAGAAGACAGGCCCACATCTAATGGGGTTATGCAGTGTCCGTTTTCGAGAGAAGATGATCAACGAATGATGAAAAATTTAAGAGCAGATGCCCGCGGTGAATCACGTCATGCCACATGTCCTCGGGTCATCCAGATGGCGGAGAATTTTGGAAAATTTTCCAAAGGCCGAAAGCAGTGGAAAAAGAAGTAGGAAAGGCCATAAATAGAACATGCCACATGGCACTAGAGTGGCAGGTGGTGCGGAGATTTTTAGGAAATTTTCCCAAATGCAAAAGGTGGGAAAATTTCAAATTTTCGGCCTGCCAACCCATTTTGGCCCTGTTTTGCCCTAAATTTTTAGATGAGCATAACTTTCGATCTAGAGCTTAGTTTTTGCGTTCTTTATATCAATGGAAAGTTGGTGAAATTATCTACATGATTTTGGGGTCAATTTTGTGTTTTGGTGGAGTTTGGAGAGAGAAAATTGGAAAATGCCTCTGGCACATGGAAATCAACAGAAATGACGTTTCAACCACCATTTTTAATGAAGAATGGCTCACATTCTCTCCCAACATGGTTAAAAATATTAGGAAATGGACTTTTGAGGGTGCCCATGCTGTTTTGATACCATTTGGTTGGTGGTTGAATCTCCTCTCATGTTTTCCCGTGTTTCTCTCTCCTGAGCTCGTTTTTGCATTGAAAAAAGTGAGATTGGGCTCATTTTTAAAAAGTTAGACATTTTTCTGGCTTTAACTCCCCTTGTCTTCCTCCTTTGGCAGATTTGTGGAAATTTTACCTTTTTCATGCAAATACAGTAATTCTTTTTTTTTTCCTCTTGGCCATTGTAATGTATTTGTATTGGACCTGGAATGATAGTGTGTGCTCTGTGACTAGAATTTTCTCAATCCTTTCATATGTTATCATTGTTTCTTGATCTCTCATTACATTTTAGGCAACTTGTGCATGTTTTGTGTTGTATTTTCTTGTGGATTGTGTATGTTTTGTAGTAGCAGGTGTTTCATAGTTACTCCTTTGGTGCATCACCTTAATTATACTAGGTTTACATTTTTTGCATTTTCTCAACCTTGTCTCCTTGGAAAAATTTGATTAAGTCATAGGTAAACCCTCTACAGAATGTTATGCACACTTGAATAGAGGAGTTGAGGAACCAACCTCTAATTTGGATATTCTTTTCCCATTTTTTACAAGTCCCACACTTGGGGAAAAGATTCAATGTTGTGCAATCACACTGGATGCTAGAATGTCAACTAGAAATATGATAGAACATCCAAAGGGTGCTGCTGATTTACACTAACATGTTTTCTAGTTGATCCAACCAAGGTTGCAATCATTTTAGGCCTAAAAGTGCCTACCAAATGAGTGAGTGTGTGTAGATTTTAGGTCATACGGGATATTATGAAAAATTCATAAAAGGGTATGCCAAAATTGTTTCACTCTTGGAATAATTACTAAAGGGAAAGGTACATTTTACTAGGGATAACCGTTGAACAACGTGTGTTTGAGATATTGAAAGAGAAACTTACTACCGCACCCATTTGTGTTTTCCCTCATGGGATAAACCATTTCATGTGCATGTCGACGCTTCGGTATGGCCATTGGAGTTGTGTTAGCTCAACTGGCAAAGGTATTATAGATCATCCAATATGTTTTGCTAGTAGGAAGTGATTCCTACCGAACAGAATTATACAACTATAGAGCGTGAAGCTTTGTCAACGATCTATGCTTTACACAAGTTTTGACAAGATCTTGGTAGCAACACCATTCATGTTTTATACAAATCACATGGCATTTAAGTACTTGGTAAACAAGCCCATCTTACAAGGGCACATATGCATATGGGTGCTCCTATTTCAAGAGTTTGGCTTCACATTTGTGGTGAAGCCAGGGAAACTATTTTTGGACTAGACTAGATCGTTAATCTAGTATCAATTTAGAGAGGATGCACGGAAAATTGAAGAGAAAATGCCAAATACATAGTTATATAAGTTACAATGTGTGCCCATGGAATTATAAGACATTGTTGTATTTCTACGAATAGGTATGACACTAGAAGGAATGAAAGCATTAGAAAAGAAGCAACTTGCTATACGTGTGGCACCATTTATGTTAATTAGTGGTGACCTCTACAAGCTAGGCAGAGATGAAGTATTATGCCATTGTGTATTAGAGCATGAGCGTAAGGATATTATGGAAGAAGCTCATGGTGGTATTGCAGGAGGCCATTATGTAGGTGATGCAACTGCCCAAAAGATCCTACTTGCTGGATTATGGTGGGAGACATTGTATAAGGATTGTAAATAATATTGTAAGGTGTGTGATCATTGTCAACACCTAGGAAAACTAGGGCAAAGAGATGAGATGCCTTTGAGACTGATTACTAGTGCCAAACCATTTGAGAAATGGGCCATTGATTTTGTAGGACCTATTTCGCCAGGCAAGAGAAGGACTGGATTGTGCTATATAATTACTTGCACAAATTATCTCACGCGGTGGGTAGAAGAAGTACCTACCAAGGATTATACGATAGCAACAACAACTAGGTGTCTATGGGAGAATTTTCTTACAAGATATGTATGTCCCTTAAGATAAAAAGTGATCAAGGTACACACTTTTTGAATGGGACAATCAGGATCCTATTAGATGAGTTTATGGTTGCACACCATAAAACTACACCTTATCATCCTCAGGAAAATGAAACTGCTAAGGCCTTCAACAAGATTTTGAGCCAGACTTTGACAAAAAAATGTGATGTTGGAAGAAAGGATTGGGATGAAAAAGTGTATCTATTCTTTAGGAATATAGAACAACTCATAAGAGATTGAACAAAGCCACACCGTTTTAGTTGGTGTTTGATGAAAAGCTATTCTCCTATAGAATTTTTGTTACCTTCTTTGCGTATTGCACACATTGGAGGTCTATCTAATGAACATGATTTAGAAGAGAGTATCAAAAAGATGATTTAACTGGATGAGTGCCGAGCCATAGCACGATGGAGTCGGAAGCGAGGAAAAGGCGGGAATAAGGCATGACATGAAAAAACGTACGGGATAAGAAGTTTGAATTGGAAAATGGTACTTATTTATGACTAAAAGTTCTTGTGTCATCCAGCAAACTCAAAGTACATTGGTTAGGGCCGTATGTTATCACTTCTATACTTGAATCAAGTACTTTCCAGTTAAAAGAACTTGATGGAACATAGCTACCCAATTACTTTAACCGGAGTAGGTTGAAGCCCTACTATAAATAAGTATTCTTGGTGTTTGTAATAAGGTAGTATTTCCATTTAGTTTAGGTTTTCAATTTTTATTTCCTTCATTTTTCATTATGCTTTATCAATTTAGTTATGTTATTGTGTAATAAGCATGCTTACGCGTCTGAAGCTACTAATTATATGAAGACTATTTATGTGTAGAGGAATGTGCATACTTTTAGTGTGGGGTGGTTGTAGTTATCCAAGAAAAATACTGTGGGAATTGAAAGGTGAAAGGAATAAGCTTCTATGGGTGTGCTTTAAGTCAAAAGAAGATTACTTCTCAAAAGTGACCAAGGATGGAGATGAATGAAAGAACAAGTATAATGCGAGGTAAGAAGAGGTCATGTTAGCTACCAGGAGAAGGTACAGTGGCGAGGTACTCGAGCATAGGAGCGCACGCTGAAGAGAATTATGTGACTAGAGGGTAGGAAGGCATGCTAGAAGGTTATAGCTGGGCGTGAAGATGTACGGTGCGTGGAATGAACATATTTGGTCAATGAATGAGGTAATATTTGGTAGGTAAAGGAGTAATAAATGCATCAAAATTTTAAATATTTATATAAGGATGGGATATGGATTCATTTTTACCATTACAACTTAGAGTATTTGATAAAAGAGCTAAGTGCAAAGATCTGAGTGATCGAGTTAAGGTGCGAAGGGTGTGAAACCAAGAGTGACAACTAGATCTGTGTGATAAGAAGATTGCATCCCTGGTGGTGAAGGGTTTGAGTGAAGCAGGGAGACAAAAAGGGTTAGGTTATAGCAGTTTCCACCTAGGGCATGATTGAATCGAGCTAGGGTTTGATTACTGAGAGTTGTAGAATTGAAGAGGAGACATTTGCAAGGTAAAAATGGCACCAAAGAAGGCATCTACAACAACAGTAAAAGGAAAGAAGAAGGTAGTCATCGAGGAGGAAGAGATGGCACCCAAAGCCATTTTTCAGAGATGTAATATCTAGGAGTCATCGTCAAGAAAGAATGGGATTCACCCATCAGAAAGAGAAAAGTGAGTGAATATAATCACAGGACTTCGGAGAATAAGAAGGAGCTCGATTCCTTGCTCATTGCTAGAATGAACAAGCGCATGATGGATGACATGCCAGTTTATGATGATGTGGGTGAGAATATTTTGAAGAGAATTGGGGTCTACCAGTTGTATGAGCTTCCATATTTTGGGAAGTATGAGCCCTTGTATCAGTGGCTCATGAGCAGGGTGCACAAAGACTTCTTCTACTTTGTAGGACATAGAGTTAGAATATCATCTGCACTTGTCTCATTAGTTATAGGTCTGAAGGCCACAGGAGAAGATATAAAAGGTGACCTCATAGATAAAGTCATGATTGTAAAGACCAAATAGGATTTGGGGTACCTGAAGGGTCTACGTAGAATGGACATAGACAAATTAAAGAACTGTCTAGTTGTACAAGCTGCAACCCACCTTGTTACCAAGTTGAATGATCAGGAGTGGTGGTCATAGGTAAATACTATGTGGTTACATGTGGTGCGTAAGATGTCAGAAGGGACAATCTACAACATTACAGGCTATATTGTAGAGCAAATAGTCGAAGAAGTGCACACAAAAGGGAAGATCAGCTTTGGTGATGTTTTGCTATCATTGGTATTTATGGAGATCGGAGTACCAGATGGACCGAAGGAGAAAGTATGGGAATACCCCATGGAGAAAAATTCCCTAGCTGAAAGATTCAACAAGTACCTATGCAAGGGGGCCATGAAAGATGATGTAAAGAAAAGGGTGGAGAAGTGGTATGACAGGCTCCATGCGACATTTGGGGAAGAGTGGTGCATCCTAAAGGACCTACTAGTAATGGTAGTGAAACAAGTTCATTTTACTATATATCAACATTTTTGTATTGCACACTTCCCAATGAAAGATGGAGTCTAGACCCCTTGGTGTAAATTTCCCTATGCTTTTACTACAAGGTATTTCCAAGCATCTATTCATATATTTATAGACACGTGCCGAATGGTCTTCAATGTAGATAAGATAGACTATGAGTACCATACATTGAGAAAGAAGTATGTGTATCTGGCGAGAAGTTCTTATATAGAGAGGATCATTTCAGAAGTGTTGAATATCAAGCCAATAATCCTAGCTATAGCAGATGTGGGGGCAGCATTGGTGTATCTCCAGTTGAAGCCAAAGATGTAGAATAACAAATATGTGGAAGGTGAGTTTGCACTTCCAAAGACCACAAAAGGGAAGGCATACAATGGAGAAAATCCTAGTGCCAAAGCCCACAAAGACAATTGAAGTATAGGATGAGGAGGAGGAGTGCAAAGATAGTGGTGGTTTCAAGCATAGGGGTAAGAGACATCCTACAAATAAGAGTGAATATGAGCATACCGTTACACCACCTTAGCCATAAGAGGGGGATGATGAGGACTTGAGTGCAGTCTAAGGGGATCATAGGTTTAAAAGGGTATTTAGGAGAACAAGGACCCAAGGTGCTACTCCAACCACCGTCCATAAATCATCGAGACTCTCCCCACAAAAGGAGGTTACCGCGTAGAGAAGGAGGAAACTAAAGTTGAATGAGGAGGTGGAAGAGTCAGAGGAAAGTGCACCTAATTCTCCTACACTTCTAAAGGACACAGAAGAACAGGGTGAGGCATCAAAGGAAAAAGACGAGGATGAGAAAATACTACGAAGAGATATCTATAGAGGATGTTCGGGACATTGAAACACAAGTCCCAAATTTGGAGGCTAAAGTTCCTAAGTAGCAAAGGTCTAGAAGAATAAGTTGAGAGAAAATTCCACCAGCCATGGGGTATGCAGAGGACGTAGGAAAAATTGTCCATGCCCACTTCTAGAGCATGATAGAGCTGAAAGATTTATTTAGCTGGGAGTTAAAGGATGAGGATATGGTGACTTTGCGAACTCAAAAGTAACTATCGTAGTCAATGCACACCCACATGGATGAGCCTAACTTTAATGTGTGTGAAGAGTCATGCATTTCGAGATGACTAAAGAAGGCACCTCAGGCTAGACACATGACAGTAAATCCTACTATCATTTCAGATGAATAGGTTAGCAATGCATGGGTGAAATTTTCTACTGAGGTGGATAGAAGAAACATGGAAAAAGCTTCCATGATTAGAGCGTTGCGAGAGGAGTTGAAGACAAAGGATGTAAAGATAGCATGCATAACACAAGAGAGGGACTTCATGCAGAAGAAGAATGAGATTTTTATAAGCATTGCAGAGGAGATTGGGGACAATGTAATCAAAGTAAGGCCACACTTAGAAGCCAAGGTACCACAGACATTTCCTTCAGTGATACACTATGTGGGAAATTTGGTGGACTTGGTACTCGAAGATGAAAATCTGCATATGCAAGTGCTAGAATTCTCTGAACAAGATGTCTATTGAGAGAAACCATTTGTGATGAGAAAAATTACATCTTATAAAGGGATGGTGTGGGCATTACAAGAAGTACTAAAGAAATCATACTAGGCTTTTAATGTATGCACAGCTCTAGAGGTGCTTATCAACATCAAGACCCTCGAAGAGAACAACAAGGTCCAGAAAGCAATGAAAGATGAGACATTGGGCTGCGTAGAAAGGTTGTCAATGGTTAAATAGAAGCGTGAGGCCCTGACAACAACACAAGAAATCCAAAGACTCGGCTGGAAGAGATTGGAAAGATGATTGTGTAGAAGATGGAACTTTTATAAGGAAGAGTGACATCAATGTCCAGTGTTGTGTTGGTTCTGAAAAATGAGAAATGAGAAATTGCGAGGGATGAGTTGGAATCCATTGCTGTGGACATCCCAGAAAAAGTAGAGCAAGCACTCACTGACTGGTAGGTATTGGAGGCTGAAATAAAGGAATATCTAGAATTGATACTACAAAGTGATATAGAGGAGGTTGCCTCATAACCTCATAAAAATTATTTATTTATCTACATTCTTTCATTCTTATTCTTTCCATTCTTCATTTCTTTCCTTCAATTTTTTGAGATACCCATTATCGGGATGACAATGAGATTAGTGTGGGGTAATGTTGATCAAAGAATACTTTTCAAAGATCACACAAGGAGTTCGCGTGGGATAGAAGGCCCGGAACCAAGGGCGTGGAAGGACAGGAAGGACCCGCACGTAGAAGGCAAGTTCATATTTCAAGACTTAGCTGATTTTGAGCATGAAGACCTATTTTTAGAAGATGGCGTGCGAAACACACCAACAATGTAGAGACATGCACACCATGCATTATCTATCTTTGGAGAAGCGAATTGAAGCATTTTTACATGGAGACAAGCTGAGAATAGAATTGACACTTTAGTTAACTACAAGAGGACTATAGATAGTGAACTTGCATGTGTGGCTATGATTGTAAATGACGTGTGGCTATTAATAACATGCGGCCTATTTCTAGAATAGATAAGTGGTGAAGGGTAAGTCCCCACCCTATATATATGTGATGTTAGGTACATAGTAGAGAGAGAGAGCTGGATGTATGAATGTGTGAGATGTATGTATGTGTAATAGAGAATATACGCATATGACTGAATCACTATATCAGTTCCATATGTACATTGGTATAGATTGACAATACTATAAGGAGCTTCTATATTTATTAATAGATGGAACATATTAGCCGAATCTAAGTGTCTTTCGTGTGTAGTTGAATAGTGCATGTTATTAATTCAATCATGATTACCGTTTACATTTGCTCTTTCATAGATCCGAGTGTAGCATGCATTGTAGAATGATGGATTAACTATGAATCTATATGTTTCTCCCTTCATCATATTAACATCTTGTTACAACAACCATAAAGAGGTACCTGGTACCTTTGCACACTTCGGGTGAGCACTCAGTCTAGGCTGAGTGATGTGCCAACACGACTAGGGTGTTATTTGGTAAATTCTAGGTTGCATCAAATCTGAAATTTTAATGAATTAAACAAGATATGACAACCATCTTTGACCATACTTGAACGTAGTTTCATCTTGCTAAGATACTTGGGAATAAGATCTTTGAGTGCTTATAGATGAGGGAGATTACAGTATTGACTGGTAAGAAGCTTAAGATCTATAGAGATTACTACCTAAATGATTTTAGATGTGCTATTACAAGATTTAGGGATCCATGGGTTCCTTTATGAGCGTATCAATGTATTTCAATGAGATTTCCCATGTTAGTAAATGAGCTAAAGTTTACTTTATTTTGTAGGTTTCTATATCGAATTATCGATGAAAGAATAATTTAGAGAGATTGTATGACCTAACAAAAAACATGAGTATAAAATAAAATTTGGAGGATAGATAGGTCCAAGACTATATAATTTGGTTAGGACTAGATATACTATCATGAAAACGTTGTACTACCTAGACTAGGGAAAAAAACACAACCTATAGTTTGGAAGTTGTTTCTTGATGCTTGCCTATGGATTCTATACATCACATTATAAAAAATTTATGACATGTTACTTGTAAAAGGATAAACAAGATAAAAAAAGACCTCATAATGTGCTAAGTAGGAAAGAGAAGGTTGTACTTATCTTATTAAGAGTGTATTTTCAAAACTAGTAGTGTCAAAGAGTGAATTTCCAAATTTGAGTGTCAACATTCCCTTCCTAAGTATGAAATTAAATTACATTATTAAAGGAAATATACCTGAGTGGGTAGACACACTTTTTCTTCACTCAATTTTTTTACAGAATCCCATTGTGCTTGGTGTTGGAATGCTCCATGATGAAAGATGCAACATAGAGTGTAGTCAATTTCCATGATAAAGAATTGAAGTTTAACTCAAATTTAAAGTGTAATACAATTTTTTTCATTTACATAAGAAGGAAATGAAAGATATGTAAAAAGGAAGGAATACACCTATTTTTTTGAGGGGGGGAGAAACTCTTGTACTTTGCTTGTGTTTAAATATTTTCTTTGTTGAATTTTTTAAACTTTGCCAAAGGATTGGGGGTGACCAATCCCCAATTGTGTTAAGGAGACACTAAAGTGTTAGGTGTATGCAAACCAACACGGAATGCCAAAGAGAGAAGAAGAAAAATGAAGTGCTAAAATACACCTCTAAGTAAGAAGATAGGGTATCAAAGTTATTCAACAACTCTATTAACTTCCCCTTTGAGTGTAAGAGGAGAGAAAAGTAAGCCTATGAATAAATTATCCATTTCAATACCTTCCATAATCCCATGAACCATACTTAGCTAGTGAATCTAGGCCCAATTTTGTAAATTAGGTCATACAATAGAATGAATGCTCCCATGCCCTTCCTATGTGTTGCACAACTGAATAATTTTTTTATCATACTAAAATACTAATGGAGAAAGGAGACTCATGCCCCTAATATATCTAAACTGTAATAGAAATTAAATTCCATGGAGGAGTGAAGTATTTTATGCCCCATATATTGGTCCAGACCTGAGTTTGAAACTTTGACAAAATCTTGAAACTAGCTAAAAACCTAAAATTTCCAAGAAATTTGAACTAACTACCTCTAGAAAAAAATGTGTGGTAGGGTTAGGAACATACTTTGTATAGTCTTGACCAATTTGTATAGTTTTGAACATGTGCATTTTGTTTGAATTTTTGCATTTGAATTGATTTTTGAGTACATGTATCTTATTTGCACTTGTATTTTACCCCAAAATTCTACTTGTTCATTATGAGTGTAGAATTTACTCAAGTGAATGCTCCCTCTTTTGAGGCACTTGTGAAAACCATGTTGAGAACTTGGATCAAAGTTAAATATATATGTGCACCCATGTGTTAGATGTTTGAGAATATATAGAGGACTATAAAATGTATGAGAAGTGACCACTTTGTTAATAACATGTACATGTAAACAAGGTGTTTTCATATGGCAGCAACCATGGCGTGTAAGAAAAGTAATAATAACAACATATAGGTAACATATAACTAAGAAATATAGTAGTTCAAATGTATGTAGGATAAGACAAGTACAATAATAGTAAAATTAGATGTAACAAGTATGCAAACAAAGTCATACAAAAGGCATAAGGCCACAAACATGAGACACACACAATATCATAAGATAATCAAGGTCCATATGCCTATGAATTAGAGAAATCAAAATAACACAAGATAGGAATAATTCCAAAACATGGGAAACTCATGGTGTCATAAGAAATTCAAGGATCATAGACCATAATCACGAAAACAAAAAACAAGAAAACACACACACAAAAGCAAGTATGCAAGAAGTAAGAGTGTAAAAAAATGATAACATGATATAATAACCCAGATATATGAAATATGTAAAACAAAATATGTAAGCATTTCACAAGATACACGTGTTAGTCTTGTTATCTCAAAAAGTAACATGAACACAATATATGCAATCAAACATAATGAGGAATTATAAAGGAACTATAATAGAACAATAACACTTGGATGTAGTAAAAATAGATGCCCCTAGATGTATATGAATTTTTGGTAAAGGGGTCATCCAACACTTATCATCATGTAATGCTGTGTATGTCCCGTATCACGCTCAAAATACCATGTGAACACATATGTAAAGAGTAAAACAATATGTTATACATCAAACTAAAATGACAAAAGACATATATAATGGAGTGCTAACAACTCAAGTGAAATGCACATATCCTAATTTTTTTATTTTTACAAATATATGAATGTTTTTGTATCTTCAAAGTTCTTATCTATGTACATGAAAGAAGAGTAACATTAAGCTATCCAATGAGAACCTCCAGAGGAGGTGACAAAATAATGGAGGAGATGGAGGCGTAGGCCTCAATTGGGTGAAATGAGGTGATTTAAATACAAGAGGTACATTAACAAAAAAAATTTCAATAGTAAGTCTGGGGTATGAATAAGATTTATGAGGAGTGTGGGAAGCGAAAGACATGTGTGGAGGGAAAGAAGAGTAAGTACTCCTACACATAATATTGGTAGTAGAAGCTTTGTGGGAAGTTTGAGAGAGAGCATGTGCACTAATGGACCTAGAGAGAACCTTGTGATGGGAGGAGCCATGAGAAATAGTGTGTGAAACCAAATGCCTATTACAATACTTGGGGATCTAGAACCATCCGAGGTAATGTGTGTAACCAAAGTCCTATTGGGAGATTAGAAGAGATAGAACTATGATAAGTAGTGGGTAATACTACATACTTAGGGAGAAACCTAAGAGGGCTAGAGCTACTATGGACATTGTGTGAAACCAAATACCTATCCAAATATGAACTAGGTGTAGGAATAAGAGTGGAAGAAGGATGAATAGGAAAGCTATGATTCAAATCTGCAAAGGGAATACCACGAATGGTGACATATTTCTGGTTATGGATAAAATTAACACATTGACGGATGAAAGGAGTATCCCTAAGAACATGTAGCCAAGGAGAACCAAACATAAAGTATCATAATTAAGATTAGAAATGACCAAGAATGAAGTTGGAGTAGTGATATAACCAATAGTAATGAGTGGAGTAATACATTGATATCGATGATTAGTATCTCATTCCATATTATATGTAGAGATGCCAAGAAATTGAAGTAGCGTGAGAGTGTATACATTATATTTACTATCTGGATTCAGTTCAACCAAAACACCACTAAGAGGGACTTGATTAATAGATGCATGAATAAATAGAGTATCAAAGATAAGTGTGTGATCTATATCAGAGTCATCGAAAGAGGTGAGTGGTGTAGAAGGGTATGTATGAATGATAGTTAAAATGATTGCGTCTAAGGGGTGATCATAAGAAGACAAATATAGAAGCTGTGTAATAATTATTGTGCACTTCAAATGTAGATTTATCACTATTCTTCTTAGGAAGTGAATTATTGAATATTTTGAGGTTAACATTATCATTAGATGGCGTAGAATATTATGTGGGTTCATCCCATTCAATAACATTGGAGTCTATGAGGTATTGAATGATATGGTGGAGCTTAAGACATCTATCGGTGAAGTGACCAATATATCGATGATAATCACAATAGGAATTGGTATCAAAATTATTACTTTGAGGCTTTATTGTATCAATGTCAAATGGTGGAGGGAGAGAAACAAAACTACATTCAAGCAATGGTTTTAATACAATATGTGGAGCATAAGGTAAGCCCATGAATTTATAATGGGTGGGTTGGATTTGTAACTTAGTTTGTTGAGTAACAATATAGACAATTTCCTTAGAAGTAACCTTAACATCATTAGTCTTGCCTTTGAATGTGTTCTTACTTTGAAATTTAGTAGTAGATATGGGAGGAGTGCTAGAAACATACTTGAACTTATTCATATGTAATAACTTAGCTTCATGCTCCTTGAGCGTATGACATCGATGGTAAAAAGATGGTAAAAAGATGATAATTTTTCAAATAGGAAAGATTCTTGCAAAGGTGGTAACATGATTTGGGTGAATAGATATCATAGTTCACTATCAAATAAGATAGTTCTCATTTTGGTAAGTTTGGTTATATCTTAAGACATAATATCATTAACAGGATCAGTGGATCCTTGTCACATTTTAGATATTTTTTCATAAGAAATGTTGTCCCCAATGTTAATATAGAATTGAGATAAAAATTTGATTTTCCAAAGTGGTAAAAGAGTGCACAAAATGTTTGGGGAGATCATAAAATCATTGTAAGGTGAAGTATTTAAGGATTTTATAAAATATTTTGGTGAATAATATGTCACGAGAAGCATAATCAAAATAAACCACATGGAAAGAGTGAATATGCTTGAGTGCAATCTACTTTGCCATCATAAGTAGGGTGTTTAGGAGAAATAAAACCATTAACAAAATAATAAGAGACCACTTTGGGTGCAAGGGGATTGTGAAGCAATCGAGTATAATACATATCATGATTAGAAGTTGATACACCTTGTTGTAGTTGTAAAATTTGAGCTTGGAGAGAATGAACAAGTATTTTAAGGGTTTATGTGCTAGTGGAAGAACTGTACAAACCATTAGGAGTGGATATAGGATTTGTAGTAGAAATAGTGGTTGTAGTAATAGGTATAGAAATATTGTTCATGGAAAGGTTAGGTTCCCCTAAGGAGGTAGGCACCACAGATGTGGGCATAACATAGATATCAATATGAGATAGTGAAGCATTCATAAGATAGTTTGTTGCATTATAAAGGAGAATATTAATATGAGTGAGGTTATCTTGTAAGAAGTTTTTAAGGTGTTGGAATTCATCCTCGGGGAGATCATGAGAGTGAGTAGTATGGTTGTTGTTGGAACCTTCACCATGGGTAATATCAACATTAATGGTAAGAACAATATTAGAAAAGATACCCGTCGTAGAATAAAAGCCTATTGTAGGTGGCATGGTTCCACAATTTATATTGACATATAGGAGTATATCTTTTTGATGAAGTATCAAGGATCCCTAGGTATAAGGAAAATATTGTAGAAGAGCTTAGGGTTAATCATGATGAAAGATAGGTAAAGAAATAAAACACCAAGAGAAAAAGAAGATCATAAGAAAGCCCTAGGAAGCTAAGGTGGATGATAATATCGAATCACGAGAGGGGTTAGCAAAAAATTTTACACCCTAATTAGATTTATCATGAAACCTAATCGATTTTATTGAATTAGTACACTTAAATATGTAAGGGTTAGCAACATGTGGATATTATAACTAAATAAATTTCAACATTAATTATCCAAATCAGAATAATGCTTTTATCTTTAACCGATATGTTAAATAAGATTTGAACTTGAAAATAAAAAAGAAATGAGTGCATTGAGTTGATTACAAATTATTCTAGAAGGTTTTGGGAGGATAAACTATAGGAACAAGGAGATTTATACCCAATCAAGCTTCATTGAGGAAACTATGATGGGAAATCAACTTAGGGCGGGACCGTAGAAATCTACTAGGTCAATACCATATAGTCTTGACCGTTATGCTAAGAATTTGTTCTCATGAGATATTAGTTCGTAGTGAACAATGAATTATATTAGGTGTAATTTAAAAGAGATTTTTTTAAACAACTTTCGTAACATCGGTTGGAGAGATTTTTGTGGAGTGTATAGTTGAAGCAACCTTCGTAAATGTAGGAGTTTCTTCTCCTATAAATATGTAATATATAATGTTGATGAGGAATATATTGAATATTTTCTCAATGTTTATTGTGAGTTTTATTATTTTATCTTTGACCAAAATTCACATTTAGTGTCATAGTATTATTAACGGTCTTTCTCCTATGATCATGTATATTTTTGAAGGGAAGTCCTTTCTTACATTTCCTCTATCCATGTAAGATAATGAAGATAAGTTGTATGAATACACTTTCATGAAGTTTAATATAAGTTCACATATTTTAAATTCCATACATTTTTTCCTCAAGATCCATTCTAACGTCTTCCACTCATTGTATTTTTGAGAGTCATCCAACTTCAATCATTGAAAATATTTTGATCTCGACGTGGAGATTCATGATTGGGGAATGATTATAACCTATACCCAAATTATAATTTTCTGAATCCATGTACCGAGTATAAAGTTCCTCAAATCTATACTATCATCTGTTCTAATTAAAATTTAGACTCATATTTTTATCAAAGCGATCTCTAACAAATTTTAGATATGCAATATTATATTTTCATTTTCCAATATGAAAGAAAGATCAAATTTATACTAGAGAAGAAAGATACAATAAGTCATAAGAATTTAGATGTGTATCTCCTATTTAGTGTTGGATGTATCAATTGGTAGTTTAAACTTTGCACAATTTATTCCACCCACGTGGACCTCTCACATCTGTAATAATTAACCTCATCATTCATTCTACCATATGATTATTCCACATAATGCAAGCCATCAAATTTCTTGTCTCTCCTCAAATATCTCACCAATAGTTCATTCATAATTTAAACGGTTTTAAATCCAAGGTTTGTTAAATTTCAATAAAAAATGCATGTTAATTTATAACTCAAATACTAGTTTATAATAATGAATGTTTAATGAAATTCGTAGGCCGATTGGAGTTGTCCTTGATCTTTGTTAAAATTTTACCATCAATTGGTTATCTAAGAATCATTTCCCCCAAACTTAAAATAGAAGTAAAAATTAAAAAGTGATGTATAGTAAGAAGTATTGATTTTCTTAGTTGGGAGATTTTTCTGAAGGTTTTTCATTGTAGGTGCTCAAGACGAGTTAGAATAGCTAGTGTTTATGTTAGTAATATTTTTGTAGTTAATTTATATAGTCTATTTTAAAATTTTAAAATAGGTTGTACCAAAATAAAGTGTTCTTTCCACTTTTATTCATTTTGTTTTTATTCACTACTACATGGGTCCCTATTTAGAGACAAAATTTAGAGACGAAAGTTTACTTTTGTCTCTAACTCATTTTTGTTTTGTCTCTCACTTGTTTTCCTCATTTAATTTTAATAATGAATTAACTTTTACTTTACAAAATTGGGGGAAATGGGGAACCCTAAATTGGGGAAAATGCACAGGATCAAGAGCAAGCTATTGTTCGAATGGCAGCAGCACGAGAGACGGGCAGATGCAGAGGCAGAGTTAGACTCCTGTGGTTGATAAGATTTTCTGGGTTTGTTGGATATTTAGAGGGATTGAGCGGGAAATATGGGAGGAATTCGAGTGAAGAATAAGAAGGGTAATAAGGGAAAAAATAAGAATAGATGGAGCGTGGTGGAGGAGAAGAAGCAAAAACAGATAATTGAATGTATATTTAATGATGCGGATGAGAACTCCAACAGCATTGAGAAATTCGACTACAGGTGGCGGTTAGTAGTGGGTGATATGTGTTTGGGTCTGTCCATTTCCAGTTTACTGACAGCCTTCAACAAGCGTTATGGCATGACCTAGGAATACTACACTGGTTGTGATCTCCTGGTCAAGACTATAAACAATTTACACGGAGGAGGAGTTGGGGTCGAGACTGTAAACCCCAACTCATCTGGCAAAGCTTCCTCTGCCCCCCAGATGGCAATAATGGTGATGCAGGAGCATGTCATAATAATGATAATAATAACCCCCATCTTGATTGGAATTCAATGGGGGAGATCCTGGCAAGTCTTCCTTTGCTCTCCTTGATGAGGGAAAAGAGCATTTGCAAAGCATGGAACACTGCAATAGGGGCCATGAATTTGAATATGGAAGTAGATCTGGTAACCCACCACATAAACCAGGGGTACCACGGGATAGTTTTTTGTCTCTGCTTTAAACCGCTGGTTTCGAATCCGATTACAGTGGAAGAGATGCGCAAGGAGAATGGATTACTTGTGGGCTGGTTTGTACTCACTGGAGCTAAGGCTCTGCGCCGCCGACGGAGGGTTTTTCTCTTTGTTTACTGGAGTTCTGAGAATCAGCTTACCCGGTATTGTTTAACCCTTTAACCAAACATCACAGGGTTTTGCCTGATTTTCCCCTACATTGTCTTGGACACGGGATGGCAGTGGAACTGATTTCTGATTCATACCGCTTTAAGGTCATTGCCATTGCAGCAGAGGAAGAGCCGTGTAAGCCTGAGCCTGTGGTGTATGATTCCAGTACTAATGTGTGGAGGACAATCTCCTCCACATCACGCATCAGCCCCAACCCCATCTCCAAATCGTGCCTCTGGAGAAGCACACTACACGAGGGCGTGGTGTACTTATACAAAATCATATAGTCTAAATCTGGCTTGTTTTGACATTTCTGCAATGAATTTAAGATTATGGAGATCGAAGGAGGGCTGCCTCCCATGGTGGACTGCCTGGATAATCGTAAGAACTTCCATGCCTATCTACCTTCCTTGGTGGTGTGCAGTGGGAAGCTTATTCTGGTGGGGAGATTAGGGAGGAGGGACAGGGAACGAGCACGGTCCTTTTGGGTCGTTTTCCTGTGATCAAGCACACGTTGGTAGGGCTGTGGGAGTTGGATTTAACAACAAATAATAAGAGTTGGTCTCTCATTTCAGTTACTCCCATGAATTTTTGGAAGACCTGGTGAAGTCATCGGATGGAACCGATTTTATGGTAGGAGCATCTGATGGCATGGAAAGTATTTTTTTATGCTTAAAGGAAGCATGTATATGTTGAGGTTTAATATGAGCTCCATGAAATGGAGCTTGTTGCCAGGATGTCCAGTTAGGCAGAGTTAGCTTCCGGAAGAAATATTTGGCCATCCAGGGCCAGTCCCGATTCTGCCACGGCTCCTTCTGATGGTACTGCTGCCAGTTCAGATCCATGTATTCATTAATTGTGTATATAATTACATACAACCATGAATGGACAAGTTATCACCTGGAAAGGTAAGGTGCTCTGTACTTTAATTTGATAGGCAGATCACAATTAGAATTTACATTATCTTGATAAAAATAAATACCCAGTTGAGAAATTAAGGGAGAAATCTGATGAATGGTTGTTGTGCGTTGGGCACTTGGGGAACCTTAGGTAATCGAAGAGTCTGGAAGTTCAGATCAAAATCATATGCCACACTGAGGATAACACACAATACCCTCGCATTTATGGACATGAATCAGTTGGGTATGTTTCTTCTCTTTTTTATTCCCCTGCTCTGTCAATTACATTGTTTTGTTGCTCATTTTTTATTGTATACGATGCAGAAGAGTGGAAAGTGTAAAGGGTGTTGAAGAGGGGGATTTTGTGATCCCTGTGTGCTACCGGTGTGCTGGGATGGGCTTCCCGCAAGAGGTGTGGCAACAATCGGGGCGTTTCCCATCGTGAGTAGGTCTAACGAGGAAGTGGGAGGAGGGCTCGGTGGCCAGGTTGATGCTCTCCATCGAGTGCCACATGCAGAGGGTGTCGTTCACGTTAGGGCTTGGGGTGCCATAGGTTGCATTGTCTTGGAGTTCCTTAACAGTCATGATAGCTTCGTTGAACTGTCGAAATCTAGGCGCTTTTATTGTCCCCTTCACCACTTTAGGGAGGACGCATGCACAAGATATTTGGGACAAGTTTAACCTGGACCAGTGAAGACAAATGTAAGAGGCACTGTGAGTATACTTTCCGCATTACAATAATTTAATATTATTTTTCAGATTAAATGATCTCTTTCTAGTCTGTTAAAATTTTTAGTTGCATCATCATGGATCGATTTTTCTTCTAGTATTCTATTGAATTTCCTTGCTTCCATCTCAGTAGATGCCTTCTTGTTTTAATGCGTGTTATCACGGCCAAAACTTCCTCATCCGTAGTTTGATCTAGGTAAGGGCTTTTGATTCAGCTTCTTTTGAATTAAAAATATTGCAGTGCTTAGAATACTTTATTTTTGAAATTTGATATTAGTTTTTTATTTATCCCATCTTTTAGCATCATTTCAGAATTCCTGCATTTGTGAATTTGTAATTGTTCTTCTCAAACAAATCATAATGGCTTCCAATGTATAACTCTATGTTTACATGTAATTTAAAGAATGATTTTATTTAATTGTAATTCAAATCCTTTAAGATGTTCTAGAGAATGCCCCTTTCTGAATTTATTATTAACTGTTGGAATTCATGATTTCATCGTTGTATGCATGCTCTGTCTCTTAGAGTTTACTATTCTTTGAAATCAGGGCTTACCATTTATTATCCCAGCTACATGTATTATTACATTCCTTGTCAGAAATTCTACCAATTACATTTGCTTGAAAGTTTCTAAGGCCTTTTCAACATGTCCATTTTGTGCATAGCCTGTGATCAATGTCAAACACATCTCTTCTCAAAGCATTCTATCAAACTAGTTCACTTGCGTTGTATATGCTTCAACATTTTGTATACATGTCTACCACGGAAGTTGCAATCACATCTAAAAAATTTCCTCTATCATTTATGCTTTTATGGATGTCCCTACCATCTTCCAAAGCCACCATTTTGGCACAAGCAGGAAGGATGCTGGCAATGGTTGTGGAATTTGGCTTGAAATCTGACTATTGCATTTGATTGAAAGTTTCTAAATCCTTTTCAGTATATCCATTTTGTGCATAGCCTGTGATTAATGCCATTTTCATGTTTGCAGCAACTTATAACATGCATATACTTGGTAGAATACTAGATGACATTTATTTCAATATATAACTTTTTTCCTTATTAATATCAACCAACCATCTACATGCCATCAATAATAAATACACTTGAAAATTAAAAAAATCTTTGACCCATTTCAATTTGCATGCTCTCTACCTAATTGTGATTCATTTTTGTTTCCATCCTATACACACAAATTATAAAAAAGAGGTTTAATAGGACTTCGGTGACCAACAATAAAGGATATGATATTTTTGCTCACACAACATAATCAACCACAATCCAATTGGTCTGATTAACAATTCAAAATAAAATTCTTTTACAAGTTCATTAAATAAATCCTCTCAGGTTTAATTACCTAAAGTGGGAAGATCATGAATATTCATAGATTCCGTGAAATGAAAACTTGCATTCATATGCTAATTCAGGGGGCAACATCACCGTTGCAAACCATTGTAACTATTAGGTTTTTCTCTAAATGTAGTGGGAAGATCACAAATCTTCATAGATGTCGTGAAGTGAAAACTTGCATTCTGATTCATATGCTAATTCAGGGAGCAACATCACCATTGCAAATCATTGTAATTGTTAGGTTTTTCTCTAAATGTAGTTTGGTTGATACATTCGAGAACTCGATCTAGTGATCCATGGAGTTCTCCATCAACAAGTCTATTGCTTATCTTATGCGAGTCAGGTCTACATACTACTGGGGACCATATGGATTACTACAAATTTCAACTAAGACTTTCCTGCTTTCATATTTTGTTATGTTAATTAAGGAATATGATAATTATGTAAATTCTTGTATATAGCTCTTTTCTTCTACATATACTGTGAAAAGTTTGTTTCATTCTATTCTTTTATGAGTTAGATGGCTACAAATTGCTTATGCATGGCTGGTGCAAATATTTTGTTTATATGGAAGGTATAAGGAGAATTAAATGGGTGATAAAATCCTAGCTAAATGTGTGAGCACTAGCCAATGCCTTGTATGACATCAGACCCTTCTTCCTAGCTTGTTACAGCTATTACTTTTCCTTATTGTCAATGTAATTTGGTCTTGGAGGCAATAAGGAGAACCATCACGTGTTCATAGGGTTATGATAGAATATTTGGAGCTACTCGCAAGCCATTATTGGCTATGAAATCTCAAAGGCCTTGCAGAACGAGGAGGTATGAAAACTGAAATCTTGAGCTTTTGTTAGTTTCACTGCCATCTTATAATATTTCTTTAACATTGAGTATAACTTTTAACAGGCTCTTTCTCAAACAAAAGGAATCTGGTTGCAATCATGGAATGAGAGACCATTTTGTATTTCTACAAATGAACTAGACAAAATGAGTGGGTCTCTAAGAGTATTTTCTATGGGAAATAAGACAATTGTGGAAGGAAACTGCGGTAAACGCTTTGATAATCTTAAGTTTCTTCAAGCAGGAGATAAAGTGCCTAATCTACCAATGGATGTATCAAAGCTCACTGGTTTAAGTTTCATAGACTATGTTGTAAATGACAACAATGTTTTGAGTCAGCTCAGGGCAAGTAGTCCTCCCATACAATACTTTTTAAGTATTATCAATGTGTTTTTGTCCATAGCAAAATTTATTTTCCCATTCCAACTACAAAGCTTTTTGCTTGCATTTTGATTTAGTAGTAGTTTGTTTTTGGTTCTTTGCGGTCCTTCACAATAAATTAACATGATCTCATTGTATTTGCAGAGTCTGTCAAGGTTGCAAGTGGTCAAATTCTCAAAAAACTTTAGCAAGTGCGATACGATTCGTATCCCAGAATTTGAGAATCCTAATAAACTCAGACAGTTGGTTTTGAATAGTCTAAATGTTACAGAGATCTCATGTTTGGTTAGATTTCGTAATCTAGAGAAGTTACAACTGTATCACAGTTGTGTGTTGGAGGAGTTACCCCAAGGGATTAGTGAGCTCTAGATAAATGAATTCCCCTTCAGAGAGCCCAAGCAAAAAATGATTGGAACAATGTGTCTTGCCAACTGCATCAAGGTGGTACTCATCCAATGATTCATTTTGTTACTGTCCTTATTAGCTGCAAACATCCGAGTGAATATCACATAAGGAGTTGGAACTTGTGCTTGCTGGTAGGACATGGTTGTTTAAATGCTCAATGACTATAGGCTCATCCTGGGTTTTGATTATATTGATTTTAGTACTGGGTTTCACCCATTGTTCTGGTGTTAGAGGGTTTTTCCACAAAATAGCCAGTCTTATGTGCTTGAGATTGATTAAGAATCATTTGCAGAGAATCTTCATTTTATGGTCCATACTAAAAATGATGTTACTCAACTCTTTATTGTTGATTGGTTCCTTCTTATAGATGAATTTTGATTTGCAGTTGATTTTCTATTTGTGACAGACAGAATTTATGGTTGACATGAAGTGTGAGGGATGTGTTTCATCTGTTCGGAACAAGCTAGAGCCATTGGACGGTATGTGATGATTTTCATTTGGTATAAAATTGGAAGTATTATATGCTCATGGCCCATAAGCAATTTATTTTTGCATTTCCATGTCAGTTTCCTTGAACTAGGACATAAATAGCACTTTCATTACTTTCCAGGTTAATTCCTATAGATGGTTGATTAATGGTCATGACTCATGGTGGTATCCTTTTCTCCATAACTGTCTTTATATTTTTTAAAAAATTTGGCTACCTTGAATTGGTGGAACATATATCCTTTCTCAGGTGTGAAGAGAATAGATGTAGACCTGCCTAACCAGGTAGTCAGGATACTTGGTTCATCGCCTCTCAACTCTATGATGACAGCTCTTGAACAAACTGGTCGGAAAGCTCGGCTGATCGGTCAGGGATCACCTGAAGGTATGGTTGTTTTTTATATTCACTTTTATCATTGATTCTTTGAGCCAATAAGCACATACATTTTCATGATTTTTTTTTTGTGGGGTGGGGAGGATAAGGGGTTCAATCATAGATGTGGGCATGCCATAGATGTTCTGAGATTATCGTGTAGGAGATGGCTTTTCCCCTGAAGGCGGATCGGTGTACGGATTCGACAGTGTCCATCCAGCCAGTATGTTAACTCCGGGAGCAGCAATATCCGGCTATAACCAAAACAATTTAGTATGGCTAGTTGGTAAGAAAAATGGGAAAGAAATCAATAAGGAATTAAAATCCTAGAGCTTGCCTTGAGAATGTTTTCGCTAAGTTTGTTGGGTCCCCGTGAAGAAAATTTGGCAATAACTGGCGATGGCTTGAAGCCTACCACCGTTTTTCTGTTGGAAGAATGATTGCATTTGTTTTACTGCTCATCATATTCACATGAAGACATCATCATTTTAGCAAGGTGGTGACATAATTAAAATGTTCAGGGAGCTGAATTTGTGTTTGAAGATTTTAGGAGAATTACTTGGCAGATTGTATGTAAGCACGGATCTGATTTCCAGCCTTCTTTGAGACTTGAGTGGCAGGCAAAGCGTAAACAGAAGGGAAGAACTTGTTGGTGTCATCAGCAATGATCATTCCCACACCACCTACACTTTGGATGTTGTAGCTCTTCGATTGTCTACTTTCGTCCACCGCATCCTCAAAACACAACACAATTTTGCCCTTCGCTTTCACATCATCTAGTGAATCGCTTATGCACCGCCTACACCATGGTAAATACGCAATTGATTTTCTTAGGTTTACTAACTCTCTTCTATTTTGACTTGTGATCTACCACCGATCTATCTATTTGAGTACATTATTATTCTGAAATAAATAACAATGAATGGTTGTGCTTAAACATCACATATGTTTGCACAGTCTAAATTTTAATTATTAAAATACTTTGACAGTATTAGAACACTCACCCTGCAGAAGTGCTGGAAACATTAGGTGCTGCAATGTCCCCTCCATAAACAACAAGATAATAGGTTCCGTTGAGCTTGAAATAGTTCAATGCTTGTCCCTGAGGAGCCACAAAATTATATCAAACAACATGTAGTGTCAATATGGACATCATTTATATGGAATGAATAGGAAATCTAGAAGATAATTTCTGTAACAAGATATTTATTGAGTGTAAACATCACATATATTTTTAAGGTTGATCGGTTAACCAATCAATGATAAATCTCTTTGAAAAAATGATAAACAACCCATTAGTTAGTTGAGATAAATAAGGTCTTGAACACTAACCTCAAATGTTGAGTTGTCACCCAAAACCACCTTGGAGTCAAAAAACCTGTCAACTGTGCTTGCTGCCATAGTGAGAATCCAGGGTGCAGCATTGACTACCGTGTAAGAATAAGGTCCATCGTTCCTAGCAGAGCAAAGAACCAGGATCCCATTCTGCACTGCATGAAATGCTCTAATGGCTATTCCATCTTTCAACATATTGGGGTTACAAATGAAGGAGCCCCAAGGGAAAGAGATAATATGTCTACACCATCCTTGATTGCATCTTCAAAGGCTGCATCAGAGCATCTAGCCTTGGAGAACACTTTGCAGGTAGCAATTCTAGAAAGGGGAGCTCCTCCTCTGGCTAGTCCTTTTGCCAAGCCATAATAACTTGCATTTGGCACTGCTCTCCCTCCTGCAGTTGTAGCGGTGTGGCTGCCATGTCCAAGTGAGTCCCTTGTAGATCCATAAGACTTACTTGGCTTTGAATATTTATTCATATCACTACGCAAACCTTTATAAATGTGAAATTTTGGCTCATGATCAATAGACATGGATGCTCCCTCCCCATACGAATGTGCACCGATCAGTTTTCTGTCATACAAAATGGAGAGAAAATGATAAACATGTACATGCTCCTTCAATATTTGTTTTTCTATAATCTGGAAGGATCAATGAATACCATGTAGATTTTCATGAAACAAAACTCTAACACAAAATTAATGCAACCAATCAACCCTAGTCCTTCAATATGAATCAATATGAAGGTCCTAAGATTTTACTTATCCACAAATTCTTCAAGAATTAAAAAGTAAAGATTTAAAGTACTGGACCTCAAACAACATTTTATACTTCCTATTCCTCATTTCATTTAAAATAATTAAATAGATTAACAGCCCAAATATTAACAGCCAATCATTACTAAGAATGGAGTGGTAAGCACGTACTAATTCCTTATTCAAATGTTGCCTAAGTGATAGGAAGGCTATTAGTAGTTTGTTTGCAGTAACAAGTAATAAATTTACATTTCAAACCATATGTTTCCATTTCCTTTCCTTTGATCAATCATTTATGTAATGAAAATGAATAAAGCTTTTAAATAGTACAAATATTCTTAAATTCGATAGCTCAGAATACCACAACTAGGAGGAGACATTTAAAATATTATTTTTGTATTGCTGACAAAGGAATATAATATGGGTACAAACCTGTTGCAATTTGATGAATTGAAATCTTCCGAAAGAACACATTTTCCTTTCCACTTAGAAGGAATGGGTCCCATTCCCACGTCATTGAAGCCTTCCAATTCAGGCCACACACCTACATGCAAAGCAAACCTTTAGAAAATAAGCATACTAAAAAGAGAAGGGGGGGCATATAATTTAGGTACCATTACCATATATACCTGTGTCAAGTAAGCCAATAACCACATCACTTGTAGGAGTAGCATGTAATCCAGAATTTGGACTCCCTTCCTCAAAGACTGCCACCAAACCCAGAAAATTTGGCTACTGTATATACTTCATATCTTCTCAATTGTAACAGTATTGTATTCTTTTCCAAATAGCTTATTTTATTTTTTATACAGTTCACTTACTTGGAAGTTATAGGTATCCTCCCTTGGGGTTTTTTTCACGCATTAACTGTTGATGGAGAAGAGATTTGCAGTTATAAGCACCTAAAACTTGTAGGACTATGCCACAATGTATCAATTTAGTTAACCAAATTAATAAGCATTAGATAGCCTGGTTTAAGCAAATATAGTACATGGGTTACCAAACATGCACTTTACAGTTTCAAAAAAGTTTGCGGCACAATCCTCACCATTATGATCGGTTTTTTTAATGAATAATGCAGCAATGTGACTGCATATTTTGTTTAGAAATTAGTTCTTGGTTACACCGAAACAATCAAGAGGAAATGGATACGACCAAGGTTCGTATAACCATTGTACAGAAAAGCTGTTTGTGGCTAACACTGGTAGAATCTACGTGTGCAGGAAGATCACTGTTATTACAATGAACACAGTATCACGCGTTCCTCCAGGTTTCAGATTCCACCCCACCGACGAAGAACTGGTAGATTATTATCTCAGAAAGAAATTTGCTTCTAAAAGGATTGACTTGGATGTTATCAGGGATATTGATCTCTACAAAATTGAGCCTTGGGATCTCCAAGGTATTTTTACTATACTACTAAAATGGTAATGTCCTCCTTCTGCAAAGTGTTAGAGATATTATCAATATTTGATTTTGGTGTTTGTATGTGAAATGTTTAGAGAAATGCAAGATAGGATCTGAGGAACAAACAGAGTGGTATTTCTTCATCCACAAGGATAAAAAATACCCAACAGGCACTCGCACAAACAGGGCTATAGCAGCTGGTTTTGGAAGGCCACAGGCAGGGACAAGGCTATATATGCTAAGCTTCATCTCATTGGAATGAGAAAGACTTTAGTTTTCTACAAAGGCCGTGCTCCTAACGGATAGAAATCCGACTGGATCATGCATGAATACCGATTTCATCCAACCCAAACTTATTTTTGAGTACAGAAGACAAGAGGCATAACCTGAAATTTGATGTTCATTTTATCTTTTTTTTGGATGTAGTCATGTAGATGATTGTTGTGCGAGCTCAAACATCTATTAATTTCTTGTGAACCATATCTCATATTATTTTTCAAATGAACATGGTAGATTGGCTTCAAGTCATTTAAGGTTCCCATCTAAAGCATCTAGGCTCTATTCGAGTATGTCCACAACAAGGGATGGAAAATGGGAATATATTCAAATGCAGGGTATGTATAACAATAATGAAAATTATTTTTTGATCGGGTATTACACAAGTCAAAAATTCTAGGATCTAGGCATGAGTAGCGATTCAAATACATTTTCGTATGAGTATTTGACTTTCTTTCTCGCTAAATGCTTTGTAAATTAATTTATTTGATGTTGAGTATGTTCAAACAAGTCTACATAGGTTGGAATTGTAATAGTTGAACAAGAGTTTCCTTAAGGACATGTTAATAATGTATTGAAAAATTGATCGTAATGGAAGAACTTGTTGCACTCAATGGAATCAAAGCTTGATAACAAGAAAAAAGAGTAATGGAAGAACTTGCTTGAAACAAAGTGGAGTGTCTTGGCATGCTCATAAATGAATAGAAAAGGAGTACATATATAGGGTTGAGTAACCTAGTGCATGACACATATGAAACCCCTAAACCTAACCCATGTGAGATGACCCTCCAACATGAGAGGAGGACACATAGGATAACTCACACTAACACCCCCTTCATGAAGCTGGGGTAGTAGGTTGTGATGAGTCAAACGGAAGAGGAAGACACTCTAAACAACTAAGAAAGATGTGTCGATGGGGCCAACAACTAAAGGCACGATAAGGTGCCCATATCAAACACAATCTTCAGAAGAAGAAGAAGAAGAAAAGAAGGACTAAATAGCCCTAAGAAGATGGGTAGCTGCAGAAGACCTCACCCCAAGAAGAGACCAGTAAGTGAAGAAACTTCATCTCAGTGAAAGGCTTGGTGAATAAGTCTGTAATCGATTCAGTTGTCTGAATGTACTGAATGTCGATGATACCATCATGAATAAGCTCCCATATGAAGTGCATATGGATCTCAATGTGCTTCGTCATTTGATCTTGAACTGGATTTCTACAAATAGAGATAGTGCTCGTGTTATCACAGTAGATAATGGTAGGCCGCCGAAAGTGGATGCCAAACTCTGTCAGAATACCCTGTAGCCAAATAGCTTCTGTGGCAGCGTTGACTGCTCCTCTGTATTCTGCCTCTGTAGATGATATTGCAATTGCATTTTGCTTCTTGCTAGACCAACTAATAGGACCCGAACCAAGAGAGAAACTGTAGCCAGAAGTAGATTTCCGATGATCTAAGTCACCGGCCCAATCAGAATCTGTGAACCCAATCAAGTCAATATCAACCCCTCCATGATAGTGTATGCCATCAGCATAAGTGCCACGAACATAATGAAGGATCCGTTTAGCTGCTTTCCAATGCAGCTCATGTGGCTCCTGCATGAATCTGGACACGATCCCAATAGCATATGATAAATCCGGTCGAGTGTGAGTCAAGTAGATCAAGCTCCCAACTAACTGTCGGTAAAGAGTACCATCAACCAAGGGAGTAGAGCAATCTGAAACCAACTTAACCCCGGAAAGAAAAGGAGTAGGAGAAGACTTGCAATCAGACATCTGAAACCGAGCTATCAAATCAAGAGCATACTTAGGTTGTGAAATCAAGATTCCTGAGTCAGATTGTGAAATCTGGATCCCAAGGAAGTAATGAAGCAGACCTAAGTCAGTCATGGAAAACTTGTTGGCTAAGGCGATCTTCACAGAATCAATAATAGAGGAAGAGCTGCTGTGATCAACAAGTCATCAACATATAGAACAAGAATGAGTATGGAGTCATCTTGCCGTAGAATATAAACATTTGGATCAGAGTGACACCTAGTAAACCCTGATGTAAGTAAGAAGGAGTCCATCTTGGCATACCAAGCCCGAGGGGCTTGTTTAAGGCCATAAAGAGACTTCTTTAACTTACAAACGAGGGAGGAATCTTGGACATAACCCGGAGGTTGTTCCATATAGATCTCTTCCTCTAGGTCACCATGAAGGAAGGCACTCTTAACGTCCATTTGATGGACTTTCCATCTATTTCTTTGCTGCGAAATGGCTAGGAGTCGATCGAATAGAAGTCATCTTGCATGCCGGAGCAAAGGTTTTGTATAATCAACCCTAGCTATTTGGGAGAAACCCTTTGCTACTAATCGCGCTTTAAACTTTTCAACATCTCCATCTACTCTATACTTTGTTGAACACCCACTTACTGCGAACGATTTTTCTTCCTTTGGAAGAGTGGTGAGATCCCAGTATCGTTCTTCATGAGAGAGAATACTCCTCATCCATGGGAGAATCCACTCGGGAATACCGAAGCCTCCGGAAAGGCTGTGGATCGAAGCGAGAGGCGAAGAAAGAGTGGGGTCTAATGAAATTCGAGTGAGTACGTCTCATATCGAAGTATCTCAACTAAATCTCTAGCACTTTGCAAAGTTTTCCTGGCCCAAAGGGGACCAGGAGGATCAGGCTCAGAGTCGGAAGATTCTTCACTTGAGTGAGAAGGGACATAGTCCTCGTCATCACTACTATCAGAATCAGAAGACTCAAAGGTCTGATGGTCGGGAGGATCAGGAAGAGGAGCACGCTCAATAGTATCATCATCTGATGAGTCAGAATCTGAATCAGTGAGCTGAAGAACCTCAATAGGTGGAGAAGTAGAAGTCGAAGAAGACTCATCAAACTTAACACTTCTCTCAATATATAGCTCATGAGAAGTAGGATTCATCAATCGATATCCCTTCACGCCATCAGGATACCCTACTGAAGATCAAGGTTTGGATTGTGGTTCCAAGGCCTTGCGTTTCTTCTTGGGAATCCGAGCCATAGCCTTGGATCGAAGACTCGAAAGTGCTCAACATCAGGCTTGCGTCCAAACCAGGCTTCAAAGGGTGTCATCCCTCTTATTGCCTTGTGTGGAACACGGTTCTGAATGTAATTTGCACAATTCACCGCTTCGGCCCAATACTGCGGAGGAAGAGACTTCGAGTGAATCATACAAGTGGCCATCTCCTTAAGAGTATGGTTCTTTCTTTCTGTGACTCCATTATGTGAAGGGCTATAAGCAACTGTATGTTGCAGAGAGATCCCTTCAGAAGTATAGAAATCCATGAACCTATTGTTTACATATTCACCTCCATTGTCGGTTCGGAGAACCTTGATAGACCATTCGCTTGTTTCTTAGCAAGAGCCTTAAAGTCCTGAAAATGTTCAAAGACTTCAGACTTAAGCTTAAGAAAATATACCCAAGTATATCGCGAATAGTCATCAATGAAGGTTAGCACATAAAGAGCTCTAGTAAACGAAGGAGAAGGAAATGGACCAGAAACATCGCTGTGAACAAGATCGAGGACGAGTGGCTCTCAAGCTTTTCCTTTATCAAAGTTCTTTTAGGATGCTTTCGAAGTCTGACCCTCACAAAGACCCTTAGAAAACTTGACGCGAGGCAACCCGTTGACCATTTCGTTTTGACTCAATTGTTCAAGGTAGCGATAGTTTAGATGTCCAAAATGCTCATGCCATAGCTTACTAACCTCATTTGCATGAGTGAGCAAGGCAGTGGGCGTAGAATCAGAAGTAAAGTGGGAGAAGGTGTACAACCGTGAACGGTGATCTACCTTTCCCTCAGCCACTGTAGTGTCATTGTTAAGCTCACGAATAATCAGAGTTAGGACCAAATTCCACTCGCATTCCTTCACCAAGGTGAGTAATTTGGTAAACTGATAGGAGATTGGTAGAGATCAGGAACACTCAACACTTGGTTAAATGTTCCCCCATCCATCTCTACCGACACTGTCGTGTCATTACCCATCGTGATTTGGGACATTCCACAAGGTTCGATGTTGGAAAACTCAACATGCGAAGAACCCATGTGGTGCGAGGCACCGGAATCTATAATCCATGTCGATGAAGGAGCAAACTTTGGCTACTGAGGGCCTTTCCTTTCTTCTTATCATTTCTAGCACCTTTTGCGGCGTGAAGACTCGGCCTTGAGCACTTTGTTTTATTGATTCGGGAACACTTATTTTATTTTTCTCAAGTAAATGAGATAAGTGATCAATCATTTCTTAAAGCAGTGTTTACTCGTCGTGACCGATCTTCTTGCAATAGGAACACAAATACTTGCTTTTTTGCGCCTAGGCTCGAGAAGTGAAGTGTTTGTGTCATTTTTGGTTTGATCTTGGTTTCTTTCTTAGGTTGATCCTTAGTTTCTTTCTTCTTTTCAGTCTTCTTTCCCTTCTTTAGTACTTGCTACTGAGGGCATGTGACTTGGACTTGAGAGACCCCATTTGAATGAGTTTGTCTGTTCTCGAATGAGTTGGGATGAAAAAGCTTGAGTCAAAGGAGGGCATCATCCAAGTATCGCCCAAAGCAGACTTTTGTAGCGTAGAAAGTTGACACGAAGACAGAGTATTCGGGACCTAGTTTAGAGAGAATCGACAAGATCAGTTGAGAATCTTTCTTTTCTACTTGACATCCTTTTAACAATAATCTAATGTGGACAAATTTCGAGAAGAAGGCTTGTAGGTTTTCAAAGTCACTAGGATTTAACCCTAGTAGTTCGTTTTCCAACTCATGCGCTCTCATGTCATCTAGTTGTCCAAACATCACATCCAACATTTTCCACGCAGATGTAGGTGTTTCAGACGCCTCAATGTGGAAGAGCAAGTCAGGAGAAACGGACATGCAGAGAAGACCTAAAGCTTCATCACTACGGTTTAACCACTTAGATTTTTAGGTTCGTCATCTGGTTCAGTCTCAGTTCCCATGGTGATGCGGTATAACCCTTTACCCCTTAGTTTCATTATTATTTTCGATCTCCATTCGAAAAAGTTGAATGGCGTAAGAAAAGGAATTGAAAGTGCATCCATAGAGAGAGAGAGAGAGAAAGAAATGCAGAAAAGAAACACAACCACCCAGGACAATAACAACCCCCTGCTTTCGGCACTTTATAGTTGAGTGCGTTGATTACAATCGGGTCCGTGCGTGTGGTTTGAAACACTTGGTAACTCGTCTTGCAATTAGCGTAATAACGCGCAAGAGAGGAGACCACAACAGTGTTTCGTGGAGCGCAACAAAAGAGGAACACCGTAAACAAGCACAAGCAAAAAATAGAAAGGAGGCGAAAGCCAACCCTGGTGGTGAGAAAAAGTGTCTCACGTCGCATGAAAGAACCTCTTTGTCGTAAAACTGTGGCGGACGCGCTCACAAGTCCACGAAAAAAAAAAAGAATAGAACAAAGCTCAAAAGAATGAGCTGAATTAAGCAAAACAAAGACACCCCCCAGAATGCGGCACTTTATAAAATTAGTGAGTTTACAAAGATAATGATCCCATCATCTAGAGTGTGAAAAAACATGCAACTTTGACTAAAGAAGTGCTCAAAACCGAGCAACGAGTCAAAAGTTATAGCAAAAACCAATTCCCGCAATTTGATGAGAAAAAACCAATAAGCCTGCAAACGGATTAAAAAAGTGCCCTAAATGCATGCAAAGGGTGTCGTATGTATGCTCGTTGGAAATGACATGGAATTTTAGATAGGGTTTGTTTGTATTGCGAGGGGGAATTAGCCACCTGCCAATCCGGACCTCACCCTTCGTCTTCGGCACTCGACGGAAGGTTAAAAATACACAAAGCCAATAGACCAAATTATAGTGCCAAAGAAATTTAGTGTGTAGATAATGTGAAATTAATAAAAGATAGATTTAATTAACTTAAATCTAATTAATTTCAAGAAATAATTAAGATCTAAAAAAGATAAGAAAAAGATTTAGAATTTAATTTAGATCTTTTAAATATTTGAAGAAACTTCTAATTAAAAAACAAATTTCAAATTTGATTTTAGAAACTTAACATATATTAAAGAAACAAGGTGAAGTTTAGAAAACTTTAAAAAACTTACTAAAAAAGTTGATTTGTTTTAAAAAAAAAACATGAAAAAAAAAGGTCATTTTTGTTAAAAAAGCAAGGATTTTTGAGATAAAAAAAGAAGGAACTTACCAACCGACTGTACCAACTGACTGTACCACAAAAAACACTGAAAAACGTGCCTTCTTGGAGAGCATTCGGCTGCAGCGAATGAAGTTGCAAGTTACAGGCAAGCCGCGCCAAAAAAGGCCATGTTTTAGCTTTAATTTACCAAAAAACTTTGAGAAAAATTGTTTCCACGTCTGACCAGGCAGAAGAGAGATAAGATGCACAGCCGCATAGGAGAAGCAAAAAAACGCAGAGAAATGTTGCCTGGCCGCGTCAAGAGAGTGTACAGGCCGTTTTTGCTTCTGCCAGGCCGTTTTTGTTTTAGCAGGCCAAAAAAACGTGGCAAATGATTTTTTTACAACCCTGTGAAGCAAAAAAACGAGGCAAATGATTTTTACAGCCCTGTGAAGCAAAAAAAACGTGGTAGATGATTAAAAATGCCTGTGCAATCAAAAAAACGTGGCTAATGATGAAAAAACGCCTGTGCTATCAAAAAAACGTGGCTAATGATTAAAAAATGCCTTTGCAATCAAAAAAACGCCTTGGAGAGTCCAAAAAATGCCTAAGCAACCACGTTTTAGCTTGCCCACACCAAAAAACGTGGCAAATGTGATTAAAAATCACAGGAAGCAAAAAAATGCGGAGGGACGGTTCGTTGAGTAGCAACACACGGTGAAGAACTCAAGGATCCCTATTTCTGACCAGAACAACATGCCTGAAAAAAAAACACAAAAACTTTCGAGAAAGCTTGTTAGAGATATTAGCAAGATAATTTCCAGAAAATGGTGATCAAAAGACTTGCATGCAGAGTAAAATAACGAAACCAAGTAAGAGTAATAGCAACAAAAAATAAATCGAGTGCACGTTTACCCGATCTCAGCTCTGATACCATGAAAAGAGTTTGCGAGAATCGAATCGGAAACGAGGCACCACGAAGTAGTTGCACTCCAACGGAATCGTGAAAGCTCCAGCGATAGCAAGGAAAAAATTGATCAGTAATGGAAGAACTTGCTCAACAGAAACAAAGCTTGCATAGAGGAAAGACAGCGGAGTGTCTTGGCATGCTCATAAATGAATAGAAAAGGGGTACATATAGGGTGCTGAGTAACCCTAGTGCATGTAAACCTAACCCATGTGAGATGACCCTGCATGACACATATGAAACCTAAACCTAACCCATGTGAATTAGATGACCCTAGCTTCTTCAATATCACAATATTCCGTGAAATTTGAATTATTTTTATTCTTATCATCACCGCCAGGATGGAGGAGGAAACTTGAATATTGCTGAAATTTTAAGGTCATTGTAAAGAGTGGATAAATTCTCTATGTTCATGTAGGATAACATGTTCTTGCTCATCTATGTCGAGAATCACTTTAATATGTGCCAATCAGCTTCTTGTTTGACTGGAATAAATACACCATTACTTGTTTTGCATATTGCAGGTTTAGTAAATGCTGGAAATTGTGTTGAGTTGGCAGCACATCTTAATGTTGATGGATTTCTAGTCAGAGGGGCTTCTCTGAAGGTTGGCTGCAAACTGTTTTATCCTCTTTATACCTTTTCACTGAAGTTATTCAAGCTCTCCAGATTGTTTACTTCAATACAAACTTTTCTCATCCTGGCCTACAAAAGCTCGTGGTCAAGTTATGCTTGGAGGTGACTATACTCTTTGTTATGTGAGCTTGTATCATCAGAATAACTTCAAGTATAAGAGCAATGTTATTATGTATTGTATTTTCAAGTTACCCGTCACATTATGCAAAGGCTCAGCATAGACATGCCTTGTTATTAAAGATGGCCTTTTTATGAAAGGTTGATGGTTTCTTGTTATATGTTTAATTCAACCTCAGTATTTTAATGAGATGTTTTTCGGTTATAAATTTTCAAGTGACAGTTGATAAACGCAACAAGTCATTATAATCTTTGTTTTGATGTAGACTAAAGATGAGTTGCTTGGTGCTATTGATAGTAGAGAATTGTATCAAAGTTGAGACAATCAAAGTGAAGAACATGAAATGACAGGCTGACAGAGAGACACTGACTCAAAATTAAAGTTAAGAAAAAAAACCTCAAAGTAGCACCAGGGAAGCAGACAGATCACTTGAAGCTAGGGGTGGAGAGAAGGTGTTCATATTGTATGCAAAGGGTTAATGGCATTTAGGCACCCTTTTGTATTTTATCATTGTATTTAAAGGGTTAACAATATTTAGACACCCTTTTGTATTTTATCTTATTTGATATTAATAAAATGTTTGTGGACCCATTTGTTGGGCACAAAATTCAAATCAAATTGTTTTTAATTTATAATATTCCTTACCGGTCTACTCTGACATCATAGACGATATGTAGCCGTCGATTGCACTATATGATATTTGGTTATTATTTATTCTTGAAATTCAGATTTTTCATTCTTTAAATTCGTATCGTCTCTAGAGAGACAATAAAAATTGAAATTAGTATTGTCTCTAGAGAGACAAAATTAGTATTTTGTATTGTCTCTAGCGAGACAATAATGATATTGTCTCTAGAGAGACAAAAACTATATTGTCTCTCAAGAGACAAAATATGTATCAACCTATATTGTCTCTAGAGAGACAATAATTAGAGACACCCGCTTTGAGACAATAATAGAGACAATATACAACTTTTTTATTGTCTCTATTTGAGACAATTTGGTTAAGTATTGTCTCTATTATTGTCTCAAAACACCCCCTTGTAGTAGTGATTGTAAAAGTGTCAATTTTTTGTCTTACAAATACAATTTTGGTGTAACATGATGTTTATCTTGTGGAGGGCTAATCTGAATACTATTTCATTATTAATGAAGTTTAAAATACTACAAAGAATAAAAACATGCATGGCTTCGGGGCTCTTCCCTTGACCCCACCTTGTACTATGTCAAGGAGTGTATCCATGGAACTATTCTGAGACCCTGTAAGGGGCACCACCCCTTGACCTTTTTAGGGGATGTTGGGCATAGACCACCACTTTCTAATTTCAGAACCAAAAAAAATTGGTGGGGGTGGTGAAAGCGATGAAAGAGGGTAAATTTTTTTATCTTCAAATATTTATTGAATGAGTGAGAACTAATACACTCGAAGATAGAGGCATCAGAGGCTGGAGGTCATTTAGTGACCTCTCCCAGCCACTAGCAATGGGGCCAAACAATCATTTAGTGGCATATATATTTTAGTTGTTTGTGTTGTATGGGCTATGCAAAACAAAATATTGTAATCATTCCCTAATACAATTGAAAATAAGATGTGACGATAAAAGATATCGTATAAAATTCTATACGAGAGTAACTGATTATAGAGATCGCATGACTGCCCTACTTCTTCATCGATTGGTTGATGAGAAGATAATTGGAAGTGAAAGAGGGAACTTATTTTTTCTCATATGTAGGTGTATCAATGAAAGTGTGATCGACTAGTGAAAGATCATTCACTGTAAGTGAAAAAAGAACTATAAAGTTTTTGTATGTAGGTGATCATGTGTAGCAAATATCTAGATTAGCAATATGTAGACCTAAAAGTATGCTTTGGCATATGATTCTATTTTCAATTATTGTGGTGTGTTGTTTTTCCATATTCACACTAAGGGGGAATGTTAGGAATTTTTCTCATGAGATATTAATTAGTATTAGATGTAATTAATAAATATTTGTTTGAACAAATTTCATAATATGAGTTAGAAAAATATGTGTGGAGTGTATATATGAAGAAACCTTCTTAAATATAAGAGTCTATTCTCCTATATATGTAATATATTATGCTGACGAGGAATATAATTTTTTTTGAATGTTTATTATGAGTTTTAAAATTTATCTTTGACCAAAATCCATACCTTCTGTATGGTATTAGCCCTGGTCAATCTTGGATTCAATAATTTTTGACACTATTATTTTTTGAAACTCTCTACCATTGTAAAACCCTAATTTGAGATCTTGTTGCGAAGCTCTTTGAATACTCTAATCATGATCTCAAACTATATATGTGGATGATAATTCCTACAAAACATTAGTTGAGTTTGTGGAAACCCCGTGTGCCATCGACATTGACACTACTTTGGAGAGGCTTCAAATCACATGTCATTATCCACCTAACATGTGATATTTGAATGAATGTAACTAGATTTGACAACCATATTTGACCATGCTTGAGTTGAGTTTTGCTCTTGCTAAGATACTTGGGAAAGGGATCTTTGAGTGCTTATAGATGAGGGAGATTGTTGTCTTAACCTAGTAAGAAACTTCAAATGTGTATTGATTACTTCCCAATGATTGCATATGTGCTATTTTGATATTTATGCATCCTTGGGTACCTTTTTCAAGTAAAGGAAGTTAGTGTATCAATGTAGTTCCATGAAATTTACAAGGTTAGAAAATGAGGTAGTGTTTAATTGCTTATATAAGGTTTTGTAGATGATTTAACATGGAAATAACGATCTATAGAGATAAGAAGACCAAACAAAAGATATGAGTCTAAAAGAAAAGTTAGAGAACCGAATATACTATCCTGACCAAACTGTATAACCTTGACTAGGGAAAGAAAACATGCAACATGAAGTTTGGAAGTTGTTTCTTGATATTTGTTTATGGATTTTATGCATTGTGTTATTATAATTTTATGACATGTCAATGTGAAAGGATAAACAAGCTAACCAAAAGACCTCAAAATGTGCTAAGAGGGAAAGGGAATTTTGTACTTATCTTTCGCAAGTGCGCATTGTCAAAACTAGCAGCGTCAAAGAGTGTATTGCCAAATTTGAGTGTCTATAATTTGTTGAGATATTGTCACGGGGGGGTTCACTTAGTAAAATTATGGTATAACACATTTGTTTAAAGGGTATTAAAGAATACCCTTAATTCTAGTTTTTACCTCTAATTATTCAATTGATAATACCCCCTCCGTTGTATTATTAGAATGAAAATACCCCCTATTTTTTCCACGTACCTTACTTACCCCTTTTTCCATGAAAATTTTATTTACCCCTTTTTATTTCTATCCTAATATATTAAACAGAAAATATACCATATTTCTCACTCAATTTTTTTAATATGAATTTTCTCTCAAAATATAGTTTGAAGCAATTCAAGACCTATTACTAATTACCTTATAAATGTTAATCTTTAATCATTTATCAATAGTTCTTCAAATAATTAAGATGGTGAAATAATATCACTTATGTTGAAAAGCATACTCAATCCTAGTTTTATACCATCTTATTATTTCTTGGTTAAGAATCTCTTAATTGAGATTTCTTTATTCAAAAAGATATTATAATTTAACTTTATGACCACACTCCTTAAATTACAATTTTAAGGTATTTAGTTTTAAAAACTAGGGTTCAAATGTTTTAGTTTTATATTAAAATTAAACCTCCCTTTCCTTTAGCCCACCTCTCTAACCTACCCCTAATAGTCAATTCAAAATATTAATAAATTAAACCCTTTCACCCCCTCATGTCTACCGGTATATTGAATTTACTTTTATTAATTTTAATTACCTCAATATGAAATCACGTGCTAGGATATTGCCTAGCTAATGAACCCCCTGTGGATATTGTTATTTTTTAAGTGCTCCATGACATATGTGTGTTATTGTTGAATATTTGCAGTATTTATAGAAGAAAAGATGCATATTGAAGTTTTGGTGTGTTCTTATCTCATTTGGCTTTTGAACCATGTTTTCAAGAACTTGGTGACTCAACGATTAAAGGACTCATTTTCTCATTTACAAACCACTCGTTTCATTTCCTATTATATTTTAATGATTTCAAACTTACATATATCTTCATAGAGATCTTATTTCACTCACTAGAACTATATGACAAGCTTATTAAATGGTTAAATAATGACATTATTTATCTTCCCCTTGTTTGAATATATGTGCATTCTATAAATTTTTCCTAATCCAAAGTAGAGAATATATGCATTTTACTAGATTAGTATGTGTGTGTGTGTGTGTGTGTTTATTTGTTCCACCATTGTGTTCTAACTAAATATCATGAAAAGAATTCAATTTTGTGTTTACGAGATAAAAAAGTATGTTTTGTTGAAGATACAAAAGTTCAGGCTTAGAAATCCAAAGCTGCTAAGCTTTGGAGTCTCCTTGTGCGGCTTTTAAGTATCTATTTGTGGCTTCAGAGTATCTTCCTATAGCTTTGGAGTATCTTATTGTGGCTTTGGAGTCTCTTTATGTGGCTTCAAAGTCAAACCCTTTAGATTTGGATTCTAACCATTTCACTTTGGAATCTACCCAATGACTTCAAATTCCACCACCTAGCTTCAACTGATTTTGAGATATGGAAATATTTCTATCCTAAAATGTGCATCCATTCAAGAATAACACACACTAGAATTAGGAAATACCAATTATAAAATGGATCATGTGGTTTATTTTCATATATGTTTTGTTATGAATCGAATCCTAGAAGTCAATCGGTTCCCCAAGTCTCTCAATCATTTCATAATGAAATATGGAGATATTGTAGAACCTCTTTATCGATTAGATAAATAAGATTGATTCTAAGATCCATTTAGTTGTTTAGTAGGAGTTAGTTGAGGAGCATGATAATATAATATGCGCTCACCGATTGTAAAAAGACGCCAAAAAGAAGTATTTTGTTATTTAATCTTTTTGCATGATCTAGAAATATTAAAATAAATAAATTTGCTTCTTTGGTGATTTAGTGTGCATGGTTTAGTTCGATCGGAGGGAGAGGAAGGGCCCACTCACCCAAGGATTCAAAGCTTTTAGTAGTTAGTATTGGTTGTTTTTCTTTTGTGTTAATACATATATGAATGTGCTTATATATGTTTAGTAAAATTTATTCCATGTTATTTGTTGCTGTATCATTTATTCTTAACTAATATGTGGAAAATTTATATACAATAATTTTCATTTAATAATTTTTTTTTTCTTAAGTAATTTCAAATTCCCTACAATGTATGATTTAATTCTCAACATTTTAATTTTGTTTTTATTTCAAATCATATAATTTCCAATTCTATAAGTGTGTTATTTACTTCAAAACATTATGAGTTTTCAATTCTATAAGATTGATTTTATTTTGTAATGTGTGTGTAATTTTCAATTCTAGATTAGGTTTCATTTCCAATATTTAAGACTTAGGAAACCCCCCCAAACAAATAGTCCTACCAAGAAATTGTTAATTCCATAAAGGAATCTTATTGCATATAACCTTGGACACTTCCCTAGTCAGAATGACATCAACAATTAAGTTGATTAAATGAGGAGTTAACAATGAGACTCGTCATTTTTATGTCATTTCAAGGGAACTACATTTTAAGTGTTAATAAGAATCATTCAATTAACAATTTCTCATGAGAACCTACTTGGTTACAACAATATATGAGTAGACCTAGAGACTCAAAGGGTAGATTTCTCCCAAAAATTCCTCAACCACAAATATTCCATTCACCTGAAAAATCCTTGGATCAATTTGAACATTTGGAAGAAGAGTTATATTCACCTACTAAAGAGGACACAACTCTTACCCTACCACAACCTTCATAATATTCCCTAAGGTAGGGCCATCATACATAAGAAAATATAGATCAGAGGATCTAGTTAATCCTATTTATCACTCCAATATTAGTAGCCTTCCACCCATACCAATCCCACAAGAAGTACCAAACCCTAGTTTAGAGCACCAACTCTACATAGAGGCACCAACCCCTAAGACAACTCAACACCAAAAAATACATCTAATAAGTTTTTCATCTCGATTTGTTTTGTGACAACCTGATGATGACACCATGAAGCTCACTCTCCTCTCTATCTTCCTCAAAACACCTCTCTAACATTCCTTGCACACGTGCTTCTTCTTCAAGTTGATTTCAACATCTGACCTAGCTCGCCATCCCCGATCTATTTATATAACTACATCACATCATTATTTTGAATGGGTATGTTGGTTGGAAAACCTACCCATGGAAACTTTTTTAAACCAATGGTGAATGGGGATTTAATATATCCATATGAAAATTTGTTCTCAAGTAATTGTTATTTGATATCGAGTGAAGGCAAGTGGTGGGCATTGGAGAGGGGCACTCTAGAGGGTGTCCTAACTGGGGTACATAAAGTATAACCCAAGATGGTTCTTGCCAGAGATAGAAGATATTTTAAATGCCAAATTCCTCTTGATAATGTGGCCACAACTTGAGGTACTCAATCTCGGTTATCACCTAGGGATTACTTGAGCAATAGTCCTCACCACCTAACTATTGTTTAATGGTTTTATAACATTAGTATGGTTTATAACTTATAATAATGGGAAAAATTCATATCACATTTTGGTATCAAAGCCTAAGACTCTTGAAAAACTTGTGCTTATTTTTAGTTTAAATATTTCCTCTCATGATTTTTGGCCCACTACATTTGTATTTCTTTTGTTTAAAGCAAAAAAAGACCTAGTGAAAAGATCAAGTGAATTCAATTTACCCAAGATTCACTACATGAGACAACACTCCATGATAATAGGAAATTGATTTTTCCTATTGGCTGAAGGCTTATCTATGTTCCCGATGTACTAGTTATTCAAAATAAAATTCTATGTTATGTGGTACACCTACCTTTGTATTTTACCTCATTATATATTATTTTCATACTATATCCTTATCAAACCCATATTGTTAAATATAATAAATTTCCTTTGTTATAATAATTTAATTATCTCAAAATTTTAATATTTATTACACACTTCCTTACTTTATCTATATCCTCTTTTATTATATTTTATTTATAATATATTTATTACTCATTTTATTTATCTATCTCTTAATGCTTATAACTTACACATATTTTCAATTATCTATTCGTACAATCTACTATGTATAATGTATGCATTATAACTTTCATCACTTTTAACTTATTATAAATTATATACGTTTACATATTATAACGTATAAACTCAAATTTTGTATTACACATATAACCGTTTTATCTTACTTATAATTGTATTAT
This sequence comes from Taxus wallichiana var. yunnanensis, assembly GCA_018340775.1. NCBI lineage: Eukaryota > Viridiplantae > Streptophyta > Pinopsida > Cupressales > Taxaceae > Taxus > Taxus wallichiana. Next base: position 323,157,273 of record CM031238.1, on the reverse strand, counting down.
CTGTTTACATTAATTCATTAGATATATGAATTGTTTCAATTAATTATTGATTATATACTCTAATACATTTGTGTGTATATATCCGGGAGAGACCTCCGTGTGATGCAATTTGGTGGCTGTTTTAAACATTAATTTATTTTTCCGTTCCATTCCTGCCTTGACCGCTTATGGGAAAACTTGCAATGTATTTATGGGTTTAAATTCCAATTTGATTGTGATATTGGTAATGTTCGGAAATAATATAACCTTTTCCAAAACAATACAGATCCAGATCAATCAATTTTAATATAGTAAAATGAGGAGATATTAGGGTTCTGGATTTATCTGTGTGCAGGGCTTATTTAACTCACAATGGTACTGATTTTAGGATGGCTGATGCTTTCAGCACAGTTGTACGTTCTTCTCATTTAATTTTGCACTCGCTGCAACTATCTAATTACTGCTAAATTTACAACTTTAAGTTGGGTTTCAGTGCGGTTAATACTTTTGATTCTCAAATAAAGTTCTTGTCTTATTATGCAAGGAAAATGATACAAACAAACAACAGATACAATACTTTTGAATCTATACAATTCATATCATATCTTTTCAACTGGAATCTTATCAAATGTAGAAGTAAATATTAATTAGTTAAATAAATAAAGGTTAAAATTAAGTATTTATTTATTTTTAAATTTTTTAAAGAATGGATGGATGATTACATAATTTGAAGGATTAAAAGTTTTGAGTTTATAGATGGAGGCATCGAGATAATAGGAAAATATTTTAGAATAGTATAGAGGAAAACTAGAATTTATGTGTAGAAATATAATAAAGGTGAATGCAAAAATTGATTGTATTAATTATAATGGATGATAGAAGAATTTTATTAATAATAACACTTCAAGGAAAAGTTTTTGAGGATTGTAATTAAAATAATATATTATAACATAAAACGAAGTGGAAGTGAAGGATTAAATTTTTCAAAAGTTGTGTTTTGTATTAGATAAGGAAGGTTTTGATAATTTAATTTAAATAGAGAAATAAAAGAATTAAAAAGAGAAAGATAAATCTACTGAGGTCAACGACTAATTTAGGAGGGGAGAAATTTTATGTGACAAATTTCTCAAAGGAAAAAGTTGGAACAATATTTATCTAATAAAAATAAAATAATTATTACAAGTATTTAATCTCGAACACAGATGTGTTGAGAAGGGTAATTAATGGGTACTATTTGGAAAATATATTAATATTGGTAAAGTAATTAATAAAATTTGTTTTGAATGGGTATGTTGGTTGAAAAACCTACCTGGGGAAACTTATTTAAACCGATGGTGAATGGGAATTTAATATATCCACGGGAAAAATGTGTTCTCAGTAATTGTTATTTGATACCGAGTGAAGGCAAGTGGTGGGCATTGGAGAGGGGCACTCTAGAGGGTGTCCTAACTGGGGTACGTAAAGTATAACCCAAGATGGTTCCCGACCAAGGAAAAATATATTTCAAATGCTAAATTACTCCTGATAATGTGGCCATCGCTTGAGGTGCGTTGAATCTTGGGTATCACCTAAGGATTACTTGAGCAACAATCCTCACCACCTAACTATTGTTTAATGGTTTTATAACATTAGGATGGTTTATAACTTATAATTATTAATGGGAAAAATTCAGATCACAATTTACCTCTCAACAAGGTCACAAATACCTCCTTCACCTCCTTCAAACATCCCTCTAGGCCACACTTTTCTTCTTCATTCACAACTAACTCAAATGAGCGTTATAATTTTCTTTCATACATGTTTCTTCATTATAATTCATCGGGGTTGTCCATAATAGAGTACAATACATTCCCACATAATATTAGCATCATAAAAATAACACTCATATGACAATATTGGTCGCCAACATCACCTAGAGCCTTCTCGACCACCATTAGGACTTGTAATCCCTAAAAACCCAAAACAAGATGATTTAATTTAAATTGAACTAAACCTTTATTTAAGAGTCACTACTATATAAAAATGATATTTTGATAGTTATATACAGTATGCACAAGCAATAAGAATTTAACAATGGAAAAAAATAAGCAAATGAAGGGGGAAGGTGACTTCGTTGATTATGCATAACACAGGAGTGACCTAGAATGAGTATATCTTTGGAGCAATTTGAAAAAATGTCGTCAAAAATTGATGAGGGTTCAAAACCCTAGAAATTTATAGGATAAGAGATCCCACAAAAGGACATGAGTTCTCTAGTCTACTAGTGAGTGATCCGGTCTCCGTGTCTACTCGGATGCTTGGAATATGGTCTTTTCTATGGTTGGAGGAGCTTCACTGCTGATCTCTCTTTGTCACTCTGGTTTCACTATAATGTCACCGATCATACATTTATCGTATAAAATAGATGACTACATACACATGTATAGAATGGCGAAATGTAAGTGATAGTAATGAAAAGTAGTAAATATTGTAACAATGGACCCTGTGATATGTAGAGTATGAGAGTGGCAAAGATAGGCTGCCCCTAGAGTCTCAACGGGACCGGTAAAAAATAATGTTGAGAATCGTGCATCATGTAAGAATATGTAAATGTTCTCGCATTCACCTCAAGATACCATGTTAATGTGCATATGTGTATAGAAAAATATAATGACATATTAAGTATCCAACTAGCATAGGAAACAAAGTGCAATATGTAAACAATATTAGATAACAAGAGTAAATACAATAAAGATAGGTAGATGTTGTATGAATGTGATGGTGTGTTGTGATAAGCCGGATGTGAAGATAAAAGGGTCCACATTGCCCACTAGAGGAATGTGTGTGATATGAGGTTCATTTAGGCATGATCCCTCAACAATCAAGTATGGTGTAGAACAATAATGTGTCATTGGGTAATAAAGGGTAAAGTATGTTTTCTAGAGATGTGGTGATTCTAAGAAAGATAGACATGAATAATAGAGCGTGAGTAGCCAAGATGTGAAAAGTGGGGTTTATGGAGGAACTACACCCTCAAAATTCAATCATGAACCTTGGAACAAGAGCGTGTAATCAAGTAATGAAGATAAAGTATGTGTACCAGAGATGTGGTGTTGCTTAGAAATATAGACGTGAAACCCATAGCGTGAAGAGTAGTAAGTAGACTATGAGTATAAAATAGTGACAACCAATAGTGATGGAGTTGGGGGAGGAAGTGTAATGCCCAAAAGTGTGCGAGGGATAGAAGGATATCGATAATAATGAAGAGAGAGGGCCTCTTATCTGATATCCAAGAAAGAGAGGGCATGTGACCATGGTATAGAACCAATTATGTAGGAGAGTATCGATGTGGTAAACAAGGTGGAGAAAACGTATGAGAATTGGTTTCCCGGGTAGGGAATTAGGTTAACAAGGTGGGATAATTGACTAATGAGGATGACGGGGTTGTGATGTAGGCCATTTAAAAATGGGAGAGATAGGTGTAAAAATAGATTTATACTTGGGAGGTGTAGGAGACCTAGATGCCATGACTGGTGCTAAAAAGAGGAAAGAGTGGGATGAGGTAATGGTGTACATGGTGGAATACCTTTGATGGTGAAAACTTTCTTGTTATGAATGAATTTAAGACATAAGTGGAGTATGGAAGGGATAACTGGGTAGCTCAAAGCCAAGGAGACCTAAGACCATGTCACAACCCTTGATTTCATATGTAACAAGGAATGATGTTGGTATGGTAAGAGACCCAACAGTAATGGGAAGGATGACGCGTCCATAAGAATTAGGGATTGTAAATGTGATTTGAGAGGTTGGAAATTTGATAGCTAGCAAGAGTGCCATAGAGCATGCATTGGAAAGGGCCAAGGGATGGACCATAGTATTATTGACTATATGAGTACCAATGGAAGCATTAATATGTAGCGAATTAGAGGAAAATGTAGCATGGTAATCATGATTTGAGAATGTAATAACTGGTGGTGGTGTGTCAGCAGTAGCAATGAGAAAATAAAGTAGCCTTGATGAGGGGGAGGCACAACATGATATGTATGATTGGAAGATGAATCAATAGTTAACTTTTCATGTTTTGGTAATGGGTCATTGAATATTTTAAGATTTTGATTATCATTGATCGATTTATAAGTAGAGGGATCTAGGAGTTTAATTGCATTGTTATCAATGAGATCTTAAATGATATGTTTAAGCTTGAAACGACAATCAATAGAATTCCCGGTGCATTGGTGGTAATCATAGTGTGCATTTTAATCATAATTACAACCACATGGTCATGAAGGATCCAAATTAAGTGGTTGAGGAAGAGTAATCAGATTAATTTTAATGAGATACTGATAATAGAAAACGAGGTGCATAAGGTAGCTTAGTAAAGGTGCATCTTATGGATTGTAATTGGAGCTTGGATGGTGGAGAAACAATATTAACAATTGTTTTATCATTAATAGGACTAGGACATGGTTTGAATGAATATTTTTCCTAAAACTTATTGGAGGATGAGGTGGAAGAAGTATCATAATACTTCAATTTTTCCATAGATAGTAATTTGATTTTGCACAATTTGAGTGTATGGCATAATTGGTCAAAGGAAGGAGAGGTCTCAAAAATGAAACTCTCTTGGAGTGGAGGCAAAAGAATTTGAACAAATAGATCTTGCAATTCTAAATCAACAAGGACATTGGTCATTTTAGCAAGGTTGTTCTTATAGCATAAGACATAGTCCACAAGATGTTCATTGGATCCTTGTTTTATTTTAGCTAGTTGCACATATGATATCTTAGTGCCAATATTTATAGAAAAATGAGCAAGGAATACATCATCTAGAGCTAGTAAAAGATGTTTCTTGAATGGATAGGTAGATGATAGAACCAACATATAACATAGTAATTTACACTTTAAGGAAATAATTTAGCCAACAACGTAAGGTCATCAACATAGTCAAGATATGAAACATGGAAAGATCGAAGGTGTCCCTGAGGGTCACCATGGCCATTAAAGGATGGAATCTTAGGTGCACAAAAGTTAGTAGGCAGCGGATAAGAGGAGATAACAGTGTGAAGAGGATATGAAGGAGGAGTGAGGAATCTTGAGATGGCGATAAGGATGAAGAAGCTTGTTGCGATTGGTGAATTTATATTTGCGAGATCATCGTATAATGAGGCTAGGTCATGAGTGCTTGAAGAGGAGAAATGTTGTGTATGAGAAGTATTGGGAGGGAGAAGAGGAGTGGTGGTTGTAACAACACAATAAATAATGGTGGAAGGTGGGGTAGATGTCATGGTAGCCAAGGAGGAATGCATAATATGGAGAGTGGTAGCATCTTTATATCTTTTAACAATGAGTAATACATTAAGGACATGCGGAATATGCATGTGGTGGTAGCGTAAAGTAGAAAAAAGTTAGTGAGTTTTTCAAGTTGCTCTTGATCAACATTGGTGTCTCATTGTATGAGTGTTCACTATCATAAGTTTCAATGTTTTCAAGAGGAATGTTGATTGATTTAATCAAGGGATTATCAAAGGCAACCATTGATTTAGAGAGTTTACAAGTAGATGGAGGAAGATCAGTGTGCTCAAGAGGACCAAAATGACCACTATGGGTAATGAGAATAAAAATAAGGCATTGAAGAAGGATAGGATTCGAGCGTATGGGTTCACCAAATGATTTAATTTAAATTAATTTAAACCTCTATTTCAGAGTAAATATTGTAAGAAATGATATTATGATAATTATGTATAGTATGTATAAGTAATAAACATTCAACAATGTAAAACCCTAAGCGAATGAATGGGGGAAGATGATTTAGTTGATTATGTGTAAGCTGGGGAGTGACATGGATGAGTATTTCTTGGAAAAACTAGAAATAATGTCCTCAAGACTGATAAGGGTTTGAAACCCTAGAAATGTGTAAGACAAGACCGCCCATAGGATCATAAGATCACCCCAAGTGCTAGTGACTGATATTGGTACATGTGTCTACTTAGATTCTTGGAATATGGTCTTTTCTTGGTCATAGGAGCTTTGCTTCCCGATCTCTCTTTATTTCTCTAGTTATGATGTAATGTCATTGGTCGTACTAATAACCTATAAAATAGATGACTACTTGCACATGCCCACAAACTACATCAAATATAATTAAAAAAATGCATACTAGGGATTAGAACATACCCTAGTGGTCACCTAAATAGTGAAGTTATGAACAAGTGTTGCACTACATCTTAGACTCCATGTAGTTAACTTTGCAAGTTGCACAATGATAGCGGGCTAGATCTACATTGTAGCTTGAGTATGTAGAATATGTGTGATGGAATAAAATTAACTCACCTCCTATGTTGTGTATGAAAACCAATGCATCCCTTTTCCCTTATATGAATTTTATATATGTGTGTTTTGTAATGATCTCATGCTTTTGTGTAAGCTTAGGTTGTGATAGATAATGCTTATGATGCTTGGCCCTTTATTTGAGAGAAGTAACTAAGTATATATATGATTCCCTTGTTTTAATTTCATAATTGACAACTGAAAGGATGAAAAAGTTTTAAAAGGTGACCAAAAGTTGAAAATGACCCAAAAGAGTAAGAAGAAGATAAAGTAGGGTAGGATCTCTCAAGAGGGACATGAGCGCTTAGGCGCTTCGTCCTAACTAGGTGTTAGTGTCCGAGGTCATCAAAAGATAAATTAGTTAAGTGTTGATAGAGATATAAGATGTGTAAAGCTAGTAAAGTGTGAAATATAGTAACTAAAATGCCCAAAGACTTATCAACCACTAGTTTTCTTTCTTAGGAATCATGTATACATTTTTATGCTTTAGCACCAAGAAATGTACCCAAGTGCATAAATTTTGTGTCTACACAAGAAAATTCACCAAAAAGGAATATTATATAGAGAAAAAAAAACTTCACAAAATCATGGAACATACTTATACATGTTTTATATTCCTTTAACAACCTTTAGAAACCAAAAACACACTTTGGAATAACATCTCAAGCCATGAAACTTACATGAGACCGTACACGACCAAACACCCTCAAAACTAGTCCTTAGAAATAAACCATAACTCACTCAAATATCATAAAAAAATAAAGTGTTGTATACCAATGTAAATATCTTGACCTCAGGGTCATCACCAAACTCAAACCATGTCACAAATCCAAATGTAGCACCTCCAAAATACATTTGTAACTAGATCGCTCCAAAGCGCCTAAAAACTAGTCATGCAAGATAAGGAAAACTTGAAATCTGAATACCTCAACCATGATATGATACCATCATATAAATTAATAAAAATTCCCATACTTCAATAAATTCCAATTTAGTGATTGGGTACAATGGACACTTAGAGAAAATTGAAAATATTCAGAAAATTTCCTTTCTTGGGTGGGGACCACATACAACAAAAACCTATAAATCACACTTGGAGAAATATGGAGGAGTCCTATATAACATCAAATCATCACGTATTCTAAAAAAATAAATTCTAGGTCACATTTAGCAAGATCTCTCAAGTCACTACTAAACTAGGGTTTTAAGAGGGTTTAAAACCAATTTACCTTCTTAACGATTGTCCATACAAAAATTGACCATAAAAATCCCCATTCTACTTGTAAAATATCCATAATATACATATTCAAATATCCCCCAGATCTTGGGTCCCCATGAAAAACACACACTCTCTAATGAGCATCAGAAAGTCAAAATTTAGCCTTGGTTTCTCACCTTTAAAACTCAGTTTTAGTAAAACTGGTATAACCTTCAAATTATTCAACATTAGGTCCTAAAATTTAAACGAACATCAAATAAACATGCTGAAATATCTCCAATTCTCACTTTTTACCAAATATTCCAAAATGTCTGACTCCACCATGTCGAACATGCTTCCTTAAGGATTAGGTGTAGGAATAGACCTAAAACCACTGTCTAACACCTAAAACAACACTATTAGACACTTGTGAGTGTCTCTACACATCAAATACATGATTAACATGCTCTCACCATGCTCACACAACTAATAAATATATTATTTCATCATGCCATATCTAATTATGTACTTTAGGTCTCACAAACAAGCACCTAGAACATGTTTGTTTCACTAAATTTGAACTTCTCACACCTTGACCAACCTTGTACACCTGATAGGAACCTCAACATATTACATGAAAAAATCACATCATATTATGTGACTTTTCAAGTAATCATCACTCTCATATAAGTCACTACACAACTCAAGAACCCATGCAAGCTCATGCAATCTCAACAAGAAACTCAAAACTACTAATCAACCTTCATGTCCCTTATCTCTTTTGACATCAATGAAACTCAATGAAAATAATAACACAAATCTTTGACATCAATGAAAAAACCATGCCAAAAATCTCCCCTTTTTCATTGATAGCAAATATATTGATGCCAAAACACAAACACTCAATTTCCCCAAGGAATACACATGCCATCATTTCATTCTCCCCTTGTAAAATTTAAGAAAAAGAAAACATAGCTAAAAAATCATGGGCCTCTTCATTTTGAAAACACAATATGCTCATATTTTTGTCGAAACATCATCCAAAGTAATCAAGGTTCATTCTTCATCTCAATATTTATTTTAACTCTTTAGAAGATTTTCTCCCCCTAAGAAGGTGCATACCTTTCAAGAACTAACTCATACATTGACCAATATATTTACAACACACAACAGATGCCAAATTTATCAAACTCATCATAAAAATTTGCAATAAATAATGAACTTCTTATATTTCAAGGACCAAACAATATTGTCTTGACTTCACACATGCCTTCGTATCTCCTACTTTGCCTCCTTGAGTGAGAAACATGATTGACTCCCCGATTTATCCAATCATTCAAACACTTCACAAACCTACATTATCAACTACCATGCCTACTAGATACCAACAACTTTGATCAATATTAAGTACAAGTACTCAAATGCTACCAAGACAACCTAGCTTGACCATCATAAAAATTTTCCATCCTTGATATCAAAGTATTTCAAACTCTTATGACACAAATTTAAAATTCGAGAGAATTTTAATTTTCCCATAAATAATTCACATGATCAAGGAATTCAATTCTTGTAACTTGGTATAACATACATGATTTCACCATCTTGAGAACAACAAACCTTTCAACACTTCTCAATACATAACTAATAATGCTTACATGATGCCTCCTTCAATAAAATTTCTCCCCCTGTCTTCTTAACTCTTCATGACTTCTTATGATCATCATTCCTGATTATCTCCCCCAAGACTAATCTTTCTTCTTAAAGCCTCAATAATTGTTTAGGATGACAATACAGTCCTTATAGACTAGACCTCCGATACATGCTTACTCAAAGTACTACAAGGAAATTTTTATCCTTCAAAATGTGATACTCTACCTTCTATATTGTTGTAAACACAATGGGTGAGAGGGGTGGGGGTGAATTATTCCTAAAAATTTCTCATTTCATTAACCATTAATTGCAGCAACCATTAACATTTAACCATTCACATACATGCAACAATGACTTATTTAGTGTGCACAATAAATTAAAACAACCATAAAATATGAGAAGAGGAACATAGACAAAATATATATAAGTGGGAAGACCTCATGGGGAATAAATCCCACTAAATATCTATTTATATTACATAAAGAAAAGAGATTTAATGAAGCACCAAATTCACAAGGAGCACCAACCCCTAGTTTAGTAGAAAACCAACCCTACAAGGAGCACTAACCCCTAGTTTAGTGAATCACTAACTAAAAAAGGAGGCTACAACCCCCTAGGTTGACTAAGAACCAACTCAACCTCATGAATATGTTTTATCTCTTATTTTTCTACTGCCACAACTGATGGAGATCACTTATTCAACTCACAAACCTTTTCTCAAACCCTATATTTTCAATCTTTCTCAATATTCATCCTCTTAAAAATTTAATTTCTCTAAACACATGAAAACATTCTCTCTATTCTTACTCAACCTATCATGATCTTCCTCAACCTTCAAATCATGCCCTTGTACTGTAAAACACTTTCCTCTAGGTCACACTTTTCCCTCTAAGAGCACTACTTCAAAAATGAACTCAAAGATCACCTTTATAGGATTCTCTTCCTCATAAAATCAATGTAGGTTGGTCCTATACCCCATGAAAAAAAAAATAAACTTAATTACATCCCATTTTAATAAGTAGAATGGTTAGATATGACCCAATTAGGCCGGCCTATCCGAATACCACTTTTCATGCACCAATAAGCCTCAAAAAGCCATCACTAGGATGAGAAAAATATCCTCACACTAAAAATATTTTTATTCAAGCTCCCATATTGACTATACATGTTTGAAATTACATTTAAACATCATCCATGGTCACAATTATCATGAACCAATCATATTATTTCATTTAATGGGCCCACTGGCTCATTACCTTTACCAAACAACTGCTATCAACAACCTGATTTCACCATTGGGCATCAAGACCACCCAAGAATACCTAAGCTATGGCATGTGATACTCAATGTAAATTTAAATACATGTTAAACACATATAATCATGTTATAGATCATGAAAAATATCCTTGTTCAAACCACAACTTTTTTCTTCACCAAATCAAGCTGCCCAAAAACCTGTTTTCTTGACTCAATTGATAAACACCCTTTTTGATACTTTAAATACCTAAAAATTCATTTAAATATTAAAAATTCACCCCTTAACTTTCCAAGTGATAACAAGCATCAAATCATCCATTTAATTCTCAACCAACTCAATTTTTCAATAAGAAAAAAATTGTCTTCAAATAATGGCTACAAACTTCTTCACAAATTAACTGAATGACTGACCAAAACACCGAATCATGTTAAAATATATACCTCATTTTAAATATATCTGAATCAAATTTACAACACAAATTTAATGTATTTCTAACCCCCATATAGCTCCTATAATATCAATGTTACTAAAAGCTACTCCAAAGCGCCCCAAAATCAATCTTCATAAATAGGGAACACTTTGTACTTTCTCACCACAACCATGACCTAAAAGTATCATGGAAATATAGAATAAATCCTGGGATATCATAAATGTAAATTTAGTCTTTACCTCATTTGGAAAACTTCTCCTTAAACTACAATTCAGTAGAAACAAATATTTTTAAGGTGGGGCCCACATATCACCACAAGCTCTAACATACCTTTATGGAAAGTTGAAGTATTCCTCTACAACATCTAATCCTCATTATGTAAAAATGAATAAAAATAGGCTCACTATACCTCTTCTTCTACAAGCTACACCTATCTAGGGCTTAGCTAGAGTTTCAAATCACTTTACCTTATTAATGATCGTTCATAAAAAAGTGATAATCAAACCACCTCATTATTTTTTTGAAATATTAATAATTGACCTATGAATCTATGCCAAAGATATCAGGTCCCCATGAAAATAATATAGTTTACAATGAGCATTAAAAGGTCAACTTTTTCTTGAAAAACACACTGCAACTTACCCATTTTTTCCAAAACTTGCATAACTTCAAAAATATTCTTTAGAATGACATGAAATTTATCTTGAAGCATTAGGAAAATCCTCTCTAATTTTCCATACTCAGCATCTAGACCAGATAGATCTCAAAATCTCCATCCAATCTCATTTACACATGCTTACCTACATGTTTCTCACTGTTTTCTTCCCAAAGACCTCATAGAAGAATCAAACCTCTTAATAATGACCTAAAAACATCATAAACCTCATGTAAAATTCAAACATGTTGTTTCCATGTTCTAATAAGAAACATATGGTCCAAATCTCACATCTCTACTCATTACGCATGTTCCAGGATAAAAATAATCATGGAATAACGACTCAATGCTTTTAACCAATGAAATGACCATACTGACCTCATGCAACATCATAAAGATATTTAACATACCTCATGGAACATGAATGACCTCATGAAACACTTAAAAAATTCATAATGACTCAAACCATGATTATGTCTAACAAACCAAGCATCGGGACCACATTGAACTCACTAAAAATTGTCATAACCAATCAACCTTCATTCTTGACCATAGAATAAAACCACATGGGAAATAATAAAATGTAATGAAACCTTTTTCCATTAATGGAGTTTACATCAATAATAACATTAACACACAATGGGAAACACATATCTCTGTTATCCCGTCACCTTCCTCAACTTTCAAGATATAGCTTTACACTCAAAGAACTCGCATTTATTTATTCTAGGATAAGCTTGCTTTCCCTGATTTTCATGCTTTCAAACTTTATTAAATTTCTCAAAATGTCTTCATGGCTATTTAACTCATTGTAGGTCATAGCTTCTTAACTGTACCTATAATTTTCTACATAGATCCCGTCCTTAACTTCCAACTTAGAGCACCCTATTTTTTTATTAAGCCGTTAAAATACTTCACTCCAATATACATGTTTGAAGATAATTTTGCATATTATCTGTCAAACTTGTATGCTTCCTTAGAGTATTTTCTACTATTTTAGATCATCCTATTTAATAATCACAAATCCTTCTCACATATGTATCGAGGTTTCAACTGTTTAACATTATTGTACCTACTTAAAAACTTTTCAAGATTCTCCTACCTCATGGAACCATTTCACTCATATTGGCATAAAAACAAAACATACATTTCCTACACTACTCGGGGCCTTCAAGATTATATCTTATTATCTTGCAGGGTCTTTAATCACCATCTAAAAGCACTCGGGATGACACAATGAACATAATTATAGGACAAAAACATACCTTTCAAAGTAGATGACCATGCTTCAATACCTTAAATATTCTATAAGGACATGATACACTATTTCTTGAAGCAAAGAAATATATGAAAAGTCTTCATACTTCTTTGTTATCAACATGACTATATTTAGTGTACACTTCCATGATATCTCAGTATATACTTAGGGTTTACCATTTCCCTAACTTTAGAATCAAATATGCATCACTTTTGATCTTACTATCATGACTTAAAAATCATATTTCACATGCTCTGTCTCTATTATAACCACACTTCTTAATATGAAAGCAAATTAGATTCTTTAGGATGAAACTTACATACACCTCTAGATCTAGGCTTCTAAAAAAATTCACAAACCTTTTCCATATCACATATTCACAAACTTTCACAAAGATTTAAGAAATATTTTCAAGTTCTACTTTACCTTCTCAAAGTGTACAACCCGCTACTCAAGACAGAATTGCTTCATATAAATGATTCTTCATGCAAATAGCTAAGTCGGGCATCAAAACACTAATTTTAGTACATTCAAGCATATCAATTGTCTCCAAGAATCTAATAAGTAACTTTTAAACTCTCAAGTCTTAAAACACAATAACATAACCTATTTTAAGCACATCCATTTCTATGTCAACACTTCAAATGCTTAAAACAAGCTTGTAACATTCTTATATGCCTTTCTCCATTGTGACGGACCTATAAATTCAGCTGATTTATCATGATATGCTAGATAGGTTTCTTCAATACATACCTTGAATCTTCCATAATTCATGAAATGATGAACAAACCTAGATCTCTACCATGAATACTATCAACTTATATATATATATATATATATATATATATATAACACATTAATACTACAATACATACCTTGTTCCTTCTTTTCAATGCTTCTTCAATTGTCCTTGTCCGACTAAATCCCCCTTAATGTAAGAGACATTCAATCATGTCATACACATGTAGATATTACTTAAGCAAAACTAGGACTCTAGTAGTGTCTTCAAATCCATTATACTTTCAAGTAAACTTAAGTTTCTCCTAAGGTCTTGCCTCCATAATCCCGATCTTTACCTTAAGAGTAACACAAACCTTTATTAGGCCTCAAAACATGTTCCTAATCAATAACGTACTCATACATGCACACTTCTCACTTCAAGACCTTGTTACTCGGTTTAATTATAAAATCTTCCTTTATTCACTTTCTTGTTGCTCATAAGATGCTTAGTAAAAACTTGAGGTAGGTCACTAGGCACAATATTTTTACCAACAAAGCATATTTTACCCTTCAAGGTTTTCAAACCTCTTTTATTGCACCCTTTTAGGCCATTATAGGACCCCTACACATTTCACCATCATGACTATCCTTATCAAATCATAACCTATCATACTTATCGTGAACATGCGTGCAAGATCCACTTGAGCACAAAAAAATCAACAAATTTTCAAAGATTGCAATCCATCCAAGTCACAAGAATACAAATATCTATCCAAAACTCTTGTCTTCAAACATTGCTAAATATTTAATGAAACACATGAAACTTTTATCCTTACTTTAGATCATCTCCTTCATAGGTCACATAACTTGAGTCTCAAACCTTGTGATGATGCTACAATGAATAAACCTCTATACATAGACCTCTTTCTCACATGTTCTTTGAATTTCAACTTTTTCTTCTTCAATTTCATGTTTTTCCTATAGTAGACTTAGATAATGCTTATAAAGATAGTCACATACTTAAATGAGGTCTTAAGACACAAATAAAGCCTTCAAACCATCCTGTAGACATTCAAACATCTTTTGGGAGCACATGATATTGAAATAGACAAATCAAGATGGCCATACCTTATGGTGCATCTCCATGGAAGTGTCAAACTATCCTTCAAGTATTCAATCATCTTCTTGAGGAAACACACCAACATCATACTGACTATCAACCAACTGGGCCTTGTTTAATGTTCAAAAAATCATGACTACACTTCCTTATTATACTAACACCTTATTATAGCTATCTAACACCCATAACAAAAAACAAAAACACATAGTTTGGTACATATCTTAGTCCTTTATAAAATTAATCACAAAAATCATGTTGATTCCAATTCATAAAAAGACATTCATTGCTTCTCATGGATGAAGAATGTCTTTATTAATCCTAATGAAGACACCGAAATAACTTTATAACACAAAAAAAAACTATGGAGATTCCCAAATCTCCATGTCCTTCTTATCCACCTTACGGTTAGTACTTAAGATAATTGTTCCCTTCTTAGGAACATTTGGTTTAGTGACCATCTTATAATATACTTCCTCTCTAGATTGTATTCCTATCAAATAAGCATTATCCTTTTCAACCACAAGCTTATTCTTAATCACGACAAACATGCCTTTTTGACTTGAAGACTGATTAGTCATAATAGTCACTTGTTCCTTTTCCTTCACACCATCTACAATATCAACAGGATCTAAAAACGTTTTCACATTATTGGGATATTTCTTGATCATATCAATAGGGTTAGATGCATTGCTATACTTCACTTATTTAGGCATCTACACTTCCTTCTTAACTTTGGGAGAAATAAAATTATTGTTTTGTCTAGATGGATCAAGATGAAAAAACCTAGCAATGTGACCTTCTTGGTGAAAAATATATCCAAAAAAAATATACATACCTCTTGACTGATGATGAATATCATCTCTTCCATTTATCCATAGATATTCACTCTTGAAATACCTCCTATAATCCCTTTCTTTATGACCATACTCATTTCAAGAAAAACAATAACCATGAAAAAAATTGCATACCTCCTTGCATTTGGTTCTTTGATGGGATGCGACCTTGCATATTTTTTGGAATATAAATTCTTGGCATTGAAACATTCATTTTCACCTTCTTTGGAATTAAGGCATGCTTATTGACTTGGTATTTTATATTTCTTGTCATCTCCATTGAAACCAATACCTGATTTGTCACTAGCTAACTTTTGACTACTCAAGATATCATCTAGGGCCATAGTACTCTTCTCAAACCTCTCAAAGGTATTCAACTTGCTAGATACCTGATCCAACTCAGCCTTCAAAGATCTTATCTCTACTTCATACCTGATGGATTCATCCTCTTTAACTTTTAGGGCTTTTATCTCTTCCTTGAGCTTGCTACATTCATCATCCTTGCCTTATAGAGATGTTGTCACTAACCCAACTTGAGATTCCAACTCTTTGATGATCTAATCATGCTCAAAATTCATACAAATTATTTTTCTTCATATCCCTTGACTAAGGATTCCAAAATTTGGTTCTTATTTCTTTAACACATCATTTCTGATTCAACCTTAGATAACTTCTCATGATATCTCTCTAACCTGCCCATTTTTTGCTTCAAAGGATCACCTATCTCCTTAATCTTGTTAATCTTGCTACAAAGGACTTGATCTAATAAAAATTATTGGAAGAAAAAAACTATGAGGGGGGTGAATCAATGGGGAAAAAACTTTCATTCACTTTAACCATTAATATTCATAAACCATTCAACTTAGCTTATTCATTAATATTGATCAATATAACACAACCATAAAAGCATATGCAAGAGGAACACAATAACACATGGAAACCAAATTTAAGTGGGAAACCATTAAGGGGAAGAAAACCCACCAAAACAAAAATTTATCATAGCCATGTTTCAAATTTATTTTAGCACCAACTCAACAAGGAGCATTGACCCCTAGATTTAGCGAGGCACTAACCCCGGGAGGAGAAGTAACCCCTAATTTAGTAGGTAACCAACCCTACATGGAGGAATCAACCCCTAACATGAATAAAAACAAAAATAATAAATATAATAGTTTTTTAATATATGATTTGTTTTTGAAACAAGTGATGATGACACCATGGAGCTCACTTTCCTCTCTATCTTCCTCAAAACACCTATCTAGCCTTCCTCGCACACATGCTTCTTCTTAAATATGATTTCAAAATCTTCCCTATCTCAACATTACCTTATCTATCTTTAGAAAAAAATAAAATCATCATTTACTTCTCAAAAATTCCACAAATACCTCCTTCACCTCCTTCAAACAACCCTCTAGGTCACACTTTTCTCCTTCATTCACAACTAGCTCAAATAATCTTTCTAATTTGTTTTTATACTTGTTTCTTCATTAAAATTTACAGGTCTGACATAATGGAGTAAAATAAATTCTGAAATCATATGAAAATGATAAAAATAGTACCAATAGGACCATATATGTCTCCAACATCACCTAGAGCCTTTTATACCACCATTAGGACTCAAGAAGCACTAAAACACCAAAACAAGACTACTCACCAAAAAGGAATATTATAGAGAAAAACAACTTCATCAAAGCATGTAAGATACTTATACATGTTTTATAAGCCTTAAAAAACCTCTAGAAACCATGAGACACATAGAAAAAATATCTCAAGCTATGAAACCTACTTGAGACCATGCACAACCAAACACCCTCAAAACTAGTCCTTAGAAAAGAAGCCATAACTTTCTCAAATATCATTAAAAACTCAAGTGTGATATACAAATGGAAATATCTTGACCTCAAGGTCATCATAAAACTCAAACCATGCCACAAATATAGCTGTAGCAATTCCAAAACACCTCTGCAACTAGATTGCTCCAAATCGCTCAAAACGACCCAAAATGGCCCAAAAACAAGTCCTGCAAGATAAGGCACACTTGAAATCCTAAGACCTCAAAAAAGATATTAAAACATCATGTACATGAAGAAAAACTCCCATAATTTAATAAATTCCAATTTAGTCATTACGTATGATAAAAATGTTTGGAAAAAACTTAAAATCTTTAGAAAGTTACCTTTTTGGGTGTGGCCCACATACAAAAAAACCTATAAATCACATAAATATATATGAGTCCTATACAACATAAAATCATAAAATTTTCTCAAACAATCTATTCAGGTCACTTTGAGCAAGATGTCTCAAGTCATTTGCTAAACTAGGGTTTTAAGAGGGTTTAAAACCAGTTACCTTCTTAACAATTGATCATAAAAACACGAAGATAAAACAACGTAATTCCACTTGGAAAATATTATATTAGAACTATTAAAATATCCTCAGGATCTACAATCCCCATGCAATGTAAAAACTCTCGAACGAGCCTCGAGAAAGTCAAAATTTGGCCTTTGTTTCTCACTTTCAAAACTTGGTTTTAGTAAAAAGGGCATAAATTTCAAATTATTTAACATTAGGTCCTGAAATTTGGACCACACCATCACATAAAAATTTAAACATATATATAATTCTCAAATTTTCCCAAATATTCCCGAGAAATCGACTCCACCATACTAGGCTATACTTCCTTAAGAATTAGGTCCAGGAATAAACTTAAAACCATTATCTAACACCGAACCGACACTATTAGAAACTTGTGAGTGTCTCTAAAAATCATATAAATTATTCCCATGATCTCACCATGCTCATACATCTTCTATACACCTTACTCCATCATTCTATACCTCATTATGCACTCTAGGCCTCATAAACAAACACCTATAACGTGCTTGTTTCACTAAATCTAACCTTCTCACACCTTGGAAAACCTTGTACACTTGCTAGGACCTTCGACATACTAAATGAAATAATCAAAACATATTCTATGCATTTTCAAGTCATCATCACACTCCTATAAGTCACTACACAACTCAAGAACCCATGCGAGGCTAATGTGATCTCAACATGAAAATCACAACTACCAATCAAAATTCATATCCCTTAGCTCTTTTGAAATAAATGACACTCAATGAAAACACTAACATCACTCTTTGACATCAATGAATACAAAAAAACCAAATGAAAAATAAACACTTGAAAAAGAAAAGAAAATGAACATGAGAAGAAAACAAAAAGACATCAGGAACATCCCATAGTTTCTCCATTAGTTCCATTTGTAGAAAGGCTAAAAGAAATCATCAACAAAGAATATAATATGATCAGTGAAATAAATAAATTAAACATTGAAATTCCATTGTTACAAGAAATTAAATATATTCCAAAATTGAATAGGTTAATCAAAAGTCTTTACATTAAGACTCTACGATGAAAGAAACAATACCCCAAAACTATACAGGTAGATGGAAAACTTGTTGACCTGTTATTAGGAAAATTATTGCTGCCTAAGTATGGTGACCCTAGAAGTCCTGTTATTACTATAAAAATTGGGAAAAAGGAAATACAAAATGTGTTGGTTGATCTAGGAGTGGTATTAACATTATGGAAATTGATACTTTATAATCATTAATTTTAGCTAGGATTCAACCGACTACTACCATTTTACAAATGGTAGATCAATCCATTTCCAAACCAAAAGGATTCATAGAAGATGTTATGGTGACTGTGGAATCATGGGAATATCCTATGGATTTTATGATTCTTCAACCCAAGAGAAAAATACATGGATATCCAATTATCCTAGGGAGACCTTGGTTAGCCATTGTAGAAGCCTTAATAGACTACATATATGGAGATATGACAATATCAAATGGGATAAATGCTAAACAAATATCCTTGTTTCCACCTGCAAAACTATTTGTAGATGTTAAAGAGTATATTTGGGTTGATGATTATGAACTGGATAATTATAATTTATCTTCCTTGGCTATGATTGCGGTAAAAAATGACATTATAGGAATTAAAGAATAATCAACACGAACTTTGAAGATGGCTAATATCACTTGAGTCTCTTGACTAGCTTTAGAGTCTTTTTGTCTTGTTTTGGAGTCTCCTAGTTATACTTAGACTCCTTTAGTCTTTCTTTAGAGCATTATTTATTAACTTATGAATCCTTAAATGGAACTTATGATATGACACTACTTCATGAAGGTTATGAATCTATCCATTTTTAAAAATGTCGGGAGATGGATATAAATAGATCGAAATGTTTCTACAACAAGTTTCATTTGTCCCTAACAACAATTATTCCATTAGGAAATCCTACCGTTGGGGATATTACTATGTTCCATATGATATTACCACATGAATTCCCATTAAATTCATTAATGAGTGAATTTAAAACCACCGATTTAGTGTATCCTGGAACAAAAAAAATTTCTATTTATCGAGGGAAGGAAATAACATCAACGGTTGGCTAACTAATGATGAGGAAACTAAATTATTTTATATACTAAGAAGTCATACTAAATATTTTTTTCATGGGATTAAAGTAACATGAAAGGAATCCATCCAAGTATCTGTACCCACCATATTTATACAAGTAATGTCAAACTAGTCAGACAACCACAAAGAAGAATAAATCCCATATTAAAGGACATGGTTAAAACTGAAATTGAGAAAGTGTTGCAAGTTGGATTCATTTACCCCATATTAGATAGCCAATGGGTCTCACCACTTGTGATAGTTCCTAAAAATAATGACAAGTGGAGAATTTGTGTAGATTATAGGGAGCTTAACAAAGCTACTTTGAGAGACTATTTCCTCTACCTTTTATTAACCGGGTGTTGGATAATTTAGTAGGAAAGAAGTTATTTTATTTTCTAGATGGATTTAATTGTTACAACTGAGATCGGAGAGACTACATAAGACCAAGAAAAACAACATTAACCTTCCCTAGGGAACATTTTCTTATAGAGTGTTACCTTTTGGTTTGTGTAATGCACCAACTACTTTTCAAAGAGTAGTCTTGGCCATATTTTCTAATTTGACTAATGATTATGTAGAAGTGTATATGGATGACTTCACAGTGTATGAGGACTCTTTTGAAGAAGATTTGGATAACTTAGAAAAATTATTAACAAGATGTGAAAAACATAACTTGTCTTCAAGCCATGAAAATTTCTTAATGATGATGGATGAAGAAATAATTCCAGGGCATCACATTGTATCCCAAGGGATAAAAGTAGATCAAAATAAAATTGAGGTAAAAGCGATTTACTTGCACCCAAAAAATTAGACATATGTTAGAAGATTTATCAGGCATATAGGATATTATAGATGCTTTATTAAATATTTTGGTAGTATTTCGCACCAATATTTGATTTTCTAGTAAAATTTTGTAGGTTCATTTGGGATGAGAAGTGTCAAGAATCCTTTGAATTGATTAAAGAGAAACTAACTTTAGCCCCAATGTTAAGAGGGCCTAATTGGGAGGAACCCTTCCACATTCACACCGATGCTTCTAAAAATGCTATAGGAGTAGTATTGGGACAAAAATATTAGAATGGTAAATTTTGTGCTATCTATTACAGTAGAAAAAAACCCACTCCCATAGAGAACTATACTACTACTGAAAAGGAATTTTTAGTTGTTGTCTATGCCATAAATAAATTTCATCATTATATTTACAGTATAAGACATTTGTATATATTGACCATGAAACTATCAAGTATTTAATGAACAAGCTAGTAATAGGAGGTAAGATCATTAGATGGTTACTCCTTTTGCAAGAATTTGATATTACCATTATTGATAACCTAGGAAGATCTAACTTGGTTGCTGATTTTTTGTCAAGGTTAGATACACCTGGAGAGGAGGACCCTATTGATGATAACTTCCACGATGAAGGTTTTCTTATATAGTAAACTATTAAGCAATAAGAAAATTTCCCAATGAATTTACTAAAAAACAAATAAAATGGTTGATTAGAGAAAGTGTTACTTTTAAATGGTTAAATCATATTATGTTCAAATGTGTATTTGACTTGGTAATACATAGGTGTGTTACGAGAAGATGAAGTATACGAAATCATCGAGCTTATCATGATGAACTTGGGGAGGTCATTAATCAATAAAGTTAACTATTCATAAAATACTTAGAGCTAGATACTACTGGAATTCCCTTCAAAATAATGTGAAGGAATATATTTGGCAATGTGATGCATATAAGAGGATGGGTAAACCTACTCTATCTAGTGAAACTCCTCTTCAACATCAATTGGTTCTTGAACCTTTTGAATAGTGGGGGATAGATTTCGTTAGACCAGTGAACCCACCTTCATAAGGAAAGGAATTCATCATGGTTTGCACGTATTATGTGACTAAGTGGGTAAAATTACAAAATATTCCACGAGACAAAGAAGAAGAAGTAGTAGCATACTTTTTGTATCACAAAATTATGCACAAGTTTGGAGCACCAAGGAGCATAGTTTCAGATCAAGGGCCTCAATTCAAATCCAAAATGATTAACTATTTTTTTGAAAATTTACCAAATCAATCATAAGATGTAATCTCCATACCACCCTTAAGCCAATGGATAAGTAGAAGTAATAAACAGAGAGCTAGAAACTATTTTAACTAAAACAATCAACACTAGTAGGAAACATTGGACAAATAGATTACTAGAAGCAGTTTGGGCATACAACATTACTTGGAAAACCACCACTGGATTTTCCCCATATGAATTGGTGTATGGAAAAAATCCCTTACTACCCATTGAATTTTAACTACAAACACTAAGAACAACAATCAAGGTTCGTATAGAATTGGATGAAGAAAAACAACAAAGGATACTTCAATTGAATGAACTAGATGAAATGAAGATGGAAGAACTTTAAAATACTGATTTTTATAATATCAGAGGAGATAATGGAATGACACACACATAAAAAGAAGGAATTTTGAAAAAGGAGACTCAACTTTTTCTGTTTGATTCTAAATACCAAGACTTTCCAGGAAAGCTTAGAACCAGATGGTTGGGTCCATATGAAATTGAATTTTTTTGAAAATATATCAATTAAAATAATTCTTATATATGGGAACACTAGAACTCTTTTGGTAAATGGCCATAGATTAAAAATTTATCATAAGCCATTGAATAAACAAGGTTTTACATGTAAGAGATCTAATTAGAAGGCGAATTTGACTATGAGGAAGAAACTAGTTCTTCCATCATAGTTAACCAATAAAAAATAAGGATAATAATGAAGAATAATTGAAAATCAAATTTTATGGTTCTTATCTTAGAAAAAACAAAAAACAAAAAAGAGAAATATTAAAAACTAGTAAAGGAATTTAAAAACCAAAAATTGTGACTCTCCCCCAAACAAACATGCAACCAAGAAATAAAGTTTGATTTCTTGAATTTTTAAGCACTTACTAAATTTTCCTTTTACAGGACACATGGAGTGAGCAATACAAAGTCACATCACTATTGAAGGTAAAAATGATTTATTTTATATGTATAATATTATTAGAAAGTTAGAAGATGTCATGCTTATTTGAATGAGTAGGAAGATATTGGAATCAAATGTCATAAAGGCCTTTCAACATATCTCACTTGAAATAATTGCATTTAATGAGAACGATCTTCACATGAGTTGGATGGTTGATGAAGTGACGGTTTACGCATGCATTATTTATTAATGCCACACCAACTTTATAGCTAGTAAATTGCTTGAAAAGATATAAAAACTATCCTCCTCATGTTGAATCACTTCATAACTCTGAAGAAAGAAGAAGAAACCAAAAATCTAATTTGAACCATTTTTTGGAACACTTTCTCTTTGGAAAATGGGATAAAATAAGTATTCGAACCACAATCTGCTTTAATTTTACTGTAAGACTAGGATGTGGAGGCAATTGTTTGTGCAAATTCACAAGCACCCCAAAATGACCTTGAGATATGATTTTCTAAGGCAATGTCATTTGGTGTGAATTCACAACATTGAGCTTTCCCAAAGTGTGGGAATTTCGCAAATGGGTAAAGCTCTCTAGAGAAGGTTGGTTCCTTTTCCTAAACTACCTGCCATAAGCTATTCTAGTGTAGGCAAGCTAATCTAATCCTAATCTAACTTCCAAGGAGATAGGGAGAGAAAGAAAATTGGAAAAACAGAGCCTACACTAAAATGGTGATACACCAGAGAAGGAAAATTTTGAACATATATCAAAACTGCCATGGAAACAAAGAGAGGTGAGTAATGGAAAGGATGGATAAGTGCATCACAAAACCAAAGATGGATTTCACACAAAAAATGTTCCAAAACTCCATGAACACAGCTCCAAAACCTGCAATGAACATATAAACATGCACAAATACCTGCTGCGAAGAGAGGTAAGAAGAAAACAACCAAGAATGAACAAGGATGGACAAATGCATCACAAAAAACGTTTTTATTGCTATGTAAGTTTGCGCAGAATCATCATTTCACGCGTAAGAGGAAAAATACACCATTACAGAGTAAGGGAGGAGGTTCTAACTCCATTTTCAACCCTGGGGAAGAAAATAAGGGAGAGGTAGAGAATAATGATGAACAACCTTTACAAAATGAGTCATAACTAGCTTCTATCGATCAAACAGAATGAAGAAGTGAGAAAATGTAGGCAAATTTGATTTAGAACTCCAACCACCGACAAGATATCTTTAATTGGCCTACAAAATGATGGGTTTCCATGAAAAATCCCATAATTTGAAGTACATTGCTTCGCAGAGCAAGAAAGAGGCCCATACTTCATTAATTTTGGTGGTTGGGGTCGTTTTCTACATTTTTGCTTACTAGAGAGGTTTTCCCATTTTTCTCCCACAAAAATCCATCAAAAATCAAAATTTAACTATCCATCGTGTAGAGGATTTCAACATCTTTCCATTGATATAAAAATCATGAAAACCGAGCTCTGGTTCGAAAGATATGGCCCTCTAAAGATTTAGGGAAAAAATGACAAAATTAGGGCAAAACCAGTTCGGCCAAAATTTGAACTTTTCCCTCTTTTTTTCAAATTGGGAAAATTTCCCAAAAATATCTACCGGTCTGACCTTCGTTGCCACATGGCACACCCTTGTTTCTCCACGGCTTCAAAATCACATTCTGCCCCTTGCAAAATTGGGAAATTTCCCCAAAATCCTCCGCACCTCTGCCACTCCAAGACACGTGGCATCGTTTGGTCTGCTGCGGAGATGCGGATCCATTTTTTACCTTTGTGCTTTTTCAACTTTGGAAAAATTTCCAAAATCCTTCTACCGCTTCGACTTCTACTGACACGTGAACATGTGGCACTTTCACATTGCTCGGTGGGGATGCGCTCTTATTTTCTCCTTTGACTCACTTTGACCAAATGCCGAGAAAATTTAAGTCTTTCTACCCCCACCAATCTGCCTTGACATGTGGCATCATTTCATTTCCTTCTGGGATTTCTAGCCAAAATTTTCCATTGATTTTTTTTCCCAAAAGGGCTAAGTGCCCAAATTTTTCCTGCGGGTCCGCCTAGGAAAAATTTCTGCTCCAAACTCTGCCAAGCCATAACTTGAAAATTACAAGGAGTTAGAAGGACTTCCTTACCTTTCTAAAAAGGGGAAAGAATTATCTATCTGATGAAGAAATACCATGAAAATTTTGAGTGCCTAAAATGTGTAAAAATTTGAATGAGGCACAAAAGGAAGCTAGTTAACCCAAAATAAGAGGGAGCTTATTTTGGTTAACAATTTGGTGACTCTTAGGGGTCATCTTCCTACTAGATGAATGATCAGTGGCCTTTGAAGCATCCATTGGGCATGGAGTCAATCCTAATAAATTGATTATGATCTAAACCCTAAAATTCTAACCTCTGAGCCACTTGGAAACCCACTGAAACTTGGAGTTGATCTTCACCAAAATGCCACTGAAATGAACTGTGCAAGAGCAACCAAAACAACACCAAACAACTATGTACAAAATTGGAAATCATACATACCCCAAGTGGGATATGCAGAGTGTGCACAAGCACTTCTTCTGATGGAAAAAACCTACATACTCTACTCTAACCAAGAGCAAAGATAAGCTAAACAAACCCTACAACTAGTTGTGCAAAATAGATTCCTTTCCTCAAAATTGGCAACCATGCAAATGATTTGGAGCTGATCATGGTTGTTTGGATGAGTGGAAAATAAACAAGAAGCTGGCCTTCTACCCAAATCAACAAGGTGTCAACTGAAAAAAATTAGATACGTCTTTTAGTTGCTCTGCATTTGGATTGAAGAGGTATGAAAGCTGATCCTTGGTACTTTGTACTCATCCTCATACTTAGAAGCAAACATGACTGGTTTTGACTTCTCCTTTGTCTCCAATAAAGCCAAATACCTTATTGGGAAAGGTCTGATCCATTTGATATGCCAACAGATATGAAATTAAACTCTAAAATTGGATTCTTCTTGTGGAACTTCTTAGGTGGATTGTGTGGAAGCAATGGTGGAACTCTTCTGCTCTTTCTCTTCCTCTTCTAGTGAAGAACATGGAAGATTAAAATATTCCAACCTTGATTCCAAAGAGATGCTATAAAATTAGGGCTGTTGTAAATGAATTCTCTCCTCCATGACAACAAGCTCATGTGTTTGGAATGTGGATGATGAAGGAGAAAATGGTAGAAACTCAACTGGTTCTTCTCCATCAAAATAGTCCTCCAAATCGATAGATAAACTACCTCATTTCGTCTTCCGCAAATGCTCAACCTTTTCCATGGTGTTATTTTGATCAGAACTTGATCACCATGGTTATCTTTACTCTCAAAGATGAAGTTTGAAAGATTAAACTCTTATTCAACGTTAGAGCTCAAGAGAGATGAAGTGGAAGGAAGAACTGAAGGTTCTTCTATATCCTATTTTTGTTCAAAGCTTTTAGATCTACATTTTCTCCTCCATAGCTAGAATGTGCTCCTCTTGCTTTAGATTTGGAACAACTTCTCCTTCCTATGCTTTGCTTGGAGACAATATTGCTCTTGATTGAACTCTTCCTATAGCATGAAGTTTGTCAAATTAGAAGCTTCAATCTACTTTGCTCTAGAGGAAAATTTGGGGTGGCAAGATCTCTTTTAGAGATTTTCTCCATGGCTGATTGTGCAACTTGAATTGGATTAGCATTTCCTTTAAGTAGAGTACCAACATGGACACTACATTTTGAGAAAACTGATTGCTGATCTACTTCTTCTTTTTTCTCTTCTTCTACTGCAAAAAAATAAGTCCTAACCACCATGGACTCTTCAACTTTGATCTCCTCCATTGGTTTGATTATCAAGGGGATCTTTGCTATCTCAAATTTGAGAGCCCAACTCTTCAAGTTGTCTGTCATTTATTTTCTGTTGGGATCCTCTTTTTCTATCCTTGACTGGCATTCTGATTTTTATCTTCCCAACATGGATTTGGGAATGCAAGAGGAGGGGTGGGTTGTAACTCAATTGGTTTTGCAATTATTTTTGGTGGTGGAGGAGGTAGAACCTCTTGTTTCTTTAGAGGGGATGGCTGTTTGGAAGGGAAAATAGTAGAGAAATTGAGGTGGGATGGGAGACTAGAAGGTGAAGAAATGGAATCAACTTTTGGGACGAGTAGATGGAGAGTTTAAAACTTGACACTGCTGAGATAAAATAGATTAGGAAAGAGGAAAAGAAAAGGCATGAGATGGTGTGCTTACCCATTGATAAGGTTGTTGAATACTCCTCTCATACACCTCTATTCCTTCAGTCCACTTTGCAAGTAATGGAAATGTTACAAAAATGAAGTCAAGTTTCTCTTGTGGGCTATAATGCCTTGGAAAGGGTCCCACCCATGGACAAGGTTCCCTACAACTGATTCCAAATGCTTTCATTTGTGCTTGAGCCCTAGATTGCACCATGCCAATCTCCATATTTTGGATCTTCTCCAAGAAATCTGTATTTTCTTCTTGACTTCCCTCATTGCATGCATACCCTTGCTCTTGATATGTTTCATAACCAAATTGATTTTGGTATTGCTGCTCATAGGGGTAGCCATGCTGATTTTGGATTTGTTCAAAATGCTGATTTGAAAGAGTTGTAAAACATGTTGGAGATGGATTGTACTACTGTTGTAAATGTGAATTCCATGATGGAAATGAAGTCATGATTACACAACTTCATGGGATGAAAGAAGATGGAAGAGATGGAAGGAAGAATGGATGAAAAAGAATGGAAAGAAGGTCTGCAACTCAAAGAATGAGTTATTGATCAGATGGAGTCGCCAGATGTGTTTGAAAGTGCCTTCAAAGGCTGAAATCTTCAAAAGAACACCCCAACCTACAAAAGATGAAGTGGAAGACCTCTAAGGTCCCACCGGGCATGCCAAAACTGTTAGTGTAAATTCACAGCACCCCCAAAATGACCTTGATCTGCTTTTCTAAGGCAATGTCATTTGGTGTGAATGCAAAACATTGAGCTTTCCCAAAGTGTGGGACCTTTGAAAATGGGAAAATCTCTCCAGAGAAGGCTGGTTCCTCTTCCTAAACTACCTACCATAAGCTATTCTAGTGTATGCAAGCTAATCTAATCCTAATCTAACTTCTAAGGAGACAAGGAGAGAAATAAAACTGGAAAAACAAAGCCTACACTAAAACGGTGATACACCAGAGAAGGAAAATGCTGAACATATATCAAAATTTCCATGGAAACAAAGAGAGGTGAGCAATGGAAAGGATGGACAAGTGCATCATAAAAAAAAAGATGGATTTCACACAAAAATGTTCCAAACTCCATGAACATAGCTCCAAAACCTGCAATGAACATTTAAACATGTAAAAATACCTGAAATGAAGAGATGCAAGAAGAAAACAACCAAGAATGAGAAAGGATGGACAAATGCATCACAAAACACATTTTTATTGCTCCAAAAATTTACAGAATCATCATTTCATGGGTAAGAGGTAAAAAAATTCCATTACAAAGTAGGGGAGGAGGTTCAAACTCCATTTTTGACCCTAGGGAATAAAATAAGGGAGAGGCAGAGAAGAATGATGAACAACCTTAACAAAATGAGCCAAAACTAGCTTTTATCAATCAAACAGAATGAAGAAGTGAGAAAACGTGGGAAAATTTGATTTAGAACTCCAACCACCAACAAGATCTATTTAATTGGCCTATAAAATGATGGGTTTCCATGAAAAATCCCATACTTCAAAGTACATTTCTTTTCGAGCAAGAAAGAGTTCCATATTTCATTACTTTTGGTGGTTAGGGTCGTTTTCTACATTTTTGCATGTCGGATACAATTTCCCATTTTATCCCACAAAAATCCATCCAAAATCAAAATTTAACTATCCATTGTGTAGAGGATTTCAACAAATTTCCATTGATATAAAAATCGTGAAAATCTGAGCTCTGGTTGAAAGATATGGCCCTCTGAAGATTTAGGGAAAAAATGACAAAATTAGGGCAAAATCGGATTCGCGGGCTGAAATTTGAACTTTTTCCCTCTTTTTTTCAAATTGGGAAAATTTCCCAAAAAACTCTATCGGCTTGACCTTATTGCTACACACGTGGCACATCTTGGTTGCTCCACCGCTTCAAAATCACATTCTGCCCCTTTTACAAAATTGGGAAATTTCCCCAAAATCCTCCGCGCCTCCGCCACTCTAAGACATGTGGCATCATCTGGTCTGTGTGGATATGCGGCTCCATGTTTTACCTTTGCACTTTTTCAACTTTGGAAAAATTTGTAAAATCCTTCTGCTACCCCGACTTTTGCTGACACATGGACACATGGCACCTTCACATTTCTCGGAGGATGCACTCCTATTATTTCCTTTGAAGCACTTTGACCAAATGCCAAGAAAATTTAAGTCTTTCCGCCCCCACCTCTCCACCTTGACACGTGGTGTCATTTCATTTCCTTGTGGGCTTTTTGGGTAAAATTTTCCATTGAATTTTTTGCTCAAAAGGGCTAAGTGCCAAAAATTTTCTCGTGGGTCCGCCTAAGGAAAATTTCCCCTCCAAACTCTATCGAGCCATAACTTGAAAATTACAAGGAGTTAGGAGGACTTCCTTACCTTTTGAAAAGGGGAAAAATTATCTATATGATGAAGCAATACCTGAAAATTTTGAGTGCACGAAATGTGTAAAAATTTGGTGAGGCAAAAAAGGAAGCTAGTTAACCCAAAATAAGAGGGATCTTATTTTGGTTAACAACAATATTTGAATGAGTAGGATGGTTAGATTTCATGAAGAATTTATAGGGTTAGAGTTCATATATATTTTTTTATTGAATATTTCATGACTAACCTCAAAGGAGATAAAATAAAGGTAAGTGGAAATAAATTTCTTGTTAACAGTCAAGTTATTAGTAAGATATATGGATTTCCTTATGAGGGAAAAAAATGGAAGGAAGGTATACTTTAGAGACCTTGTTTGGATTTTTCATGAGGAAGGAGCCTAAAATTGAAGTTATAATTACTAAGGTCAAAATTACAAAAGGAATCAAGAGAGAAATACTCCTAGAACCCTATATGACTATTTCATTCTAGGTAGTCACATATTTTACCTATGATGGTGACTATAACATTATGGGTTGTGATACAATGAGACTTTTAATCCATTTGCACCAGGGTTTGCAAAATCCAAGGTATATGATTAAATTTCCTTAATTATTATATGATAGCCTTAAAAATAATGAATAGAGGTACAATGAGAAGGGAGGAACAATTCAACATCAAGGGCTAATTAAACTAATATGTCACCATTCTATTAACAAACAAGAAAGATAAAAAGGTATGGGATACATTACTAAAAAAGTTAGAATAAACTCTAGAGGAAAATAAAATCCCTTTCTTCTACTATCACACCAAGGTCAGGGTTAGAAGAAAATTCATATCTTACTCATCATGTAGAAAAATCCCAAGTTTTTAGCTGTGGAAACCCCAATGCTTACCACTGGACAATTTGACTTAGTTGTTAAAAGAACAAGACAATCGGGAAAATGGAAGAATAATCCTCCTTTGTTGTGCCTCTCGAGAATAAAAATAAAATTGATATTACATGAATATGAGGACCTAGAAGAGGATGCTGAGATCCTATACAACATAAATTTAACAACAAAGGAAAATGAAGAAGTAGAGAAAATAATTCCTGATGAGATTGATAATTGACTATACTGACGAGGTTAAAAAATTGATGACACCACCCTCTTCCTCTCATGATGAGAAAGGTAAATCTCAAATTTTGGAAGAAGAATAACATTAGTCCCTACTTCACAAGGAATAATATAGAGGAGGAATAAATCCAATAAGTAATCTTTCTCTCCAAGTGAGAGAAAACTATCCAAAAACAACAAGAAGAATTAAATTTACTCTAAGAAAAGGTACAAAATAAAGAAACTATCATTTCATCATTGTTGAAACAAATAGAGGAACTTAAATTACAATGTAAAGAAAAGTATGTTATAGTTATTTCCAAAAGAAAATAGAAAATTTATTAGGAAATTCAAATTGTATTGATTTATACTGAAGTCAAAAGCATTTAAAATAACACATGCAGTGATTTAGGAAGGTTAAACCTTTAAAATAAAAAGTTAGCAAATGAGTTAGAGGATGAAGGAAAAAAAAAGAAATTCAAAAATACTTTGCAAGTTGCTTGTACCATAGGAGAAAAATCCTTGCTTGTAGAAGACCTTCATCAACATATGGCATTTTTCTACAAGAATAATTTTTAAGATGACAACTATCAATAATTTACTATGAATTTCCTTTTGATCTAAGGGAAAAATATATTTCTCAGAGGCTTATACTCAAAGCTCACTTGAACACCAAAATTTAATGTGTGAATTTCATTTGTGTAATTTTCTCCTAAGCTATATGTATGATTTTCTAATCAATTTGTATGTGGGAGAATCCCAGTTGAGATCATTTTCATCTACTATGAAAAATCAAATTGCTTGGGATCAAAGGACTAAGGAATACTTTCAAAAGGTAAAAACAAAAGGAATTTGCATGAGACCTCAGTATCCCAAACCTAAAGAACAATTCAAAACATTTAAAGCTTTGGCCTATCAACCTAAGATTCAAGAACATCATATAAAGGAGCTAAAGAAGAACATTTCCAATGTTCATAAATTTTCTCAACAACAAGAATTTGTAAAGGCAATGCCAATTTTTTTATTAGATTAGGTAATAGCAAGGATCAGCTCCTAGAGGCCTTACAAGAAAAGATACATCGTGAAAGCTCCCAAAAAGAAACAAAAAGAGAGACAAGACCAAAAAGAGTTAAATAAGCTTAAATCAAGAGAGAGAAGGTCTAAAACATCAACCATAAGATGGAGCAAAACTAACAGTCTACAAGACATGCAGATACGCTTTTATACGATTAGCTAAAAGTTCAGACCAACAAACCAAGAAACTAAATTATATTTTGACACTTAGGGAGTTATAAAGAGTATCTTGTTGGGATCCTCTTGTTGATGCTCGTGCCCCAGATATTTCTGAGTAACCCTTTCACCTTCGTCATCCTTGGAACTGATAATGCTGAGTTAGAAGTTTCTTTTCTTTAGACCCGATTCCACAACTTCCAATCTTTTCCTCATTTCCTTGACTGAGTTCTCTAACTCTGAGACTTCCCCTCTTTTGTTTTTCTATAATATGTAGATCTTTTGAAATCACAAATTCAATCAATCATCCCATCCCACATATCAGAGTTAGCCTCTTCCATCGCCTACACAATCATCTCCAAATGTTGCATTTTGTTGTTTAGTTTCTCATAATTTTGACCCTCTTCCTCATAGGCTTTACCTTTCCCCTTAGAGGGGCCTTCATTGCCACTATCCTCCAAAACCCTAGTCTACAGGCTCTCCTCCCCCATGACACTATTTTGGGGACCCTTACCCATGTGCATCTTGGCCAAGCACTCTGCCAAGGTAATGTCATCCTCAGACCCACAACTTGTGGTAACCTCCTTAGGCATAATGGGTTTTCCATTCTGATACAAAAGAAGAATAAGCCCTTCATGAATGGGATACTCCAGCTTCCCATTCTAAAAATATGTCACGAGATATTGAGAGTGACATGTATAAAAATAAAGGAATGCTCAACATAACCTGATGCCTAAACATATTCAGCAGAGATAGGTGATGCGTGTATATCTTCCAAAACTTGCCTTCGAGAGTGATATACCACATAATATGATAACAAACTTATTTCCACACCCCAAGAATATAAGACCTAGCAATGCCATCAATAAGAAAATAGACTCTTTCCTTACCTTTAAAAAAGGTGTTGATTTCATGGTCTCTACAATTCCAGTCCTTGAAGATCTTAAGTCCTTGTATGTCCATGCCCATAACCTAGGTGATAAACTAATCTGAAACCTCCAATTCCATCCCCCAAACAACAAACCTTCCATTATTCTAGGCCTTTCCAAACTCCATGGTGAGAGAGGGGTCATGCCCTTTCAACTTTTAAATGTACTCCTTGAAGCCCCAATTCTAAGCATGTGCCACATTGAAGGATTGTTAACGATAGCCCCATAGATAGAAGGTTTGAAACAAAATATATCTCTACCCATGGATTCTATGTTTCCCCCACAACACCAAACCAATTGCATAGAAATTTTGTAAATCTCAAAATGAATAAAAATCCCGTATTGATTCCATAACACTTAAGCTCCCTACCTTGACAAGCACAAAAATTGATATCCCTCGTGTGACAAGTAACAATTACATTATGACCTGTCATGGTGAATAATATTATTAATAGATAAGGGATTTCATCTCCCTTCACCCAAAATTTTAAATCATTGCAAGACACCCCTAAGTTAGCCAACTTATCAACACATTTATTACCATTACGAGGGAGTATGTGTGATACTATAATTTTCAAATGCTTTAAGATGTTCCCTAACATCCTATAAAATATTTCCAAGTGTCCAGTTCTGAATGAGATTCCTTTTAAGGGCATTCACAATGAGCAATAAATCACCTTTGATTTGAATATGTCTAACACCCTTTTCCCTGGCTATGTTAACCCCCATAATAAATCTCTAGCCTCCGCCACATTGTTTCTTTGAAGTCCCAGTGGTCCAACATATGCAAGAATATAATCACCCTCATGATTTCTAATAATCCCCCTTCCTCCAGCTTGATCGGTATTTCCCTTTGAATCATTTTCAAAGTTCAGCTTAAGCCAATTCTCCTCGGCTTATTCCATTTAATCACTGGTTTAAGCACCTTAACATTGATAGGGCTAAAGGTGAACTATTTGAGGATTTCAGCCTCCACCCTAGGATAGGAATATTTAATATTTCCATTGAAAATTTTAATGATTTCTTTGATGGAAGAGCACAAATGAGCACTAATTTTTGATATTAGATTTTTGGTTTATGAAAAAGAGATCATTCCTAGCCTTCCAAAAATCTAAAGGAAGTGGGGAAGCACCATCCTCTAGGTAGCCACCAAGACAAGATATCTGAAAGGACACTCCCATTGCAAGAAAAATTCAGCTATGGTGTCGATTGTAACCATTGAATCTTTAACATATCCATCACAGAAGAAAAAACCACTTGAGAAAAGGGACACAATAAAAGAGACAATTGACACTTTCCACATAAAGGGAATATATTGGGGATAACCATGGCTCTCTTCCTCCAATTATCCACCGTAAGGATCTTATTTAGGACTGTGGGATACCTTGAATATTCATTTGAAAATGAGGGAAGTACTCTCTCTAAAAAATCAAGTGGTCTATGTGAAAGGCCATGTCAATAGCAAACATGATTCTAGGCATCTATCAAAATCAATCTTGCAAATGTATTGGAATGAGATTCATCCCACCACTCATTTTTTTCTAATTCTATCATGGAAAGAATCTTCTACATAGGGTACACAAGAATTCAGCAAATGGGAACAAAAGGTGGAGGAAAATGAAGGATTTTGTGTTTTAAAGGAAGACACTTGGGAATATCATGATAGTACCTATGATTTAAGAAAATTTATGGAGGACATGATCCTTGATCCTAACTATGGGAAATGATTTGCAAGAGGACTTGCAAACAAGTAAGTGTGGGGGAGAATGATGAGCTCATTAAATGGTTAAATAATGACATTATTTATCTTCCCCCTTGTTTGAATATGTGTGCATTCTATAAATTTTTCCTAATCCAAAGTAGAGAATATATGCATTTTACTAGATTAGTGTGTGTATTTGTTCCACCATTGTGTTCTAACTAAATATCATGAAAAGAATTCAGTTTTGTGTATACAAATCAAGAAAAGTATGATTTTGTCGAATATGCAAAAGTTCAGGCTTAGAAATCCAAAGACGATAAGATTTGAAGTCTCCTTGTGTGGATTCGAAGTATCTATATGTGGATTCAATGTCTCTTCCTATGAATTCAGAGTCTCTTCCTATGACTTTAGAGTCTCTCCCTATGGTTTCAAAGTCTATTATGGTAGCTTTGGAGTCGAACTTTGGCTTAAGATTTTGACCCTTTGGCTTTAGAGTCTACCCAATGAATTTAGATTACGCCGGATGGCGTAAACAAGATTTGAGATATGGGAATATTGCTAGCCTAGAACATGCATCTATTTAAGAATAACACACACTAGAATTAGGTAATATCAGCTATAAAATGGATAATGCAATTTATTTTCCTATATGTTTTGTTTATGAATTGTATCCTATAGTCACTCGGCTCCCTAATTCACTCCATCATTTCATCTCAAAATATGGAGATATTGTGGAACCTCTTTATCAGTTATCTAAATAAGATAGATTCTAGGATTCATTTAGTTGTTTTATAGGAATCATTTGAGGGAGTATGATGATATAATTTGCACTCACTTGGTTGTAAAAAAGGATGTCAGAAATCAATATTTTGTAATTCAATCTTGTTGTATGATCTAGAACTCTTGAAGTAAATAAATTTACTACTTTGGTGATTTAGTGTGCATGGTGTAGTTCTAATCAAAGGGAGAGAAAGGACCCACTCACCTTGAGCTTTTAGTATTTCAAAGTATTGGTTGTTTTAATTTTTTGTGAATACACATGAATGTTATTGTATGTATTTAGTAAAATTTAGTCCATGTTATTTGTTTTCGTATCATTTATTCCTAATTAATCTGTGGAAAATTTATTATACTATAAGTTCCATTTAATAAACTTTATTTTCTTAAGTAATTTTAAATTCCATGCAATGTATGATTTAATTCGTAGCATTTAAATTCTATTTTTATTTCAAATCCCGCAATTTCCAATTTTGTAAGCATGTTATTTACTTCAAAGCATTGTGTTTTTTAAATTCTATAAGACTGATTTTATTTTGTACTTTGTGTGTACTTTTCAATTCTAGATTAGGTTCCATTTATAGTATTTAAGATGTAGGAAAAAAGTCCCACCAAGAAATTGTTAATTCCATAATGGAATCTTATTGTATACAACCTTGGATACTACCCCTAGTCAGAATGAAATCAACAATTAAGTTAATTAAATGATGATTTAACAATGAGACTCATCACTCTAGCCCCTTCAATTTGTAACAATAGGATGATATTCCCAATATAACCATAAAACCTTACCCTTAATTCATGGAAATGATGTTATAAGCCCGTTGAATATATCCAAGGTTTATCTATCATCATTTTGGCATAAATAATATTAGATAAGATAATATATTATGTTTATTATCGTGCCTATTTATTTAGAGATAAATCTCGGATTGGTATAGAATCTTGGATACACAATTAATTTCCAAATGGGACTAGATGGGAGAAAAAATGGAGAACCGGTTTAAGGATGAGATAAACATCATATCTCTCTTGGAACACCTCAACACCATAAAAATATCCCCAATGGAGTATGTTTTAGACTTCAATCTCATATTCAAAAGGACTTGGGAAGAATTCCTCAAGAACACAAACCCCATCAGGTATGATATTCTTATTTTATTTAAGATCCATTGATCATGATCTTGTTGTTATGATTCAATCCATTAGGGAAATGACCTTCTTCATGCATACAATTTTAATTTCTAATATCGAGAAGATCCTTATTTAGGCTGGTAAAATGAAACCTATCCCCATTTCTACCCCCATTGTTACTTAAATACATATATTGATCTAATTTTGATTCCCCTCCTAATCCAACTCGGTTATAAGAGACCCCTATTGTTCCTAATACTACATTTTATTCCCAAAATATTTTTCTATCCCAATCACCCCTTATGATCTACACATTTCCCTCCCACATCTACCTAAATAATTTCCTAGATCCCAAAATTTATATCCAAAATCCATGTGAGGTTGAAATATTTCACAAATAGTTACTCATGATTACCCAACAATATTCAATCCCGATTACCCTGACCCACAATGCTTGATATAGGTGTTTTTAATTTTTATGATGAAGAATAAAAACTACAAAACTTAGTACAAAAATCTAAGAAACCCTTAATTACCAACCATCTAGTCACCTTAGAGAATCACCATGAGGAAGAGAAGATTAGGCATGATTTTCTAAATTCAATTAAGTTACAAAGACATGAATGCATCATAGAGAATCATTTGAAATATATAGAAGGAAATATAAAAGGGGTTGAGATTAAATGATATATTTATGAGAATTAAGTGATGCTAAAACCATTATAAGTGTTTCATGTCCTTTTGAAACAAGTTTTAATAGAGATCATGAGATGATAATTTTAGAGTAGAATGATTCGATTACGATGATGAAAGCATATTTTTTCTTAGCTAGGATGTGTCCACTAAGGAGGATGATAAAAAAATCTTGAAAAGAGGGAAAAAGTTTTCTTAGACACTAATGACACTCATCTTAAAGCTTTGGGGAAATAATAGGAAGGTGAGAAATGTAAATTTGTTTAATGCAATGACCCTAATTAATTTTCATGTCTGGAACTTGCTAGCATTCTTAAAGATAATGTGGTGTTAAAGCACTAAGAATATCCTTAGACATTAAAGTTAATAAAATAGATCCCCAAGAAACTAAAGAAATGGATATTGAGATTTCAAACCTTATGTTTGAAGCTAAGAAGAAGGGGCAAAGAAATGTTTTGAGAGAGAAGTGTTTATTCAAAGAAAACATAGGAAGAAAAGTTAAAAGTGTTCATAAGAATTATCTATGAAGACAATGATGAATATGGTACACTATCTAGAGAATGTGAATATTTACCCTTGAAAAATGGATTCCATATCAAGAACCTTGGTGTTTCAGAGTTCAAAACAAAGTTTCTACCACTCATTCTTATTTCATAGCATGAGGGAAAGTATCAAAACATCACAAGCTAGCCCGAACACCTCCAAAAACTATCAGATTAGAAAGAGGTGTATTTGATGAGGGAAATTGATATTTTGAAAGAGGATGAATTTTAAAATATATTTACACTCCTCTCATTTTATGAAACCATTGAAAATATAATTTCTTAGCACAAATTCACTAGAAAAGGGAGTTACTTCTACCCACTAGTATTTGGTTTTGTGTAATTCTACTTTGTACATTGTTAGAATAGGGGTAGTTTAGGTTTGTTTCTACATAACAAGTTCTTTGAACACTTTGCATATTTTATTTGAAGTATATATGGTTTATATTTTGTAAATTAGTTTTTAGGGCTACTCTTACAGTATTTTGGAGAGCCCTTTGGAGGTTATTCTTACATATTTTGAGAAAGAGATTCATAGTAGGCTTGAAGGTGAAACCAAGTTTAAAGGTCTTCAATGAATAATTGCAAATTTTTTCGCACCAAAATCCATTCCCAATGGATGTAAAGGTCACTAATTCATACATTTAATAGGGAAATACCCCCTTTGAGTAACCAAAAATGTTACCAAAACTCAACCCTATTGAATTTTTGGACACCCTTGTGATTAAAACTCATTAAAATTGCTTACATTCTTATGTTTTTATGAGTACAAGAAATATAAAAAACAACTCAAAATATTTCGTGCTTTTAAATGAAGTTTTCCCTTGATATGTCCAATTGACGTCGAGTCCCTTGCTTTCTCATTGATATAGAACTGTTGATTTCAACTCGAGTCTAAATCTATCTTACACCAATGATCAACATATGCCACTTAGTGAAACCACCATGTGCCATAAGGTTTTAACTTAACCATTTTTCATCACCAAATTAGATTTCCCTCATTTGGTGATACTTAGCACTAAATTTCATTTATGCGAGACATGATGGATATTTTCCATGTTTGTTTTGGAATGGAACACTCCAAACTTGGAAACATGACAACTTTACCCTAGTGTCAAAATTTTGTTTAGAAACCCTCCTAAGTGCTTATTGTGATTAGTATTCCCTCTGTGTCATGCCTATCCTGATATTGTAAGTAATTATATTGATTTTAAAAACCTTTCCCAAGTGTTTGAAACATGATAATAAGCTCATGGAGTTCTTTCAACGTAGTTCTTCTAAGGATGGATTCTATGGTAGAATTAGAAAGGATATTTTTGGCCTTTGTGGGACATGTGTTTATCCTATGGGAAAAATGTGAAATATAAAAATCATACAAGAGTGATGTAAAGGAGTTAAGAATGAAATATAAAAGGTTTAGGAAGATTTAGGAAGGTTTCAAAGGTTTAGGAACAAGAACAATGAAAGCGGGTTTTGGAGGGTCAAGGAACTTGTAGTTGAAAAAGGTACCCGAGCTTCAACAAAAGATTTTGGGAGCTTTGTAATGAGTTAAGAAACAAAAAATAACCATTATAAATATTGAAGAACCCTCTTCATGTTTGAATCAAAAATTATTTTCAAGACATGGTTTCTTCTCGGAGACAAATTAGTTTGTACATAACAGTAGAAAATTTCTCTTTTATGCATGTGGTAATGGCCATTTGAATATAAAAATTTATCTATTACTATTTAAATTAAAGGTGAATCAACCCAAAAAATTAAATTGCACCAAAATCATTTAGGCAAAATAACTAACAACATAATACCTTAAAATTAGCCAAATCCAAATTGCGAAAAAAAAAAATCATGAATTAACAAAGATTCACCACTAAACTTTGATTACTAAGAGTTACATTTCTCCCAAAGAATAACACTATAAAGGTAACATAATGCCTCCTTCCCAAAACAAACCATGTCCTTGTAAGACATATATATCCTTTTTCTCATAAGAGCATTTCTATTACTATAAAGCTTACAAAAGTGAGAAAACCCCTACTTGTTGAAGTAGTAAGTGGAGAATCAAACAAGGATTTTGGGCCATTTTTATGAATCTTCCATTATCAATCTATTCAATCTAAAAAATTCATTTCTTACACTTGGATCAAAAGGATACCCACATTTAAAAGCACATCCATACAATGAAGGGAGGTTTTCATTTATGATGTTTGTATTTGTACAAATAATTTGATTTCCTTTCATTTAATTTATAATGATGTATTTTGTTATTGAAATATATTAGGATTTATTCGGTGTTAAATCCTTAAATTTATTTTGTCTATTTCATTCACATGCATACACATTTATGTATCTCAACTACTCATGCACCTCCTTTATGTCTTTGTGTGAAGTATTTAGATTTCACTCTTACCCCTTTTCTCATGGAAAATCTCCCACATTTACCAATCCTCAAGGAATTATTTTATATTAAATATGGAAAGGAGATTTCTGTTTATTATATTTATATATTTATTATATGAAAAGTTTCTATGTATGATAATTGAATCCTATATTTTAAACTTCTCTCTTATTAAACATCTTAGCAATTTGCAAGGATTTTGTTCACAAGTTCTATTTTCTCATCCATGTATAAGTGATAAACATAACTAAACTAGAACCTTGTGTTTGGTTTCTTCCAAAACAAGCACCAAAATTGTCCCAAAAACTTGGTATCACTATAAAAATCTAATTGTATGTGGAAATCCATGTAGTCTTACAACTTCCTAAAAATAGGTTAGTAATATGCATAACACTATTTACTTTCATACGAGAAAGACAATGAGTCATTTTAGAGAATTAATCCATAACAAAATATATATAGTCATAACCCCTTTATTTTCTTGTAAATACTAGAACATAATCTATGATGAAATGATCCCATGGTTTTTTCAAGCATTGGAAGTGGTAGATATAATCCTATGTTATGACACTTCCCTTTCACAAGTTATCATACTCTACATATTTTCATGTGTTTTTGCACATTCATAGCCATTTGCAGCTAGAAAAATATTTCTCCTAATTTTCCAAGGTATTTTTAACCCAAAGTGAATTCACATTCTTCCATAATTTTTTTCTAGATCATTTTTTCTCTCTTTGATCCTTATAGTACGTCTAACTATGTGCCTTTGAATAGTAATCCTTTTTGTAGGAAATAATCCAACCATGGAGTGTAGTCAAAGCTCATTGATTCTAAGGATGTTCTCCATGCTTCCTCAAAATATTCCTCTTCTACCTATATATACTTCATTACTTTGAACCCTATTACATATCAATCAATATGACACATTTTCTACTTAGCACATGTGCAACTCTATTAGATCTTACACTTTTTGATTCAATATGAATGAGTAAATCTAGAAGAATCAAACCCATTTCATGCATCTTTGGTTCAATTTCCATTAGCTATCAATAAATTATAGTTCCTTGTGGTTTTTATAGAACATGATCTCTTTGGGTGATAATTAAGAAATTCCTAGAATTCTTCATAGCTTGCATAATGGCATAAGATTTTTGATCTTAGATGGAATATTTTCTTCCTTTTAATTTTTCTTATTGTTAAAATACATGATTCATATTCCGTCCTAATGCATCACATCTTTAATTTCTTCTCCACTTCTATCATAACCAACATGAAATAATTTATTGAATTCAAGTAAGGCCAACACTAGTTGTTCTATAACCTTCTTCTAATTTTTAATACATTCTCTACATTTGAAGTCGAAAACACTCATTTTTTCCTTTTACATATCTTCTATGATAAATAAGAAAATTTCACTCAATCATATAATGAAATTATTATACTAGCTCATAATTCCATGGAAAGCTGCAAGTTTGTATGACATTCTCGTGTGATAGACAATCTACAATAGCTAATACCTTCTCATGATCCATCTTCGACCATTGTTGAGATATCAAAATTGTCAATTATACCATCCCTTTCTACATAATACTTCATATTAAATATTATATTATGCTCTAGTAAAATATCTAATACTTTTTCAATTAGATCAAATTCTTTTCTTGCATCTTGCAAAATTAGAATGTTATCCAAATAAACAATGAAAAATTTCCTATAAAATCCTTCAATACTTTTTTCATTAACCACATGAAAATTATCAATGTGTTTTTAAATTCATATGGCATGACCAACCACTCATATGATATTGTATTTGATTTCCACACACTATCATATGATTTAATATGCACTTGTAATATTATGTGTAATATAGTATGTGGATAATTCACCCATTGGTAAACACTTATACATGTTTATTAATAGAGAAGACGATCATTAAAGATGTTATTTTTATTTTATAAGAAAATTTTCTCTAAGCCCTATCCCTATCCTCTTATCTAATATTTAGAAGAGCATAGAGATAGTGTATGTGGTATTCATGATGGAAGATAATTATTCTTACCTTGGTGAATTCGAGATAGATCTTCTTGATAAAATTATGTTAGTAATTTTATTGTAGAAACCTAATATTTTTAATTTATCACTTGATAATTACAATATTAGATCGATCCCTAAATCGTGATTTGTGCATATATTCTTATCTCAATTACATATCCTTAGTAGCATACATGATTTTTTCTCATAAATATTACTACTCACTCACAATATTTATTACATTAGTCCATAAAGTTTATCACCTCTAAGTATCTTTCTTAGAAGTTTTCAACACCTCACTTCTTACTCGTATAAAACCACCAAATAGGGACCAAACCATTCCAATAGTTTGGTCAAAAACTAGAATTTTTATCCTTAGGAACCTAGCAATCACTTTCTCAATTATAT
Organism: Taxus wallichiana var. yunnanensis; assembly: GCA_018340775.1. NCBI lineage: Eukaryota > Viridiplantae > Streptophyta > Pinopsida > Cupressales > Taxaceae > Taxus > Taxus wallichiana. Next base: position 323,114,878 of record CM031238.1, on the reverse strand, counting down.
ATATATGGTTAATACTATCCTCATGAGCCATTTTTAATGAAAAATTATATCTACAAATTCCTATATAAGTAGGCCGAATGTATTCACTTAGAAATTACTTTTAAATTTCAAGAGAAATTATTAAAAATATCATCTCTAAATAACTCCATGCTCTCCTAAATTCCTTAATAGTAGTATTCTCTAGGAATATCCCTTGTAAAGGTAGAAACCATACTCAACTAGGTTATAAAGTCACACTTCCAAAGTTAGAGACCATCCAAGCTAGGTCGAAAAAACACACCAACCCATTTTTACAATATCAAGTGATAAAATATAAAATGTAGTTGTATCTATATAGATATCAAATGATAGGTGGAGAAATACATGTAATTTGAGGCCTCTTTGGAGTATTTCCAATGTATGTGGTCTATAGATTGCACTTACACCTTACCACTAACATTTATTTAGGGTCTTCTACTTGTGGCTAGGGTTACATATATTTTAGGTAATACAAAAGGTTTCATATATAGGTGACACTAAGGTATTCAAAGTGAAATATATTTCAAAGTCTCTCAAAGGCATAAACATTTATAGAAACCAATTAATCATTATGCAAAAATGAGAAATAAGTATAAAACTACCAAAAAATTATGTACACATATGATATTTTCATACCTACTTATTTTTCACTTATAGGATCATATATAAAGTACTTCCAAAAAGTTTACATCCTTCTCATCACATTTCCACTTTCAAATCATCCTTGTAAGCATATAATTCATTGTGTTATGTCTTTATGTTTTCACCTTTTTAGCAGTCATTTTAACATTCTATCTTAAAATTGCTAATGGTATTATATTTTGATTTATACATTAAGGTTAATTAATTAATATAAATATATTACATGTTGTTAACCCTAATCCTAAGTTAATATATAAGAGAATAATAAGAAAACCCTCTTATTTACTTAGGGTTGAATAAAATACTCTTAATAAATTGATGTTATGTGTTTTATTTAAGTTTTGATTGATTTATTATGTATGCATGCTTGTGGGTGTTTATCTAATAGTTGTTTACAGTCATATTAAAGAAGAATTTAGTATCGGGAAATAGAATATTCACCTTATGTTGCACCCAAGATTACAAATTAGATATAAGTTTTAAATCCTTTATCTACAAGTATCCGAACTAGATAATTATTTTTAGATAAATTTTCTACATGAAAATTTAATGTAGTTTTTAGTACTTGTCTATAAAAATTCTATATCTAATGTACTACTACAACTAGCCAATATTATTATCTCACCTTTCCCTTCATGGGATTATGGTTGTTCACACATTGGTAAATAAGGTTGGTTAGAAAGGGTTTATATTTGGGTAATTTTTAGATCTACCTTAGTTAGAACCATGATCTAATAGTTTAAAAACCTTGTAAATATGGTGATAAAAATATAAAAAATGGGGTCGATTTCATGCCAATTCGTGAATGATATTTTTAATTTTAGAAGGGATTTTCAACACAAAAATGACACGTTAGTAGTTCCAAAAATATGATGTTAAGTGCACCAAATTTTCATCACATTAGTTTTAATTGTGTGGCCCCACATTTCCTATTTAGTCCATACTTGAATGTAGTTTTCACTACACCTCTCATTTTAACTCTTGGAAAGTTAGATAAGGAGCTCAAATAACCTAGTGTAGACACCCCAAAATTACATACTTATTCCCAATACTATCTCGGTTTACATCCTAGCTCATACCATCTTATGATTAATTATTTATGCACATTGGACCCCTTGGGATTAATTAACTTAGTTCGAGATCACAATATTAGATAATTTAATTAACATTTATTAAAAAAATATTAGTTAATTATCTTGCACATTGTAGATAATTAAATTAGTTACTTAATTAGGAAAATACAATAATTTTCCTAGTCAACTACCACTTCACTATCCTAGTTAACTGTACTTGGGCTCCATTTCCTCATCTCGAGTTAACTCAACTTTAAGTTCACTTCCTCATTTAAGTAAAATCAACTTGAACTCCACTTCTAGATTCCTAGAAAGGATGGGGAAATAGATTTTTACGTGAAATTATCTTCCCATGTATAGATTCTTCTATTCCAAATGTCTATTTTCCCTTAAAATCTGTAACTTCTAGACTCGAGTCTACTTCATATTGCTGAGTGATTACAATTATTACCTGGAGCTTAGTCAAACTCTTGCAACCACTTCCAACTACTACTTAGCCTCTATAAAAGAGCATGCTTATCCCTTTGCAAATCCTTTTGGATTGAAGAAAGAAAACTCTTTCATCCTTGCTTTATCCAATATCTACATATTGGAATCTATATCAAATCTAAATCTATGATTTAGCATTGCATTCATCCACCTTAGAAGTCTAACCAAGAGCACCCAAAATTCATAATATACAAGATCACACAAGTCGAAGCACTTCCAAAATATTACTTAAGGTTTGCAAGATTATTATAGAGAAGGTATACTTTTATTGTAATGTAATTTATCTTGATTTCTATTAATTTTCCTTTTTACATTTTTGCACACCTAGTGGGACCCACACCCATATCTTATTTAATTTTGTTTCATTTATTATTCATCTTGTAGTGCAGATTTTTAATTTCCACTAACCATTATGTATCTGGTTTTTATCAGTTTGAATTTTTTGTTTGGTGTGTTTTCATTGTTTGTTGTGTTTTTTTTTTTCAGGATAATTTGGAAGCACAAATCAAAATTTATATAAACCGAAATCTGTTCTTGTGTCATTTTAGTGTGTTTATGAATCTTTTGTAGGTGATTGAAGCTTTCTAGAAAGAAGAAATCATATTTATATCAATAAAAAAATTTTTACTACTTTTTCTTCTAAATTTAGAAGATCTTTTTAGTTATAGCTAAATTTGGCTCGTGTGTACTCAACTTGGGGAAATTGTTTTCATGATCTGGATTTTTTATTTTTCTTTGTTTTGGCCTCTCTACTAAAATCATACAAAATCCTGTAAAACAAGAAAAAATAGATTCAAAGACAACAAAATAAAATAAAATAAAAAACCCTAGATAAAATCCTAGCCAATCCCCCATCATTACCTCCTAACCCCCTTTCCTAACTTGAAATCCATCTTAATTGAGATATCTCCCATCCACGAGATACGCTCACTTACCTAGCTACCCCGCCCACCCCGATTACCCCACTTACCCAACTCGGTGAGCTAGATCACCGAGAAAACTCTAACCCCCTCACCTACATACCCACCCTCCACGACATGAGTGAGTCATTTTTTCATGTGTTTTTCAAGGGAAAAATTCAACATGAAAACATGACAACTATGCCTGAATGTCAAAACTTTTGCTTATAAGCCCCCTAAGCACTTCCCAGATTAGTTCTTCCCTATGTCATTCCTATCCTCATCCTATAAGTTCTCATATATTTTTTTATACCCTTGAACAAATGTGTGAAAGATGAAAACAAGTTTATGAAACTCTTTCAAGACAATACCTCTCAAGGAAAACTTTTCAATGGACTTAGAAAGGGCTATTTTTATCCTTTTTGAGATAGGTGTGTATCCTATGGAGAACATTTGAAAGCCCAAATTAATCGGGAAATGGTATTGAGGAGATAAGATCATATTGCAAGTGATTTAGGGAAGTTTAGGGAATATTTTAAAGTTTAGGAACAAGTTCGGTGAAAGCAGATTTTGAAGGTGAAGGAGCTCATAGTTCAAAAAAGTGCATGAGCTTTGGAACATGATTCCAGGAGCTCTAGAATGAGTTAGAGGTAAAAAATACCATTAGAAATATAATTCAATGCTCTAAATTATGGTGATTTCAATTTTTTCACAAGACTAAGGCACTTCTTTCCAGAATCCATTTTTTGGTAGGCACACCTTGCAGGTCCTAAGAATAAGGCTATTTTTGAGGTAGTTGCAGGTATAATTAGATCATGAGACCCATCCCATTCTTCTAAAAGATTTTTGGATTCAAAATCATATAAATAAGTTCCCAAAAATACCTCTAGAGCTACGAAAACTTCATTTTCAAGCTCTCTCTAGGTATGCTCTTGCAATTAGAAAATTTTCAAGTGCCACATGTCAGCATGAAACTAAGACATAATTTTCCCCTCTCATACCATTACAATGGGAAAACTATGAAAAAATGCACACACCGCCTTGAGTTGAGTCCCTAGACCCATCCCATGACCCCGAGAGACCTCTATATTCTCTTTTTCAAAATTTCTATCCCCTCACTCTGCAAACACATATACGCCACTTTTCCTCATAAGGATAGGGCATATTGTTTTTTCCCTTTCATCACTTTTCTAAGGGAAAAAGGGGAAAAAAATTCACCCCTCCCCCATAAAGCATAAAATCCAGAAGTTATTTTTTTCAAAGCTCCTCCTCGAATGCACGAAAAATCTCAGAAATGTTATTCAATTTTTTTCTAGAAATATTGCTCCCTGTTTTCTTCTTTCCTTTTTCCCTCGATATTCTCATTATTGCAATGGAAAAATATTCATGAAAATTTCAAATTTTCAAGATTCCATGCTTGTGAATCAACTAAGTGACTCCATACTGGATTGTAAAAGAATCATATCCCACCATCCGGTAAACAAATCGAAGTGAGGTTTTTTGCAATCTTCATCTTTTATAGGTTCCTTCAAGATACATGTCATTATAAAAATATGTATTCCATATAGTTTTAATGGATAAAACCCCATTTTTTTTTCCTGGTTTTCATTTTTCAATTTTCCATCATTATAGTGGTCGGATTGGGCTAACATTTTGTGCATGTGATATAGAGAGAAACATATCCCAAAGAATTTAGTTTTGTCATGATACAAATTATAAAAAGGAAATTTATAAAAATAATAAGTCTATATACAAGCACTATCCATAAATAGTAACCTCTTAGAATTTTTTTTTTCAAGGCAACGTTCTCAGAAGAAAACCAAGACAACAAACTAGGTAGTTCGAAGCCGAAAAGGGGAAAAAGGGGTAATTTTATAAAAATAGTAAGAGGGTGAAATTAGCTAAAAGTGGACACATTTCACACATTCTCAAATGATCTTGGTACTCACAAGGGTCTCAAGGCATCATTTTGGTCACATTTCCAAAGTAGAACACCATAGGGTGCAAATAACGTTTGTACACATGAGGCATTGTGCGGTCAAAGGACTAAAAAAACCCATGATATTAGTAAAAATTCAAGAAAAGGTGATCATTTTAACTTTTCAATCAGGTTAAATCCATATAAATCTCCTCTTTGGGATGTTTTGGTAAACTCGGTATGTTATTTGAAGTGAATTACTTGAGGTGAGTATTGTAAGAAGGAGCTACCATGTAAGAGTGTTTTGAGTAGAGCATCCAAGTGTTTAAGATGTTGGATATTACATGCAATGATAAAGAAATGATTCCATAACAAGATATTGAAAGTTCTCTAGTGACATGAATCATGTTAACTCCCAAAGATCCTTTTCCATGGATTTAAGAAATGCTTGAGTTTAATCCAAGGATAACGTAACTTTCTATCATACCCAGTCTTAAAGAAATATCATAGAGATAGACTCCTAAATGAAGAAATAAATCTTAGACAACATCCTCATTCTTTAGTGGCATATCAATAAATCAATATGTTGAAGTTTTCAAGCCTAAAAATAAAAATACCATTGAATACATGACTCTGTCAAATTAAGAGTTTACCCATATCTCATTGGGTCAAGCTTCACATAAGGGTGAATATCATCTATTCAAGGAATTTTCCTTTCTCCACCTCACTCGAAACAAAGAATGCAAGAAAACCATTTTGTATTTGAAGGAATAAGTAAAATCTTTCGAGTGCTTACATTTAATCCTTCTCGGGACTGAATAAACATCTTCTCTTGTGGTCAAAGATATTCCTTGAAGGAAAACTATTGACCATGAAGAAATCAAGAAATAACAAAGATACATGATGCATGGGAAGGCCAATGAGAAATGGATTAAGAAAATCATTAAGCAAGGGAAGGCATTATTTCTAGATATCACTTCTCTCATAAAGTATTCTCTTGCAACAGTGCCTAAAGTGAAGAAAGAAAAGTAGGAGTTTGTAAAAGAGGTAAATCATTTGGATGTGGTGTTCCCACTAGTGTCCTATATGATTTCCTTCAAATCTCAAACCCTCGTGAGTAATAAAATGTTCACATATGATGTAGAGAACCCGTCTCAAGTTTGGATCTGTATCATGGACATGAAATATGTAATGCTCAAGAATTCCATATTCGAGTTGGAATCTGATGTCAACATGATTTTGATATCTTAAACAATGTCTACCATAGTGTAGAGACCTAATTTCCCTCTGCTCACTGAGGACTCATCATCAAAAGAGCTCATCATTTCATTCCAAGAGCTGGTTAAGAAGGAGGCAGGTGACTCTCTTTCCTTCAATGAAGACAATTTAGAGACCACCGACTAACATTAGATGTTACATTTCTATAATTACAATGGATCATGAAGTATGACTCGGTTAATGCAGGAAGATTAGTGATGTTCCTAGAATATGGATCAAAGTGTTGGGACATGTGTGCATTTAAGAGGTAGATACTTTGATGGTGACGATTCAACATGTAATTCAAGGAACAAGAGAAAGAAGCGAGAAATTAGTAATTTCTTCACCAAGAAATATTCCTCATCAAAAATGTCAACTTCTCCTTTCTTATATAATTCTCCACATTTCTTCTATCCCTCTTCTAAGTATTCATTGGGCATAATTATTATATTTTGTCTTATTCACTTAAGTGACATATTTGTAAATTATATAAGTATTTTTCAAAATTCTAAGATAAATACTTAATTTGTATCTTTTGAGGGAAATCAAAAGGTCACAAGTGGAATAAGAACATGAAGAGATAAGTGGGGGTGGATGAAAGGTCAGTTCATAGTTCTATAAATTGAAATGGTTTTTTCCATTTCAAGGGATCCTAAAAATGCTATATTTTGATAGCTTCTATGTTGTAGAAATTATGGATTGTTGTTGTTGGGATTTATATCATATGTGCTTATGAAATAAAAGCTACATTTCTTCCATTCCTCTTTTCTTAGTATTATTCTACTTCTCTCTTTTATGCACTTTGCAAGCATAGTGTTGGAAAGGAACTTTACATCCTTGATAAATGAATCTAAGGAAATTTGTGTCTTTAATTCATTGGTCCCACTGACTTCATTTTTTCTTTATTTTATATTGAATTTCAAACTACTCATGTTATTGGAGTGCGAACTATGCAATTGGATTACTCATAGAAATAACCTTCCTTTCCTAATTTAAATCCTTCACCCTCATCACTATAATTTCCTCCCTTACGCCCCATATGAGCACTTTTCCATAGGTTCAATGGAGTGTTCTGTGTGACCCAGGCCTTTTTGGCCAACCCATAACATTTATATAGTAGTAGATTAGTTTACATTCAATAATGGGATCTACACTATTCAATGCATAGGGCATAACCATGTGAACATTGGTTGGAGATACCTAAATTTCCATATCAAAATTTTTTCTCACTAATAATTTTTGGTGGCTCGATGGGGAAAGATATTCCCTCTTTCACCCAAAAATACCTCTGGAAAATACGGAAAACGTATATATGACCAAAAAAAATGATTTCAAAGGAAATTAATTTTTTGAAGGTGACTCCATCAAGGAACGTATATATGACAAAAAAAATGATTTCAAAGGAAATTAATTTTTTGAAGGTGACTCCATCAAGGAATGAATCTGTGTCACGTTTGTTTCCCAAAAATAATGAATAAATTTATATATTGGAGTGAAGTACCAATGATTGAAAGTGAAGAATATAGATAAAATATTTTCTAAGAAATGCAAATATTTGATCAACCATCATTTCAGACCAGTTCTTGCAAAGAGGAGAATTCAAGAATGAAAAAATGTCTCTTTCTTCACATGAAAATATGCAATTAAATAAGGGAAAGAAGGGTAGTGGCATGTCTCAAAAACTAGACAAAGATGCCTAGATTGAAGAAAATTATTGATTGTGAAGAACATATCATTAAATCTTGGTGGTGGTTTTAGTTTAATTGGATTATGGAAAAAGGAAAGAAGATGGGCCTTATCGATGAGGAAAAGGTAAGAACCTAATGAAAAGGAGGTACAATATGTTGTATGAAGTGCACAAAGATAAATAATTTTTTTAAGGTAATACTTTCAATCTCACACAACTGAATGAGAATCTTGGAGCCATGTATTTTATCTCTCTCCCTTGGGATGATTTCCTTACATATGGAAATGAAGAAATGACAGCCTTGAAAACTAAATATGTGTAAAGAGTTGTGAGCATTGCACAAGGAAATTCTGATCCCCAAATCTACCTCAAAATTTTGAACTATGTTGAATCCATGCAAGAAATATATGAACAACTTGAAGCACTTCATGGAAAGGAGGAAGAAGAGGAGATTTTTCCTATGGAGGAAGACCTTGATGATTGTCTACACTACAAGGTGTTCATCCCTAGAAGATTATTTCGAAATTATGATGAATGTCACATCCTTAAACCTTTTTGCTGAGTATCAAATCAACACTTTGGAAGATGATGAAGATGACATGACAGTTGAAACCCCATTCATCAACTCATTTTGGTTCAAGGCACAACTCGTTGAAGAAACAATGAATCCAAGTGAGGAGGATTCTTGTTGCACAACAGAAGTCCCAATGCTTCTGAAGACTCCATTGATCATGAAGAGGTGTGAGAAAATAATCCTTCATCCTGGACTATAGATGAAAAATTAAAGGTAATAATGGATGATCTCCTTTCTAGTTTTTATTCTTCAAGTGATGTAGAAATATTGAATGATAAAAAGGAGATAATGGGAGAATCAAACTATTTTCTCGATTTAATCATGGATGAATAAATAGAAGAGGAATATTTCTTTTTTGAAGCCAAGGAGAATGATAAATTTGAGCATAACCACTTTAAAGAGTTAACTCCACCATTCTCACCTAAGGAGCATAATGTTGATCACCTCTGTGAGTATGAAATATTTCACTTTCCATATGAGCAAGAAGATTCAATAATGAATGATCAAGATAGAATTGAAAATTATTCCCATATTGCTGCCCCAACATGGTTCTCTACTTCTCATCAAGAGGACAATAAAATGGATCTTGATCCAAAGGAGTTACTTTCTCTCATAGATTGGATATTTTCTCCTTGTTTGAGAATTTTTATAATTAAGTATGCCCATTCATGCAAGAAGGTGATCCTTGGGTGAAAATAAAAAAGAGGAGTTGAATGAGGATGTCTCGGATGAATCATGGATAGGTGTGGATCATATTTTCAATCATGTCCTTCAAGCTCAATGTGATGATATTTCTATTAAAGGTGATAATGATTATATGGCGAACTCAAAAGAGTTATTTATTCAAGACATCTTGAAGGATGTGGAAGAATTTGAATACCCTTAATTCAGTCTTGAGATCTTGAATCAATCCATAGATATAAAAGATAGGTACGAGGCATGTTTTTTTTCTCCTTCCCATGCACCAATTTTGGATGATGATATAGACAAAATGGATGAGATTTATGTCTTCCTAAATACATGGATGAATGATAGAAAATGTAAAGGTGAGTCTCCCTCTTTCTTGTTTTGTGAAGAGGATCATGAATGCAAAAGAAATGAGATCCTTGAATCCCCAATGAGTATTCTCAATTTTTAAGAAAACATCTCTGCCATAGAGGATGATAGTTGGGAAAATGTTGAGATGATTTGTATTGAAGATAATGGTTCAAAACAAGGTGAAAATTTATAGGAGTATTATGAGTGCATTCAAGACCAACATTTTCTCATCACCGTTGGATGTCTGTTGATTCATAACAAGAATAGGCACTCCAATATTCAATTAAGGGTGAAGAATGATTCTATGACCAAATCAAGGATTGTAGTTTTGAGAGTGATGCCAAAATACATTTTGAATGGATGGATATTGAAAAAAATTCTTCGAACAAAAAGTAAGAATGTGCATGAATATTGTGAAAGAATTAAAAATTAGATTGCAATCACCATCTCTAAGGCTCCTACAGATCTTGAATATGTTTCCATACTTGTAAAATTCACTCGAGGATGGTGAAGATCTCCGTGCTAATGATCTCGATCTCTATTTTTAAAAGAACTTTCTAAGAGAAACAAAGTGAGATGTTTAACAAAGATCTTGAGCGGGAAGAAAATTAGTTTGTTCTCACTCCTTCCAAGTGCCTCACTGATTCAATGGATGTTTCCATGTTGCAATTCAAATATGAGGAATATTTATATGAAAAAACTAATGTTCCCACTTTTGAGAACATGGAGGAATATTTTCTCATGATTGCACTACATCAAACGGAATCTAGAAGATCCAAGACTTTCTAAAAGGTAACAAAGTGTTCATTGGATGAAAGAATTTTTTTAGTGTAATATGAGTATGAAGATGGAATCTTGGTGTATCTTATTCTTATCAATCCTTTCAAAGACATTGCGGGATGATGGTATGATCAAATAGTGACTTTTCTCGCTTTAGAGAACGGATTTTAGTCCATTGTTCCATGATGGTATGTGCTTTTCCTAGCCAATTGCTAGGTATGTGTAAGTTATTTCCCTACCCATGTAAATATACATCCCTTGTAATATAATTTCCCTTTTCATTATGTGTTTTTTTCCTCTTTTGGTGTGTTTCCCTTCCACGTGTTTATTTGTGTGTGTGTGTGTGTGTGTGTGTGTGTGTGTGTGTGTGTGTGTGTGTGTGTGTTTGGAAGAAATGACTCTATAAGCCCAATGGATAAGGCCTTTGGACCACACGGTGACTTGAGATTCTAGGATTATTACATTCTATGTCCTCACTATGCTCAACTCGAGAACATGTCCTAAGTTAGATCGAGTTATTGTCATGTGTTTTTGCTTTAGGAAAAAATCAAGATGAAAACATGACAACTATAGTTGAATGTCAATTTTTTTCTTATAAGCCCCCCTATACACTTCCCTAGATAAGTTATTCCCATGTGTCAGCCTATCCTCATCCTATAAGTTCTCATATGTTTCGTTGTACCCTTGAATAAATGTGTGAAAGATGAAAACAAGTTCATTAAATTCTTGTAATCAATACCTCTCAAGGAAGACCTTTCGGTGGACTTAAAAAGGGCTATTTTTAGCCTTTCTTAGACAGGTGTGCATCCTATGGAGCAGATATGAAGGAATAAAATCATTAGGAAATGGTATTGAGGAGATAATATCATATTTCAAGTGATTTAGGAAAGTTTAGGGAATATTTGAAGGTTTAGGAACAAGTTTAGTGAAAGTGGGTTTTGAAGGTGAATGAACTCACGGTTCAAAAAAGCACGTGAGCTTTGAAATATGATTCCAGGAGATTTGGAATGAGTTATAGGTCAAAAATATACCATTGGAAATATAATTAAATTATCTAAATGATAATACTTTTGAATGTTTCACAAGACCAAGGAGCTTCTTTGACTACCCATTTTGGAAAGCACACCTTGTAGTCCCGAGACAAAAGGATATTTTTAGATGTTTCAGGTTGAATTATATAATGGGACCCATCCCATTATTCTAAAAATATGTTTTGAGTAAAAATCATATAACGAAGTACCAAAAAAATACCTCATGGAGCTTCGACAACTTCATTTTCAAGCTCTCTCTAGGTATGCTCTTGTAGTTAGAATTTTTTCATGTACCACATGTCAAGATGACATTGAGGTGATATTTTTTCCCTCTTGTATGATACCAAGGAGATAAAAAAATGTGCCCCACCCCTATTTTAGCCTCTAGACCCTTCACATGACACGGGGAGACCTCTCAAAGATCTTTCTTAAATTTTCTAGCTCCTCGCTCCATAAACGCATGTCCACCAGTTGTCCTCATAAGGATAGAGAACATTTTACTCTCCCTTTCATCCCTTTTAAAAGGGGAAAAAAATTCACCCCACACCCATAAAGCATAAAAATCCAGAAGGTAGTTTTTGTTTGAGTGACTTTGTACCCAGGATCGTAAAAAATGCATATCTCACTATCCAGTAAACGAATTGAAGTGAGGTTTTTTGCAATCTTCATATTTTACAAGATCCTTCAAGATACATATGATTGTAAAAATATGCATGCAATATATTTTTAATGGATAAAAACACTAGCTTTGTGCCCTAGTTTTCAGCTTTTAATTTTCCATCATTCTAGTTGTCGAATGGGCTAACATTGTGAATGTGATATCTAGAGAAGACACCTATACCGGAAAATTTGGTTTTGTCGCAATCCAAGGTGTGTAAAGGAATTTTCTAAAAATAGTAAGTCTCTATATGGGAAATTACAATAAATAGTAACCTCTCCGAAAAAGCATATTTTCTCAAGGTAACATTCTCATAAAATAACTAAGACAACAAACTAGGTAGTCCAAAGCAAAAAAGGGGAAAAGGGGAATTTTTCTAAAAATGGTATGCAAGTGAAATGACTTAAAATTGGCCAAATTACACACATTATCAAATGATCCTAGTAATCACATGAGTCTCAAGGCATCATTTTGGTCACATTTTCATAATAGGACATTTGTAAACGAGAGGCATTGTGTAGTCAAAGAAGAATTAAAAAGAGCCAAGATATTAGTTAAAAATTCAAGCCAAGGTGGTCATTGTAAATTTTAAATTAGGTTAGATTCATCCACATATCCTCTTTGAGTTGTATGGGTGAAATCAATGAGCTATTCAAGGTGAATTGGTTGAGGTGAGCATTGCAAGAACGAGATACCAAACAAGAGTGATTCAAAGTGTAAAGCATCCAAGTATCCAAGATGTCATAGATTCCCCATAGTGATAAATAATTGATTCCAAAACAATATCTTGAAAATTCTCCAGTGATGTGAATCATGTCAACTCCTAAATATCCTTTTCCATAGATTCAATAAATGATTAAGAGTAAGCCAAGGAAAATTTCATTTTCTATCATGCCTAATCTCGAAGAAATATCGAGACATTGAAAACCAAATGAAGAAAAAAATCCAAGAAAACATCCCACTTCTTTAGTGGAATATGATGAGTACAATATTTGGCTTTTTAATATCATTCGTATGATTGATAATTTTTAATTTAAGAATGGTTTTCTAATGCATGGGGATGATTTGTATAGGTATATCCTAGCGAGTTTAATGCATTTTCAAGTTACTTTTGTTCATGCAATATGATTAACCGTATAACTTCCTACTAACTGCCTTCATGAGAAAAATGTGGTGATGTGTGTAGGAAAATAGTGAACGATTATTGCCAATGCAATTAAGGATCCCTAAGTTTATAGTTTGAGTGAAGAAGAATAACAATTTTTCTTTCTATCGGCCTATATGTATGGGTATTGTGTCTAGTAGTCTTATCTAAATTTATGAGTCTTAATCAATACTGTTAGTGGAAGACATTAGTGTCGGTAATTTTGGCATATTCTAGAACTACTGTGTCTATATAGAGACACCTCTATGAAGAAAAATGGTAGCTGGTAATATTTTACATCTGCATGGTATAATGTATTGCATTCAGTACTTTTCCTTTTTGCACTAGATATGGCATGGAAATTATTTGAATTAATATAAGGAGACATCATTTTGAGTATCTTGAGCTATTAATATTTCCTCTGTCCCAAGGAAGAGAAAGGGCCCACTCGATTGCGGAGATAGAAGGTTGTTTACATTTACATACACATATGGTTTTATGATAAGTTATACTCACTCAGTTTCCTTACTATAATTTCTATTTCAATCCATCTCATGCAATCCATGCTCAAGTGTGTTTACTTTCCTTATTGAAATTTCCATTCAAAATGTGTGTTTCCTCTTATGCAAATTCTAGTTAACATGTGCTTTTACTTTTACTGCAAGTTTTAATTATGAGTGTGCAATTTCAATTTCGTTCTTTCAATTCTGTGTGTGTGCATTTCCATTTGAGTTAGAAGTATAGATTTTAGAATTCATTTTACTACAATAACTTAATTCTGTAGATTTATATTACATTTCCATAGATTAGTAGAAAATCCAGGAAGATCTAATAAAAATCCCCAATAAAGGACCCAACGGTAGAAATCTATTGCATACATCCTAGACACAACCCTGGTTTGATAATGACACTAGTAGATTAATCTATTAGTTAAATGATTGGAAGAATACAACGACCCATCATTTTTGGTGCCATTTCCAGGGAATGATAAGCACAACATGCCATTTTCTTCACTTTATATGCTCTGGGTGTTAATGGAATTCATCTATGCAACTACTAGAAAATATAATCAAATTTGATGCATAAGCCACTAGAAGATCAAGGAGATTTATACCATGCAAAATCCAAAAAAATCTCCAAATAGAATCTATATAGGGAACACTGAGAGTGACACTAAATCTAATCAACTACCTAGAAGCCCTTCTAAACATTTTGCATCATTCTATTTGGAACCAAAACAACATTCCGAAATGGGAGACAACAGGAATAATGAGAACCAACCCTTGAGTATAACCTTAACTTATCCCATTGTCTTGGATGAAGATGATGATGTACCTATGGTAAATATCTAATCATCCATCCTCCCTATATTCCAAGGCATGTCCGAAGAAGACCCCGATTAGTTCTTGTTTGAATTAGAAGTTCTTTGCCAAACATATGACTACGTAAAAGACAACCAAAAAGTCAAACTCTTTCCTTCCACTCTCAAAGACTTTGCTATGAGATGGTTCATGGGATTTTCCTCTAATTCCATTCATTCTTAGGAGGCCATGGAGACAACAATTTTGGATAAATATCAGGACTAATGTAGGGGAAGGGATATGAAAGAATATTTCTTTCGGATAAAGAAAAAATAATATGAAAACCTAGAGGATTATCTACATATATTTCTCTTTCTCCATCTAAGGAGTGGTTATGAGTTACATGTAGAAATCACTAAGACAATTTTCCTTAAAGGGATTGATGAGGAAACCAAGGATTAACTCCATCTTATGGGAGGAGGTGATGTGCACAAACTTGTAATGGAACAAATCACTGAGCTATGCCAAATTCACTCAAGAACATGAGGAGGTCTATGAAAAAAAAACAACATCCAAACTTTCCCTAGGAACCTCGGAACTTCTAGAGGAAATGGATAACATGAAAACATAAATCCTGTCACAATTGACATCAACCATTGATGGGCTAAAATCCAAAACCAGTATTGCAAAATAACTATTGGACATATATTACCCTAAATGTAGGAAGTGACATCCTATAAAAGAGTGTCCTTTAGGGGTCACAGAAATGTGTTTGATCAGTGACATTGTTGATCATGATAATAAACATTGCACTTTCTTACCTTAGTTGAAAGAAGGATTGAATGTTGTCTCTCAAGATGATGTAAAGGTAAAATTTGTGTAAAGGCCAAGTAATCAAGTTGTGTATGCTCTTTGACCTGTTCAAAACCCCTGGAGGATGTCATGGCCTCGGTCCAGCTCCTCACCTTACTTGGTGTCAACTCGAGTGAACACTACCAAATGGATGGCTTATCCATATCCACTAACATGGATGAGTCCCTAAAATTGGTAGGGATGGGCACCACTAGCCAATGCAAACCCGTGGAAAACCAACAATGGGCATCTCAACAAAATCCAAACCAAAACAAATAATGGACACTATAAAAATACTAATCAACAGAGGAGGTTCCAAAAACCACAACAACATTTAATGCCCCCACCACAAAACTATCAACAACACAAACAAGAAACATAAACACAACTTATAGCCCATCCTATAGCGAACCCTAAAATTAGCAGATAACTTCACTTGATGAAGCAAGATAGAATGATACAATACAGAATACTATCAGTAATTTGAGACTAAGGTTTGGGAAAATATTGAATCCTCCTATTGTTCTCATGGAAATACCTATAGAAAATGAGAAATAAGAGACACTTAATTATGTTTAAGGAATCGTGCATAATCCACAAACACAAGATGCTAGGAGCATCAAGAAAAGAATCAACATGTTCATACAACTCCTTTTCCTGAACGATTACAAGAAAATCCAACCGCAGATAAAACAAGGCTAGTTCAAGAGTTGAAAAAGGTGAACATTGAGGTCCCACTTTGTAGTAGTATTTTATACCCTTAGACCAATTTTCTAATTCCATACATGTCAACCTATCACCCAAGGTGCTGGGCACTCACTCGAGGCATGCACGGGTGTTGATTGTCTCCTTTATGTGAGTCTTGTGAGAATGCACCATCTTATGATAGATAATCAAATGCAGAAGAATAGAAAAGAACCATACAACATTCTAAGAACCTAGAATGAGTTTTCACCCCATTGTATCCAAAAAGAGAAATAACAAGAAGCATATCTAACTAATTCATTAATAAAGGAAATGCATAAGGATTATATTAGTGAACACATATGTGATTTAGAATAGAGCATTATATTCATATTAATATGTTCAATACCCACATTACATCCCTCAAAGTCATAACAGACCTTATAACAATGCAAAGTTGCTAAGTCATGCATCAGAACTACACTATGTTCATCACATTACAAAAATAAATGCATACCCATCCCTCTAAATGTGCCATGATTCCTATATTATTCTAATCCCATCCCATAGAATCCTCTATGATATTTATGTAGAGATTTGCCTCTTTCTCACTTCTCTTTTCTTCTATTGGGCGCTTGTATTTATAACCTTAGCAACCACTACCATGACTTTATGAAGTTATAAATTGGTTTCCAAGTGTCGAAGTTGTTCTCCATGGGAGCATTCCTTCTTAGATTAAAAATCTCCACTCTTTGCAATGATGTCTTTCTGGATCCTTCTATTGCATGGAATATTCCTTTCATGGCCAAAAAGTTTCCAGGTTTGCACCTTATCCTTTCTACATGCGCAGTTGGGTCATTCGTTTCTCATGTGCTTCCAGAACATTGAATATGGATAAGTCCTAGAACCCTTCCTTTTCCTTGCACGTGTGCACTGTGTGTTCTACAAAACCCCGCTAAAATGCTTCCTTGTGTACCTCCAACCAACGTGCCCTTCTTCAACTAGGTCCCACATGCCCACATGCCTTCTCATCCTTAGCCAATATTTTGGGGCCCAACATCACCCCACACTATGCCTGTTCTCCATCCTCAGAAACACTTTCTTCAATGAATAAAGAATGAATGGGCTCTGAAAAGTTGAATAAATAATGGAGTGAAGAATTGGGGGAAAGAATGAAATAATGGTGGGGGAAATCATGATCACTATTGAAGGAGGAGAGGGAAATCCTTCCTCAAATCTACCTCCAACTTATCCTAGGCATCAACCTCATTCTGTGCTTGTTGACAGAGGTCACCTACTAGGAACTTACCTCCTCAAAGCTTAGCCCTTCTCCCTTAGCATTCATTGTCTCTACAATCCCCTCTATTTTTTTCCCCAAATCCTCTAGCCCTTCCATCCTTCGAGTGATTTGGGGGTATAATTCTTTTAGTCAGGTTCTTGATTGATCCCCACAAGGTCTCAATGGCCTCTGATTTCTTTTCCACTTTGGCTAGGATTTTGTCTCGCTCATCCCTATTCCCCTTATTATTTTCTTGGAACTCCTTGAGTTCCATTTCATGGGTGGTAACCAAGATACTTTCCACTCTATCCCTATCTATGCAATTATCATAGGAAACCTCAACAACTTGTGTGACAAATTTTACATTGACGAGTATCTTGTTGTACTGAGAAACAATTTCTACAACCTTCATCTTATCCTCTTTTTCTTGGCACGTGAATGCCTCTTCTAATGAATCTAAGGCAAGTGGTCACCTATCCATAGTGAGTATGCAGGTCAAGTCCTCTAGGAACTGTAAGGTTGATCCATATTTTTATGTGGGTGGTGTTAAGTTTGGATGCTTCAAGACAATGGCATCTATGATCATCTCTATTTTATTGTATACCTCACACACCCTTTCCTTCTCATCTTTTAACTCACGCCTTAACTGAGTGCTGATTAGCTCCTCTTGCTTTAGGTCCTTAATTTTCTCAAGGAGCTCCTCCTCCTTTTTCTCTAGCTCTACCTCTAGGAACTTCACCCTGTCATTTCTTCCGAAGAGTCTAGCTTCAACCTCAACTGAAAATTTGTTGAGCGCATTGTAGATTTTCTCATTTGATAATTATTGAGCATTCACCAAGGGGTTTATTCCTTTTTTTTCTAGCACCTTCATCAATGCTCCTTGGCTTATTTCAAATTTGGGCTCATCAATGTGGGACTCAAATGCCCATGATAGCATTTTCCTCATCTCGAGGGTATGCACCTTCCTCATCAAATGAAGCCATGGCCAAGAGTTATTCCATTGGTACAGTGCTCTGAAAGCACGCATGCAACACCTTGTTTGGATCATCAATGTAGCCCATTCCTTGACCTTGTGTTGCTTCGTGCTCTTCCTCCCTATGCATGCAGCCCTTGGAAAGCTTACCAAAAAATAGGATCCCCCATGTTTCCATATTCTTTTCCTATGCTTTCCTCCTCAACTTCCTTCAACACCTCATCTACACTGTGTTCTACTTCTTATTCCACCAGGTCCTTGATGATTCCCACCACTTATCTCTCTGTGGCCTCTTTTAGCTATTCCTTCTTGAGTTTTGGGGTCCTTTGATCCTTTGTATTTACCTATTTGCTCACCCCCTTGCCTTGAGCCTCATATTATTCATTGTCATTCTTCTCCTCATCCCCTTATTCCTTAGAAAAATGCACCTCATAGATTAGATGGTCTTCACCTCCTTCAGGCTTGTCATCATCATCCTTGTCACCGATGTAGGTATCTAGACTCTCTGTCTCTTCTGAGTTTGCCTCATCTGTCACCTTATGCTTCTTTCTTACTAGGGATTCCAGTACAAGAGATTCTTATTTTTCTTTCTCTTTGATAGGTGATGTCTCCCTTGGTGATTCCTCATGGGTGAGGTTCTCTTCATGCTCTAGCACCTCTTCTTCTAGGGTATTTTCCTTGATAGAGACTTATTTCTATGCATAAGTTCTAGTTCCAGGCTTAGTGCTTGCTTTTGATGTACCCACTGATTGTACGGTTTGAACACTTGGTGCCTTCTTCTCCTGCACCTCTTCTCTTTCTCTCTTCCTTGGTGTGACCTTATTTCTTCTTGTAGGGTCTTCAAGAATGGAGAAATAATTCTCTAAGTAAGTTCCCTTTTCAAACTTTGGCCTTATGCATAGATGCACCTTGCTTCACTCCTCCCTATAATCGGTAGTGTTAAAGGCTTCATCATTTTTATCTCGTGGGATACATATTTCTCTATGTATGCACGCTTATTTGGGTAAAAGAGCTTCGACGTAGCTTGCGATGGTCTAGGTATACCTCACTAAGGTTGAACCTTAGTCTCTTGGCCTCCTTAAACCGATTGACTCGCTTAGAAGTTTTGTGCAAAGGTGAAAGAGAAGGGTAGCTTGCACCATGGACTCATAGTCCCATCTGTCAATGTAAATCTGCCAATGTAGAAATGTTGATATTGTTAGAATTGGAGGATTCTAATAAATACATATTTAATCAACTTACATATTATATAATGTTACAATAAATATTTAAATAAACATTACATCATAACATAAGTAAATAAATAAATAGTTACGAAATAAATAACACAGTGACACATTATTTATAATGGAAAACCCTAATAGGTAAAACACTTTGAAAATAACCTTTACTTCAAAAAGCTTATTTTACATCTAGTAAGATCACCTCCTCTTTTAAAACCCTATTTACTAAGGGTAAAACCAAATCACTTGATTTGCACACATTTGATATATTTCCGAATATATCAAATGAGGACCTAAAGTCCTTTTTTATATAAGGTGATCGTATGTCTCCGACTCCACCTTTTAAACCTAAACGGTTGACACATAAACCTAGGTTTATAATATTTAATATTAGAAATATAATCATTTCATGATATTAAATATTTAACCTAAAGTATATACTAGTGTTTGCATATTTAATAATAGAAATATAAATATTTCACATTATTAAATATTAACCTATATATTAGTGATGGACCCATATACATTAAGGATTTTCCACCACTTAATCATTATGTTTGACAGATACACTATAAAATTTTCCTCTCCATCCATGAGTGTTGGTAATTGATATGGGATCCTTCATTCTTCTCCGAATGCATCGCGCATTCACTTGTACCATTTTTCCAAGCACACCTTGTGAGCGGCCGTCATGGTTTCACAAGTGTAATTCACAAAAAATTTGTGGGTTAGGGATCCTCTTCTGGATACTCCCAAACAAAATTTTCTAGCCCATCAAGCACTCCAATATCTAAGAAGACAATGGTGAGGAGGATGTTACCAAAGAGTATATTTTCTCCTCTTATGCTACTTATGATCTCATCCACAATGAAAGCAAACAAGTTATAGATTTTTCCCTTTGATATCTTCCGAATACATTTATCCATGCCTTGTTCACTTGTGTCCATCATTCCTGATCATTGAGCTTGGTCACCAAGCACACAACCATCCTCATAATAGGGTCTAGAATCTCAGCGATGTCAAAGTATCGTGACCCCTTCTTGTAGTCATACATGGCTACAGTCTCCTTAATAGCCTCTCTTGTTGCTTAGATCATCATCTATGATATCTCCTTCACAAATGAGGCTTGTGAACTTGGATATCAATTATGGTGTTATGCACATCTTGCACCCTAAAAATAAAAGTGATCCTCATGCACACACGACATCAACCATTGATAAAGGCACTCAGGCTTGCCAAAGTAAGGCAACTCATATAGTTGTAATAATCCTGCCTTCTCCAATTTAACCTTCACCTCATCATTGTATATGGGCATCCCATTTGGCATCCTTTTGTTAGCTAGGTGGACCAACTCTAACACCATTTCCTTCTCATTTTTCTCATGTAATGGTTATAATAACTCACGGCCATCTTTTGCAAGTATGACTCCCACTCTTTTCCTAGCAATACCCCATCTAGGTACTGCATTTCCGCATACCATTCTTCATTGGATCTCACAATGGAAGCCATGATTTCTTTAACCCTTTCCCTTCTATTTCTTAGGTGAGATGGTCACCTTCTTTGGTGCCATTCTTCTAGTCGGGATAAACTTAAAACTCCTTCCTCTTGCTCTGCTCTACTACTTTGCTCAATCCCAAAGCTCACTTTTGTGAAGAAATCCTTTTCCCTTGTGTCCTAGCCACCAAACCCTAACTGGGAAATCCTTCCATAAGATGACACTCCTCAACAAACTTTCCCCACATCCTGTACTCCTACTTTGGTTTGCGAGATCTATTCTAGTCACAAAATTTATATCTCTCTGATTCATCTTCGCACAAATATTTCGAATGCCCTAGTTCATGAAAGATTCTTTCACTTTGTAATCATAAGGTAAAATAATGATGTGCCCGACTTCATATTTATAGATTTTCCTTCTTTCTAACAAAATGTTATACCATCTACCACTGTATTTGCCACTAAATGCAGATCAAGATCCAAATTTTTTTCCTTAAAACCGACCTCAAGTGCTTTTACCCACGCACCTAATCATGTGAAAAAAACTTGACAAACTTCCGACATGCCCACATCTAAATGGACTAAAGACTCTTACACGCACGTCAAAAATGCCAAGGCACTTCTTTTTCCTCTTTTTTGATTTTTGGTCTCACCTACCTTATTTTGTTCATGCACTTTTCTCTCTTTGTAATTGGTCTCTATAAAGCGTTATCCTAACACAATCCATTCTTGTCCACCTCTCTTCTACGTGATTTCTTAATGTTACATGCTTTTTCTCCTACTCTTGGGCCACTCAACTTCTATAACAGGCCTATACTTCGCATCACTCCACCCCACACTAAAATAGATGCACGGTCCTCTCAGGCATACAAAATTTGGAAAAATAATGTTATTCTTTGGGTGCACAAGGCATTGATATTCAAAAAAAAAAAAAAAGAAAGGAGCAAGAAACAAGAAAGAGAAACACAAGAAAATAAAATCATAAAGGGAATTTCTAGACTAATTGGCACATCGCCTTATTACAAACACACGAATTATTTATAGTAGGGCTTCAACCTACTACCATTAAAATGACCTCAGTAATCTCATCCCATCTAGCGCTTCTAACGGAAAACACCCGAATCAAGAATGTACGAGATGATGTAGGGTCCTAACTAATGGAATTTCAACTTCCCAGGATGGAGTAGATACTTAGAATCATATAACAACACTATCTACCCAACTTCAAACTGCTTGTTCTTGATATGAAAATCATGCCATGCCTTTTGTCTTGATTTTTCTATCTTTTGACTCCATCTAGAAAGTGATCGCCTTTCATCTAACTACATCAATTTATCAATCCTTTCTTCCATCTCTTTCTAATTAGCTAACCCTCCTATGCATGTTATAAGTAGCGATGGTAACATGCATTCAATGGAAAATAACCCCCATGCCAAACACCAATTGAAACGGTGTGGCCTTGTTCAACCTCTTATAGGTTGTCATGTATGCCCATAGAACAAATGATACCTTATCATCCCAATCTTATCTTCTAATGTCACAGATCTTAGTTAACGTGTGACTTAACATCTTATTAAATACCTTAGCAACTCCATTTTCTTGAGGGTGATAAGGGGTAGTCTTGTGATGGCCCACCATACATTCTATTAATAGTATCTTGACCATTTCATTGAGAAAGTTTGTACCTCTATCACTTGTTAAACTTAAAGGACAACCATACCTGCTGATTATGTTCTCCCATAAAAATATAGTAGTTTTCACTGTGGTGCAATCCTTTATAGGCACTGCCTCTGCCCACCGTGTTAAGTAATTTGTGTAAGTTATGATATACTGTGAACTAGTCCTTTGCGTAGCTAGTGAAGTTTTCCCTAGAAAGTTGATTACCCATTTTTCAAAAGGTTCATCCCTGGCTATTAGTCGCAAGGGCATTTCATCTCTCTTCCCTGGCTATTAAGACTTTGCCATGTCTAGCTTTATTTGATAAAATGATTCTGAGATAATTTGATGATATCATGAAAATGGAGAAGTATGATTAAAGAGTTTATGCCAACAACATCATGAGTTTGTAATGAACTGCTTTGAGAATAGATTCCTTAATCACAATTTGTGTATGAACAAGCGGACAACATGATCCTAATCTATATGAAGATGCAATGTAGATATATATATATAAGTAGTGCTAGCTGCTTACGCGTAAAAATGCTTGAGGTGTAGGGAATTGACTGTTTCACCAAATTCCTCACCTTCTAGTGTACATAAGAGGTATGCACCGTTCCCATAGTCTTTCATGACTCGGTATGGACCTAACCATTTAGGCCAGAATTTCCTTCCTTCGCCGGTCTTCTTGTCGATCCACTGTCTAGTCTTAGAACGAGATCACCTTCATATATGTCGCGCTCATAGACTTTCTTGTTATATTGCCGGCACATCCGGTCAGCATAGACTCTATGTCGTTGTTCAGCATCTAACCTAGTTTCATCTAGGATTTCTAGTTGGGAAAGACGTGCTTCTCTGTAAGCGTCTTCATCCAGAATCCCTTGTAATGAAATGCGGAGACTGGGTATTTCAACCTCGAGTGGGAGAACTGCCTCTGCCCCGAACACTAGTGAAAAAGGAGTTGCTCCCGTTGGTGTTTTTATTGAGGTTTGGTGGGCCCATAAGGCCGGATATAACTTTAAGTGCCAATCTCATTTTTTTTCTTTCACCGTTTTAAGGAGAATGGATTTTAGTGTTTTATTCGTAGCTTCAGCCTGTCCATTGGCTTGAGGGTAATACAAGGAATCCGTATGATGGCTTATTTTAAATTTATTGCATAGCTCACGAACCTCTTCATTCTTAAAAGAAGTTCCATTATCAGAGATAATGATTTGCGGGATACCATACCTATAAATGATTTGGTTTAAAATGAACTTGGCGATTATAGAACCAGGTACAGTAGTAAGAGGCATAGCCTCTACCCATTTGGTAAAATATTCGGTGGCCGTGATTATAAAATTATGGCCATCTATGGATGAGGGAGAGAATTTCCCTATTAAATCTAGGCCCCATGTAGAAAAGGGCCATGGAGTAGTGATTGGTTGCAGAGCTTGTGCCGGCATATGGATCTCATGGGAGAATTCTTGGCACTTATGACACCTGTGTACGAACTCTACTGCGTCGTGTTCTAGAGTAGGCCAGAAATAGCCCATTCGATGTATTTTACGAGTGGTGGCATGACCACCGAAGTGGCCTCCACACATTCCACTGTGGGATTCATGGAGAATCTTCTTGGATTCTTCCGTGTCGACACATCTTAGGAGCATTCCATCGAACACTTTTTGATAGAGCACTTGCTCTATAATGATGTATTTAGCTATGATAATACGTAACCGCCTTCTTTGTTACGGTGTAGCTCCTTCTGGATACGTATGGTCCATGATATAATTAATGATATCAGCGTACCAGGGACACTCAGAGATAGAGGGTCGGGTTTCGATGTAGTATATGCACTCATCTGGAAAATCTAAATCTACTAGATCACCTCCATCTAATGGGTTATCAGCTAACCAATCTGCGATGATTTGTCCTTTAACCGACTTCTGATTTACAAATGTTAATTCGAATTCCCCCATTAAGGTTATAAAATGTCCAGCCTTTTTAGACAAGGACCCTTGTGTGAGGAAAGTTCATAAATGGTCCGTTTTTACCATGACCCTTGTTTCTTGATTTAGCATATAATGTCTTAGGCATTTGGTTGCAAAAACTATGGCGAGGCATTCTCGTTCTGCTTGGGTATAACATGTTTCATAGTCGAGAAATGTTCGGCTAATGAAATAAATCACGCGTTCTCTCTTGTCATCGTCTTCTTGAGCCAGCATGCAGGCTAGCGAGACATTAGTTGCTCGTGAATATAAAATTAACGGGTGATCTAGCTTAGGTGGCATTAGCGTAGGTGGTGATAACAGGAAATGCTTAACTGCATCAAAAGCTTCATTGCATTCTTCAGTCCAATCAATGCTATAATCTTTCTTGAGTAAATTGTTGATTGGATGAATGGTGAAGCTTAAGTCCGGGATGAATCTTCGGATTGCACCCAGCTTTCCGAGAAATGACCTGATTCCAGATTCATCCGAAGGTGGAACCATTTCGAGGACAGCCTGAATTTTGGTTGGGTCAACATCTATCCCTCGTAACGATATGATGTAACCTAGGAGCTTCCCTCTTGTTACTCCAAAGACGCACTTTTCTAGATTTAGCATGACTCCGTACTCTATCAACCGTGAGAGAATGATGCGGAGTATTTCCAGATGGTCACAACGCTTCTTGGCCTTAGCCAACAAGTCATCTACGTAGGATTCCACGATTTTATGAATTAAATCATGAAATATATATGTCATAGCTCGCTGGTATGTAGCACCAAGCATTCTTGAGACCAAATGGCATGACAAAGCATAGCAATAAGTTCCCCAGGGAGTTATAAACATGGTTTTAGCTTGATCTTGTTTAGATATTTTAATTTGATTGTATCTCGAGAATCCATCCATGAGAGACAAAAGTTCAAACCCAGCTGTTGCATCAAAAATGACATCAATGGATGGCAATGGGAAGTCGTCTTTAGGACACACTTTGTTGATGTCTCAGAAATCTATGCAGATGCATATCTTTCCATTCTTCTTGAGAACAGGAATGATGTTAGACACCCATTGGGAGTAATCGACTGGCTTGATAAATCCTACTTGGAGGAGTTTTATTACCTCCTCTTTTACCATGAGAGCTACCTTGGGTTTCATGGGTCTCAATTTTTGTTTAACTGGATTTGCATTAGATTTAGTGATGAGGTTGTGCACCGCGATGTAGGGTGAAACCCTGTCATTTCCTTATAATTAAATCCAAACACCTTCTGATGTTCTTTGAGGATCCAAGTGTGTATTTCTACTTCCTCTGGGGTTAACGAGGACCCTAATTTCAATATCCTTGGTTCGTCTTCCGTTCCGATGTTAATATCAATTGTTTCTTCGATCAAAGAGGTGTTACCCTCTTCAAACTCAGGTGGCACTGGAGGTAAATCCAAATCATCCCCATTTTCTACTGTGCATATGCTAGGTTCCATTTGTGAGGGAAGATCCACCATGGGATTTCCAAAGTAGGAAGACGAATGTGGGATTAAGGAAAAATCTATCATATGATAGGAGAGATGTAGTGCCGCATAGGTGTTTAAGTAATCCAAAGTGGCCATATCACTATCAACATGGTCTAGGATAGTAGATTCATTTCTGTTTAAAAGAGAATTTGTCATTGTCTTTATCAATGGTTCATCACGAAGGGATACCATGAAATGGGTATCCTCTAACTTATTGCTTGGAGTAAAACATGATGTGGAAGTTGCTATTGAATCAGTGAGAAGATTTTCCTCTCGTGGGATTGCTTCAATTGATATGAAGTCAAATTCCTTGCTTAAATCTAATACAACTTTTTTGTAAAGCTGTAAATGCTCGGCTTTGGTTTCATATATCTCTGAGACTTGGTTTGCTACCAATTGTGAGTCTCCTAAGACTCTGATGTTATCAACACCAATTCTTTTAGCTAAGATGAGGCCAAGGAGGAGGGCTTCGTACTCAGCGCCATTGTTTGTGCACTCGAAATTTAGTTTAAAGGCAAAAGGTAAGACTTTTCCTTCAAGGAAGTGAAGATTAAATTGCCCCGCTCCGTATCGGCATCTAGCTCCATCAAAATGGAGTGTCTAATATTTGACTGGGAATATGGACGCTGGGATATCTGTTGTGTTTTCATATTCTACTTTCATCATACAAAGATACTTTGTTGGAAGAGAGCCAATGCCTAGGGGATATCCTATGCCTACTGAATCGAATGATAAGAATATTGGTAGATCATTTTCTAGCAGTTCAATGATTTTGCAGTAGCTCTTAATGATACTTTCTACAATGTTAGCCTCATCTTTAGGGTTGGGGTTACTTTGGCTAGGCTCATAGCTTCAAGATCTTGTAGGTACCAACTTTTCATTTGTTTTTGCATTGGTAGGTTTATTAAGTTGATTTGTTGGGAGTTCAAACTCCGAGTGTACACTGGTCTTTTCTTTAAGTTAGCTAGGTGTACATCAAATGGTTTTGGATCACCTTTGGCCACGAATACCTTTCCTAAATGTAAAAACCTTACTTCTTGAAATAGTGTAGAAGGGATTTCCTTCATGCGGTGTATCCAAGGTCGGTCGAGGATCATATTATAGTTAGTTTCCTAATCTATAATATAAAACTCAGTCAAGATGGTTTTGGGTCCTAAGGTGACCGGTAATATTATAGTTCCAACCGAGGTGGCTTTAAGACTATCATAGCCCCTTAGTGTATTTCGAGTTGTGGAGAAATTGGTTTCTCCATACCCTAGCTTTTGGAGGAAAGAGAAGGGGACTATGTTAACTGCCGCCCCATCGTCAACCATTGCACACTTTACATAGTTGTTATAAACCCATACTTGCAAATGTAAGGCTAGATCACCTCGGCATGTGATCTCAGCATCTGTCGGCATTTTGTTTATCTCGAATATGAATTCGACATCCCTATCTGCCTGCCCTAGAGGATGAACATCAAAGTCCACATGATTTACCTGTGTTTCAGGCGGTGGAGTGATGTTAATTAGATGACCTAAACCTAATGCTTCTAAAAGAGTATCCCTATGGGCAGGAGATTTCTTTAGTAAGTCTAAGAATGAAATGTGCGAGAAGGTTTTTGTTAGGTCGTTAATCAAATCATAGGCTCCCACAGGTTTTACTATGATTTGTTGGATGTCATCTGCCTCTGGCAGGTGGCTTGGACTTGGCTGAGAGAAATACTCTCGCATCCTTGTTATAGCTTCGATGGGTAGCTCAGCGTCTAACTCTACTAAACCGACTACCTTAGGTCGTGGTTGACTTCCTAGTTGCGGCGCAACTAATGGATTTAGTGAGGTCGAGGCTTCATGATCATTGTTTCCTGTCATTGCACCCTTGTTCATCCCAGTTGGATTTAGCCTGTTGTTATCATGATTTGGGAGTGGATCATTAAAGATCTTCAGAGGTGCGTTTTGAGGGGAAACTGCCCCTGAAAAGGTATTTGACGTTGGTGACGTAGGATCTGCTAAGAACATATCCATAAAAAGTTGTTTTTGTTCATCTGGCAAGCGTTGCATGAATTTATTGTAGTCACAACACGTTCTAGTGTCATGGCCCCAAATTTTGTGGAAACCATAGTACGAATTAGGATTGTAATTCCTAGTTTGTTGATTTGATGTGTATTGTGGCCCAAAATTTTGATCAAACCGTTGTCTATTAAAATTTTACGTTTGTTGTCTTTGGTTTGAATTCTGGTTTTGGTACCTAGTTGAATTTTGGCTTGGACCCTGTATGGGATTTTGCCATTGTTGTTGTTGTTGTTGTTGTTGTTGTGGATGATTAAAATCCACTGCATTGACTATCGGGGTAAAGTTGTTGTTTCGTTGGTTGTTTATTTGTGATGGAGTATTGACAATATTTACCTTTTTAGGTTGGTCGGTTACTCCATCTGTTGTTACACCCCGATTTTTGTTAAGGATTTTAGGTCCTTGATTGACGTTCGTGGTAGTGGGATAAGTTGTAGTGTTCTGATTGGGGGCGATTAACCTCCCGTTTGCTCCATATGTTTTGTGACCACTATCAATTGTTGCTTGATCTATTCGAAGAGCACTCTCTAGTACTTCATCGTAAGTTTGTAATGGGAACTTCTGGAATTCTTCCTTCACTTATTTTCTAAGCGAATGAAGGAATAAATCACATAGTTCCATTTGATCCATGTTTGGAGCACTTTCCGAGGAATAAAGGACTGTACGCCACCTTTGGATGAAATGGGCGACAGATTCATTGTGTTCTTGTTTGATGTGTAAGAACTCCCTGATTCCTGTTCTTAATAGTTTGTTCATGTCGAAGGCCTTGATGAACTCTGAAACAAGTTGTTTGAACAAATGGATGGAAGCCTCAGGTATTCTATAATACCAATTGAGAGCGATGCCTTCCAAGGTTTTTGGGAATATTTTAGCAACAACCCCATCCCATGGGAGTAGTTCTCGAATGGCTATAGCGTAAGCTTTGATATGCGCATTTGGATCTCCCTCTCCTTTGTATTTGGGAAAATTGGGAAGAGGTCTTGGAAGCATGATGCTTCGTATGGTGAAATCCAAGGGTTCTTTCAAATATTCTAAGTAAGTCCCTATCACATATGTTTCGACCATTGATGGCGCCTGTTGAGGGAGCGGTGGTGGGATGGGTTGTTGATATGGCACAGCAGTATGCGTTGGCAGGGGCATAAGGAAGCCCCTGTGTTTGAGAAAAATGCGGGAGAGGAGAACATATCCCCTTGTGGTGATTTGGAGTATATGTTTAAGTATGATGGGGTACTATCCAGGAATGGATTGTTCTGTACTAGACCGGGAGGAACAGTGCTAGAGATGGTGGGTCTAGTTGGCATTTGTTGTGAATACTGAGGAGTCATGCCTAACGTGCCTACTCCTGTGAGGAGATCCACTTGGCTAGGATGGTGTGGAGGATTGGAACTCCCTGCTTGCATGAATTGTGAATTTTGACTTGCTTGGGCAAGTTCTAACCCTCTAACCTTTTCTATTAGAGTTGAAATGACTTCATTTGGTGAAGTCACGATGTTTTGCCGTAGTGGCGTTTGTTGTATATTATGGTGTTGTATAGGCATGTGATATCCTGTTATGAACTGATCACTATCTTGCCAAGTTTCTCTGAGGGTATTTCCTATATGCAGTGGCATAGAGGTATTTTCTTGAAAAGAGACCTCGGGTTGTGGTTGTAAACCTCCTACAGGTGGATACATACCTCGAGAACATTGGTCGTTCCTGGCATAATATACCGAATGTTCATCGTCTAAACCTTGGTATGAGTCTGATTGTCTACTAATTTGTGGTCTAAGTAGTACCTGAGGAGATGAACCAGATTCTCCAGTGAACATCATATTGTTCGAGCCTGAAGGCTCTGTTTGTTGCGTTTGAGTGAGTTGTTCCAACTCCTCTGTTTGGAAGGGCGAGCTATATCTGATCCTTGGAGTTTGTGTTGACAACTGACTAGTTGAATAGTTGTCACCCCACACTGAGAGCGAGGGTGATGATTGTCTATTCTGTTGGGCGTAGTATGCCTCAAGACCCAAGAGGGGTCTGCCATATGCATCGAATCCTGACATATTCGGGGGGTATATGAATACCCACAGAATAATGGGAAGGAGCGAAGGTGAAAGCCAATGAGGTGGAGATGATGAAAAGTATACTAAACTTGGAAGAACACGTGATACTATGACTCCGAACTAGAAAGTAGGAATTTCACGTTAGCTTCACTAATTTTGTTTGTTTCATGTTGGGTTCACCAATTTTGTATGACGGAAAAGTGACAAGCAAGCATGGGAATCTACAAGTGACTCTTCCTCGCACCCGACCTCCCGAGGTCATGCCGAGACAGCCGGTGGGGATGGAATATGTGTGAGATACAGACAAACTAGTTAGGCAATCTAATGTCTTCAATGCGCACTAACGGAACTTGCGAATCTAAAGCAAAGAAAGCCCTCCTAACTTGGGCTGGTGTGATAGATCGGTCAGCAAGGATGACTGCTCGAAGGCTCCAATCAATATCGAGCTCTGGCGTGATTTGATCTATGGGTTGTGGAATATGTGGAAAATGACCCGGGATAGTTTCATGTATTTCTCCGGACAGGGTCATATGGTGGATGGTAAATGTAGTCAATTCTATGGACGGTTCTCTGGCCTAGTCCAGAACTCTCTAGCTTTGTTAGCTATTGTGTCTAGCAAGGATAATTGTTCGATGATGATAGGTGGAAGTGGAGTAGACTGGAATACTAGTGTGCGTAGGCCAGTGTCTATGTCTAATTCTCCTGCGGATTCGTTGGGCTGCGGGATTTGTGGGTCACAACCGTAGACTCTTAGTCATTGTGGACCTGTTATGGTCATGCGTGAAATCAAGTCCTAATCCCTAATATCCAGTAATCATATGCTTTCTCAACTTCTATATTTAGGATCAATAACTGTGTGATTTTCTCATAATACCCTACAGGTGTTCGTGCAACCTGGATTCTTAGGCTGGTATCTATATCTAGAAGAGTGTCTCCTACATCTGGCTGTGGGACCAAAGGATCACAACCAAAGGTTTGTTCTCTTTCGAACCCTTCTACAGTCATATGAATTTTTACCTAGGGTAATCTATAGTTCATTTGATTCAACCAAAACATGTGTGCTTGGTCGTCTTCTATGTTTAGTCCACTCAACTGAGAATTGATTTGTTGCAAGCTTACCGTTGTTCGGAAGACTTGAATCCTAAGATTTTGATCTATATCGGTTATTGCCATGATGAGATTGGGCTGGGGCATGATTGGCTCGAATATGTATTCCCTGGGCTCTCTAGGTCCCGTGATTGTCATACAAAAGTAACAAAGTAAATTAACTGTAACAAAATGAAATTTAACTATGTGAAGTGTATCTATAGCATATATGTTTTCTCTATCTTTTTGTGTTTTTCTGATGAACTTTACGAATTTAAGAAAACAACTATTTAAAATATCTAGAAAGACAACTAAAATAATAATTTAAAACAAACAAAATAACCGAGTGTAGCCATTTGTCTATGCAATTTGTAGATCTATTCTAAACAATAAAATAGCTCATCTAATCTATTTGCAAGATTCTCGATCCTACCTCAGAAGTGAGGAGTGAATCATAGTTTCTCAGAAACTATCAATCCCCATAGCTTCCCTGGCAATATCGAGAATAGAATTTACTGAAATAAAGAAATTAACTACTCTATTTGATATGATTCTAACTAGAACTTTGAAAGCTAGAACCTGGATTCTGTAGAATAGTGGCAAATCCGATGGTGTGTGTGATCTTGTCCCCTCAGTGTGATCTCCTCGTTCCTTCGTGTTCACGTGGATCCAGAAAATTGTGTAATGCTAGCATCAACAGAATTAGATATTGGGATAAAGGTAGCTCAAAATACACACCGAATACAATGCGAGTAGGAGAGGGATAGCGCAAGAGTACAGAGCTTGGCTTATGCAATTCCTAGCGGGATCTATTATGAGTCATGCAACATAAAGCATCTAGAATCTGAAACTATCCTGTTTGAGGAGAAAAACCTGCAACTTTAATGGCTTCCTAAGCTATTCTACTCTAATGGATTGGATGAAATAACAACACTGCTTGCACAAGATGGATATGTGGCTTACCAACAAGAAACAATGCTAACTAAGCATGTAACGAACTAAACTATGAATCCTAAGAAAATAAAAGACTGAATTCTGAAAATGAGAAGATGAGAAGTGAATGAGGGGCCATTTGCTTGAGCACAAGCCATCTATTTATAGAATTTGCATTTATCCAAGGTAAAAGCCAAATAGAACTCTTAAACTATAAACAATGGCAAAACACTATTCAGGGAACCGAATCATAAATGCAAGCTT
Source organism: Taxus wallichiana var. yunnanensis (assembly GCA_018340775.1). Taxonomy (NCBI): domain Eukaryota; kingdom Viridiplantae; phylum Streptophyta; class Pinopsida; order Cupressales; family Taxaceae; genus Taxus; species Taxus wallichiana. The sequence goes on along the minus strand of CM031238.1, from coordinate 323,082,378 downwards.
ATGGTGGTGAAAGAAAGCTGGTAAAACGTTGAATTTACATGATTCGTGTTAAAAAATCTTTCTAGAAAATGCGTAAAGGACTTCCACCCCGAGCGGGGTGGCGGTTATAGGACCGCCGCCCTATTCAAGGCGTCGTCACTAGACCGCCACCCATGCAGGCGGCGGTTTTGTCACTTTGAAGAGAAAAAGGCTAAGAAAAGAGGGGAAAAGGAAAAATAAAGCACGTGGGGGCTAAGCGGGGCATGCATGATGTTAACGCACACTGGAGAGATTTTACGGATCTTGAAAACCTTGCGAGGAGACTGTATCATCATTGGGGCACATGTCACGTTGTTCTAGCAATAGAGTACAATACCTTATAATTTTGGGTATGTACAACAGAATCGAGAATTCCTCTTCTATTGTCCTCATTCTTCCTTTGAGCCTCCATTTCTTGTAAGAAAATCTTAAGATATGCTCCCCAGAGTAACTTGGAAACTTCTTTGCTCCTAGGTGTTTGAATGAGTTCACCCTTATCACCCTTGTTACAGATCCTCTCAATTATCTACCATTTAACTCATAAGTCTCATGTGCCCAATTTTCACATGCCACACTAGTGGTATCACTCAAGGACTAAGCATCTTCAAAATGGATGACTCCCTTCGTGGGATGAATTATCTCAGGATCTCTCGATGGAGCACAAATACATTCTGTCAATGAATTATTCTCCTAAGGGCTTAATATAAGGTGCTGATTTCCCATCTGTCAAAGGAATGATAACCATTTCTTCCATGTTCTCAAAGATGATATACCCTTTCTTAAACCACATGTCGACATTTTTCTTATAACACCATTGGCACCCAAGTAATGCTGGAAAGTTGTCTTCCTAGGCGAGAACCAAGAATTTGAAGTATCCAATGAACTTGGCCCATTGAATGGTGATAATTGCATCCTTCAAGACTCCAATGGGCATTGGCTTAGGATTGTTTTCCATATACAACACATTCGAAGATGTCTATAATGCATGCCTTACCATATTATGTCAGACATCTAAAGTAAGAACATTGACCTCTGCTCCCATGTTGATGATTATATTACTCAGGAGTCATCCATCAATAATCACATTCAAAGTAATCTTCTTATCATAGTTAAGGTTGTGAGGAGGAAGGTTTGTATACAAAACCTTCCTTTTGCACTCTACTCCGGCACATGGTACCTTCTCTCTTAGTGATTCTCCTAACAAGGGAATACTATTCTCTTTCCTTAACATTCTACATACTTCCTTGACCTCATCCAGGTCATCCTTTGGAGCCTCGACATTATTCCTTTTCTTCAACTGCTTTGATTACTCCTTTAGACATTGGATCTCCCTTTGCAAACTCATAATCACATCCATAGTATCTTGGTTCACCTCCTTCTGATGAGAAAAGTACAAATATTTTCCATGTACCACTTCCTCTCTTAAAACTAGTATCCTTTGTCTTGGTATATACTTGGTGCATGTGGCCTCTACTCGCATCGTCACCAATACAGGATCTAGTCCTTACTCACACGCCACTCTTGGCATCCACTATGAATCAGCCTTCTTGATGCTCACCATCCAAGTGCCTTTATTTTTCTGGTGTTACTGGTTCATATGTTTATAAAGCTCTGGAAACTATTCATACTTATGTTTCTTTCTACACCATGAGCATTATAATAGATCAGGACACTCATGTTTTTAATGCTATATAGATCCAAAGTTATAATAGGTTCCTCACGGGAACTCACTTTATCCTCCACCGTGGTTACTACGACCATGGAATCCTCTACAAAAACCTCTTCCATGTGCACCTTTATCTGTGTGTCCCTCATAATGATGGTCATCATCCTTGGAAATGCTTGCAAGACTATTTTGGCACACACCTAGATCAATAACATCATGGATCTGATCAATCAATCTACAATTCTTAGTATCATGGGTCGTAGAGGTATGGATCTTGCAATAATAAGAAACATTCTTGTGGATTACGCATTATAGTAGAGGGCACCTACTTGCATCATGTTCCTCATGGAAAATATCATATTCTACTACCATAGCGTGTACCAACTTCTGAGGGAAACTATCCTTTGCATGCCCTTCCACTTTGTAGTTTGTACACCAAAGACCAATATGAACCTCATATGCTAAGTTTGCGAGACAACTTCTCCAAATGCCTAGCCATTATAGAAATTTGAGCCTCCAGAAAAGGAATAACACTAGTATCAACATTATCAAAACATTCGGGGTGTAGGGCAGCTTCCAATGCCTCGCACGGGTCTCGTGAAAATCTTGTGTGACTGAGCCATTCTAAATGGTGTTATCAATCCTCTGACAAACCATTGAGCATGTTGAGAAGGATTAATGTCATAGGATAGTTTAGAAAAGAGAGTTTTGAAATGTTCATCATACTCTCACACACTCTCTTCCATTCCCTGTTAGATATCCTTGAGATCACCGATGCTATTCTCGCTAAAACTCAAGGATATGGAACTATACTAGGAAGGTGTTCTTCAATGCGGTGTAGTATACCACCATCTAATGGGGTCATACTTCCTATACCAACTATGCGTGTGCCCTTACAATGTTGTTACAAACTAACTTGTCTTCCGCTCTAGGGTAGTGATTACTTTCACATGCCATAGTAATTCACACTTGTGCACATGCTCTGTAACATATTCAATACCCCTATAGTCTAGTAAGTGCAAAGACATCTCGAAAAACACTTAGGGAGGTGGTTGGGGTCCTTTTCCTCCCAATCTAGAGCCTTGGTTCCCTCCGGTGTTTCCTCCTCCACTATCCACTAGATCCACCGTAAACTGTTCCTCCCGACCCACCCGATCTACCTCCCGTAATTAGAAAAGGGCTCGAAGTGGTCATGCCTAGTGTTCCCAATGTTCCACTAAGCGTGTGCTTTGATGGTTTGTGATATTTTCCCACTACCAGTTGTATGTCCCATGCCACTCCCAGACATGATACCCAAACCTTGCATACTTGCACCTTGTCAAAAAATTCCTCCAAATACAAGAATGGATTGTGTAGCCATGGATGTCCTAGGTGCAAATCGGTTACTCCCACTAATACCAATTTGGTTAACAATACTTCTCCCTTAATCTGGAAAACCAAGCACCAAGGGTTGGTCTCCTAGTGGGTTCAGATGTGTGCCGACAACTCTCCTTTCCCCATGTGAAAAATCTCATCAAAAGTGAAGGAGATTCTCTCCTGCACTTGCAAGGATGGGGTAGCACATAATTCTTAGGTTCCACATCCTATGCATGAACCTCAACTCCTTTCCGTAATGTCTACCTCATAGATCCATCATAGTTGTAACCTCACATTGTCTACTAATCTACCTTTCATGAGCTTCACTATAATTGAGTCATCTCTCCTCCCTTTCCTTTTCAGCTATAATTTCCACCATCTTCCTCCACCCTAGCTTCCTCTCCCAACGCTCAGAGAAGCTTATCCAGCCATGGGAAATGCCTCTAAACTCAAGGTAATGACCAAGATATTTATAGCCAAAGGAATAACATGCAAAACTAATCCTCTAGGATCCCTCGAAACTCAAACTCAACAAATTCGGGAAAAATATGTAGAAATGGCATATTCGAAAGTATAATCGGGTCAACACTTTGTCTTCCACCAGTGATCAATAACACGCATCCAAGTTAGATCTACATATTATAGCCTCTAACAATCATCTTGGGTCCATACGTGTGATCTATAGTACCATCTTGATCTAGATGCATATGCTGAAATCCATTCATATAGTTATACTTTGGAAAACAATAGAATAATGTATCATACAGCTCATGGTATAGGTTCTCTTCTACCCATCTACGCACATCGAACTCAGGTCTAGTGCTGAATCTTTGAGAAAACTCATCCTCCATGCTCTTGAACCATGTTTCAACACTTTCTAAGGTCGATGCTCTGTCATCACGCATCACAAGGACAAATATGCATGCCATTTCTTATAACTTCAAAAGAGGTCCCAACAATAAAACCAAGATGTAGTCATATTTTATACCCTTAGACCAATAGTCTAATCCCATACATGTCGGCCTATCACCTAGTGGGTGCTAGGCACTCACCCAAGGCACGCGTGGGTGTCGAGTCTCTCCTTTATGTGAGTCTTGTGAGAATGCACCATCTTATGATAGATAATCAAATGCAAAATAATAGAAAAGAACCATACAAAATTCTAAGAACCTAGAATGAGTTATCACCCCATTGCATCTAGAAAAGAGAAATAATAAGCAACATATCTAACTGATTCATTCATAAAGGAAATACATAAGGATTGTACTCATGAACACATATGTGATTTAGAACAGAGCCTTATATTCATATTAATATGTTCAATAACCACATTACATCCCTCAAAGTCATAACAAACCTTCATATAACAATGCAGAGCTAAGTCATGCATTATAACTACACTATGTTCATCACATTACAAAAATGAATGCAGACCCATCCCTCTAAATGTGCCATGATTCCTATATTCTCCTAATCCCAACCCATAAAATCCTCTATGGTATTTCTATAGAGCTTCGCCTCTTTCCCGAGTTCTCTTTGCTTCTATTGGGTGCTTGTATTTATAACCTTAGTAACCACCGCCATGCCTTTTTGAAGTTATAGATCGGTTGCCAAGTCATGAAGTGGTCCTCCATGGGAGCATGCCTTATCAGATCCGAGCTCTCCACTCTTTGCAATGATGTCTTTCTGGATCCTTCTATCGCATGGAATATTCCTTTCATGGCCACCAAGTTTCTAGGCTGGCACCTTATCCATTCGCATGTGCAGTCAGGTCATGCTTTTCTCATGTACTTGCCAGAACATCAAATATGGCTAAGTCCTAGAACCCTTCCTTTTCCTTCGCGCGCACCGTGTGTTCTATAAAACCCTTTTAGAACTCTTCCTTTCGTTCCTTCAATATGTGTGCCCTTCTTCAACTAGGTCCCACACACCCACGTGCCTTCTCATCCTTATCCAATATTCTAGGTTCCAACACACTTCTAAGAGAAATAAGGGATATTCATGAATTAAACTAGACCATTTGAAACGAGTGTATAAAGTCACTAGGGAGGAAGAAGAAATACCTAAAAATAGTCAAGGTGGAAGGGAATTTAGCTGATCTTATCGCTTGACACACTTATTTCACCAAAATATGGGTATCCTCGAGTCAAGTCATTACTATTTGTATAAATTATCGGTCAATATCTAACGTGTTGGTAGATCTTGGTGCTCATTGTCATGTTGTAATAACATATATGTTCAATCTACTATATTTAATAGCATTACAACCAACCAACACCGTGCTTCAATTGGAAGATCAATCTATTATTGTACTCAATGGGGTGATTGAGGATATAATGGTCATGATTGAATCTTGGGAGTACCCTATGGATTTCATGGTCTTACAACCTAAATCTTGAAAGTTAGGATACCCAGTCATCTTAGGAAGACCCTGGTTGGCCACCGTTGCCACATATATCGATTGTAGGTTAGGAAAAATGACTATTTTAAATGGGAGAAAATCTAAGCATATTTCATTATACCATCCTGCCCAGACCATATGTGTATGATTGTGAACATGTATGGGTAGATTCTTCATATACTAACTCTCGAGTCCTTCTTATCTCGGCCACCATTGTAGTAAAAATCATATGACCAAAATTGTTGAGTTATATACATTGCTTGATGAAGACGGTTATGTGGTGTGGAAATCAGCACTATGGCTACAGAAATTGAACCTAAGGCTGCCAACCCATCTTTTCTAAACACATATGATATTATTACCTTGGTAAGTGATAGTTCTAATGAAGATTGTAAGGACATCTATACTTACAATGCACAATCCATACCACTGATTTCCATTTTCCTTTAATAAAGATTATGTCTCTTATAATGTAACTATTTTGCACATGCTTCAGCCTCATGTTTTTCCCTTGAATTCCTTAATCATTGATTCAGAGATTGCTATTTTGAAAGATACCAAGAAGGTGACAATTGACATGGGAAAATAATTGACCATTGGAAATAATTTAGAGGCCAGTCAAGAGGCTAGGGCTTTTGAAATGTTGAGGAAACATTCCCAAGATTTTTCTTGGGATTATACTGATATGAAGGGTATTCATCCCGAGTGCTGGACTCACCATATCTACACTGAGGATGTTAAACCCATAATAAAGCCACAAAAAAGAATTAACTAAGCTCTTAGAGACATAATAAGAAATGAGATAGAAAAATTTGTGAAGGTAGGGTTCATCTATCCTATATCGATAGTCATTGGGTATCACCAAAGTAGTTATAGTTCCTAATAAAAATGGTAAATGGAGGATTTGTGTAGACTATAGGGAACTTAATAAATCCACCAAGAAATATTACTTTCCCCTCCTGTTTATTGATCAGGTTCTGGACAATCTCGCAGGTAAGAAATATTTTTCCTTCTTGGATGGGTTTAGTGGGTTTTACCAAATAAGTATTGCACTGCCTTGACCAGGATAAAACCACATTTACCTAACCTTAGGGTACATTTGTATATCAGTTCTTACCATTTGGGATTTGTAATGCACCTCCTAATTTTTAGAGAGTAGTCTTAGCCATTTTTGTAGATATTATGAATGACTATGTTGAAGTTTACATGGATGACTTCATTGTCGATGGATCCACTTTTGATGAATCTCTGAATAATCTTGAAAAATATTAAGTAGATGTGAGAAGCACGAACTCTCCCTAAGTCATGAAAAATGTATGATTATGGTTGATCAGGGAATTGTTTTAGGCCATCATTTTTTTGCAAAGGAATACAGGTCAAACCCAAAAATATTTTAGTCATCACTTAGTTTCCTACACCAACAAATCAAACTGACATCAAGAGTTTCCTTGGACATGCAGGGTATTATAGGTGATTCATCAAATACTTTAGTAAAATTGCTACACCTATGTTTTATTTGTTGACAAAATATTGTGTTTTTGAATGGTCCCCTCAGTGTCAACAGGTATTTGATATTATTAAGGAGAAGCTAACCACCGCTCCAGTCTTGAGAGGACCCGATTGGGGGAAACCTTTCCATATTCACACTGATGCCTCTAACATGGCCATGGGAGCTACATTCTTGGAAAAAAATATGAAGAAGATCAGATGTATGCCATTTACTTTATCAGCAAGAATCTGACCCCTACAGAGAGAAACTACACCACTATGGAAAAGGAATTTTTAGTTGTTGTTTATTCCCTGAATAAATTATGACATTACATTACTGGGTACAATTTTTTTGTTTATACTTGACCACTTAGACATATAGTATTTGATGAATAAACTAGTAGTCGAGGTTAGATTATTAGATGGTTACTCTTGTTACAAGAATTTAACTTGACCATTATTGATAAGCCGGGAAATATAATGTTGTTTCTGATTTTATTTTGAGATTGAATGTTTCAAGTGATGAAGAAGTAGTCCAGGATCATTTTCTGGATGAACATCTATTTGTTGTATCAACTCAACCTCCATGGTTTTCTAATCTTGAAAATTATTTGACTACATGGAAGTTTCCTACCTACTTTACTCATAAAGAGCTAAACTCATCACCTAAACCTTACATAATTATTTATTAATCGGGGACCAATTTTGTAATTGATAAATACCAAATCAACATCATCTCACCTGCCACCTCATGAAGGTTTGCCACTTCATCATGACCTAGCCCTAACCCTAAACTAACCTAATTAAGACCTATAACTTGGTCTACACCTACACCCATGACTAATGACCCCTTTCTCGCACCCAAAACCGACCTTCTAGTCACTTGACCAAGCCCGCAACTAATCTCTCGGGAGAAAAGTAGGGAAGGTGGGCTATTTTACTAAAAATAGCCTACTTTTTCCTTACCGATGCCGGTTCCTACTCGACCGCCGTCGGTTACGTAACCGCCATCGGTTCCCTGTAAATGGGCTCCCCAAACCAAAAACAAAGGATCGGAATTTCATTTTGGATCAGGGTGGAAGGATTTTAGGAATCAAGAGAGATCATTTGGGAGCGATAAAGAGAGTCCAGATCTTCACTTGACCAAGCAGAGACGAGTGAAGAAGCCAGAAGAGTTGCAGCAAAAGGAGATCAAGCCCAAAACTGCAACAGAACAGCCAGAGTTCTCAGATACTCAGCTGATCATCGGGAGGGAGATATTTCATCTTCTATTTGTCCAGCCATCCTACCTAGAGTTCTGCCTTTGTCATCAGAGTTCTTGGACCTGCATCTTCGTCAATAACCAGTAAGTTACATCTTGCATGTCCTCTTTAATAACATTTCTTAGACTTTTTGAAGCACAATCCTCACAAATCCATTCCTAGATCCACTACCCAGCGTGCTATTGCATCTAACTATCATTCATCTACCTCTCATCACCTTATTTCCTAATATCACCTATATACAACCTTACAAATAACACAACTACCAAACAACACAACCACCCCACAAAACAACCAACCTTCAGATCTTAGACCATACCGATATCGGTTATCAGCAACCGGTATCGGTTATCCTGACTATAACCAAAAACCAGCCTTTCCCCTACCCAGTTCAACGAAGCAATTTAATTGATATCTTACAGTCTTTTGTGTTAATTCATATTAGAGGAGGTGACCACCTTGAAAGGAAGTTTTATATTTCTGGGCCCAAGGCAGTTCCCTCATTTATTGTCTAATCAAAATCGTGTGGTCTTGTGTTCTTATTTGCGGGTAGTCCTTCAAGACAAAAGGAGTTCTTCGCGATCAACTTTGATCTTTCTCTACTGTACGCGCACACCATCTCGACGTTGACAGGTATTCCTCCTAGCCCTAACCTTATCTCTGTTTCTAAAAGGAATGAAACATTAGAGTGAAACATTTGAAACATTTTGGCACCGGTGGGACCCATTTTGGGTTTCTTTCTTTCTTGCTTGCTTTCATATAGGGAGTATACTTTTGTTTTCTTCTTCTAAAAGATATTCACAAGGTTTTGTATTATTTTGATAAAAGAACTTGCTTTGCTTTTACATCTCGCATTAGTGAAAGTCATCTCTTTTGCTTCATCGAATATCATTTTCGATTTGGGTTTAAAACACGTGCATTGCATTGCATTCTTGCTTTTTGTTTTCAATTCTAGTGAACATAGATTAAGTAGCAAGGTCGTACACGTGGGGGTGATATCCACGGTATTGACAAGAAATTAATCTTACTTTCTTGCTGCACAACACATACCGAATCACTTCACAATTAACACAACAGCTCAAACATCCCCTTTTTCCGCGGTATTCCTCACTTGCCCGATTGAGGTAACCTTATAAGCCAAAACAACTTGAAATTTCCCCTAAGTCTTTTGTTTAGGATTGACATCGTTCGCGTCTAAAGGCATAAGCCCACAATAATTAAAATTAACCCTAGGGTTAGTCTCTGGATTTGCGTGTGCATCTTGCTTGTTTTTAGTTTGTTTTCTTTCTCATACACATCTTCTTGTGATCAATAATTGGACAAGTATACTAAACGTTGTTAAAAATCAAATTAGCAGCCTTTTATATCTTGTTAGCCCAGACTTCTTACACCGACATCGGTTACACGACCGGCGAAAGCGTCGGCTATAGTATAACCGACATCGGTTCTGAGACCGCCGATATCGATTCTTGTCTTTCCCGATTCGACAAACCGTGACCTACCAATTTCACCGATCGAGTTTGTTTCTATTCCTGACAGATTGAAACCCTACTGTGAACTCCTGTCCATGGTTGTTATCACTCGAAAGCAAGCCGCCGCCATGGTTTCACATGCTTGCTCTGTTTCTTTCTGAATCACCCCCTTCACATTAGTGGGGAATCCTACGGATACCGGCGAGGTTCTAAAATTCTGTGGGAGATAAGGACTTTGCCAAGTTTACGGATGCTAATTCTAGCTTTTGTCAATACTATTTGTCTCATACCCCTGACCGTACGCCTGATGGTCAGCTCCTTGTTGGTATGCCTATTAGTATAGCTGCTCATTTAGCTCCCACTCCGCCTGATAACACCGCCTTGCTTCCTGCATCTCTAGCCCCGTCTCCCAATCCGACGGCTTCAGAGGTTCATACGACTCAGATTGGCTTTCCGTTGGTTAATCTTGGACCCCACATATCATTACCGCCGACTGCCCCTACCTCATCTCTCTTGCAGACTGCTCCGTTCATGACTTGCTCTCTGCCACCTATCCACACTAGCTTTCCTTCTCAAGCTCCGCCTACCTTTTCTTTCCCATACACGTATCCAGTGACCTCAACATCTTATATGGGACATCCCTATTCGGTCGCCTCAACATATTCATCCTCCATACCTTATCAACACTTAACCCCACCATTGTCCAGCGGAGGCCCTTGGCCCAATTTGCCTCCGTTTACCACAATCGCACCATCATCTCATCCAACCACGGATTTCATTAAACAAATGATGGACAAAATGCAAAACCTGGAGGCTTCTGTTTCAGGAAGTCGTAGCGCCTTGACATACGAGCAAGTTTGTCGGGAGCCTATTCACCCGTCTGTCCCCCTTCATTCGTATCCTCCTCAATGGGAATTACCAAAATTTACCCGTTTTAACAGTAAAGAGGACCCTCAACAACACTTGCGATCATTTAGACATGCTTGTTATTTGATTGCTCATGATGATGCCTTGTTACTCCGCACCTTTCCCATGTCCTTATCAGGACCCGCCTTGGAGTGGTACAGTGCTTTAACCCAGCACTCAATCTTCTCTTTTAACCAACTAGCCCAATCTTTCTTGGATCATTTCTCCATTAACATTGCCAAGAAAGTATCTATCACCGACCTTTATGCCATCGACGATTCGAAGGCGAATCTATCATGATTTCGTTGGACGATGGCGGGGCCTTATCGACCAACTTACATATGCCTTGCCTCGGGTTGAACTTATCGAACTTTTTACGCGGGCATGTGCTAAGCACATTTCTCCTACTCTTCAAATTCAAACTTTCCGCACATTTGATGAGGCCTTTACCATGGCTCGGAAACTAGAAATTCGAGCCTTAGAAGAAGAGAAATTGCGGTTGCGCAACAAAAACCCCAATTTCGAACTCCAGATTCCACCAACAAACCTAACACCACCAATCCTCACCCATCGACGCCCGAAATCAAAGGGGCCGTGCACGCGGTGATGGTCAAATCCCAACCACCATCCAATACCCGCCAAAAACCACTTATAAGTATAGCGAGAACCCATCAACTACACTCCCTTGGGAGAAACATATGGTGTGATATTGGAAAAATTGCTCAAAGCGGGAGCCATTACCTTACCTCTGTTAAACCTCACTCCGGGTTTGATTCTACCCGCGCTATACCTTCTGGTACAAAGAAAATGACACGTAACTTTCACCGCGTAAAAGGACATAGTCATGAAAAGCTGCAAAATGTTGAAAAACATAGTGCGGGAAATGGTTATGCGCGGGTGATATAACCCTCGATAATCCTAATGCCCCCTTGACCGAAATTTGAAAATCTTCAACAAACCATTCCCAAATCACTCGTCAATGATGCGTAAACCGGGATATCTTAGCGAGGAGAGTGTTCATGAGATCCATGCGGTCTTCGACTCCCGGCCAAAAGCCTCTATCGAGAAAATTTTGAATCAAGCCTCTCCACTAACACGGGAGTCGAACCTCCTTCACCACCATCAAGCCAAAGCGAAATCATTCCTTTACCCATAAAAGAGTTAAGCGCGGACTTCTCTTCTCATCATAGAGTGCTGCTTACACCACATCCCTCTGAAGGCTGCGATGACGGATGTTATCTAATCTATCTATTTCCCAAATGTCCCCTTCTACCGCTCTTGCTTTGCCAAGAGGAAGGCTCGCCACTCCTTTTGACATCCTTAGGAGAAATCTCTTGCACCAACATCACCAAATTCTTTAACCATAATGAGACCCTCTCAAACATGCCCTCCTGCCTATTAGTCCTTCATCGCCTAAATCTTTTCAACAACGAGTCGACCTCTTAATATCTATTGATACGGTACCTCATCTACCCCCCTGTATCACACCCCACGGTGGATTTGGAATCACAACCCGTCTTTCTTCCATACCAAATTTACAATTTCATGCCTGAAGATTGTCATTCTCCAAAAGATAGACGAGTCCTATGGGAACGTTTGAGTACCCCCTATTCTACTCAAATGCAGGTGACCGATCCGGACACCTCTACCATATATCCTAAGTGTTTACAGAAACTCAAAATGCCTATGTCCTCAGTCTCATCCCCCGTATCTATACCAAGTAGCCCATCCACCTCTATTAACCTAACCAAATCTTCCCCTACACTTGGGACCTCACCAATGCCCAGTCTAACGCACCCGCCTAAGCGACTTGATTTATCCAAAAATAAAGCCGCCCGCCACCTAGGAGACAAACTCAATCCGTGCCTCTATCACAATCAAAACCATCATCGTCACACCTACCTTCCATATTGGGACCTCATCCCTCCACCTTGCATCAATATATCATACCTCCTGCGTTTTCTTCAAAACGACCTACGCCTTCTGCACCTATACAGAGATCAAAGGGTATATCAACATTGTCACCCCCATATCTGTCCACCCATCAACCCTAAATGAACTCCATCATCAAAGGATTTATTTTCTGTCACTCCCCTTTCTCGTGGTTGTTTCCCTTTACCACGTCATCGTAACCTCATCATCTAACCAATTTGAATATAAAGCCTGGCCAAAGAAACCACGTTTAGTGAAAACCACGTGTCGACACCCCTCGGCTAAACCACCACCCGTCATGAACCAACCACGCCCAAACATTACCAAAACCCACAAAACCAATACCCTCATCCTCCTCCGATTTTGACCCACTCAAAGGATCTTACGCCAAAATCCTTGCTATGTTGGTGGAGAATGCGACCATTTCCCTACCCCCACTTAGACCTTATGACCCGTCTAAACCTCGACCTATAGGTTATGATGAGTCTAAAATCTGCGCCTATCACGCACACGGGACATGATGTGGAGAGATGCAAAGCTTTAAAAACCATCCTTCGTCAGTCACCTCTCCCAGATACAAAGGTTAAGAAAGACAACTTACGAAGGGAGAGACCTTTAGCTTCAATTCCCTCTACTATACCATCTATCCCCGCCTCACCAAGATCTATCATTATTACAACCCCACCTCTTGAAGACCATGATTTATCCCAACCATCTTCCTCATCTCAGGTCTACGAGATTAATATGATTAGTGTTGCTACTCGAGCGCAGAAAAACAATGAGAAAGCAAAAGAAAGCACACATGCGTCCTCTCTTTCTCCATCCAGCATCCCGATTGCACCACCACCCAAAGTGGTTATTCGTGGACCCGCTTACCCCGTCTCTAATGGAGTTGCCCATCGAGCCATGATCAAACAACTTCACCGATCGCCCAGTAAAAATGACACTATATGATCTCATTGGACTTTGAATCCCATCGACAAGCTCTCGTTGAAATTCTTCAAGGGATCGAGGTCTTACCTAATGAAACCCACTGTTGCCTCCATTCTAACACCCGATCACGTTGCTTCTCTCACCAAACAACCCCTTTGCCCTGACCATATACTGTACAACAACAAGGCTGCGGTGATCGGTTTCTCACGAAGATGAAATTGTTGACTTTGGTAGAAGAGAAGATCGACCTGCCCTTTTCATCTCGGCTTACGTCGGGACATTCGGGTACGTCGTGTTATATTGATGGGCGCTAGCCTAAACATCATCTCTTGAAAGCCTTCCAACAAATGAATATCCCCTCTAGCTACATGTGTGCCAATCCCATCATGTTGCGGTCATTCAATATAGCTATTACCTCTACCTTAGGCACCGTGATCCTCAACATTCGGGTAGGACCACGTACTTTACCCGAACTCTTCTATGTCCTTGAAGGAGAGTTCGATATAACATATTGCTAGGTCGCCCTTGGATCGGGCTATGGGATGCGTTCCCTCAACATTACATAGATGCATAAAATTTGAGTACGAGGGAAGTCCTACAGTAAAAGCTGATCCTCCCCCTTTAAAACCTGCGATATGTTATACCGCCCTAACGATGTGCTTATACCAATCAAGACACCCATACATTCAACCCTGACCATCCTCTTGAATGTACCTCAACCATCCACCTCAACCGCACCTACGCCTTCAACTGATGAAACCACCATCGCAAAAACCACTTCCCTTCCCGCAGCTAACATCCCAACCACAGACCCCTTAGTAGATGTTTTTCAACGCCTTATGCTGGGGGAGTATCGCCTATATAACGTTAGTTCTTTCCATACCCCACAGGAATACGGACAGGTACATGCACATCCTACCTATGACCGTCGTGTGGGGGAAGTAATCTCTTACGGACCACCCCATTGCCGCACCAACCTAACGTATGGGGGTGTTGACGCATCCTCCATTACCCCTGAACCCCCTCTTGGTGTGGTTCCCTTCCAATCCGATTTTCAATACTTGACAAATCGTCATTTCCCCCTCACCTTCTTGACTCATTTGTGCTTGGAAAGGCTTTGGTTTTGGTCTTTATGAACAAGGCCGACATACACTCATTCCGTGACTACTACACGCAAACACAATGATCGCGGTGGTCTCGGTTTTCTGAAACACCTACACGGGAGGAACCTCGTGTCGGTTGTCTTCTAGAAGACAACGGCGTCACCCCTACTAGAACCATCATCACCCATTTTGCCTTCGTCACCCACACCCAGGTCGATAGATCCGAATCTATCCCTCCTAACTTTTTTTTTTTTTTTTCATAAATGCTATCTTCTAGGTCCTCTCAATTATCAGCGCGATAATGAGGACCCCTCTTCTATCCCCCTTACGTATCCGGACATGATCGAAGAGGATTAGCCTTCGATTAATGTTGTTGAGTGCGGGATGGCGACTCCATCCTCACTTACCTTGGGGCGGGGACGACTCCTATATTGACGCACCTTACCATCTGAAACTCAAACCATGTTGAATGAATCGACTATAGAAATCAACATCCACACGGAGGAGGATCCTCACATTGTGAAGATCGGACAATCCCTTAACACATCAGAACAAGCCGCCTTTACTACCTTTCTCTCGTACCCATAACCAAGCTTTCGCTTGGTCCTACGCGGACATGCCGGGAATTGATCCTACCATTGCCGTCCATAACATCACTCTAAACCACGATTCAAGCCAATTAAACGAAATTGAAAAATGCATCCACGCATTGCTCTCTTGGTCAAAGAGGAGCTTCAACGACTCCTTTCTGTTTCTTTCATTCTACTATTGACTATCCTCAATGGATTTCTAACATCGTACCTATCACTAAAGCGACGGGGGGACTTCGGATATGCATGGATTTCTGGGATCTTAACCTCGCTTGCCCTAAGGATGACTTCCCCCTACCTAGCATTGACCAACTTGTAGATCTCACTGCAGGCCATGAGATGCTCTCTCTCATGGATGGTTTCTCGGGATATAACCAAATTTTGGTTGCCCCCGCCGATCAACATAAAACTGCCTTCATAACTCCTTGGGGAACCTTCTGTTACCGTGTAATGCCATTTGGCCTTAAGAATGCTGGTGCAACCTATCAGCGGGCTATGACCTACATTTTTCATGACATTATGCACACTATCCTTGAAGATTACGTCGACGATCTTCTTGGCAAATCTAAACATCGTAGTGAACATCTCGATGTTTTAACCATTATTTTGATGCTTTATTTACAATATTATTACATCTCCGCCTTGACCAAAGAAATGTGTCTTTGGTGTCCTTTCAGGGAAACTTCTTGGCTTTATCGTCTCTTTGCATGGCATCGAGGTCGACCCATCTAAAGTCAAAGCTATCCTAGAAATGCCCCCACCTACCAATCTCAAACAATTGCGTAGTTTACAAGGTAAGCTCGATCTATCCGGCGTTTCATCTCCCAACTCTCGGATCGATGTCAACCTTTTCATCACCTTCTTAAAAAGGACATTGATTTTCAATGGAGCGAAGAGTGCCACCTAGCCTTTGAAGCTCTCAAAACTTATCTCTTGCAGCCACCCGTGCTTATCCCACCTCAGGACGACCGCCCTTTCTACCTTTACCTTTCCACCACTGACCATGCTGTAGGGGCCATGCTTGCACATCGTGACTCGAGAATCGAGAACAAGCCGTTTATTATATAAGTCGTACTTTGGTGGACTATGAGACTAGGTATACACATGTAGAAAAGTTATGCCTAGCCCTATCATTCGTGGCTACCAAACTCTGACACTACCTTCTGAATCACAAAACTTTCGTCATCACCAACACGGACCCCATCCATTACATGTATGCCAAACCTCATCTAAACCAACGCATCGCCAGATGGCTCATGCTCCTCGCCGACCTCGACCTTGAGTTTGTCCACCAGAAATCAATCAAAGGACAAACTCTTGCAGACCAACTTGCGGAGGCCCCTTTACCTAGGGAACAATTTACCAATTTTACATTCCCAGACGAACTCATCGCTACTCTTTCCCTCAAGGAGGAGTCGTATCCAATGACCCTCTTCTTGATGGATCAAATGCCACCGTGGTGGAGGAGCGGCGTTGTTCTCATTCCTCTCGGCCTTTGAGCCCATGCCTCTTTCATTCCGACTCGATTTCCCTTGCACTAATAATACAGCGGAATACGAGGCCCTTGTTCTGGGTCTCCAAGTTGCGTTACACTTAGGTATCAAATCTATCAATATTTTTGGCGACTCTCAATTGGTAGTCAATCAAGTTATGGGCATCTACCGATGTAAAAATGAGGAACTTCAAAAGTACAAACACTACGTGGATTCACTTCTAGCCTTATTTACTCACTATTCTATCAAACCATTCCCGCTCCACTAACAAATTTGCGGATACTATGGCTTGCTTAGCCTCGCAAATTCAGCTTCATCAGTGACTACGAATTATTCGTCTTGGTCAACAACTTTTTGCCCCATCCTACTCAACCCCGGTAGTTTGTATGATAAATCATGTGTCTACTAATTCGCGAGGATACTGGTACCACCAATTTCACGACTACCTTACTGACCTCTGTTCTCCCTTCTGACCTTACTAGTCTTGTGCAAACGCGCTTTTCTTAAACACGTTTCTCGTTATGTAGTTATGGGGGGACTCCTTTATAAACGTGGCTTTGATGGCATCCTCCTTCGATGTCTCACCGGCGCGGAGGTCACCCATACCATCACTAGGTCCATGACGGTATCTGTGGCGGACATTTTAGTGGCCTTGCCGTGGCCAAACGAATCCTTCGCCTTGGTTATTATTGGCCTACTCTCAATAACGATTATTTCTACGAATATGTTAAGCGTTGTGTTATGTGTCAACAACACGCTTGACCTTCAACATACTCCTAGCCACCCCTACTGAGTGCTTGAGATCTTTGGCCTTTCTCACTGATGGGGTTTAGACCTTATTGGTGAGATTCACCCATCCTCTTCGCAAGCGTCACCGATGGATTATCACAGCAACCGAATATTACACAAAATGGGTGGAGGCTATTCCACTCATTTCAACAAAAAAAAAAAAAAATTGTAGAGTTCATTAACCACCACATTATCATCGTTTTGGTGTTCCTCATCGCGATAACGAGATAATGGAAAATCTTTCAAAAATAAGTTATTGCAAGACCTTTGTGACAACTTTGGTATTAAACTTAGCTTCTCATCACCCTACTATCCACAAGCAAATGGACAAGCCGAATCCTCTAATAAAACCTAACCAAAATCCTCATGAAAGTTGTCATGAGTGCGGAAGAAATTGGCACGATCACATCCCCTTTGCCCTTTGGGCTTATCGTACTAGCATTCGTACCTCTACTAATGCTACACCTTTTTCTTTGGTATATAGTGCAGATTTGTCTTGCCTCTCGAAATACAAATACCCTCCCTCGGGAATATCTCTTGAGGATATTCTCACCAGCGATGATTTCCGCCAAGAGCGGTTAGCCCAATTGGAGCTTCTTGACGAACGTCGTCTTACAACTCTCGATCACCTTCAAATCTATCAAAAACGTATCAAGCGTGCTTATGATAAGCGACTTCATGAGCGTACCTTTAAGGTTGGTGATCTTGTCCTCAAAGAGAATCAACATGTAACCAAACTAGAAAAGAGCAAACGTGGAAAATTTGCTCCTAATTGGATTGGGCCTTATATAATCACTCACACTTATGGATCAGGCACTTATCGTTTAGCTTAAGCAATGGTAAACTGAGCAGTGAACCCCTTAATGCCTTGCATCTTGACCATTCTTTGTTGAATTTAGTGTTATATCACTTCTTATCTACCCTCTTGCTCGTCCCTTGAGCTCATTTACCGCTACATACACTTTGTTTCCTACATCTCCAAATAAAATCAAGCTCACTTCTCACCTCCCCTCAACGATGCCTTCCCCTTTTTAGTCTAGTCCATGACTTCAAAGTCTTAAAATAACACCTTCTTATGGGATTTTCTTGAGTCAAACTTCCTACCAAACTAGATGCTTCGCGCAAAAGAACATCTAGCTATCTAAATTATATATATATTTGCTCCCTCGAAGGACAGCTATATGCCAAATTATTGCTACTATTATATATATATATTTGCTCCCCAGAAGGACAGCTATGCACTAAAATCATATCTGCTACTATAAATAGGTTGCTCCCTCGAAGGACTAGCTATACAGTCGAGCCTTTATCAGAAGCTTCTCGCATGGATCAGCTTTGTGAAGACCTCAAGAATAGCACAATCAATATCCCTTGTAGACTTCCCGCATCGATCAGTCTATATTCAGTAAAATAAAAGCCTCATTCAAAAGAACTTTTTGGGTCATGGACTTGTCTATTTAGGGTAGGTTCTCTTTCGTCAGAACACTCACTTTGTAACAAGTTCTCTGTACCTCAGCTATATCATCCACCTCACCTCACCATTTGTTTGACTCAAGGGACGTAACGTACACTCGATATGTTGTGATCATCTGACTCTTTTCACCTATTGATTTCTAAATCATGCATCGGTACCTAGGGCTTGGGCTCGTTCTACGTTGTGTGGTTTGTTTAGCTCTTTTCACCTACGGAACACTCTTTCCTCTTTGCCTCGCATCTAGGATTGTGTGTTGATCTTAATCAGGACATGATTCCCTACCACTTGGGTAGGCTAACTTTCGCTTCCCTTATACCTTTTACAACATCACCAATTCATTACCAACACCATCAACCTTACCTTACCAATATTAATATCAATATTTTTACCAACCAACCAATTGCCTAAACCGTACCAAATTGCTGAATTCACCTCTCTCACGATCCTAAGGAGAACTACATCGATCGAGGCCCTTCCTTGCTTTGTGCAATGGGCTATGTAGGCAGCACTTAGGAGACATGGGGTCTCCCAAGGTTAGCTCGACCACACCCTACCATAACCTATCATGTGTGGTAAATATAAATATTTGTGTATTTCTATTTAATCACATTCCTCTTTATCCTTTTTCAAAAACACCAAAAATCACAACGCAAACATTCTTATTATTATCAAATCAACATACATATTCAGTCTTATCTAGATGTTAAACAAATACATCTTCTCTATCATCGACACGCAGGTCGGCATCCTTATTTATTCTTATACCTTGCTAACATTTACTTAGACCCTCACGATTCATCCCGACCCAGGAGATGATCGTGATCGTCGACGCCTCTCGCCGGGCCTCTCTGTCCTCAAAGGTACCGCGGCTATTGGTACCGCCCACTGATCTGCCAATCTCTCCTGTAACATATGAATACGCCCTCTCGCATGGAGGAATCCAGCCTCTAGTCTCTCCGCCCGTGACTCCGCAACCGCTAACAATCCTCTTGCCTCATTCACCTGCGTTTGGAGCTTTGAACTAAACTCTGTGAGACGATCTCTCTCTCTTTGTAATCACGGCTATGTCGGGCGATCACGTACACCTCGCAGCTCTGCTACCCACCATAACCTATAGGCCTCTGTCGTTCTGCATCCATTACTGCTGCGATGGCTGCTATCTCTGGCCCTTACGGAGGTGTTGGCGGGGAGGTGAGAATCTTTGCCTCGGCGTCGATCCTCATATATGGTCTATAAGCCAGGGGTATATCCTGCACAAATCTGAATTGTCGCCGCACGCGATCTAGAGGAATCCTCTCATACTCACCTGGCTTGTGCCCTGCGATCCACCTCAATCGCTCTACACCCCTCAACTCCTCGGCTATATTCTCTGTTACCATATAGTTCCCGTAAGGCCTCAACGAGATATCATGCAATCGTCACCCTCTCCCATACACTGTAATACTCAATGTCACCGTCACGGCTGAGATCTTGCCTCTTGTTGCATCGGACCCATCATCACGAATCCCGACCTCGTACTCCGGTCTCTCTCATTTGGATGGATCGGCCTCTTTGGTCGCACACAAACAATGTGCTCATAGGCCCACGAGTGTAATAAGTATGAACAATCCGAGTGTCGTCTGTGATTTCACCTCAAGCCCATAAACCCCTGTATAACTCCGCCAAATATGCGGTGCCCATGCAAAAGTCACGTTCCTTTCTATCATCTCCCGGATAACACACATCAATGCCTTTGGAAATCTTCCCCCATACGCCTCGGTAATGCATAATACCCTACGCTATCATTAATATCACTTTGCTAACCTTGTCTCCTCGGGGTGTCTTTGCATACATTATCCCATATGTGAATGACAAACCTCGTTGTGTCAAATCTCGTGCGTATGGACCAAAATTTGTTGTTATCGCTCCCCGCGCGCTAGGTAATGCGATATCTTGGTTTTCTGTAATAGGGAGCCTCAAAATACGGAACACATCTTCGATATTCTTGTCATCTCCTGTTGGCGGATAGAGCGTATTCTTCTCTGGATTCCATCTTTGATCAGCGCTACTGCATGACATAGCATGGTTACGTGTGATTCGTGAATAATAAGCGGATTCCACTTAACCCCAAAGCGATTTATCAATGTCCATTCATTTGGTGTTACATCCGCTCGGATTAAGTGACAAAAGCGGCACACTATCATTCATCCTCGACCCCCCTCTGCTGCGTACATCAAAACAACAAACAACCATTCAATCCATCAAATCCCTAAGGGTTTTCTCACATTACGGAAATTCCTCCGATGGCGGTATCGGTTATAAATAGCGAGTGCGGTTCGATAACCGATACGGTTATCCCTAACATTATCGGTCCTTTATCGATTACATACACCTTGCCTAAAACAACCACCTACGACAATAAATTGCTCGTTTATTCCTCTCTGTATACACAGACATACCCAAAACCCTTGATTACCTACCACGTAACACTCACCTCATTTATAACCCTTGTTATCATGTTTTCTTTCTCATATCTACCCACCTACTCTCCCCCATCTTATTCACAAAACATGCAGTAATCAAATCACAACCAAAACGTTTACCTCTTGAGTTGCAGCAGCTTGAGGTGGCCCTTGTCTTCCCTCTCGTCCCTGCCTGCTGGATGCTTCTCCTCGTTCTGCCATGATCACCACCCTTTTCAAATTCACCTTTCTGCCTTCTGAATCTCAGAACACATTCACTTTCCCTGTCTCTTTTCTCCTTATCACTCAAATCTCTCATGCAATTACCTGTCTCAGTCGTCAAAAAGCGTCGCGTTCGCGTATTTAACTTCTTGCATGGCTCTCAAAATTAGAACTTAAGTTGCCACCCTAGCTTTTCTATTTTTAGAAAAGCTCATACCTAAATAACCGGTATCGGTTACGTAACCGATATCGGTCTACTAACTACCGGCGTCGGTTACCTAACCGATATCGGTTACACACCTGCCTTTTTGAAACATAGTTCTTTTCTTCATTTTCTACCTAATTTTTATCGCGCCCGCCTCTTTTCCTGCATAACAACACCATTATCCATATTTGTCCATCCAATCCACTTCTCATTACGATTTCATCCATATCATCTATCTACATTACCCAAAACAAACATGCCATCATCTAAGGATATCAAAAAACTATCAATCTATACACCATTTGGATCCAACTCATCAGATACATATATAACAATGTCACCAAACCAGCAACAAAACATGCCACATTTCATCATATAATATGTCATCCATATATACGTGCAAAAGACATCAACATCATCAATATATCAACATGTCAATTAAACTCATCATACAACCTATATCACAAACCATTGACGAAATACTTAAAAACATTTTGAACACAGCATGTGGGTCAAATCATCATATCTATATATATATACAAGGTTTCAAATATACAACGTACCCTGCATCGGGGCCTCTGTGATCTCATAATACAACAACAAAGCCGGCACGCAGGCCGCAATAAATGTCAATAACCTCGACTCGGCTCGCAGGCCGGTCCCTCATATCAAAAATATACTCGGCTCGCAGGCCGGTATCAACTATACAACCCGTACTCGGCTCGCAGGCCGGTATACAATAAATGAGTGAATAAATGAATAAATGTAGGCACGCAGGCCTCTATCCACACAACCGGTGTGCAGACCGGTGCCCATGTCCATATACAAAAACAATGCAGGGATCCCTCAGCTCTCCCCACCGCCCTCAGCACCTCTCCCTGCTGGTCCCTGTGGTGCCTCTCGCCTCCTGCACAGACACGCCGGCTGTGGCTGCACCTCCTGCGATCTCTGACTATGGGAGGTCTCTGCTCTATAAGCTGCATATGGCTGATACTCAGCTCGGTACCATCAAGAACATCTTGATAGTACCGGGCCTCCGCTCTCGCCTCCATATATCTGTCCCGTGCCACCGTAGGTACTGGGGCTGGTCCCCGGACTCCTACTACCAGTGCCCCCTGTGCCTGTGATGGTGCCGCTGGTGGTGCCTGTGGCCGTGGTGGTATACTGTGCTGTGCATGCTGGGTGTGGTGGTATTTGTGCATTCTTGGTGGTGGTACTGTACTGTACTGTACATACTGTGCTGATTTGTGGTTTGTTGTACCTGCATTCTTTGGTGGTGGTGGTGCTGCACTGCATACTGAGCTGGGCTAGCATTTGCCCTGTAAAACACCTATACTGTGCTGTGCGTGACCATTTGCCCCCATGTAATAACTGCACCTGGCCCCTGAGCTGATCTCGCTCTGCTATCACTGCTGCCAAGTCTGGCTGTGCAGGCGGTGCTATCCTAGCTGCTCTCTGACCAGCCCACCACACCATGTATGCTCCCGTACAACCAGCATCATCTACACCATCACCTGCTGGCCTCTCAGCAACCCAATCTGGGTCCAAGGGCTGTGGTGCAGGCAGTGGGGCCTCTACATCATCCCTCCTGTACTGAGGGAAGGGAGGTGGCTCATCCTGTCGTAGCCCCATCTGCCTGCGTACCCTCTCCAGGGGTATCCTCTCGTACTCTCCCGGCCTCCGTCCTGCTATCCAGAATGTGTACTGAATCAGGCGCAACTGTAAGCGGGCTCCTCTGCGAGGGTGATGACCTCTGTAAGGTCTCCATACGATATCTACCATTTGTCGGGCCCTCAACAAATGTCTATAATAAGCAGCGTCCCGACACTGCTGAAGCCTTTGCTCGTGGCTGCCCCACGACCCCTGACCACCTCACGAAAGCCGTATATCTGTATATGACTGTGGCCACAGGCTGCTTTGGGGTAACCCCTCTTTGAGTCGATGCATATGATGTGCTCATATGCCCAACAGTGAAGTAAAAATGTCGAACAAATCCCGAATCGCCTCATCCGGCGATAGCCCCAGAGCTCTCTGTATAACTGCACCAGATATACTGGTGCCCAAGCATAACAGGTATGCTCCTCCACCATCTCATGAAGCACCCCCATCAATGCCCGTGGAAAGCGGCCTCCCCTGCGAGTCGGGGGGCGAAGCGGGTGATCCGATCATCATCAACACGGCAAGCCGTGTGTCTCGTGTCGGTGCGCGGTACATATCACCATACCGATGCTCGTGTTGTGATATGTCACTAAGCGCATTTGCATCCGAAAACTTTGTAGGATCTTTGTCCATGGTTTGTCTCTGCATCCACTGAAAAATGGCCTCTCCATCAATAGGTAATCGAAGGATGCGATATACATCCTCCAATGTGATGGTCATCTCTCCAGTCGGGAGATGGAACACATTGGTCGCCGGATCCCATCTCTCGATGAGGGCAACCA
Source organism: Taxus wallichiana var. yunnanensis (assembly GCA_018340775.1). Lineage (NCBI taxonomy): Eukaryota > Viridiplantae > Streptophyta > Pinopsida > Cupressales > Taxaceae > Taxus > Taxus wallichiana. Next base: position 323,058,186 of record CM031238.1, on the reverse strand, counting down.
TCAAACTATGATCTCTGTCGATCGCTCTATATCGCTGGACTCCATGAGTCCCACCTCGCGCATGATAGCCCAGTGCGCTGCGGACACATGTGGTCGCATCCGCACCAACAGCGGAGGCATCCTGTCCCGCATCGTCAGCTGCTGACGTGCTGCAAAACCCACCCACTACATTAGCCCTACTCTTCATCACGATATCTACCTATACCCCCTTTTATCCCCCGACCACATCCCGACTCTCTAACCCACCCCTTTATACCCCCTTTTATCCCCCGACCCACCCCTGACTCTCTAACACCCCCTCTAGCCCCTATCTTCTCCCTATCCCCCTCCCTCTTGACCCAAACCCAACCCAACCCCCACCCATAACCAACCCAAACCCAACCCACCCCAAGCCCAACCCAACCCCCCCACCCCAACCCACCCAGCCCCCACCCCACCCCCAAACCCAGCCCCAACCCCCAAACCCCAACCCCCCATACCCCCCCAAGCCCAACCCACCCACCCAAACACCCAACCCCAACCCATACCCACCCCCCACCCCACCCACCCCCAAAACCCAACCCCAACCCAACCCCCACCCACCCCAACCCACCCAAACCCACCCCAAAAACCCAACCCACCCCCAACCCACCCAACCCAAACCCCCCCAAACCCACAAAACCCAAACCCACCACCACCCCCCACCCCATGCGATGCCAAGATATATGCCCACGGTGGCATGTCAACAACAACACCCTTTGCTTTGAAATTTGCGACCGATGCGGTCGACATGTGCAACCGACATCGGTTTGTAAAAAAAGAGCGGACCCGAACCGCATGCGGCCCCCAAACCTATTTTTGCCTATTACTACCCTTTTACCCATTGAAAAGCCCTACAAACCTACCCCCCCTACCGTTTTAGCCTAACTACCCTACCTACCCTCTCTATTTTCCAAACAACTTCCATTTATTCATTATTTTATCAAAAACTTGGATTCCTACCCAAAACCCCAAATTTAGCATAATGCAATAAAATGAACACAATGAGGGGTTTCGAACCTACCCGTACGATGACACGTCGTCGTGGTGGATGGGATGGGTGGTGGTGGTCGGTTAGTCGGCCCCTCCTGCTCCTCTGGGTGGGCCATGGCTCCAAATGTCCTCTTCGGGTCCTCCACCAATCAACTCTTTGCCTCCTCCTCACTCGGGCCCGCTAACAACTCACTCCTCCGGTCAAATAACGCCACCTCACGCAACAAATGCTCCAATCTCCACTCTCCACGTCAGACAATTCAAATTGGCTTCCAAATTGCAAAAGTAACAATGACAGGCCGTATTTTTCTTTTTATAGGTTTTAACATAGAGACCGAACCGATATCGGTTTTCGTGCCCTAAGGAAGCGGCATCGGTTCCCTAGCGTATCGGTCATAGCTAACCGATATCGTTTTGTCTTTATTCACCCAATTTTTGCCCTTATTTACTAATTGCCCTTTCTCCCAACATCGCCTATATCCACCTTTCTTTGAACACCATTTGATCACCCATTGGCCCGACCCCAGGCCTCAGCCTACCATTTGGCCCGGCCGAGGCCCGACCCGCAATTTGGCCCGACCCAGGCCTGATTTGGCCCGACCCGAGGCCTCGACCACCTACCATTTGGCCCGACCAGGAGGCCTAACCGCCTAACCATTTGGCCCGACCCGAGGCCCGACCCAACCATTTGGCCCGACCCAGGGCCCCACCCATTTGGCCCGACCCGAGGCCGCCCCGACCATTTGGCCCGACCCAGGCCTCAGGCCATTGGCCCGACCAGGCCTACCCATTTGGCCCGACCGAGGCCTCACCCCACCCATTTGGCCCCGACCATTTGGCCCGAGAGGCCCCCTACCCATTTGGCCCCGGCCCGAGGCCCTGCCACCCTGGCCCGACCCACCATTTGGCCGACCCGAGGCCTCGCCTACCCATTTGGCTGACCCGAGCCCCTGACCTTCAGGCTTTGACCCAACAACTTGGCCCGACCCAAGGCCGTACCACTTCGATACCTCGCCCAACATCAACAACATATACTTTTATCCACCCATCATGTAGCTTTTTGTTCCATTGAGCTCACCTGTTCGTGTTTTAGCATGATTAGGGTCCTTGACTTGATCTGTCGACCAACTTTGCCTAGACCTAGACCGTGACGTTTATCTCAACCAAACCAACCATTTGAGTCTCTTGCCGAACATGCCTAAGCGTTCTGTACCTTACCGTTATATACCCTGGAGCTACTTCCTATGCCTTGGATACCAGGATTATATCACCCTTGTTTGGATAAACTATCGACCTTTGCCTATACATTGCTGGTTTGCTCGTCAAATCATGTACCCTAGTCATACTATTGCATTTCAACATGCGTCTGCTGCCTTGGACCTACCCCACCACCTTACCATCCTCTCTACTGACATGTACCCTTTATCGACCCTATCCTGATTTCCCGTTCACTCAATCTGTGATAGATTTGAGGGGATTACCTATATCCTTAACGGGAGAAACCACTTCATATTATTGTCGCGCGTGACTTCTACAAAACAAGCTACACGACAATAAGGGGCTAATGTAGACACCAAATTTGTGTCTTACGACCCCTTGTGACCCGCATCTCATCTCACAACCTAAACTCATCACCTAAACCTTACACAATTATTTATTAATTACCTTGTAATTGATAAATCCACATCATCTCACCTGCCACCTCATTTTGCCACTTCATCATGACCTAGCCCTAACCCTAAACTAACCTAATTAAGACCTATAACTTGGTCTACACCTACACCCATGACTAATGACCCCTTTCTCGCACCCAAAACCGACCTTCTAGTCACTTGACCAAGCCCGCAACTAATCTCTCGGGAGAAAAGCAGGGAAGGTGGGCTATTTTACTAAAAATAGCCTACTTTTTCCTTACCGATGCCGGTTCCTACTCGACCGCCGTCGGTTACGTAACCGCCATCGGTTCCCTGTAAATGGGCTCCCCAAACCAAAAACAAAGGATCGGAATTTCATTTTGGATCAGGGTGGAAGGATTTTAGGAATCAAGAGAGATCATTTGGGAGCGATAAAGAGAGTCCAGATCTTCACTTGGCCAGGAGAGGCGAGAAGAGAAGCGAGAAGAGTTGCGGCAAAAGGAGATCAAGCCCAAAGCTGCTGTGAAGAAGCGAGCGAGTTCTCGGATACTCGGTGATCATCGGGAGGAGATATTTCATCTTTGTTTGTCGAGCCATCCTACCTAGAGTTACGCCTTTGTCATCGAGTTCTGGGACTGCATCTTCGTCGATAACTTGATAAGTTACATCTTGCATGTCCTCTTTAATAACATTTCTTAGACTTTTTGAAGCACAATCCTCACAAATCCATTCCTAGATCCACTACCCAGCGTCTATTGCATCTAACTATCATTCATCTACCTCTCATCACCTTATTTCCTAATATCACCTATATCTGACCTTACAAATAACACAACTACCAAACAACACAACCACCCCAAAACAACCAACCTTGGATCTTAGACCATACCGATATCGGTTATATGCCCGGTATCGGTTATCGACTATAACCAAAAACCAGCCTTTCCCTACCCGGTTCAACGAGCAATTTAATTGATATCTTACGGTCTTTTGTGTTAATTCATATTAGCGAGGCTGACCACCTTGAAAGGAAGTTTTATATTTCTGGGCCCAAGGCGAGTTCCCTCATTTATTGTCTAATCAAAATCTTGTGGTCTTGTGTTCTTATTTGCAGGTAGTCCTTCGAGACAAAAAGGAGTTCTTCGCGATCACTTTGATCTTTCTCTGGTGCAATTGCGCACACCATCTCGCACAACAAAACATGGTATTCCTCCTAGCCCTAACCTTATCTGTTTCTAAAAGGAATGAATCTGGATGTGGAGGAGGCTCTTAGCCCCTCCTATCATGAGTAATTGTTGTTTTTTTCAATTTAAATAAAGGAGGATGATCACATTTTTTTCAATAAAAGTATAAATCTTATTGTTTAAAATTCTAGTAATCACATTTTTCTCGGGCTGCGGGACGGGAGATCTACAAAAATCGGAAGCTAAACTAGCATAGTTAAGTGCATTCTAATTCATTATGAATATTTCCTTATAAATCACTTTCCCCATTGTATGAAATTATTATAATTGCACCCCTACATGATGTTTGATGCATTTATTGAAGATATCATTCCAAATCTTATGACATGAACTGGGTGATAATAAGTCTTAATTACGGAAGGTACCACTGGTATGAGGATTCCAAGAAGGGGACACACCATTTTCTAGGCGAGACAGATGGAAATACCAATTTTAATGATGATTATGTGTGGTACCACGTAATAAACCTTCCCATGTATGACCGGTCTTATCAACTATTTCCGTCGCCAATTTGTGTTGACTTTAATTTGAGGATTTAGGTACATTTAAAATTTATCCTTACTAACTACTTCATACCATTGCTTGGTGAATTTAAGCATACCATTATCACTACAATTACACTATGGGTTCAAGCACGTAATTTTTCTTGTTTCTCTAATATTTTGATTCACCTTCATCATGGGATAAAAGAAAATTTAGAGCACGATTCTCCAGACCCATTTCTCAAGAACGTTGTGATTTCATGATTTTGGTTGGCTTGAATTCATACGAAAATTTGAAGGTTTTGACAAAAGTGTGGTAGATGAATTCCAGAAGAATTTTGAAGTTACTTTCTCCCCTGTAGGCAAAAAGAGAGTGGAAATCACCAGCCAAGTTGTTTCTGAACTATTTAGCCTACCGTATTTTGGTTTGAAAGTAATGACAAATGCACCCCTCAAAGACTTGCTTTCTCTATTTCATGTCGATGATGAAGCATTTCTCGAAGTAATCCTTACCTCACAAGGTACTCAAAAAGGAGTTAAGAGAGAAATTTTTCCTAGTATTTGGAGTGAGGTGGCCAAATGGATTAACAGATACTTCATATGTGATAGCCATCCATCTCTGCTAGGTGGAGATTCCCTCAAAATTCTCATTCATTTAATAAAATAATGGATCATCCCCGCCCTTACGGTAAATTTACCAGAATATTTGGTTGATGTAGTTATCAAAGTAGGCCAGAAATACAAGAATGAAGGAGGAAAAGTAGCACTCAAACATCCTCGGCTCATCTAACTACTTTGCTTGCATCAAGTTATTTTTAGGCCTAAGATAAGTCTCAAGTGGATGAGCGTGGGGAAAGGTTCCAAGCCAGAGAAGCTCATAAAGGGGTCACCTTCCATACCTTGACCTACTATCGAGTCATTCTCTCTCCCTCTACATGAGAATGTGGAGGAACTTGATAGTCAGTAGCAAGTGGAGGACCTTGGTATTGAGGAGAATGTGGAAAAGTATGGTAGTAAAGTAATCCCATATTCTATGCCTTCCATTTCTAAGGGTAAGAATACCATGCCTCTATATTCTTCTATTTCACTATGGCCATGACGGTCTTGTATGCTCCTTAAACCTAGAAGTTCTTGACCAGAGGGTTTTGTTGATAATTCTGCTCCTTTTTGGGAAGAGAAGGATAAGGTAGAAACCTTAGATGCTCCTCCCGAAATTTTTCGAGACATTATATTCACTACATCTATCCTTATCTGCAGAGCTTAGATATGCCCACATCTTCAGAAAATAACTCAGTAGCTCCGGAACCATCTTCTATACCTACAACATAGATTCCCTCTCTAGAATCAATTGCAATGGAGATTGGTTGCCATGGATTATGTAAATATAATGTACCATGAAGTTATTTGGAGGATATTGCATTCCTTAAGGAATAGTTAAAAGGTATGTATGAATGAAACAATTTTTCTTTACAAACTAAATTTACCCAGTGAACAGTAGAAAAGGTTAGAGAAATTACAGCTTTATATGTAGAATTTACTTGACCCTAAAGAGACAAAGGGATTTAGGTCTAAGAATTTTGAATTATATCAACCAAATATCTCTTCAAAATTCAAAATTAAAAAGAAAAAACAAAAATTAAAGGGAGAAATTGAAATCAGCCAAAGTGAGAAACAAAAATTGTAATCTCTTTTGGACTCTCTTTGTCCTTTAGCTTGTAAGATCCTGTCTTGTAGGAAACCGTCTTCAAACTACAACATGTTTATTCAAAAAAAATAATCTTGGTAGTTATTGAGGTTGTGTTGTTAGGACCCTTTTGAAGCTCCTGATGGTAATACTTTTCTATCCATTTACAAGAACAATACCCCTGATATTCAAAATTTTCTTTGTGAGTTCTACCTCCATAACATGTTAGTTCTAAATGTCCCTAAATTTTTAATTAACTTATTCATGGGGGATTTTTAATTAAAATATTTTCAGTTTGTGCTTTGAAATCAGATTGTGTGGGGTGAGAAGAAGGATATCTTCAATCACACATCTCAAATGATATGATTATATATTCATCCTACACATCACAATGATATAGATATGCATACAAACTTTAGATATATTTACTACCGAGATGGTATTGTAGAAAATAATTGAAGGATACTACTTAAATGTGTGGAAGCCTTTGAAACCTATAGTCAACAATACTTTGGGACAACAAGGCAAGCTCGTGACAAGAGGTGGGACACCTTGATTTTACCATTAAAAATAAGAGAGGTTATTTCACCTCAAAATTTGAGTTGGAGTATCAGATGAGGGGATGCACTCATCACCATAATTCATTAATTGTCAGAAAAGGATGATAAATAATACAATGATGAATGGGTGGGACTGTAGGTAAGGCCACCACTTCTTCTTAACCTAAATACAACATGGAAAAATAATGCTTCCAAATCCAATGAGAGTTTCATATCTTGGGTCGGGGTAATTTCAAATAATCGGGATGTAAAGGTACACATAATCAATATGCTAAAAAATTTGAAGAGTATGACATGGCCCAAAAAAATTTCACGAGGTAGGGTGTAGATGATTTGCATTGGGACATGCAACATGTAAAGTGCAGGGGAAATGATGAGTACATTATTTGGCTTATTAATATCATTCATATGATTGATAATTTTTCATTTAAGCATGGTTTGCTAATGCATGGGGATGCTTTGTATAGGTATATCCTAGTGATTTTAATGCATTTTCCTTGCTTTTGTTCATGCAACATGATTAACTGTATAACTTCCTAGTAACTACCTTCGTGAGAAAAATGTGGTGATGTGTGCAGGAAAATAGTGAATGATTATTGCCAATGCTAATTAAGGAGCCCCGAGTTTGGAGTTGGAGTGTAGAAGAATAAGAATTTTTCTATCTATCGGCCTATACGTATGGGTCTTGTGTCTAGCAGTATTATAGGAATTTATGAGTCTTAATCAATACTATTAGTGGAAGACAATTAGTGCTTGGTAATTTTGGCATATTTTGTAACTTTTTGTGTCTATATAGAGACACCTCCATGAAGAACAATAGTAGCTGGTAATATTTTACATCTGCGGTATAACTTGTTGCATTTAGTACTTTTCCTTTCTGCACTAGATATGGCATGGAACTTATTTGAATTAATATAAGGAGACATCATTTTGAGTATCTTGAGTGTTAAGATTTCCTTTGTCCCAAGGAAGAGAAAGGGCCCACTCAACCACAAATATAGAAGGTTGTTTATGTTTACATATGCATATGGTTTTATGATAAGTTATACTGACTCAGTTTCCTTACTGTAATTTCTATTTCAATCCATCTCATGCAATCCATGCTCAATTTTGTTTACTTTCCTTATTGAAATTTTCATTCAAAATGTGTGTTTCCTCTTATGTAAATTCTAGTTAAGTGTGTGTTTACTTTTCTTTGCAAGTTTTAATTATGAGTGTGTAATTTCAATTGTGTTCTTTTAGTTCTGTGTTTTTCCATTTCCATTTGCATTAGAAGTATAGATTTTAGAATTTATTTATCAAAGTAAAAAAATTATGTAGATTTATATTACATTTTCATAGATTAGTAGAAAATCTTGGAAGATCTAACAACAACCCCCAACAAAGGAACCAAAAATAGAACTCCATTACATATAGCCTAGACACAACCATGGTTTGATAATGACACTAGATGATTGAAAGAATACAAAAAACCATCAACATATTAGGAAATCAATATGTTGAAGTTTCGTGCCTAAGAATGAAAATCCCATTGAAGACATGACTCGTCGGATTATTACTTGGCCCGCATCTCATTAGGTCAATCTTCACAAGAGGGTGAATCTTATCTGTTAAAGGATTTTTCTCCCACCTCCTCACTTAAAAAAAAATAACAAGAAAATCATTGTGTAATTGAAGGAACAAGTAAATTATCTCGAGTGCTTACATTCATCCATTCTCAAGACCCAAATACAAATCCTCTCTTTTGGTCAAATATGTTCCTCCAATAAACAATGTCGAACCTAAGGAAATAAAGAAATCACAAGTATAATTTTGTATATTTTTTCATCCTTGCAAATATAGAGAAACTTGGTTTCTTGCGGACTTGGATTGATTGGTCATGAAGTGTTTAAGCATGCCGCGGATTGAAAGGGAATGTCATTTCTAAGGAGTGAAAATTGTGGAATAAATGACGTGCTCTATTGAAGCCATGGGAAAAGTAGAAGGACCATTAGGGTTTAAGTTACCTAACAAAAATTTAGAAAGAGGCCAAAAATGTCTTAGCAAACCATGATATACTAAAGCAGAAAACCACAAGTAGAAGAAAATCAAGAAGTTTGTGTCTGTTGGCATGAACCACACGATAAGTGGATAAACCGCGGAGTTAAGCATAGGGAAAATAGATCCATGGATTGTATAAAAATCCATGCTACGAGAGAGTGTTGTGAAATTAAGTGGAAAGGATGGTAAAACCACAAAATATAGGAGATAAAGCCATAGAGCTCAAAATCCACATAACACAGAGAATGACAGTTTTTTCGTGGATTGCTAAAATGAACATGAATTTTAAATCTAATGATTCGATCTTTGAAGATACGATATTATTGAAGAAATATTATGTTCCTCAATGGACTAAGATCATATTTTCTAAATTACATTTTATGGATTAAATGTTGGTAGGTGGATGAAGTGGAGGGAGGCATCTCCAACACATAAAAGGTCTATTCTAGATGTCTCAAACACCATAATTAAAAGAAGTATGGGTGTCATCCTTCTTCAACAAGAAAATGACATGGGGAGGAAAAAATTTTAGAGATAATTAGATCTTTTCAAAAAATGAAATGAAGGTGGTCAGTTGGTGGAAGGAGAATTTGAATTTTCCCTCTCTTTCTTCTCTCCTCCTTTCATTTCTCTATATATTGTAAAGTGATGCCTTGTTTTAATGTTGGATACTTTGGGAATATAAGGGCATAATTTCATGATGCACAATTGTTCTAAGAGTTGTATGCCTTAGGCTATGTTTCTGTAAATGTTTTGCATCTTCCTCCTATATCGTGATGATCTGTGCATGATATTTAAGAAATAAAATATTTGGTTTTGTTGTTTGTTTTAACCCTAGATATTGTTTTATCTATTCCCTTAACTCTCATTAATTTATAGGTTTGTTGTATATGTTGTTTGCAGGTGTGTCTATTGTGCATCATGGAAGTGGAACTCTGGACACATCTTTGATCGTGGCTTTCATTACGGTCCTCTTCATCCCCTTATTTTTGGTGCTATCACCTTATCTAGTTTGGGTTACTATTTTATACATCTCCTTCTCACCCTAGTCCCTTGGAAAGTTAGGGTAGATATCTATAGTTGAATTTCAATTCCTAGGAGTAGTTTAGCATTAGAAGTAAGTAGAGGAAGCCGACCTTCTCTGGAGGTCTATCTCAATTTGAGTCCCACAACTTGGAGACAATCCCATGTTGTCTCAAATCCTGAATTGTCTATGATTTGGGCATGGGTGCATATTTGAGCTCCAATAGTTTTGGCATGTCCGGTGGGACATTTGAAATTAATATTTCTAATTTTATCAAGTTTTGGTGTGTATCTTGGTGAAACTTTAGCCTTTCGAGGATCTGCTGCAATACATATGGTGACTCCATTCATAAAATCAACTAGTTTCAGTAGTACAAAGTGTCCTTGATTCATGAGAAGGATACAAAATCAATCTAGAACATGAGAAGAAGGTGTATTTGAATATTTGTAGTTATCCCCAGGTAGAGGTAGATTCACATATCTCCATCTCCTCCAAATCAAACTGTCAACACCTCCACCTAGTAGACCCTTCTTACAGTCCACTAGAGTTCTTAGACCCATTAGAATTTCTGCACATCAACCCAATCCATTTGTAAATTTCACAACGAGAAGTTCACTTTCCCTAAATGCTCAAAATCATATTCCGTAATGTGATTTGAAATATTCCATTCTTCACGAACTAAACCACACCATTATAGCTGTTCATATCCAAGATATTGCAAATGTGTGTGCAATTCATGAAATTATTGAGATGGATGTAGTAGTTAAGTTTTTGGCTTCAACAAAAAATTTAAGGGTCCCTTTGAAAAAAGCCTTAAAAATATTTAGCGAATCTAGGAAAATTATCTTTCACACAAATGGTGAATATCAAGACATCATGAAATCACTATTAAATGCTACCAGATGGTATATTTTTTATATGCTACCGGTCGATAGCATATTTTTATGTTATTGGCCAAAAACATATAGTATGATGTCGGCCAGTAGCATTAAAATGCTACCAGTTGACAACATTTTTATGCTACCGGCCAACATCATAACTATATTTTTAAATGCAGTAGCATAAAAATGATGTCGATCGGTAGCATTTTTATGCTACGGTCAATGACATACTATATGTTGTTGACCAATAGCATAAAAATATGCTACCGACTAACTATATTTAGGAAAATTTTATGAATTTCTATTTCGTAGGAATGGTGAATTGACCCCTATAATTAACTTGTACCCAGAAAATTTTGGTGAACTAGTCCTAGCTTGTACCCTAAATATTCACCAATTTCAAATTTCAAAAACTAGAATATTCACCACTAAAATTTTTCTGGTTGGCTTCATCTTTTAAACAAAAATATTTGTAATGGTTTAGAAGCCTAACCATGGGATCAATTAGAAAATAGAATGAGCTATGTATAACTCTATGTAGTCAATTTAGAGAAAGAACATATAACTTGTCTCTATTGGAGAAGCTAAGCACTATCAAAAAGGCCCCAAGTGAACTAATGGTGGATTTTAACTTTAGATTCTGGAGAACTTGGAACAAAAGTACAACTCTTGCCAGGCCTACAGTTGAAGGTGCATTTATTTACTTTTTGAAAGCTCTTAACTTTGATATTGTTGTTATGGTACAATCTATGGGAGGTATAACTCTACCAGTGGCTTATGCATTGGATATAAGGGCAGAATTTTTTTAATACAAGCCGGAAATTAGCCCCTAGGCCATATATGCCCTTACATGTTGAATTGCCACAAGTTTCCCAACCTTCCATTACTCCTATTCAACCAAATCCGTAACCTATTGCTTCCACCTCACAAACTCCTCGGAAAAGGAGGACAAGGAGATGAATTTTTTCATTAGAAACTTGAAAAACAAAGTCATATCCTTATAGAAACAAAAAGATCAATCTCATAGAAATTATTAGAATTAAGGGAAGTATTCTAATTGGGGGAATCAACCATGGATAAATCAACAACCTAGTCAAAGATATGCAAAAACCAACAGAATAACAAATTGCAAGCTCAAAGAGCTCGCTTCCCTTCGCAACAATACCTCCTACATAAGAATTTCATCCTCCTAGTTCAAGTCAGGCTTTAGTTCTTGTGTAAAATAATATGGCACAAGAAACAAAGTGGTTTTTTCCATGTAATCTGCCACATAACCAACTTGGTTGTGAAAGGGAAATGCATCTTCAAGCATACATGGTTCAAGGCTCTTCCAGTCAACAAGAACCATTACTAGAGGCACCAAATCCAACCGTAGAAGCAAGTCAAGAGACCAATAATGACACTAACCTAATGTTATTTGGAGCTGAAGATTTTTGCATTCAACCAAATAGCAGGAAGTTCTAACAGACCATCAATCAACGTTTTTGATAACATGCGGTACAGAGAAGGATGATGGAGTTATAATCTTCACCTTCCATAGATCAAGTTGATGCCACAGAAAGGAAAAGGAAAGCTGTAGTGAACAAAAGCAAGCCACCTGAGCTTCCTATCAAAGCTGCAAATAAAGAGGTTATTGCTCAACCAAAGCCACCAAATAAAATACCACCACAATAGAGAAAATAAGGTAGCATTCCGTAGATGCATAAAATCCACGTGTCTTCCTTTTAACATTGTTGAGAAAATGAAAAAGACCAATTTCAATGTCTCTATGTGGGATGCACTTACTATTCCATCACAACATGATCTTCTGTGTGAAGCCCTCAAGTAACTGCCTCTTGTGGACCCAATAATGTAAAAGACTCATGCTATGGTTCATTTTTGTCAAGAAAGGGATGATCAAGTAAGTAAAACTATCAAACCCCACCCTTTTACATGTTGATAATTGTGGGTAAATACCTAGTTCATAATTATATGATTGATTTAGGGGCTAGTACCTCTATAATGCCCAAGAAAATTGTTGATATCCTAGGTCTCAAATATAGTCTTGTGTCTAGGGAGTTTTACAACTTGATGGGTCAATTGTGAATGTCTTGGGTGTAATAAAAGACCTTGAGTTGACACTTCATGCCTGCCCAAGCCTCACCATAACCCATGACATTTCAGTCATTGATTTACCTCCTATGTTTGCCATCTATTTATCTAGAGATTTCACTACTAAGGTGGGTGGCTATTTATCCTCAGATTAGAGTCACATGCTTCTAAAAACTAGATATGGTACCCAATTCACAATACAAGCTAAGCCCATATTCTCTTACCATATTGATTCATATGAACCCACTCCTATCTAATCAAATTTCTTAATACAAGAAGGACATGAGAAAGAAATAGCTCCTAAGGAGCATATTATTCCTCCTTCCATGCATAATTTTCTCTCTTTGGATGAATGGTTTGAGAGAGATCATAAGTTTGATCCTTATGATGAGGAGATTAAAACCTTTGAGACTGGTCTAGGAACTTATTGCATTCTCTAGGAGGAATCTATGATACTGCGACATTCAAACAAGAAAAGGAAAAAATTTCTAGACTATGGTGGATGTTCTTTGATGGTTCTAGAAGAAGAAATGGAGTTGGGGTGGGTGTTGTGCTCATTTCCCAAAAAAATAAAAGTTATTCTTTTCTCATAGATTGTAATTTGCATGTTCTAATAACATAGCAGAATACAAAGCATTGGTGCATGGCTCGTTGATTGTGGAAAAGATAAAAGTCAAGGATTTACTGAGGTCTTCGGAGATACCAAACTGGTTATTCACCAAATCCATAATAGATGTGTGATAAAGAACAAGTTTTTAAATATTACAAACATAGCATCTAGGTTTTGCTAGAAAAAATTGATGCCATTAATCTATAGGTTGTGCCCATAAATTTTAACAAAGAAAAGCAGACCATAAGGCGACCCTTGGCTCTAAATTCTCACTTGCTGAGGATTTGATCAAAGGGAATTCCTAAAATATAAAAATGGTGGTTAAGCCATATATTCCAAACAATCAGGCCTTACGGATCTTTGTCGAGGTGTTTGAAAATGATGATCAAATTATGCAGTTCATCCAAAATGAGGTGGAGTTCTCCTTAAAGATGCAAGTTGATTTGCAAGAAGTATATGGGGATCAGATTATTCAACTAAGAACAAATAAGTTGCCAAAGGGATTAGTCACGCTGGAGCATATTTTTCAGTCTAGACAATGAGTTCAAAGGAATGGAAAATAACATGGTGGAAAAGCAAGAGGATTTTTAGTCATTTTCAATCATTCTAAGAAAATAAATTCTACTTGGAAAGGTATGTGATGAAAGTGAAAGGCAATATTTTGTTTCTTTATGCCAAAAGTTCAGTGATGTGTTTTCATGGGACTATGAAGATTTAAAATAATTCAATCTAAATATAGTTCGAAACTTCATTGATATTGTCCCAACATTAAGATAGTTAGACAGAAAATAAAGGCCGGTGAACCCCAAGATCAAACCACTCATGAGAAGGAGATCTCCAAACTTATTGAGGCCAAAATAAATTTTCAAATTAAGTATTCTACTTGGGTGGAAAATATGGTTTTGGTAAGGAAGAAGAATGGTGAAATACAACTCTGCATTGATTTTCAAGATTTAAACAAGGCTTCTCTCAAAGATCATTATCATTTACCCTCCATGGAGAAAATTTTGCAAATAGTGGTAGGTTCTGAGAGATTCTCCATGCTTGATGGTTATTCTAGTTTTAACCAGATCAAAGTGAAAGAAGAAGATCAATATAATATTGTGTTCACTACCAAATGGGGAATGTTTTCTTATCAAAAATTCCTTTTGGATTATCAAACATAGGTGCTACCTTCCAAAGAGAAATGAACATTGCTTTCAAAGGGTATATCAATCAATTCATCTTGGTTTACCTAGATGACATTATTATTTTCTCCAAGCAGAGCGCAGATCACATGAAGCACCTGGAGAAATTATTTGAAAGATGTAAGGAGTTTGGTGTATCCCTTAACCCTAAGAAGTGAAACTTTGTAGTCCCTAGAGGCAAGCTCTTGGGGCATGTTGTTTCAAAGGAAGGAATTGCCATTGACCCAGAAATAATTGCAGCAATTGTAGCTCTTTCCTTTCCAACCCATAAGAAGGCTCTGTAATCATTCCTTGGGAAAATAAAATTTGTTAGGAACTTCATTCCTAACTTTGTGGGTTTAGTAAGACCTATTACTCTCATACTAAAAAATGATGCAACATTAAAGTGGAACATGAAAGGGAAGGAAAATTTTGAAAAGATAAAATAAGAGATTGCTTAAGCCCCAACATTGATTAATCCAAATTATACCAAGGATTTCATTATTTATGCTCATGGGGTAGAATCGAGCATAGCCGTGGAATTGACATAACTAAATGATAAAGGAATGGAGCATCTTATGGTGTTATTTAGTTAAACAATGAAGAATTATGAGCTCAAATACAGTCACATTGAAAAACAAGTGTTTTCCATTATGAGAGCCTTAAAGAAATTCAAAAGCATGATTGTTTCTAACCGCGTAAAGGTTTTAGTATCACATTCCAGCATTAGAGAATTCATTATGGGAGCAGAGATCAACAAGAAATGAGCTGGATGGGTGACTAAAATCATGGAATATGATGTGACCATTAAAGCTACAAAGTTAGTAAGGGGAAGAGAACTTTGTGAGTAGTTGGCTCTAGATGTTGTGGAATCTCAAGAGACTCGCCCTCATAAATGAAGTGCCCTCAAATGATGAGCTACCACATGATGTTGAATGGCAGCAAGATGAAAGGAATGTATTCAATGATCAATGTATTCAATGATCACATCTAGAGTGTTGACATGTCAAAGTTTCTATCTAACAGTGCTTATACTTTTGGTTTGAATAAAGCAAAGAGAAGACATATAAGGTTGCGATCCATTCCTTATGTATTAATTGATGGCATCCTTTTCAAAATAAACATTGATGGAGTGCTACTGAGGTGCATCAAAGGAGAACAATGTGACAAGGTCTTGGCCGAGTTTCATGATGATTTCTCCGGTGGACATTTTTTTGCTAAAGCTACAATCATGAAGATTATAAAAGCATATTACTTTTTGCCTACATTATTCATGGATACTAACAGGTGGGTTAGGAAATGAAAAGAATGCATGCTCTTCACTAGAAATAAAAGACTGGAGACCCTTCCACTTCATCCAATTTAAGTAGACTAGTTGTTTAGACAATGGGTTTTTGACTTAATTCGGATGATCAATCCCCCATCCAAAACTAGCCATAAATGGGTCTTTATAGCCACAGACTAATTTACCAGGTGGACTGAAGTCATGCCATTGAAGGAAGAAATTGAATCAGTCATCCTAGAATTTATTGAAGAAATTGTTACAAGGTTTGGTGTCCCTCAGACTATCATTTCTAAAAATGCAAAGGATTTCTTAGGATCAAAGATCTCTAATTGGGCTTTGGAACTTGGGATTTATCTAAAAAATTCTTCTAATTATTACCCCCAAGGTAATGGATTGGCATTGGAAGAACAATGGACATCAATCAAAGAAAGTGGCACAAAAAGGTAAAAATGTTCTTTAGGTAAATAGGATAACAACAAAGAAGGTTGTTACCACTTCTCCCTAAAAATTGGTATATGGTAAGAGGTAAGATTTCAATTATCACTTAAGTTTCCTTCATTTGAGTTAGCTCATCAGCTAGAATTTTAAGGCACAAATCAAAGGAAAATCAGAATGGAGGAATTGGGTCAATTAGAGGAAAAGAGGAATACCACCATGGTTAGGATGGAACAACATCAAACATCAACCAAATAGTGGTTTGACAGAAAATCTAGAGATCAAACATTCAAGGTTAGAGATTTGGTTTTGAAGTGGGATGCAGATCGAGATAAACCAGGAGACACTCTAAATTTGATGTTATTTGGAGTGGACCATACATCATCACCGCTTGTAAGGTGGCTAACTCATTCGAGTTGTCTGATCTTAATGGGAACATGTTTCAAATCCTAGTCAATGGGATTCATCTCAAACCTTCTCATTAATATTTTTCATTCATCTTGTATATAGTAGATTAGAATTTCAATTCCTCCAAGTGATTTTAGCACATTGCATTATTGGTAGTGTAGGTTTCTTTCCTAAGTGCTTTGCATAGTTTTGTTTCTTGGGGATGTTCTTGTGAACATTTTCATCGTGTTCTCAAGATGTTTTTGAAGGAGGTTTAAAATATCAAGGATTAGTTGTAGATTAACTCAAAAAATCAAATGCAGAGAAACTAAATCAGACTCAAGAAATTTCAAGTTGATTCCACGCCCTGTGTATGCGAAGGATATCAATAATCTAATCTAGCAGAAGATGGCCCCTATGAGTTGCCAAAAATGTTGTCTATTTTTACATCCCTTTCCAAAATAGAGCAACTTGGTTTTTCGTGGAATTAGATTGATTGGTCATGCAAGTGTAGATTGAAATGCAATGTTGCAGCTAAGGAGTGAAAACAAAAAAATAAAGGACGTGCTCTGTTGAATTTATGGGAAAAGTAGAAGGACTGCTAGGGTCTAAGTTACTCCACAAAAGGTTAGAAAGAGGCCTTTGATGTCTTAGTAAGCCATGATATACTAAAGTAGAAAACCACGGGTAGAAACAAATCAAGAATTCCGTGGTGTTGGCATAAACCCGCTACAAGTGGATAGACCGCGAGTAAGGAAAAGGGGAAAATAGATCCATGGATTGTAACAAAATATGTGTTACATCGAGTGTCATGAAATTTAGTGAAAAGGATGGTAAAACTATGGAATATATGAGATAAAGCTGCGAAGGTCAAAATCCATGCGAACTGAAATGAAAAATCCGTGTAACATAGAGAACAACAGCATTTTATGTGGATTGCTAAAATGAATGTCAATTTTAAATCTTATGATTCGATCTTTATAGATCTAATATTATTGAAGAAATATTGGGTTCCTCCATGGAATAAGATCAGATTTTCTAAATCAAATTTCATGGATTAAATGTTGGTAGGTGGATGAAGTGAAGAGAGACGTCTCCAACATGTAAAATGTCTATTCTAGATGGCTCAACCACCATAATTAAATACAATATGGGTGTCGTTCCTTCTTTAAAAATAAAATGGCATGTGGAGGAAAAATTTGTAGAGATAATCAGATATTTTCAGAGAAATAAATGAATTTGGTTGGCTGGTGGAAGGAGAATTTGAATTTTCCTCTCTTTCTTCTCCCCGCCTTTCATTTTTCTATATATTGTAAAGTGATGCGTTGTTTTAATGTTGGATACTATAGGAATATGGTGGCATCATTTCATGTAGCAAAAGTGTTCTAAGAGTCGCATGCCTTGGGATATGTCTCTGTAAATGTTTTCATATTCCTCTGTATCATGATGATCTCGTACATGATCTTTAAGCAATTAAATATTTGGTTTTTGGCTCATTTTGGCTTTAGTTATTATTTTATTGAATTTCCTTGCCTCTCATTCATTAGTAGGTGTGTTGTATGTGTTATTCCAAAGGTCCATGTCTATTATGCATCGTGGAAGTGGAACTCTAGACATGACGTTGATCTGTGGCTTTCATTCCGGTCCTCTTCATCATCATTTTCTTCCATTTTCAATCTTGCCTAAGTATTCATCCTCTTATTTTTGATGCTATCACATTCTCTACTTTATGTTTCTATTTTTTACATCTCCTTCTCACCCTAGTCCCTTGGAAATTTAGAGTAGAGCTAGATAGTTGGATTTCAATTCTAAGGAGTAGTTTAACATTAGAAGTAAGTAGAGGAAGCTAACCTTATCCAGAGGTCTGTCTCAATTAGACTCCCACAACTTGGAGACAATATTATGTTGTCTCAAATCCTGAATTCTCTATGATTTAGGCACAAATGCATATTTGAGATCTAATAGATACATGATGCGGGAAATGGATTGAGAAATTCATTGAGAAATGAAAGACATTATTTCTAGATATTATTTCTATCATCAAGTATGCTCTCACAACATTTTCTAAAGTGAAGAAAGAAAAGGAAAAGTTTGTAGAAGAGGTCAATAATTTGGATGAGGTCTTCCCACTAGTTTCTGAGATGAGATCCTTTTACTCTCACACCCTCATGAGTAAGAACATGTTCACATCTACTGTAGAGAACCTATCTCAAGTTTTGATCCATATCATGGACATGAAATATGCAATGCTCATGAATTCCATATCCGATTTGGAATTTGGTGGCTAACATACCTTTGAAATATTGAACGATATCTACCATAGTGTTTAAAGACTTGATTTCCCTCCACAAACTAAGGACTCATCATTAGAAGAGATCATCCTTTAATTCCAAGAGATAGTCTAGAAGGAGGTAAGTGACTCTCTTTACTTTAATGAAGACAGTTTAGAGTTCTGATCAACATTAAAGGCTACATTGCTGAAATTGTAATGGATCATGAAGTATGGTTCAATCAATGTAGGAAGATCAGTGATGTTCCTAGAATATGGATCAAGGTGTTGGGATGCATGTGAATTCTAGAGGTAGATAAGTTGATGGCTGAGATAATTAGGTTTAATAAAGAATTCAAGGAACAATAGCAGGAATCATAAATCATTAATTTCTTCATCAAGAAATGTTCCTCATTAGAAATGTCAAATTTTCCTTCTTCTCTACTCATCCCTCTTTCTTCTCTCCCTCTTCTAATTCTTCGTTGGGCGTAATCATTATATTTTTCCTATTCACTTAAGTGACATATTTGTAAATTGTAAAAGTATTTTCTCAAAATTATAAGAGAAATAATTAATTTGTCTCTTCTAGGTGAAACCAAAATGTCACAAGTGGAATAAAAACATAAAGAGACATGTGGAGGGTAGATGAAAGGTCAATTCACATTGCTATAAATTGAAATGGATTCTCCATTTTAAAGGATCCTGAAAATGCTAGATTTTGATAGCATCTATGTTGTAGCAATTGTGGATTTTTGTTGTTGGGATTTATATCATTAATGCACATGAAATAAAAGCTACATTTCTTCCATTCCTCTTTTCTTAAGTATTCTTCTACTTTTCTCTTTTATGCACTTTGCAAGAATAGTTTTGGAAAGGGAAATCTTCATCCTCAATAGATGAATATAAGGAACTTTATGTATTTAATTTGTTGGTCCCACTGACCTCATTGTTTCTTTCTTCTATATTGAATGTCAAACTACTTCAGTTATTGGGTGTGAACTCGTGATTGGCGTACTCACAATATTAACCTTCCTTTCCTAATTTCCCTCATTCATCCCTCATCACTTTGTAATTTAATCCCTTGTACCCTTGTACAAACTATTTGACATAGGTTTTGTAGTAACTTATTTTCCTTTAATACCTTTACTAACCCCAAGCATGTCGACCAATCAACCCAAGTAAAAGTGGTCACTCACCCAAGGCATGCATGGGTGCAAGACCCTCCTTTATGTGAGATTTGTGAGAATTTTCCACCATTAATGGAGAATGATTTCTAGAAGAAAAAGAAAATTCACTTATTTAAGGAGATAGAAGATGCAACTTAATAGATCTAACATAAATGCAACAAAAAAGCTAAATACCATTGTAATAAGCATAATAAACTAGATTTGAGCCATGATATTCATATAACACGAGGGTTTACCCCCTTAAAGATATATACAGAACGAACCCATATATATTGATTTAACATAGTTCAGGTAGCCACATTATAGTCAAAAAGGGTCATCTCAGACCATATACAATAAATGACAGGGACTTAACTCCTGTAAATCCTCCCTAGTATGAGACCTTAACTATACCTTTCCCATTTTAACCCTTGTTATAGATCCTAGTGCCATATAGAGGCTTATGGCATCCCTTACAACCCTTAGCACTAAGTGTTATAAACCCTAACATTACTATGCAACACTTCATAATCTCCTTCTCTTTCTCTACATTCTTTATGAATTCTCTTTGTAACCCATCATCTCTTGTATTATTTCTTTGTGTATATATTTTATTCATGTCTCTAGCCCAAGCATCTCTTTTTATAGGATCAACACCCACCACCATGCCTTCTCTCCTGAATAGATCACGTGCCAAGTGTTGATGTGGTCCTCCATTGGTGAATGATTATCCCTTGCAAACCCTCCACTCTCTATAATGATGTCTTCTAGGAATATTCCCTGTGGGGAATATCCTTTTCTTGACCTCCAAGGTTCCAGGATGGTACCTTATCTAATCATCATGCCTAGTTAGGTCCTCACGTTTTTTCCTCAAGTATCTCTCAAATTATAACTATGGCTAAGTCCCTTTAAACCCATGTTCTACCCCTTACGTGCACCCTGGTTTCACTTAAACTATTTTTAAACCCCTTTATCTGTGCGCTTTCCCCGAGCACCCTTCTTCTCATTGGTCTGCGCGTGCACACAATTTGGTACTTAGCCAATATTTAAGGGCCTAACATCACCCCACACTAAGAATTTTCTCCATCCTTAGAAACATCCTGCATATTGAAAGAATAAATAATAGTGGGATAGGGAAAATCTGAATAAAGAATGAAAGAATGGAAGAATCTAATACTTTTTTAGGAGTGGGAATTATTTCCTTACTATTGCATCAATATTTTCCTAGGCACCCACCTCACCCTACACTTGCTGAAGTAAGTCACCTACTAGAGTGCCCACCTCATCAACACTTAATTCATCTCTCTTAGTGTAGACACCAAAATTGGGTCACATTCCCCTTAGCCCCTAATCGTATAACCAAACTTAAACATGGGAACCTAACCATGGCCCCCTTTCACCCCAAACTAATCATTAATTTAATTATTTTAAAAAAATTAAATACCCATCCTCACAATATCCATTATTTTATTACCTTAATTGACCTAATTTCCACCTCACCTAGACATCTCATCCAACTACATCACCCTAGACCTATTCTTGGCATGTTTCCATAGCTAACAATAACCAAGTCTTACTTTCCTCAATGAGCTAAGATTTGGTCTAACCCTAAAATCAATCCCTAAAATATTTCTAACCAAATTCCCTCCCATTAGAGGGGAAGCTTGATTCGATCCGAGAAAAAAACTAAATGGGCCCAAGAAATTAGAAAGATCTTCCCATTTTAGTAAACCTAGGGAATCCTACCTTAATCGATGTTGGTAACCCTTAAACCAATGCCGATAAACCCGAACCATCATCAATTACCATTTATTCACCTAAGCACCCTTGATTTTGGCTTGGAACATTTTGAGAGGAAGAAAACAAAAAAAGAGTTACATGCAAGCAGAACTAGAGTCTTTCTCATGCACCCAGATATCCATAGCCAGCACCAAGACAGATCCAGAAGCATTGGCACTCACGGTAACATTATGGGAATCATCACTATTGCACTAAGCTCCATTCCACCAACCGATCATCACCAAGTGCCCAACCATTAGACCTGAAACATTGGTAAGTGTTTTATCATTAATTATTTCCATTCCTATTCTGTTCATAGAGTTATTATCACTTCTGTTACCATTCTTTTATTAACATTCCCATTCCTCCATAGCCATCTTTTTAACAAACCCAAAACCTCATCTACCCATTTATCAGATCATCTATCTTGGCTCTTCCACCTCTCTAAGTGTTCTTAGTATTCCCATAGACCTAGCCATCTCCTTCTTTATCCCCATATAACCTTACCTAAACTCTACAATAAGGTTTTCATTAAATTACTGTCACCCTACTATATCGATGCTGGTTACCCATAACCGTCGTCGGTCTCCCTTAACCATCGTCGGTTATACCCAACCTGACATCGGTCTCTGTGTTTTATACCCTACCCAAGAACAGAGCCAAACAACCTCCTACCAGTTGACCTAAACAACCCAAAATCAGATCCTGACCAGTCCCAGTACCTTGACAGACACCTCATCCTTTAGATCCAACTATAGCCTAGCATGTTGTGATTGGATTTGCTTATTGTACTTGAATGAGATACCTAAATCATATCAACTACAGTAGGACTTTACTTATTTCTCGCATTAATTTGTTTTAAATAGTGGATTGACAGCCATCTAGGAAGTATCACACTTCTTGGAACTAGCATACGCTAGGCATTCCACTGTCATATATCATTTAACTTCTCTTTTTTGGTCTTGTTTTCTATTACAGGTAGTTCCTCCTAGCCAAAAGGAATCTCTCACAATCAGCATTGGATTGAGAAGTCTAAACGCACACATCAACCATCAACTAACCCATTTAATAGGTATTCCTCCTAGCCCTTACCCTTATCTGTTTCATCATTCAAAAATGTAAAGAAAACAATGAAATATTTTGGCACGCTTGATGGGACCCATCATGGATTCTATTGCATTTTCTTAATTTCTAGGTGAAATTTGTGTGTTTTTTTCCCTTTAAAAGGCTTACACATTAATCTTTTTTCTCTAATAATCTTCTCTTCTTTCTAATTTCTCTAAAAGAAACATTTCTATTGGTGCATTTAAAAAGGAATCGTTCTTCTTTCTTACTTTATGCATTTAGTGAAAGAGCATACCCTTTCTTATTCATCATTTTCTTCCACGAACATAACCTTTACGATTTGGGCTTTAAATTAGTTACATTACATTATAATTTGTTTCATTTAGATCACATTAAAATGAGGGCAACCTATATACTAGAAGTCATGCCCAGCTGATGGTTAACACAAAGAATCATAGAAAGTAAATTCTCTCTCTCTCGTGTCTTACCAAACTTACAAAATTGAAATATACACATGTTTCTTAAACAACATCTTACTCGAAAACAACCGTCCGTGATCACACGATCAGATTGGTAGGTACTCCCGACTCATTTCCTATGTCGAGTAATCATCTCAAAGGATGGGTGCCCTCGCCATAACATACCTGAAACCTCTCCTTTTAGATATCCTTCTTTGTAGGACACCTTCCTAGCAAAAACATTTATGTTTTAAATACACACAGTCAATTCTAAATAGCGTAAGCTGAACACACATAAAGAAAAATCACTCTTATGATCATATTTTTCTTAGCATTATTTTTGCTTTGCATTTTGAGGTGTGAGGACACGATTCCACATTTTTGTTTTTTCCTTGCACACTCCCCATCATAGTTGGAGTATTTTGACTTTATATGAGTGTGCCAGGGCTCCATCTTTGCATTCTCAAATTCTTGAGTTTGATTCTTCACTTGATTTAAATCAAAACCCAATTTTCTGCATTTTTGTCTTAATTTCACGAAGAAT
Source organism: Taxus wallichiana var. yunnanensis (assembly GCA_018340775.1). NCBI lineage: Eukaryota > Viridiplantae > Streptophyta > Pinopsida > Cupressales > Taxaceae > Taxus > Taxus wallichiana. The sequence goes on along the minus strand of CM031238.1, from coordinate 323,034,371 downwards.
CGCATCGTTAGGTGATCTTCATCATTTTTCATCTAACCGTCATTAGTTAAACCTAACCGGTGTTGGCTCCTAACGCTCTAGGTACTTTGGCCTAGGACAGTCTTCATTCATCATTCTATTCTCGTTTTTTGGCCCTTTGGGCACTAACATATTTTATTGATATGCTATTCGATATGTTGATATTACCATCATACAGAAAACATCTCCTTGTATTGTCTATCAACCTTGTTTCATTTTCTAAAATTGGGGATTTTCCACAATAATCAACATCAGTTTCTGTGACCGATGTCAATTTTCCTGCAACCATCACTAGTCAAACTGACCATCATTGGTGTCTGTATTTAGTTTTCCAAATCCAAATCTTGACCAAATTCACCCTTCCCAGCCTCATTATTTTCTATCCTAATAATTTTTGTGCCATCTACAAAATATGGTCTTACTAGATTAGCACTTTTTCACATGGTGCTCGACTTGTAGCTAGACTAATGCCTTCATATTCCACTTGAGTTGTCAACCAATCCCACCTAGTCCTTCACCACCCTCTATCCTATCACCCATGGATCAAACATTACTAACCACCATTGTGGCAAGTGACAAGGGATTTGCATGACTGCTTGATCGTAATCCCATGGCCTTGTAGTTTTACATTTCCCACTCTTCCACTCCGAGACTCCTCAGTCGGGTCGGTTGATATACGACATGCCTATATCCATCTCTTCGCCCTTATTCCCGCTTTTGCATCAGCCCTAGTAATACGGCGTTTCCCTCACCTACTTCACCCCTAATAGTTTCGTAGCTAGGACCCATACCCACCATGACCACTTCATCTAAAAGATCACTCACACGTGTCAGTATCTGTTGTCCCCTCATTGACCACCCAAGCCATATCCCCGTCCGCACCCATTGTCTCACAAATATCCATTGCAACACAACTACCCATGGTGTCGGTGACCCTTACTCCATTTTAGAATCTTATCCTCTCCATCCCACAAACACTTCCCCCGATCGCTACTAGAGTCATGCAATGACCATCCCACCTACATACACATACTATCAACAACCCCCTATCTCATTTGTTACCCATTCTGGATACATACCCTCTATGTTAGTTCCTATTCTCAACCTCCCTATTCAACATCACCATATAATGGAATGCCACCTATGTCACAAGTTTAATACCAACCCCCTTATGCCATAGGAGGAACCCTTCCACCACAACCTACCAACGACCTTATCAAATTGATGATGGAAAGGATGCAGACACTAGAAGCATTAGTTTCCAGCTCATGCAATTCTCTCACCTATGATGAAATCTATAACAAGCCCATTCATCTATCCATCCCCATTTTCCCATACCCAATACATTGGGAAACGCAAAAATTCAACCGTTTCAATAGCAAAGAAGACCCACAGCAACATTTGTGGTCTTTCAAACATGGGTGCTACCTAATCTCCCATGATGACGCTTTACTTCTACAAATTTTCCCAATTTCCATGACGGGACCTACATTAGATTGGTACAGTGGGATACCCGAGAAATTCTATCTACTCATTTAATAAACTAGCCCATGCCTTCTTAGACCACTTCTCGATTAATATTGTCAAAATGGTTACCATGACTGATCTTTATTCCACTCGATAGTACGATGACGAGTCCATCACTGACTTTATCACTCATTGGCATAGTTTAATTAATCAGCTCACATTCCAACTACCTCAGACTGAACTTATAGAGTTATTTACTCGAGCTTGTGCTAGACACATCTCACCAACCATGCAGGTGTAAAACTTTTGTACTTTTGACGAGGCATTCACCATGGCATAGAAATTGGAAATTCGTGCTATCAAAGAAAAGAAGATTCAACTTCATAACAAGAACATTGCATTCAAATCAAATGATGCTTCTTCATCTTTGAAACCCCAAAAAAACTATTCAAAACCCAAAGAATTTGCTAGCACTGTAATTCTCAAGGCTGACCCCCTCATCAATCAAACCCAACAAAACCCCTTCTAATCTCTCTCCTATCCAATCCTTCTAGTTCAAACAAGAATAATGAAAGTACACTTCCATAGGAGAATCTTATTCATCTATTTTGGAAAAGCTTGTTAAGGTGGTGCCATTACCCTTCCACCTATAAAACTACATACTAGTTTTTACCCTGAGCGACCCATGCCCGCATGGTATAAGGAACATGACTTCTGTAACTATCATCGTGTCAAAGGTCATAGTGACAATAACTACATCACCTTCAAGAATATCATCCAAGAAATGTTAGATAATGAAGATCTAGTCTTAGATAGCCTAAATGCACCCGCTAACCAAAACCTACACATCTTCAAGAAGCCATTCCCTAATCATGCCCCATCTTCCAACCAAGCTAGTGATACCTCAAACAATGATAACAATGTCCACGAGGTCCACACTATTTTTGATGACATACCAGTTGCTTCCCAATTGCCTCATGTGCCTTCCATAGATGAAATATTAGCCCAATATCCCCTACCTACACAAGAGCCTATTTCATCTACTCCACCCATAGAGGCACCACCTTCATTATCTTCTTCACCCATGGAAGAGCCTATAATTAACACGATGCATTTGACCCCTCAAATTTCGGAGTAATTGTAAATGGCACCTCTCTTACTCATAGAAGATACAGGTCCACCACCTACACCAACATAAAGAGAGTCCACTTCATCTAGCTCGTCCTCTCCTCTACCCATAGAGGATTCTATAGAAGTACCACTACCTTTAGATGACCATTCACCATCATACCTTCAATACCTCCGATCTACTTTCGGCTCTCTTACCCAAAATTCCAAGGCTAGCCATTTCCTATATCTCAAACAAATTTTACAGGATTACCACTCAATCCACATCAGCCCCACTTATAACAACGCCATTTTCATGCTTGGCGATCGCTTGGACTATATTGATACTTCTTGTTTCAAGACAAATGTAGTTGTCACTTGCCGACACCTCCATTATCTATCCAAAATTGTTTCGAGAGACTAACCCAAACACAATCACGATTATTACAACACATTCCACGTCACCTCCCATGGCCCAACTCACACCACCGCCCATATCCTAACATACATCTACACCCAAACACCTACCCACACCTATATCATCTCCCTTACCTAAACCTATCACTACTTTAGGGTCATACCGATAGCTAGCCTCACCCACCTACCCATCAAATCAGATTTAGCCACATCTTCCAAAACTAAAACTAAACTTTACCTAGCCCTTAAAAATAATATTAAACCTTCTAGACCTCATAAACAAACCTCACCTACCATGCCCTTATTGTCGTCAACCCTTTTGTCCATCCTAGGACCTCACCCCTCAACCCTGGACAAGAAACCCCATCCACCGCTAAACCAAGAATGCAACAACCCATTTCCAAATCACGGACCTCTAATATACCCAAGCAACCCACACAACCTCCGCTGTCACCCGTAACCTTCTTACCACCCATACCACCACTACCGTCCATAACTGCTTCACTACCCATGATATTTTCTTCTATTTCACTCACGCCTCCTTCCCAACCTACACCACCCACCTCCACAAAGCACCTCAATTACCCCCGTGGATAATCGGTCCTCTTTCACCATCATCTTTTACCTCCACATCTTGTACACCCGTGTCATCGTTGCCAAAAACATGCAACCTAAAGTGAAATATCTCCTAACCTCTAATAAGGTAGCTAAACCAACTAAACCTTCCATCGCCGCCTCTTCTACCATGCCCCTACCCAAGTAGATATGACCAACACCTAAAACCAAACCACACACAACACTAGTAGACCAACCTACTCCCCTCCTATAAAGACTCTTCTCCCACAATCAGCCACACCTGTACCCATACCCACATTCACCTCCCATTGTGATCCACTAGCGGGATCCTATGCCAAAATATTAACCAATCTCCTTGAAACTTCCATCATCACATTACCGCCTCTTAGACCTTACGACCCACTCAAACCCAAACCAAAAGGGTTTGATGAAACAAAAATTTGTGCCTACCATCATGTGCTAGGACATGATGTAGAGAACTGTAAGGCTTTAAAACTACCCTTGTCCAATTGTGTCCTCCCAAAGAAAATTTTTATGATGACGATCTTCTTGATGAAGACATGATTTCTCCTTCACCAATTTCCACATATCTTCTCCCATTACCTACTCAGTGACCAAAATCTCCACCCCCACAACTCTTTGATCCACCCTCGAGATTTGAGATCAACATGGTTCATATAAGAGAGTTGGCCAAACCACCACCAAAATGCCAATGTGCCCTACTCATTTCACAAGGATTGTATCCCCCACTAGGGTTTTGTCCCTCATGCCACTATACCTTCCATGACACACCCTCTTCATCCACCTCCCCTCGATTAACATGATCAACATTTCCACCTATGCTCAGAAAGAAAAGGGAAAGGAAAAAGCAACTGGCCCATCAACCAACCCTATACCCAACATACCAGCCACACCCATACCCAAAGTCACCATTTGAGGTCCTGCATATCCTATTTCCGATGGGGTCACGCATCACACAATACTAAAACAACTACACCAATCCCCCTCAAAATGTCTTTATATGACCTCATCAAAACCTCAAAGTAACATTGTCAAGACCTCATGAAGGTCCTTTAATCTATTGAAGTCTTGCCAAATGACGCACACCTATCGCCTCCATCACTATCTCTCACCATGTAGCCTCTCTCACTAGGTCTTTGCCTTCCTCTACACCTCCACCTAATCGCCAAGTGGCCTCCCTTAGCTTTTTTAGATGAGGATATTTCTCCCTTCCAGTCTGATAACCCCAACCCTACTCTTTTCATCTCTGTCTTTATTGATAATATACACGTACAACATGTTATGATTGATAGTGGTGATAGCATTAATATCATCTCATCCCATGCATACGACCAAATGTGAATACCTACCAATTACATGCATGGTAACCCGGTTATGTTGTGCTCCTTTAATGACACCATGACCTCTACCCTAGGTACCATTGTTCTCCATGTCCACATGGGCCCCCGCACTATCCCAGAACTTTTCTATGTCCTAGAAGGAGAGTTCTAATATAACTTGTTACTTGGCTGACCTTGGATCCGTGCCATGGGTTGTGTTCCTTCGAATTTACATTGATGCCTTAAATTTGAACACGAGGGACATAATTACACCATCCTGTTGACCCATCACCTTTCAAGACCTATAACATGCTATATCGGCCCAATGATGTGCTTGTATCGGTCAAGGCATCTACCACTATCACCACTTCACCTTCACCCATGAGCCCATCCACCAAAATTGCCACTACTTCTACTACATCTAACCTTGCTATTATCCCCACTGTAGCTGTAGCCTCTACCACTGACACACTTGTTTCCCCAACATCTAGTGAGCCATCTATACCCGCTACCCACATACTAACTATTGATCCCTTAGAAGGTGTTTTTCAATGCCTCACTGGAGGAATACCGCCTATACAATATCGATACCTTCCTCACCCCACAAGAGTATGGGAATCTACATCAATACCCCAGCTACAACATCCACATCGGTGATGTTTTTACATATGGCCCTCCCCACCTTCGCACCAACCTAGCATATAGGGGACTTGATATTACCACCTATAAACCTAAACCTCCATCCCAATCCCAACCATTTGCCTCTCGACCTACACTCCCTCACTAACCGCTGCTTTTCTCACACTTTACTCCTTTGGTGCATGTGGAAAGGATTTGGATTATGTTTTTATGAACAAGGATGCCATACTATCAAATCTTGTACCTCTCATAAATACAATGAACATAGTGGCATTGGTTTTAATGCTCCACCCTCCAAGAAGGTTCATGTTGACCTTATCCAGGATGAGAAATATTCCCCCTCTTATTCACCAACATTACCATCTTCACCCATGAAGTCCATAGATCCTGAATCTATTCCACCTAACTTTATTTTTATTCATAAACACCATTTCCTGGGACCATTGACCTATAAACAAGATGGAAAGGCTCCCTTTTCCTCCCATTCTTGTATCCTAACATGATCAATGATGATACACCTTCAATTAACATCATTCAATGTCAGGACGATGAGTCCATCCTCACCTACCTTAGTGCAGAAGACTCTTATATTCATCAATCGTTACCCTCTGAGACACAAACCATGTTGAATGAATCAACCATCGAAGTCAACATTAATACTCAGGATGACCTACACATTCTAAAGATAATCCAATCCTTATATGCTATCTTGACAGAAGCCTTCACCTCTTTCCTTCATGACCATAGCAACGTGTTTTCTGGTCCTTTTCCAATATGCCTAGTATCAACCCAAAAATCATGGTTCACAATATCGTAACCATTCCTAATTCCAAACTCATCAAACAAAAGCTACAAAAAATGCATCCTCGCATTGCTCTTCTGGTCAAGGAAGAGCTTCAATTCCTTCTTTTAGTTTCCTTCATTCTACCCATTGATTTTTCCTATGGATTTCTAACATCGTTCCTATCACAAAGATGACAGGGGACTCTACATTTGCATAGATTTCTGTGACCTCAACTTTTCCTATCCCAAAGATGATTTCTCACTACTGGGCATTGACCAACTAGTTGATATCACTTTCGTTGGCGTTGAAATGTTATCACTCATGGATGGTTTCATGGGCTAAATTAAAATATTACTAGCTCTAGAGGATCAACACAAGACTACCTTCATCACCCCTTGGGGGACCTTTCGCTATCGAGTCATGCCTTTTGGCCTAAAAATCTTTGTTCTTACATATCGGTGAGCCATGACTCACATCTTCCATGACATCATGTATCGCATATTGGAAGATTACGTAGATGATCTACTTGCCAAATCTAAACATTGAACCAACAACCTACCTATCCTTGAATTCATCTTCGACCAGTCTCATGAACCAATAAAACCTTGAACAAAATTCTTATGAGGGTAGTCAACGATTTGGGAAAGATTGGCATATGCACATTCCTTTGGCCTTGTGGGCTTATTGTACTAGTATTTACACTGCGATTGCTACCACCCCCTTTTCTCTGGTATATGGTACTAAGGTTGTCTTACCTCTCGAAGTCCATATTCCATCTCTCCACATCTCACTACAAGACATGCTCAATGACGATGACTTTCACTAGGATCGTTTGGCACAACTTGAGTTATTAGATGAGTGTCGTCTCAATGCTCTTGACCATCTCCAAATATACTAAAAATGTATCAAACATTCATATGAAAAACATGTTCACAAATGTACCTTTCATGTTGGTGACCTTGTCTTGAAGGAAAATCAACATGTAACCAAAGAGGAGAAAAGTAAACAGGGAAAATTTTCTCCTAATTAGCTTGGACCCTATATCGTTACCCATGCCTATAGATTGGGTGCTTATCATTTGTCTTCACTCAAACGTAAACCCAAACCTGAACCCCTTAATGCCTTGCATCTTCGACCATTCTATTGTTGATATCAAGTCTTTTATCTCTTTTTGTCAATTGATTGCTCATCCATTGAGCATTGTTCACCTTCTATATTACCTACTTTAAGGATCCACGAATAAACAAGAATCATGTGATTACCCATCACCTTTTAGCCTTGTCTTCAATATGAGTACCATGGCTCTACTCATAGCATGATTCTCATGGATACTTTTCTTCTTCAAGATGGAATCCCATGGTCATCCATCACTCGAAACCACCTCTTTCATAGTTAATCTGTGTGTGCTATAGTATTATCTTCTAAATAAGAACCTAATTTTCATTTATAGTCTGGTCCATGAATTAAACACCCAAAACAATAAGGGATACAACTCCTTGAGTCAAACTTCTAGCAAAAGATGACTCCCTCAAACGGACATCTCTTCACTCTAATTCCACCACCATAAATAGACTATTCCCTTGAAGGACAACTATATAAGGTCATTACAACAATGTAATAAATATCTAGAAGATTCCCACATCAATTAGCTTCACAAAAACGTTAAGGAGATAATACACTCATCTCATATAGACTTCGCATCGATCACTCTATTAACCAAAAACAAAACAAAAAAAAAAAAAGATGAAGGAAAAAGATGAAATATTTGTCATGGACTTGCCTATTGTGGATTCTAGGTTTATTGTTCTGAAAAACACTCCAACATACACTAAGCTATGCTAAACCTCCCATTCTCACCTCCTTTCCTTTTTAGCCTAATTTCCTCTTTACTCAAGGGACTTTTCGCAAACGTGACATTTCGTGATCATGTGACTTTCTTCACCCTTAGAATGGTCCATTATGCAACACCTTTAGGGTCTTACGTTCATAAGCCCCTCTTAGGTATGGATTGACTCATTAGGGTTCTTATCAAATTAAGTAGCTCTTTTACCACCTCTTACCATTCACCTTCCTCATTACTTATTGATTATCCTATACAAGACCCGATCCTCGACACCTATATTTAAAAATCACTCAACCATGCCTACGACCTAAACTCAGTCATGCCTATGACCTACATTCAACCATGCCTATGACCTACACTCAATCATGCCTATGACCTATATTCACCCATGCCTAAACACCTATCAATCCATTCCTTTCCTTCATCACAATATTCCCTAGCTTATGGGAGAACTACATCGGCCTGAGGTCTCTTTTCACCTGGAACTATGTAGGCAACACTTGAGGGCATGGGGCCCTTGGAGGTTAGCTTGACCACTCTCTACCCTAACCAATTCCCCCTTTCCCTTTCCTTTTCCTATTCAAATTCTACCCTAGTTAGTTTCCTTTCTATATCAATAATCTGAAATTAACACAAGTAATTATTGCTAAACATCTTTACCATTATAATTTACACATTCTTTTCATCACATCTACCATCACAAACTCCACACATTAATGAATTATAAATTCAATCAACCACAAACCTGACTCGATCCATGTCTAGGACTTGATTCGATCCATGCCTAGGACCTCACTCGATCCATTCCTAAACCAACCTGATTTGATTTATGCCTAAACTAACCAAACTCAATCCATGCCTATGAACCGAATCTATCATGCCTAACTTATCTTTTTCCATCACATGTAAAATATCATTATCGAAAGTACATAAATACATCATGGCATAAACATCATCATCGCCATATCCAAATATACAAATATCTCTAATATACAATGTCTCCAATATACAATGTCTCTAATACAAATGTCTTAAGATCATTAGTGCATAGGCCGATATCATATACAAAACATCATCCATCGGCTGCAGGCCGATATCAATTACAAAACATCATTATCACGTAGGCGTATCATTTAACAAAACATCATCGGAACACAAGCTGATATCATATACATAGTCATCAACACACATATTGGTCCATATCATAAATAATCCCTATACTATCCAAAACAATGATATCCCTCACTGTCCCTTGCATCTCGTGTTAGTCTCTCCTAACTCCCTGTCTCTCCTATGTGGTGCACTCTCCTGCCTCTTCCATATCAAACTCTCCCTCCAACCTCTCCACTAATCCACTCACTGCATGATCTTGTGGGCCCGTCCACCTGACTCCTCTCCCCACCCAAATCTCTCCACCTCACCTCGATCACGGTCCCACATAATTTCCTCTTGCCATGCTAAAAATTCTTGTGCTCTCGTCATTTTCACAAACACCAAAATATACAAATGAATCTGTATTATATGGATTTTTCCTTTTTATAGATCCACATCGACTGACTAACATCGGTCATGGTGTACCCTAGTCAACCAACATCGGTCTCCTACCATCCTCCTTTCAATACCTTTTACCCATTTTTTACCCATAATTATCTTTCCCACCACCTCGTGGCCCTTCCCCACACTTTTTGCCACTTACCTACCAGCCCACATTACCTATACTTGTCCTTAATTACATTTAGGGCCTATTATTTTCCCCATACCTTGGTCTTCCCCAAAACCATACCTTATATGCCTTGACTCGGAACACTGTTAGTGACCTTTGAACCCATGCACTCGTTGTACCTTGTGACGTTGTGCCTTGTCATTTTTCCTAATGACCTTACTTTTCCTATTGTTGTGCCATTTATCCCAACCTTACCTTTGGTGTACCGGAACATACCTAAACATTCCTGCACCTGACCTACATTGTGTTTCCTAACCATATCCTATACCTTGGATACCGAAATCACATCACCTTGTTTGGATAAAACTATCAACCTTGGATGATGTAGAGTTTACAAGCTCTTCAACCTGGAACCGTGTTGCAGTTTATAATATGTGTGTGCATTTGACTGCCAATACCTTTTCCCCTAGCCCATTTACTTGTTTGCCTATTTTTGACCTCTACCCTTTCCCACATTCACCCACATCTATGCTCCTTTTCACCACATCCACCTTTTATCAAACCACTCACCGCTTGCTTCTATTACCTCATTGGTTCCTAGTTTGAGGGGGTTACCTTCACCCATTCTTGGGGAACCCACATCTTATTTTTGTCAGTGTCACTTACCAATACAAGCTACACAAAAAGGGGCAAAATGTAGACACCAAAATTGGGTCACATTCCCTTAGCCCTTGATCGGATAACCAACTTAAACATGGGCACCTAACCATGGCCCCCTTTCACCCCACATTAATAATTAATTTAATTATTTTAATTAAATTAAATACCCATCCTCACAATATCCATTATTTTATTACCTTAATTGACCTAATTTCCACCTCACCTAGACATCTCATCCAACCACCTCACCCTAGACCTATTCTTGGCATGTTTCCATAAATAACAATAACTAAGTCTTACTTGCCTTAATGAGATAATATTTGGTGAAACCATAAAATCAATCCCTAAAATCTCTCTAACCACATTCCCACCCATTAGAAGGGAAGCTTCCATTCTAATCCACGAGAACAAAACTAACTGGGCCTAATAAATTAGAAAGATCTTCCTATTTTAGTAAACCTAGGGAATTCCACCTTAACCAATGCCAGTCACCCTTAAACCGACACCGTTCAACCTAAAATTTTCGTCAATTACCATTTATTCACCTAAGTAACCTTGTTTTTGGGTTAACACATTCTGAGAGGAAGAAAATGAGAAGAGAGCTGCATGCAAGTAGAACAAAAATATTTCTCACGCACCCAGATATCCATAGCCAGCACTAAGACAGATCCAGAAGCATTGATACTCATGGTAACATTCCAGGAAGTGTCACTATTGCACCAAGCTCCATTCCACCAACCGATCATCACCACCACCTAACCATTGGACCTGCAACATTAGTAAGTGTTTTATCATTAATCATTTCCATTCCTATTATGTTCATAGAGTTGTTATCATTCTGTTACCATTCTTCTATTAACATTCCCATTCCTCCATAGCCATCTTTTTAATAAACCCAAAACCTCATCCACCCATTTATTAGATCATCTATCCTAGCTCTTCCACCTCTCTCGGTGTTCTCTGTATTCCCACATACCTCTCCATCTTCTTCTTTAGCCCCGTATAACCTCACCTAAACTCTATAATAATGTTTTAATTGAATTATCTTTGTTACCCTACTATACCAACGTCAATTACCCATAACCAAAGTGTTGGTCTTCCTTAACCTTTGTTGGTTATACCCAACCGACATCGGTCTCTATGTTTTATACCCTACCCAAGAACAGAGCCAAACAACCTCCTATAAGTTGACCTAAACAACCTAGAATCAGATCCTAACCCGTCCCAGTACCTTGACAGACACCTCACCCTGTAGATTCAACTATAGCCTAGCCTGTTGTGATTGGATTTTCTTATTGTACTTGAATGAGATACCTAAATAATATCAACTACAATAGGAATTTACTTATTTCTCGCATTAATTTGTTTTAAATAGTGGATTGATAGCCATCTAGGAAGTATCACACTTCCCAGAACTAACATACGCTAGGAAGTCCATTGTTATGTATCATTTAACTTCTCTTTTGTGGTCTTGTTTTCTATTACAAGTAGTTCCTCCTAGTCAAAATTAAGCTCTCATAATTAGTATTGGATCGAGATTTCTAAATGCGTGCATCAACCATCAACCAACCCATTTAACAGGTATTCCTCCTAGCCCTTACCCTTATCTATTTTTTCATTCAAAAATATTAAGAAAACAGTGAAATGCTTATCATTGGTGTATCTACAATTACTTCTAGCTGATTGCTAAGATCGTCAATGCATCCATTCTGCGAGTGACTTAGGGATATAGTTTCTTAAGACAAATATTAATCAAACTATAGACACCTAAAATTGGTTACCCAATTTAGTGTCCCCTGGGTTTGTTTATCCTCTCGGGTAACCAGGGCACCTTTATATCACCACTTCTCCCTTAGGGTATTACTTAAATATTTAATTTAGAGGCCTATCCTAAGTTTTCTCCACCCCATTATATTTCATCCATGGTTAATCAAACATTAACCATGTAATTCTATCTTTTTATATTTATTTCAACTACTTATCTACCCCATATCAATTTCCAACCTCCCATATCATTTTTATCCATCCATCCCACCTATTTCTCCTCCCTAAAACTATGCAACGAGATTTTTCCGTATTTGAGTCGGAGGGATAATATTATTATCCCCACAATTCATTCCTTTTCGCCACATTGGGAGTCTGTTCCCTAATCGGTGCTGACCATTTTTCGATTGACGCTGATTTTTTTGAGTGGTGCTGATTTTTCTGAATGGCGCCAATTTTATCTCGGTCGACGCCGATTATAAATTTATGACCTGAGATCCTCTTTGGTTAGATTCAGGAGCTGGTTTCCTAGAGATTGCTTTTGTCTAAGTGATTAAAGAGATTATCAGAGGAAGAGAGTGAGTTTTGTGTAGTTTAATCCCTGAGAGGTGCATTGTTACTTTGTTCGTGTATCTACAACTCTTGTGGGTCTCCACAGCTACCCTGGTCATCATCAATCATCAATCAAGCATTTTTAGGTATTCTTCTTTGTTAGTTTCTGTAATCTCCTTTCGATCAACACCGATCCAATCCGGTCGAATCTGATTAGTCTTTAATCAACACCGGTTTATCCAAATCGGCACTAATCGGGTCTTTCTTCGGTTTCTAGGTTAGAATCCATCAATTTCTACCTCGGATCCTCTTTTTCCATCTTCAATCTCTATTTTCTGATCAATCTTTAGTAATCTGGTCTTACGTCCAATCTGTTTTGCTTAGTTTGCTTTCTTCTTTTACTTTCTAGCCTTCTGTCTACCTATGTGTCCAATCGACGCCAATCATTGCTTGATCGACGCTGACTTGAACCAAATGACATCAATCACTGTCTATTCGACAATGACCAAAAAAATGATGCTGATCACTATTTGATCGACATCGACCAGTCTGAAAGATACAAAATTTAGGTAACATAATTTCAGCTTTGTTTTTACAGTTTCCTGCTTTCTTTCAGTTTCTGCTGTAGTTTTTACATTCTATCTGCTATTTTTAATCAAAAAACCTAAATATTTTCTTACATATTTTATCATGTATGTCTTTATTCTTGATTTAAAACATGAACTAACATCCTCGAGGAAGCTCATTGCTTCCTGGACCCTCTTTCTAGGTAGTTCACCCATATATCGTCTAACGTTATATTTTTCTACCAAGGATTTGTGCATCATAGGTTTCTTGGATCTACTTTGTAGGATTGCTCATGTGCACCCATCTTGTCTCCATCTACATCTTCGGATCTTATCCAATCTATTAGGTATAGATTTCATTGAGTTTTCAGGGTTTTTGTGTTTAGTTTGGTGCATTAACTTGGACAGGTAACAAGTGCAGAAATTCTTGATCTACGATCTCAGCATGCACAGTGGGACCTAACCAAAGTCTCCTTTTGGTCAGTTCATTTCTTTTCTCGGTTTTGAGCTTTAGTTCTTTTTCTTCACTGATTTTCATCAGTTTTCCTTAAGCATTTCCTTTCTTCATTTTGGTCTTGTTTCTTTCGTTTATAATTTGCAAAATCAAAATTATTTCTTTCTTGCATATCTAGATTCCCATTTCTATTTCTAAAATTAGTAAATCTTTCATTTGATTTCAAAGCTATGCTTTTTGATTTATCTCTTTGTGCAAAATTGTCATTTTCTTGAAATTTTTCTAGTTTCTTAAATAGAAATTTCTCTTCTACTAGTATCTAGTTATCTGGATATATCTTTCTGGATTTGTTTGTGTGTTTGCTTAACCTTGTCTTGTGGAGCACTTTGCTTGTTTGCAGGATTTTTTGAGGGGAAGAGCTCAACAATGCACTTTTTGAAGTCCACACACCTTGGAGAGCTAAATCTACAGGTATTTCTCTTTTACGGTGTTTCTTCTTTTTAAGGAACTTAAAAAGAACTTGTTTTTTTATCACACTCAAACACTTCGGTTTTGGTGCTTAAAAATAATTAATCACATTGGGAAAGAACTTTTTGACTTGTCTTCATTGAAATCAAACACTTCGGTTTTAGTGCTTAAAAAGAACTTTTTCTTTTTCATTTTATGTTGTATGTTCTTCATCTAGTTTTCTAAATAGGTTGGAAAATTGATCAAAATTGGTAGTGACACTATTTGATTTTTATTTTTTCACCCTTGCACACAAATCCAAAATCACTAGGTATAAAGCATTTAAACAAAAATCCTTCCTGGCCTCGCCTACTTGGAAGTGACATCTAAGAGGAAGAGCCTACGCGGTACTCAGGCCGCACTATAAATTCACAGAAGTTCTGGTATATATTGGCAAAACACTCGAATCCCTTATCGCAATGGTGTGTGAAGTGTGGGGTAGGCCCCTATATCAAGCCACATACCAGTATTTTACTGAAGTGCCTTCGGGACTCCTCACCAAAACATTCCCCAAACCATCCTTAGTTTGGCCAATTAAGTAGTCCCCATTCTAAAAATCCTTCATAAAAATTTTCTTTCTCAAAAAGCATGAAAATTTAAAAGAGATAATCACCTACGCTGCTTGAATTGTTATGCATCGGTTAGGTCAATCTTTTCTATGTTTTTGCTTCTTTATGATGGTCATCACCCGATTAGAATCTAGAAAGATGGCTCAACAGCCTCTTCTTCATCCGAGACCACCGCTAATGTGGATGTTTCAACATCCCTCGGGTCTTCTTTGGGACCACTATTAGTTGGTTCCCCATCTTGGTCATATAATCCTTTCTATCATCCTAAAGTGATCCCATCATGACCAGCTTCCCCCAGTCCTTTAGAAGTTTCATCCGATTCTGATATAGAGTATGTTCCTCGTGGAGATCTGAATTTTAGGCACTCCTTGACCACACCCAAGTAGCTGTTATGGACTACCTAGTGCATAAACCTACTCACATATCTCGATTAGGGACCTCCGATCCAGCAAGTTTATGATTATTCTCATGGGCCATCCTGTGCTTTTATAGAGCGATTAGCATGATTTTTCTCACATCGAACCATGAAAGAAGGTGGCACATCTATGCCTCATTTTTCTCTTCCACCGACCATGTTGACTTGTTCTCAAATGACCCTTCCTATCCCTAGTGCCATGGCTACCTTGGCTACCCCACAACCTACTTTTGAGAGGCCTTCTTCTTTAGCTATGATGAGTGCATCCATGCTCCCACAAATTGCTATTAATTCTTCTATGCCATCTATCGTGTCTCAGGGTCAGTATCTTTTTGTGAACTAACCCCCTCCTACAAGTCAGTCGGTTCCTCCTTCTCGTCCTCTAGCTGGTCTTTCTTCTAATGCTCCAGTGACAGTGACCTTTACCCATCCTTTAGTGTCGGTACCCCTAATAACTAATCTGATAGTCAAGAGCCTCATTTAGAGTTTGTTTCCCACCATATCACATCAAATCAACACCCACATTCCTTAATCCATTCCGATCGGTTGAAAAGTGTAGGAACCCACCAATCACATGTTCTATATTTTATTCAACCACCTTTCTCTCAACCACTTTTCATCTCATAGCCTGCTTATACTCAGGCTCCTTCACAACAAATACCATGTCGGGCATCACCTAGGATGCTGGATATTCCTCTTATCATCCCGTTAATTAGAAGATGAATCCCCTATTAATTCCTCAGCAGAACATACCATTCACTTCTTATATGGGACATACCAACATGCCCCCTCCTCAATCTGAAGGCGTCTAACTTCTTTTCAAGAAAATTGTAGACCTAGAAGCCTCCACCAAAGGGGCTCGCCCTTTATACTCTTTTGAAGAAGTATGTAGTGAACCGATTCATCCATCAGTGGCTTTTAAGCCTTATCCTTCCCAATGGGAGCTTCCTAAGTTCTCAAAATTTCATAGCCGGGAGGATCCTCAACAACACATATGAGCATTAAAGCATGCTTGCTACCTTATAGTCTAAGATCGGGAGCTTATGCTCCGTACCTTTCTATGTCTTTAGCGGGGCCTGCTTTAGACCGGTATAATAACATACCCTAACATTCTTTGTTTTCTTTCTCTCAATTAGCTTGGATGTTTGTTGAAAACTTTTCAATAAACATTGCACATAAGATCTTGATTGCAGATCTTTATAACATTCGTCCCGATCGATGACGAGTCTATTGCAGATTTTGTTGCTCATTGGAGAGGAATAATAAATCAGTTGTCCTTCTCTCTTCCTCAATCTCAGTAAATCAAGTTTTTACTCAATCTTGTGCTAATCATATTTCTTCCACTTTAAGGATTTAGACCTTTCATACATTTGAGGAAGCCTTTACAATGGCACAAAAACTTGAGTCTCGTGTCCTTGAACAAGGGAAGTTAAAACTTCATTTTAAATCTAAACCAAATTTTTCTCAGTTTAGAAAATCAAACCCTTCCACTCCTAACAAAGAAAATAATCAGGGGTCCACCAACGCTATCATATTAAAAACATCACGAGCTGATAACACTTCTAATCAAACACCTCGGAGAGACTCTTCATCTTCTCGAAAAGGACCCTCGTCATCTCGATCTTTTACTTCATTGGGGGAATCATATGCTTCTATCTTAGAAAAAATGTTGGAAGTTCACATGATCGAACTTCCTCCTATTATAAATTTTGATGAGAGCCAAGAACGACCATTCTAGTATAGTGAAAATGACTTCTGTCGTTATCATAGAAGCAAAGGCCATGACATTGAATGATGTCAGACCTTAAAAAATATTGTCCAAAAATTCATTGATAAAGGCGAGCTCATTCTGGATAACCCAAATGCTCCCCCAAATCAGGTGCTTGATGTTTTAAACAACATTTTCCAAATCATTCCCCAAACAATGATGCTTGAGGTCTCAAAACCAAACACTCATACTATCAGCTTCATTTCTACTAATGATTCTTCTTCTAACTCGGAATCATCCACAAACGCATTTACTGAATTGGGACTCTCCCCCGCTCCTTCAAATTCTGAGATCCCGCCATCCTCAGATGGTCCATCTTCGAGTCTTCCTTTATTAGAAATAGAGTCGTCTCCCTCTGCCTCACCATCTGATCTTCCACCTATACCTGAGACAGTGTCATCTTCATCTGTCTCGGCATCAGATATTCTTTCGATGCTTGAGTCATTTACATCCCTTCAAATTTCCACTACGGATACTTCTACTTCTGTTGCTCCCATTTTTTCCATAACCATGCCTTTGGTTAATGTACCCATAATTGTACCAACTTCTATGCCTTTGGAAGCATCTTCAATCTTGACCCTTCTTGTCTCTTTTCCTATAGTAATTGCACCCATAATTACTGCATTTGAAGTACCTTCCTCACAAGAGGTTGCTTCTTCATTACCTATCTCTTCCACCATCAGTGCTTCCTTTCCTATTAAGGAAACATCTAAAGAGATAGCATCGACACCCATACTTCCAAATCCTGGACTCAAACATAAACAATTGGAGTTTAAGCCTAAGGTTACATCATCGGTATCATCTCCTTTACTTCCTCCAAAATGGTTACAATCACCTTATGTGGTCGAAGTTGTCACCATCCCTGAAAAGGGAAAACCAATATTTCAGACCATCAAAACTCTTGGTGCTTTCCCTCAAAAATATCTCTCTGTGCCTCATAAAAATTAGATTTATCCTTTGTAAAGGCATCTTCTTCTACAACACCATCTTCACTAGGTGCCTCGTAAAGAGGATTTACCCACCGGAAATGCGTCACCTCTTTATCGAACTATCATCTTCATTACCAAAATCCAAGGCACCCTTTATGCCTCCTATCAAATATATTTTGGGAGCTCCTCCCCCATCTAAATCAGTCCTATCTAAATCATTGTCTGTCGCATGCCCAATGAGCCTTCTTCATCTCCGAAGACCTGAAACACTTGTCACGTCTTTGTTATCTTTAAAATCTATCTTAGGAGCTCCTCCTCCACCAAAATCCATCCTGCCTCACATGCTTCCATCTCAAGCACCTAAGGCCGCTTCTCCCAATGTCTAGAAAAGAAAAACAATCCCTAAAAAGACTGTCAAACCAGATATGTAGGTTCTTCTACCTTGGCAGTCTGTTAGGGCTAAAGAGGTGCCTTCATCATCTCTGTCCTCATCTTTGTCTACTAGATTCTATACTGAAATCCTTCACCAACTTATCCAATCTTCATCTATATCTCTTCCTCCGATCAAACCCTATAATCCCAAAGGAGTAAAACCTTCCTAGTTTAACTATAATTTGATTTGTGCTTACCATCGCACTCCAGGTCATGACACTAAGGGATGTAAAGCCCTTCAATCTATCGTTAACAGCCTCTTAGAATAAAGTGATCTTCTTGGAAGAGGAGGAGGAAAAAGTGTCTCCTATCATCCTAACTACATCTGAGCCTGAATGGTCTACTCAAGCCTCTAATTCTATTAATTCCACTCTAAATGATCTTCCACCTTCTCAAATCGACACAATTCATATCACCACTAGAGCACAACAAGTATGATAATCCATCATCTTCTATAGCCTCTCAACCATGGGTCATCATTTCTACTCCCCCGAAGGAGTTCCTCCTTCCTCATCAGCCCCAAGACCTCGGTCTCTATTCATGCTTCACCTCGGGCTTAGATTCCCGTGTCAGTTGAGGAGAGTGTTATGAAACAACTCACCCATGCTCTGGTCAAAATGTCTCTTTTTGACCTCATTCAGTCATCTCCCCAGCATCACCAGGATCTGATTGATAATCTACATCGCATCGTAGTGAATTCAGATGAGCCCCAACCTTTCAAGATGGTTGTTGGATTGAATAGACCATCAACCTGCCATTTCCTTCAAGGATTATGAAATTCCTCCCCTTTCTTCTGAGGATTTAGAGGCTCCCCTCTTTATCATAGTTCAAATCAATAACACTATGTTAAAACACACTATGATCGACAGTGGTGCTACACTCAATGTCATTTCCTCCCACACATTTGAGAAAATTAAGTTACCAAAGAATGTAGTGTCACCACTGCCTTTCACCCTTCGATCATTTAACGATCAGTTGGTGGTTACTTTAGGAACTGTGGTCCTGCCCATTCGGGTAGGCAAGAAACTACTTCACGATATTTTTTACATTGTTAAAGGGAAATTCCACTACAATATGATCCTCGGATGCTCCTGGATTCATATAATGCATTGCGTCCCATCAACCCTCCATCGATGCATAAAATATCAGTATGAGGGAAAAATCTATACTCATCCAGGAGATCCTTTCCCTTCCGCACAATGTGACATGACCATAGGGTCTGCCCCTCTAAAGGAGAATGCTTGTTCTCCTAAAGAGGATTCATCCTCTTCCATACCTGCAACAAAACTACTAGATCTACAAAATATGGAAGAAACATTATAGTGTTTTTCACTAGGAGAGCTTCCTCTTCTCTCTTTTGACACCCATCTCAAACCTAATGAGTATGGTAGGCCAGATAAACAACCTGAATATCAGCTAGATCTTGGCCGCATTGTCACCATTGGTCTACCCAATCAATAGACTAACTTCATCTATGATGGTCTTGATACACCTCACTATCATCCAGATTCTCCTCCTAGGGCCAAACCCTATTCAGCAGGGTTTGATTGTCTACAAAATCCCGTGTTCGCAAAAACTTATCTATATCGATGTGCGTAGAAAGGCTTTGGCCTGGGAAAGTATGAACAGGGTGTGCATGACCTCGTGTCCATTCCAACTCTTAAACCACATCAAAAATTATGTTTAGGGTTCAAACCTCTCTCAAAAGCCACCGTCACCATTCTCGACGAGCCTCTTTCCATTGAGGAACCATCTTCTCCCATTAGGTTGGAAGCATCACTTGATGTGGACGACACCATTTCCATCCCACCTAAAATTTTTTTTTAGTCAATACCATTTCCTTAGGTCCACTGACCTATAAGACTAATGGAAAATCCACTTCCATACCATTACTCTTCCCGAAATAGTTGGATATGACTCTCCCACTATTAATATTATCCACTATGTGGATGATGATTCTATCCTTACCTATCTAGGGAAAAGGATTCTTATCTTCCTAAAACTTATCCTTCTAACATGTCTATGCTTCTCAACAAAGCCACTATCAACCTTAATATAGGGACTTCTGAAGACCCTTACATTATTAAGGTCAGCCAATCTCTTAACCCACAGGAGTTAGGAGATTTCACCACCTTTCTTTCCCACCATCGCCAAGAATTTGCTTGGTCATATGAAGATATGCCAATCCTTGATCCTAATATCATGGTCCACAATATCGTTACTCTTCCGGACATAAAACTAGTTAAACAAAAGCTGCGTAAGATGCATCCTCATGTAGCTCTCCTCGTCAAAGAAGAGTTGTAGTGCTTAATTTCCGACAACTTCATCTAACCCATTGATTATCCATAATGGGTTTCAAATGTAGTACCGATGTAACCAAAGCTACTCAAAAAAAGTTGAATCTGCACCGACTTTCGGGATCTTAATCTCGCTTGCCTGAAAGATGATTTTCCTCTACCTAATATCGACCAACTTGTGGATTTAACTGCAGGTCACGAGATGCTCTCTCTGATGGATGGTTTCTTTGGGTATAATCAAATTCTCATCACACTAGAGGACCAACACAATCCTTCCTTCATAACCACTTGGGGGACTTTTTTTTATCGCATCATGCCCTTTGGTCTTAAGAACACAGGAGCCACTTGTCAACATGCAATGACCTACATCTTCCATGATCTCTTACACAAAACTATAGAATATTACATTGACGACCTCCTCGGTAAGTCCAAACACCGTCAAGATCATATTTTCATTCTTACACCTCTCTTTGAGAGACTCATTCATTTTTGTCTTCACCTAAATCCATCTAAATGCATGTTTGGCGTTCTCACTAGTAAACTCTTAGGCTTTATCATTTCTATTAGGGGCATTGAAGTTGATCCCGCAAAAATAAAGGCTATCCTCAAGATGCCTCCCCCTTCCAACTTAAAGTAGCTCCATGGTCTTCAAGGATGCCTTCAATTAGTGTGTTGTTTTATCTCACAACTTTTAGACCATTGTCAACCTTTTCATCATCTCCTCCATAAAAATGTTCATTTTGAATGGGATGAGCATTGCCAAAAAGACTTTGATGATCTCAAAGCTTATGTTCTTTCTCCACCTATGCTTACACCTCCACTAGAGGGGGAGCCATTCTATCTTTATATTTCGTGTGACCATGATCTAGGAGCCATGATCTTGCATCGGGATGCTAATGGTAAAGAATAGGCCATCTATTATATCAGTCGCACTCTTCATGAGTATGAAACATGTTATTCCAAAGCTGAAAAACTATGTTGTGCTCTCTTCTTCGCAACTTCTAAACTTTTTCATTACCTCCTTAATCACAAAACTTACATTGTTACAAGTTTCAATCCACTCAAGACAATGCATGTGAAACCTTATCACAATGATCGTATCACTCGTTGGCTCATGCTCATGATAAAGTTTGACCTTGAGTTCATCTCACAAAAATCTATCAAGGGTCAGGTCATTGTGGATCAATTAGCTGATACTCCTCTTTTGGACACTCAAGTCCCCCTCACTCAATTCCCATACGAGAACATCCAACAAATTGATTTCAGTCTGTCTCTATTTAAATTCAAAATCTTCTTTGATGGGTCCAAGTGTCAGTAAGGGGGAGGTGCAGGTTTCATCATGATTCCTCCTTGGGGTGCACCTATCCCGTTGCACATAAGCTTAACTTTGAATGTACCAATAATATGGCTAAATATGAAGCTCTTGTTTTAGGTCTTCAAAATTCCATTAATCTCGGCGCTCACCATATCGACATCTTCAGTGACTCTAAGCTCATCGTTAATCAAGTCACTGGTGTCTATCAGTGCAAAAATGATATCCTTCAAAAATATCGCGATATCATTCTCTTTCAGCTTCAATCTTTCAATAAATTTACTATCTAGGCTATTCCTCACACTGCAAACCAATTTGTAGATACGATGGCTTCTTTAGCCTCGCTTATTCCTCCATTCACTGAAGACTCACGACTTTATGTGGTTGTTCAATGTTTAGACCAACCATCTCATCTCAGGTAGTTGAATTTAATCAACACCATCACAACCGACACTCAAGATGAGTGGTATCAACAAATTTTTGATTATTTATCCCATTCAGTGCTTCCTCTAGATCTGACTCCCAATGGCAGAATATTTTTCATCCAATGCGCAAACCGCTATACTATTCTGGGTGGAATCCCTTAAAAATGTGGCTTTGATGGTATTTTTCTTTGGTGCCTCAAAGTACCTAAATCACTTAAATCCATTCAGGAGGTCCATGACGGTATCTGTGGTGGACACTTTGGTGGTTTGGCCGTGGCTAAGCACATCCTATGTTTAGGCTATTATTGGCCTTCTCTTAATCAAGACTACTGCAAATATGTCAAAAATGTGTCAAGTGTCAACAACACGCTAATCTCACACATATCCCTAATCGGGACTTACAAAGATTTGTAGGAACTTTGTGACACCTTCAATATTAAACTCAACTTTTCTTCTCCATACTATCCACTGATCTAACAACCAAGCTAAGGCTTCTAATAAAACTTTGTGTAATATCCTCGCAAAGGTAACTAATCGAGTGGTAGGGATTGGCACTTACACATCCCTTTCGCTCTCTGGGCTTATCAAACTAGCATCCATACCCCTACCGGTGCTACACCTTTCTCTCTCATCTATGGGTCGAGTTTTCCTTCCTTCCTTTGCAAGTCCATATTCCCTCTCTTTGCATCTCTCTCATAGAGTTTGTCTCTTATGAAGACTATTGTCAGAACCATCTGGCACAACTTGAGTTGTTAGATGAACGTTGTCTTAATGCCCTTGAGAATCATAAAATTTATGTTGAGCGTGTCAAGTGTGATTATAACAAGCATTTATAGCAGCGTGAATTCCAAGTTGGTGATTTTGTTGTTAAAGAAAACCAAAATGTCACTACTCCGGAATGGAGTCAACGTGGTAAGTTTTCTCAAGCTGGATGGGACCGTATATTTTCACTCATAAATATGGGTTTGGGGCTTATCACTGTCTTCCATGGATGGTATACCCAAAATGGAATCTCTTAATGCTTTACATCTAAGGCCCTTCTACTATTAAAATCTATCTTACATGATCTTATTTGCAAAACAAATCTTTTCATCCATCTCGCAACTAGTCATGCATTTCGTAGTGATTCGAACTATGTGGTTCTCACGTTATGTCTTTTATACCTTAAATATGAGTTTTGTGGCTCTGCTCATGGCATTTTCCTTACGGGTTTGTTCTTTCTCATAGTAGGAATACCTTAATCACTACTTCATCCACCCTATGTGTTCATCTTGATTAAAACAATTTTGGGGCATGAGTACGTGCTTATAATACATTTTCTTCCCCTCTATTTGATCTATCTGGTCTAAACCCAACTTCTTCCAAATCTAAAAAAAAAAGGATGCTATCCTAGTCCCAAAAGATAGAATGATCCCTCGAAGGATAGCTATCCGTGCCTTATCAAATAAAATAAAAATATAGACCATTCCTCGAAGGATGGCTATCATCAAAATCAAAATACAGACTGCTCCCTTGAAGGACGGTTGTTTGTTTTATGGAATTTTCATCCTTTGTAGTAACAAACTTCCTCTATTGGCCAGTTTGTTCACTTTTTAGCATCTCTGAAAGACTTCCTGTATCGATCAGTCTTTCTATATCTAGCAAACTTCCCACATTGATCAGTTTGCTTTTCTATCAAAAGAAAAAAATCATGAAGTTGTGATATGAGACCTTTTTTATCATATGGAGATCCTATTTTCCCCATATGGGCACGTATTTAATCCTTCATGTGTTCTGACGAGATGTATACTTAGCTCTCGTCCTAATCTACCTCCTAGATCTAGTTTGCGACTAACTAGTGTCAAGTTTGTTTTATCCACGTCTATGGCCTTGTGTGCATCGCCTTTTGATTTACCATCAAGGTCTCTATTTATGGTCAATTAGGGTCTAACTTATCATTCTTTTTCCTATCTAGGTGTAGTGCTTTTTATTTCTAAAAGGATAATATCATTACATCACTTTCTTTCACAAAGACATTTCCCATGTTTATTTGTTGTTCATCCAGTTAAATTAACATTTAACATGTTAATTTACTCAATCAAATCTATCATCTATCTATGCTCATCTTATCTACTTCATCTAAAAATCATCAAAGCATGTATTAAAAACACATGTGAATCCATCTATCTATCTCATTTAATTGAATTAACATCTTAAACATGTTTATTTAATCAACCATGACAAATCAATCAAATCACATCTATTCATCTATCATTTATAACATTCATCTATATCCATCAAAATTACATAACATCTATCTATATCTATCGAAATTAAATGCATGAATCCAATCACATAACACAAAATGATGAATATATATACATATATCTATCTGTACAAAAGAATGTGTGGCTTCCAATCAAGCCATATACATCATATCCACAAAAACTACCTTCAACTCGAGGCTACATCAATATATATCTACAAAATATCACATCTATATGGTAAAGTCAGATAGGTGGAAAACACTATCTCCTCCTCCCTCCTCAGGTCCGGGTTGTCTCTCCTGACCATCTCCTACAGAGCTGGAGATGCCCACTACCATGGCCCTACCACCTCCTCGATCTCCTCTAGTGTTCACACCCTCCGAGGCACCGCCAGCAGTAGCTGTCACTGTCCTCCTCCTTGCTCCATACCGAGGCACATCCGGAGGGCATCCTCATAATATCTCACCTTGGAAAGGAGATCCTAATAGGTACTTAGAATCACCATATCGGGTGCTCATAATGGCGCTGCTACTAGTGGTGGTCCTCCTGCTACCACACCCTATGCCCCTGACTCTAAGGTGGTGACTGTATCGGTATATTTGGCCCCGAGGGCCTCCCCCGTACTGTGATAGTGATCTCTCTGTTGGATCGTTGTATCCCACTCCTGATGAGTGGTGTCTCTCTCTCTGTGTCAGGGTGTCCTCTCCTCTATCAAAGTCCTGATCTCCTTGAGGGAAGCCTGTTGTGTCTGTATCAGGGCGGCATGCTCTCCCTCTAGTCTCTCTAGCTCTGCTGCTAGATCCTCCTCGCTTTGCCTCTATAGCTATCGGGAGATGACATGACAACTCTATGTGGTACCATGCCTTGTAGCCCTCATCCACCCCTATGTCATCATCATCATCTATGGGAGGTGGGGCCTCCCTGAGTGGATCTATGGGAATCAGTATGGGTAGATCTGTCTCTCTGCTATCCCATCTATATGGTGTGTATATGGTCGGGATGATCTGAATCAAGCCAAACTACCTCATCACCCGTATAAACGGGACTCACTCTAAGAGCTCGGCCTACAACCTCGAATACCCTGCTGCGCGCGCAGCTCCACCAAATGGGCATCCTATCTCAGCCCATATTGGATAGACCCTATATGGTCTCCATATCACTGTGTTGGTGTCAGAGTCCTGAATCTCTCTGAGTACCACTCTATAGATCTCCCTGTATCTCCTAGGGCCATGTCTGCCCACCATCATCGGAATCCATACTCAAGGACTCCCCTACTCTGGCATCCATAAAAGCCCAGATGGCCTGATCACTAATATATGCTCATATGCCCAGTAATGGAGCACAAAACTCACGTCTATCCCAGTCCACCTCCCTGTGGTATACATCCACAACTCGTGATATATCTGTGCTAGTAAGGCGTCAACAAATGTAAACACCTGCATGAACTCTAGAATGTCACTAGACACAGTCGAGAAGGAGTAGTGGGAACCGTCCACCTCCGGAATCTAGTAATGTATAGTATGAGATAACCATCTGGATTAGGGCTATCAATCTACTCTAGGAGTCATCCTGCCGATACTGTGAGGCTATCCTCACAGCCCCAAACACTATCTCTACATCATCGGCCCTATCCCCATATAATCATACCAAGGCCCTCCTTTCTGCTGCTCTCATGGGGTGATCTCTATCAGGTCCCCTGTAATCGGTAACTTGATGTTCTCATGGGTGATGGTTATGTCACTCATCTGAAACCAAAATGTGTAGGTCTGGCTATCCCACCGCTGCACCAATGCTCGCATGAGCTCTACATCTCGGGGTACCTGCCTATTATAACGGAAACCCCTAGTCTAGATAACTCTAGATGACGCCACTCAAAGATCTATCACATCTAGCAAAAGTATGGTCTCCAGAGCTCGAGAATAACATCCTACATGTGTAGGACCTTTCGTGCCTACATGATATCAAAATTGTCATTAGCTTCATATTTATCAAATTCCACATAATTAAAATTTCATCAATAAAAAAATGTCACATTTTTCCAATCAGCGCCATTTACTTGACGGTCGACGCTGATTGTATTTTAATTGGCATCGATCGCTTACTAATCAATGCTGATTTTTTCAATCAACGCCGATTACGAGGCAGAGCACCAAAAAGGCCCTCTTGCCTCCTACTATAAAAACTTTAAAAAAATAATAAAATGCTAAATGTACAAAGCTAAGGAAGGCTCACTTACCCCGGTCATGTCCTCTTCCTCTTTTGACCACTTTCGAGAGGCTTCCATGTTGCTCAAATTAAATTTTTGACTTTTTCTAAATCAATCGTCATAATGCAAATGAATCGTTACCGTTCACCTTTTCTATACTTACAGTTTTTGGAGTGGTTGGCACCGATTATCTTGATCAGCACCAATTTTTGTGGTCTACGTCGATTAGAATTAATTGACGCCGATTGGATCCAATCGGCACCGATCAGAGATATTTCAATATATTTTGTCCCTTGGTTCCACCAGGACACACTTCATCCTTATTTGTGCTCATGTCTTATGCATGTGTCACCTGTCACACATTGCCACCATTATTACGTCTTTCTTTTCGATACTTGTACATGGTCACCTTGCATAGCCTCATGTACGTCTTGCTCGTGGCTTGGCTTTGCTTGTTATTCCCCACCTAGGGCATCTCATCATTATATCTTTTACATGTGCCACCCATAGCATGCCTATTCTGCCCAGTCTAATAGTACTTCTAGTAAAAAGTTCACTATAGTGGCCATATGTCAATTTCTGTGGTAGCTATCCTCTCGAGGCCATCGCTTCATCCTTATTGTCTAAGTGTTGATGCTTGGATTTTTTATTTGATTGTTGTTATGACCTTATTTTAACCTTTCGGCACATATTTTTGGTGTTATCACCCATTCCGAGTTCTTCCCTGTACATGGGTAACTCACATTTTTGCAACCTAAAGATAGTGGGTCTGTAGGCACTAACGTCATCTCATTCGAAGGCCATCTAGTTGTCCCTACCAATGTGTCACTCTTTAGTTGTTGCTATGTTGTAGTCACCTTTAACTCACCAGTCTGTAGCCACTTATGTCATCTCATATGAAGACCATCTAGTCTGCCCTACCAATGTGAGTTCCTTAGGTTGCTTACTTTTTTTGTTTTTTACATGCGTCATCAATGATCAAATCTACCCTAGACATCTAGCTGGGGCATCCTTCTTTCTCATCTACCTTTTTCAAACTCGGGATCGGTTGGCCTTTTTAGGGCCACCCCATCCCTAGTTTGAGGGGGATCGCATCGTCACTATTTTTCCTTTCTTCCAATTCCTTGTTTTTGTCTCGCGGATTTTCTTATCGCAAATTCCCCGACTAAAAGGGGCAAATGTAGACACCTAAAATTGGTTACCCAATTTAGTGTCCCCTGGGTTCATTTATCCTCTTAGGTAACCCGGGGCACCTTTATATCACCACTTCTCCCTTAGGGTATTACTTAAATATTTAATTTAGAGGCTTATCCTAAGTTTTCTCCACCCCATTATATTTCATCCATGGTTAATCAAACATTAACCATGTAATTCTATCTTTTTATATTTATTTCAACTTCTTATCTACCCCATATCATTTTTATCCATCCATCCCACCTATTTCTCCTCCCCTAAAATCGTGCAATGGGATTTTTCCATATTTGAGTTGGAGGGATAATATTATTATCCCCACAATTCATTCCTTTTCACCACTTTGGGGGTTTGTTCCCGATTAGCGCCGACCGTTTTTGATCGACACCGATTTTTTTGAGTGGCACTAATTTTTTCGAACGGAGCCATTTTTATCTTGGTCGGTGCTGATTATAAATTTATGACCTGAGATCCTCTCTGGTTAGATTCAGGAGCTAGTTTCCTAGAGATTGCTTTTGTCTAAGTGATTAAAGAGATTATCAGAGGAAGAGAGTGAGTTTTGTGTAGTTTAATCCCTAAGAGGTGCATTGTTACTATGTCCATGTATCTACAGCTCTTGCGGGTCTCCATAGCTACCCTGGTCATCATCAATCATCAATCAAGAATTTTTCAGGTATTCTTCTTTGTTAGTTTTTGTAATCTCCTTTCGATCAACACCGATCCAATCCGGTTGAATCTGATTAGTCTTTAATCAATGCCGGTTTATCCAAATCGGCACTAATCGGGTATTTCTTTGGTTTCTGGGTTAGAATCCATCAATTTCTACCTCGGATCCTCTTTTTCCATCTTCAATCTTTGTTTTTGATCAATCTTCAGTAATCTGGTCTTACATCCAATCCATTTTTCTTAGTTTGCTTTCTTCTTTTACTTTCTGGCCTTCTGTCTGCTTGTGTGTCCAATCGATGCGATCACGCCTAATTGATTGACTGAACCAAATGACACCGATCACTATCTGGTCAACACCAACCAAAAAAAATGACGCCAATCACTATCTGATCGATGTCGACCAGTCTACAGAAAGATACAAAATTCAGGTAACATAATTTCAGCTTTGTTTTTACATTTTCTTACTTTCTTTCAGGGCCTGTGTGGTTTTTACATTTCATCGCTATTTTTAATCAGAAAACCTAAATATTTACTTACATATTTTATCATGTATTTCTTTATTCTTGATTGAAAATGTGAACTAACATCCATCGAGGAAGCTCATTGCTTCCTGCACCGCTTTCGGGTAGTTCACCCATATATCATCTAACGTTATCTTTTACGCAAGGATTTGTGCATCACAAGTTTCTTAGATCTACTTTGCAAGATTGCTCGTGTGTGCCTGTCTTGTCTCCATCAGCATTCTCTCCATCTACGTCTTCAGATCTTATCCAATCTATCAGGTATCGATTTCATTTGAGTTTTTCAGGGTTTTTGTGTTTAGTTTGGTGCATTAACTTGGACAGGTAACAAGCGCGGAAATTCTTGATCTACACAAACCCCACAAGGTGTCAATTTTTTCTAACATTTTCTCAACCTTGGCTAGAATATTATCATGATACACAATGTTTCCTTTGTTCTTCTCTTGAAACTTCTTCAAATCTACATCATACGTAGAAACAAGTATGTTAGCTACCCTATCTCTATCACCGTAATTGTCATAAAATACCTTAGCCATTTACGTGGTGATATTTATAGTGGTAAGGAGATCAGACTACCAAGTAACTATCTCCCTAATTTTTAGGTTATCTTCCTCCTTCTGGCATGCCAATGCCTCTTCTACTGATTCCAATGTGAGTGGCCACCTTTCCATGGTGAGGATGCGAGTCAAGTCTTCCAAGAATTGCATGGTTGACTCATATTTTTTCTTAGGTGGGGCCAAGTCTGAGTGCTTCAAGATTATGGTGTTTGAAATAGTTTCTATCTTCTTATTTATCTCATGCACCTTTTCCTTCTCCTCCCTTAATTTGCGCCTTAAGCGTACCGTGACCGATAAGCTCCTCATATTTTAACTCCTTGTCCTTTTTAATGATCGATCATTTTTATTTTCAATCTCTTCTTCTAGGACCCTTACTCTGTCATTCCTCCTGAAGAGCCTTGCCTCAACATCCACTAATAATTTGTTAAGTGCATTACAAACTTACTCATATGATATTTTTTAGCATTCACTGAAGGTTTACTCCTTGGTATCGGTATCTTCATGAATGCCTCACAGTTGACTTGGAATTCAGGCTCATCAACATGGGACTCAAAATCCCAAGACAACATATTCCTTGTGCATGGGTATGCACCCTCTTGAGCGAAATAAGACCATGCAAGGTATTGGTTTGAATACATGGTACTTTGGAAACACATGCGTAGTACCTTATTTGTATCATTGATATGAGTCATTCCTTTTTCCTACACCACTACCATACCCTTTCCACCTATGTGTGCTGACTTTAGGAAGTTTACCACCAGGATGGGACCTTTACCCATGCTTTCATACTTCTTTTCTCACATTTGCTTCCATCTGTCTCCTTGAGTATGTATTTGGTGTTTTTCTCCACCTCTTGATCCACCAAGTATTTTATGATGCATGTTACTTACTTCTTTGTGGAATCCTCTATCTTCTCTTTAGTCACACTTGGAGTCCCTTGATCTTTCATGTTGACTTCCTCACTTCCCCCTTGCTGTGAGTGCCTCCTTTAGTCTCATCCTTCTCTTCATTATCCTCCTCCTCTAACTCATTTACATGGTACATGGATGGTTCTGAGCCTCATTGTTCCCTCCATCATCCTTGTTTCCCTTGTCATCCACTATGCTCTTTATTTCTTTTAATTATTCCTTTTCTGTTACTCTTTGCTTCTTCTTCCTAACCGGTGATTCCAATATTAGAGACTCTTCTTTTTCTTCTTCCCTAGGTGACTCCTTTCTTTTTAGAGACTCTTTTTTTCTCAAGGGCTTCTCTCCTCTCTCTCTCTCTCTCTCTCTCTCTCTTCTATAGGGGAATTATTCCTTTGTGCATAGGTGTTTGGCTTTGCCCCTGACTCATGCATGATTACAAATTGCATTGTATGTGTACTTGGTTCCTTTTTCTCAGGGCCTTCTCTCTCTCCCTTTTCCTTAGGATGAACTTCTTTCTTATGGTGGGGTCTTTTGGGATAGAGAAATCATTCTAAATGTGAGATCCCTTCTCATACATTAGCCTTATGCATAGAAATACCCTTGTTGCGGTCCTCCCAGCAACAAGCAATGTTATTGGCTTCAACATATGTATGTCATGGAAGACATACTTCTCCACATAGGAATAATTCTTTGGATATATTAATGTCCTTCATAGCTCACTATAATCCTCGGGTCTACCGTGTTGAGGTCAAACCTTAGATTATTTACCTCTTTGAATCTATTGACTTCATCCTGGAAGTATTGCGCTGTGAAGGAGAATGGTAATTTGCACTAGGATCCTTTTGTACCATCTACCTGTGGTAAATTTGTTAATATAGAAGTGTTGGTAGATGGAGAGTTCGAGTCTCACCTTGAAGTAAAATAGGTCAATGCTCGGGTATTTTCCACTCAATGTCGAATGTGTCATGCATCCACTTATACCATTTTTCTAGGTACGCCTTATGGGTAGCCGTCATGGTGTCACAAGTGTACTTCTCAAATATTTTGGTAGGGGAAGGGTTCTCATCTGGGTATTCCCACACAAATTTATCTAGCTCATCAAACACTCAAATCTCTTAAAATACAATGGTAATGAGGAAATTACCAAACATGATATTTTCTCCATCATGCACGGCATTGATGATTTATTATGCTATAAATGATGAGAGGTTATAGATGGTCCCCTCTGAGATATTATGAAAAAAATTCAAACAAGCCTTGTTGATCTGCATCCATCTCTCCTGTCCATTCAACTATGTGACCAAGTGTGTAACCATCCTCATTACCGAGTCATAAATCACAGAGATGTCAGAGTATCATGACCCCTTCTTATAGTCATAGGATTCAAAAGTATTCTTAATGGCCTCCTTGTCATCCAAGTCATCATCAAAATATTCTTCCTCGTAAATAAGGCTAGTAAATTTAAAAATCAATTAGGGAGTTATCCACATCCTATGTCCTGCTAAGTAGAAATGGTCTTCATGTACGTGTGACATTAACCACTGGTATAGTCGCTTAAGTTTACCAAAATAGGGAAACTCATAGAGTTGCAATAACCTAGCCTTCTCCATCTTCACCTTTACCTCATCATCGTAGATATGCATTCCATATGGTGTCCTTTTGTCTATAGGGTGAACTAGTTCCAATACCATCTCATTCTTTGTGGTGTTCATTCGATGGTTGTAGTCACTCATGACCATCTTTCTAACATGAGACACCCATTATTTTCCAAGAAATACATCATCTGGGTATTACATCTTCACATACCATTCTTCATTGAAACTAGTGGAAATAACTTGTTTCCCTTTTCCCTTTCCCTTCTTTGGTGAAATGTTTGTTGCTTTCCTTAGCATTATTTCTCTAGTGGGTCACTAAAAGTTCTTTCTTTCTCTTGATCCTGACTCTATTAAAATTTGTGGCTCGACCCTTCATTAAAATCCCTTCAATCTTGTTCCCTAGATGTGGAACCCTAACCTGGAAAACCCTTCTTTCCACAAGATGATGTATTCACTTGTGGGATTCGAAAACTTCTACAACCTTCTCCCTCACACCCGTGTACTCTTTTTCCACTCTGGTTTGCTAATCAAACTAGCTATGCACTCAAATCTTCACAACTCTTTTTCACACAACATTTCCTCAAGGGTGCCCTAGTTCATAAGAGATTTTCGATATCACAAATGTAAGGTAAAAAAAAATGTACCCGACATTCTACTTATAGATTTTGATTTTTTCTGCAATAAATGCCATGCCACCTACTAACATACATTTGCAATAAAGGAGAATTTTTATTCTAACACCAACCTTCAACACTTTTACCCCGAGCCCAATCTGCGTGAAGAATTCTCTAACCTTATAGCATGCAAAAACCCTATGACCAAATATCCTTACGTGTGTGCTTGCGGCAGCACGGAAAGCACTTCTTCTGTCCTTACCCTAATTTTTGACATCACTTACCTCATGTTGTTCCTACGCTTCCCACCCTTGTACATAATTTTTGTAAATCCTTCTTGACACCAACCTCCTCATGTTTACCTTTTCTATGCACCCTCTTCCAAATTACTTTCTTTTGATCCTTCTATATGGGCCATCAAAACACAACTTCCACTACTAGCTTCTAGTGCTTTTCAGATCACTCCACCCCATGCAAAAATAGATGTGTAGTCCTCTGCGCATAGAATTTTTAAAATTTTAAGTGGATACTGGTGCATAATGCACACACAACAACAAAAAAGAAAGGGAACAAGAAAAAGAAAGGGAAACACAAAGAAAGGAATTGTGTTAAGGGAAATCCTAGGATAAATGGAAATATTGCCTTATTTACAAACATAAGCAAGACTTATTTATAGTAGGGCTTCACTACTCCCATTGAAATGGCCTGGTAACCATGTTCCATCTAGTGCTTGTAACTGAAAAGCACATGAATCAAATATATAGGATATAATGTATGGGCCCATCTAATGGACTTTGAATTTCCTAGGATGTCACAAAAACTTGGAATCATATAATAGAACCATTTTCCCAACCTCAAAATTTTTATTCTTGATGTGTCTATCATGTCATGCCTTCTACCTAGCTTTTTATGTTTTCGACTCCAAAGAAATAGCCCACCTTTCATCTAAGCGCATTAACTTATTGATTCTCTCCCTAAGCACTTGTTCATTAGATAACCCTCTTACGTGCGCTATATGTAGTGATGGTAACATGAATTTAATAGGTAAGACCTCTTCCATGCCAAACACCAATTGAAAAGGTGTGGCCTTATTTAGTCTTTTATAAGTAGTTAAGTATGACCATAACAAAGAAGAAACTTTATCATCCTAATCTCTTCTTCCTACATCACAAATTTTGGTCAATGTGTGACTCAGTATCTTGTTAAATTCCCGGTGGTTCCATGATTTTGGGGGTGATAAGGGGTGGTCTTGTGATGGGTTACCATGAGTTCTACCAAGAATATTCTAACTTTCTCATTCAATAAATGAGTACCCCTATCACTTGTTAAACTCAACAGACATCCATATCTCTTGATTATATTTTCCCACAAAACCTACTTGTTATTGTCGGTGTGTAATCCCTTGTAGGTGCTTCTTCTTCCCACCTCATAAGATAATTTGTTCATGTAATGATAATGTGTGAGCTATTCCTTTACATGGGAGGTGAAAATGGTCCTACAAAATCAATCACCCACTTCTCAAATGGTTCTGCTAGCTATCGGTCTCAAGGGAATCTCATCTCTTCTTCCTGGTTTACCAAGGTGTTGGAAATGGTCACATGCCTTATAAAAATCAATACAATCCTGGTAGATGCTTTCCCACCAAATCTCTACGAAGGATCTTGCATGTAGTAGCATTCCCTGCATAGTGTCCTCCTATAATCCCACCATGTGATTCCTCCATGATTGCAATGTGTTCATGTTCTAACACACATTGGCACAAAACCTCATTATGGCCTAGCTTGTATAAGTCTCCACTAATTAACATGTAGGGCACGGAATGTATGCTAAACTACTTCCTTTCTAAAGTCTTCATTCCCTCCGGTGCCATAACCATTTTTAGAAATACAACAATATCTTCAAATTCGGAGGGCACACGCGCTATCTAAATAGTTGTGCATCTAGCATTATATCCTTAATGCTCTACACATCCTCCCACGATTCAATCCTCAATAAATGGTTAGGTCTTAAATTACTCTTACTTGGTTTCACAACTACTATAAATTCAAATTATTGAAGCAACAAGACCCACCGACATATGTGCCCTTGTAGAAAGGGCTTGTTTACTAGGTAATTCAATGCCATGTGGTCCATGTATAAGATAAACGAGGTTACTAGTAGATACTACCTAAATTTTTGTAGCATGTAGATCATAGAAAATGCTTCACGCTCAGTAGTAGTATATTTATTCAATGCTAGTGTCAACTTCCTACTAGTAAAACACAAAGGGTGGTCAATAATTCCTTCTCTAAGTTATGCTAAGATTTCCCCAATCACCATCCTAAAGCATCAAAATGTACATGGAATAGTTTATCCCAAGAGGGAAAGTGTAATATGGGCACATTGATAAGATTATTTTTCAATGTATCAAACACCATCTGCTTCACCTCTCCCTAGTGAAATGCACTTTTTGTTTCAGTAACTCTTCCAATGGCATGGTGATGTTGGCATAACCCTTAATAAATTTGTGGTAATACCATGTGTGCCCAAGGAGTCCATGCATTTCACTGGGCTGCTAGGTCCCCTAATCCCACAATAATGAAAACTTTGGTAGGATCCACTAGCAAGCCTTCCTTACATATGATATGCCCCAAAAGGGTTCCAAATGGAGTAGCAAAAACACATTTCTTAATGTTGAGGGATATCCTCAATTACTGACATATTTCAAACATTAGCCTCATATTTTCACAATGATCCCTTACTAATCCATATATCATCCAATCATCAAGGTAGACTTGAAGAAACTTATGGATGAAGTCTTGAAATGCCTGCACCATAATGCATGAAAACACAACACATGCATTCTTCAGTAAAAAAGGCATGACTATGTAAGCAAAGATTCCCCATTCAGTGACAAAAGTTTTATTTTCTTGGTCTTCCTTTGCAATTCTAACTTGATGATATCCAAAGAATCTATCTGTGAAAGAATAGATCTCACGCCCTGACTTCTCCTTGTAGGATCTCCTCAGTGAAGGGGGTTGGAAAATGGTCAATAACACATACCGAATTCAAATCCTTGTAGTAAACACATATCCTTTTCTTCCCATCCTTATTAATGTTGATGACCATCGAGCTTATCCATTTTAATTCCTCAACAACCTCAATGATGCCTGATATGATCATCTTGTCAATCTCCTCCTTGACTTTGATGTGAAGATTCGTATTCATTCGATATGCTCTCTTCTGAATTAGGTGCACACCTTCCTTTAACTTGATTTTAATTTCCCCTAAGGAGTGGTGAATTCCTTTGACCTCATAGTACCCACGTGTAAATTAGTCATGAAACTTGCACAATAGTTCAATGATCTTTGAAACCTCCTTTTCTTTCAAATAATCTCCAATAGTAGCCTCCTTAGGTTTGGCCTCTGAACCAGTGTTAACCTTTTGGGGTTTTAGGGGTTCATGGTAGGCGTACGCTTGCTCATTAGCACTATCCATAATTTCACATGTACCTACAGTATAATTAACATTTAAATTTTCCATTTCTTAAACATCAATCACATAGACCAATTTTCCATTTTATTTCTCCATGCATGCACACTCAAGCTATATCTCCTTTGATTATTCATCTTCAAAGTTTGCTTCTAAACATGGTTCACCCAATAATTCTAGTATTCTATCCTCTACCATGGCACTATCTCCCATCATTAGGCACTTAAAAACCTACAATACCTCATCCACCGATGATCCGGAGGATTTTTCAATATGAAAATCTTCCTAAACTTATCTTAATCTAGACCATGCCAAATAGATTCTCAAGACCTTTCCAACGGTATCTTGAACTTGAATCGAGTTAGTATGCAAATTCTATCACCATTCAAAGCTAATGTCTTAAATGGCTCAACCCTGGTCAACAGTCCAATCTGGATGTGACATGTGGAAAAGGTGGAAAATGATGAGAAGTAAAAATGAAGGTTGTTCGATATGGTTTCGGGCCTCTAGTATTTGACTCACATTATGGCAGAAAAGAACAAGAGGCTCATCTTTTGTAATGAAGGGGAGCCCGAACTCCTGAGAGCTATATTCTTGTTTTCGATGTGGTGGGCTCTCAAACCACCTCACAAACATCAATTATGCATTTCAAGCTCAATATTATGTTTCAAGTTCAATTTTTTCATTATGAGTTGATTTTTACATTACAGTTTATAACACAGCTCAATGAGTGTATTACTAGCTCGATGGGTTGATTAACTCCCCACCAAGTTGATCACATTACATTCCACATGGTTATTTATTTCCACATTGCTCGGGATTGAATTTATCTCCTATATTCTGACTTGTCTTCTACCGAATCAGCCAAATCCTATTTTGAAGGTTCAATGATTGGCCGATTTACATACAACTCAATGGTATTGATGGACAATGAAGGACCATTCAGAGATTACCATTTTTGACGCATTTCTAGTCCAAATTTTGCCATGAAGTAAAAAGGGAAGTTCATATTTTCATAATATTTCTAGATATATAATATTTTCATGTAGTTTTTATAAATGTAAAGTTGTAGTCATTTTTAGTTTCATTTACTGGGGATCCTGCTTGTGAAAGGACTATAGGAGCCATGGATCATTTTGGGAATATTTTTTGGTAAATTGCAGAGTGTCCAATGTCTTTGATCAACTCATTTGTAGGTTATGATATGTTTAGACATTATTGAATGGTTATTGTAATTCATTGGTCGTGGAATAGATCGATTCATGATTACTTAGATGCGGAGATGTAGCCTTCGGGTGAAATCCATTAAAAATCTTGTTTTTGTGGATTTATTTCAGTTTTTGAAGCTTTTGATCAGATAAAAGAATTCAAATTAGTTTATTTGATTAATGATTAAATCAAGCAAGAAATGAATTAATTGAATTGAAGTTATTTCAAGATATACATAACCCATAATCGAGATAGTGAATGCACTTGAATTGAAGTTGTTTCAAAGTATACATAACCCATAACCTATAATTCAGATTGAGTGCATATTTTAATTCAACTTGTGATTATTTTTAATTGATTTGAAATAGATTCAGTATATTCACTTAAGTTGGAAAATCAGATTAATTGATCATATTCGAAAAATGGTTTTGAAGACACCCAAAATTGAGTAAATTGAACTTAGGATCAATGTTGAGTCTGATAAGTTTAATCATCTAAGAATTTTCTAAGTACTGCAAAAACTATAGTACCATTTTCAGATCAAGTTTGGTATTAGATCTAGTTTAGCTCTTGATTTTCTTCAGTTGATTAGATTTAGTTTAGTTTTTGCATTTTGGCTTGATATTTCATTTTCATTGCGCATTTTTTTAAGTACAGGTGTGTAGGAAAACCATGGGAAAGTTATCCAATAGGGAGAAAATTGAGGAACTTGAAGCATGTAATCAACAGATACAGGGAGAAAATGCCTTCTTGAGATGTCAACTATTGACTCTAGAGGAGCAAATTGACACATTGAAAAGAGAGCTAGAATCTAAGGATGAAATCTTGATGGTGTTGTAAATTGATGGACCTAAGAAGGTACCTATTATTGTTGATGCATCCACTATGACAAATGAGTGCACAATAAGTATGAAAACATCTAATTCCTCTTCCTAGAATAATTTAGATTCTAGTGTCATGTTAGGTGGATTTGAAAAGAACACTAAGGCTATAAGATCTAATATTTTTAATAACATGTATTTTAATGGAATTAATCTTTTTAATGATAATCAATGTATGGTTAACCCAATATTGGTTGAGGAAAGACCTCATTATACAAGAATGAGATATGTTATTATAGGGGAAATGGTGATTGGAGAGATTTCCAAGTTAGCTAAAAGAAGACAAGATTTTGATAGCCAAGTGTCATCCCTACTAGCTTCAAGTGATTCATCCTCAACAGGAGGATCTAGTAATAATTCACCACGAGAGAGGTGTTGAAATCCCTCCACCTTCTGTTTACCATGGTTCTAAAATGAAAGGTAAACAAATTGATCCATTGTCTACACTAGAAAATTTTGGCTATAATATGGAAGCAATTTTTCATAGTTATCCATGCACATTCTGTGGTTTATCTAATCACTGTGTGGCCAAGTGTAGGAAGTATAAATCCATATTGGAACATTCGAGAAAAATAATTCTCCTAAACTTGACTCGGCTAAGAGTAGTCAAGGTAAGGTTCCTAAAAATGTGGATCCTAAAAAATTGGATCAAAGATTTTGTGATCACTATAAAAAGACAGGTCATGTAATTGACAAATGTTGGCAACTACATCCAAAACAAAAATTTAAATTTGTTAAAAAGGATAATAGTTTAAAACCAACCATTATGACCCCTTCAGTGGCACAAGTAAAAACGAGTTGAAACAACCACCTAAATAGGAAAATGTGTTGAAAAAGGTGGGTAAACAGTTTATCAGTTTTATGTTTGCATAGTTGCTTTGTTGAATGGTATGCAAACTAACTAGGTAGTTTTGGAAATCTTGTTGAATTGTGAAAAGGGAATAGTTCCAAATTTATTTATCTACTTTGGTGTTGGTGAAGTATCCTGAAGAGAAGATAACCAGGTGACAGGTTTAAAATACTTGGTGTAATTTTTTTTTTGATGGTTTTACAAACTTCATCTTTCAAAGCAACATGTATAGTTTCAGTGGGCATGATCTATGGTTAGATGTCTATTTTTAGAAGTTGTATTGAGTATGTTGTTATAGTGCAAGTTGTCTCATGTAGGCACTATTTATGATTGTACAACTTATACAACACTTTTTTTGCTATACATGATATTTGTACATTTGTAAGTCATATTGATAGGCTTAAATATTTGTAACTATAAGATATAGTTGCAAATAGTATGTACAATTTTTACACTGACAAGCTGTGAATGCAGGTTATATTTACATTATTAACAATGGTGAGTGCATGTTTATATTTTACAAAGGAATACGATAGTTGCGGTGTTGTATAAGTTACTGATTGAGGCCATTAGATGATGTTACTATAATTGGCATTTGAATATTGTAAATTTTTGGGAAAAAAATTACCATGCTATAAACTGGGTTATGTGTTTGTGATATGCAGAGAATGTGTGTACAATTCTGCTGGATAAAATTTCCATTTTGAGTTCAAAATGGTCTTATTAGGGAGGAGTTATCTAGAGGATTTTTCACTATGAATATATTCCTAAACTTCCCTAAATATAGACCATCGTTGAAGGGCTTCTCGAGACCTTTTTGATGGTATGTTGAACTTCAGAAATAGAGTTTGTATGCAAATTCTATCACCGGTCAAAGCTAAGGTCTTAAATGGGTCAACCACAGTTAGTCCAATCCAACGGAATGTGACACATGGCAAAGGTGGAAAGTGACGAGAAGAAAAAATTAAGGTTGTTTGATATGGTTTTGGGCCTCTGGTCTTCAACTCACATTATGGCGGAAAAGAACAAGAGGCTCAACTTTTTGTAATGGAGGGGAGCCCAACTTACATGAGAGCTATATTATTGTTTGCCAATGTGGTGGGATCTCAAACCACCACCACGGATGTCAATTTTGCATTCTCGAGATCAATATTGTGTTTCGAGTTCAATTTTTGCATTATGAGTTGATTTTTGCATTACAAGTTTATAATCAGCTCGACGAGGTATATTACTAGCTCGGTGGGGTGATCAAATCCCCACCAAGTTGATCACATTACATTCTATGTGGTTATTTATTTCCATATTTCTTAGGATTGGCCTTATCTCCTATATTCCTAGCTTGTCTTCTACCCGAATTTTAGAAGCCTATTTTGAAGGTTCAACGATTG
This sequence comes from Taxus wallichiana var. yunnanensis, assembly GCA_018340775.1. Taxonomy (NCBI): domain Eukaryota; kingdom Viridiplantae; phylum Streptophyta; class Pinopsida; order Cupressales; family Taxaceae; genus Taxus; species Taxus wallichiana. The sequence goes on along the minus strand of CM031238.1, from coordinate 322,993,564 downwards.
GTCGGTTTACATACAACTCGACGGTATTGATGGACAATGAAGGACTAATTTGCAGAGATTGCCATTTGTGAGGCACTTCTAGTTTGGATTTTTCCATTGAGTAAAAAGGGAAGTTGTTCATGTTTTCATAAAATTTCCAAATATATAATTTTTTTTCATGTAGTTTTTGGAAATATCAAGTTGTAGGTAGTTTTCAGTCACATTTGCAAGGGGATCACACTATGAAAGCATTGTAGGAGCCATGAATCATTTTGGGAATAGTTTCTGGTAAATTGCAGAGTTTCCAATGTCTTTGATCAACTCATTTGCAGGTTATGATTTGTTTAGACATTATTGAAGGGTTATTGTACTTCATTGGTCATGGAATATATTGATTCATGATTACATGGATCCAGAGATGTAGCCTTCGGGTGAACTCTATTAACAATCTAGTTTTTGTGTGGATTTATTTCAGTTTTTAGAAGCTTTTGATCAAATAAAATAATTCAAATTAGTTTATTTGATTAATTATTAAATCAAGCAAGAAACTAGATTAATTGGATTGAAGTTGTTTCAATATCCATAACCCACAATCAAATAGTGGATGCACTTGCAATTTTGGAATCCAGAAGAATTGATTGATTATTTTTAATGGATTTGAAATAGATTCAGTATATTCACTTAAGTTGGAAAAATCAGATTAATTGATCATATTGGAAGAGTTAAAAAATGGGTTTTCAAGACACCCAAAATTGAGTAAATTAAACTCATGATCAATGTTGAGTTTGATAAGTTTAATCATCTTAGAATTTTCTAAGTATTGCAAAAAAATTATATACATTTTCGAGATCAATTTTAATATAGCTCATTGAGGTGATTATAAAAATGCAATGCAAAAACTAACTCATAATACAAAAATCAAACTCGAAACACAATATCGAGCTTGGAATGCAAAATTGGCATCTACGTGGTGGTTTGAGACCCCACCACATCGGAAAATAAGAATATAGCTCCCACGGCGGCCAGGACTCCCATCCATTATAAAAGTTGAGCCTCTTGTTCTTTTCGACATAATTTGATTCAAAGACCGGGGGCCTAAAACCATATCAAACAACCTTCATTTTTCCTTCTCGTCTCTTGCCATCTTTGCCACATGGCACGTCTGGATTGGACTGATAACCAGGGTCAACTTGTGTAAGACATTAGCTTTGATTGACGATATAATTTTAATATAACTCCGACTCTAAAGTTCATTATACCATCGAAAAGGTCTCAAGAATCCCTTCAACATGGTCCATATTTAGGGAAGTTTAAAAAATATTTGCATAGTGAAAATTTTTCCAGATCAACTGATGGCTTGGTGCTCGATATTCGAAAGCTTTAAGGAGGTTAGCCGTAAACTCCTATGAGTTTCTATCGATGGAACATCTTTGAGTGAATGTACCATGCATGCTTGTAGCCTTGTAAGGTGGAGTACAACTTATGCACCAATCAAGAAGGTGGAAAGGATTCCTCGCCTTCCATCTAGGACTTCTCACATGTTTGGACGTGAAACGAGGTGGGTTCCTTCCCCGATAATCTTGTATGATAGTAGGTGCATTATTCTGGGAAAACCTAATAGAGAACTTGATTCTCACTTCACGCCACTCTAGAAGGCTATTGCAACGGGTTTCCCACCAACATGTTTTGGTACCAAGAAAGGTATAGTTGATAATCCTTCTCCTTTTCATCTCACTTCTCCATTGGGTATCCATTTATAATAGGAAAACATCGAGTTGGCTCCTCCAAAATATCTTGACAACTTCTTTCTTCCTAGGCACTTGACTAAGTGCCTATGTTACTCTCATCATAAAGCCTCTTAACTTCCTTTCAACCAACTCATATGTCCCATGCACCCAATTTTCACATGCTACACTAGTTTTATCTCTTATATATTGAACATATTCCCAGTGAATAAAACCCTCCTTTGTTGGTTGCACTGACTTCAAGGTCCCAGATAGTGCGCACGTAAATTATGTCTAGGTATTCTTCCTAAAGGATTAATATAGGGTGATTACTTCCCATTTATCAAAGGAATGATAACTCGTTCCTCCTTATTCTCAAAACTTATATACCCCTTATTAAAACGTAAGTCAACATTGTTCTTATAGCACTAAGGGAGCCCAAGTAACATTGGAAAGTTGTCCGCCTCAACAAGTGCTAAGACTTCAAAGTCTCTAGTGAATTTTTCCCCTTGGATAGTGATAACAACATCCTTTAAAACACTAATGGGAATTACATTTGTCTTATTGGTCATATACAACACATTTGAAGATGGATGTAATGGGGGCCTTCCAATTTGATTCCATGCATCCAAGGTGAGAACATTGACTTCCACACTTATGTCAATCATAATATTTCTTAGGAGCCATCCATTAACAATTGCATTCAAGGTAATCTCCTTATCGTAGTCGAGGCTATGGGGAGGAAGGTTAGCATGCAAAACATTCCTCTCACACTCTGCTCCAACATTTAGTATGTTATTCCTCAACCATTATCCTGACTGAGGAATGATATTCTCTTAGAACAACATATTACACACCTCTTTGACATCATCTATATCTGACTGAGGAACCTCAACACTTTTCTTTTACCCCAACTTCCTAGATTTCTACTTCAGACATTGAATTTCTCCTTGAAGACTCTTGATTACGTCTATGGTCTCTTGATAGACTTCCTTTAGATGTGTAGGGTCCGAATACTTCCCATACACCACCTCTTCTCTTGTAATCATTGGTTTCTACTTTGGTATTTCCTGGTGTGTGTAGCCTCATCTCGCATTGTCACCAAGTACATGTTCTAATTATGACTCACATACTACCCTTGGCATCCATTGCGATTGACCTTCTAAAATATTACAATCCCGACACCCTTGTATTTCCGGTGTTGTTAGCTCATATGTTCAAATAGCTCTAGGCACTCCTCATACTTATTCTTCTTTCCACACTAAGAACACTATAGTAGGTCAAGAAATTTATGCTTATAGTGCTCCATAGACCCAAAATTGTAACAAGTTCCACATGGGAACTCATTTCTTCCACCTCTCGTGGTTGCTACGATGACTAAATCCTTCGCGAAAGACTCTTCCATGATATCCTCCATCCGTACATCCTTCATAGTGAAAACCATCATCCTTGGAATTATTTGCAATGTTGGTCTGGCGCACACCAATATCAATAGCATCATGTATCTAGTCAATCAATCTACAATCCTTGGTGTCATGAGTAGTAGAGGTGAAAATATTATAATAACAAGACACATTCTTATGGATCGCGTGCTGCAAAGTAGTGGACACCTACTTACATCATGATCTTTGTGGAAAATCTCATAGTCTACTATCATGGCACGTATCGATCTCCAAGGACAACGGTCCTTCGTATGACCCTCTACCTCGTAATCCATGTACCATAGGCCAATGTGAGTCTCATGGGTCAAGTTCATAGATAGCTTCGCACTGCTTTGCCATTGCAGCAACTCGAGCTTCAAGAAAAGTACTAACACCATTATCTATGCTTCCTATAGCCTCAGTGCATAGGGTAGCCTCCAAATCCTTGTGTAGGTCTGAAAGTTTTATGTGACAACGCTCTCATGAAAGGTGCTATTAGTCCTCCAATAAATTAATGAGAATGCTAAGAAGGATAAATATCATAAGACAATTTTGATAAGAGGGTATTAAAATGTACATCATACTCTGCACACTCATACCTTGTTGAATTTCCTTCAATCTGCTAATGTTCTTCTGTTCAAACTTAGGAATATGGAATTTGGATAAGAAGGCATTACCCAACATGGTATAGTTTATTACTATCGGTGGGGTCATACTTATGGTATCAACTATATGAAAATCCTTATAATGTTATTACAAACTAACTTGCCTTCCATTATGGACTAGTGATCCCCTTCACATGCCATAGAAACTCACATTTGTGTACATGTTCTACATCATTCTCAACACCTTTGTAGTCTGGTAGATGCAAATACATTTCAAAAATACTTGTTGAGGTGGTTGAGGCCCTTTTTACCTAATCTGGAACCTTGATTCCCTCTAGTGTTGCCTCCGCCACCAAATCCACTAGATCCACCAGTGCCTATCCCTCATGACCCACTAGATCCTCTAGATCTACCAAGTCTACTAGGTCTCCGCTAATTATTATTCCACCAGATCCACCTCCCGTAGATGGTAAAGGTCTTGAAGTGGTTGCGCCTTGTGTCCCTTGTGTCGTGTTGAACTACATACCAACACTCTGTGATATTACACCACTACTATATGTGTCTTGCGCCACTTCCAAATGCAATACCCAAGCTTTTTATACCCATATTTTTCCAAAAATTTGTTCCAGATAATATACCTCCAAACACAAGAAATGATTTTGCAGCCATAGATGTGCCAAATGAAAAGTTATAACTCCTAGGTGCTGATCGGTTAGTTCCACCAATACCAACTGAGTTAGTAATGCTTATGTCTAGATTTGGAAAACTAAGTGTCAGGGGTTGTTCACCAGGCAGATTCAGATGCATGTTGATGGCTCTCCTTTCTCCAAGTGACGAGCTCTCATGAAAAGCTGAAGGGGTATCTCTCCTGCGTTTGCAAAGATGGGGTAGCATAGAATAATCTTGCTTCATGTCCTCCATGTGAACCTTAATTCCTTCCCACAACATATTCCTCCATAAATCCATTGCTCATGTAACTTCTCATTTTCTATCTAACTCCCTCTCACAAGCTTTATTATACTTGATTTTTCTCTCTTCCCTCTCATTTTTACTACTAGGTTTGTCATCTTCCTCCACCCTAGCTCCCGCCCAACACTTAGAAGAAGCTTAGTCGGCCATTGGAAATGTTTCCAAACTCGAGTGTAATAATCATGTTATTTATAGCTAAAGGGATAACATGCAAGGAAGATCCTCTTGCCTCTCTAAAAAACTCAAAGTCAGCAATCTCTACATAGAAATTGCATACTTCAAGAGTGTAACTCATCAACACTCTACTCCACTAATGATCAACAACACGTGTCCAAGTTAGATCAAAATCATGTAACCTCTCGATACTACTCTTGGGTTCATATGTGAGGTCGATATTACCACTCGATCTAGATGCATACACCGAAATCCATTCATATAAATCCATTGGAAAAAAAAGGTCTCATATAACTCATGATACATAAGATCTTCTACCCATTTACGTGCATCAAACTCAGGTCCAATACTAAATATTTGATAAAAATCATCCTTCGTGGTTTTAAGCCATGCTTCAACACTTTCAAGGCCAAGTATCGTCATCACGCACCATTATCACAACAACTCGAAAAGAGGTTCCGGTAATGGAACCAATATGTAGTCATTTATTTTCCCTGAATACCTTTACTAACCTAGATCACTCCTCCCTATCACCCCGGGTGTTGGGAATTCACTTGAGGCATGCGTGGTCCTTGAGCCCCTCCTTTATGTGAGATTTGTGAGAAGGTTCTGCCATTAATGGAGGATGATATGCATAAGTAGAAGAACATTCACTTATTTAAGGAGGTAGAAGATGCAACTTAATAGTTCTAACATTAATGCATCATAAAATCTAAATACCATTGTAATAATCATAATAAACTAGATCGAGCCATGGTAGTCATATAACACAAGGGTTTTCCCTTTAACAAGATATATAGAATGAACCCATATATATATATATATTGATTTAAGATAGTTTAGGTAGCCACATTACAGTCAAAAGGGGTCATCTAAGACCATATACAATAAATCACAAGGAATTAACTCTCGCAAATCCTCCCGGTATGAGACCTTAACTATACCTTTCCCATTTTAACCCTTGTTACAAATCCTAGTGCCATACAGAGGCTTATGGATTCCCTTACAACCTTTAACACTAAGTTCTCTAAACCCTAGCATTACTGCAACACTTTATACTTGCCTATTCTTTCTTTACATTCTCTATGCATTCTCTCTATCTCCCATCATCTCTTGTACTATGTCTTCGTGTATATATTTTATTCTTCTCTCTAGCCCAAACATCTCTTTTTATAGGATCAACACCCACCGCCATGCATTCTCTCTTGAACAGATCACATTCTAAGTGTCGATGTGGTCCTCCATTGGTGAATGCTTATCCCTTTGCAAACCCTCCACTCTCTGTAATGATATATTTTGGGAATATTCCATGCGGGAATATCCTTTTCTCAACCTCCAAGGTTCCAGTTGGAACCTTATCCAATCATCATGCCTAGTCAAGGTTTTCTCAAGTGTCTCTAGAATAGCAAGTATGGATAAGTCCCTTTAAACCCATGTTCTTCCTCCTACACATGCTCTGGTTTCACTTAAACCATTCTTAAACCCCTTTTTCCTATGTTCTTTCCATTGATCACCCATATTCTCACCGATCCTATGTGTGGATGCCCTTTAGTACTTAGCCAATATTTCAAGGCCCAATAGGTTTAGTGGAGTGTTCGTGTGTGACCCCGATCTTTTTAACCAACCCACATATTTTAGCTAGAGAAGATTAGTTTACATTCAATAATGAGAGCTTCATAATTCAATGTAAAGGGGTGTAGCTCCATGAATTTTTGTGGAGACACATAAATTTCTATATTAAATTTTTTTCTCATTTACAAGTCATGATTCGGTCGAGTTGGGCACGACCTAAACAGCTCCCCTGCCCTGACCCTAACTGGAGTCCCTCCCTCCACTCATAACACCTCAGATGTGAATTAACCTGACCCGACCCCTTGAGAACCCACTCCTATTTTCCAGGTGACACACCCCATCGACCCCTCACGTGGCCACCACCAAGCCACCATCCCGCTCCACATAAATACCACCTGAGCCCACACTCATCACGTCAACCCCTATGTTGACTCCCAACTAGATCCACCCTATAATTCCTCCATACACACCCGACCTCCCACCAATCCCTCCCTATGCACCGGAAATCTCACCTCCTTTCCTTTTAATACAAACATAGAACAAATCCACACAAAAAAAACAACAAACAAAACCTTACACCCGTGCCTTTGAATTCCACACATAGTTTTTAGGTTTGTAAAAATTTCACTTAGCCATTAAATCTTATCTTTTAGGTCTTTAGTTTCATTTAAAAAAATTAACATTAGGTTAGCATATTCAAATAAAGTTTCAATGAAGACATAAGTATTATTTACTTGTGTTTAAACTAACTTTAGTTTTCGGTCTTTCCTATGATTTTTTTAAAAATATTTTCTTTCTTTTAAAACTAATTTCTTTAGGAATATTTTTAATTAATATTATTTTTAATTTGCCAATATGTTATTTTAATTACTTATTTCTTCTAGTTAATCCCATTAGGCCCTTTTTCATAATAATTAGTTATTTTAATTAATTAATTAGTTTAATTAATTTCATTAAGCCTTTTTAACCTTCATTAGGCCCTTTTACTCATTTTTTCATCATTTCACCAAGAGGACTTATTGTGTAACTTTTTCATGTATGGTTATTGGAATTTTTTGTCCCATTTCTGTTTCTTTTTAGGTTTTTTTGTCAACATTTCATCATTTTTGCATATTAACTACCATTTTTTTGTAGATTTTGTTAATGTTTTATTGACATTTTCTATTTTTGTGAGGCTAATCATGAAAGTGATCATGCATATGCTCTTTCCTCATGCTTTCTAAGCAATTTTCAAAATAATAAATGTGATCATTTCTTAATTTCTTTTGGGAAATTAACCTTTTTCTTTGTTCATCAAAGTTTTTTCATGCGTATGCTCTTTCCTCGTGCTTTATAAATGACATTTGAAATCAGAAATGTGAGCTCACTTATATTGTCTTGTCCTCTCTCTACATCAAGAAAATTTTCTAATCCTCATTTACAAAACCCAATCTACAGGAGGTTACTCTTAAACTACTAACTATATGTTGCCTCGGTCAAATAATGGTGGTTAAAACAATATCATCTTTAATCAAGATAAAATGAAAATTCAAACTGAATTTTTAGGTGTGGTTGACAAGGATATTGTCTCATTTCTATAACTATGGGAAGTGATTTGGATTAAGCCATACAAATCATTTGAGGAATATCACAAGAATCCCAAAGTAGTCGAACATTGAGGGAATTGGTTTGAAAAAATGGGTACCCCATCCTACTTGTCTAGTACACCTATGAGATTAGGGTCATTGATATCTAGTAGTGGTGACCCGAGTATTACTCATTTTGAGAAATATATTTTCTCAAGGTTACAAATGGGGTAAAGTAAATTTTATAGCTAGTAATAACATCACGCTCACTCGGGTATATCTGCTAACACCTAGATGTGATAGCCACCTAGGAAGAAAGACACTGTCCAATCAATATAAGGTAGAGGGAAAAACATCTATAAACAAAACTTTTGTTTTCAAATTTTATTTTCTCTCTTTTTTTTTAGTGAGTTGTGTTTCACACTAGTATCTTGCATTCTCACTTTTGAATCTTTGTTACTTTCCCAAATACTCCATATTTGGGCTCTGTTTTCAGTCTTTCCCAAATAATCATTATTTAGGCTCATTCTCGCATCTTTGCTACTTTCCCAAATACTTCTTATTTGGGTTGAATTTTGTATCTCTTTCACATTTCCAAATACTAATTATTTGGATCCACTTTTATATCTTTTTCACCTCTTTATAAATGAGTGCAAGTCTTTAATTGTGGACATCCATATCCACACTTAAGAATTATCATCCGTCTTCATCTAAGTATTGACATCGTGATACTTTTTTTATCGAGGTTAAACACATCTTAAATCACCTTGATCTATGATATTTCCAAGTCTTAAGTTTAACATTACATTTTTGAACTTCATGCATTTCATCCATCTTGCATTGTCATAATGCACATTCACTTTGTTCACTTGTCGAAAAAATCATACTTCTCCACTCATCTCTTATAAACCATTCAATTTTCTCTACTTTGAGACCCTTAACAAATCACTCTCCCCTCATCTCTCACATTCACTTTGTCAAGATTATATCTATTCATCATCATATTTTCACCTCTATATTTTGAAATTTACATTGTTTTCAATCTAGCTTCCTTTTTAGAATTCATGTTGTTAAGGGTCACATTGTTCAATATTTTCATAATTTCTTCCATTCTAGCATTCACTTTGCTAGAGGTTGAGTATGTTTCTAACCTTTTTATCTCTTCCATCTTAGTATTCACTTTGCTAAGGGTAGAGATTTCAAACCTTTTCACCTCTTCCATCTTAACATTCAATTTTATAAGGGTTGAGTTCTTCATCACACATTTATTTTTTCTCCCCCATTTTTCATTACAATGGTGGATTCACACAATTCATCATTTTCTCAAGAATGGAAAATGATGAAGGACACTATTTCAGGTATGTAAAAACAACACAAATTTTTTTAATTAATTATGTCCATTCCTTTTCGATATGGACATATTATGCACACTATTTCCAAAAATATTTTGAGACGCCCCAATTTGAAAAATACAAGTGAAAAACCAATCCTAGAAAACATATCAAATAAATTTCCATAGCATGCCATAAAGTACCATATAAAAATAAATTTCCCTTGTGCATTTTTCTTAGAAGTCAAGGAGGACAAGCTTTGGACATGTTCTTACCCCTTCCAAAGGGATCTATCACAACCTTCACGGACCTCTCAAAGAAATTTTTCAAACATTTCTCTTTCAACCTTGACTTAAAGAGAAAAATCCTTCATTTCTAAAGGCTTAATCCAGCCTCATTCTCAATACCATGGGCACACTAACAATACTAACAATCACAACCAACATAGTAGTCCTTACAAAAACTCTTGGTAGGTCAACCACAATTGTAATGTCATCAATGATGGTGTCATGGATAATCAGAATGTGCACAACATAAATGACCAATTAATGACAATTCCAATCATACAAGCTAATAAAGACACTACTCCGTGCAAATTTAAACATAAGTTTACACCTCTTGAAGAAAGTATCTCTAGTTTCTTTCATCAACTGGTAAAGGCTATAATGATGAAGTACCCAATTATAAGACCCTTTTATAATGGGGAACCCAATCCTAAGTGGTATAATGAATCAAAATATTGTGAATACCACTGCATTGAAGGCCATTCTACTGGTCATTGTTTAATTCTCCATTTTTTCCAAGAATTACTTGACGATAGAGACATATTTTTAGAGCTTGATGACAAATCTATCACAACCAAAGACATGTCAACTACCACAACTTATCTAGAAGAGTTTAAAGTTTTCCAAACTCTTATACATAACAGCACTCAGTGAGATCATGATGATGAAGGTCAAGTATCTCTCCCTTAACACCAATAAATCTCTTCTCCATATTTTCTTCCATTTGTTAAAATATAAATTGAACCCATTTTGGACAACAACCTTCTAACATCAAACAAGAGCTTAAAATTTCTTCAAGACTCCCTTTCAAACCTTCCTATAATTGTAGACTCTAGAGAAGAGGGTCCATCATCAAGAACCATTGAGATTGATTATATTCTTTCATTTCCAGATCCTATGTCTAACATATCTAGTATTTTTGTTTCAAAAAAACCACAACAACATGGGATAGTTGTGATAACATAACCTCATGTGTCCATAATCCCTCAAATTATCAATCTTGTAGGTATATCATCAATGATGAACCTTACAGGTCAAGAAATCTACATGCATGCACTCCATTAAATATTTAGATTGCCTCCGTTGACTTGGATCTTATTCACCCAAGTCTCATACTTTAGGATTTATCAAATCCTTGGATTCCTTCCTTTGAATTGGACATCATCTACCCTAGTCTCATAAATTAGGACTCCTTAATATTTTGATTCACTCTATTGAATTTTACCTTGTCCACAAAAGTATCATAAATTAGGACTACTTCAATCATGGATACATTGAAAATTATTCAAGATACTCCTTTGAATTGGAGATTTTTGCCCAAGTCTTGCACATCAAGACTCATTGAGTCTTCATATTCCATCCATTGAATTGGACCTTATCTGCCCAAATCTCATACTTCAATACTTGTCGAATACTCAATTTCCTTCCTTTGAATTGGACCTTTTCTTCCCAAGTCTTGTAAATAAAGACTCCTTGAATCATTTAATTCACTCCATTGACGTGGACATTTTCTATACAATTCTTGTAAATCATGAATACTTTAATCATGGATACGTTGAAAATATTTCTAGCTACTCCTTTGAATTGGGCTTTGGCTACCCAAGTATTGTAACTTAGGACTCATATAATCTTTCAATTCTACCCTTTGACTTGGACCTTATCTACCCAAGTATAAAATCTTAGGACTCTCCAAATATTTGGATTCTCTCCTTTGACTTGGAGATTTTCTACCAATATTATATCTCGGAATCCTTGAATCTTTTGATTCAATACTTTGACTTGGATCTTGTTCACTCAAGTATCGTAACTCAAGACTCCTTGAATCTTTTGATTCACTTAGTTGACTTAGACACTATCAACACAAGTCTCGTAAATCAAGACTCCTTGAATCTTTTGATTCTATCCTTTGACTTGGACTTTTTCTACCTAAGTCTCATAAATCAGGACCATTCCACTTTCATAAACATGGACCTCTCTCATTATGAGTTCTTTACAAGTTTTCTTTCACAAAATTTCAAACACATTAAAAAGCATAAAAAGATAATAAAACTCCATATCAAACCCCTCCTTAAATCACTATTCAAACATAAAAAATATAGAAGTAGAAAAAATATTCTTCCATGGGTTCTATCCACACTAAAGAAGGTGACTTGCATAGTTGAACTCATAATTTAGAGAATTTTAATAGTTTCATCTATTGGCATATATTTTAATCATACCATTATTATATCTTCTCATTATTTACCTCTACGACACAAGTTAACCTTGTTCCTACTTTGGGAATTATGTGTCTCATCCCCACTATGGTTTCTACCATTCTAGGTATTTTTTACCCATGTTTTTTTCTCTAACCTTATTGATGAAAACTACTCCTTTCAAACAAGCTCTCTCTTTAACAAAAAAACATCAAACTTATTTACGGACCTTTTGACATTGCCCATTTTAGTCTACGGTGTTGAACCCTTTTGTCCTATAGACACTAAATCATGTACTTGGGTACATTTCTAGGTCCTAATCACATACCACTATTCATATGATTCCTAAGTGAGAAAACTAGTACTTGACATCTTTTCTTGGCCTCTTTTTATCTTTCTAGTTTCCTCTTTAGTCTTGCACACCCCATAACCTTGATCATGTTGTTCATTACTTCATCTTTACGGATGCGGTCCAGAAACCCCATCGCCTCAAGGAGCCCATGACCTTTTTGTATTACTCGCCTCTTTTGGGCCTCTTTCATCTTTTGGGCATTTTGTTTTCTTATGGGTCATCCTTTTAACTGTCAACTATGAAATTCAAATAAGGGAATAATATAAATACAAATTTATGTGACCATAATAAAGGACCAAGCTCTAAGCATCTATTACTATCACCTAAGGTTGCATCCAAAGGAAATTCAAGAGCATCAAATAATCCATCTAGCTTCATTTAAAAGACAAGGAAATACATTTTCTACATACATGCATAGGAGGGGAATTCATTTTTCCATACACATCTACTTAAATTGCTACATCCATCTATTTCTTGCTATCAAGAGCATCTTGCACAAGATCCACCTAGGGCACGATTCTTACACATAAAAACTACATGGAATCTGAAATGTAGTGTAGAGCTCGGTTGTAAGCTCACTCGGTCGGGTGACCATAGGGGTTAGTGAAAATCTCCATTTTCATATTTTTATTTTAAGGATTTGATGTGTTTTGGGGTTTTGTAACATATCATTTATTTTTTAGGTTATAGGTGAACTCGTTATTGACTAGCGACACACAAATGAAAAAAACAAAGGTTAGTGACCATCTTGAGACACAAGAAAAACCAGTTTTGACCTTTTTTTTAGTCACATGAACCTAGTAGATGTATCCAATGCCAAGGAGCCCTTGACCCATTCAAGTGCTTTGGTCCATCTTATTATGGAAGTTTCAAAATTTTCTAGGTGTGGTTGTGATAATTTTCTCCTCTTGTTTATCAATTTTCTAGTCCAAGTACATGTTGGGAACAATTACGAAATTATCTAAGTCTTATAGTCCCTCTCTTCCACATAGGGTTTATGTTTTATCTAGCTTATTTCTTGGGTTAGATCTATAATTTATTACTTATTTATCATATGCGACTTTGAAATATTTAGGGTTTTACAAATTTCAATATTTTCTAAAGCATTTAGTGAACTCGTCTCATTCGAACACTCTTGATTCCTCATATTATTGTTTCAACCATTTTCTCAAGATCCTCTCATCATGGATGTGTCCATTCATGCCTATTTACAGGATCATCCTCATTTTACCAATAATATTAGATCTTATCTAGTTAATACTTATATTCATCCTCATACTTTGCCTGAGTATGTGTATCATAAGTTTACTTGGCTCTCACTCTTAATGAAGACCACATTAATTTTACATCGATGATTTTCCTTCTTAAGACATGTTAAAGGATGATCCCCCCTTTATATTCAGGTTTGTATCAATAATTTTGGGATCAAACATGCCTTAGTTGATAATGGATCGAGGCTTAATATTTGTAATATTGCATTTCTCCATCAATTGGGTCTTTTTGAGGCCTCTTTGGCCCCCTCATCTATTTTTATTCATGGATTTGACAATATCCCCAAGCATGTCTTAGGTACTATCACCCTCCATGTTACCTTCAAGCCATCTATGCTACCCATTCCATGCCATGTAATTCCCAACAAATTTTAATTATAATATTCATCTTGGGTGGATTTGGATCCATGTCATGCATGCGGTTTGTTATACTCTTCATACAAAATTAAATTCCTTTATCAAGGAGTTGTGTATAACTTTCTAGCAGATCCATCACCTTTCACATATTGTAATTATTTTGATCATTCTATAGACACTCCTACCTTTTTCGCATCTAGTCAGGATTTCTCCAAATATGGTATTAGATATAGGTATTTTCTTTGTTATGATTTCTATGGTATTGGTTTAGGCCCACATGGTAAGGAGTCATAGAACCATGAGCTCTCCCACTCAAACTAAAAATATTGGCCTAGGATACCATCTTCCCTCTAACCTTCTTTATACTATCTGTGCATACTTCTTCACTTCCTCTAGTATATCCGAACTCATTAGTGACTCTAATTTTGTTGCTTAGGATAATTTGGATACTTTTTCTACCGATGACTCTCTTCTAGAATACATGGGAGTTTACGATCACCTCCTTATTTCCATCATAAGAAACTCTCTCCATTAATTTTTAATGCTACCACCTAATTTGGAGACTCCAATACACTTTTTGAAAGTGTCGATGCTCTTGATACTATTCCTACTAAACCATACATAGAGGATCGGTTAGCTCTTCTCAATGAGGATACCATTCAATATAACCTCGACACTTCTACTAAACTAGGAATGGTTTTTTAACTGATTATCTCACACATCTTTGAGAAAAATGATATCAAACAAGTTCTTCATGAATTCTATGATATATTTTCATGGGAATATAATGATATGCCTGGTATAAACCCTTTCATATAGCCAAAAATATCATCCTTCACCCTAGTGTGAAAAATGTGCAACAAAAATATATAAAATTCTTTCGAAGGTCGTAACACTACTAGTCAAGGAAGAAATACAACACTTACTAGATGTTGGCTTTATTTGTGTTGTGGATTATCTTAAGTGGTGATCTAACATATCATGTCATTATGAAGTCGGATGGCGAGTCATTATTGCAACAATTTTGGGATCTCAATAAGGCATGTCCCAAAGATAGTTTTCCATTTTGCACATTAACGCCATTATTGATTCCACTATTGGATATGATATCCTTTCTTTCATGGATGGATTTTTTGGTTACAACCAAATAAAAATTAACCCAACAGATCAAGAAAAAACTTCATTTACTATGCCATGGGGAACATTTTGTTACACTCTCATGCCCTTTAGATTTAAAAATGTAGGGCCACGACCAAGAGAAATAATGCCATATATCTTTCATGATTATATTCATAAGATCCTTGAATATTATGTTGATGATATACTTTCCAAATCATGACATCATTCTACACATGCTCAAGATCTCCACACACTCTTTAAATGTTTACGACAATATAAAGTACGCTTAAATCCAAAAAGTGTGTTTTTGAGTTACAATAGAAAATCTCCTTGGTAAACTATAATGTAATGTGGAATTGAAATAGATCCCAATAAAATATGGGTTATTATTGACATGCCTCCACCTAGTAATTTTCATAAGTTACGCTTACTGTAGGAAAACATCCATGTTATCTTCCATTTTATTGTGCAACTTGTTGACAAAACCCAACCATTCACATGCTTGATGAAGAAAGACACTAAATTTTTTCTAGGATGACCATTGTTAAAGAGAATTCAATTCTATTAAAACATACCTCTTAAATCCACATGTCATAGTACCTCCACAAATGAGTGACCTTTCTTGTTATATATTTCCACCCAAATTATGCTTTAGGAGCCCTTCTAACACAACACAATGATTATCAATGTGAGAGGGTTGTCTATTACATCAGCCAAACTTTACTCTCTTATGAATGAAACTACATTTATATCAAATAAATATTCCTTGGCCTCATCTTTGTAGCGAAACATTTCCCCACTACTTTATTAACAACGAGGCTCATATAATCAACAAGGTATATCCTCTATACCTATCTCTTGTCCTACACACATCTCTTAGGACGTATAGAATGATGGGTTATGTTACTTAAAGATTTTGAATTAAAATTCATTCCACAAAAATCAATCAAAGTCCACGTTATGGTTGATTAACTAGCTATGAGGCACCTTTGTAGTATGCATCACCTATTTTTGATTATTTTTTAGATGATTTTATTATTCATGCCATTGATAATAACACTTAGAACATGTATTTTTATGGGTCTCATTTCATCTCTCGATGTTGGGGGTGGGATAGTCTTTATTACTCCACATGGTGATCATCTCCCCTTTGAATATCTCTTACGGTTTTTATACACCAATTTTTTTGAATATGAAGCCCTCATTCTCGGCCTCACCACCACTCGGAAGCTCCTTATTTGAAATATCCACATACATGGTGATTCACAACTCATTATTAATCAAGTTAATGAAAAATATCACATAAAAGAGGAACATCTAGTACCATATAATAATCTTGTTAAGGATCTTTTAGCTACATTTGAGTCTTACTCTCTCACCACCATCCCCTGTAAATATAATCATCACACAAATGCTATGGCTAGTGTAACATCACTTATCCCTTAGGATATCACTAATGAGAAATCCACATTCATCATCTAACACTTACGATGTAACCCCTTTACTAATACTTCACTTCTCAAAGATTGTTCCATCACATGTAGTAATGACCATCCCAAATGGTTCACTCTAATATACAAATTTCTTTATCAAAAAACCATTCCCGATGGCCTTGAACCTCATGAAGCTTATAGACTATGGTTTGAGGCCACCCGTTATGTCATCATTGGTGTGGATTTATTTAAACAATCATTTGATGGTTTTTTTCTATGATGTCTAGGACTTGTAAACATCCCCACCATTGTATCTCAGGTGCATGATAGTATATGCGGTGGCCACTTCTTTGGAAAGGCTATGTCACACAAGCTCCTACATCAGGGATACTATTAGCCTACCATGGAGCAATATTTCCTAGAGTATGCTAAGTGCTATGATAAATTCCTAAAACATGGTAGTCTTTACCATGTACCAACATATGACCTTTCAATGATTGCTCCATCATGGCCCTTCTCTTTATGGGGTTTTGATCTTATTGGCATGATAAATCTGAATCGGATGATGGCCACAAGTATATTATTAATGAAAAAAATATTTTACTAAATGGGTAAAAATAACACCACTAAAAACTATCACCGGTCATGATCTTTGTCATTTCATCACTACTCACATCATTATGTGCTTTGGCATTCCCTCTGCTATTATCTTTGAAAATGGGTCATATTTCAAAATAAATATGTTAAAATGATCTATGCAAGATTCAAAATTAAGAAATCATTCTCTACTCCTTATTACCCAGGAAATGGCCAAGTAGAAGCACCAATAAAACCATTTTCAAAATCCTACCCAAGACTATGGACACTATCGGTGATGACTGACATAATCAACTCCTATATTCTCTTTAGGATTACAACACTAGTGTACGTACGCCTACCAATACTACACCATTCTCACTATTTTACGGTACTGAGCCCATCATTCCATGGGAACTCTAAATAATGTAATTATGGGTCTCACTTAAAGGCATACTAAATGACAATGAATATCACAAAAACCACCTACATGAGCTTGAAATGCTTGACTCTCACCATTTGCAAGATCTTGAACATCCACAAGTATATAAATCTCACATCGGCCAAACATACAATTGTAAAACTCACCCTCATGAGTTTAATGTGGGTGACCTTGTGTTAAAATAAAATTAGAAAAACATGAATGCCAAAGCTCCCCTCAAGGGAAAATTCAAACCTAACTGGCTAGGTCCTTATGTCATCATAGAAAAGCTTGGGTTTGGAATCTATTTCCTTTCCAATCTCCGGGTAAGCCACTTAAAACCCACTTAACTTTATGCATCTTAAATGATATTACATTGAAAACATAACCATTACCCTATGACACACTCTCGTGATGAGGTTCACACTTGAATGTTGAGGGAATACTACATCCATGAAACTCACACACTACACATTTCACACTCTATGTAGTTACGACACATCTTTCTAGCATTATAATATCACACACACAATACCCTATGTCACACTCTAGTTCTTGTGTTCATAATCGACTGCTAAGGGTCTAAATCAAAACAAACCTCACCACATTCACTCTCTATGCTACATGCTTCATTGATCTATATTTCTAGCACATGCAATTCAAACCATTTCTTGATGATGCACTCTTTTTCTATGGATCATTCTTGACTATTGAGGGGTATTTTATAACAAAACTCATCTCATACATACTCATCTACATTCACTTGGGGGCAGGATTCTCCCATCACTCACATTGAATATCATCCCATCTCACTCACTCACAATAGCATATTTTGGTTGCACATACTCTTGTTTTCTTATTCTAGTTACATGTACACTTTGTTTTCATGCTAGAAAGATACTTTGTATGTCATTATATTTCTATATACACATACACATTCACTTTTCTCTAGTTGTGAATGAATAATTTCTACAGATCTTTACACACATCATGGATGCTTGTCATTTTACCTCTTACCAGTCCCACAAAGGCTCATGGGGGTATCTACTTTCATACACACTACAAGTACTATTGTTTCATTTTATACTACTTCCTACTCTTTCTATCACACTACTCTATCAATACATACATGCTTTGACATACTTTTTATCTCTCTAACATGCTAATGGGTGTTTCATGTGCAACATTTTCTTTACAGAACTATTTTGTTATCATGGTTGTTTGACACTTTAATTTCTCTTGTCTTCTATTATATGCTATTGTTTGATGTATTCTCCTTCGTCTTGTGCACACACTATATGATTTTGGCCGCTTCACCTTGATTGTTTTCTGGTGATATTATGAGCAATATCCCATGTTTAAAACCCACTTTTCACGGTCTACATTACCTTCTACTTTCCAACTTACACATGAAATTTTATATGTATATTTGTCTTGATTGCACTAACACTTCTATCTAGCCACTTTGTTTGCATGTACCTTGGTTTCTACGATGCACATTCCCTCCCATGCATGCTATCAATCTCATATCAACATCCAAAGTATTATCTTTTGGGACACATTCTTCAAGCGAAATCACATGCACTCCAAATTATGGGGGAATTCATTTGGTGAATCAGTCACCCCATACATCGAGTATAGGAACATAACATAGTTACAAACAAAAATGGCCCAAAATCTGACTTGGGTCATTAATTTAGCACATATGTTAGTTCCCAAATATATACATGAGTGCCTACATGTTCTTGACCCTTCCTAGGTGCCTATCACTAGGGGGAGATATAATCATTTTATCGAGATCAACTTATTTTTTGGAAGTTTACAAAGTACATGACCAATCCTCCAACAATTAGAATACATTATACCTTCATTTTCTACTTGGATCAAACTAGATCGAACTAGATCAAACTTGAAGAAATCAAAATCACACCATTTGCAATGGTTTATAAATTTTGGGAAGCATTCAGGATGGAGTATAAAACTATACCTTTCTCCCCAATAGTATTTTTTCGTGGCGTGATAGCACTAAAAAAACTCACACTTGGAGTGAAATCTCCCAAAAAACTTGTTCTTAGTATGAGATCACCTAAAAACTCATTCTTATACAACATTTCAGGACAATTTATATCCTTTTCATTCGTCACGGGTTAGGTACACATGTTACTTTTCATATTTTTATATACTTGGATAGAATTTTTCATATAAAAACTTTGACTACTATTTTTTTGTTCTTTTTGTAGGTTTGTCCTTATAAGAAGTAAAAGTCTCAAGAAAATCACAAGCATAACAATGAAAGCAAGTACAATATGGTAAACACATTATGCTTTTCACCCTAAGGTCACTTCCTTTTTCCTAGCTTAGCTTCCACGATTCATTTTTATCACTCCACACTTTTTCTTGTCTCCTTGACATGGTTTTACCATCGATCTACATGGTTATTAGGTAAACATATCTTAAATAATTATGTTATTGGGTATTCTCTCAACAACATAAAGTGGGGGAAATGTAGACACTAAATAATGCACTTGGGTACATTTCTAGGTCCTAATCACATGCCACTATTCATATTATTCCTATGCAAGAAAACTATTAATTGAAATTTATCTTTGGCCTCTTTTCTGTCTTTTTGGTTTCCTCTTTTGTCTTGCATACCCCACAACCTAGTCTTATATTAATTTCTTCAACTATATTAACTTTGGACACCAAAGCAGACATGTGCCCTCGTCACCTCTCGACGCCCCGATATCTTTGTATCTTACCCACCTCTTTTATGTATCTTTCATCTTTTGGGAATCTAATTTTCTTATGGTTTGGCCTTTTAGTTGTCAATTATGAAAATCAAAAAAGGGAATCATATAAATACAAAGTTATGTGACCATAATAAAGGACCAAGCTCTAAACATCTATTACTATTACCTAAGGTTACATCCAAAGGAATTTAAGAGCCTAAAAGCATCCATATAGCTACATTCAAGGGACAAGGGACTGCATTTTCTACATACATGCATAAGATGAGAAGTTCATTTTGCCATCCACACATCTATGTGCATTTCTACATCTAGTTATTTCTCACTATCAAGTGCATCTTACACAAGAGCCACCTAGGGCACGGTTTTTGCACACACACATAAGAACTACATGGAATCTAAAATGTAGTGTAGCACTTGGTTGTAAGATCACTCAGTTGGGTGACCGTTGGGGTTAGTATGACTCCCCATTTACATCTTTTTCTTTTTAGGATATCATTTATTTTGTAGGTTATAGGTGAACTATGTGATCAACCAATGACACACATGTGAAAAAACTAAGGTTAGCAACCATCATGTAATACAAGAAGAATCATATTCTGACCATTTTCATAGTCATGGGTTCCCAACTGAGGTCTCCAGCATTTAGGTTCCCTGACCCATTCCAGGTGCTCTGGTCTAGCTTATTCTGGTAGTTGTAGAATTTTTTGGGTGTGGTTGTGATAGTTTTATCCTCATGTTTATCAGTTTTATAGTCTGGTACACTTTGACAATAATTACAAAATTAGCTAAGTCTTCTATTCCCTCTCTTGCACCTAGGGTTTTATTTTTATCTAGCTTATTGTTTGGGTTAGATATGTAGTTTATTGCTTATTTATCATATGCAACTTTGAAATATCCAAGGTTTTACAAATTTCAATATTTGTTAAATCACTTCCTACTAGTCACATGAAATTTGAGACTTGGGTGGAAAATTTTTCTTCCCAATAAGGACACTATAAATATACACGGAAAAATAAATCATAAAATCAAAATATATAAATCAATCATTACACCTTTCATCCTTCACAGTCTTTGGTGATGAGCCCATACTTCTCACTAGTAGTATGAGACTTAGAATAAAGGAATATGTCCTTACTTTCCCACATTTTGTCTTCAGTATTGATCCTTTGTCTCTTACTAGTGGCATTAGGAAACATATAGGCGTCCTTCATAAAAATAATTAATCCATAAAGTCTTTATCAAATTTGAATAAAAGTTTCTTAATAAAAAACATCCCAATAATTAATTTAGATGTTTTTTTAAGAGAGACAACAATTCCTTCAACTAGATCTTACCAATTAGTAGGCCATCTACGGATTTAAGTTGAGTCAAAACCTATAAAGTGGAATCATCTTGGAATTGATCGGATAATATTGATTTGGAGATGCATTACATTTTTCTCACATAGGTCATTATTACACCTTGCGTCATAGAATCCATCATTTTCAGTTTCATATCCATATATACCTAGTTGTCATGTCCTTCTTTGCTCTTGGTTATGAGCCCTCACATATTCCTTGTTTTGTGGAGTCATGAGTAGAGTGAAACATTGTATCACTCTATCATATACATTTATAATAATGGAATGGAATGCTTACAATTATTTGAACATAATTTAAGACTCTGCAACTCTTATACCGAGTAAAAAAAATACAAAAACATATAAACATGTTTCACAAAATACAAAAAGTTCTAATATGTTTCGAACATCAAAAACATTCAAGTATGTGTCTAAAAATAAAAAAATTAAAATATGTTTCTCAAAATTAAAACATTGCTCAAAATTACAAAAATACATTCAAATATGTTTCAAAAATCAATAATAGTATAAAATTGTCCAAAATCCAAAAATAATATAAAAGCTGTCCAAAAATTAAAAAATAGTATAAAAGCGTAAAAAACATTCAGATAATGTTTGACCTACTTTCAACATTTGAATAACACGGTTCAATTTTTTTCCATTTGATGGTTCTCCTCATGATCATTCAGATCATCTTCGACAATCAATTACCCTTTTATAATATAACTTTGCTTAGGACACATTTGGATTAAATCCGATATAGATCACACTTCAATGGAATGCGAAAAGAGATATTTTTAGAGTATCTAAGCATCAATCAGCTCTTCATCCCAGCCCAATCCTTTGAAATTCTAAGATATCACTCGGGTACATTCATATTTGTCTAGTTCTTCAATGGGGAAGACATTGAGAGTGTCATTAAATGTCATTATTGCAAATTGTAGTGTACTGTTGTGCTTTTTCAACATTGTGAAGATGATTTTTATTATTTCAGTTTTTTATTTTATTGCACTTTGTTTACCTTTGTTGTAGACAAATTGCAGGAAACTTCTCTACATCTTAGTTCACATATAAATTTGGTGTGGTTCCTTCTTGTTCATGTTGAGTTTGATTGACATGTTTAGTTAATGATATCAACAACA
Source organism: Taxus wallichiana var. yunnanensis (assembly GCA_018340775.1). Taxonomy (NCBI): domain Eukaryota; kingdom Viridiplantae; phylum Streptophyta; class Pinopsida; order Cupressales; family Taxaceae; genus Taxus; species Taxus wallichiana. Next base: position 322,970,985 of record CM031238.1, on the reverse strand, counting down.
TCATTCATCCATAATAAAAATGATTTAATAAACATGCCACTCCTCTTCTTTGCATCAATTTTTTCTAAAACTTTGTAAAACCATAAATATCATATATTCCAAAAATTCACAAAAAAATAGAAAAATCATAAAAATTTATCAAACAAACATTCACTTCTCACGAAATCCTACAATTGGAAAATTTTGAATTAGATATTTTAACATTTCAACATAATATTGATAGATTCCTACTCTTATCTATTACCCTAGTGATCATTCCAATATTACAACTATCACTTTCTTCTCGTTGCATGATTATTAACTCTATTTGGGATAAATCACAACATTGTTTTCCTTCACGATATAACTTTGGCTAGGGTAATTTCTTTCATATCATTTGTAAAACTGATCCAACAAGACTGACATGAGAAGTATCTAAGTATACTCTACTCTTTTAGTCGATCATATTCCCAAACCTTTCATAAGTTTAAATGCTTGGGGAATTTACATCTACTTAATCCTCATTGTGACATGCATTAGAGGCATAGCTAATTTTCTTCTTTTTCAACATTGTGTTGCATTTTTATGTTTACTTTTTGGACCACTTATAAGTAGTGTGATAACATCTTGGTTCATTTAAAACCCTTAATCCTACACCTACTCGTATGTTGTTTTTTTTTCCTTTTTATCTTTTATTTGTTGTGTGCTTTTGTTTACGCACATTTGGATTAACCATCTTGATACTTTCATGATCATGGTAACAAATCTATTGTGCAAAAAAAAAAAAAAGGTTGATCTTATATTCATGCTCTCCAAATGTCTCTTTTCTATGACCACAGTCCTCTTTTCTATCCTATTTTGTGTTCCTCATTTTCATCCTATCAAGCGGTTGTCTACTACTTTGCTACATCACTTACTGGTTGAGGGGGAATTCGTTTACCATCCTTCTTGCTGGGGCATCCAAATGATTCACTTATTTTTTCTTTTTACTCTACATACATGTACTATCTTTAAAAATGATTACTTTGCAATAACACTTTAAAGAGGGGAAAATGTAGACACCCCAAAATTACATACTTGTTCCTAGTACTATCCTAGTTCATACCCTCTTATGATTGATTAATTAAATTGATTAATCACGCACATTTCACTCCTTTGGATTTATTAAATTATTTCAAAAAACCATCTTAGATAATTTAATTAACATTAATTAAAAAATTATCAAGCAATTATATTTCACATTATAGCTAGTAAACTTAGTTACTTAATTAGGAAAATACACCTATTTCCTAGTCATTGCTACTTCACTATCCTAGTTAACTACACTTGGGCTCCACTTCCTCATCTCACTTAACTAAACTTGAAGTTCACTTCCTCATTACAGTCAAATCAACATGAACAATACTTCTAGATTTATAGAAGGGGGAGGAAATAGAGTTGTACGCACAATTAGCTTCCTAGATGTAACTTCTAATATTCCAAATATCTATTGCCCCATGAAATCTACATGTCCCGAGAATCAGTCTACTTCCTATTCCTAAGTGATTACAATTATGAATTCGAGCTTAGTCAAACTCTTTCAACTAGTTCTAACTACTACTTAGTCTCTATAAAAGAGAAAGATTACCCCTTTGCAAATCCTCTTCGATTGAAGCAAGAAAACTCTATCAAATTTTCTATCCAATATCTACATATTGGAAGCCATATCTAAGAAAAATATGTGTTTGTAGCATTGCATTCATCCACCTTGGAGAGTCTAATCAAGAGCACCCACAAATCAAAATCTGCAATATCACACAATTCTAAGCACTTCCATGATCTTACTCGAGGTTTGCAAGATTATTACGAGAGAAGGTATAATTATCTTGTATTGTCATTTATCTTATGTTGTGTATTAATTTTCCTTTTTTACACCTAGTGTTTTCATCACATAGAAAAGAAAGCTAAGTTATTTTTAAATTTAAATTTTCCTTTTTTGGTAAATAATTGATACCAAGTTTATATAGATTATTATTTTTGTTTTAGTGTCAGTAAAAAACATTATAATAAATTTATTCCATGGGACCACATATCATTGAGTATTTTTTTTACTAAAATTCATGTCATGACATGTTTGCATATCTTGAGTCAGTTTTACACCTAGTTTATCTTTGTGTATGCAAACAACTATAACATTATACAACAAAAAAATGTATTATACTTTGATAGATGTCCATACCCTAAACTAAAACTCTCATTTTTGTAGAGGCTTTGAGTATGCAAAAAAGGTTATGGATTCTATATTTACTTTGAACTTCCCCAAACTTATGATAAATTTTGAATTTCACCAAACTTTTTCTCGTATAACATGAAATCCAACTTTATCCATTATTTTTACATGGAGATTTTAGACTTGTTTTTTCTTTTTCTTCCCTTAAGTTAAAATTTATCTATGTAATTATTCATCATTTTAAATTTGTTGAAATGATGATTAAAACATTATGTTGCAAGAAAAAAAAAAAAACACGTGGGTTAGTCTTTCACATTGGTTCAAAATAGTTGTTTGCAATGCTTTTGTATGTAATACAATGTCAAATAAAATAATGATCACCTCATGTCATGATTAAAAATAATTATAGGGTATTCTAAAACTCCCTAGAGAATTAGAATGAGCACAAGGTCAAAAATGTGAAAAATCTGCTAATGCTGAATTGTAAAAATCAACAATATATCTAATTATAACAAGGAAATTAAGAAAGACATGTTTGAGGAATGGTCATTAATATTCACTTGCACAATGAACCAAATTTTTTTGAAACTATATAGGAACCTATAAAATATTTACATCACACAACACTTGTCTTTAATGTAGAAACTTAGGGATATAATATGTTGTAGTGGGGAAGCTAATAAATAAAAATTAGTTATTTTCCTCTCATACCCACACTCATTAAACCAATAAGATAAAAAGTAAACACAACCACCTAAAGTTTAATTATATTTTAGATTATAACATTTAGAGCTTCCTTAAGATAGCCAAAATATCCAAGAAGGTTAACCATGCATACAAAATGATTCATTGTGGGTGTAAAGTAATAAAAATGGTCATGCCATTGAAGTATTTATAGTCCTCATCCACTCAAATTTCATGGTTACATGCCTATTACAACATTTTTAACCATTAAAATAATACACAAACCCCTTGTAAACATTCTACATATATTTATCTCTTGCAAAAACGTGTTTCTTGTTTAGAAGGAAAGTGGAACAGTTCCATAAATGAAAGGGAATATAAAAGCGATTCTCACCCAATGTTGAGATGATAAATTTATTTATATTTTACAATAATATGCATGCCTTCAGTAATATTACATATTATTAGAAAATTTATACTAGAGAATATTCCTTATTAGGAAATGTAAATATTAAAATTTGTAACATAGAAAATTTGGAATTTTTAAAAATAGAATGATATTATTGTAATTTTATTATTGGTTTTTGGTTTTAGATAATATTTGTAAAATAATGTAATTATTTTTATTGTTGTAGATATGTCATCCATTGGAAATTCAATTAAAGAAGAGATTCATATATCCTCAAAGATAAATCATTGAATGCATGATCGTATGTACATTGATGGATGCCCTTATGCATTTAAAAATATTGTGGGTTTCATCAATAGTACATGTGGGTGTTAGCATCTTGCATCTCCCAATTGTCAATTTATAGAGTGTACCGATGAAAAGAAGATGAAATCAAAGGCCAATATTACCACTTTATGTCATGGTGGAGGTGATTAAAAATATCAAATTTGGTGAAGAGCTTATGATTAACTATAATTTTAAAGGAAAAACAACACTAAGCGAGATTGAGGAAAAAATAATGTTGCCACTAATGATTGATGTATATGTATTGGTTATTTGAAACCTAATTTTTGTCACAATTGAATTTCTTGTACTATTTTGAAAAACATCTAATGTTATATATTTTTATTATGTAAAATTTTCTTTCTTTCATAGTATATGATTTTGTAAAAATAGAAGATTTTGATGATATTCTATCTAATGATTTGTATATAAATTCCATGAACATGATGATTATTTTGAAATTTTTGAAAAAAACATTGTGTTGTGGGACATCACTACCTTTACACTTAGATGAGGATCCTCCTCCATTACCTTCACCACCTTCAATGTCACCTTTAGCATCACCTCCACCATCACCACATGTTGCATTACAAACTCAAAGAAGATCCACTTTGTAAAAAAATTGAAAATGATCAAACATATATCACCATTCCTTCAAGAAATTAATTTGTAGGGTATTCATGTGTACCCTAGACACTACCTATATATATTCTAGAGCCTTTACAACAAGCTACCTATAGACAAGGAAAATCATGGTATGAATTTTGTAAAGAAATGAAGGAATACCACGACTTCCATCTCAGTGAAATACATTACCTTGTTATATTATTCTATAAATGTTAGTTGTTACCTACAAGATATAACATTATAGTTATTAATGTTTGTGACTATAAATATATAAAGACATCCTATTTTTTCCTACTTTCAATATTGTATAGTGTGCTTACTTTAACAAGTTGAGTAGTTTCCACAAGATCATGATGGCTACATTGAATTTGGTATATTTCTTAGAATGGTATTGTAGTCTCATTTACCTCTTACCCTCTAATTCCTCTCTTAACCCCAAGTGTGTTGTCCTATCACCCAACATAACTTGGGCACTCACCTAAGGCACATGTGGGTGCTTTGAGACCCTCTTTTATGTGATACTTGTGAGAATGCTTTTCAATTAATGGAAGAATGGTTTGCAGAATAGAAACATGCATGTAATCTAATACAGAGGTAGTGGAACTAGTTCTAAGCACAAATGCACCATGAGATAAACATAAACATCACAATGACATAATATAATCAGATATGAACCAATAATAACATGAAAACACACTAGGGTTTGGTCTATAAACACATATATTTGGAACAAAGATTCATATATTGATTATAATTACTCACAGTTACCATATTGCATTGAAAATGGTCATAAAAGATCATATACATCAAGGAATAACATCCCAACCCTACAAAATTACTCTGCATAGAGAGCCCTAACTATGTTCTTCCATCTCAGCTCTGGTTTTAGACCCGACCACCTGCATCCATGCATAACATCATCCTTTCCTAGCCTCTCTCTAGCACTAACAATAGCAACAACCTACAATAACAATGAAAGCTCCCAACATCACAACCCACAACATTATTGTATCACTTTGTTGCCTCTAAAACCCTCTTCTATCCCACAACATTCTTTCAACACTTTGTTATCCTTCCAAACCTCCCTATTTCAGACCCAAGTACTCCTTAAAATAGAATCTATATCCTTCCTTCACCACCATATTTTCACCCATGATCAGATTGCATTCCAAGTGGAAATGTGGTCCTCCATGATCAAGTGTTATGTCAGCTTGTAAAATCCTCCACTAACTGTAATGATCCTCCTTTGGAATATTCCTTATGTGGAATATTCTTTCCTTGAGCTCCAAGACTCTAGGATGACACCTTATCCACTCATCACACCTACTCGAGTCTTTACATGTTTTTCCCATGATTCCACCTATGAAATGTGGCTAAGTCCTAAAACCCTTTCTTGCTTCCACATGGTAACCTTTTCTCCCACATGCCTTTCCTTGAGGGCTTTTCTACCATCCTTTCCTTACATGTGTTTGATCTTCATTTACCTTAGGACTTATTCAATTTCATGGTCTAACATCACCCCACACTAAATTTTTTTTCCTTCCTCAGAAACAACCTAATATTATGCAAAGAAAAGAAAAGGGAGGAAATAATAGTTGCTTCTGGCTTGCTCCAAAGAATGAAATTATTTTATCATTGTTGAAGAAGAACTGGGAAGTATTTATTCAAGCCTGCTTCAATCTTACTCTAGGCATTCACCTCATTATGCACTTGCTAAAATAGATCCCTTATCAATGCATAAAATTCATCAATTGTTAAATCCTCACCTTTAGCCTTCAGTGTATCAACTATGTTTTCCATCGGTTTGCTAAGGTCTCTTAGTGCGTCCATCATACGAGTGACCTGGGGATATAATCCTTTCACCTTATTTTTAATCGATACCTGTTAGTGTAAATTCACAACACCCCCAAAATGACCTTCAAATCTACTTTTCTAAGGCAATGTCATTTGGTGTGATTGCACAACATTGAGCTTTCCCAAAGTGTGGGACCTTTGCAAATGCGGAAATCTCTCCAGAGAAGGGCGATTCCTCTTCCTAAACTACCTGCCATAAGATATTCCAATGTAGGAAAGCTAATCTAATCCTAATCTAACTTCCAAGGAGATAGAGAGAGAAAGAAAACTAGAAAAATAGAGCCTACACTAAAACGGTGATACACCAGAGAAGGAAAATGTTGATCATCTATCAAAACTGCCATGGAAACAAAGAGAGGTGAGCAATGTAAGGATGAACAAGTGCATCATAGACCAAAGATGGATTTCACACAAAAATGTTCCAAAACTCCATGAACACAAGCTCCAAAACTTGCAATGAACATCCAAACATGAAAAAATACCTACAATGAAGAGAGGCAAGAAGAAAACAACCAAAAAATGAGCAAGGATGGACAAATGCATCACAAAACACGTTTTTATTGCTCCAAAAGTTTGCACAGAATCATCATTTCACGGGTAAGAGGAAAAAACACCATTACAGAGTAGGGGAGGTTCAAACTCCATTTTCAACCCTAGGGAAGAAAATAAGGGAGAGGCAGAGAAGAATGATGAACAACTTTTACAAAATGAGCCAAAACTGGCTTTTATTGCTTGAATAGAAAGAAGAAATGAGAAAACGCGGGCAAATTTGATTTGAAACTTCAACCACCAACAAGATCCATTTAATTGGCCTATAAAATGATGGGTTTCCATGAAAAATCCCATACTTCAAAGTACATTGCTTCACAGAGTGAGAAAGAGGCCCATACTTCATTAATTTTGGTGGTTGGGAACCATTTATGTGTTTTTGCATGTCAGAGACGTTTTCCCATTTTTCTCCTACAAATCTCCATCAAAATTTGAAATTGAAGGTTCCATCATGTGGATAATTTCACTAGCTTTCCATTGATACCAAAATCACAAAAATATGAGCTTTGGTGCGAAAGATATGCCCTCTGAAGATTTAGGGCAAAAATGGAAAAATTAGGGCAAAATTCGGGTTCGCGGGCCAAAATTTGAACTTTTCCTCTTTTTTTTAAATTGGGAAAATTTCCCAAAAACTCTCCGCACCTCACTCCTCCAATGACATGTGGCATCCTCTAGTTAATTTGTAGCCTCAAAACAACATTTTCCCCTTTTGCAAAATTGGGAAAATTTCCCAAAATCCTCCATCGGTCCGCCACTTTGAGACATGTGGCATCTTCTGATTTGCGTGGAGATGAGGGTTTGAATTTTTCCTTTGAAATTTTTCATCACTTCAGAAAAATTCCAAAATCCTTCCCTTTATCCCGACTCCGCTGCTGACTAGACATGTGGCACCTTCACATTGCTCGGTGGGGATGCGCTCCTATTTTTGCCTTTGAGAAACTTTGACCAAAAATATGAAAATTTAGAAGTCCCTCCACCCCCGCCGCTTCGCCTTAACACATGGCATTATTTCATGAGCTGTGGGCCTTAATAAATTTATTTTCCTTTGTGGGATTTTGGGCCAAAACTTTCCCTTGATTTTTTTAGCCAAAAGGCTAAGTGCCAAAAAATTTCCCGTGGGTCCGCCTTGGCAAAATTTTCCCTCCAAACTCCGCTGAGCCATAACTTACAAAATACAAGGATTTAGGAGGAATTCCTTACCTTTCTGGAAAGGGAAAAAATCTCTATCTAATGAAGTAATACCCAAAAAAATTTGAGTGTCTGAATTGTGTAAAAATTTGACTAAGGCACAAAAAGGAAGCTAGTTAACCCAAAATAAGAGGGAGCTTATTTTCGTTAACAATACCCTTAGGTATTCAATCACCTCAGACTTATTCTTAACCTTCAAATTTATTTTATCATGTTCTACCCTATTATTCTTGTTATTCTCTTGAAACTCCTTTAGGTCTGCCTCATGGGTAACAACCAATATACTGTCACCCTATCTGTGTCTCCACAGTTGTCATAGAAAAATTTGGCCATGTGCTCCATAATTTTCACTAAGGAAAGGATCTCGAGTACCGAGTTATGGTTTCCTCAATATTTTCTTTCTCCTTGGCCCTCTATCACACTAGAAATTCCTCTACCGACTCCAGCGCAAGTGGTGGATTCTACAATGTGATAAATCATGCCACATCCTCCAGGAAGAGAAAAGATGACTCATACTTTTGTTCAAAAGGGGCCAAATCTAGGCATGATCAAATGATGGAGTCTAAGACAGTCTCTTCCTTTTATAAGCTTTGTGCACCTTCACCTTCTCTTCTCTCAACTCATCCTTTAGTTACATAATGATATAATCCTTCCCTTTTATCTCCATATCTCTCTCAATTATATCCTTATTCTTTTCCTCTAATTCATCCTCTAGGGCTTTGATTATGTTATTCCTCCCGAATAACCATGCCTCTACTTCCACTGATACCTTGTTGAGCATGTTACAAACTTTTCATCAATTAACCACTGAGTATCCACAACAAGATTCACCTCACTAGGGTTCTCTGTTTCTATTATTGCATCTGCACCAAATTCAAACTCAGGCTCATCAACATGAGACTCAAAATTCCATGAAAACATCTTCCTGGTGCGCGTGTACGAGCTACCACTATCAAACAATGACCAACAAAAGAGTTGATCTGTGGGTATTGTGCTCTAGAATCACACGCAAAGTACTTTTATAGGGTCATTGACATAAGTCATGTGTCCTTGCACCACCTTCATCGCGCCCTTGCCACCTTAGGTGTGTGCTTTTTCGAGAAGCTAACTACTAAACTGGAATCTCCACCCATGCTCCCATACTCCTTCTCTACTTCCTATATTTCCTTAAATTCCTCCTGAGTGTTATGCTCAACTAATTGATACACCAAGCTCTAAATGATTACAACCACTTTTCCTTTCCTTTGTATACTCCAATTGTCCTCCGGCCAAGGGTGGGGTATTCTACGCATTCGTCCCCACTTCTTCTTCACTTCCTCCCACATTATGAGTGCCTTCCTCATAATCATTCTTCTCCTCATTAGAGTCATGTATATCATGTACAGGGGAATTATTACCTTCCTCGTGCTCTTCATTCTCCTCCCTGGAGTCGTCATCCTTTATTCTTTCCATCTTCTTAGAGTCGAAATCTGTGCCACCTTATACTTTATCTTTCTTGTGAGCTCTTCTAACACGGGGACTGTTCTTTTTTGGTGACTTCTCCTTAAAGGGGATAATTCCTTTTCAGGTGACTTCTCCTTAATGGGAGATTTCTTCCTCCTTGTGTAGGTACTTGGATTAGTGCACGAATCCTACACTACTGTATGGTCTAAGCTGTACTCACACTTGATGCCCTACTTGCTTTAGTCTCTTCCCTTTCTCTCTTCATTCCTTTCTTCATGATAGGGTCCTCAAGGATGGATACATCATCCTCGATGTATATTCCCTTCTTGAACTTGAGCCTAAGGTGTATATACCCCCTTACCATTGTTTTTACCACAATAGGCATTAACAAAAACTTCACCATACGTACGTCATGGGAGACATACTTATCCACATACACACATTTTTTAGGGTATACCAACATTCTATATAGCATGTAGTACTCCTATTCTACCTCACTTAGATCAAATATAAGTTTCTTAGCCTCCTTGAATTTGTTGATGGTGCTCTGAAAATATTGTGTTGTGAAGGAAAATGATAATTTACACCATGGGATTTTTGAGCCATCTATCAAAGTAAATCTACCTATGCAGAAGTTTTGATATATCAAAAAATCAAATTTGTTATGTACTAAGGCTAGTAGCTACTTAGGGATTCTCCATTCCATCCCAAATGCATCATGCACTCTCTTATACCACTTCTCTAAGCGTGCCTTATGTGCATTAGTCATTGTGTCATAAGTGTATGCTTCAAACCTCTTTGTGGGGGAAGGGTCCTCATCAGGGTACTCCCAAACATAGCTATTTGGCCCATTGGGCACTCTAATATTTGAAAACAAAATGGTAAGAAGGACATTACCATACATGATCTTTTCCCCATCACGGGTTGTATCTATGATTTCTTCGAAATTAAGTTAAAGATGTTGTAGATTGTTCCCTCTGAAATATTCCTGTAAATATTCAACCACCTCTTATCCACTTGCATCTAACACTCTTGTCCATTCACCTTGGTTAGCAAGTGCGCAACCATCCTCATAACTAGGTTGGTGATCTTGCTAATATCAAAGTAGCATGAACCCTTCTTATACTCATACTCTGCTCTGTGACCATTTCCTTGACTACATCATTGTTGCCTAAGTCATCATCTGTGACTCTCCCATTTATATAAGTCTAGTGTACTTAGAAATCAAGTAGGCGGTAAAGAAAATACTCCTTCTGCAATGGAAAAACAATCCTCATACATGAATAAAATCAACCATTGGTAAAACTTGTTAGGTCTAACAAAATATGGTAACTCATAGAGTTGTAAGAGTCCAACCTTCTCCAATGTGGTTTTCATTGAATCATCATAAACATGATTATCATCCTATGTCCTTTCTCCCATCAGTCAAACTAACTTCAATGCCATTTCCTTCTCTGTGGTGCTCCTCCTATGGTTTTAATCACTTATAGCCATCTTCCGTGTGTGAGGCACCCATTTCATACCCAATATAACACCATCGGGGTACTACATCTCCACGTACCACTCTTCATTGAAACTAGTTGATGCAACTAGTTTTCCCTTACCTTTTCCTTCTTAGGTGAAGTGTTTGATCCCTTCCTTGGTGCCATTTTCCTTGTTCGACCCTTGTTATTTCTTCCTTTCTTTTTGCTTCAACTCACTCAATCCCCCTGACTTCATCCCTCTATGGAATTCCTCCAAAACCCGTGCCTTAGCTCTGTAAACCCTAACTTAGAAAATTTTCCTTCCATAAGACAACATAAAACCCTCGGGAATCCACCAAAAACTTCTTTTCTCACGCTCATGTACTCCCTTTCTAATATAGTTCACAAATTTTCTAAATATTTCTCTATGCACACAAATCTCCAAAAATTTCTTTTCACAAGGATTCCCTAGTTTGAAGGATCTCTTTAACGAAAAAATGCAAGGTAAAAAGAAATAACTTACCCCTAACCTTCTATTTATAACTTTTTCTTTTCCCAAAAATCTCATTCCACCTACCAATGTACAATCACATTAAAGTCAAATTTTTCCAATGCCATCCTTCCGCACATTTTTTCCAACACTTTTCCTCTATGCCCAACCCTGTGTGAAACCCCTATAACCTTCTGACACACAAAAACTACATTGACTATGGATACTTAAAAATACTCCCAATGCCAAAGTAAATGTTCCTCTACATCCTAGTTTTGACACCACATATCTCATGTTTCTCTATGATTTTATCCATGTACGTGGTTTTTATAAATATTTTTGGCACCAATCTCCACCCATTATCACTTCTACTATACACACTCTTCTGACCCTATGCACTTTTGATATTTCCACTTGGGCCACCAATCCACATAATTTTCAACACTTACTTCTTACCAGAATCTTCACCAAGACTCTTATTTGACACTTTCCACCCCATAATAAACAAATGTGTGGTCCTCTGCACATAAAAACTCTTTCAAAAATTAATTGGCTATCGGCGCACAAATGCACCCCAAAAAATGAAATTAAAAGGCTAAGCGAAAAAGTAGAGAAACACATAGAATGGAAACTACATGAAGGAAATCCTAAGCTACATGGAAATACTACCTTATTTACAAACACACTAAAGACTTATTTATAGTAGGGCTTCATCCTACTCACGTTAAAATAACCAGGAAACCTTGTTCCATCAAGTGCCTCTAATTGGCAAGTGCCTGATTCAAGTATGTAAGTGATAGTGTATGGTCCCAACCAATGCACCTTGAGCTTCCCTGGGTGGCGTAGAAACTTAGAATCATATAGTAGAACCATCTTCCTAACTTAAAACTTATTTTTTTAATATGATGATCATGCCATGCCTTCTATCATGATTTCTCCATCTTCTAAATCCATCTGGAAATGGCACACCTCTCATCCAACTCCATAAGTTTATCAATGTGCTCCTCTAATGCTTATTCATCATCGAATCCTCCTACATGTGAAATACGTAGAGATGGAAACATGAATTCCATAGGAAGAACTACCTCCGTACCAAACACCAATTGAAAGGGTGTGGCCTTATTCAATCTCTTATAAGTTGTTCTATATTCCCATAACACTGTAGAGACTTTATCATCCTAGTCTCTTCTTTTGACATTGTAAATATTTGTTAATGTGTGGCTTAATATCTTGTTAAATGCCTCAATAGTTCCATTATCCTGAGGGTGATAAGGCGTAGTTTTGTGATGCACCACCATAAACTCTGCCAATAAGATTTGAATAGTCTCATTTAAGAAATGTGTACCCCTATCACTTGTTAAGCTCAATGGACATCCATACCTACTAATTATATTCTTCGATAAAAACCTAGTTCTTTATAGCCATGGTGCAATCCTTTGTAGGTGCCACTTATACCCACCTTATAAGATAATCTGTGTAAGTGATAATGTATCGGGAACCTTTCCTACGCGGCGGGAAATAGAGCCCAAAAAATAAATTTCCCATTTTCAAATGGCTTTGCACTAGCAATAGGTCTTAGTGGCATTTCATCTCTCCATCTTGGTTTACCAAGGCATTGGCAATGATCATAGGCCTTACAATATTCAATACAATCCTTATAAATTGTTTCCTACTAAAGGTCTACCAATAGGATCTTGCGTTCGGTTACATTCCCAATATATTGATATCTTGTAATGTTATCATGAGATTCTTCCATTATTGTAACACGTTCATGCTCTAGCACACATCGGCACAATACCTCATCTCATCCCAACTTGTACAGATCTCCTCTAATCAACATATAGAGTGCTACACATATAGCTAACTAATTTTTCTCTAAGTCCTTTATCGCATCGGCACCACACCCATCTCGTAGGAAAATAATAATATATTATAAGTCGGATGGAATGCATTGCAATCTAAACAATTGTGCATATGGCATCGTGTCCTCAATGCTTTACACATCCTCACATGAGTTAATGTGATAAATGGTCAGGTCCCAAATTGTTTTACGGTTTGACTACAACCAAAAAGTTTAACTCTGAAATAGAAAAATCCTTTGGCATATGCACCCTTGCAAGATAGGTTTGTTCACCAAGTACTTGAGCACCATATGATCCATGTAAAATATAAATGGAGTGTCCAATAAGTATTTCCTAAACTATTGTAGTGCATAAATCATAGATAGTTCCTCGTGCTCTTTGTATTGTGGTGTAATTTGCATTCAGCTTGTGTTAATTTATGTCTCGTGAAACATACGGGATGATCAACAATCCTTTCTCAAGTTGTGCCAACATTGCTCCTATCTCCATATTAGATGCATCAACATGCACATGAAACAGATTATCCCAAGAGGGAAATCACAAAATGGGCATAGTAGTACTCCTTTAAGGTGTCAAAAGCCACCTATTACACCTCTCCCTAATAGAACTTACTTTTTTGATTTAATAACTATTCCGATGGCACAAAAATTTGGGCATATCCTTAGGAACTTCCTATAGTACCATGTATTCCCTAGGTACTGTGCACCATGTTTTGACTAGTAGGCTCCTCTAATTCCACTATAATAACAAATTTTACGAGGGTCTACCAGTAAGCCTTCTTTTCAAATAATGTGTCCCAACAATGTGCCAAAAGGAGTGGTAAAAACACATTTCTTAAAAATTTAGGGAGATGCTCAACTTCCTACACCTTTCAAAAATCAAGCGTCGATTTTCATAATGATATTTTACTAACCCATACACTATCTAGAAATCTAGGTAAACTTACAGAAATTTATGGATGAAGTCTTGTAAGTCATGTACTACAATGGGAGACAACACAACTGGGAGCATTATTCAATATAAAAGGCATGACTATATAATAAAAACTTCCCCATTCAGTGGTGAAAGTAGTCTTCTCCTAGTATTCCTTCACAATTCTCACTTGGTGATAACCCAAGAATCCATATGTAAAATAATAGATCTCTTACCCAGCTACACCTTCAAGAATCTCTTCATTAAGTGAGGTTGGGAAAGGATCTATGACACATACAACATTAAGACCTATATATTCTACACATATCCTTATTCTTCCATCCTTTTTTATACTAATGACCATTAGGATCACCCATTTATATTCCTCAATGGCCTTAATGATCCCAGATTCTATCATCTTGTCAATTTCCTCCTTAACTTTCACACATAAATTTGGGTTCATTCGTAGGGTTGTTTCTTGATGGGCGAGACACCTTCTTTTAACTTGATCTGCATTTCACCCAGTGAAGGATGAACCCCTTTTAACTCATGGTACCCACGCGGGAATAAGTCTTGGAAATCATGCAACAGTTCAACCACTTTTGAAACCTCTTGGTTTGTCCAGTAGTCTCCAATAACAACTTCCTTGGGCTCTACTTGATACCAATGTTAACCTTCTTTGTTTTCAAGGGTTCATGGTAGGCACACACTTTATCATCTTATTTGTCAATACTTTACATGTACCTACAGTATGGTTAACATCCAAATTTTCCATCTCCTCACCATCCACCAAGTACACCAACTTACCCTTTTCTTTCTCTATGTAGGCGTGCTCAAGATGTACCTCCTTCATCTCTTATTTTGGTCCTTGTATGAAGTGCACCCGAAATTAGGTTCACCTATCAACTCCAAATTTTTGTCCTTCGCCATAACACAATCTCTATAGGTAATTGAATACATGTAATGCCTCATTCACCGATTGCTTAGGGGATTGGTAATAAAAAATATGGATGATATCCACCACCATCTCTGTCGATTCCCCATCGAAAACATAACTCCAAATGGATGTACCAGTGCATGCACAACCCTGTAAGGTGGAATAAAATTTGTGTACCCATAGGGAAGGAGGTAAGGCTTTCACACCTCCCATCCATGTCTTCTCGCATTCCTGAACATGGCATGAGTTGGATCCCTTCCCATCATGGTCACAAATTTGAGATGGTGCATTTCTTCAAAGCAACCTTCTGAGAGAGGGAGATTATCACTTCTGTCATTCTAAAAGATTATCTCAATGGGTCACCCACCAACATGTCATTATTTTGCTTGCAAGGTATAGGTAAGCATATCCCTTCTCTCTATTTAACACTTGCACTAGATCTCCATTTCACGTTGAAATACATCAAGTTTTACCTCCCAGGTTTATCATGGTAATCGCCTTCCTCCCAAGTGCCTAAGCGAGTGCGCTCTGACAACTTGATTTTTAGTACCCTTCAGATGCCTTCCAACTAACTCGTATGTCCTATTCACTCAATTATCATAAGTAACACTATTTGTATCACTCATATACTATGCATCATCACACTGAATGACCCCTACCTTGATGGCTGAACGTAATTTGGGTCCCTGATGGTGTGCACATATATCTTGTTTAAGTATTCTTCACCCAATGGTTCCACATAAGGAACAAACCGTCCATCAGTTAGTGGAATGATCACACGCTCTTCCTTTTTCTCAAAACTGATGTAGACCTTATTGAAACATAGGTCAACATTTTTTTCATAACACCAAGGGTGCCCAAGTAATGTTGGGAAACTATCAACCTCAACAAGCTCTAGAACCTCAAAATCTCTAGTAAATGTTTCCCCTTGAATAGCTATGGATGCACCTTTCAACACTCCTAGAGGTATGGCCTTTGTCCTGTTAGTTATGTACAACACATTCGAAGATGGATAGAATGGGGGCCTTCCCATTTGATTCCATGCATCTATATTTAGGACATTGACCTCCATTCCCCTGTCAATAAATATATTACTCAGGAGCCACCCATCAACAAATGCATTCAGCGTGATCTCTATATCATAATCAATGTTGTGAGGAGGTAGATTAGTATGTAGGAGTTATCTCCCATGCTTTCCTCTAGCGTGAAATACCTTTTTTCTCATCCATTATCCCAACCGAAGAATTATTTTCTACTACCACAACATCTAACACACTTCCCCAACCTCATTTTCATCCTATCGAGGAACCTCAATGCTCTTTTTCTACCTAACTTGCATGATTGCTCCTTCGAGATCTTTGGATTTCTCCTTGCAAAATTCTAATCACCTCCATGGTTTCTTGATACACATCCTTTTTGAGAAGGGTAAAGATATTTCCCATGTAATAATTCTTCTCTTGTGATAAGAGGCCTCTTTTTGGTAGTTCTCGAGTGCATGTAGCCTTAGTGCATGTGGTGGTGACCGAAACATGATCTATCTCGGAGTTACACGCCATCCTTGGAATCCATTGTGGGTTATTCCTCTTTACACTCACCATCCCCATTCCTTTTTCCTTCTTCTGGTTCTTTCTCATGTGGTCATACAACTCTAGGAATTATTCATACTTGTGTTTCTTCCCGCACCATGAGCACTGCAACAAATCAGGGCACTCACGCTTGTAGTGTTCAGTCGATCCACAATTGTAATAGGTCCCACGGGGAAAGCTACCTCTTCCTCCATGACCATTATGACCTCTTAATCCTCCATGAAAACCTCTTCCTTGACCTCTTCCATCCACGTGCCATTCATATTACCAATCCTCGGCCTTAGAATTTCTCCCAATGCTGGTATGACACACACTGAGATCAATGGAGTCATGTATTTGGTCTATCAATTGATAGTACTTTGTATCGTGAGTAGTAGATGAGAAAATATTACAATAATATGACACATTCTTACGAATCATGTGTTGCAACAAAGGTCATTGACTTGCATCATGATCTTTGTGAATGATTTCACAACCCACCCGATATGGCACATATTGATCTTCAAGGAACCTTTCCTTCGTGTGCCCCTCCACTTCACAATCCATGAACCAAAGTCCATTGCATGTTTTATGAACCAAATTTGTAGACCATTTATCAAGTTGTTTAGCCATGGAAGCAATCTAAGCCTCCAAAATGGACTTGTGCGGTGTCAACGCTTCCCACCGCCTTAGCATGTAAAGCATCCTTTAAGGCCTCGTGCGGATCCATGAATTTTTTTATGAAAGGTCTCACCTGAATGGCATGATAAATCCCCTAACAAACCATTATGCATGTTGGGATGGATGGACATCATATGATAAATTTGACAGGAGGCGTAAAGCACACGTCATACTCCTGCACACTCTCTGCCATACCTTGATAGTTTTCCTTTAACATGATGATTCTCTTTTGTTCGAATTCAATAATGTGGAAGTGTGTCAAGAATTCATCATGAAACATAGTATAATCCACCACCATCTGATGGGAGTCAAAGTTACGATACTAGATATACACGCGCCCCTACAATATAGTTACAAATTGACTTACTTTCCACTCCAGGGTAGTGGTTCCTTTAGCGCACCATAGCAATTCAAATTTATGGACATGTTCTATAGCATCCTCAACACCCTTGTAATCAGGTAAGTGGAGTGACATCTCATAAAATACCTACTCGGGTGGTTAAGGCCCATTTCCTCCAGATACAAGACCTTGATTCCCTTTTGTGTTTCCTCCACCACCGGACCCACTACATCCTCTATCACTTATACCCCGGATCAACCTAATCCTCCTCCAGTAGTAGGTAAAGGTCCTAAAGTAGTTGTTCCTTGCATCCCTATTGTCATGCTAAAATACACATCGATAGTTTGTGATGTCAAACTACTTCTAGACATGATGCCCAAACTTTGCCTACCCCTAATTTTCCAAAATGATGTGCTATAAAATATGCCTCCAAACACAAGGAATGTTTGTGTGGCCATATATGTACTAAATGAGAAAGTATACCTCTTAGGTGTCATCTGAATACCAATACCAATGCCAACTGGAACAAAAATTACCTCATGAACTTGAAAACTAATTGCTAGGGTATGGTCTTTATGTGGGTAAAGATGTGCGTCGATGGATCTTCTACTTCCTTCACACAATGAGCTCTCTCCAGAAGCTGAGGGGGTTTCTCTCCTACACTTTCCAAGATGGGGTAACACATACTTCTTAGGTTCCATGCCCTCCACGCGAACCTCAAATCCTTCCCGTAATGTCTACCTCCATAATTCCATCTCACCATGACAACTTCACACTATCTCACTAACTCCCTTTCTTATGCTTCATTGTACTTGAGATGCCTCTCCTCTCTCTACTTTTGGTGCAAGGTCTACCATCTCCACCTCACCAAATTATGTGCCTTGTTCCTAACGAGTGTTTAGCTAGCCATAGGAAATGCTTCCAAACTCAAAGTGATAATCAAGATCTTGATGGCTAATGGCATAACATGTAAGAATTATCCTCTTAGATCCCTTAAGAATTCAAACTCAACAATATCCAGGTAAGAATACATAGAGATTGCATATTCCAAGGTATAGCTAGTCAACACACTTTTCCACAAGTGATTAATAACACGAGTCTAGGTCAGATCAGCATCTTGCAACTACTGATATTTCTCCTAGTTCCAAACACAAGGTCTATAGTACCAACTCTTCCTTGATGCATATGTTGAGATCCATTCATATAAATCTACTAGGAAATAACAGAATAATGTCTCATAGAGCTCGTGATACAAGTTCTCCTCCACCCATTTACGTGTATCAAGATCAGATCCAATCGAACATCTGAGAAAAATCATCCTCCATGTTTTTATGCTAGGTTTCGATGCTATCCAAGGTCAAGAAATCTGTCATCACACATAATTCTCACAAAAACTTCAAAAGAGGTCCTAACAATGAAACCAAAATGTAGTATCATTTACCTCTTAACCTCTAATCCCTCTCTTAATCCTAAGTGCATTGAACTATCACCCAACATAAGTTGGGTGCTCACCCAAGGTGCACATGGGTACTTGATACCCTCTTTTATTTGAGCCTTGTGAGAATGCTTCACCATTAACAAAAGAATGGTTTGCATAACATAAACATGCATGTAAACTAATATAGAGGTAGTGGAACTAGTTCTAAGCATAAGTGCACCGTGAGATAAACATAAATATCACAACGGAAGAATACAATCAGATCTGAACCAAGAATAACATGGAAACACACTAGAATTTGGTCTACAAACACAAATATTTGGAACATAGCTTCATATATTGATTATTATCACTTACAATAGCCATATTACATCAAAAATGGTCGTAAGAGACCATATACATCAAGGGATACCATCCTAACCCTATAAAACTACTCTCCATAGAGATCCCTATCTATGTTCTTCCATCTCATCTCTAGTTTTAGACCAAAGCACTTACATCCATGTGTAACATCATCCTTTCCTAGCCTCTCTAGCACTAACATCCACTGATAACCTATAATAATAATAGTATCTCCCAACATCAAAAACCAAAAAATTCTTATAACGCTTCATTTCCTCTAAAACCCTCTTTTATCCCACAATATTATTTTAGCACTTCGTTATCCTTCCACACCTCCCTATTTTAGACCCAAGAACTCCTTTAAATATAATCTAGATCCTTCCTTCACCGCCATAGTTTCACCCATGAGAAAATCGCATGCCAAGTGGAAATTTGGTCCTCCATGATTGAGTGTTATGCCAGCTTGCAAAATCCTCCACTAACTATAATGATCCTCCTTTGGAATATTCCCTTCATGGAATATTCTTTCCTTGAGCTCTAAGACTCCAGGCTGACACCTTATCCACTCATCACACCTACTCGATCCTTCACATGTTTTCCTACGATGCCACCTAATAAATATGGCTATGTCTCCAAACCCTTTCCTAGTTTTGCACACTAACATTTTCTCCCGCACACCTTTCCTTGAGTGCTTTTCTACCTCGCTTGCCTGCGTGCATGTGCGCTCTTCCTTTACCTCGGGACTTAGTCAATTTCAGGGTCTAACAGGTATCCTTATTATTAATGTTACCAATTGTTTTAAAAATTTTGCGATATCAATATTAGCATAAATGGCTATAAATTTATGAAAAAAATCTCAATAGACACAACGCTAGAAAGCATTTAACTATTTTTTTGAAAATTTATTGAGCTAAATATTGAACTAAAATCCAACTCTATCTTAATCTCAATTCCTTTTCACCTCCCTTCTTTAACATCTACAGAAATTTTTATCTTGGCCTTATATACACTTAGATGGTGTTAATTTTATTCAACCATTATTGTTAATAAGGAATATACCTTGTATGAGTGTAAAAATATTGATACAAAAAACTAACCACTAATAAGATACCCTAAAAACTAATATAAAACCTTATATACTAGTGGGTCACCCTTCGTTACATAATTTATACACCTTTATAACCAATAAAACACACTTAACATTGATATAACACCCTAAGAATTTATACAACACCTAAACACTAATGAGTCGGACTTAATAACATAAATTAAAAACTCTAAAAATTGATGCAATGACCTAAACAATCACACAAAATTCTAAACACTTATGCTACCCCTTAATAACACAATTCATACAATCTAAAAATAACATAAAACATTATACACTAATAGGTCACACTAACCACTTAGACAACATGCCAAACACCAATATGACATCCTAAACACTAATATGACACCTTAAACTCTAATGGGTCACCCCTAGTAAAGTAATTAGGACACCCTATACATTAATGCAATAACCTAAACATTTATAAGACACCTAAACACTAATAAGACACCCTAAACACTAATATGACACCCTAAAGACTAGTGGGTCACCCTTAGTAACAAAAATTAAACACCCTTAAAAATAATAAAACAATCATAACATTTATACATCACTATAAGCATTGATGTGACACCCATACACTAATAGGCTCTCCTCAATAATATAATATAGAAACATGAAACATGAAACACTAATGGGACACCCTAAAGAATAATAAAACACCTAAACACTAATGGGTCACCCTTAATAACTTAATTTATACACCCTAAACACTGATGGAAGACCCTAAACACTCATACGACACACTAAATACTCAAATGACACATTAAACATTTAAAAAAACACAAAACACTAATGTGACACCCTAAACACTAATGGGTCACCCTTAGTAACACATTTTAGATACCTAAATAATAATTAAATTCTTTAAACATGCATACAACACATTAAACTCTAGTGGGAATCCCTAAAAAATCATACAAAACATTAAACACTAATGAGAATCCATAAACACTCATACAAAACCTAAATGGGACACCTTAAGCACTAATGATACACCCTAAACACTAATGGGTCATCCTCTAGTGTAGCACCATAAAAAATCATGTGACACACTAAATAATCAAATAACATACCAAACATTAATATGCCACCCTAAATACTAATGTGACACCCTTAATACTAATGGGTATCCCTTAATAACATAATTCATACATCATAAACAATAATAAAACATTCTAAACACTCATACAACACACTAAATACTAATGAGACACCCTAAAGACTAATATGAAACCCTAAACACTAGTGTGTCACCCTTAATAACATAGTTTAAACACCTTAAACAATCATATGACACAATAAAAACTCGTGCTAAACACTAAAAATTCACACAACACACTAGACACTAATATCTGACACCTAAATAGTAATGTGGGTTTCTCTCTATAGATCAACCTAACTATATATATATATATATATATATATATATATATATATATATATATATATATATATATATATATATATATATATATATATATACATAGATATGTATATATATAGATATGTATATATATACGTATATATATATACGTATATATATATATATATATATATATATATATATATATATATATATATATATATATATATATATACACATATATATATATATACACATATATATATATACACACACACATATATATATATATATATATATATATACACACACATATATATGTATATAGTTAGGTTGGATCTATAGAGAGAAACCCACATTACTATTTAGGGTGTTGTATTAGTGTCAGTGTGTTGTGTGAATTTTAGTGTTGCAGTTTATTGTGTCATATGATTGTTTAAGGAGTTTAAACTATGTTATTAAGGGTGACACACTAGTGTTTAGGGTTTCATATGTCTATATATATGTATGTATATATATATATATATATATATATATATAGATATATATATATATATAGATATATATATATATATATATATATATCTATATATATATCTATATATATATATATAGATATATATATATATATATCTATATATATATATATATATATATACACACACACACATATGTATATGTATACATATGTATATGTATACATATGTATATGTATATATATACATATGTATATATATACATATATATATACATATGTATATATATACATATGTATATATATATATATATATATACATATATATATATATATTCCCCTCCATATCTATCCTATCTTTTCCACAAAAACCCTAGATAGACAAATAACTAGGACTAGGAACATTATAAATTGATAATTTGGACCCCCTCACCCAATCCTTGTATGGATATAGGGGAAACATGATCCAACTATAAAGAGGAGGCCTATTTATACTCTTCTACTATATATTTGTTTGGGGGTCTAGTGATTAGTTTGTTTTTTTATAAATGTTATGGGGTGGAGAAAATGTGGTGGAAATTTACACCAGATTTATGGCACATTTTTTCCACAACCACCTCTAACTTAAAAACATAAAGTAGGATGCCAAAAGGAAATCCCACTTTATTTCATTTTTATAGTGAGGAGATGAAATAATAAAGTGAAAATGGAAAGGAGAGGAGAACCCTAGTGGGAAAAAATAAAGGATAGCAAGAAGTAAGAGGAAATAGTAAAATAAAAAAATAGAAGAGGATAAAATGAGATAAATATCATATAGGAAAACATAGGAAAAAAATGGGGAAGCGATAGAAATATGGAGCAAAAATAACACCTAGAAGGAAAGAAAACCCTCCACTTTGGAAGAAGAAGAGTATGTGACAAATCCCAGATTACATGTATGCAAATTTTCATTTAAATTTGATGAATAATGTATGTGAACTGTAGGATGTAAAATGTAAATATTAGGATAATTTTTGTAAACCCTATAATAGATTTTAAAGGAAATTATGTAAATCTTAAATAAAATCTAAAAACCCTAGGATAAATCCTATAAAATCTATTGTAAATTATGTAAAAACTAGGGTAAATTGTGTACAATATAAGGAATATTGTGTAAAACATAATATACATTGTGTAAAACCTAGGTAAAATTGTGTAAACCCTAGGGAAAATTATGTAAACCATAGGGAATGTTGTGTAAACCCTAGGGTAAATTGAGTAAATTATATGTTAAATTTTGTAAAACCTATTACACAATATAATATTTGATCAAAACATATTTTAAAGTGGAATGTAAGAAATATCTTTATAGATCCTTCACATTAGGCCTGTTATTTTACATACATTAGGGATGTCTTGGGAAAGTGTGTAATTTTTACAGTGCATTTCTTATTCTTTATGTGACCATGTCTTGCTTTTAGGCCTTACATAAACATAATGGCTACCATCCCTTTAACAAGATCCATACCACTTATGAGTCTACAAGGTATGTTGTTCTCTCTTCATATTATAATATGGATGATATAGTATACATTCATGATCAAGATGTCATTCCTCGTATATTTTGAAAAAGACCACCCTTCTTTTCCTATACATATAGGGCCCCTCCTAGTAATTATAACATATAAATTGTTGTCCTTTATGTGTTTAGTATTGTCATTTATTTCAATCCCATTGATGGAAAAGGGCATCGTTAGGCCATGTGAGTCTCCATGTGGTGTTAGTTAGATGTCAAGAATGAAGGTTGATTAGTAGTGATAGGATTTGGTGAGTTGTCATGTTGTCTTGACATGATTCTAACCTACAACATCATGGTTTGAGATCTATAGATTTGGTTTAATTTTTTCATGAGGTCAAACATTATTGGTACCATGTTTCAAATGTGTCCATGGGTATGCATGAGTTCATAAATTTTAGTTCATGTGAAGTCATGGTTTAGTCAGTCATTTCAGGCTTATTCCTATCCTAGAGCATGTAGAATGGTATGGAGATACAAGTTTTGGAGATGATCAATCCCAACCAAGAATGGTAGTAGCATGATGATAGTTTACATAGATTGTATGATGAGTTTTAGTTCAGTACTCGGAGGCACAAAGTGCATGTTTGAGGTCCTTGGGAAGCGAAGTGGAGAACAAGAAAGTTAGCATAGGTAAGTGAGATTGGTTGGAGATTTTCAAACCTATTTGGGATATATGGTGAGTATGGTAAGTTATAGGATGTTGTCATGATGCTTCATGACAAGTTTTAGGTTATTCGAAGAATATTTTCTAATATATATCATTTTTGGTGGCCAGGTATTCTAGAGCGTATTTTGAAGCAAAAATGAAGCTTATGATGTTCGTTGTGAATTATATGATTTTCATGGGACCAAAATAATTTCAGGTATGTTTTTACATATATTTAAAAATATTTCACAAAAATAATGAGTTGGTTTGATTGTATGGTTTTTATGAACGATTATTAACAAGATAAGTTGTTTTAAAACCCTACCTAACCCCTAACTAAAAGTGACTTGGAGGAAATTGATCATAATTTGAGCATGGTCTGATTGTTTTTGTAAATGTGAATAATTAAGGTAGTATCAGACTCCTCAAGATTTCCAAAAATGTGCATTACAACATAGGAATATATGTGGGCCCCACCTAAAAATCTAAGTTTTGAAGATCTTTAGTTTGTGGATAAGTTCTCTAAAGAAGGTGAGAAAAAAATTGACATTATTTTTATACCATGAGTTTTTCTATATGTTCATGTTAGTTTCAGATCATGGTTAATGTCCTAAATGTAAAAGTGTGCCCTATTTATGAAGACTAATATTTGGGGTAGTTTGAAGTAGTTTGTGGTAAAAGTGAAATTCAGGAGCTACATGTGGAGTTAGGAGTTGATTAAAGTTGTTTTGTAATCCTAGTTCAGAGATATTTACAATGAAATATCAAACCTTTGTTTTTGATAAGGTATGAATAAGTTATGACTTGATCTTTGAGAGTCCAATTTGGAGGATGTTTGGTTTGGCATGGTGTCGAGTATCTTCATGAGGTAAGATGATTGTTACTGAGTTGTTCATGCTTGTTTAAGGTTTATGAGTTATTATATGACATGTTAATGGGTGTTACATGATTTGGTTAATATTGGAAGTGTTTTATTTAGGTTATGGATCAATTTGAGCTCAAGACTAGTTCTTGAGTCCCAGAAGGATAAATGAACAGTGTCATATATTGAACTTGTTGAAGGCATTCCACTTGGATTTGGAAGAACATGTAATATTTTATGGAAATAGGATTTATAGGGATTTCCAATGTTGTATTATTTTTTTCATTTTTTTATGATTTTATAGGTTATCCTATTCAGATTGTGAAGAAGAAGGTTGTTTGGTTTTCTAAGCAAGATTTATCGGGGAGAATATTGAGGTAGATGAGGCATGAGATGAATTATTTGATGCTTTATATAATTTGGAGAGTGAATAGGGATGAATTTTTTTCATATTGAAGGAATTTTTAGGTATTTAAAGTGACAGAAAGGGTGCAAACCAATTGAGTTTCTAAAATTGCTTTTTGGGCTAGTTGAGTTTAGTGAAGAGGAAAGTTGGTGTGGTTTGCACATATGGATATTTCATGAGCTATATAAAACATGGATGTGATATATAGGTCTATGTTATTCCAATGAGTTTTTATATGCCATATTTTATATTTTATTATGTTTTATTGAGGCCAAAAGGTATAGAGAGGGTCTTGGAAACAACTTTGTTTGTGAAGGATATGAGCCTTCTGAGTGAGTTATGAAGAATTTTATTGGTTAAAGATAATTAATGACCATGGATGGTGTTTTTATGTCATATTTGACATGTTTGGTGAATTTGGGAGCTTGAATAATCATGTTTATGTTTTTTTCTTTTTGCTCATCCAGGTGATGGGGTTTTGAGTTGTTTTTGTGATTTTTTGTGCATTTGGGCATGAATAACATATATGGGTCCTTTATGAATTTTTTTATGAATGTATTGGCATGGTTGTAGGTTATATTGGTTGAAATAAAGGATGAGGACTGACCTATCTTATTTTTATGAGATAGAATGCATATATAAGTGATGTTTTTAGTTCATTTTTGAACTAGTACTCTAAGGGGAAAATGTATGACCCAAGTAGAAGTGTGTAACATGTATGAAGCATAATTTAATATCTAAGGAAGTGTGTGACAGGTTGAGGAGTGATATATATTATGTGTGCAATAATTTGAAGCCAAGACAATTCATGAAAGAGTGAGTTGAAGGAATGAGGATCTAAACGTGTGTGTGTGTGAGCTGAAATTGTGGTCTCCATCAGTTGTGGTAGAAAAAAAAATCATATATATTCATGTACATGAGTTTTAGTTTGTGTTTGATCATCTTATGGGTGTATATCCTTCTTTTGGAGGTTGTGCTTCACTAAATTAGGGGTTGGTACTTCTTGTAGGGTTGGTGCTCCTTATGAGTTGGTGTCTCACTAAATTAGGGGTTGGTGATTGTATGATGGAAAAGTGACAAGCGAGCATGGGAATCTACAAGTGACTCTTCCTCACACCTGACCTCCCGAGGTCATGCCGAGATAGCCGGTGGGGATGGAATATACGTGGGGTATGGACAAACTAATTGGGAAATCTTATGTCTTCGACATGCACTAATGGAATCTGTGAATCTAAGGAAACGAAGGCCCTCCTAACCTAAACTGGTGTGATAGATCAGTCGAGTGAGGATGACTGCTCGAAGGCTCTAATCAATATCGAGCTCTGGCGTGATTCGATCTATAGGTTGTGGAATACATGGAAAATGACCTGGGATTGTTTTGTGTATGTCTCCAGATAGGGTCATAAGATGGATGATGGATATATAGTGGATTCTATGGGTGATTATCTAGTCTAGTCTAGAAATCTTTAGCTTCGTTAGCTACTATATCTAACAAGGTTAACTATGTGATGATGATTGGTGGAAGTGGAGTGGATCTAAATACTAATGTGCGTAAACTAGCATCAATGTCGGATTGTCCCGTGGGTCTGTTGGGTTGTGGGACCTATGGATCACAACCGTAGATTTGTGGTTGTTGTGGACCTCCTATGGTCATGTGCGGAATCAACCCCTAATCCCTAGTATCTAGTAGTTGTATGCCTTTTCGGCCTCTATGTTTAGAATTAACAGTTGTGTAATCTTCTCAAAGTATCTTACAGGCGTTCTAGCAACTTGAATTCGTAAGCTAGTGTCTATGTCAGTGAGAATGTCTCCTACGTCTAGCTATGGGACCAAAGGATCACAACCAAATGTTTTCTCTCTTTCAAGCCCTTCTATAGTCATGTGGATATTTATCTAGGGTAGATCTGTAGCTTGGCTGGTTTGACCAAAACATATGCGCTTTGTCGTCTTCTACGTTTAGTTCTCTTAATTGTGAGCTAATCTCTTGTAGGTTTGTTGTTTTTGGGAAGACTTGTATTATGAGATTTTGATCTACGTCAGTTATTTCTGCCACAAGATTGGGTTGAGGCACGATTGGCTCGAATACGTATTCTCTGGGCTCCCTAGGTCCCGTGATTGTCATGCAAAAGAAACAATGTAAATCTAACTGAAACAAAGTAAAAATAATTATGTAAAGTATATCTATAGCATATATAACTTCTCTATTTTTGTGTTTTTGACGAACTATTTAAACGAAATTGAAAGAGAAACTATTTAAAATATCTAGAAATTGACAACTAAACTAATGACAAAATTAAAACAAACAAGGCAGCTGAGTATAGCTACTTTCTGTGAAGTTGTAAGTCTATTCTAAATAATGAAATAAACGATCTAATATATTTGAAAGACTCTCGATCCTACCTCAGAAGTGAGGAATGAATCATATTTTCTCATAAACTATCAATCCCCACACCTTCCCCAGCAATATTGAAAGTGAGATTAACTGAAATGAAATGATTCACTACTCTATTTGATATATTTTAACTAGAACTTTGATAGCTTAAACATGGATTTTGTAGAACAATGGTGAATCCAGTGGTGTGTGACTTTGTCCCCTCAGTGTGATCTCCTCGTTCCTTCATGCTCACATGAATCTAGAAAAGCATGTAATGTTAGCATCATTAGAAGTAGGTATTGGAATAATGGTAGCTTTGGATGTACACTGAATACAATACGAGTAGGAGAGGGATAGCACAAGAGAAATGAGCTTGGCTTATGTAATTCCTAGCAGGATTTATTGCGATTCATACAACATAAAATGTCCAGAACCTAAAACTATCCTATTTGATGAACAAAACCTACAACTTTAATGGCTTTTGATTGAAAATGAAACTATCATATCTTAATTGATTGTGTGAAATAGTAACAACACTTGCACAAGAAGAATATGTGGCTTCTAAATAGCAAACAACTTAACTATGCATGAAACAACTAAAAAAACTATGAACTCCTAAGAACAGAAAGAATAAAACTATGAAACAAGAAGATGAGATGCAATTTTGAGGGGCCATTTGGTTAAAGATCAACCAGCTATGTATAGAATCCCCATTTACCCAAAGGTGAAAACCAATTTGAACTCTTTAATCATAAACAATGCAAAAACACTATTCCAGGAAACAAAATCATAAATACGAGAAAAGGCGGTGCAAAAAGTGGTAAATGTTGAAAATTTAGACGAGTCACGTTAAAAATAACATTCTAGAAAACACGTGAAGGAGGTGTCGCCCATACTGAGCGGGCGGTGGTTACTGGATCTGCCGCCTTGAGTAGGGCGTCGGTTTTGTAACTGAAGACCAAAACACAAAGAAAAAGAAGGGAGAAGAGGAGGAAAAAAAAACACTCAAGGGCTAAAGCGAGACATGTGGGATGTTAACGCATACTTGGAGAGATTTTACGGATCCCGAACACCTTGCGAGAGACTGTATCATCATTGGGGCACGTGTTACATTGTTTCGATGGTGCAGTACCCTAAACTTTTTGGTACGTACATATTGCCCCTCGGAGAAGCATTTTAGCCATGAAGAGGCTTAAAAGCGGTGGATACGAGTATGGCGGTCCCAAAATGGGAGGTTAGAAATTATACGACACGTTTGTTTTCGAAATGACGCCATCCAAAATTCCTACTACTATAAAATGAAGAGAGGACTCAAGTGCGAGATAGATAAAATATATCAAAAAATAAATACTAAAATAATATGAAATGAGGACTTACCATTTGTGTGGGGATACAAACTTACCTCTGTCGGCACTCCAAACCCTGTGAAAAGGGCATTCAAAATGAGTCGAGATCTATATATATATAAAAATGGGCCCTTTTTACTATTCATTCGTGCATGTTGATTTGATTGATTTTGAGCTCTGGGACCCACGGTGACGGTTTTTGATGAGAGTATAGTCAAAACATTCATGACGAGATAGTGATCATGCCTCCATGAGGCGGAACAACGACCCACAAGATCACAGGTTAGTTCTTTGTGATTTAACGTTTTTACCCTTAAAATGTTAAAATGATGAAATCTTTGTCATGGGGGGATTATTTTTGAAAATGTTAGTTTTAATAGGGTCACTTAGGGGGCACCTAATGGGTAGGCTTTGTTTTGGTCAAAATAGTCTTTGTTTTGTGTTTTTAGGCATTTTTAGGCACGTAACCCATGTGGAAATTTGGGACATGACCGCCGCCCTAAGCAGGGCAGCAGTTACATGACCACCACCACCGATCAAGGTGGCGGTTATAGAACCGCCGCCTTTAAGGCGATGATTACGGAACTACCGCCCTACTCGGGGTGGTATTCCTTTCTGAGAATGCCTAAATAATACTTGTTTGAATTTATTTTTGTATTTCTAGCATTCTTACCTACTTTCATGATTTTTCCAATGTCATTTGAATACTAACTTACTCCTTTTTGCGTGTTTTTGGGTGTATGCAGGTAAAGGAGGAATATATCAGATGGAGTCGAGAGAGAGAGTGTGATTGGATTCCAGTAGTGTTGGATGCACTTTCTCAAGATGAGTAGGACACTCTTCAGAGGGCTGGTATATTGCATATATCATGGGTCCCACATGTTGCACCTTCTAGTCACATACTTTGTGACTTGTTTTCATCTTGAGATCTTGATTAGAACACTTTTCAATTTCTAGGAGTCAGGGGTGAGTGGACTATCACCCTGGAGGATGTCTACCATATCTTGGGGGTCTCGATCATCGAGAGATGGCTTACACTTGAGACAATAGGGTCATGGGCTCAGATAGCACAATGGGCTTCATACATGGGAGACGATTATCTCCACTAGTTTGAATAAGGGGGTGAGGGTCCGTTCTATTCCTAGCCTGCCTATTCCCTTGATTCATCGAGGCCATTATGGGGATCCTTGCCTCGAGATTGATTGAGGACAAGGTAGGAGACACTTTACTTTATTACTGGTCCCCCATTATTACACAGATTGAGGGACATGGTTGGATTTATTCCTGGGGAGCCGACATTCTTGGGACTACCTATCATGATTTGTACCAGGTGGTTCACTTACGGGCGATCATTGAGCCATCGACCCTAGTTATGAGTGGGTCTACGAGCGTATCATCCCTTATAGGAGAGGTGTAGAGGTGGCGGATCACGGAGCCATGAGGGCAGCCGGATGGATAGATATGTCCATGCTCGAGCACCCCACCAACTAGTCACCTCCTTAACTACTGATGATATGGAGGCCACACCCTATCAGGCCATGATAGGGTTATGGGGCAAGGAGGCCCTCACTTTGATCTCTTGCTCTACCACGGGGCAGCTTGTGGATAGGACAGGAAGGTGGATACACATCCTTTTTCTCGAGTGCCTCGGCAGTTTGGCATTCCTTATGTCGGTATGCTTCCCCAGTGGTGTCGGTGTTTAGATTGGTTTGGGAGGCTAGGGGAGGTCCTAGAGGCCGGGGTTAGGCTGTTGTTTCTCTGGCATCCCTATTATGGCTAGGCGGGTAGTACATGCTTGAGGGAGAGCCGGTACTCCTTAGGCACCCTTACTTTAGATTGCCACCGGTCCCGCCCACATCGGCGGACGAACCCATTGATATAGACTCTAAGTCGAGGAGTTCACGGGGGAGATACGAGAGGAGGATACCGAGGCTGAGGTCAGTGAGTCAGGTGGAGAGGAGGACAAAAATCCCAAGTGGCATGACACTCAGGATATCTTACAAGCCGAGAGAGTGAAGCAAAGTGCGAAGAGGGTGACTCTAGTTTGGAGGAACCACCTTATCATGACATAGAGGGAGAATGGGTCCATAATGGGACGTTATGTCGTCCTAGGCACAAGAGGAGGACATCGATCGGCGACGACATCCGTGGCAGTGCTGATCCTAAGGATCCCTCTTGGAGGCCTGGAGATCCGAGTGAGTTATCATCCTTCTCTTAATATTTGTCTTTAGCTAGAATTTGTCTTAGTTGTTGTCTCTACTCTTGTTCGTTTTGTTTTTATCTTTTGACTATTTCTAATTTGTTTTCTCCTTTGCTTGCAAATACTGCTGACGAGTGGCAAGACCTAATTCAATGGGTATGCACTGATACCCTGATGATCCCCATGGAGAGGACTCACATGGAGCTATTCGTGGATGCGGGAAGCCTTGCAGCAAGTAGGCGTACCAACATTTTTTTCCCCTTTCGGCATGTGGCCAAGATGGTGTCCACCCTCCCACCGAGTTGGCTTGGTATAGGATAAAAAAGTGCCTAATGAGGAGTCATTCTCATAGTGAGGCCATACTACTCCTCGGGACCGTGATCCTCGGTGCACTCGAGCTTTGGCATAGTTGGAGTCTTAGACGTGGTCATGCACCTTCAGAGGGGTCTTACAGGGCTTGAGAGGCCACTTGGCTCTCGTATATTGTTTATACGATTCATTTTGTATTTCTCGGGCTCATTGAGCATTTTGACCATGCCTAGCGCATGATGGCATTGTACAGAAACTTGATTATATATATATATATATATATATATTTTAGATTTTCGAGACTCTTGGTATCTATGATTTTTTGATTTTTTTCCACATGTATATTATAATGTTTCTTTTATATGCTTTTCAGAATGTATGCAATGGAGAAAAAATGATACAAATGAACTTGTGACCTTGAACTTTAGCTTCTATAAGCAATTTTCTGGTACTTTGTATTTCATTTGGCAAAATGAGATGATAAACCGGTATGATGAGTAGATGAACTTGCCCCACTCCTAACTCCACACAACTAGTAAGATGTGAGGGCTCACCACTGAGAGCTAGAAATGGGAAAACAAACTATGAAATTTGTTGAATGATAGTGATGAGAGATAGACAAATATTTGGCGGAACCAAATTAGGGCGCTACAAACCTACTCTCTTGAAGTGACTCCATGGTTTAGAATGTGACTTGCTTTACGGTTTATCTAGATTTAGATCTGTAGATGGCCACATGGTAGATAAAATCTGGTTTTCGGGGTTTTGAGCTCTCTTGGAATTTTGGACATCTTATTCATTTGTTTTTGACTCAAGATTTCGAGAGGTTTATTTCAAGCTTTTTTTATGACCTTCAACGTTTATTGTCAAGAGGACCCCCTGCACCTTGCCCCATGCTTCTAGTAGGAAGCATGGGCTTATCACCATGGACAAGGCATAGGTGAGTAAGGGAATTCCCATCCTTTCCCAACCCTACATCATTAGTAAGAGACGCAAGTTCATCACCGAAGGTTGGTAGGGTGAGGAAATGTGTAAA
This sequence comes from Taxus wallichiana var. yunnanensis, assembly GCA_018340775.1. Taxonomy (NCBI): domain Eukaryota; kingdom Viridiplantae; phylum Streptophyta; class Pinopsida; order Cupressales; family Taxaceae; genus Taxus; species Taxus wallichiana. Next base: position 322,938,003 of record CM031238.1, on the reverse strand, counting down.
AATAAAATTTTCTGTTTTATCTACATTTGACTTATTTATTTGAGCAAAATGTCAATATGTTCTTATTTCCAAAGAGATATGCATACAGGATAGATGTGACATTATGAAGATTCTAGAGAGCAGGACCATAGGTAAGACACCTATCCTAGGAAGAAATAAAAAGTGAGAACAAGCATGCAGACCTTGGTATGGTTACCGTTAAGACTTTGTCATATCTAGCTTTATATGGATGAAATGATCTAGAAATAGGTGATGATGTTATGAAAATGAAGAAGTATGATTGGAAGGAGTATGCCAACACCATCAAAAGTTTGTAATGCATTGCTTTGAGAATAAGTTCCTTGATCACAAAATTTTACGAAACGAGTGGACAAAATGAACCTAACTACATGAAGATGCAATGTAGATGTAATTATACAAGTAGTGTTGGTTGCTTATGCATAGAATCATTTAAGATGCAAGGAATTGACTGTTTCGTTGAATTCCTCACCTTCCAGTGTACATAAGAGATATGCACCATTTCCATAGTCTTTCGTGACTCGGTATGGGCCCAACCATTTGGGCCAGAATTTCCTTCCTTCACCGGTCTTCTTATCGATTTGGTTGTCTAGTCTTAGAACTAGATCTCCTTCATATATATCTCGTTCATAGACCTTTTTATTATACTTCCAGCACATCCAGTCAGCATAGACTCTATGTCATTGCTCAACATCTAGCTTGGCCTCATCTAGGCTTTCTAGTTGGGAGAGATGTGCTTCTCTATAAGCTTCTTCATCTAGAATCCCTTGTACTAAGATACAGAGACTGGGTATTTCAACCTCAAGTGGGAGAACTGCTTCTACTCCGAATACCGGTGAAAAGGATTTACTCTTATTAGTGTTCTTATTGAAGTCCGGTGGGCCCACAAGGCCAGATATAACTTTAAATGCTAATCTCATTTGTTTTCTTTTACCATTTTGAGGAGAATACCTTTCAATGTCTTGTTTGTTGCTTCAACCTGCCCATTAGCTTAAGGGTAATACAGGGAGGCCGTATGATGGTTTAATTTAAATTTACTGCATAGCTCATGGACTTCATCATTCTTAAAGGAAGTACCATTATCTGAGATAATGATTTGTGGGACACCGTACCTGCAAATGATTTAGTTTAGAATGAACTTGGTGATCACGGAACCTGGTATAGTGGTGAGAGGCATAGCCTCTACCCATTTGATGAAATACTCGATGGTCGTGATTATGAAGTTATGGCCATCTGTTGATGAGGGAGAGAATTTCCCTATCAAATCTAGGCCCCATGTAGAAAAGGACCATGGAGTAGTGATTGATTGTAGAGATTATGCCAGCATGTGAATCTCATGGGAAAATTCTTGACATTTATGGCACTTACATACAAACTCTACTGCGTTGTGCTCTAAAGTGGTCCAGAAATAGCCCATCCGATGTATTTTGTGGGTAGTGGCATGACCATCGAAGTGACCTCCACATAGTCCATTGTGATATTCATAGAGAATATTCTTAGATTCTTCTGTGTCAACACACCTTACGAGCATTCCATCGAAAGCCTTACGATAGAGAACTTGTTTTATAATAACGTACTTAGCTATGATAATGCGTAACCACCTTCTTTATTGTGGTGTAGCACCTTACGGATATGTATGGTCCATGATATAATTAATGATATCGGTATACTAAGGACATTCGAGAGATAGGAGGTGCGGCCGATGTAGTATATGCATTCATCGGGGAAATCTAGGTCTACTAGATCACCTCCGTCTAACGGGTTGTCGGCTAACCAATCCACAATGATTTATCCCTTAACATACTTTTGGTTTACAAAATTTAATTTGAACTCACCCATTAAGGTTATAAAGCGTCTGGATTTTTTAGACAAGGACCCTTGCGTGAGGAAAGTTCACAAATGGTCTATTTCTACAATGACCCTTGTTTCTTGATTGAGCATGTAATGTCTTAAGTGTTTAGTGGCAAATACTATGGCAAGTCATTCTCGTTCTACTTGCGTATAATGTGTCTCATAATCGAGTAATGTTCGGATAATAAAATAGATCACACGTTCTCATTTTTCATCATCCTCTTGAGCCAGTATGTAGGCTAGTGAGACATTGATAGCTCGTGAATATAAGATTAAAGGGTGGTCTGGCTTAGGAGGCATTAGCGTAGGTGGTGACAATAAGAAACACTTAACTACTTCGAAAGCCTCATTACAGTCTTTGGTCCAATCAATACTATAATCTTTCTTGAGTAGATTGTTGATTGGATGGATGACAAAGCTTAAATATGGGATGAATCTTTGGATTGCACTGAGTTTCCCAAGAAATGACCTGATTCTAGATTCATCCAACGGCGGGATCATTTCAAGAACAGCCCGGATTTTGGCTGGGTCTACGTCAATCCCTCATGATGATATGATGTAACCCAGGAGTTTCCCCCCTATCACACCAAATACACATTTTTCTAGGTTTAGTGTGACTTCGTATTCTATCAAATGTGAAAGAATGACGCGGATCACTTCCAGGTGATCACAACACTTCCTGGCTTTAGCTAACAAGTCATCTACATAGGATTCCATGATTTTATGAATAAGATCATGAAATATATATGTCATTTCCCACTGGTATGTAGCGCCAGTGTTCTTGAGACCAAATGGCATAACAGCGTAGCAATAGGTTCCCCAAGGAGTTATAAACGTGGTTTTGGCTTGGTATTGTTTAGATATTCTAATTTGATTGTATCCGAGAATTCATCTATGAGAGACAAAATCTCAAACCCATCCATTAGGTCAATGATGACGCGTCAATAGATGGTAATGGGAAGTCGATCCTTGGAACACGCTTTGTTAATTTCTCATAAATCTATGCAAATGTGTATCTTCCTATTCTTTTTGAGAACAGGAACGATATTAGATACCCACTGAGAATAATCAACTGGCTTAATGAATCCTACTTGGAGGAGTTTCATTACTTCCTCCTTCACCATGAGAGCTACCTTGGGTTTCATTGGTCTTGATTTTTGTTTAATTGGTTTTGCATCTAATTTGGTGACGAGGTTATGTACCATGATGTGTGGTACAATTCCCATCATTTCTTTATAATTAAATACAAAATCCTTTTGATGTTTTGTGAGGATTCGAGTGTGTACTTGTAGGCCGAAAAAGTGACGGGTGAGCGTGAGAATCAACAAGTAACTCTTCCGCATACCCGACCTCCCGAGGTTGTCTTGAGAGCAATGGTGGGGATGGAATATGCGAGACAAACTAGTTAGGCGAGTCTAATGTCTTTGACACGCACTAGTGGAATTTGTGAATCTAAGGCAAAGAAGGCCCTTCTAACTTGGAGGTGGCGTGATAGATCAATCAGTGAGGATGATTCCTTGAAGGCTCTAATCAATATCGAGCTCGGCGTGATTCGATCTATGGGTTGCGGAATACGTGGGAAATGACCTGGGATAGTTTCGTGTATTTCTCCGAGACGAGGGTCATATGTATTCCCTGGGCTCTTGAGGTCCCGTGATTGTCATACGAAACAAAATGCAATCTAACTGTGATGAAACAAATTCTAACTAAGTGAAATAAATCTAACTACATATAAATTTTATTTTTCTATGAAATATTCTAACAATTTTAAGGAAAGCAAACTATTTTAAGCGTATCTAGAAATAATAGCTAAGCAATAATTTAAAAACAGACAAGATAACTGAGTGTGGTTATTTTCCTGTGTGATTTATAGAATTATTCTAAATAAAACAGTTTGTCTAATCTACCGGCAAGATTCTCGATCCTACCTCAGAAGTGAGGAGTGAATCATAGTTTCTCAGAAACTATCAATCCCCACAGCTTCCTTGGCAATATCGAGAATAGAATGAAATGAAATAAAGCGATTAACTACTCTATTTGATATGAATCTGACTAGAACTTTGAAATGTAAAACCTGGATTCCGCAGAACAGTGGCGAATCCGATGGTGTATGTGATCTCGTCCCCTCAGTATGATCTTCTCGTTCTTTCGTGTTCACTTGGATCCAGAAAAGCGTGTAATGCTAGCACCGATAGGAGTAGATTTTGGGACAAGGACAGCTCAGAATACAGACCGAGAATGTGAGTAGGAGAGGGATAGCGCAAGAGTACAGAGCTTGGCTTATGTGATTCCTAGCGGGATTTTACTGCGAGTCATGCAACGTGAAGCGACCAGAACCTTTGACTATCCTATACGAAGAGCAAAACCTACAACTTTAATGGCTTCCTAAGCTATTCCGTTCCAAAATAAAGACACTGCTTGCACAAGTTGGATATGTGGCTTACCAACAGCTGAATAATACTAACCAGGTATATAATGAATTGAACTAAGAACTCTAAGTCACAGTAAAACAAATCTACAGCAAAGAGGAATTCAGAGGCAAGCTTCTAACTAGATTGGGTGGAACAACAACACTGCCTACACAAGATGGGTCTGTGGCTTACCAACAGCTGAGCAATTTAACAAAAGATGCAAGTGAATTCAAGCTATGGCTTCTAAACAAGCTAACTAACTAAAACACTAAAATGAGGGAATGAGAGCAAAGATCAAACTTCCAAATCCAGCCAAGCTTCAGACCAAAAACTCAGACCAAATTCTTCACCAAAATCTTCACCAAAATCAGACCATTTGCATGTACACAAACCATGCATTTATAGGAATTCAAGCATCCAAGAACCAAAACCAAATTGAACTCCTAAACAATAAACAAAGGAAAAACACTATTCCAGGGGACCAAAAACATTAATGCATGCTCAAGTCGGCAAAGAAAAGCTGGTGAAAACGTGATATTTCGCGAGTCGTCACGTCAAAAGAGTGTTACGGAAAATGCGTGCACGGGACGGGACCGCGCTCGAATAGGGCGGCGGTTACAGGACCGCCGCCTGTTCGGGCGGCGGTCGGGCGGCGAGATTTGACCGCCATCCGTCCTTGAAGGTCAAGAGGCCAAGGAAAGAGGGAAAAAGGGGAAAACAAAGGGCGCGGGGGCTAAGCGGGGCATGCGGGATGTTAACGCATACTCCGAGGGCTTTTCCGGATCCCGAACACCTTGCGAGGAGACCTGTATCATCATTGGGGCATTTATTACACCATTCGCGTGAGTACAGTACCTTATAATTTTGGGTACGTACATATTGCCCCCTCGGAGAAGCGTTTTAGCCATGAAGAGGCATAAAACGGTGGGTCCGAGTATGGCAGTCCCGAAATGGGGAGTTAGAAGTTATACCTTACACGTCCGTGTGTCGAAATGACGCCATCCAAAATTCCCGCTACCTGCAAAATGAAAAGAGAACTCAAGTGCAGATAGATACAATAATTTGGAAAACAAACACTAAAATAATAGGGAAAGAGAATGTACCATTTGTGTGGGGATAGAAACTTACCTCCAACAGCGCTCCGAACCTGCGAAAAATCCATTTTAAAATGAAACAGAACAATATATATATGAAAGTGGGCCCATTTTCCTATTCATTTGCGCGAGTCGATTTGATAGATTTTGAGCTCTGGGACCCACGGTGACGGTTTCTTGCGTGAATAGAGTCGAAACGTCCGGAGTGAGATAGCGATCATGCCCCCACGTGCGGAACGCCACCCCGCGAGATCACAGGTTGGTTTTCTTTAATTTTGCATTTTCCCCCTTCAAATTTGAAATGGCAAATTCTTTGTAATGGGGGGGTTATTTTTGAAAATGCTAGGTTCAAAAGGTCCACCTAGGGGGGGCGCCTACTGGGTAGGCTTTGTTTTTAGCCAAAATGGTCAATTTTTGCATTTTTTGGGCTTTTTAGGTTTAAAAACCCTGCGCGGGTTTTCGGACCGCGACCGCCGCCCTGGCCAGGGTGGCGGTTACATGACCGCCACCCTATTCAGGGCGGTGGTTACATGACCGCCTCCCTTAAGGCGGCGGTTACAAAACCGCCCCTCTGCTCAGGGCGGTGGTTTTGCACAGAAAGCAAAAGGGACTTGCTTTTGAGTTTGTTCTTGTATTTTTATCACTTCTGTACATGTTTTTATGACTCCCTCGGCATTGATTAGATACTAACTTGCTCTGTTTTGTGTGTTTTTGGGTGTATGCAGGTGAGGGAGGAGTACATTAGATGGAGTCGAGAGAGGGAGTGTGATTGGTTGCCCGGGGTGTTGGATGCCCTTTCTCAGGATGAGGAGGATACATTACAGAGGGCCGGCATATTGCGTATATCACGCGTGCCCCATGTCACGCCATCTAGTCACATCCTTTGTGACTTATTTTCTTATTGGGATGCAGATCGGAACACTTTCCGACTGCCAGGGGTCCGCGGTGAGTGGACGATTACTTTGGAGGATGTTTACCGTATCCTGGGGGTCCCGATCATCGGGAGGAGGCTCACACTGGAGACAGCTGGGTCCAGAGCATAGATTGCATAGTGGGCAGGCTACATGGGGGATGCAGCTATCTCCACGGGGCCGAAGAAGGGAGTGAGAGTTAGATCCATTCCTTCTTTGCCCATCCCCATATTTCGACAGGCTATCATGGGGATCCTTGCCTCGAGGCTGATCGGGGACAAGGGAGGGGATACCTTACTATACTGCTGGGCCCCCATCATTGCACAGATAGAGGGGCATGGTCGGATATACGCCTGGGGCGCAGATATTTTGGGGACCACTTATCACGACTTATACAGGGTGGTCCGTTTACAGGGACAGTCTTTGAGCCACCCTACTCTAGTTATGAGTTGGGTGTATGAGCGCTTCATTCCCTATGGCAGAGGCGTGGAGGTGGCAGATCCGGGGGTGTGAGGGCAGCCAGATGGTCAGATATGTCGGTGCTTAGAGCACCTCACCAGCCAGTAGCTTCCCTCACCACAGCAGATATGGAGGCCACACCGTACCAGCTCATGGCCGGCATTTGGGGAGAGGAGGCTCTCACATTGATCTCTTGCTCCACCACAGGGCAGCTTATTGACCGTGTGGGACGGGTGGAGGTACATCCTTTCGGCAGGGTTCCTCAGCAGTTCGGCCTCCCATATGTGGGCATGCTTCCTCCAGTGGCACCAGTCTATAGATCAGTCCGGGAGGCTAGAGGGGGGCCTAGAGGCCGTGGTTGGACAGTGGTCACTCCTGGTATTCCTATTGCAGCCAGGGGGATTGTTCGGGCCAGAGGGAGAGCTGGTGCGCCTCGGGCACCTTTACTTCAGATTACTGCGGGTCCTGCTCATAGTAGTGATGACCCTATAGATATTGACTCCGATTTAAGGAGCTTACGAGGGGGTCGGAGGAGCGAGACGGATGATAGCGATCTGAGTGGCATGACACTCGGGATATTTCTGCGCAGAGAGAGGGCGAGCGAGTGCGAGAGAGAGAGACTCTAGTTTCAGAGGAGCCACTCTCTCAGGGCCGTGGTGGAGAGGATGAGTCCGTTGCGGGGCGTCATGTTGCCCCTACTACAGGAGCAGCCCCTCAGTCGGCAGCGGCATCTGCGGCAGGTGCTGGCCCTAGTGACCCATCTTGGAGGCCGGTGACCCGAGTAAGTTATCCTCTCTCCCTTTCAGTGTTAGTTTGATTTAGGACTTGTTTTAATTGCTATCTCTCCTTATATTTGTATCTTGTATATTTTAGCCTCTTGCCTAGTTTCTAATTCGTCTTTCTTCTTTGTTTTGCAGAGACTGTTGACGAGTGGCGGGATCTAATCCGTAGGGTATGCACTGATTCTCTGATGATCCCTATGGATAAGACCCGTGCGGAGCTATCTGTAGATGCCGGGGAGCCTTCAGCAGCCGGTAGGCATACTGGCGTCTTCGCTCCTGTTTGGCATGTGGCCAGGATGGTGTCGACCCTCCGTACAGAGTTGGCAGGCTATAGGACAGCCGAGCGTCTTATGAGGAGCCATTCTCGTGGCGAGACCGCGGCTGCTCCTCGAGACCCTGAGCCCTCCGTGCATTCAGAGCGCCGGCGTAGCCGGAGTCCTAGGCGAGGGCGCGCACCCTCGGAGGGGTCGCGTAGGGGTTGAGAGGTGACTTGGCCCTTGTATATTTTGTATCATGGATTCTTTTGTATATCACGGGCTCTTTGAGCGTTTTGACCATGCCTAATGCATGATGGCATTGTATACAAACATTGATTATTTATATATATGCATTGATTTTAGATCAAAAGCTTGTCACTCACGTTTGTCCTTTCTATTTCCAACTGCTTTGTGTATACTACGATGTATGTTTTATATGCTTTCTAGAATGTATGCAATGGAGAACAGATGATGCAAATGCTTGCTTTCTTTTTGTGTTTCATGATGCTGATACATGATATTGTAGATATATTGTGATCTTAAATCTTAGCTTCTGTGAGCAATTTGGATACCTCATGTTTGTTTTGGCAAAGTGATGAAAATAACCAGTATGATGAACAGATTAACTTGCCCCACTCCTAACTCCACGCAACTAGTAGGATGCGAGGGCTCATCACCAAGAGCCAAGAAGGGCGCAAGTGTATGAAATATGGTGAAACGATAGTGATGAAAGACAGACGAAGCTTTGGTGGAACCAAATTGAAAACTACAAGCTTACTCCACCCGAATGACTTCATAGTTTTGGGTGCAACTTGCTTTGCGGTTTATCCAGACTTAGACCCGTAGATGGCCACATAGTAGACAAAATCTGGTTTTTAGGATTTTTAACTCTCTTGGAATTTTGAGCATCTGATTCATTCGTTTTTGACTCAAAGTTTGAATAGTTTGTTTATGACCTTTTAATGTTTGCATTGTCTAGAGGACCCCCTACACTTTGCCCCATGCTACTAGTAAGAAGCGTGGGTTTATCACCGTGGGCAAGGCATAGGCGAGTAAGGGCATTTCCATCCTTTCCCAACCCTACGTCACTAGTAAGAGACGCAAGCTCATCACCGAAGGTTGGTAGGGCAAGGAAATGTGTAAAAATAAAATTTTCTGTTTAATCACTTTTTGACTTGTCTTTTTGAGTAAAATGTCAGTATATGCTTGTTTCCAAAGAGATGTATATATGGGATAGATGTGACACCATGAAGCTTCTAGAACAGACCATAGGCAAGACACCAATCCTAAGAAGAAATCAAAGCGAGAACAAACTTGCAGATCTTGGTATGGTTACCGTTAAGACTTCGTCATGTTTGATTTTATTTGATAAAAGATTCTGAAGTGATTGATGATATCGTGAAAATGGAGAGATATGATTAGAAAGTTTTGTGCCAACAACATCATGAGTTTGTAATGAATTACTTTGAGAATAGATTCCTTGATCACAATTTGTGTAAGAACAAGTGGACAAAATGATCTAAATCTATATGAAGATGCAATGTAGATAGTTATATAGGTAGTGCTAGCTGCTTATGCGTAGAAACGCTTGAGGTGCAGGGAATTGACTGTTTCGCCAAATTCCTCACCTTCTAGCGTGCATAAGAGGTATGCACCATTTCCATAGTCCTTCGTGACTCGGTATGGGCCCAACCATTTGGGCCGGAATTTCCTTCCTTCGCCGGTCTTCTTGTCGATCCGGCTGTCTAGTCTTAGAACTAGATCACCTTCGTATATATCGCGTTCATAAACCTTCTTGTTATATTGCCGGCACATTCGGTCAGCATAAGCTCTATGCCGTTGTTCAGCATCTAACCTAATTTCATCTAGGCTTTCTAATTGGGAAAGACGTACTTCTCTGTAAGCGTCTTCATCCAGAATCCCTTGTAGTGAAATGCGGAGACTGGGTATTTCGACCTCAAGCGGGAGAACTGCTTCTGCCCCAAATACTAGCGAGAAAGGAGTTGCTCCTGTTGGTGTTCTTATTGAGGTTCGGTGGGCCCACAAGGCCGGATATAACTTCAAATGCCAATCTCGCTTGTTTTCTTTCACCGTTTTAAGGAGAATGGCTTTCAGCGTTTTGTTTGTTGCTTCAGCCTGCCCATTGGCTTGGGGATAATACAAGGAAGCCGTATGATGGCTTATTTTAAATTTGTTGCATAGTTCACGAACTTCTTCATTCTTGAAAGAAGTTCCATTATCTGAGATAATGATTTGTGGGATACCGTACCTGCAAATGATTTGATTTAAAATGAACTTAGCGATTACAGAACCAGGTACGGTAGTAAGAGGCATGGCCTCCACCCATTTGGTAAAATATTCAGTGGCCGTAATTATAAAATTGTGGCCATCTGTGGATGAGGGAGAGAATTTCCCTATTAAGTCTAGGCCCCATGTAGAAAAGGGCCATGGAGTAGCGATTGGTTGTAGAGCTTGTGCTGGCATGTGGATCTCGTGGGAGAATTCCTGGCACTTATGACACCTGCGTGCAAACTCTATCGCGTCATGTTCTAGAGTGGGCCAGAAATAGCCCATTCGATGTATTTTTCAAGTAGTGGCATGGCCACCGAAGTGGCCTCCACATATACCGCTGTGGGATTCATGGAGAATCCTCTTGGACTCTTCTGTGTCGACACACCTTAAGAGCATTCCATCGAATGCTTTTCGATAGAGCACCTGCTCTATAATGACATATTTGGCTACGATTATGCGTAATCACCTTCTTTGTTGTGGTGTCACTGCATCCGGGTACGTATGGTCCATGATATAATTAATGATATCAGTGTACCAAGGGCACTCAGAAATAGCAGGTCGAGTTTCGATGTAGTATACGCATTCATCTGGAAAATCCAAATCTACTAGATCGCCTCCGTCTAATGGGTTGTCAGCTAACCAATCCGCGATGATTTGTCCTTTAACTGACTTCTGATTTACAAATGTTAATTCGAACTCTCCCATTAAGGTTATAAAACGTCCAGCCTTTTTGGATAAGGAACCTTGTGTGAGAAAAGTCCGTAAATGGTCCGTCTTTACCATGACCTTTGTTTCTTGATTCAGCATGTAATGTCTTAGACGTTTAGTAGCAAAGACTATGGCAAGACATTCTCGCTCTGCTTGTGTATAGCGTGTTTCATAGTCGAGCAGTGTTCGGCTAATGAAATAAATCGCACGTTCTCTCTTGTCATCGTCTTCTTGGGCCAACATACAGGCCAGCGAGACATTGGTAGCTCGTGAATATAGGATTAACGGGCGATCCAGCTTAGGTGGCATTAGCGTAGGTGGTGACAGCAAGAAACGTTTAACTGCGTTGAAAGCTTCGTTGCAGTCTTCGGTCCAATCAATGCTATAGTCTTTCTTGAGTAAATTGTTGATTGGATGAATAGCGAAGCTTAAGTCAGGATGAATCTCGGATTGCACCCAGCTTCCCAGAAATGATCTGATTCCAGATTCACTCGAAGGTGGGACCATTTCGAGGACAGCCGAATTTTGGTTGGATCAACGTCGATCCCTCGTGACGATATGATGTAACCTAGGAGCTTTCCTCCTGTTACACCAAAGACGCATTTCTCTGGGTTTAGCGTGACTCCGTATTCTATTAGGCGTGAAAGAATGATGCGGAGTACTTGGGATGGTCACTGACGCTTTTGGCCTTAGCCAATAAGTCGTCTACGTAAGATTCCACGATTTTATGAATTAGATCGTGAAATATGTATGTCATGGCCCGCTGGTATGTAGCACCGGCGTTCTTAAGACCGAATGGCATAACAGCGTAGCAATAGGTTCCCCAAGGAGTTATAAACGTGGTTTTAGCTTGATCTTGCTCGGATATTCTGATTTGATTGTATCCCGAGAATCCATCCATGAGAGACAAAAGTTCAAAACCAGCTGTTGCATCAACAATAACGTCTATGGATGGTAATGGGAAATCGTCTTTAGGACACGCTTTGTTGATGTCTCGGAAATCTATGCAAATGCGTATCTTTCCGTTCTTCTTGAGAACGGGAACGATATTAGATACCCATTGGGAGTAGTCAACTGGCTTGATGAATCCTACCTGAAGGAGTTTTATTACTTCCTCTTTTACCATGAGAGCTACTTTGGGTTTCATGGGTCTTGATTTTTGTTTAATTGGCTTTGCATCTGATCTAGTGACGAGGTTGTGTACCGCAATGTGGGGTGCGACTCCCGTCATCTCCTTGTAATTAAATGCAAACGCCTTCTGATGTTCTTTGAGAACCTGAGTATGTATTTCCACTTCTTCTGGTGTTAACGAAGAACCTAGTTTCAATATTCTTGGTTCATCTTCTGTCCCAATGTTGACATCGATTGTTTCTTGATTAAAGAGGCGTTACCCTCTTGAACTCGAGGTGGTCTTTGGAGGTAAATCTAAATCATCCCCATTTTCTATTGCGTATATGTTAGGTTCCCTTTGTGACGGAAGATCCGTTACGGGATTTCCGAAGTAGGAGGACGAATGTGGGATCAGGGATAAATCTAGCATGTGATAGGAGAGATGTAATGCTGCATAGGCATTTAAATAATCCAAAGTAGCCGCATCATTTCCAACATGGTCTAGGACGGTAGATTCACTTCCGCTTAAAAGAGGATTTGTCATTGTTTTTATTAATGGCTCATCACGAATGGATCTTTGTGAAGTGAGTATCTTCTAGCTCATTGCTTGGAGTAAAGCGTGATCTTGAGGTTGCTTTATTGAATCGGCGAGAAGATTTTCTCTCGCGGGATCGCTTCTTGATGGATATGAAGTTAAACGCCTTGCTTAAATCTAATACAGCATTTTTGTAGAGTTGTAAATGTTCGGCTTTAGTTTCATATACTTCAGAAACTTGGTTTGTTACTAATTGCGAGTCTCCCAAGACTCTGATGTTATTAATACCAATTCTTCTGGCTAAGGTGAGGCCAAGGAGGAGGGCTTCGTACTCAGCGCCATTGTTTGTGCATTCAAAGTTTAACTTAAATGAGAATGGGAGGACCTTCTCCTCGGGTGAAGTAAAATTATACTGCCCCGCTCCATAACGACATTTAGCTCCATCGAAATGGAGAGTCCAATACTTAGCCGGGAGTGTAGATGTTGGGGCATCTGCCGCGTTTGCACACTCTACTTCTATCATACAGAGATCCTCTGCCGGTAAGGAACCAACACCTAGGGAAAATCCTATGCCTACTGAATCGAATGGTAAGAACATTGGTGAATCTTGTTCTATCAATTCAACGATTTTTCAGTAGTCCCTAATGATACTGTTTCTTTAGTTTTACCTTTAGGGGTTGGAGTTGTTTTGGCTATGCTGGTAGTTTCAAGATCCGTTGTAGGTATCAACTTTTCCTCTGGCTTTGGGTCAGAGGGTTTATTAAGTTGGTTTGTTGGCAGCTCAAATTCTGAGTGCACCCCTGGTCTTTTCTTTAAATCAGCTAGGTGCAAATCGAAAGGTTTTGGATCGCCTTTGGCTACAAATACCTTTCCCAGATGCAAGAATCTTACTTCTTGAAATAGCGTGGAAGGGATTGCCTTCATTCGATGTATCCAAGGTCGGCCGAGGATCATATTATAGTTAGTTTCCCGATCTATAATATAAAACTCAGTCAAGATGGTTTTGGGCCCTAAGGTGACTGGCAGTATTATAGTTCCTATCGAAGTGGCTTTAAGGCTATCATAGCCTCTCAAGGTATTTCGTGTAGTGGAACAGTTTGTTTCTCCATATCCAAGTTTTTGGAGGAAAGAGAAAGGGACTATGTTAACTGCAGCCCCATCATCAACCATTGCCCATTTTACATAGTTATTATAAACCCACACTTGCAAGTGTAAGGCTGGGTCACCTCGGCGTGCGATCTCAGCATCTATGGGCATTTTACTTATTTCGAAGATGAATTCGACATCCTTGTCCGGCTGCCCCGGAGGGTGGATATCAAAATCTACGTGATTTACTTGTGTTTCGGGAGGTGGAGTGATGTTAATTAGATGGCCTAGACCTAATGCTTCTAAAAGAGCAGCTCTGTGAGGGGGAGAGTTCTTTAGTAAGTCCAAAAATGAAATGTGTGAGAAGGTCTTTGTTAGGTCACTAATTAAATCATACGCACCGATGGGTTTTTCAACTATTTGCTGACTCTTATCTGCCTCTGGCAGATGACTTGGGCTTGGTTGAGAGAAATACTCTCGTGTTCTCGTTATAGCTTCGATAGGTAGTTCAGCGTCTAATTCTACCAAACTGACTATCTTAGGTCTTGGTTGAGCTCCCAATTGTGGCGCAACTGACGGATTTAATGAAGTCGAGGCTTCATGGTCATTGTTTCCATTATTGCACCTTTGTTTGTTCGGTTGGATTCAGCCTATTGCTATCATGATTTGGGAGCGGATCATTAAAGATCTTGAGGGGAGCATTCTGAGGAGAAAGCCCTGCGAGAGTATTTGGTGATGATGAGACGGGATCTGCCAAAAACAAGTCTGTGAAGAATTGTCTTTGTTCTTCTGGCAAACGTTGCATAAATTTATTGTAGTCACGGCACGTTCTAGTGTCGTGACCATGAATTTTATGGAAACCACAATAAGAATTGGGATTATAATTCCGTTTTGTTGGTTTGGTGTGTATTGTGGCCTAAAATTCTGATCAAACTGTTGCCTATTAGGACCAAAGTTTTGGAATTGTTGTTTTTGGTTTTGACTTTGGTTTTGGTAACCAAATGAGTTTTGGCTTGGCCCTTGTATGGGATTTCACCGTTGTTGTTGTTGTTGTTGTGGATGGTTAAAATCCACTGTATTGACCGTTGGGGTAAAGTTGTTGTTTCGCTGGTTGTTTGTTTGTGACGGAGTATTAACAACATTTACCCTCTTGGGCTGGTCGGTTACCCCATCCGTTGTTACCCCACGATTTTTGTTAAGGATTTTGGGTCCTTGATTGACGTTTGTGGTAGTTGTAGTATTTTGAGTGGAGGTGATTAACCTCCCGTTTGCTCCATACGTCTTACGACCACTATCTATTGCTGCCTGGTCTATTCGTAGAGCGCTCTCAAGTACTTCATCATAAGTCCTTAGTGGGAACTTCTGGACTTCTTCCTTCACTTCTCTGCTGAGAGAATGAAGGAATAAATCACATAGTTCCATCTGATCCATGTTTGGAGCACTGGCGATGAATAAAGAAGCGTACGCCACCCTCTGGATGAAATGAGCGTGATTCATTGTGTTCTTGTTTGATATGCGAGAATTCCACGATTCTGTTCTCGGTAGTTTGTTCATGTGAAGGCTTTGATGAACTCGACACGAGTTGTTTAAATGAATGTATGGAAGCCTCAGGTATTCTATAATACCAATCGAGAGCAATGCCCTCCAGTGTTTTGGGGAATATTTTAGCAACAACCCCATCCCAAGGGAGTAATTCTCGTATGGCTGTAGCGTAAGCTTTGATATGTGCGTTTGGATCTCCTTCACCCTTGAACTTGGGCAAATCAGGGAGAGGTCTTGGAAGCATGACGCTTCGTATGGTGAAATCTAAGGGTTCCTTTAGATATTCTGAATACGTCCCTATCGCATAGCTTTCGACCATTGATGGTGTTTCGTTGAGGAGTGGTGGTGGGATGGGTTGTTGATACGGTGCAGCGTACGCGTTGGCAGGGGCATAGGGAGGTCCCTGCGTTTGAGCAAACATGCCGGGAGAGGAGAACATATCTCCTTGTGGTGATTTAGAGTACATGTTTAAATAGGACGGGGTATTGTCGAGGAACGGACTGTTCGACACTAGACCGGGAGGAGTAGTGTTAGAGATGATAGGCCTTGTTGGCGTTTGCTGTGGATATTGAGGAGGCATGCCTAACGTGCCTACTCCCGTAAGGAGATCTACCTGACCAGAGTGGTATGGAGGATTGGAACTTCCTGTTTGTATGAACGGAGAATTTTGACTTGCTTGAGCCAGTTCTAACCCTCTCACTCTTTCTACTAACGTTGAAATGACTTCATTTGGTGAAGCCACGGTACTTTTCTGAGCGGCGTTTGTTGTATACCTTGGTGTTGTAAAGGTACGTGATATCCTGTCATAAACTGATCGCTATTTTGCCAAGTTTCTCCCAGAATATTTCCTGTATGCAGTGGCATAGAGGTATTTTCTTGAAAAGAGATTTCGGGTTGTATTTGTAAACCTCCTATAGATGGGTACATTCCCCGGGAGTGTTGTTCACTCCTAGGATAACGTGTTGACTGTCCATCATCTAAGACCAGGTATGGATCTGATTGCCTACTAATTTGTGGTCTGAGTAACATTTGAGGAGATGAACCAGATTCTCCTGTAAACGTCATATTGTTGGAACCTGAAGGTTCTGTTTGTTGGGTTCGAGGGGGTTGATCTAACTCCTCAGTTTGAAAAGACGAACTATATCTGATTCTTGGGGTTTGTGTTGACAACTGATTAGTTGAATAGTTGTCACCCCATACTGAGAGCGAGGGTGATGATTCCCTATTCTGTTGGGCGTAGTATGCCTCAAGACCCGGGGAGGAGTGCCATATGCGTCGAATCCCGACATATTCGGGGGGTATATGAATACCCGCAGAATAATGGGAAGGAGCGAAGGTGGATGAGAGAAGATGAAACTTCTCAAAGAGAAGGTGAAACAGTTGTTTGTTTCACGTCGGGTTCACCAATTTTGTTGGTGAAACTGATGTGATGAGGTATAGAAGGTGAAACAGTTGTTTGTTTCACGTCGGGTTCACCAATTTTGTACGTCGGAAAAGTGACAGGCGAGCGTGAGAATCAACAAGTAACTCTTCCACGTACCCGACCTCCCGAGGTCGTGCCGAGACAGCCGGTGGGGATGGAATATGCAGACAAACTAGTTAGGCAGTCTAATGTCTTTGACACGCACTAGTGGAATTTGCGAATCTAAGGCAAAGAAGGCCCTTCTAACTTGGGTGGTGTGATAGATCGATCGGCGAGGATGATTTGCTCGAAGGCTCAATCAATATCGAGCTACGGCGTGATTCGATCTATGGGTTGCGGAATACGTGGAAAATGACACAGGATAGTTTCGTGTATTTCTCCGGACAGGGTCATATGTATTCCCTAGGCTCTTAGGTCCCGTGATTGTCATACGAAACAAAATGCAATCTAACTGTGATGAAACAAATTCTAACTAAGTGAAATAAATCTAACTACATATAACTTTTATTTTTCTATGAAATATTCTAACAATTTTAAGGAAAGCAAACTATTTTAAGCGTATCTAGAAATAATAGCTAAGCAATAATTTAAAACAGACAAGATAACCGAGTGTGGTTATTTGCCTGTGTGATTTATAGAATTATTCTAAATAAAACAGTTTGTCTAATCTACCGGCAAGATTCTCGATCCTACCTCAGAAGTGAGGAGTGAATCATAGTTTCTCAGAAACTATCAATCCCCACAGCTTCCTTGGCAATGTCGAGAATAGAATGAAATGAAATAAAGTGATTAACTACTCTATTTGATATGAATCTGACTAGAACTTTGAAATGTAAAACCTGGATTCCGCAGAACAGTGGCGAATCCGATGGTGTATGTGATCTCGTCCCCTCAGTATGATCTTCTCGTTCTTTCGTGTTCACTTGGATCCAGAAAAGCGTGTAATGCTAGCACCGATAGGAGTAGATTTTGGGACAAGGACAGCTCAGAATGCAGACCGAGAATGCGAGTAGGAGAGGGATAGCGCAAGAGTACAGAGCTTGGCTTATGCGATTCCTAGCGGGATTTTACTGCGAGTCATGCAACGTGAAGCGACCAGAACCTTTGACTATCCTATACGAAGAGCAAAAACCTGCAACTTTAATGGCTTCCTAAGCTATTCCATTCCAAAATAAAGACACTGCTTGCACAAGTTGGATATGTGGCTTACCAACAGCTGAATAAACTAACCAGGTATATAATGAATTGAACTAAGAACTCTAAGTCACAGTAAAACAAATCTACAGCAAAGAGGAATTCAGAGGCAAGCTTCTAACCGGATTGGGTGGAACAACAGCACTGCCTGCACAAGATGGGTCTGTGGCTTACCAACAGCTGAGTAATTTAACAAAAGATGCAAGTGAATTCAAGCTATGGCTTCTAAACAAGCTAACTAACTAAAACACTAAAATGAGGGAATGAGAGCAAAGATCAAACTTCCAAATCCAGCCAAGCTTCAGACCAAAAACTCCAGACCAAATTCTTCACCAAATTCTTCACCAAAATCTTCACCAAAATCAGACCATTTGCATGTACACAAACCATGCATTTATAGGAATTCAAGCATCCAAGAACCAAAACCAAATTGAACTCCTAAACAATAAACAAAGGAAAAACACTGTTCCAGGGGACCAAAAACATTAATGCATGCTCAAGTCGGCAAAGAAAAGCTGGTGAAACGTGATATTTCACGCGAGTCATGTCAAAAGAGTGTTCTGGAAAACGTGCACAGGACCGCCGCTACGAGCGGGCGGCGGTTCTGAGGACCGCCGCCTGTTCGGGAAGGCGGTCTGAGACCGCCGCCCTGCAGGGTGGCGGTTTCGTCACTGAAGGTCAAGAGGCCAAGGAAAGAGGGAAAAAGGGGAAAACAAAGGGCACGGGGGCTAAGCGGGGCATGCGGGATGTTAACGCATACTCAGAGGTCTTTTCCGCAGAGAGGGAAGCTCTATCATGGGATTTCCGAAGTAAGAAGATGAATGTGGGATTAAAAACAAATCTACCATGTGATGGGTGAGATGTAATGCTGCATAGGCATTTAAGTAATCAAGAGTAGCTTTATCACTATCAACATGATCTAAGATAGCAGATTTATTCTCAGCTATGTTCGTTAAAATAGGGTTTGATAATTCCTTCACTAACGGTTCAGTACGAAGGGATACCATGAAACGGGTGTCTTCCAACTCACTTCTTGGAGTGAAACATGAAGCTGAGGTTGCTATCGAATATGTAAGAAGATTTTGTTCTCGCGGGATTGCTTCAATTGATATGAAGTTAAATCCTTTCTCAAACCTAGTACTGCTGTTTTGTAGAGTTGTAGGTGTTCAACTCTAGTTTCATACACCTCAGAGACTTGGTTTTCTATTAATTGAGAGTCTCCTAACACCCTGATTTCATTAACACTGAGCCTCTTAGCTAAGATGAGGCCAAGGAGGAGGGCTTTGTACTAAGTGCCATTGTTTGTACATTCAAAATTTAATTTAAAGGAAAATGGTAGGATCTTTCCTTCGGGTGAAGTAAAGATCACACCTGCCCTAGCCCCATAACGACATCTAGCTCCATCAAAATGGAGAGTCCAATATTTATTTGGGAAGATGGATGTTGGGACATTTTCTACGTCAACTTCTTTTGCTTTGGTTACTTCTACCATACAGATTTCTTCTGTTGGCAGAGAACCAACTCCTAAGGTATATCCCATACCTACATAATCAAATGGCAGGAAAATTGGTAGATCCTATTCTAACAAGTCGACTATTTTTTCTGTAGTTCCTAATGATACTATTTCTACAACGTTATCCTCTTCCTTGAGGGATGGGATATTCTTAATTAGATTCGTAATCTCTAGTTTTGTTCTAGGTACTAACTTTTCTTACGGTTTTGCATCGGTTGGTTTATTAAGTTGGTTTGTTGGGAGTTCAAACTCGAGTGAACGCCGGTATTTTCTTTAGGTCTGCTAGGTGTATATCAAATTGTTTGGATTGCCTTTTACTACGAATACATTTCCTAAGTGTAGGAATCTTACTTCTTGAAATAACATAGAAGGGATTTCCTTCATACGGTGTATCCACGGTCGGTAGAGGATCATATTATAGTTGGTTTCTTGATCTATAATATAAAACTCGGTGAGGATTGTTTTGGGTCCTAAGGTGATGGTGGTAGTGTTATGGTTCCAATCGAAGTGGCTTTAAGGCTATCATAGCCTCTCGGTGTATTCTCGAGTCATGGAACAATTTATTTCTCCATACCCTAGATTTTGAAGGAAAGAGAAGGGGACTATGTTAACTACTACCCCATCATTAACCATTGCATGTTTAACATAATTTTTATAAACCCATACTTGCAAATGTAAGGCTGGATCACCTCTACGTGAAATCTCAGCATCTATTGGCATTTTACTTATGTCAAATATAAACTCGATATCCCTATCCGTCTACACCAGAGGGTGGATATCAAAGTCTATATGGTTCACCTTTTTTTCGAGAGGTGGAGTGATGTTACTTAAATGACTTAAACCTAATGCTTCTAAAAGAGCAGCCATATGGGTAGGGGAGTTCTTCAATAAGTCCAAAAAAGAGATGTGAGAGAAGGTCTTCGTTAGGTCATTAATTAAATCATAGGCACCTACGGGTTTTACTAATGGTTTTTGAATGTTATCTGTCAACTCTGACTTGGCTGAGAGGAATACTCTCATGTCCTTGTTATGGCTTTCACAGGTAGCTCAGTGTCTAACTCCACAAAAATCACTATCTTGGGTTGTAGCTGATTTCCTAATTGCGGTGCAACAGGTGGATTTAGTGAAGTCGAGGCTTCATGATCATTGTTTCCTGTCATTACACTCTTGTTCATCCCATTTGGATTTAATTTGTTGTTATTGTGATTTGGGAGTGGATTGTTGAAGATCTTGAAGGGTGCATTTTGAGGAGACTGGTCCCGTGAAAGTATTTGGCACAGGTGATGTAGGATCTGCTAAGAACATATCTATGAAAATTTGTCTTTGTTCTTTTGGCAGATGTTGCATGAACTTATTGTAATCACAGCAAGTCCTAGTGTCATGGCCTCGAATTTTGTGGAAACCACAATATGAGTTAGGATTGTAATTCCTAGGTTGTTGGTTTGGCGCGTATTGTGGTCCAAAACTCTTATTAAACCATTGACTATTCAAGTTTTGTGTTTTTGTCTTTGGTTTTGGTTTTGGTTACGATATCCGATTGAATTTTGACTTGGACCCCCGTATGCAGGTCTGCCTTGTTTTTGTTGTTATAAATGATTAAAATCCATTGAATTGATTGTCGGGGTAAAGTTGTTTCGTTGATTGTTAATTGGTGGTGGAGCATTTAGAACATTTTATTTTTTTGTTTGGTTGGTTACTCCATCTGTTGTTCTGTTGTGATTTTTATTAAGGATCTTAGGTCCTTGATTGGCATTTTGGTAGTAGGATAAGTCATAGTATTCTAGTTGGGGGTGATTAACCTCCCATTTGTTCCATATGTCTTGTGACCGCTATCTATTACAGCTTGATCTATTCGGAGGGTGCTCTCAAGTACTTCATCATAAGTTCTTAGTGGGAACTTCTAGACTTCTTCCTTTACCTCTCTGCTAAGAGAATGAAGGAACAAATCACATAGTTCCATTTGGTCCATGTTTGGAGCACTTTCCAAAGAATAAAGGACTGTACGCCATCTCTGGATGAAATGAGCAACATATTCATTGTGTTCTTGCTTAATGTGCAAGAATTCCCTGATTCCCATTCTCAATAGCTTGTTCATGTCAAACACCTTGATGAACTCGAATGATTTATTTAAATGAATGGATGGAAGCTTCAGGTATTCTATAATACCAATCGAGGGTGATGCCTTCTAAAGTTTTGGGGAATATTTTGGCAATGACCCCATCCCAAGGGAGCAGTTCTCGAATGGCTGTGGCATAGGCCTTAATGTGTGCATTCGGGTCTCCCTCCCCTTTATATTTGGGAATATTGGGAAGAGGTCTTGGAAGCATGACGCTTCATATGGTGAATTCTAAGGGTTCTTTCAAATATTCTGAATAAGTTCCTATCGCATAGGTTTTGACCATTGACGATGCCTGCTAAGGGGGTGGAGGTGGAATGAGTTGTTGATATGGCATGGAGTATGTGTTTGCAGGGACATAAGGAAATACCTATGGTTGAGTGAACATGCTAGGAGAAGAGAACATATCTCCCTGCGGTGATTTGGAATACATGTTCAAGTATGGAGGAGTATTGCCTAGGAATGGATTATTTTGTACTAGACTAGGAGATATCATATTTTCCACTAGAATGGTGTTAGAAAACATGGTTCTAGTTGGAATTTGTTGTGAATACTAAGGAGGCATGCCCAACATGCCTATTCCTGTGAGGAGGTCTACTTGGTTGGGATGATGTGGAGGATTGGAATTTCCTACCTGCATGAATTGAGAATTTTGACTTGCTTAAGCAAGCTCTAACCCTCTAACTTTTTCAACTAAAGTTGAGATGACTTCATTTGGTGAAGTCACAGTATTTTTCCTTAGTGGCATTTTTCATATATCCTGAGGTTGTATGGGCATGTGGTACCCTGCTATGAACTGATTGTTTCCTGCCAAGTTTCACCGAGGGCATTTCCTATAGGTAGTGGCATGGAGGTGTTTTCTTGAAACGAGACCTCGGGTTGTGTTTGTAAACTTCCTATAGGTGGGTACATACTCTGAGAGAATTGTTCACTCCTGGCATAATGCACTAAATGTTCATCATCTAAAAATAGATATGGATCTGATTGTCTACTAATTTGCGGTCTAAGCAACACCTAAGGAGACGAACCAAATTCTCCCATAAACGTCATGTTGTTTGATCTTTAGGGCTCTGGTTGTTACATTTGACCGAGCTGGTCCAACTCCTCTATTGGGAAAGAAGAAGCGTATCTAGTCCTTGGAGGCGGATTTTGTGTTGAAAATCAGTTAGTCGAATAGTTTTCACCCCATGCTAAGAGTGAGGGTGATGGCTGTCTATTCAGTTGATCGTAGTATGCTTCAAGACCTAGGAGAGGTCTGCCATATGCATCGAATCCTGACATATTCGGGGGGTATATGAATACCCATAGAATAATGGGAAAGAGTGAAGGTGGATGGAAGAAATAAAACTAAAAGAGGAAGAACTGTTTCATTCACGTCGGGTTCACCAATTTTGTACGATGGAAAAGTGACAAGCAAGCATGAGAATCTACAAGTGACTCTTCCTCACACCCGACCTCTCGAGGTCGTCCCAAGACAATTTGGTGGGGATAGAATATACGTGGGGTATGGACAAACTAATTGGGAAATCTTATGTATTCGACACGCACTATTGGAATCTATGAATCTAAGTTAATGAAGGCCCTCCTTACTGAATTGTCATGATAGATCGGTCGGCGAGATGACTTCTTGAAGGCTCAAATCAATATCAAGATCTGGCGTGATTCGATCTATAGGTTTTGGAATGCGTGGAAAATGACTTGGGATTGTTTTGTGTATGTCTCCAGACAGGGTCATAAGATGGATGATGGATATATAATGGGTTCTATGGGCGATTCTCTGGTCTAGTCCAGAAATCTTTAGCTTCGTTAGCTGCTATATCTAACAAGGTTAATTATGTGATGATGATTGGTGGAAGCAGAGTGGATCTAAATACTAGTGTGCATAAACCAACATCAATGTCAAATTATCTGTGTGGGTTTATTGGGTTGTGGGACTTGTGGATCACAAACCAGTAGATTCATGGTTGTTGTAGACATCCTATGGTCATGCGTGAGAATCAACCCCTAATCCCTAGTATCAGAGTAGTTGTATGCCTTTCGGCCTCTATGTTTAGAATTAACGGTTGTGAAATCTTCTCAGATTATCTTACGGGTGTTCTAGCAACTTTGAATTTGTAAGCTAGTGTCTATGTCGGTGAGAATGTCTCCAGTCATCTCGGGCCGTGGGACCAAAGGATCACAACCGAATGTTTTCTCTTTCTCAAGCCCTTCTACAGTCATGTGGATATTTATATAGGGTAGTCTGTAGCTTGGTTGGTTTGACCAAAACGTATGCACTTTGTCATCTTCTATGTTTAGTTCTCTTAATTGTGAGCTAATCCCTTGTAGGTCCGTTGTTTTTAGAAGACTTGTATTTTGAGATTTTGATCTACGTCAGTTATTTCTGCCACAAGATTGGGTTGAGGCATGATTGGCTTGAATACGTATTCTCTGGGCTCCCTAGGTCTCGTGATTTTCATGCAAAAGAAACAGTGTAAATCTAACTGAAACAAAGTAAAACTAATTATGTAAAGTATATCTACAGCATATATAACTTCTCTATTTTTGTGTTTTTGATGAACTATTTGAATGAAATTGAAAGAGCAACTATTTAAAATATCTAGAAATTGACAACTAAACTAATGACAAAATTAAAAAAAAACAAGGCAGTCGAGTATAGCTACTTACTTAATGCGATTGTAAGTCTATTCTAAATAATGAAATAACTAATCTAATCTATTTGAAAGACTCTCAATCCTACCTCATAAGTGAGGAATGAATCATAGTTTCTCAGAAACTATCAATCCCCACACCTTCCTCGACAATATCAAAAGTGAGATTAACTGAAATGAAATGATTCACTACTCTATTTGATATATTTTAACTAGAACTTTGATAGCTTGAACCTGGATTTTGCAGAACAGTGGCAAATCTAGTTGTGTGTGACTTTGTCCCCTCAGTGTGATCTCCTCGTTCCTTTGTGCTCACGTGAATCCATAAAAGCATGTAATGCTAGCATCAACAAAAGTAGGTATTGGAACAATGGAAACTTTAGATGTAGATTAAATACAATGAGAGTAGGAGAGGGATAGTGCAAGAGAACAGAGCTTGGCTTATGTAATTCCTAGCAGGATTTATTACGATTCATACAACATAAAATGTCTAGAACCTGAAACTATCCTGTTTGATGAACAAAACCTGCCACTTTAATGGCTTTTGACTTAAAATGAAACTATCCTATCTTAATTGATTGTGTGAAATAGTAAAAACACTTGCACAAGAAGAATATGTGGCTTCTAAATAGCAAACAACTTAACTATGTATGAAACAACCGAAAAAACTATGAACTCCGAGAACAGAAAGACTAAAACTATGAAACAAGAAGATGAGAGGCAATTTTTGAGGGGCAATTTGCTTAAAGATCAACCAACTATTTATAGAATCCCCATTTACCCAAAGGTGAAAACCAATTTGAACTCTTTAATCATAAACAATGCAAAAACACTATTCCAGGGAACCAAAATCATAAATACAAGCAAAGGTGGTGAAAAAAGCTAGTAAAAATTGAAAATTTACATGAGCCATGTTAAAAATAACATTATAAAAAATGCGTGAAGGACCGCCACCCTGAGCAAGGTGGTGATCATGAGATTGCCACCCAAGTAGGGCAGTGGTCACAAGACCACCGTCCAAGCAGGGCAGCGGTTTCATAACTGAAGACCAAAACGTAAAGAAAAAGAAGGGAGAAGAGGAAAAAAAAGCACACAAGGGCTAAGCGGGACATGTTGGATGTTAACACATACTTGGAGAGATTTTCCGGATCCGGAACACCTTACGAGGAGACTTGTATCATCATTGGGGCACATGTTACGTTGTTCCAATGGTGCAGTAACCTATAATTTTGGAGTACGTATAGTGATCTATGTAGGATTTGTGCTCTACTAAACTAGTGGTTGGTTCTCCTTATAGGGTTGGTGCTCTACTAAACTAGGGGTTGGTTCTCCTTATGGGGTTAGTGCCTCACTAAATTTGAAGCATGGCTATATAATGTTTATGTTTCATTAGGTTTTCTTCCCCTTTAGGGTTTCGACATAAATATTTTTTTATGTGTACTCTCTTGCTCTTTCTCTTACTCTTGGTTATAGTTGAATAAAACTTTAAGTAAAAAGCACATATGGCTAATGTATGATTGAATGGTGAATTGACATCTTAAGTGATGAATGTATGGTTTGGTAAATGAAGTGGAAATTATTGTAGGATTGATTCACCACCCTCTCAGTCCATTTTGCTTCTAATAATTGGTATTAGAGAAGGTCCTTATGAAGTAATTCTAACAACTTAAAGGTTATCCTCTTGAAGCACATGTATGGAAAATAGTCTAGTTCAAGTTGAAGATAATCCATTGGTCAGAATGAGAAATTATTTAAAACCATTAGGGTTTGACATATGATAGTCTATCGATAATTTTTTTACTTCCTTAGCTAATAATAAGGTTCTTGAAGGAGAAAAATCAGGTTCTTGTGTCACTTTTGAAGCGGGATGTACTAATGGCAAGGATGAGGACATAGTAATTGATGATGAAGATTACCTAGAAGTTGATCCTAATGAATGTGACCTCAAATAATATGGTGAAGTTACTAATGATGACCTATAAGTAGTTATTAAGGATGTTATCAATGGGTTTGAATACTTATAGGTAGAAAACAGGTTATGATGCTATCTAAGAGAGTCTTGAAGCAAAGATGGCAAGCCATGAAGAGAAAATTAGTAAGATTGAATCAAGGTATATTGTTGTCACTTTGACTCTTGTAGGGTTTGATTCCAAGAAGGTCTTGACATCTTCAAGAGAGGATCTAGTGGATGATCCAACATCGAGAAGGAAAGGAGAATGTTTTAGTCAAGGAATACATTTTTCTTTATGAGTATCTCTTCCTTCTTGAACCATGTAAAAATAGGACCGAAGACAAGTGGAGAAAGAAGGATATAGTGATGAATGTGATAGCTATGTAAGTATCTTCAAAGTGTTTTCAAGAATATTTTTGTTATAATAAAGGAGGTGTCAAGTTTCAAGTAAGAAATTAGGGCTATTAACAAGATGGTAGAGCCTAGATAAGGTTTATACATTCATGAAATATGAGTTAGTATGTTCAAGATTGAAGGCCCTCAGCTTTTTTTTCAAGACTACATAATCCCAATGGGGATTTTTCAAATATATTTATCACTATAAGGATAATTATCAAGTAAAACAAGGTATGAGTAAGATTCTCTTGTTTAGTGTGTTATGTCAAAATAAGTGTCCTCAATCCAAGGTTATTGTAACTATATTGAAGATCTTGACAAAGTTGTGAAAAGTTTACAAAAGCATGTGGCTTCTATTAGTGGTTTGAGTTACTGAGTTTTGGGTTTAAGCATGATGTCAGTCAAATTGTGCAAAGGTTTTTAATAGGTTATTCCTTGTGTAATTCATCAAGTCAAAGGTCATGAGTCCATCTTTGTGTATGTTGTATCATGTCCTAGTCATAAAGAGGTTTGTAATGTGAGGCACGTACTTTCAAGGTGTGATGTTTTATTTTTGTCTTGTCGATGTCCTAAGTTGTTGTGTAGCTCAAGTAAATATGGTATGTGTGTGAATTTCATGATAAGGTGATATTAGAGCCTTATTAGCTAAGTAGTACTTGTTGAAATATTTTTCAAAGTGATCCAAGGTTAGATTCCCCTCAGTATGATTCAATGCAAAAGAGGTTAGTGCATGGTGTCTTCAATAAGGAGTCGTAATGGTTTATAAGGTCACACAAGTCTAAGTAAGGTTTCAGGAAAAGTGATGATAAATTTTATGACTCAAGGGATAATGAAAGAAAATTCAAGTCTATGATTAGTGAAAATGAAAATAAAGAAGGAAAATGGTAGTTGTGAGTTCTAAGGTATAATGGCTAAATCAATTTTATATCAAAAGGGTTCCTCTTAGTCCATGAATCATGATGAATATATAAAAGGAATGTTTATACTCCATGAATATTATATAAACAAAGTCTTAGAGTTTCTTCCCGGTATGAAGAGAATTCTAATGCTTCTTAAGGATTGTGTTAAGTGTCTTTTGGTATAATTTGAGTATACCTATGTCTAAGAGGTTTGTGATATTCAAGTAAGGTGTCATGAGTAATTAATATTTTTCATGATTAGATTAAGTATTTTTGAAAGCGTGAAGCTTGTATCCATTATGATAGGAGTCTAGGAAGGTCTATAGTTTGATTATATGGGCTGAATGATGAAAATTCATTATGTTAAGATTTGAAAAGTTGATTTAGTAGAAAAATTATCTTTGGTTAGTATATACTATGATGTGAATTCAAAGAGGCTCAATATTTGTCTAAATTCATGAGAAGGATAAAGGATGTTCTAAATCTGTATCAAGAAGATCAAAGAGTTCTAAGAGTCTACTAGTGTTACTTCAAGTCTGTGTGAAGGATAGTAGGGGTTGATAACATAATGTTTGTGATCATATTGAAGATTTGTAGGCTCCAAAGTGTTTTTAGGAAGGATCATCGTTCTAAGGTTTGTGTCTCCATATGTCCGGATTGTGAATGATATTTGATCCATGAAAAGGATGAAGATCAACTAAAAAAGTTGAAGGATACAATGTCTCTAAAATATTGGTAAAGAATGATTGGCTCTCAAGCATGTTCTTGATCTATAGAGAAATGGTGATGCACAATTATAGAGTAATGATGCAATGAAGAAGTAAAATATTTTATTCTTGATGTCATCCCTAGTAGCAATATTTATTATGAGAGATTTAAAATCCTTACCAAATATTTCACCATTGAGGAGTTGTAGAAGGCTATTTTTACTCTTTAAGGGGATAAGGCACTAGGGCTTGATGACTTCTCTACAAATTTCTTCCAAAATTTTGGGATATTTTCTTGGAAGATCTACTTAAAGTCGTAATGAATTTTATAGGACAGGTAATATGCTAAAGGAGATGAACAATACTCATATTGTTCTTGCTCCTAAGAAGATGGATGCTAAATACTTTAAGGATTTCTGGCCTATCATCCTAGTAAATGTTGTTTACAAAATTTTTACTAAGATACTTGCTACTAGAATACAACCTTTGCTAGCTGATCTGATTTCTAAACAACAAAGTGGCTTTATCAAAGGAAGAATTATTCAAGATGGAGTGATCATGGTTCATGAAACTATTCATTCCATGGAAAAAATAAAAAAGTCAGGGATGGTAATCAAATTGGACATGCATAAGGCCTTTGACAGAGTGTCTTGGAACTTTTTAGATAAGGTCTTGTCTAAATTTGGTTTTCAGAGTAAATTTAGAAAAATCATTCAAGCCTGCATATCCACTTTCAAATTTTTAGTTGTTGTCAATGGTACTCTAGTGGGATTCTTTGCCAACAGTAGGGGTATAAGGAAAAAGATCCCATATCCCCTTTTATTTTTATAATAATGGTTGAAATCCTTATTATATCCATAACTAAGGTTGTTAATGGTGCAATGTTAAAAGATGTCTACACTCCACTAATCAACCAACTTAACATTAACAATTTGCTGATGACACAATTTTTTTGTTGATGGATTCCATTCTTGAGGCTAGAGCTATAAAGACTATTCTCAGATTCTATGAATCAACATCTGCAAGTAAGTAAATTTTGACAAAAGCTCAATTTATTTTTTCAATACTCCTTTGGATAGATAGAAAATAATTGCACTCATTTTGGGGTGCAAAATCAGCTCTTTACCCACTACCTATCTTGGTCTACCCTTGGGTACTAGTAAAGTCTCTAATACTGTTTGGAATGCCTTATTAGACAGATTTCACAAGAAATTGGCTGGATGGAAAGGTGTTATTCTCTCTAGTGCTAGAAAATTCTTGTTAATTAAAAGCACGCTGCAAAACTTTCCCATATATATAATGTCTATGTTCAACATCCCTTCAATAGTTATTGACAACATTGAAAGAATTCAAAAGCATTTTCTATGGCATGGAACTGAAGAAAGATTCATGTATCATTTGGTTTCTTGGGATCAGGTATGTACTCCTAAGAAAATTGGTGGCTTAGGTATCAAGGATATTAGGAAAATGAATGTTGCTTTGATTACCAAAATGGGTTGGAGACTACTTAAGGAAAAACAACCTTGGACAAAGCTAATTAGGGTCAAGTACTCTACTCAACAAAGTATGAATTCTTTTCTTTTTGAAGAGAAGCTTCCCAATGGGTTTGTATTTTGGAACAAATTACTTCAAATCAAGCACATTATTGTTAAAGGTTGTAGATGGAAAGTGGGTAATGGTCATGATATACAATTTTGGCATGAAAATTGGACTGATTTCAGCCTAAGTGAAAAATTTGGATCCATCAAAGACATTCTAAGTGAGAAATATGGGAATAAAGTGAAAGACTACATTGACTTGGATGGAAACAAGAGAACTTGGAAGCATCTCAAAGTGGATATTTTAAATTTAGAACCTGTTGTCTCCTCTATGCAACAAAAACTTGCACTCATTCCTCTAAATCAAACAGATTCAAAGGATGAGCTCATTTGGGTTAATTCTTTTGATGGGGACTATACTGTCAAATCAAGGCTATAATGCATTCTTTGAGAATGTTCAATGTGATATGAACTGGAGAAAAATATGGATGCCTAAGTTAACCCCAAAAGTTAATTTCTTTTTATGGCTGGTACTAAAAGGAAATATTCTTACTAATGACAACCTAATAAAAAAGGGTTTCATTATGCCTAATATGTGTTGCATGTGCATAAAGGGGGGCTGAGATATCAAACATCTTCTTTTGCATTGTGATTATGCCTCAAAGGTATGGAGCCTCATTTTTTCTAATTTTAATCTACATTGGGCTCTTCCTAATACCTTCTTGTAAACATGGGAATAGTGGGATCCACCATATAAACATTTCATGGTAAGAAGACTATGGAATTTGGTCTTTCCTCACACCATTTGGAAACTGTGGAAAGCAAGGAATGGAATAATCTTCAGGGATAGCAGATAGGTATGCAAAAATATATTCAAGGAAATATTCATTTCTGTCAAAGATAATCTTGAGAGGTTCAGGCCTCCAAAAATAAGCCATACCCCAAGGAAGAAGAACCTATTCTTGTTGCTTGGAAGATTGATATTGGAAATTTTCATAGGAATGATCAAAACAATATTGACAGATCCTTAGTCCATTGGATTCCACCACCCAACTTATGGTACAAACTGAATTTTGATGGAGCATCTAAGGGTAACCCAGGAGCATTAGGAGGAGGAGGTGTGATCAGGGATCATTATTTACTACTTTTTTTTGGAAAATGGGTCATCAGACAAATCACTATGTTGAAGCCTTAACAACATTATGGGGGATCAGGCTAGAAAAATATTGCAACATTTCAAATATTATAATTGAGGGGGACTCTATGAATATAGTAAATATTCTAAATCAAGCACAACCCCCTAGTTGGACCATTAGAGATTTCATTCATGAATCTATTAATATTTGTAAATCCTTTGCAAATTGTCAAATTATTCACTCATATAGAGAAGGTAACAAAGTGGTGGATAGTCTTGCTAATCATGGGGTTAACAATAACATGCAAACTTGGTTTAGTGATGACATACTTCCTAGAAAGGTACAAAATGACATCATCAATGATAAGTATGAAATCCAAAACCATCATTAAGAATTCCTCCACCATTTTGGGGATGATTACCATCTCACACAGGGTTAATAATTATCATCATCCTTCACATGTTTTGTGGGTCTACAAAGGCACCATCAAGAAGTAGTTTTGGGAAGAAACATTTCCATTTGGAATAGAATAAATAGGTCTAGTAGAAACATAGTCAAAATGGGTGGAGCTCCATGCCAAACTAAACCCACCTGTGATCCTGCTTGGAAAGAAAATGAGGCTCTATGGAATTATTTGCAAATGGGTGGGGTCTCAAACCTCATTGAAAAAATGTAGGGCCATGATCTAGATATTTCCCTTCAATTTATGGCTGGTTGGAAGAAGAGGACGGTTGAATATGGTGAGCACAACATGAAGATCACTAAGGAGTTGATTGTTGAAGTGATGGGTTTGAGCTTGGAAGGTGCTAGGTTCTTCAACAAAAGGATTGATAAGAATACAAAGCTAAGAAATTCCTTGATGAAGGTGAAGATCTCAATTTTGTTACTGCAGGCATAAAATTAACTTCCATTCCAATGCCTTTCAATGAAATTGCAAGGATGATTGTTAGGTATGTTACATTGGAAGGATGATATGTCATGATACCTCTTAAACATCTAGTTTTTTTGAACCACTTTAGAAGGAATATGCAATTTTTTTTCCTCATTATCTTCTCAACTCCCTAGAACACTCTGTTCTTGAATTCCAAAATCATACCCGTGTTACCCCCTCCATCAAGGCCTCATTCTGCTACTTCATCGTCATTGCCTTTCCCAATACCCTCACATTCCCACCACCCCTACCTCCCCTAACCCTAGTCCTTCCACTTCCCCCACCATTCCTTTTGACCAAAGGAATATCAAGTCGAAGAACCCTTTGTACCCTCTAAATCATCCTTTCCCCTCCCAAAGGAATATTTTAGCAGAAAATACATTGAGACAACTAAAAATATGCTACATATAAGCAACCTTGAAGGAGCCTCTGCTACGAAGAAGAAGGAAGACCTAACAAATAGAATTGAAAAATTGAAAAGGAGTTAGAGGCTTTGAAAAAAGATCTCAAACAGGTTTCCAAGAGAGAAGGAAAAAGGAAGATGCAAGATGATGATGGTCGATTCTGGAAGTTTACAAGAAGCTCAATTCAATGGATAACAAAATAGGAAATGCAAAAGGTGACATGACTGCACCATTTCTACTATCAAGGATATTTATAACTTTATGAAGTAGTGTGTAAATTTTTTTGCATGCTCAGTGACATTCTAGTGGCCATTTGGGAGGCGGGACCAGAACATGACATGATTCTCTCCCACTTGGACAAAAATGATCCCTCCCACATCACAACTCTAGCACTCTTCACCTCTCTATAGAAGGTGAGGAAAATATTGACAAATATGACAAATGAAGGTTGTTCTTGCTTCTGGTTTACTATTTTACTACTAGTAGGATGATGTTTTCTTATTGTTTTGTTGCATTTTTGTTCCTATTTGATCCTTTTTGTATAGTTTTTCAAAAAATATAGTTGGCTACTCATGTATTATCTGGATGTTGATCCATAATAGTTGTATTAACTGAATTATCTGGATTTTGAGTCTATTTGTAATAGGGTAGAGTCCCTTCACAACTATTGACTATATTATCTTCTCTATCTGGATTTTGAGCCTTTTTTATAATAGGGTATAGTCCCTTCAAAACTATTTACCATTAATAAAAATGATGCTTTCAAGTATGAAAAAGAAGAAGGGTTGTTAAGAACAAGGAATTATTAGGTATGCTCATGAATTGATTCCATTGAAGATGTATTAAATAACAAGTCAAAAATCCCTAAAGAGTATGAATTGTGAAGTGATCTATAAGATATGATGTATCAACGAGTAATGCTTCAATTTTAGTGGTAAAGGTGTAGTCTTATGTAGCGTTGTGTCTTAGAATTCTGTGAGTATGTGTATTGAAATAAATTGCTACACTCTTGAGTCTTTTAGGTCTGATTCATTGTTTTTATCAAGCTTAAAGATTATATGTAAGGTCAAGGTTGTAGGAGAAGTTCGAAACTATATCAAGATTATAAAGTGTAAAAATGAGTATTCCAGGTTAGTAAAGATTGTGTTAAAATGTATATTGGTGTCTCTGTGGACTATGGTACTTCTTCATGCATGGAGGAGTATCAAAAATATTTCAAGATTATTGATTCCTAAAATGGAGAATCAGAGCTTGATGGACTCAAATTCTAAAAATGTACCATGATTAAAGGGCATGTATTCTCGATTTCATAACTGTATTACAAGTGTGATATTTGGATTTGTATGTGGTCCTTGAGGTCTACATGAGTGGTTTAAGTAAAATATGGGAAGATAATATGTTTGAAAGGGTCTTTCCTTCTTGATGACAATCCACAATTTATGTAAATGTATGAGTCACCCAATTTTTTGGTGTACTTCATGAGTTAATCTCTATAAAGGGTTGCAATGAAAAATATGATGATGAAGGGGCATCTCCAAGGAACCTTAAAATTGACAATAATCATTATAAGTATAGATGTGTGATCAAAAACTAGTGTGTGGGAGCATGAGAAAGGCATACGAGAGATTTTTAGATGTTAAAGAATTTGATTTTTCAAATTGGAGATTTTCCCTTTAAAATTTTAATTCAATTATAGAAGCATGAAAAAGAGTCTAATGATATTTTCAAGGGTATGTAAGTGGTTAGGTGAGATAATACATGTCCTAGGGGTGATATGAGGTGTAAAAATGTTGAAAAATAAGGTGTAATGCCAACTTTGACAATGTATGAATAAGAAAGTCATAAATGAGCCATGTAGGAAAAGTTGGTTAGGGTTAATGGTGAGAGTAAATGAGATAAAAAGGAAGAATAATTTGAATGAGAGAAATAGTTACCTTCCAAGAGGAGGTAATATAGAAGGAGTGAGAGGATTTCCTCAAGAAGAATAGGAAGAATGCCCATAAGAAGAAAAAAATTATAATACAATCTATTATATATGTATGGAAGCTCTATTTTTGTGTAAGAATCTCACCTCTTTGTGAATGAATTTGATTTTTGTAGCCTCATATTGTTCATTATTTCTATTAAATCATGAGGAGTGTGTTTGAATTTCTAGGAAAGAACATATGAATAATTATATGGTGAATACCCTATCTTGTTAGTATAAAGAAGCTAAAGACTGTAGAGTGTAGGTATGATGTGATTAATTTTAACATGGATCTTAGATGAGTCCATTAGTGAGACCACATGAATGAAGAGATACTGAAAGGAGGTTATAAGGTTTTGATGTTATTGCATGATCTAAAGAATTTAATTCTCGATGGTTTAATACTTGCATGTTGAGTGAACTTGAATGACAAACCTATGAAAGAAATTATAGTTGATTTTCTAAAAATATTGAAGGTGAGAGGTACTAAAGACATAAAAATAGATTGTAAGTTATTTAATCCAATCTTTGGCAAAGTGATTATATTGCTAAGAATTCTCAAAAGTAACAATATTGTTGACAAGGGTTTCTTTTACTCTTTTTCACGTAATGCATGAAGGTTTCGATTGTAAGTAGTTTATAACTCATTATCAAAAGTCTCGGTAACTCAAGAAGGTAAAGTAGATCTAAATAGACATTGGGAATAATTACCAAGCCTTGAAAACAAAGACTATCATTTTATAAGAAATTTACCCTTCTCGGGATGGTACAGACTATATAGTTAGGGTTTAGACTAAATGAAAAGTTTGAGGCACTAAATCTTGGAGTTTTTGTCTAGAAATTGGATGAAATGTGATGATAGAGTCCTAAAATATATTAAAAGTAATTTTTATCTTTCACTAGTTGAATCTAGAGAAAATCATGACAGTCTCCATCAAGGATAGTTAAACACGCAGTGTAAGACCTAGTCTAGGAGACCGCTTAATAAAAGAAGTACATGATAAGTAAAGAATTTAGGATTGAAATTTTTCATGCATCATGAACCCTAAAATGGATATCTAAAAAGGTATGGTTTGTGTCTTGAAATTACTTGCAAGGAGAAATAAGAAGGAAAAGAGACTTTCCCATACCTAATTGAGCGTTAGTAAGCCAAAAGGAGAAAAGAGAGATAGAGATAATAAGAAAAGCATTAGAGTTTTAAGATTTTTCATACACCATGGTAGGGATAAAGGGTAATTGAGGAATGTTTTGTTTTGTGTTGGGTATGTAGGGATCACTCCAACCATGAATGTTGCAAGAATTCTTGTTTTAAGGGAACTTAGGAGATAATTAGAAAAGATTAGTAAATTTGATGAATTTTTATCTTTGGAGTCACTTTATTGTTAGATATAATCTTGTTTGAATTGTGTGAACATGAGAAATGAGACAGGAGCATTGAAGAAACTAAAAAGTCAAAAGTTACATTCTTTGGATAAGAAGCTAGCGAAGGAAGAAGTTTGGAAAATCAATGAAAGGTAGGTGTTGAGTGAGATTTAAGGTAATGAGATCATTTTTTTTATCAATTGATATTAGATAGGGTATAGAAGTAGGGTACAAAGTGCTCATATGCCACATATAGTAAAATTAGATCAAAATTACAAGTTTTACCCCATTTTGGGCTTAGTAATTATCCCTAAATGCAAAGATATGATAGGATTTATTGTTCGAGTCTTCTTGAACTTGTTTAAATGTGTAATGAATGTATTTTCTCTACATCATATAAGTAGTGTATTTCAAATTCACTCATGGTCTTGACTTAGAAACAGAGCTTTAACCTAGTAAGGAGTATGTGTGCATCATATTTCAAGTTATCACAGAACAAGAATTAGGTATATGCTACAAGAAATTGATAAGGATACATAAGCAAATCATGGTGAGGTTGATCATACAATGATGAAAAATATTGATAAATTACAGTGGTTGAGAAGATCTTCCAAGGAAGGGGGAGAAAGTTTCATAAGCTATAAGATTCAAAATGATAGGGTGTAGAGTCATAATCATCCAAGAGTAATTATAAGAGTGTTTGAAGGCATGAGTCATGTTGTAAGAACTAAAAATTATTGGAGCATATGAGTTCAATATGTTAAGGGTTCCGAGGAAAATTATTATCAACAAATGTAAACTAATATAAACTATAACAAAGGTAAGAAGAATCCTAAGATATACTACACGTAGATATTGTTGGAAGCACAATGGAATGAGAGGGCAAAGTGTAATCATTCCTATAAATTTCTCGTTCAATTAACCATTAATATAACCAACCACTAACATTTAACCAATCACATACATCCAACCATTATTTTCTTAGAGTGCACAAAACATCAAAAATAACCATAACACGTGAGAAAAGGCACATAGACACAATGTATAAGGGGGAAACCCTCACAGGAAGAAACCCCATTGAAAATCTACTTATATTTCATAAAGAAAAGTGATTTTGTGAAGCACCACTTCACAAGGAGGACCAACCCCTAGTTTAGTAGAGCACCAACCTTACAAGGAGGACTGTATGCACCCAAAATTACATGTGCTACATTTTCAGAAAAATGGTTATCAGAATCCCCAATGATGATTCAAGTCCTTTTAAGAAGGTATTCGAGCTCCAAAATCCATTTACAGTGTATATTTGTATCCTAGACATCCTTACTTAGCCTTCTTGCACTTTTTTCCAGCTTCCTATTTCTTTCTATGCATGTTTTGGCCTTTAGTGCCAAGACCACCATCTTTGCACTGGTGGCGATTCGAAACCGCCACCTAGGCGGGCTACGATTTCACGACCATTTTTTCAATATTCTGTCATGCATGTTTTTAATATGCGCGCGCTCCACATAAATTCACTTTTAGGATGCATCCGTGAGCGAAATTGTCTACAAATAGTTTTGATTTCTTGGTTCTCCTTCCCTCTTCTATTTTTAAATAGATTTAATTAGTTGGAACTATTTCTTCTTGCCTTGTGCATGAAGGCACATCCCAGTCCTAATTCTTATATATTCCATGCTTGTATTCAAGAAAAAGGCCTGAGAATTTTTGTGTATCTTGTATTGTATTGCTTCCATAATCTTACTAGGAATTGCATAGCCAAGCTCAAATATCTTGTGTTATCTCTCTTCTACTTGCATTACATTTAGACTTCCTTCAAGATGTAATTTCTCAAACACCATCCTACTACTGCTCTTCTTGCATTCCCAATCCCTTAGACTCATATGAACACTCGAGAAAGAAAGGAACAAGGCGAGGGGATAGATACGAGATGACAACTAGATTTTCCAAAGCTCTTGCTTATCGTTGTTGGAATTGTGTGTTTGTTTAATTTATTCGTCAAATTGTCAATTTCAAATCAAATAGAATAGTAAAATTTTTCATTTTAATTGATTCGGTAACTACAGGTAGATCAAATCATTAGAAAGTTTTCTCTTTGACATTATCGGGAAGTTGTGGGGAATAATAGCTCTTTCAGTGGTTAGATTTTTTTCTTCACCTCTAAGGTAGGGTTTGAAGGGTCTTGATTAGATTAGGTTTTTTTTTTTAGATTTAGATTCACATATTTGTACAATTAACCAACTACATCTAGTTGATTACCTATCTTTAGTTTGTTTATTAGATTAGACGCATTACTTGAAAACCAGAAAAGATAAAAAAATATTTACTTTCATTAGATTATTTTACTTTCATTGCTTTGTTCCAATATATTGTGAAAACAAAAAAAACATAGATTAGGTTTCCTTTTATAGTTATTTTTCTTATTAAAATCATTTCAATTCATTCTACATGACCATCAACGGTCCACAACAAGAGAAGACGTACAGTTGTGATCCCTTGGTCCCACAACCCAACGGGCTGGAATTGATAACTGACATTGATACAAGCTTACATTTAATAGTTCTACGCACACCTATAAATTTTTCTAAGAAAATAGAGCAACTAAACACACTAAACATCACTGCTAATTAAGCCTACAATTATTGGATTGCTCCTGAAACAGGGTTTGATTATGTGCATGACCATATAAAGACCACAACCTTCACCAAGTATTTAGTTATGATCCTCGGGCACCACAACCCAATGTGCCTACTGACCAATTATACATTGACACTAGCTTTTAGAAATTATTATTCAAATCTTCATCACTTCCACTTGATATTATGCACAACTTTCCTTCGAACATAACATCCGATCAGGATAAGACTTTCTGGACTAGACCGAGAAAATCACCCATAGTCCCTATGGATCCATTACATCTCTTGTTTTCTCTTACATAACCTTTTCTAGAAATCCATATGATGTGCCCATAGGTCACTTCCCTCATGGTTAGAAACCAATAAATGAGAATCCCAAAAGAGCTCGATATTGGATCGGAGTCTTCGAGAAGCTATCATATCAGATCGATCCATCACACCGCTTCAGGTTAGGAGAGGATTATTCACTTTAGACTTGTAGATCCTGATATTACATGTTGAAGACATAATATTTCCCAATTATATTTATGGCCACCACCACACTCACATCCACTTCCATTCTACACTAGTTATCTCGGCATGACCTCAAGACGCTAGGTGAGAAGAAAGTCACATGTTGATTTTCTATCATACAAGGACCAACCCATAATTTAGTGAAACACTCACTCCACAAGGATGATACAACCCCATACGATGACCAAGAACAAACTAATCCACCTAAATATATCTGCTATTTTATTTTTATACGGCCACAAGTGATGGAGATCATAATTTCTGCTCAAAAACCTAGGTCTTCAACCTTGCTCTTTCTTCTACTTTCTAAACTTTTCTTGCCTCTAACCTCTTGCTATCTGATATAATTTCTTCCTCAATCTGAACCACATATTATCTTCCCTAAAATCATGCCTCCATACCTATAAATAACTTTTCTCTAGGTCTCATTACACCCCATGCAAGACTAGCTCACAAAATGAGCTCAAACTTCACTTTTATATCCAAATCTTATTTCCAACCCAAAGGGTGTCATCCCCCATGAAAAATTCAACCCATAAACCTTAAATATATTCAAATAAAATAATTACAATGGTCACATATGACCCAAGAAGGTCATCCTAGCTTAAACCTCATTACGTGTGCCAAAAATGGCTCAAACCCCCATGGGCACAATCTTAAAATTCCCTTACATAAAAACCACAATTATTCTTGATCCATAACCAACTAAACATGAGTAAAATAAAATTTAACATCCATATATGGTTGCAATTTATGTCAAACAATCAAATTATTTAATTTATCGGGCCGATTCACTTTGTAAATATCAAAACAATTGTTTCCTACACCCTTCGTCACCTTAGAAACTTCATAATACCAAAAAATAATATAAAAAAGATAAAATCATGCCATGTAACCATGTGATGGAAATTGAATAACCTGTATAAAAATTCTAAGCAAGTTGTAAGTAATGAAACATCCATCTCTTCAAACTACAACTACTTTTGCCTTCACTAAAACAACCTGCCAAAAATGTGGTTTCCAAAGGTTAGCTCATAAAAAAATTTATAAATACATTCAAGACCTCAAAATTGATTAATTTTATGTTAAATTAATCCCTATTTGGATTACTGAGGATAGGAATCATCAATCAATCCATCTCATGATTCAAACAACATCAAACTTGCACTAGAACACATGTTGTCTTGGGTCATCAAATATATTTCTATCCAAATAATGACTTGTAAACCATATAAAATGACCTCATCATAAGTAAAATATCATATCACTAGGAACATATCTTAATATTCTTTCCAACACAACTTGAATCGCCTTCAAACTCCACCTGTAGCTCAAGTTATGCTCATTTTACTGGACCCTACTATTTGAGACCCCAAAACATCCCTTTGACCAATCAATATGTTTAGACCTCGAAAAACCATTAAAATTCATGAAAATTATCTTGAACCTCCATAAAAATCAATAAAACCTATCATACATCATGCA
Organism: Taxus wallichiana var. yunnanensis; assembly: GCA_018340775.1. Classification (NCBI taxonomy): domain Eukaryota; kingdom Viridiplantae; phylum Streptophyta; class Pinopsida; order Cupressales; family Taxaceae; genus Taxus; species Taxus wallichiana. The sequence continues at coordinate 322,898,129 of CM031238.1, read as the reverse complement.
CCATCAATTTTTCATGCTACTCCTTTGGACAATCTTTTCCTAAAACCATATTCTTTAGAAACTTCTATTTATAGGTGAGTCCCATTCATCACCATGAACTCAACCATGAATTTATGGAAATATGAAGAGTCCTATAAAACATCCAATCATCAATTTTTATCAACCAACCAAAAATGGATCATTATACTTCACTTTACTTCGCCTTGCTCCTAGTTAGGGTTTAATTAGGATTTTAAACCTATATACCTTCTCAACTTTCATTCATAAAAACATGAAAATAAAATGACCTAATTATTTTTGAAACTTATAAACTCACTGTAAAATATTCCATGAAATTAAAAATTTCCCATGAAAATCACAGTTTTCACAACGAGCATCCGAAGTTCAACTTGAGCTAGAAAATGACTTAATTTTCACCCTGTCTCACAACATCATGCATATCGGAAAAATACACATCACGGGAACCTGATTTTTTTCTCAAATCACTATGACACATTAACCTAACATATACAATTTTATTAACATCAAATCCATACCAAAATCTCTCCAACCTATCTTATTTTCATAGCTTCACATTAAGGATTCTCACCGTAGAAGCTAGGTAAAGAAATTGAATGCAATAAATCATCATAAATCCTATAAAAATGACCCAAAAATACCATATATGTCATGATACACCTAAATTAATTCTTTCATGAGATCATATAGCTCTAATCCATGCTATCACACATCCAAGCTACTATACCTACTCCCAATGAGTACCTGTAACATAGTGAAGTAATTGTACCGCACTATGTCACTAATGTGAGTGCCCAAATAAACGAGTAGCTACATATTTACACAGAATAATATATTAATTCACACTATCTAATTTAGTGCAATACATAAGGCTATTATATAGCCATAATAACAGCAAATCAACCTCCTATAAAATAGGAAGGAGTCACAACAATTAACCCGGAATGTTATTCACGGGTATAACAAACTCTAAGAATAATATATTGTTGAAACAATATATTATAACAAAATACTTTCAAACCTAATATTTAATATATAACAATATTAAATATTAGCTAACAAACTATAATGTAAACATTAATATTTAATTTCCTAACATTCCCCCCCTTAATGTTTACATGGTACAACATATCTCGTTCACTGATTGTAGCCTGCCACCTCTGTGTGCTCATGATCAACTCCGCAAATGTGCAGCATTGGGCTTGCACAAAACTCGAACATGTGCCAACGCACATTTCTTCCACTGATGGTTTTCTCCGGCTTCTACCAACAACCTTACCAATTGGTTTTGCAGGTGTACCAATAACCTTTCACACTTGGTTTTGCAGGATCACCAAAAACCTTACACAATTGGTTTTTACAGGTTTACCAAAAACCTTACACAATTGGTTTTACAGGTTTACCAAAAACCTTTACATCATGATTGCTACAATACTTTTTGATCAATATTATACAATGTCACTACAAAAGGGAATCATGTAGGAAATATTGCTTTCAAAACTGAACAATAAAACATAATGGAAATGGAACAATGAGACCATGTTCCCCCCCTCAATGTGAACATTTCACTTATTCAATCCAAAACAGGAACTCTGAAATCATACTGCACACAACAAACTGCAATTCTGAAATGAAAGAAAACTCACACACACACTGTCACCACAACTTCATGCGGCCCCGTCGTTGGCGACTGACGAGAGGTCGCTGAATGACCTCCATCCTCCTGTGCCTCCGTCCTCCAGTCAAAAATCATCTAGAAGAGAAAATCTTCATCACTTTGATGTGCGGTATTTTCTTCCTCTTCATTTTCTCCTTCTTCATCAACAATCATGGCATTATCTTGTAGTTTCCCATCAAGTAAGTCTTGTGCTCTTTTTCTGCAATTGTTAGATATATGACCAGGTTGTTTACAATAGTAGCATGTAAATTGTTTCTTCGGTCCTTTAGAGGTTGAACCGTATTTGGGAATTTTCTTACCAAATGCTTTCTTGTTTCTGCCAAACATTGCAGTCTCCTCTGGTTCAACAACCATAATTCTTTTTTCTTCATCTAACAAAGAAGAAATAAGTTCTTCTAGACTTGGATTTATTTTTCTTAATGTAAAGACCATATTAGAATAACATGAAGGCATGCTATTAAGTAATACTGCTTTAGCATCATCATCAGGTACATCTACTTTTATGCCAGCAAGTTGATTACAAATAGAACGAAACTTACTGATATGCTCCACCATGCTCTCACCTTCTTCCATCTTGAGGCCGAACAATCTTTGCTTTAAAGATATCGCTGCGCTTCCCATTTGTGATCCAAACAACTTGTTCAATGTCACCCAGATTGTATGAGAGGACTTTTTAAGTCTATATGATGTAGATAAGCATTTGATAGACCCAATCCGATAATTTCCATAGCCTTTCGATCTCTGCTGTCCCATTTTATTGCTTCATCTGCATTTGTCATTTTTTTTTCTTTTCCATCAACAATATCCCATAAGTCTTTGTTGATTAGGAATAATTGAGTCCGCACTTGCCAGGTATGAAAATATTTTCCTTCAAATTTTTCAATGTGACTCAACTTATTCATTATGAATTTTCACACAATTTGGACGTCGGATTCTACCGAGAATGCGTCCCGTAATAACATGTAAAAAGTAATTAAAGATTACTTTTTTTTTTTTTTTTAATACAATAGATCAATGATGAAACTTACCAGTGATACTATAATTAAAGAGACTTAACAATTTTTCACAAACTACAACAAGCTAGTTAAGAGTAACTAAGAGCCATAATTGCCCTGACCTCTATAACACGTGTATGCTTTGCTAAGAAATGCAAATACCTTTGAATATTGGAAAAACACTTGCCTTTATTTGTCTGCCTGATCTATAGCTGGATGCGACTCAATGCATGGCGATTCAATTGAATCGATTTGTAGAAGATATTGATCGAGCCAATAAAGTGATGGAGCAGCGGTTTGCAAAGTAGTATTGTCAATACAAAACAACTCAGGGCCGAACCAAACAGACCCGTGAGAACACTAAAACTGTCAAAGGATTTGACTGTGCAGACCATTCATTTTTTTTTATGACTGTTACACAACAATGACAGCTTCTCAAAACATTAGCTTTTCTCTCTCTTGCATCTTTTCTTTAAACTCGAGCTCAATGTGTATAAAAAAATTCCAACGTAGATCTCTACACTGCACTGCGGCATGGCGGATTTGGAGATCAATGTAATTCGTGGATCTATGCACCCGCAGCCAGATCTCTTCCTTAAATTTCTCGCATGACTATTGCAAAACATCTTTTATTATGCATGCATATTTGCACGAGGGCACATGTTGATCCGAGTGTAGATGGGCACATCTTTTATCTGTCTTTTATTATGAATGTTTGATAAAATAGATCACAGAGGGCAAGTGTTGATCCGAGTGCAGATGGCTAGTAATAAATGCATGCAGGTCCACTCCAAATGAATTAACAAATTAGAAAATTGATTGAAGGCTGCGACCTTACCGTGGAGGCCCAGGACCATGGAAATAACGTTTTGGCTGATCTCATAAGTATAAGCACTCTTCCATTACACAGGATAAATGATCGCTCTGGTACCAAATAAACGAGCAACTACATATTTACACAGAATAATATATTAATTCACACTATCTCATTTAGTGCAATACATAAGGCTATTATATAGCCATAATAACAGCAAATCAACCTCCTATAAAATAGGAAGGAGTCACAACAATTAACCCGGAATGTTATTCACGGGTATAACAAACTCTAAGAATAATATATTGTTGAAACAATATATTATAACAAAATACTTTCAAACCTAATATTTAATATATAACAATATTAAATATTAGCTAACAAACTATAATGTAAACATTAATATTTAATTTCCTAACACCAAACACCCTCAAAACATGTTATCCATAATTTTAATATGCTTCCCAAGAAACCAAGAAGCTCATACCGTGAGGCTACATCACCTAGGCACTGTATAGGCTTGCAAGAGAAAGCACACTTCACCGAATACCAATGTATCAGCTCAAACATATCAGAAACAGTATGATAGCATCAATTATAACATCATAACATCATGGTACGACATTCAATTTTTCATTAATGTGGTTTTACATCAATGAAAACACCTATCGTGACCACATGCCAACAATATCTCTCTTTTTCATTGATGGAAAACACCTGAATGTCTCCTCTTTTTACATTAATGAAAAAGGCATATCTAATGCTCACCCTATTTTCCTTTTTCAGCTTCATACCATAATTATTTGGTTGAAAACATCAACCAAAGGTCTCAAACTAGCTCAATTTTCTTGATTTTACAGAAAATCTAATTTTTAGCCTCATTGCAAGCATGTAAGCATCATGCTCCCCCGGGATAAGAAACTCCAACATCCGAACATCATTAATCAAGATGAACACATATTGAACATACCTTTTAGGAGCTCAAACATAATTTTTCACCATGTAGGCATGTAAACAAAACTATTTTCTCCTTCATTCCTATTTTGGCCTTCATGCAGACACTTTAACAATTGAGATCTTGAGACATACAAATAGAAATCATGCAAAAATGTCAAAATTCACCATGTCAAAGATTCATACCTTCATTTTGACCAATCTCCACCTTTTCTAGGCCTAAAGCAAGCTCTACTCTACTCATTCTTGCTTTTCATACCGACTCAAGAGCATAGGTCCCTAAGAAGACATCTCAATGTGTTTAGGACCAACTTTGTCAATCTCTAAAACCTCATACATACATTGAAAATTCAAGCCACAGCTCCCCTATACATAAGACACCTTTCTCAAGTAAATAAGCTCGGTTTTAAGAATCTTACCTTGGATTCATGACATGAAAAACTTGGAGAAAATTTTGCAAGGTTATAAACACCTTTTTCAGTATTTGACAATCATATCATGCATTTAAGGAGAAAACACTAAGATACAATGCTCTACATACCTCAAATGTCTTTCAACCTTCAAATCATCATCTAGAAGCAATGTTAATTGCTCCCCCGTATTGACCGAGCTGATACACCACTTTGTACATCTAAACAACAAAACTCCATGTTTTGTATACTAATAATATCTCAAGAACATCAATTCATCATAGAGCCAAGCCTCAACATGTCAAGATGGTGGCTACTTAGTATATCATGTCATCTCTAATAACCTTAGTTGCCTTTGATTTGTCATTTTAAACTTCTAGGATCCCAGCACAAGCACTCCCCTCTCATTTAGAGCTCAACACTCTTTTAACAACATGTACATACCTATAAAAACATCATCAAGTCATTGCATATTTACAAGACCACATATTCATCACTTGTCCTCTATCATTCACATTATTCACATCAATTATAACTTGATTATACTTTTCCTTTTTCATTATAGAGTGCATTTTTATCATTCACTAACCTTTATTGATCCTTGTTTTCTATCTACATCATTGTATCCATTTTCAATCTTGTAGTTTAGGGTCCTTCATGGCCTATGGATGACCATCACAATACACAACTTGTTTCTAGTAAAAACCTATAGATTTATAATCCTCTAGCATACCTTGATCCATCAAATTCTTAAAAAGTATCTCCTTATCTCTCAAGGCTACATGCTAACACAAATACTTTCTTTATCTCATATTTAAGAGGTATTTTTAATGAAGTAAGAATTTATACACATTTGGAGAGAGAATGCAATTTTCAGACTTGACTACATAAATTCAATCCTCATGAAGAATAACAGAGAACTTTGATACTTCTCACTTCAATAATCATGTTGTAAAACCTTGCATACATCGGAGCTTCATAATTCTTACATCCCTATCTTGCATAGACATGTAGCTTAATTTTATTCACCAAATAATATTTAGTAGTCAACTGTCTTATATAAATCACATCACTTGAATTTATATCGAGACACTTTTTGTCATCTTATGAATTTCCAACACTTGATACTATTTAGAGAGAAACATTACAATCCTTTATTATCCCTTTCTATTGTACTTATAACTTATGTGTACTTCATTCATTGAGTACCTTAACCATTGAAGCTAATTCACTCTATATTGACTGACCATAACAAAGTTTCATTACAAGAGGAAAAAAATACCATGAATCAAAAGGTTTATCAATAAACCTTAATTGTTTAGGTTCTTGATTTGGTAGAGCCCTTGTGATGAGGAAAACTTCTCTACACTTATATACCTAATATACTAATTCCCTCTATTGTAGTATGACAATTATTCTTCATGACACATGACTTTGAAATTTCACAAACCCTACATATTGTTTGAGCACATTGAAGAAAAATAGACACATGAGCCTATACCGAGACTTCTTGTCCTATCAACTTATATTGTACATGTCATGATGCATTTGGAATTTTTATGACCTAAGTCACTATTTTTTATCTCATGCTACATCTTAACTGGTAATCATGAGACTTCACTCCATCTCCATGACTATATCTCCTAAAATGATCTTTATAAAACTTTGATAGAATCAGCTCCATACTTGCAACTCCACTTCCATCTAATTCATGATACAAATAAGAATCTACAATCTAGAAAACACTTCACATGTCTATATTTAACTATATCTTTTCTTAATATGGTGCAACCTAAGCCTTCATAACCATGAGCTTGAGAAATCATTTCTTTCCCTATGAACTAGCACCTGATGAGCCTCTTTATGGATTTTCCTTGTCAATTTCAGCCTGTAGTAAAGCATTTTAGACTTCTAGTCTAAGATTTTCACTGATACACTATTTTTCTATCTTCAAACCTTGGAATCACTATTATTTTTTCATTTGTAACCATCAAGAGATATTACAACTTCAATCAATGCGTGTCTTTACATCTTATAGGTCACCTTCAAGATCATACCTTTTGTTTAGACATGTAGCACTCATTATGATTCTCTAGGAATCTTATACAATACCCCACACCTTTGTAGATTTTAGTTACTTACGCAAGATTCTATTCATATACCACTATTTAGAGAGGGTAACAAGGTTTCTTGAGATCTAACCCCCTAAACATAGTGAGCTAGATCATAAGATTCACTAAAGCATGTAAGATCCTTTGAAGATGATATGTATACCTATGATCAACTTGATCAATTATTTCCTTATACCCCGCATTACAAATCTTGAGATAGCTATACCCAAATTTATCCCACATATTGATAGAAGAGAGTACTCTATTTGATTTTTCTAGATATACCTAGTCTTTGTGAGTTTAATCAACATTTGTGATGATCATTCACTCTTCATAGTCATAGGTTGATAGTAGAAAGATCATCCTCATTTGTAGCTTACCTCTTTTTGTGAGCACAAACATATATCTTGGAAACACAACCCCGCTTAGTCAAGCGCATCTTGACAACAAACTTCTTGAAAACTCTTATACATAACTCCTTGACAGAATTAAACCAAGATTCAACACTTTCATACTCAATGAATTAGATACAAAAATTCCACATACAATTACAGACTTTGATCAACCTTTGTTTCATGGATTCAAGATGAAAGACCCTTTTGAGATGGCTATCAACTTTGTCAATCTGTGAGGCACAAAATAGATCCACTAAAACCCTTTTTTCATATAAAATCACATCTTGAAACCATTTCTCTAGTATCAAGATTTTGGTTTGATCACAATTTGTGGCTCTAAGCATTAGTCTTGACACACTTCATACTCGAAAAATCTAGATGAAGTAGATATAGTTATTAGACTCCATGAAATATACTATAACATACATATGTAACACATTTCTCACCTTCTTGAGAATGAAAACATATATTTTGAATGATGAATTTGAAGTACATGGCATTATGAGGGATAGGTGATCTTTCATACCACCGCTAATCCTGCGATGGATTTCTACCTTCCTTGAAGATCTTCAAAATCTCAAAACACATGAAAACTAATGACTTGTGCAAAATATTATGTGAAAATCACCAATATTGTGAATACCATCACAATCAACTAAGAATATGCACTTGTAAACCATAGTACAATGTTATTTTGTCCTTTCTCAACCTCTTGACTTTGATGCATTCACTACACACATGATATAAGTCCAAGGACCATAAATTCATGAGAGAGAAACCTCATGCAATGATCACATTCAATGATTATGGAAGAGCATCCAAGATGCTTCAAGACATGAATTTAAATGTGAAAACATTTATCAAGACTTAGGGCCTTCAAACTCTACTAGAAATCAATATTTTAACATATATACTCAACACACAACATGACAGATGCTTTTGAGCACACAATACTTGAAAGTGACCATGATATCAAGATATGGCATAATTTTCTATTAGAGTACATCTCTTATGTAGGATACAATATTCTTAGAGGTGGACCATGAACTTATTAAATACACACTTATTTTACTCTAAATCACTAATCAAGATTACACATTTACAAACTTATTGACTCAAGGTCATCATAATTGAACTTAGAGACAAAATTTGAAATTGAATAAGGAGCATTCATGAGACCAACCACTTTTATAGGCTTACAAAGGACTCATTTCATCAACTTAACATACTTAACAAGCTCATACTCCTTATCATTTCTTCATGATGTGAAGCAATGCTTGACAATGAACTCAAACTATTTGGAAAAATTGTATGGATGTTATAAAAGACATTATAGTATCATGCTCAGATTGACCAACACGTTGTGAACTCAAAACACCTGATTGTGAACACATTTACATGATTATGACATACCTAACTTATCAATGAATTCTTTCATACACCTTTTCACTCAAGGATTCAAGACAGAGAAAATGCACATGGCTGATAACATAGAATAAGACAAATGCCAAAACCAAGACTTAAACACCTACTAAAGAGACTCTAATTTGAGGCACATGGAAGGATCATTTCACATACCTTACAACTTTGGAGGTATCCCAAAATCCTAAACTCCTTAGCTTCTCAAACACAAAAGAGTGCTTCACTTCAACTCTTGAATCAATATTCTTGATCTCTCTTGCATGGATAGGCCTCTTGTCATCCATATTTGGGCTTGAGCTCTTCTTGGCTACCTTTTGATCATTGACTTTGACTAAAACATATCCTTCTATGACAGATTTTGGCATCCATACTTATTTCACCTTACAAAAATTTGCAACATGACCCTTTAGATGACACTTGTAGCAAGTAACCTCATGTTTACCACTTGACTTATCACTTTTGTGTCCTTTTCCATTGCTCCAAGGGTACTCACAACTGAAAAACTTCCTACAATCCCTTGCTCTATGACCATAACCATTGTAAGCATAAAAATAACCATGAAACTTTGCATACCTCATTGCATTTGGTTATCTAATAGTATTAGGCCTTGAATAAAAATTCTTGCCATGAACATCATCATCTTCACTTGCTTTGGAACTAGGACCAGTTGTTGGATCTGCAAGAGTAGGCTTCAACTTCTTTGATCTTTAGGGTTTGAATCTCCTCTTTGAGCTTGTCACATTCTTCTTCCTTGACCTTAAGAACACTTGTCAAATCCTTGATTTCAGTCTTTAATATAATGTTCTCCATCCTATGGAATGCTAAATCTACTTGTAGATTAAATACCACCTCTTTGAAGTCAACTTTTCCATGCACACACACACACACATCACATGGCTTGTTTCTAAGTCTTTCACATTCCTTTTCCTTTGTGCTCAGATCTTAAATGGCCTTCTCCAACTGAATCTTGAGATATTTTATGGTTTCTTCATCCTTCTTAGCCATGGATTTTAATTCCGATTATTTTTCCTAATTTGTTTCACCATATTGCACTTCTAGGATCTCCTCCAAGCTGCTAGAATTTTTATTAAGGACCCACACTGATACCAATTTCGTAAGCACAATGGGTCGAGAGGGGGTGAATCATTCCTAAGAATTTCTCATTGAATTAACCATTAATACCAATAACCACTAACATTTAACCAATCACATACATCTAAACATTATTTTCTTAGAGCACACAAAACATCAAAAATACATAACACATGAGAAGAGGAACATAAACAAAAGCTATAAGTTGGAAAACCTCATGGGGAAGAAAACCACCTTTGAAAATTTGCTTATATTACAAAAATAAAAGTGATTTAGTGAAGCACCAACTTCACAAGGAGCAACAACGCCTAGTTTAATAGAGCACTGGCCCTATAAGGAGAAAAAGACCTAATTTAGTGAATAACCCATTCTAAAATGAGGATACAACCCCTAGGATGACCAAGAACCAACTCAGCCACCTAAAGATATCTGATCTCTTATTTTTTTGCTGCCAAAATTGATAGAGATCACAATTTCAACTCACAAACCCTAGGTAAAACCTTAGGTATTCAACCTTTCTCTTTCTTAAACTTTATAAAATTTTCTTGCCTCTAACCTCTTACTTTAATTCTAGTTTTAGAGCATGTTCATGCAGGTTCGTGGTGTTTTGAGGTCCAAACAAGTTGACTTGTCAAAAGGCGCTTTAGGGTCTCAAATAACAGGTCTAGTAAAATGAGCATAACATGAGCTACATGTGGAGTTTGAAGGTGATTAAATTTGTTTTGGAAATATCATTCAAATATATTTACAATGATATGAGTTTTTCTAGCCAAAATTGAATCCTTATACTTCAATTTATGCTAACTTCTCTCGAGCTAGGTTTAATTAGGGTTTTAGACCTCTATAACCTTATTAACATTTGTTCATAAAAATGTGACAATAAAATTACCTCATTATTTTTTTAAAACCTTATAAATCCACCATAAAATCTTCCTTGAAAGGAACAAGGTCCCATGCAAAGCACACTATTCACAACGAGCATCTAAAGTTCAACTTTGAGATAGAAAATGACTTGATTTTCACCTTGTTTCACAAAATCAATCATATCTAGAAAAATACACATCATGGGAACCTAAAATGTTTCTAAAATAACTATTACGCATTCCTATAACATATCCAATCATAATAATTTCAAATACATACCTCAATCTCTCCATCCTATCTCATTTGAATGGCTTCACCTTAGGATTCTCACCATAGAAGCCAAGGTCAACTGAACGAATGCAATAAATCATCATAAAATCTCTAAAAATTACTTAAAAATACCTAATATGTCATGATAAACCTGAATTTATGATTTCATGAGCTCATATATCTCAATCCACATTTTCACACCTCTAAGATACCATACACCGCTCCAAATGAGTACTTATAACTTAGTGAACCACATGTACTTTCACTATGTCACTACCGTGAGTGCCCAAGAACCATCAAAACATGTTATAAATCAATTCAATATGCTTCCAAAGCAACCAATAAACTCATACTATGAGGTTACATCACCTAGGAACTTGTATAGGCTTGCAAGAGCAAACACACTTCATGAATCCCACTTTGTATCAACTCAAACAAATATGAACCAATATGATAACATCAAGTATAACATCATAACATCATGGTATAACATTAATTTTGTCATTAATGTGTATTTCATCAATGACAACACCTATTAGGACCACACACCAGCAAATATGAGTCTTAAACATCTCGTACTTAGGAGCCGAGAAGACTAGGTTTGATGGTGAATTACATATAATTTCAAGGAGATAAAACCCTAGATGCTTTGTGACATGTAAGAAGGAACTGTGGACTGTGAACGAGGTAAAACTGTAAGGCACAGGTCTATAGGAGAGCTTTGAGGCATGGGGATCCTAATTTTAAGTTAAAACATTCTTGGTGTCTAAAAGGCCTAGTGAGGCAAGATAGAAGGATTCGTAGTTAGACTGATAGCTTTATGTCTCAAACAAGTATAATAGTATGAAAATAGATTGAAAGCATTGAAAAATGCTTCAAGATAGTGATGATTTACTTTATCCATCTCCATGGCATGAGAGCAAGGTGAGTACTCAATATAAATACTAAATCACACAATTTGGGTACATTTCTAGGTCCTAGGAACATACTACTATTCATATGATTCCTAAGTGAGAAAATTAGCAATGGAAAACTATCTTTGTCATTTCATTTGTGTTTCATGTCTTCTTTCTATATTTTTACACCATATAACTCAATCAATACTTCATTTCTTTATCTTGTACCACTTTGGACACCAATGCCCACACCTGGGACGCTAAAGCACCCCAACACTCGAATCCTCTCGGGCACCCCCTACCTCTTTTTACTTTGCTCACCCCTTTTAGGACTATTTCATTTTAGGAATCTCTTTTTCTTATGTGTCATCATTTTAGTTTCTAATTGTGAATTTAAAGCAAGGGAATCATATAAATATAAAGCTATGTGACCATTATGAGGGATCAATCTCTAAGCATTTATTATCACCACCTACGGTTGCATTCAAAGGCCATTACAAGAGCATAAACACATCCATCTAGCATTCACATAAGGGAAAAGGGAATAAATTCTTCTGAATACACTTCATAGAAGGGGAATTTAATTTTCATGCACACATATATCTACATATTCTACATCTAACTACTTTCTTGTTATTCAAGTGCATCTGGCACAAGAGATACCTATGGCACAATTCTATACACACACAAAACTACATGGATTCTGAAATGTAGTGAAATGCCTGGATCATAAGTTCCCTCAATCAGGTGATCATCATGGTCAATCTTACCCCTCATTTACATATTTTTATTTTTAGGATTTGATGTGTTTTGGGGTTTTACATACACTCTTTCTATTTGCAGGTTGCATGAGAATCTTATGGACTTAGTGTGACATACAAGTGATCAACAAAAAAGTTTAGTAACATTGAAGTGACATTGAAGAAATTAATTTTGGACCATTTTCTCACTCATAGGTGGCCTATAGTGGTCTATAGTGCCCAGGTGCCCTTGACCTAATCTAGGTGCCACATTTCAGCTTATTCTAACACTTCTACATTTTTTTAGGCTTGGTTGTGATAGTATACACTTTTGAAATATCAGTTTTATAGTTTTGTACACTTCTAGGATTATTGCAAATCAACTAAGTTTCCTTTCCTCTCTCTTACACTCAGGGTTTTTAATTTCTACTTGCTTATTTCTTAGGTCATATATGTACTTTATTGCATATTTATTTCGTTGTGACTTTACAATTAGGGTTTAGCATTAAATTATATATTTTTAATCATTTGGTGAACCCATCACTCAAACCCACATTTCTTCTAGGAATTTTATCATCTTCTCATTATTGTTAGGAAATTTATGGGAAGATATAATTAACAAATTATAGATCCACAAAATAAATTGCCAAAGATTATAGATTATGATGTACATTAAATTAAACATAGATTTAGCTAACTATAAATTAAAAATTACATAATGTAAATAACATGAACAGTAAAGTAAATATATAAATGTAAATGACACAGAACACTAGATTTAAGTGAGAAAACCATAAAAGGTTAAAAACCCCTTTGAGAAATCATTTATCTTTATTGAAAATATACTTTTACCTAGCACTCCCACTATTTCACATGCAATTACACCTTCAATAAGGAATTATGAACTACCTCACACATTTTCTCATGAGACTTACAAATATTCTCACACATATAGGCCATATACAATATTACAACTACATGTAACCAATCCATAAAGGATCACCTTGTTATATACAAGGTGGGTGGTCATGATTCACTCTTTAAAAGATGACCCAAGTCATTTGGAGGGTTTAATAATAAGTAGTTTCCCTCTTCATGTTATAAACCCCAACACTCCCCCTTAATGTTAAATGGGGAAACATGCAAAATAATGTTAACATTTATTCCTCATGTCAAGGTACCTTTTGGTACAAAAAGATTTATAATCCATAAATAAACTCATGATTTAGGCTAGCATCTAAAAACACTTGTTCTATAGGTTTGTAGTTGTGTGATGCACTAAAGAAGAATCCTATGGTTTTTAAACTTTGTAGTACACTACCACAGTGTTGTGCTGTGAGACTTATACAAGCCACAAACAACAGACCGCATTGCAAGTTTTAGAAAATCCATGAAACACTATTTTTACGTGGTTCAAAATAGTGTTCTAAGGATTCCATAAAAATTGCAATACAAAGGAATATATACAAATTCTCAATATAAAGTGATTAAGGATTAAGAATTACATTAGATTATGGATACTTTTACAAAACAAGGTACTCCCATAACTAATGCTTTGCTGGGAATTACATGTAAACTTCATATACATGACAATTTACTTAAACAACATAGAAATAGTCTTGGGAGTATCCATTCTGAAACATTCAAGGCTGTTAAGAGGTGGCATTGTCATGCACACTCCCCCTCAATGGTAAATTTGAAAGGCCCAACAAGGCATGAAACTTGGAAAACTTCACAAAACACAATGACTTTGTGAAAATATATGCAACTTGATCTTCATTCAAACAGAACTTAATATCAATATCACCATCTAGGACTTTTCTCGTATAAAGTACATATGATCTTTGATATGATTTTTCCTTTGATGCTGAAATAGATTATTTGCAAGAGAAATGAAACTCGGCTATCATATAGAAGATTAGTGCTTCCTTTGACGCCCATATGGAGTTCATCCAATAGTCTTTTCAGCCACATAGCTTCCTTTGTTGCTTTCATACCCCTTTTATACTGCTTGATGAGAATAGATAGAATCTGGTTGTTTCTTCTTGGTACTCCAAGTGATGGCACCTGCATCAAAAACACTTGAACAAAAATATAGATGTATATCCAACACAACATCAGCATGGTTAGAGTCATAATATCCATATACACCATAATAAGCATAATATAAATCATATGATTTCACTTTTAACCAATTGTAAAAGTTAAACACTAGTTGTATAACAACTATCACAACAATATGCTTAGCAACTAACCATGTTAGGAAATTTAATGAATGTTTTATCAAAAACATATATACCTTCAATATCTTATTCTAAGCCTTTAAATAATGAGATAAAACTTGATAGATAACTGATCTGAATAGATAATCAAATCATACAAGAATAATCATAGTGTTCATTGAAAAACATGATCCACTAACTATGGATACTTCCCATGGATTTATGTGGAGTTTTCTTCAAAAAATGACCATGTAAGCACCCTTTAATATATTTCATAGGTGGAAAATTTAATCCTATACATGTCATATATGCCAAAAATGAACAATAGTTCAATTTTGAATAAACTACCGAAAAATGAAGCAAAATATTAAAACACATAAAATCCATTTTGTGTATGTTTTCAGTTATAGTTACTTCTAGTTTATTTTCAATAAACCATCTAAGTTAACTATGAAGAAAAATTAAATTTAGTGTAATATATTTAAACAAAATATATGCTTTTCATTTAGAGGTGATAGATGTAGTTTATAGAGTTACTACATTAGCTCTATGATTATTCTCTTCATTTTCATCTTAATTGAAATATGATTTTTTCCATTTTATAACTAAGATTTATCTCATGAGAACCCAGCATTACTATCCATTTTGATAAATGCACACACAACTATGAAGAAAAATTTAATTTAAAAAGGACAAACTCATCGAGAGAGAAACAAATTAAAATTTCAAATAAAATGGTATGAGCTTGGTGAAAAAATATGTAAACAAAGATCAAGTACCAATGAAGAAGCATGTAGATCACAAAAACAAGATGTGGAAGGTTCGGGGAGAGGAGAAATATTTTATAAAAAAATCAAACTTTGAAACGCTCAAAGACAAAGAAATTTTGAAACCCACGGTACAAATAATTTTGAAACCCGTGGTGCAAATTTGTTTTGAAACCCTCGACACAAAGAAATTTTTAAACCTACGGGACAAAGAAATTTTAAAAACCATGGCACAAAGAAATTTTAAAACCCGTGGTACAAAGAAAATTTAAAACACGTGACAAAAATAAATTTTTAAACCCGAGGTACAAAGAAAATTTTGAAAACTCATGGTATATAGAAAATTCAAAATACACGGTATAAAGAAAATTCGCAAGGACACGTGGAAAAAGTTGGAGATGACACGTGTCTCAAATTGATGAAAAACAAGAGGTAACATGTTGAAATTCTTGAAAATTATAATGGAGACACCTGGAGAACATGAATTCCCTAGAGTATAATCAAAATAAATAGATTATCGGGTTTGCAACAGGGTTGAAAAGTCAACCAAAATACATGGCAAACAAACAAAGAACCACACGGAAAAAAATATAAAAAATATGACACTAAGAAAAACAAATACACGTGGTGATTTTCTATTAGATCAAACTTTGTAGTGCAACAAACAAGCTTGAAGAATAATTAAAAGAAAAAATAGATGGGTAAATCGTACATACGTGTAGTTAACTTATTAGATCATTTTTTACATCGTGACACAATTATGACAGAGGACTGACAAAATGTGAAAGAACGTGGACACGTTATATTGGTTTTCATATGACTAACTCAAACAAAGTATTAATATAAAGAGTAGATAAAAGTATGTCTTAATCTTATTGGATAACCACTATCACATTTAACAATAGAATGACAACGTAAAATAACTTGAACATTTCTATTAGATTGTATTTTACATCAGATAGAAACAAGATAACAAAATACTGAATTTGTGAAGAGTGTGGAACAACCTTATTGGTTCGCACTTCACAAATGACAAAAGGATCAATTAAAATTTTGATACAACAAATCTACATGGAGATTTATGATTGGCTAGAGCTTCACAATATAGAACTTTAGAAATAGATATTATGCTTGGTGTCGTAAGGCGGACATAGAACCATGGATTTAACCATATTCCAAGGTAAAATTTTAGGTCCACTCCTCCCTTTGGCAATAAAATAAAATGGAATCATGTGGCAAAATTTCCATGAGTTAGTGAGGACAGTGTCATAACTCCATCAATTTTCTAAGGAAAAGTAAATTGCGAATGAAAAACCAATGGAATAAGGAAAAAAGAATGAAATTTTTCAATCCTCCCGAAAAAAGACATGACTAAAAAAACAAAATTAGGCTGAAAAATAAAAGAAATTATTTTAAATAAGTTGCACAACTATAATGACTATATAAAAAAGGTGCAAAATACTCGAAAAACTTGCAGGAGACTAAAGAACCAAGAACAAAGAACCAAGGATGCGGGAACACGAGATATATGCACACAAAATGTATAAGAAAGATCTAATCAACAAATCGACCAATATTCATATAATTTTTGGGTGGAAATTGGAAATTTTCACTTGATTAACTTGAATTCGATGGTGGAACAACTAGGGTTTTATAGATCTAAAAAATAATTTCAAGTTCTTTACTCCCGTAAATCAAAAACATCAAGATTGATTTTGCACATGCATAATCACCAACTTTGATATCATGTTAATAAATTTACGGAAGATATAATTAACAAATTATAGATCCAAAAATAAATTATCGAATATTATAGATTATGATGTGTAGTTAAATTAACCATAGATTTAGTTGATTATAAATTGCATATTAAAAATGTAAATAACATGAACAAAAAGTAAATATAGAAATGTAAATTACACAGGAACACTAGATTTAAGTAGGAAAATATGAAAGGTAAAAAATCCATTGATAAATCACTTATATTTATTGAGAATTTAATTTTACCCAACACTCCCACTATTTCACATGTAGTTACTCCTTCAATAAGGAATTATGAACTACCTCACACAATTTCTCATGAGACTTACAAATTTTCTCACACATATAGCTCACTTATAATGTTACAACTATGTGTAACCAATCCTTAAAGGATCACCTTGTTATATAAAATGTGGGTGGTCATGATCCACTCTTTAAAAGCTGACCCGGGTCATTTGGTGGGGTTTATAATAAGTATTTTCCCACTTAATATTACAAACCCCAATAATTATGGATCAATATTATGATGAATTTATTAAAGCCCACCTTCAAGATCTCAATGATCATTTTGTTGAAAATCCTTAGAATATATATTTTCTTTTATTTGTTACTTGTGAGGAGGTTACCAATCTTACAAAGCTTAATGTTCCTTCATCCATCCCATCTTCCATACCTATTGCTACTCAACCCCTACTTCTAATATTTTTCCTGCTTCCACCATTCTCTTTTATGCTCCTACTCCCACCAATCACTTCAATCCACCTCTTGTTTCTCACATGTGGAAAGTATCTTCTATTTTCACTCAAGACCTAGCTTCTCTTTATCAGGATATTCAAGTTCAAATCCATCAATTGCAACAAGCCACTTATGGGGGGCACATCCATGCACCATATAAAATCTAGATATGGGCCCATATCTCTATAGGGGTGCTTCGAGATCAAGGCAAGAATTGGAAAATTTCCTATTATCTATCCACCTTTCTTCGAGTGCCCCACCCTATTGCTTTATAATCCTTTTGCACTCACCATTTCCACTTATGCACTTCCTCTAATTTTGTCAATCCCAATTTGCCCATTTTTAATGGTCATGGTTATCCTCAAAAGCATCATTGAGAATTTCATGTAGCATGTCCAAATTATGCAAAGGATCACAAATTATTAGAAAAGCTATTTCCTAAAATTCTTTAAGACTATGTAATGCTTTGGTTTTACAATCTACCTATCCATTTGGTAACATCATACACACATTTCTATATCAATATCAGCTCTAATATATACTATTCTCAACTTGCACAACTTAAGAAAGGATCTAATGAAAATCTAGTGGATTATGTCTTATGGTATAAGAACAAAAAAGCTAAGATGTCTAATGTACTCACGGACTCGAGCTTGAAGATATATTTGTCCAAAGTCTCTTACCTCCTTTACAGGATAGCTTTATCTTTGAGACCTCTCCATCATTCGATCATCTATGTCACACTCTTAAATTATGCAAAGGAAAACATCTCACCATGGGAAAGCTTAAATATCATGAGCAAGATTCATCTTCAGATAGGTTTAAAAAAATCAACTTTCAATCCATCTTCTAATCCTATTGAAGTCAAACAAACTATTAACGTTGTCATTACTCCTAAAAATATTCAATGGAAAGCTACAAAGTGTACATTCATAAAATTTCCTTGTGCTTCGCATATTCTATTGCCAAAACTCATTGAGAAAAATATTATTACACTTCCACATCCCTTGATCTAGATACATATTTCCCTAAGGGCCATAAATACAATGAAAATTTCATATGTGACTATCATCAATGCATTGGGCATTCCATAGATAGTTGTTTCAAAATTTGACATATTATTCAAGATCTAATGGACAATAATGAAATTTATCTTCCTAACCTTCGACATCCTAGTTGGTCAATGAAAATAGAAATCTCAAAATATTTATAAAACCTCTCCTAAACATGACAATAAAGTGGACGATTCTTTAGCTAATAATACATATCGTGCAATGCCTCCTCCTTCATCTGGGGCTCTTATATTTATATTTACTCACGCTGATTAATCTCCACCAATCATTACATTCTATGATCATGACTATCATGCTACATTATCTTCTAACATTACATATCAATGATTCAATCGGATCTTATGCTCTTAACTATAGCATGATCAGCTCTTCGTCTTTTGTGTGTATTCTCTATTGCACTTCTTGTTGCTATCGGTTATCCACTATCAAATAATTCATATCCAGTGCCTAAATCTTATAGGTATGTCAAGATTCTAGTGAATTTTGGTCATCTTACCATACTTGTGACCTTTCTTACGACACCTTTAATCAAAGGGTGTGACATGCTCTTAGGTATTCCCTAGCTTCATGTTACTCATGCTATCATTTCCATGAATCACTTATGTCCAAGTTCATTCACAACAAGTATGTCATTAATATCAACGATGTTTTTCCATACACATCATGGCCATAACCACCTATTAAGGTTTCCATTGCACTCACTAGAGAATATAGGTCCCCACAACCTATTCAATCTAAAGCAAAAAAATATCCTAGCTCTCCCATTAGCACACGACCTACAAAGTCGGTCTCACCGGTCTACTATTCCATCACGGTAGCCTATGTCCACCATTCATATGACTCTGTTGCATAGGTATATATCACCTATGTTTTCTCTTTCACATAGGTTTTGATCACCTCTATAGTCTCCTTCACATAGGCATCCATTTCCTTCGCAGTCTCCTTCACATAGGTGTTCATCACCTCCAAGGTATCATACACATAGGCCTTTCACCAACACTTTATTTGTCTCATACACCACCGATATTAGAGCATGGTCACATGCATTTATCTCCACAAGCATCGGGTGGAGGATCCTTTCCCTTCAATTTTATCAGATAGCTTACTCACATCGCATACTTGGGGGCATCACGCTTATTCCCTACTTTTAGAATGATAAGGTGTATGTTTATTCTACTCATACACCCAAGTATCATCATTACCCTATGACACACTCTTGTGCTTTGGTTCACACTTAACTATTAAGGGCATACTACATTCATTAACCTCACACATGACACATTTCACACTCGGTACATTCACAACATATCTCTCTCACATACATGTCACACTACCCTATGACACACTCTATTTTTATGGTTCATACTTGAATGTTGAGGGTCTCAATCTGAAATAAACCTCACCATACTCACACTCTTTACACTCTATGATTTCTTGATCACATTTTTATAGCTCACAATTCAAACCATTTCTCGATGACGCAGCGAGTCTTGTTCTATGGTTCATTATTGACTTCCAAGGGGTATTTTATAAATGAACCTCATCTCATGCATACACATCAACTTGGGGGGCACACTTATCCTATCACCCTCACTTTGCATTCCATTCCATTCCATTCACATCATGTTACATATATTGGTTGCACATTTTTCTTGCTTAATTATTCGCACATGTACACTTTTCTCACTATGCAAGTCGGATATTCAAGTATGTCATTATCTTTTCTATATACAAATGTCCATTCACTTTCCTTCTAGTCATAAATGTATAGTTTACAAATATCATTACACACAGCACAAATCTTGGCACAATACCTCTTATTAGTCCCTCAATGGATCTTGAGGTCATTATAGCATTTATTTTATGCTCAAACACCTTGGCAAGCTAACACTTCATCCAAAGAGATCGAACACTCACGAAGCATGTGAAGCTACCAGTTTCTCTTTTCAGTACTATCTTGTCAAGATGTTAACATGCATGTTTGTAATAACCATGATCGGAGTATATATTTAATTGTAGTAATCAGATCCATGAGATCAAATTGGAAACACATGTAATAAGGAAACATAGAGATCACATAAGAATTAATATCAGATTTACCATACAAGTACCATGAACAGAGACATCAAAAACCAATATCCATCCAAAATGATCCATTGCATTATCTCATCACAAATCGAAGCTGAATACATAACAATAATGTTATTAAAGTCATGTGTGTAAGTTCATACCAATAACATAACTCTAATACATATGGAGAAGATAACAAAACTATGCAAATCAATACATATATATGGGTTAGGACTTTCCCTTCACCGCCCATGCACTCTCAAAATAGGTGCATGCTCAAAATATCCATGCATGCATACAAATATAACTATGAAGCATGCAAGCTTCACTAATAATAGATTATCTCTATAAATAAACCCTGATCTAATCCTATTATTAGCTTGAACTCTGCATGTCCCTTGATCTTCCACTTGTTCCTAAGATAGCTTTTCCTTCATCATGAAGTCCTCATGATTTTATCTTTTACGTGCTCTGCACTCTATCTTATTTTTATCCCTATCTAGGAAAAATTACTAAAACACGAACTTTTACTCTTTGGGCGCAAAACCTCAAGGAGTAATTTTGTCACCCTTTTGCACCTACTCAAGCACCCCCTTATTTTGCACCACTATCACATGATCCTTTGATACTTAGGCATTATTTCAAAATCCCAAACATTACCCAACATTAATATCATTTCCTCCCTCGGCAATGGGGTTGCTTAGCTTATATCTCCAAAGAATAAAGAATAAATAATGAATTTACATAACAAATAGAGGAAAGAATGTAAATAATATTTCATCAACCAGTGTGCTATTCTTTGATAGGTAGCAATATCTTAGGTTACTCATTCTTAATTTCATATTCTAATTCATTCTAGTGATTGAGCCCCTTCTTCTCCTTTACGGGAATATCTCCAAGCACTGCATCCATTTCTTCCAGGGTCATATCCTTTCCCTTGTGCTTTAATTACCATACTAAATTTTATGACCCTATAACCATGTCATCCACTACATCTATTTGTAATGCTATAAACTTCCCCAACTCCTTTATTCTATCATCATGAGGGTCCTTAAGCGCCTTATGTGCATCACGCTAGACTCTCCTCTAGTCCCTAGGTTTCATTCTTATTTTCCATAAGGACTTCATTTTATTCTTGTAATGTCCTTGTTTTAATAATATACTTAGGATCCTCACATATCCTTAGCACCAAATTTTCTTTCTTTAATTCATCCTTCAAAGTTTGGAGTATGGAATCATACCCAACTATCTTTCTTGCAACTGTTTCTTTATTCTCTCCTTTTAGTTACATCTTATATTTCCTTTTGAATAACTATCTCCTCAACACTTGGACCACGTGCGATGGTTCCCTCTTCCAACAAAAAATGTACCAAGGTCTGTAAATAATGCATGGTTGATGGAAAGGTGCACATTACCTCTTTTTCATACTGCGGTCGTGCCTTCAAAATTTCCTTTCCAATATCCTTGGCCATTTCCGAAATAGTAGTTACCTTGCTTTGTTAAGAGTTCATTAACCATGACTCTCCTTGGTTTCATTGCTCTGTTGAAGTAATAACATGCTCTGAAAACTGCAAATGTTTTACTACCTTACCCTTGCACTCTTTGATCTCCTTTTTTCTTTAAAATACCCCGTGCCCTAGTGTGTCCTAGTTGTAAATATGTCTCCTTGAAACCCTAACCTCATGAAATTTCCTTCCCTACACATGCCCAACTAGCTCAAACACCCTTCCACATAGAGCTCTAGTAATTTTGTGTCTCAAAATTACTTGGTTCTCTACTCAATCAATTTCTCTTCACACTTCACACTTTCAATCACTCATATCATCTTGAAAACTTAAAGGATTCAATGAAAAATAATAGGGTTGCATGTGCTCGATTTATTGAACTTTCAAATTTTTCCCACATTAATTTCTCCTTAACTACCACCATATGTGGAATTAATTCTTCCCTTTTTCTCTTCCACGTGTTACTTCGTATTCTTCCACACCCCATTCATAACCTTCTGGCACACCCACTACTTCTTAGCCACAAACCTCTTTTTGTGCACTTCCCTATAATGAAGTACCTTTTGATGATTATCTTTGCAGATAAACCATCAAAGTCATGTAAAATATTAGAGATGTGGGACTCATCCCCTATTATAACCTCCAAATTTTATAGAAGATTGATCTTCTCTACTTGTGTTGAAGTGAGGGTTAGAGAAAAAATAGAATGAAAATCCTAACTAAAGTGATATGCCAAAAATTTACTTGAAAGCACAGAGATAGAAATTGAAATAACTAATAAACTAGTTAAGGAGAATTGAGCATGATTAACCCTTTTAGAGATATTTTGTACTATCAAAGGCTAGAAGGAACTGAAACATAACCATTTGCAAATGAACAAATTTATGTAAATATCTAAGGGCGTATAGCACAATAGAAACTTAAACATTCATCAAAGCCAAATAAAAGCATACATAAGAAAATAAGGACACATGGTATTGCAAAATCCTTAGTGCATAGAACAAGAACTCTTAATTTATAGAGAAAACAATACATAAGGCTAAGAATGGCACAAATTACAATATTTATTTACAATAGAGCCTTGCTAAGGCTAGTGAACACAAAATGACTGAACCTAAAGATCTCACAGAGTCTTATGATTTTTCCTTCTTTCTAATGGCACAAGAACCTTATTTTATAGAACCTACGAATCATGCTCCAATGTGCCTACCATCAAGATTTTTGTTAGGAAAATGATGTTAACTATGGGAGTTTCTTGTATGGTAAAATTGTATGTTAGTAATTAGTTATATTATTGTTATATAAACAATAATATATTATTGGATTTGTTTTAAAAACTTGTATGATTTGATTTGTGTATTTTTACATGAGTAATAATCACAACTAAATAGGATTATTGTTAGAACAACTTCCTATTTTATAGGAGTTACATATTCCTATATATTTGTAATCTATTCATATGAACATACATGAAGAAATTCATTGTTTAGTTGTGTAAAGCTCTCTAATAATCTATAATTCTCACCATCCACATTAAGTTATTTACCTACATGATCTTCAACCCATGGGGGTGAATCTCAACTACTTTCTTTGGGACTCGGGATTGCATTCAATCCACCAAACTGCAAGTCCTTTTTCTTCTTTGATTGGCCCTTTGGATGGTGGTAGCTTCATCGCATGAAACGTGGAGGTCGCGCGCTACTTTGGGTTGAATTTTGTTTTCTCCTTTTGAATTTGCACCTAGGCAACATGTGGAGTGTTGCGGGCTCTTCCCATTTACCTTTGACTTTTTAACCCGCTTGGGTTATTTTTCCATGCTCTTTCCACGTGGTCGTTTCTTATTGATTTGAGTACCCCAAGTCATTGTACTAACTCCAATATGCACTAAAGGAACATGTGGATACCCTCCATGCTCAGTCTCATACTTAGTCAAAATTTGAGCTCCGAAAGGAAACAAAGGAATGCCAAAATAAAAGGGGGCCGACGTGAAAAAAATATGAAAGAAATGAGAGATCCCTGAAAGATGTAGAAATTATTCTACAATTATGGTGACTCACCAAGGGACTCTATGCCAGCCATGGAAGAATATGGAAATCCTTCCTTGTCTCAAAATTTCAAAATGTGGCTCAAAATGCCACTCAAATCTTCTTCAAAGAAGCTTGGTAACCAACCGGTTTAGCCTCTATCGGGTAAGTTCTTCATTGTAGAGCCTGGAAGGCTCTATCCAACTCAATGATCTCCTTGTGAGAGAATGCTTGGAGATATTACACCATTATGTGTAAACAAAACTCCAATTTTACAATTGGGTTTAGGATGGCCTCCACCTCAACAACACTGGAATCATCCTTTAAAGACTGAAAGATAGTATTATCATGTTCCTTAGTTGTGAGTAGCTATTGGATCTGGTCCTCTGATAGGATGGTGGAGTCATCGGGAAAGGGGGAGGGGAATCCTAATTAGACTAACTTTGTGATGCACTACTTCCTCTCTCTACGATCCCGAGATGGATATGAGTCAAGAGATTCTAGCACTTGATGGCTACCTTTTTACAACTCATAATATCACCTTTGATCTTTTCCACTTCCATCCACCTGTCTATGATACCTGCCCTTTATAGGGTGGATTCCAAAGAATCATATAATTTCGAACCAACACCTATGATTCAGGACCTCTGCAGATATAATGTTACTTATGGTGGAGGATGATGACTCTAAGTTGGCACACAAACCTTTTATATCGATATGGATATGAGTTTGGGTGACATGTTTTTTTCATAATGGTGATTCTCTGGTAGCATGAGGTGTATAGCCCTTGCACTAATGTGATGATTCCCCCTTTTTGGGGCTATTGAGTAAGTTTCAGTTCAATTCCTAGACTACTTCTCGATGACTTGCACCTTGTTTGTAAGTTCCCCTCCCTTTCCTCATGTTGAAGATACATAGATTTTTTTAGTGTGGTAACCTCTGCTTTCCTCAAATAAACCTCATGTTGAAGATAATTGGCCACTGACCTTGGAGACTTTCAACTTGGCCTCCAATTTCTTGGCTTCTTCCTAGAAAACCTGCAAGAGCTACATTTGAATCCTCCTTCCTTGCCCTTAAATTTGATTTTGGTATTGAGGTGGAATATAGTAGTCTACAATTTCCTAAGGCTAGCCTCCTCCTTTTTAGTTTTTTTTCTCGAGATTAAGATAGTCGTGGTGACTATAGAAGATGATTCGCTCAAGAGCTCAACCTTATTCTAAGGTTGAAACGGGTTAGGACTATCGCTACAAGCATTGATGGCATAATCATCTGGTTGTATCTATTTGGTAGGCTTGGAGACATTGGGGATCATTTGTGTGATAGTTAGAGAGCTCGCTAATGGTTATATAATTATCGCATCTACTTTTTTGCTCCTATTGACATATCCTTTTCTTTTACTTTTCTTTTCTTCTATTATGGGCCGCCTTGGCTGATTTGTCCTAGTTCACAAATTCTTAGGAAGAATGGAAAATCCAACCTACAAATGGGAATCCCGAGGATATGAAGTATGGAATTTTAGTGGTCTATAAGGGATAAGAATTCATAAGAGATGAAGAATGGGTCAACAAAAATCATGCAAAGAATGAGGGAATGGTGGTGGGAGGTGGAGGAATAAGATAGGGGCTATGGGGTGGAAGGGTATGAGTTAGAGTGAATAGAATAAAAAAATACCCACTAAGGAAATGAAAGGAGGAGAAGATGGAAATGGATGAGTGGGAGGAGGTGAAGAAAATGGAGGAACAAAAGGAGATGAAGGGGCGGATGAAGAAGGAAATTCATAAAACTTCATCTTCTTCTTCGATGGGCTCCAGGGACCGACGCCTTCAATGATAGTTGTGGAGGGAAAGGCCAATGGTTGTGTAGAGATGGGGCCCTAGGTTAAGTTCAGCACTAGTTGCTCTTATTTTCCAAACCATGAGGGTCGATGATGTATGAACCATGGGCATGTGGCCTAAGGGATCTTGTTGAGAAGCTGAGGGTGAGAGTCATGGTTGCATTTTTTACGAGGGGCTAAGGGTTCCCACCTTATGCCGATAGAATTATCCCTTGGTAATGAATACTTCTTCCCTGTTGTTTGTGTCAAACCCGTGCTCATTATCCCAAAGTTCTTCTCACTTTTCATCAAGTAGACACCTCCTTGAAATTGAGGGTTGTTTTCCCAATTTCCTACCTATATTTTCAATTCACCTCAATTTTTTTCCATACTCCAATCCTTACGTAGCATGGATGTCCTCAAATCATTAGCCATTGTTAAATAGGGGTCATATTTGTGCAGGTCTAGATGAAAATACTCCCACACCGTGGTTGGGATATATTTTAATTCAACAAAAATATTAGGAGTCTCCACTTTAGGAGACCTCTTGTCTTCAAAAACCTTCTCGATTCATGATTTCATGAACCCAAGAATTTTTCTAAGAAAAGATGGTGGCCATCTTCCCATCTGGTTCATACCTCCATCTATCCTGAATCAAGGTGAACCCATATTGATCTAGCTTTTGTGTGGGTACATGCTCTGCCTTGTGTTTTATCACAATAATACCTCCTCTATGTCAAGGGAGTTCAAACAATTTTTTTCTTCTTACGGGTATCACCATATTATTTTTCGAGGATCACCAAATTCTTGGCTACCTCTAAGCCTACAACCTATGTCATGATCATTTTGGGGAGTATGAAGGATTCATCCGAATCCATGCAGATTGTATCGAATTCGTTGCCATGAAAAAGTAATCGCAGGTATGTAGGGAATCCTCAAGGATGGCTCGAACTGAATCACTCATTTTATTATCGACTCCTTCTTGATCAAGCTCGGGTAGGAGGGGTGCAACAAAGAAGTTTGCAAACTCATAGCTTTCTGAGGAACGAGACAACATATGAGTCCATGCGGACATTGGTATGATGTTATGAGGATCAACCTCCAAGTCCCAAAGTGTCGAGGCATATATTGGCTAATGTATGACTCATTCTAGTAAAGAATGATATGAAACAAAGAGGAAGAATACTAGAATGTGAAATTTATAGAGAAATAGTCCAACTGATTACAAATAGCCTCTACTATGACCTTCAAGAAGTTAAATCAATATGTTTGGTCCTTCTTCACTACTCTCATTGTGAAAAGGGGTCCCATTTACCATTAATGGACATTTATGTATAATTATTGACCAAAAATAAATGCCAACATAGAGCAGGCATCCTGAAAATCCTACAAGAATGCTTTCAATGGGATTAGAAATCCTAGCATCTCAAAACTGCTCAAATCCTCTTGCCATAATTATTTCCTAATGAAATTAGGTATGTGCCGGCATGAGGAACAAACCCTTAGAGTTTGGCCATATTATAAAATATATCCATTGGGTCATGTGGTAGGGAAAACATGTCTTTGATGGTTCGTGTTGTTATCTTCACCTACATGTCTAGTCAAAGAACCATTCGCACAATGGGGTCTTAATTTCATCAGAATGGTTAACCCAGTTTCAAGCACAAGTCATAAGTGGATTTTCATGGTCACTGATCATTTCACCTATTAGATGGAGGTGGTTTCATTGAAGGAAGTTGTTATCCAATTTTACATGCATGGAAAAATTGGACAACAAGTTCTTATTGAATTTTAGGTCTTTAGAAATGAACTTGGGGCCTACATAAATTTTTTTTTTTGCTTCTAGAAGGTTTGTGGTGTTCTAGGATGGTTTAGGATCATTTTGAACTATTCTCTCATTTCCCTAGTTTTGGAGGCCCAAGGTTTTCTCATGGCAAGAAGATCGCACTTGCAGGACCATCTCTAATTGACCTAAGCATAGATAATCGAGTCCAATCACACTTCAAAAACCCCTATTTTCATTTCATAATCTTCACGGTTCAAGGGAATGGTGGAAATTCAGAAATTTTGAGAGTAAGTGTGAAATTTCCTAGGAGGGGAGCTTCGAGCTCAAAAACGAAGCTCGGTTTAGCGAGCCGGTGAAATCATAATTTTAGTGGATGCGGCTGAACTTGGAAAAGTAGAGACTCGGGGATCGAGTCTTTGGGAGATGGAGCTCGGGAACAAGGTAGGCCGAGTTGAGTTGAGATTTTGGAGTTTTATTTGGAAAATCTTTTCAGACAATTCTGTTTTGGAATTTCAGAGATTTTGGGGTCAGAAATGTTGAATGAGTCAATATTTCTAAAGCCAAAACTCTAAATTTTAGAGTTTTGGGTTTTCGAGATTCAAAGATTATGTCTTTTAGGGTTCAGAGATTGTGGTGTTTGGAGTTCGGGGATAGTGGTTTTTGAGATCCAAGTTGGTTGGCGAGTCATGAGGAGTCTGATTTGGTTGTTGATTCACCGGGCAAGTCATCGGGAGCGTCAAAGCAATGGACTCACGAAGGTGCCATGTGTCAACTTGGCATAATTGCAAAAGGCACATCAAAATGGAGACCCCAAGTGTGTGTAGAACCTCCACATGTCCAAAGTCTCAAAAAGTTTTAATGACCATACTGAAAGTCAAAGGAATTGCAGAAGGTGCCATGTGTTAGCTCGGTACAACTTCAAAAAAAGAATCGAGAGTGGGTTCCCAAATGAGCATGGGCTTGCCACGTGGTCAGAGTAAAAAATGGGACAAAGCTAGCTATTGAATTGGCTAAGTATAGAAGCGCCGGCGGATGGCGCTATGTGTCTCATCGGTGCATCTCCAAAGGTCAAGCCTAAAAGGTGGTCCCCAACAAGCACCATCCCATCACATAGTCATGGTCTAAACGAGGGTCTCATCGGCCGATGAAAATTCATAGACCCATGGATGGTGCCACGTGTCTCATCGGTGCATCTCCAAAGGTCAAGCCCAAAAGGTGGTCCCCAACAAGCTTGAGCTCGCCACATGGCCAAAAGTAAAAAATGGGTAGAACTAGCCATTGAATTGGCTAAGGAAAGGAAAACCAGTGGAAATCCCCACATGTCCCTTCGGCTCTCTTTCAGGTGGTGAATTCAAAAGTAGGTCCGAACGTGCATAGACCCTCCACATGTCTCGGGTCAGGAAGAACATCTCCACCAACAAGAGGGGATAACTTGGGTGGAGTCAAGTTTAGGTTAAGCTATTCAATGAACATGCATTTTTGAATCAAAGATGTCGTAGATGATTGAGTTGGTTGTGGTGATTCTATCGGTTTTGGAAGAGAGCTTGGAATCATGAGCAAAAGGAAAATGGCTTGATGGAGGAGCTCATTTCGTGGACTCGGAGTTCGAGAAAATGAGAAGGGGATCGAGTCAATCACGAGTTGGCTTAAAGAGTTGAGCTTGGTGGAATGATCAAACTCATAGATTTTGGATTCTTCGAGGATAAGCCGGGTTGAGGCCGAGTCAATCAATTAAGAGCTTGCAAGCTGAGCTTATGGGTCTAGCCAAAAGGGAAAGGTTTTTACGAACAACGCATATGAGAGGTTGAATCACCAAATTGAACCATGCAGAAGCAAGTTGATCAACACATCAATATGAATCTTCACCTTGACTTGACATGATAAGAAAGGAACTTAGCTCGTTGAGGCTAATGCGAAAGGAGCTCACCGCATACGTTAAAGCCATCAACTAATGTATGGAGGTCAAGTCTTTACCATCTCGGTCAATAGAAGGGAGCTTAGTTGCGTTGGTCTATGGAGGATCTTGTTTCAAAGAGAACTCGGTCAATGCAATGAACAATGGAGCTCGAGATCCAACTTGATGAGTTGGCTCAATGAACCAACCACCGAGTTGGACTTATTTTCGATCTTTTCCACAAACCAGTCAACATGGGGCCCACCAGGTAATTTAATTGAATTTATTTAAGTATTTTTAAATACTTATTAAATATTTTAATATTTTATTTTATTATTTTAATATTTTATTTAAATATTATTTTAATTTTGAGAAGACTATGTCAACAAGCATTAATGATGCATGATGGAACCTTTTCAAGTGGTTCAACCGACTGTAATAAGTGATACATCATGTGCCTTCCATTTAGGGAGGGAATTTATGACTCCTCTCTCTCTCTCTCTTAATTTATCCTATAAATGTAAATTGCAAGTTCATTCCAAGGGGGTCCAACAGAACAATTAGGTTCCAACAAGTCATACAAGTTGGACAAGTTAGACACTTTCCAAGCTTCCCCTCTCTTCACAAGCTGAGATGTTGTGATTTGTAGGATTTCAAGCCTTTCTTCTCAAATTGTAATGGCAGCCTATGCCTTTTTCACTGATGTAATGGCACTGTGCAAGTGTTTGAAGTAATGAGAATTGTGCTTTGTGATCAGTTATATGTCCTTTTCATGATTTTGTTGCTTCTATCTACCTCTCTCATGTTTTCAATGAAGCAGTCTGCAACTAGGGTTTCTATACAAGTTTTGGAGGTCATTGTGTTTATCAAGGAGTGAAGTATCTTTGTATGTAAAAGTGGGTTCGTAATGCATGTTGTTCTTCCTCACAATCATCTCTCTTCACTAGCCAAACTGGAAATTTGTCCAAAGAACACCCTTTCTTGGTGCATCACCACTTATAGTATAGATTTAATTTCCTTGCAAATATCTCTCCCTAATACCATGAAATATTATCATAGGTCTAGTTAGCCATTTTTTCCTGCATTAGGAGTAGTGTTTTTTTAGTTTAGGAAGAGGAATTTGGCCTTCTTTGGAGGTTCACCTCAAGCCCAAGTCCCACATCTTGAGAGGTGATCCCACGTGTCCCAATCACACTGAATGTCATGATTCACTTTCAAGTCATTTGGGGGTGCATTGACTTAGTGACAATAGTTTTTAGCACTCTCGGTGGGACAAGAGGAACATATTTCATAGGTGTGTGTAGTTGTGTTCACTTTATTTCATTAATTTCTTGTGCTCTTAGTGAAATTTCAACCTTAGGATGTATACCCAAACACAATGGCGACTCCATTTGTGAAAGTACCCTACTCTCTATGTTTGAAACCTTCATTTTACCCATTTTTCCATTTATTTTTTTCTTACATATCTGTCCATTTTCTCTCATTCATGAAGTTGTGCAATCATGGCTTCATTTCCATAGTGGGACTCCCACTTTGAGTAGCGGCATTTCTTTCCATCTTCGACTATTATGATTCACCTCAAAACAATTTCATGATAAATATCGGTTTGAGCATGCATGTTCACATAAGCAAAATGCGAGGTCAATTCGGTTATCCACCAAACATGGGGGTTATCAAGAACAATGGCATGCATATTTTGGAATCTATTCCACACCTGAAGAGGATCACTTATAGAAGAATTTTTAGAGTTAGAGCATAACATGGTATGAATAAGGATCAATGAAATGAAGAAGGCAGCCCATATTGGCTTCATAATTCCATACCCATGGGTCGGCAATATACCATGTGAGCTTAGCCCTCAATAAAAGCTTCAATTCATAGTCAAGATGATGACTCAATTTAGAGAATGGATCAAGAAAAGGGAAATTTATGAATGTAGTGTTAGTTAATCTTGTCAATGGGAGGCCCCTACATTACCACCTTACAACCCTCTTCTCGTGTTTCCATCTATGTAGTTTCAACTTGAACCCCATATTCCTAATCTTCTAGTTTCTACCCCGCCGATAACTCCTTTCCTTCACTTCCTATTCCTCCATTTCATCATGAATATTCCATGCCTCATCCTTCTAAAGTTCCCTCTTTTCTACAAGGTCCATCAAGACAATATAATGAATCTCTTCCTCAAACAGTGAGGGAATCAATTAAATCCCAACCTAACCCTCCTCTTGTGGTCCCAAATCCATTTTGGGAGGATCATTGTCAAGAAATGAGAAAAAGGGAGGAGTATATGGTTGAAGAGAGTAGAAAAGGAGAGCATTCAAATAATCTAAGGAAATGGGCTACAAAACTTAACATCAAGAAAACTTCATTCTTGACTAAACCTTCTGCAGAAGTTGAGGCTCAAGAACAAGAAGAACAAACTGGTTTTGTACCAAAAACAAATCTAGAGTTGAACGAGGAGGAATAAAAGTCTACTTGTTTAGAATGTAGTATTCATATTGGCTCAATTCCATCAGATGAGTTTGAATCACCAAAGTCAGATTCAAAGATCAAGAATGTAGATGAGACCATGCAGAGGCTTTTGAATCCTTTTTCTTCTCTACCTTCTCAAAAATATAATTTTTAGAGGAATTTGATCTTTTTGATTTCTTGTTTGAGAATGAAGAATATCAAGATGAAGGAGGTTCTAGTTTGGAGGATACTCAGATTGAGGAGGAGATTTTGGCACATTTAGAGAATGAAGAAGCAGATTATCTATCAGATTTGGAAGAATGTTTTGATGGGAAAGATCCTATGGAACTTGAAAATCTTTTCATTCCATCACTTCTTTTCCAACCAGAAAGTGTCAAGTGTTGCATGGAGGTACATGCTCAAGAATAGCTCATTGCTCATAAATATCGTTTGGAATCAAAATTGGAGGAATTGAATCTTCCTATCCATCATCACATGTAAAGGAGGAACACACAGGAGAAGCTAGGACTGATCTAGAAGCACTGAATGAAGATTATGACATGGAGAGGTTTCTATTTTTAGTTACGAAACCTATTTTTGGTAAACGCATATGTGATAAAAGAAATTATTCTTGAATATTTTTTTCCCTACCAATCATCCAAAGCTACAAATAGGATTGTTTGAATTTTCAAGTTCTATGTTAAATGAGGGAGATGTCACTATAATACCATTCACACAAGTAGAAGGTTAGTTGTTTGTAGATGGTAAACAAGAGAAAAGTCATCTCATGGATTATCATTCTTTTCAAGGATGACTTTAGGAAGACATTCTTATTAAAGTTGAAGTTTAGGCGAAGGAATATTTAATGGGTTAGACCATGTCCTATCGTGCACTGGCTTTATTAAAGCTAGAAGAGAAGCTAGAACCAGTCACATTCACTTTAGAGTGTGAGGATAAGTTTCAAAATTATGAGGATCAGTTGCAATGCTTCTACAGGACAAATGTAAAGTAACTAAAAGAGGAATTCTTTCTCTTTCTAGTTGATACCTCAGTGGACCAGTGGAGAATTAGGCTTGTTTCAATTTTTCACTCTCATTTTAGCCATGTCCATTATCACATCATCTTCATGGATTCCCATTGTAAGGACAAGAAGATACTTTACACACCCAGTTTTGGGTTTTGTTTAGCTCACCTGTGCCTCCAGTTAGTGTAGGGTAGTAATAGATTTTCTTTCAGCAGAATAAGTGCACTACACACCCTACATGTTTCAATTGGGACATGTATGGTTTTCAGTTTTAGTGTGTTTTGTTTTCTATTGTCACTCTTGTGTGTTGTTCTGCACATTGTTGCATCATTGGAAGGTGTCAAGGAGAAAGAGGGTTTAAAGATTCCATAAGAGTTCATGATATGCTTTATTCAAATTTTGTAGTGTTCCATAGATGCCAAGTCTTAATCAGATTCAGTGTACTTCATGCTTAGCATTCCATGATGTATCACAAAGGATCAAATCATTTCTAGGATTCCAAAATTGACTCCATGCCCAATGAATGACTTAAGGCTACTGGACTCGTGCTTGGCAGGAAATCATCCCCGAGAGGTCACCAAAAATATTATCCAATTTTACACACATGGAAAAATTAGGCAACTGGGTCTGTTGAATTTTAGGTCTTCAGAAAATAACTTGGGGCCTATAGAAAAAATTTTGTGCTTCTAGAAGGTTTGTGGTGTTATAAGATGGTTCAGGATCATTTTGAACTATTCATTTCCCTAAATCTAGAGGCCTAAGGTTTTCTCATGGCAAGGAGATTGGCACTTGCAGGCCCATCTCCAATCACCCGGGAATAGATAATCAGAGTCAAATCACACCTAAAAAGGCCCTATTTTCATTTCATAATCTTCACGGTTCAAGGGAATGGTGGAAATTCAGAAATTTTGAGAGTAAGTGTGAAATTGCCTAGGAAGGGAGCTTTGAGCTCCAAAATGAAGCTCAGTTCAGCGAGATAATAAAATCATTTTTTAGTGGATGTGGAAACTCAAAAGTAGCGACTCGGGGATCGAGTGCTCAAAGTGGGAGACAGAGCTTGGGAACAAGGTAGGCCAAGTTGAGTTGAGATTTCAGAGTTTTATTTTGGAAAATATTTTTGGACAATTCCATTTCAGAATTTTAGAGATTTTGGGGTCAAAAATGTGGAACGAGTGAAATATTTCTAAATTTGAAACCCTAAATTTTAGAGTTTTAGGTTTTGGGATTCAAATATTATGTCTTTCGGGGTTCGGATATTATGGTGTTTGGAGTTTGGGGATAGTGGTTTCTGAGATCCAAGTTGGTTGGCAAGAGTCATGAGGAGTCTGAGTTGGTTTCTTCTTCACCAGGATATTCATCAGGAGCATCAAAGAAATGGACTTGTAAAAGGGCCATGTGTCATCTCGACATAATTCCAAAAGGCACATCAAAATGGAGACCCCAAGTGTGCGTAAACCCTCTACCTTTCCAAAGTCTCAAAAAGTTACAATGGCTGTAGAAAAAGTCAAAGGACTCATGGAAGGCACCATGTGTCATCTCGGTGCAACTTCAAAAGAAGAATCAAGAGTGGCTTCCCAAATGAGCATAGGCTCACCACATGGTCAAAGTTAAAAATGGAACAGATCTAGCCGTTAAATTAGCTAAGTATAGAAGGGCCAGCAGATGATGCCATGTGTCTCATCGGTTCATCTCCAAAGGTCAATCCCAAAAGGTAGTCCCCAAAAAGTGCTAGCCCACCGCGTAGTCATGGTCTAAAAGGGGGTCTCATCAGCCATTTAAAATTCACGGAGACACATAGAGCGGTGCCACGTGTCTCATCGGCACATCTCTAAATGTCAAGCCTAAAAGGTAGTCCCCATAAGCACAGGCTCGCCACATGGCTAAAAGTCAAAAAGGGGTAGAACCATCTGTTGAATCAGATAAGGAAAGGAAAACCGTGGAAAGCTCCACATGTCCCTTCAAGGTGCTCTTTCAAGGGGAAAATCCAAAAGTAGGTCCCAAACGTGCGTAGACCCTCCACGTGTCTCGAGTCAGGTAGAACATCTCCACCAACAAGAGGGGATAACTCGGGTGGAGTCGAGTTTAGGTTAAGCTATTCAATGAACAAGCATTTTTAATCATAGATGTTGTAGATGATTCTGCATTGGTTGTGGCGAGTCTATCGGTGTTTGGAAGAGATCTCGACATCATGAACAAAAGGAAAATGGCTTGATGGAGGAGATCAGTTCATGAATGGAGTTTGGTGAATGAGAAGGGGCTAGAGTCAATCATAGAGTTTGGTGGAAGAGTTGAGCTTGGTGGAACGATTGAGCTCACATATTTTGGGGTCTTCAGGGATGAGTTGGGTTGAGGCCAAGTCACTCGGTGGTGAGCTTGCAAGCCGAGCTTGTGGGTCTAGCCAAAAGGGGAAGATTTTGTGCGGACAACGCATACGAGAGGTTGACTCACCAAATTGAACCATGTAGAAGTGAGTTGATCAAGACATTAATACAGAATCTTCATTAGCTTGATGTGACAAGAAAGGAACTTAGCTCAGTTGAGATGAATGCGAAAGGAACTCACCGCATATGTTAAAGCCATCAACTAATACATGGAGTTCGAGTCTTTACAAGCTCGATGAATAAAGGGAGCTCAGTTGCATCGGTCTACATGGAGGATCCTATTTTAAGGAGAACTCACAATGCAATGAATGATGGAACTCGAACCCAACTCGGTGAGTTGGCTCGGTGAGCCAACCATCAAGTTGGACATATTTTTAGTATTTTCCACAAACCAGTCAACATGGGGCCCACCAATAATTTAATTAAATTTCTTTAAGTATTTTAAATAATACTATTTATTATTATTATTTTAATATTTTATTTAAATATTATTTTAATTTTGAGAAGAATATGTCAACAAGCATTAATGATACATGATGGAACTTTTTTAAGTGGTTCAACCGATTGTAATAAGTGATACATCATGTGCCTTCCATTTAGAGAGGGAATTTATGACTCCTTCTCTCCTCTCTCTCAATTTCTTCTATAAATGTAAATTGGAAGTTCATTCCATGGGGGTCTAATAGACCAAGTAGGTTCCAACAAGTCATACAAGTTGGACAAGTTAGACACTTTCCAAGCTTCCCTTCTCTTCACAAGCTAAGATGTTGTGATTTATAGGCTTTCAAGCCTTTCTTCTCAAATTGTAATGGCAGCCTATGCCTTTTTCACTGATGTAATGGCATTGTGCAAGTTTTTGAAGTAATGAGAATTGTGCTTTGTGATCAATTATATGTCCTTTTCATGATTTTGTTGCTTCTATCTGCCTCTCTCGTGTTTTCAAGTGAACTGTGCAACCAGGGTTTCCTTTACAAGTTTTGGAGGTCATTATGCTTATCAAGGAGTGAAGTACTATATGTAAAAGTGGGTTCATAATGCATGTCGTTCTTTCTCATGTTCATCTCTCTTCACTTGGCCATCCAAAAATTGTCTAGAAACACCCTTTCTTGGTGTATCACCACTTCTAGTATAGGTTTAATTTCCTTGCAAATCTCTCTCTCCTAATCCCATGAAATATTAGCATAGGTATAGTTAGCAATTTTTTTCCTAAATTAGGAGTAGTGTTGTGTTTAGTTTAGGAAGAGGAATCTAAAATTCTCTGGAGGTTCACCTCAAGCACAATTCCCATAGCTTGAGAGGTGGTCCCATGTGTCCCAATCACACCGAATGTCATGATTCACTTTCAGGCCATTCAGGGGGTGCAGTGATTTGGTGACAATATAAGCTACCGAGAATATGATCCTAGAAATTCTCTATGACATCACTAGCCACTTTGGACCCCCTGTGTATGATCATATTAGATAATGTTAAGGATTTTCTTGGAACTAAGGTATCGACTTTCTTTATGAAGCATGGGATTTATCTAAAAACATTTTCCAACTACTACCCATTAGGGTAATGGTTTGGTAGATTCTACCAATAAGAATATGATAAGACTTATAAAAAGGATGGGAGATGAGCATAAAAGGTCATGGCATGAGCATGTCAAGATAGCCTTATGGGTTGACCAGATCACACCTAAACAGATCTTGAAGACCTCACCATATGAATTAGTTTATGGTAAAAGTGCAGTAATGCCCATCACGGTAGAGCTCCCAGCATTGCAATTGATAAAACAAATTGAAATAGAAGAACATGGAGCTATGCATGTGAGACTTTTAGAATTGATAGAACTTCAAGAGAAATGAGAGTCAACTCATGAATCCATGATCAACTTTCAACAAACTGTCAAGACTTGGTTTGACAGAATACTTTAGAACCCAATCTTTGGGTTGGCACTTTATTATTTAAGTGGGACATGGGAGCCACCAAGACTGAGAACCATGGGAAGTTTGACCCTCTTTGGTCTGGGCCATTCAAGATCACTGCATGCAAGCAATACAATGAGTTCGGTCTTGAAACTATTGAAGGAGAGTCCTTGGTGATCATGGTAAACAGGATTCATATTAAACCTTTCCATTGATTCTTTTGAATATTGTAAATATGTATCCTATGTATAGTCCC
Organism: Taxus wallichiana var. yunnanensis; assembly: GCA_018340775.1. Lineage (NCBI taxonomy): Eukaryota > Viridiplantae > Streptophyta > Pinopsida > Cupressales > Taxaceae > Taxus > Taxus wallichiana. The sequence goes on along the minus strand of CM031238.1, from coordinate 322,859,801 downwards.
CTTATTTTATATTTTTCTTGTTTTGTGGTGTTACCCATTCCAATAAAGTGTCTTTGGACACATGTATCCTAAAGTGGAGACTCTTATTTCCTCTTTTTAAATTTTTGTCAGGAAATTTATCTTCCTATGTTTCCCCTAAGTAAATGATCCAACACCTCTTGGGAATACTTATTAAAAAGGATTGGAGAATTGATGTGAAATATCTTGAGAAGCATGAAATTTGGCATCAAGTGTCATATATCCAAAGTACCATTAAGGGATGTGAACCAATGCATGAAGGAGCCTTTACTTCATGAAAATAAAGGAAACTATTTAAGGATTGTTGTGGAGTTACCATACTTTCATTTCAAAAATTAAGAGTATCTTTCCTTGAATTCCTAAGTCACCATTATGAAGAACCAGAGCTTCCTTCACCTTCTTGAATAGCCATGACACCTTCCATCTCAGTTCCCCAGTCAAAATCCTATGCAAGATGCCTTGTACCACCACGTGCTCACAACTCAAGGCTGATTTACCCTGATAAAATCATGTACTGCAGGGATGCTTTTCTTGGTCATTGATTATGTGGATGATGTCTATGACCCCATCCTAACCAAAAATCCAAAGTCTTTGAGAGAGGCCACTTACACCAGATATCTCACTTTGGGATATTTTGAGTCTTTTCAATCTAAAATCTGGACCACTACCATTTCCCATGAGGTAATGCAACATTTCTCTAGAATCCCGAGTAAAATTGGAAAATCTTGCACTTGTTCACCATAGTATAACAATCCACAAAAAAACTAGGCCAAAAATATCCCGCCTGAAGGATTTTTATGGCTATAGTTTTGGCTGAGAAGTGTCCTCCCGATTTACCATGATGTAACTTGTGTAAGACCCTTTATGTCTCCTCTTTTTCCAGGCATCTGAGTAAGATCCCATCAAAGATCCTTTTGAAAAGGATATCATCAATTATGACAAACTCGGATCCCTTCTATCGATAATAACTTCTATTTTTAAGAGGAAGGTGACCTGGATACTCACTTTTGTTCATAAAATTTATTATATTCAATACCCATCCTTTGGATTCATTCTCTTGGATATGGAACACCATCTCAAATTCATCATTGATCGGTGTCATTAGATCTTGTGTGAGATATTGGCACAAACCCTTCCCTCTTACTAGTTTTGTAGGTTTAATTTCAACATCATACTCTAAGATCTTGGTGATCCAGTTAGCCCTCTTATTAGTTATCTCACCTTCAGTGATGTATTCCTTGACACTAGAGTGTGCCACCAAGACAGTGATCTTGTTATTGGTCACAAGGTGTTTGAATTTCTTCAACCCTTTGACAATGGCATAAGCATGTTTCTCAACAAAATTTTACCTTGTTTCATAATCATGGAGGGTTATTGAAAAGAAGGCAACTGGGTGTTCCTCTCTTTGTGACTCTCCCTTTTGTGTTAGTATGGATAGTATACTATGTTCACTTCAATATACATACATAATGAAATATTCATAGAAGTTTGGGTTGCATAACACCAGAGTAGATGTAATTACTCTTTTGATTGCCTCAAATCCTTGATGACCTTTGGTGGTCCATTTGAATTTTATATATTTTTTTAGCATCAATGTGATTTGTGAGATCATTCCAACAAAGTTAATATTTCCTAAGAAAGATTCCACTTTGCCTTCTTATTGACAAGTAGGAGAAATCCAAAATGGCCCCTGACTCTCTCCAGGTTCAATTGAGATTTTTCATTTTGAGATAAGGTTTCCTAGAGCATAAAAATGACCCTCTCCTATTTTTCTAAACACTATGAGATCATCTAAATATATCGGGATTACTTTATTAATTAGCTCTCTAAATGCAACATTCATGTCTCTCTAAAAGCTTGACCTAGAATTAGTGAGTTTGAACGATATCTTTTAATATGCAAAGGTTCCCACTTTATTATGAAGGTGGTTTTATGTTTATCTTCTTCTATGAGCCATATTTGATTATAACCCAAAATGCCATCAAGCAAAGATAATATTTTTGAACCTACTATTGTTTGAATTATCTTCTCCATAGAGGGAAAGGGGTAGTGGTCCTTTAGAGACACCTTATTCAAATCCCTGAAATCCGTGCAAAGTCTAATTTTTCCATTCTTCTTCCTTACAGGCACCAAACTAGACACCCATGTGGAATGTTTGATTGGAAATATTATTTTAGCTTCTAAGAGCTTCTGAGCTTTTGAGCCATTAGAGACTCTATCTTCAGGTTCATGGGTCTTTTCGTTTGACATATAAGTTTTCCCCTCCTCGAGATCAATGGTATGTTGAATGATATCCTTATTATAACCATGTAGGTCATCATAAGTCCAAGTTACTACCTTATCATACTTATGACATAGAGCCACAATCCTTTCTCTTTCTCTTTAAGTAACTAATTTCCCTACCTTTAACTTTTTACATGGGAAACTTCTATCTTAGCATAGTCTTCCTAGACTTCAGTAAACTTCCTCCTATGTGTATTAACTTCATTGGAGTCAAAAAAATTCAAGCATTGTCGGTCTCTTTGAAAGACTGTTCCTCTTGAGCTAGATAGCTTGCTCTTCATATTCTTATTCAATCCTAGGTTGGAGTTGGTCTACAAATTCATCATATTGCTATAGAAAGAGAAATATCTATTGGTCACTCTCGAAGACTTTCCAATGATCCACATTATCATGTATGGATAGGTGGATGATTAGTTTAACTATGTCCTTATTTTCTAGTAGATCCTTGGTAGGGTTGAATTGTGATCCGACCTAGACCATTCTATCCATTTCTATATTTTGGTCCTGTCGACATTAAAATTTTCCTCTGTAATTTCTATTTTATTATGTATGTATTAGGAATAGGATGTTGTTAAGTATGATTAGTAGTGGCGTCTGATAGAAGATAACGGCACCATTAGTACGGTGCCACCAATAAAGTAGAGTACGGTAATAGTCAAAGTACAATAGGAATGTTGTGGTAAAAAGTAAATATTTGTTGTAAGTGGTCCGGTAATGTTAAAATGTCAAAGTTGGGGTAAGTAGAGAAGTAGGGTCTACATGATTAGGAATTATAAATATTATATTTGTAATAAGGACAAAGAGTGATGTCATAAATATTTTGTGTATTTTATTTGTGGAAAAGTATAAAAATATGGAACCCATGTGAGATGATAAGGTTTATCTTATCTTAGAAGATAAGACTACATGTAAAGGCAAGAGTTTAGGCATGGAATATGATTGGCTGGAAGATATTTCCTATCCTATCTTAGAGATAAGGTGGATAATCCTGAATTAATATAAATAAAGAGGTCACCCCTCTCATTTAGCATAGAGAGAGAAGTAGTGAGACATATTGTATGAGTAAGTGTGTAAAGGAAGCCATCATTTAGAAGGTGTGTTAAAGAATCCATTGTGAAGTTTCTCCCATAGTTATTTTTGGAAGGCAAGTGAAGTCAATAACACTTGAAGTACCTCATGGGTGAGATTGTAATAATTTCATGTTGATATTATAATTTACACTTATATTTCAGATTTGTCATCATTCCTTCGTATCATAGTCTATGGTATTCTTGTGTTATGTTTTTTGTTGTGTTTCCAGATTACATCCACAAAACTAAAGGCTGTGCATTAGTAAATAATCATAGAACGAGGAGTTCCCGGTGGAGAATTATCATAGTGCCGGATTGGTGATGACAGTCTTGAGGGATAACCTTAATGTCAAAGGCCTCAAAGTATTCAATAAGATCACATACCCTATGTCGGTAGGACCTCATTCTTGGGTTCTTTGCTGCAATAGTATTTCTAACTTGAGTCACCACTAACTTAGAGTCTCCAAAGACTCTCAGTTGTTGAATGCCTTCTTTGCATGCTAATGTCAAACCATGAACTAAAGCTTCATATTATTCTTCATTGTTGGTGTAAGTGAAGTGAAAGAGGAATGCCTAAAGTATCTTCCTTCTACTTGGTGAAGATAGTCATATTCTAGCTTGTAATCCATTTCTACTTCTAGCACCATCGAAGTGTAGGGTCCATATCTGGGAATCATTTGTGGGATTATTTCCATTTTTGTTATCCTCTTTCATGATTTTTGGAATGTTGGGGTTATCATCAAAAATTACATAAGTTCCTAACCAAGTGAAGTCTAATTTTTTGAAGGGGTCTCTCGGGTGATAAGTAAACCAAATAGTTTCCACTTTGATGATCACCTTCATCCATATATGAATCTTCTTCTCGGGAGATCATAACATACAAGGCTTAGAAACATGTGGCTACTTGATCTATTATATGTTCTTCGGTAAGGGGTTCTTATAGCACCTTCATTTTTTATCCATACTTAGTCTGTAGAATCAGATGAGACCAATTAAGGGACATGTAGCCTCTAATTTTAGCTATGAAATCATGGGATAGAAACAATCCAAATACCAGTGGAACATCAATCACCACTATATAATGTGGAATGATTATCTTTGGGTAGGAATAGATCTATAATGGAAGGCTTCTAATAACACCAATGGTCCTGAAATGACTTCCTATCTAGTTATATGGTCTGAAATGACTTAGCATGCAAGGCTTAGAAACATGTGGCTACTTGATCTATTATATGTTCTTCGGTGAGAGGTTCTGATAGAACCTTGATTTTGGATCCATACTTAGTCTTTAGAATCAGATGAGACCAATTAAGGGACATGTAGCCTCTAATTTTAGCTATGAAATCATGGGATATAAACATTCCAAATACAGTGGAACATCAATCACCACTATATCATGTGGAATGATTATCTTTGGGTAGGAGTAGAGCTATGATGGAAGGCCTCTAATAACACCAATGGTTTGAAATGACTTCCCATCTAGTTACATGAATCTTTTCTTAGGAGTTAATATAATAGGAGCACCATTAATTCCTTTTTCTTAGGCAAATGATCGGTTTAATTCTAGACACTTCTTATATACAAATTATAGAGCATTAAAATGAGTGTGTCCTAGAAGTATTTTGAGACAATGTGTCCTAGGAGTGTCAAAACAATCCTCTCCTATTTTCGTGAACACTATGAGATCATCCAAATATATAGGGATTACCTTATTAATTAGCTCTCCAAATACAACATTCATGGCTCTCAAAATGCGTCAAAAGCGATCCTCTCCGGGTCAATTGAGATTCTATATTTTGAGACAATGTGTACTACGAGCGTAAAAATGATCCTCTCTTGTTTTAGTGAACACTATGAGATCATATAAATATATCAGGATTACCTTATTAATTAGCTCTCTAAAAGGTTGACCCAACATTGGTGAGTCTAAATGAAATCTTTTCATATGCAAATGTTCCCCACTCTATTATGAAGGTGGTTTTATTTTTATCTTCTTCTATGAGCCATATTTGATTATAACCTAAAAAGCCATCAAGAAGAGATAATATTTGAACCTACTATTGTTTGATGCTCTAGAAGTTGTATTTAAGAAGTGTCAAGAATTAAACCGATCTTACGCCTAAGAAAAAGGAATCAATGGTGTTATTAGAGGTGTTAGGTCTCAGAATTAGAAGTTACAATATTTCCTTAGAAATATTGCAGACCGCCTTCTTATTGACAAGTAGGGACAAATTTGAAAATGGCCCGACTCTCTCGAGTCAATTGAGATTCCATATTTTGAGACAACGTGTCTAGGTGCAATATTTCCTAAGAAATATTGCATTTTCTTATTCACGGTAGGGACAAATCCAAAATGGCCCCGACTCTCTCCAGGTCAATTGAGATTTCATCTTTTGAGACAATGTGTCCTAGTATCAATATGGAATAATATTTCCAATCAAACATTCCACATGGGTGTCCAATTTGGTGCCTATAAGGAAGAAGAATGGAAAAATCAGACTTTGCACATGATTTCAAGGATTTGAATAAGGTGTCTCTAAAGGACTACTAGCCCTTGCCCTCCATGGAGAAGATACTTCAAACAGTAGTAGGTTGAAATATTATCTCTGTTTGATGGATTTTAGGGTTATAATCAAATATGGTTTGCAGAAAAGATAAACATTAAACCACCTTCATAATAAAGTGGGAACCTTTGCATATGAAAATATGTTGTTCGAGACTCACCAATATTGGGTCAACCTTTTAGAGAACCATGAAAGCTACATTTGGAGAGCTAATTAATAAGGTAATCCTAATATATTTGGATGATCTCATAGTGTTCACCAAAATAGGAGAGGATTGTTTTGACGCTCATAAGACACGTTGTCTCAAAATATAGAATCTTAATTGACTCAGAGATGATCGTTTTGATGTATTTCGAGAGCCATGAATGTTATCAAGGCCATTTTGGATTTGTCCTTACCTATCAATAAGAAGGAAGTGCAATATTTCTTAGGAAATATTGCACCTAGACATGTTGTCTTAAAATATGGAATCTCCATTAACCAGGAGAGAGTCAAAGCCATTTTGGATTTTTCCATACTGTCAATAAGAAGGTAGTGTACTATTTCTAGGAAATATTGCAACTTCTTAATTCCAAACACCTAGCACCTTTAATAACACCATTAATTCCTTTTTCTTAGGGAGATGATCGGTTTAATTCCGAAACTTCTTATATATATCTTCTAGATCACGAATAGTAGTAGGTTCATAAATATTATCTCTGCTTGATGGCTTAACAGGTTATAATCAAATATGGCTCTCAGAATAAGATAAACATCAAACCACCTTCATAAAAATGTGGGCAACCTTTGCATATGAAAATATGTCATTCAAACTCACCAATGTTGGGTCAACCTTTTAGAGAGCCATGAATACTACATTTGGGGAGCTAATCAACAAGGTAATCATGATATACTTGGATGATCTCATAGTGTTCACCAAAATAGGAGAGGATCATTTTGATGCTCGTAGGACACGTTGTCTCAAAATACCGAATCTAAATTGTCCCAAAGAGGATTGTTTTCATGCATTTGGAGAGCCATGAATGTTGCATTTGGAGAGCTAATTAATAAGGTAATATTTATATATTTGGATGATCTCATAGTTTTCACTAAAATAGGAGATGATCGTTTTGATGCTCCTAAGACATGTTGTCTCAAAATACGGAATCACAATTGACCGGAGAGAGTCAGGGCCATTTTGGATTTGTCCCTACCTATAAATAAGAAGGCAGTACAATATTTCTTAGGAAATATTGCACCTAGACACATTGTCTCAAAATACGAGAATCTCAATTGACTTGGAGAGAGTTAGGGCCATTTTGGATTTGTCCCTACATGTCAATAAGAAGGTAGTGCAATATTTCTTAGGAAATATTGCAACTTCTTAATTCTAGACACACCAAGCACCTCTAATAACACCATTAATTCCTTTTTCTTAGGTGGATGATCAATTTAATTTCAGACACTTCTTAAATACAAATTGTAGACCATCAAAATGATCCTCTCCTGTTATGGTGAAAATCTGAGATCATCTAAATATATCAGGATTACCTTATTAATTATCTCTCCAAATGCAGCATTCATGGCTCTCTACAAGGTTCTGACCAACACTGGTGAGTCCGAATGACATATTTTCATATGCAAAGGTTCCCCATTTTGTTATGAAGGTGGTTTGATGTTTATCTTACCACCTGACCTTCTTAAATTCTAGACACTTCTTAAATACAACTTCTCGCAGAATCAAAATGATACTCTCCTATTTTGGTGAACACTATGAGATCATTCAAATAAATCGGGATTACCTTATTAATTAGCTCTCCAAATTTAGCATTCATGGCTCTCAAAAGGTTGACCCAACATTGGTGAGTACAAACAACATATTTTCATATGCAAAGGTTCCCCACTTTTTTATGAAGGTGGTTTGATGTGTAAAATACTTAATCACAATTGACCCGGAGAGAGTCATGGCCGTTTTGGATTTGTCCCTACTTGTCAATAAGAAGGTAGTGCAATCTTTCTTAGGAAATATTGCACCTAGGACACATTGTCTCAAAATACGAAATCTCGGTTGACTCGGAGAGATTCAAGGCCATTTTGATTTATCCATACATGTCAAGTAAGAAAGGCAAGTGTAATCTTTCTTAGGAAATATTGCAACTTATTAATTATGACACCTATCACCTCTAATAACACCATTAATTCCTTTTTCTTAGGCGGATGATTAGTTTAATTATGGAAACTTATTAAATACAAATTCTAGAGCATCAACACAACCCTCTCTATTTTGGTGAACACTATGAGATCATCCAAATATATTAGGATTACCTTATTAATTAGCTCTCAAATGCAACATTCATGGCTCTCAAAAGGTTGACCTAGCATTGGTGAGTCTGAATGACATCTTTTCATATGCAGAGGTTCCCCAATTTTAGAGAACCATGAATGTTGCATTTGGAGAGATAATTAATAAGGTAATCTTGATATATTTGGATGATCTCATAGTGTTCACCAAAATAGAGAGGATGGTTTTGACACTCCTAGGACACGTTGTCTAAAAATATAGAATCTTGATTCACCCAGAGAGGATCATTTTGAAGCATTTGGAGAGCCATGAATGTTGCATTTAGAGAGCTAATTAATAAGGTAATATTGATATATTTGGATGATCTCATAGGGTCCACCAAAATAGGAGAGGATAATTTTGATGCTCTTAAGACACATTGTCTCAAAAATACAGAATCTCAATTGACTCGGAGATAGTCGGCGCCATTTTGAATTTTTCCTACTGCACAATAAGAAGGTAGTGTAATATTTCTTAGGAAATATTGCACCTAGGACACATCTCAAAATACGAGAATCTTAATTGACTCGGAGAGAGTCAAGGCCATTTGGATTTGTCCCTACCTGTCAATAAGAAGGTAGTGTAATCTTTCCTAGGAAATATTGCACCAAGGACATGTTGTCTCAAAATATGGAATCTCAACAGACCTAGAGAGATTCAAGGCCATTTTAGATTTGTACGCCCTATCAATAAGAAAAGTGTAATATTTCTTATGAAATATTGCAACTTCCTAATTCCGAACAACTAGCACCTCTAATAACACCATTAATTCCTTTTTATTAGGTAGATGATCGGTTTAATTTTGGACACTTCTTAAATGCAACTTCTAGAGCGTCAAACGATCCTCTCTGTGTTCTTGAACACTATGATATCATCTAAATATATCAAGATTACCTTATTAATTAGATCTCTAAATGCAGCATTCATGCCTCTCTAAAAGTTTGACCAAAGTATTGGTGAGTTCGAACAATATCTTTTAATATGCAAAGGTTCCCCACTTTATTATGAAGGTGGTTTGATGTTTATTTTCTTTTGTGAGCCATATTTGATTATAACCCAAAAACCATCCAGTAGAGAAAATATTTCTGACCCTACTACTATTTGTATTATTTTCTCCATGGAAGGAAAGGGGTAGTGGTCCTTAAGAGACACCTTACTTAAATCCTTGAAATTTGTGCGATCTGATTTTTCCATTCTTCTTCCTTATAGGCACCAAATTAGACACCCATGTGGAATGTTTGATTGGAAATATTATTCTAGCTTATAAGAGCTTCCTAAGCTTTTGAGCCATTAGAGACTCTATCTTTGGATTCATGGGTCTTTTCTTTTGACATACAAGTTTATCCCCTCCTCGAGATCAATGGTATGTTGAATGATATCCTTATTATAACCATTTAGGTCATCATAAGTCCAAGACACTACCTTATCATACTTATGGCATAAAGCCACAAGCCTTTCTCTTTCTCTTTGAGTAAATAATTTCCCTACCTTTAACATTTTTCCATGGGCAACTTCTATCTCAGCATAGTCTTCCTAGACTTCCACAAACTTCCTCGTATGTGTATTAACTTCATTGGAGTCAAAAAAATTTCAAGCATTGTCAATCTCTTTGCAATATTGTTCCTCTTGAGAAATTTGGATAGATTTGTCTTCATATTCTTCTTCAATCTGGGTTAGAGTTGGTCTACAAATTCATCTAGACCAACTCCATCAGAGTTCTGTAAAGAGAAATATTTATTGGTCACTCTTGAATACTTGCCAATGATCCACATTATCAGGTATGGATAGGTGGATGATCGGTTTAACTATGCCCTTATTTTCTAGTAGATCCTTGGTAGGGTTGAATTGTGATCCGACCTGGACCATTCTATCCATTTCTATATTTTGGTCTCGAGGATAACCTTAATTTCAAAGGCCTCAAATTATTCAATAAGATCACATACCCTATGTCGTTAGAACTTCATTCTTGGGTTATTTTCCAAAACAATATTTCTAACTTGAGTCACCACTAACTCAGAGTCTCTAAATAGTCTTAGTTGTTGGATGCCATCTTTGCACACTAATGTCAAACCATGAAGTAAACCTTCATATTCTACTTTATTGTTGGTGTAAGTGAAGTTAAAGAGGAATTCCTAAAGTATCTTCCTTCTTCTTGGTGAAGATAGGCATATTCCATCTCGTAATCCATTTCTACTTCTAGCACCATCGAAGTGTCGGGTCCATATCTGGGAATCCTTTATGGGATTATTTCCATTTTTCTATCCTCTTTCATGATTTTTGGAATTTCGGTTATCATGAAAAATTGCATAAGTTCCTAACCAATTGAAGTCTAATTTTTTGAAGGGGTCTCCGGGTGATAAGTCAACCAAATAGTTTCCACTTTGACAATCACCTTCATCCATATATGAATCTTCTTCTTGGGTGATCATAGCATGCAAGGCTTAAAAACATGAGGCTACTTGATCTATTATATGTTCTTGATGAGGGGTTCTGATAGCACCTTCATTTTGGATCCATACTTAGTCTGTATAATTAGATGAGACCAATCAAGGGACATGTAGCCTCTAATTTTAGCTATGAAATCATGGGATAAACATAGTCCAAATACCGGTGGAACATCAATCACCACTATATCCTATGGAACGGTTATGTTTGGGCAGGAGTAGAGCTATAATGGAAGGCCTCTAATAACACCAATGGTCTAGAATGACTTCCCATCTAGTTACATGAATAATTTTTGTAGGAGTTCATATTTGATTCCCAAAGAATCACAATTTATTTGGGATTTATGATAGTGCTTGTGCGAAGTCAATCATGGAGTTATGTAAAAATTTCTTTCCGATCATAAGAGTCACAAAGAAGGGTTGAGGTCTCGGTTTTCCTACTCCTTTCTTGTTTATCAATACTCGCTCTATTTGAACTTGAATTGTTCTGAGTTATTCTTTCCCCTTTCTTTTCTAAGTCGGACTATTATTGGATTTTAGCACTTCTTGAAGGAATTCATTTTGCTCCGGAATACCCAATATATCCCATAAGGATATATTCGCTAGTGCCCTTTTGAGTTGCTCGACTACATTCATTGGCATGTGTGGTTGTGCTTTAGTGACTTGTTATTTTTTCATTCTCTCATTTGGATGGAAGGAACTTTGATTTTGAGTGGATACTAGAGTCTCTTGTCTAGCTGTGGGCAAAGGGTAAATGAATGTTGGAGGTTCTTTCCTTACTTTAGGAGTAGTGACTATGACTTTTATCATCCACTTCTTGGAGTGATTGTTGTAGTTTGAATACACTAAGTTATAAGTAGATACTTTTTTGTGAACACAAATTCTTCTCCTTCAATCCAAGAGAGAGAAGAGCATGTTCGAGAGACATCTATGCCTCTTCTTCTAGGGACATCCCTTACATTTTCACAACCAAGGCCAAATTTTGAATTCTTGAGTCTTTTGATAGGGTCATTGTCATGGACCTCATAGCCTTCCATTGTACTTTTCTATGCTACATTTTGTTGTAGATTCCCTTTAGGGAAATATCTTGGCATATGAGGGTATTTTAAGGAAAACACCAAGCATTGTGATCTTCCACAAAAAAATTTGTCCTAGAATCAATGCCCTCCCCTTATTGGGTGGGAGCACTTGGAGTGGTGTCGAGACTAGGAAAATTTGGTTAGATGGCTGTGGTGGCTATGGTCTATAGGCATTTTGATATTACGCAGGACAAGTGGGACTATTCCTTGGTAAATTTGATAATTTTTCCTGGAGTACGCATTTCAAATCCTCTTAAGGTTAACTATCTCATTAGAGAAACTATCAATAATATTTTTACTTCCTCCATCTCTGTAGAAGATGATTATGATGATGATTCCATAGATTTGGTGGCTCCTTGAGAAGATGGGTAGCTATATATGGACACAGGAGCTTGGGTAGAACTTAAGGCATGTGCCTAGGGAAGGGGAGTTATCTCAGGATACACTGGTAGAGGGATCCTTGGGGAAAACTTCTCAACATCTCTCAAATTATTCTCAGCTTGGACTGCAAGATGATATGATTATGGAAAAGAATCCCCTCCTAGTTACTGAATCATGATACAAAGATATTCAAGTTTAGAGACTTTAGATAAAAGACAATAGCCATACCTACAGGTGGTCTGGCTAGAACTGGGATCCTTTTCCATGTCTTATGGAATCTAGTATTGAAATCATTCATAAGATCTTGTGGACCTTTCTTGATGTTGATAAGTTGTTGTAAGAGTGAAGATATATCTCCCTTTTCACTTGAATCTTCTAACAAATACATTTCCCAATTGATCCCAGGTACCAATGGAGTTAGGAGTTAAGGATCAGTATGATTCAAGAGCTTTTCCTTTAAATGGGGAAGATATTAATCTTAAGGAAACATCTTGCCTTGTGATATAATGTATTATGCATATCTCCGAAACATCTTGAAGATGTTCCTCTGGGGTTTAAAATTTTTTCCGCTAAACTTAGGTAGTTCCTTTAATGCTTTTGTTGGGATAGGATTCCATGTTTTCAGATGCACTGACAATATGAACATAATTCCTTTATTCCATGAGACAAATTGTCTTGGAGGAGGAGGTGGTTGATGATCCATTATGATATGCCTGAGAACTCTAGTGGATTGTAAGAAGGGCCTTTCAAGGCGTATGTTTTGAAAAGAGTTTGGTTTGGAGGAGATGAATATCATTGAATTTTTCTACCTCTTCTACCTCTTACTAGAGATAGATGTAGGTATTCAAATGTGCCTTTTGCCTTGTTCTCGACCTTGTTTCAATCCTTCTCATGAACAAGGGAAATTAAGCTACCAATACTATTGAAACTGGTAGATATGCCAAATAGAGCCACCAAATGTGTTACTACATAGCCTTAAAAGGGCTTGAAATTGTTATGTCACACACCAAACTTAACAATATTTGAAATTTAAGCTTTCAATGTTATTCTCCTTTGAGCATGCCGGGAAAGCTGTTGACGATTATATTTGTATATGAACCATCAAAGTCATGGGAAATAATAGAGATGTATGACTCATCCCCAAAGATAACCTCTAGATTTCATAGAAGATGGATCTTCTCTACTTGTGTTGAGGTGAGGGTTAGAGATAAAACAAAATGAAAATCCTAACTAAGGTGATACGTTTGAAACTTTACTAAAGTCACAGAGATAGAAACCGAAATAACTAATAAACTAGTTAAGGAGTATTGAGTATAATTAGCCCCTTTAGAGATATTTTATACTATCAAAGGATAGAAGGAACTGAAATGTAACTATTTGCAAATGAAAAAAATTATGTAAAGATATAAGGGATCATAACATGATAGAAACTTAAACATTCATCAAATCCAAATAAAATCATATAGAAGAAAATAATGATATAGGGTATTACGAACTCCTTAGTCCACAGAACAAGAACTCTTAATTTATAGAGAAAACAATACATAAGGATGATAATGGCACATATTACGGTATTTCTTTACAATAGAGCCTTGTTAAGGTTGGTGAAAACAAAACAACTGAACCTAAATATCTCCTGGAGTCTTCTGATTTTTCCTTCTTTCTACTAGCAAGAAGCTTCTTTTATAGACCCCGCGACTCGTGATCTAATGCACCTACCATCAAGATTTCCACCATCTGCATTAAGTTCTTTACCTACACAATCTTTGACCCATGGGGGGTGAATCTCAAATAATTTCTTTGGGACTCAGGATTGCATTCAATCCACCAAACCATGAGTCCTTTTGCTTCTTTGATTGGCCCTTTAGACGATGGTATATTTTTTGCATGATACATGGAGGCTTTGCACTACTTTGGGGTTTCATTTTATTTTATCATTTTAAATTTGTGATTGGATGACATGTGGAGCATTTTGGGTCTTCCCCTTTCCTTTGGATTTTCATCCCACTTGGGATGGGTTACCGTGCTCCTACCATGTGGTTTATTGTCACTTTGTTTTGAGGACCTCGGTTTATTGTGTTAGCTCCAATATGCACCAGAAGGGACACGTAGATACCCTCTATGCTTAGTCTAATACTTAGTCAAAATTTAAGCTCCAAAAGAAACAAAGGAACACCTAAATAATAGGGGATGATGCAAAAAAATATGAAAGAAATAAGATATCCCCGAAAGATGTATAAATTATTCTATAGTACCTAACCACTTTGCACTTCATACCAAGTATTTTCTCATGCTGATTCCTACCTCATGTTACACTTCACGTCCATCCATCTATGTGTGGTATTCAATCTGATTAAATTTCTTTGAAACTCTCTTTGAAACCATCTTCACTACAAGCATCTGTAATATTTTTCCTATGCACACCAATATGTATCAAGGAACTAATCACTTGTTCTTTTTGATCCACCCCACACTAAAAGTATGTGTGGTCCTCTGTGCATGAATCCAATAGATAGTAATAAAATCCTGGTATGCAAGCACTCTTATTATAACAAAACACTGAACTAAATTGAAAAGCATAACAACGATGAAAGGAAACACATATATGGTAAATCCATTAAAAGGAAATCTAATCTAAGTCGCAATACTACCTTATTACAAACAAGAAGAAGAATTATTTACAAAAGAGGAATTTAGCCTACTCCCATTGAAGTAACTAGAAAAAATTTTACATTAATTTTTCGCAGATGAAAAGTCCCCGAATCAAGTATCTTTGTTATAATAAAGGGTCCAAACCAATGAAATTTTAATTTCCTGGGCGGCATGCAAAATTTGAATCATAAAGAGGAACTATTTTTCTCACCTCAAACATTTTATTCTTGATTTTCTTATTATGCCAAGCCTTGTGTTTCAATTTTTCTATCTTTTGGCTCCATCGGGAAATAATGCACCTCTCATCTAATTGTATCAGTTTATCTACATGCTCTTCCATATCTTGTTCATCATCTAGTCCTCTTGTGCATATAATACGCAGGATGGCAATATGAACTCTATAAGTAGTATAGCCTCTGTACCAAACACCAATTGAAAGGGTGTGGCCTTATTCAATATTTAATAAATTGTCGATATTCCCAAAGTACACCAAAAACTATAGCATCCCAATCCTTCCTTCCAACATCACAAATATTTGTCAATGTATGCCCCAAAATATTGGTGAAATCCTCAACAGTTCCATTGGCTTGTGGGTGATACAATGTTGTCTTATGGTGTGCTACCATAAAATTAGCAAAAATAATTCGATGGTCTCATTCAAAAATGAGTTCCCTATTACTTGTTAGACTCAATGGACATCCATACCTATTAATAATGTTCTCCTATAAAAATATTACTTTGTTGTAACTATTGTGTAATCCTTAGTAGGTGTTGTTTCTACAAACCTTGTAAGATGGTCTGTACAAGTTATGATATAGCATGCACTAGTCCTACGCATGGGTGGGGAAATAGGACCTAAAAAATTAATAACCCGTTTCTCAAATGGTTCAACACTTGCAATAGGCCTCAAAGGCATTTCATCTCTAGTTCCAAGTTTCCCATGGTGCTAGAAATGATCAAACACCTTAACATATTCTTTGATATACTTTTATAGAGTTTCCCACCAAATACCAACCATCATAATCTTGTACGTAGTGGCATATCTAGCATAATGACCTCCTAAAATTCCACCATGAGCTTCTTCCATAATGGCCTCTCGCTCATGCTCCAAAACACACCAATGTAAAACTTCATCACATCCTAGTTTATACAAATCTCCACCTATCAAATGATAGGGTGGAGTGTGTATTATAAGTTACTTATTCTCAAAAAAAGTCATTCCCTCATGTTCCTGAATAGTGCGTAAGAATACTGTACTATCCTCCATACCTGTGGGCATGAGGTTCAATCTTAAAATTTGTGTATCTGACATTGTATCCTCAATGCTTTGCGCGTTCTCACCAGAATTAATTCTTGAAAAATGGTCAATTCAGAATTAATTTTCCATAGTTTAACCACAACTATAAACTAAAACTCCTAAAAAATTAGTATGCACTTGCAAATGCACCCTTGTAAAACAATTTTGTTGACTAAATAATTAAGTTCCATATGATCTATAAAGAAGATAAATGGTGTTGCCAATATGTATTATTTGAACTTGTCTCAAAGACGTATATCTTAGACAAATCCTCATGCTCATTATTTGTATAATTTTGTTTAGATAGGTTAAATTTCCTATTTGTTAAATAAATAGGATGATCTACAATTCCATCTCCTGGTTGCACAAACACAATGTAATTCATCATTCCAGAAGTTGTTAGCCATTATGGGTTAGTGTTGTCATTGATGTCAACCCCCATAGATGGAAAAGGGTGTCATGGTGATGTATGAGTCTCCCTATGATGTTATTCATATATAATGCATGTTGATCAAGTTGGTTTTTGAGTTTAGAAGTGTCCTAGTGCATGGTATAGTGGGTTGAGTCATAGTATGAGGTCTCCCAATCTGGTTGGAGTGTTTCATGAGGTCAAACATGGTCCATATGATGTGTCATGAGTATTAATGGGTCTAAATTATGTTAGCATGGTCTTCTCATGGTTGATTTAGTTCATTATAGGATTATTTATATCCTTGGAACATGTAGAATGGTAAGGAGGTGTGATATTTGGGCGTAATCAATCATAGAGAAGCATGTAAACGGTGTTGTGACAATTTACTTGATGTAAATGATAAGTTAACCTTCTGATGCTCATTGTGAATTATATGATGTGCATGGGGAACTCAGATCTTAGGAATAAATTATAAGGTCAGTTATGAATTTTTCACAAAAATAATGAGGTGGTTTGATCATCACGTTTTTATGAATGATCGTTAAGAAGGTAAGGTGGTCTAAAACCCTAGCTAAACCCTAGCTAGGATTAGTTTGTAGAAAATTGATTGTAGTGACCCAATTTTTATTGATTAATAAAAATTGATGATTGAATGTTGTAGAGGACTATGTTATCTTTCCATAAATGTATGATTTAGGTCATGGTCATAAGTGGGCACCACCTAAAAATAACAATTTCTTAAGAACAAGGTTTTAGGAAAAGATGGTAGAAATAAGTAAAATGAAAAAATGATTTTACATAGTGAATTGGAGTTTATATTTATTTCCATGAAGTTTCAGAGCAATTTCATGCAGGTACATGGTGTTTTTAGGTCCAAATAGGTTGATGGTCAAAGGGCAATTTTGGTGTCTCAAATAGCGTGGTCCGATAAATTGAGCACAACTTGAGCTACGAGATGGATTTTTGAGATGATTAAAGTCATGTTGGAAATATGATTCAAATATATTTCCATTTGTATAATTTTTTCATCATGAAGAGATCATTTTATAGGGTTTCCATGGCATTTTCTGGTCAAACATATTTTTGGTAGTTAAAACAATGTGTTCAGTGCAAGTGTTATGTTATCTGAAGCATGAGATGGATTGGACGATGCTTATTATAATATAGAATGTGAAGATGGATAAATTTGGAATATAATTAATAAATTTATAGGTATTGAATGTTTTTATAAATTTTTCTATGAACTAACCTTTGGAAACCAATGTTTGGCTTATAACTTAGTTGTGTTTTGAAGATATGGATGTTTCATGGCTTATAAATTTATTAGAAGTATTCTATAGGTTCTAAAATTCCATTGCATGGTCACATGGCATGTTATGAATCAGTGCAAGTGATTTATTGATCATACAAAGTTTCAAGGTGTAGGAAAAAACCGTTTTGAGAATTATAAAGGGAGCTGGGCCTAGTAAACGAAATAATTTGATTCATTGAGATAAATTGAGACCATGTATGAATTTTTAATGATTTATGAATGGTTATTGGTCATGAATATGTATTTATTTGATGTAAGGGTATTTTTAAGAATGTTCCCATGGGGTTTTGAGCCATTTTTGTCACATATAATGAGGTTTTTTGGCTAGGATGATCTAATTGGGTTATATGTGACCATTGTAATTATGTTATTTTAATGTAATTAAGGTTTATGGATCGAATTTATCATGATGGAATGACCTAATTTTGGTTTTTGAGTTGATTTGGATATTAAAGTGAAGTTTGAGCTCATTTTGTGAGCTAGTATTGCATGGGGGGTAGTATTACCTAAATGAGAGTTATTTGCAGGTAAAAAAGGAATGATTTGAGGTCAGATCATATTTTTTTCAGATATAGGAATATTTGAAATCATGAAAGCAAGATTTTAGAAGTAAGACAAGTGAAGAAAGAAGGAGAAAGAGCAAGTGTGATGCCCTAGGGTATGAGCTAGGGTTTGTGAGCTAAATAAGTGATATCCATCGAGTGTGGCGAGAAAAATTATTAGAGATAAAATATATTAAGGAGTTTGAGTTTTTTCTTGGTCATCTTAGGGGGTTGTAGCCTCTTTGTGGAATTGGTGCTTCACTAAATTAGGGGTTGGTGCTTTACTAAACTAGGGGTTGGTGCTCCTTGTGGGGTTGGTGCCTCACTAAATAAAGGTTTAGTGCTCCTTGTGAAGTTTTTACTTCACCAAATTATTTTTGTGTGTAATATTAACAAATTTTAAGTGGGTTTGCTTCCCTTGAGTATTTCCCACATATATTTAGTGTTCTTGTGTACTTTTTGCTCTTGAACTTGTGTATAGTTGTTATTATGCTTAAGTTTACACACATATTGTTTATGGCTGAATAAATGGTTGAATGAATGATAATGAATAATGGATGGAAAATGAAATAAAAAATTTGTAGGATTGATTCACCCCCCCTCATTCCATTGTGCTTCAAAAAATTGGTATCGGAGCGAGTCTCAAGAAGCAAGTTTCATCACTTGAAGGAGATCCTTGAAGAAAAATATGGATATATAAGAAATTTATAGGTTGAATAACTCAAGAGGTTTGTAATTCAGTTGGAGGAAGCATATGAAGACCTTAAAAGCTATGAATAAATGAGGAAAAATTCATGTGATGATGATCTTGATGAATATGGCCTCAAAGTGGAAGATGGTCAAGTGAATCGATTGGTTATAATGAGGGATTATTTGAAACCTTTAGGGTTTGACATATGAAAATCCATCTATTAGGTGTGTAATCCTCTCCAACTAGCATATATAATTATAAGTCTAATGGAGAAGGAAAATCAGTTTATTGTGTTTATTTTGAATCAAAGCATTCAAATGGTGAGGATGAAGACCTAGTAATTGATGATGAAGTTGATCTAGAAGCTGATTCTGAATTATATGACTTCAAAGAAGATTGTGAAGTTGTTGATGATGCCCAAGGATTTAAACTATGGGTTATACTTGAATCTATCAGTATAAAGGATGATATAGATGTATTTGGGACTTTTGCAATAAAAATAAGGATGTCATGATGATCTAGTCATGATGACAATCAATGAAGTGATCCTTGTGAATCCTATGATAGAGAGGAAAAAGTATGAAGTGCAAATCAATACAGTTAGATCTATGAATTTGATAATTCATGGAGGATTTTAGGAGAATAAGGGTTTGATTCTCCCAAGAGAACATCATGGTTAATCAATTCTTCAAATAAGGTATGAGCTCTATTTTGAGTACTCCTTTCACTTAAGCTAGAGGGTTATAAGATAGTTAACAAGTGGAAGGAGTATGATTATTCAATATATGAGATTGATTTATATAATTTTTATGGTCTTTGTGCATAATTTTAAGTGCTTTTCCATGAATTTCATGATCTAATCATCTGTATTTAAGGTCTACAACTGCAAGTGTGATGTGAAGGTTTTGTTGGAGTTTGTTCAAAATGTGTAGTATACATTAAGTCATTCTTTGGTCTATTGGTTTACATTCATGACCCATCAAATTTGTCACCATGTAAGCTACTAGTATGGTCATATATGTTTAAGCATGTTATATATGTCTTGAAAGGTAGTCATGTTTATAGCATCAATCATAAAAGGTATGGATTTTAAGTTATGGTCTGTCAAGACAAGTCTAGGTTTGATATTGTCATAAAAATCATCTGTCATAATTCCATGATAAGTTTCATATGTTTTAAGTATTGTGTTTTCCATGAAAATATGTGTCTTAGATGTTTGATTCATCTCAGGGTCCATCAAAATTAATTCATGTGTTTGTGTCCAATCTTTGGTGCTCATTAGTATTCCTTCATCCATGTATCTCAAAGAAAAGATAGTGGGGTTATGCCTTAAAGTTCTTGAACGTTTTTCTGAGTTTGTATGACAAGAAGAAACATATCATTTGCTTTGAAGATGTGAAGGTACTATGAAATGTTTATCATGCCATCAATTTTTTTTTATGATGTCAAAGGTATTTTTCTCACAAAGAAATGTCATAATATATGTTGTGCATCTGAGGTGTCTATAATTTTTATGGAGAATTCTATAGTGTTGATAAAAGTGTGTCAAGTAAATGAATGAGCCCTCATTGACAGTACATGAATTTTTACACAATCAATGCAAGGGTTTATTAAAGTGAAACACTAATGTGTGATCTCTTGTGATCCTCAATAATCTACAAATGTTGTATGAAGTCTTGATATCTCATAGGTCTATGAATACCGAATTGGTTAGCTACTAATTAGAGGTATGGTTTAAGTATGCATCATCAATATAGATATGTCAATAGAGGATTATATGTTTGAGACAAGAATGTGTGCTTAGTTTAAGCATGTAAGGAAGTTTGAAAAAGTTTAAAAGTGTCAATTTCATGGAAAAAGGATATGATTATATGTGTTATGACTCATGTGTGTCAATATGTCGTGTTGTTGTATTATCTAAGTTTGATGTTATTTTGAAATGAATGTTAGTGTCTCACAAAAGTGTCCATGATAATATGTAATTTTAAGTTCATATCATTACTATCTTTGTCACCACATGTCTATGTTTGAGTATCTATGTTAGGTATTACATCATTAGAATGTTCTAAGTTTCAGTGGTTTGTATTGTTCATCGTTGGGTCAGTATATGTTCATTAAGTCTACAAAATCCTCTCTCGATGTGAAGGAGTCAAACCAAGTTCAAGCACCACATAATTTTTATATCATGAAAAAGTAGTATGATCTAGTTCATTGCAAAATGATTTATCTATCAAAGATTTGGGCTAACCTAAGGAAGATCTAAGTTGAAATTGGAATATGTGTTACATGTGTGTGGTCCTTGTAAAGGTTATAAGTAATTGTTCATGATCTATGTATAAGAGTAATGTTGATCATTAATGAAATGTTATCTCAATAAGACTATCAATGATCAAGAAGGTATCTATAGGATAAATTTATCTTCATATATGTAGTATGGTACAATTGAATACATCAAAAGCTAATATGGAAACTATATCAAGGGTTTGTATGAAGAAACCCCACTATTGCTCCAAAAGGATGACCAAAAGTGAGAAGTCAATGTCAAGAGTTAGTATCATGTAAATTGGTATGAGAATTTGGCTCAAGGTGTATTAAGGGGCCATTAATGTGACTCAAGGACTATGTTATTACTTGAAGATGCAGAATAATTAGGAGGCATGCTCACTCCCTGTGGGGAAATCAAAAGCTTATGAAGACTAATCTAGAACAAGTCAAGAAAGATAAGATAAGGTTCATAGTTAAGTGTGATTTTGAAGGAGAAAATGATCATCTACAGGTGATGAGTCCAAGTGTGTTTAAAATAGAGAAAAGTGTTTGAGCTCATAATTACCATTTTAAGCATGAATTTGGGATTTTTCAAATTTGTAAATCTATATAGAAAAGTCAATTAAAACTGTAACTTCTTATATGAATGGAAAATAAACCCAGTGATAATGTTCTTTAGTACATCATGATAATTATCTCTTTATGTTGTAACCTTCAAGATCTCTCGCACAAAAAAAGATGTATAATTGAAGATGGTTTTAAGAATGGTATCCCTAGGTATTTGACAACAATGAGAAGAAAACAATAAGGATGTGAAAATTCATATCAAGGTGCTCAAAGGATCTAGTATTACTATCTATAAGAGTCATGGCTTATTGTGAATTTCATGTGTCAATAATGTCATGATGATATTTCAAGTACAAGATGCAATGCAATGTTATAGAAATTGTGGTGGCCTCAAAGTTAGTTGTGCATTCATATGAAGAAACTCATGAATACCTACATGTTGATTGTCTACTTCAAGACAAGTTATGATGATGCAATCAAGAAGGATGTTGTCTATGCTGGTACTTGAAAATGTTGAGTTTTGAGTTTTAGTATCATACACTTGTCATGATGAATAATAAGTTGTGTTTTTTCTCATAAAGACAAAATGTATTCTAGATTATGAGTTGGCCTATCAAAATTTCTCAAGATAAATTTTTTGATCTTTGTGTCGATTTCAAGGTATATGTGTGTTTAGCAAGGGGTTTTTGTAACATAAGTTATATCATCAAGTCATAGTACTACAAATATGTTTCTCAAGTAAATGTACCAATGTGTCCAAGCATGCAAATGAAATCCTATAGTCCCTAGGAGTAAGAAACAAAGTGCAAGAAAACAAAGTATATGAATGTCATAAAGAGAAAATGGAGTATCAAATAAAAATTAGACTCGTGACATTATAACAAGGCATGTGGAGCCTCAAGAAAAGTTTTCAAGGGTTTGTGTTGCCTCAAATATGGAAGAGTGTTCCAAGATCTCATCTAAGGTTTTTATCAAAGTATAATTACTTATTAATGTTACAATGAAATAAGAAAGAAGAGGTATGGTTAAAGTATAGGTCTTTGAGAAGATGAATGTATCCAGGACTAGAATATCCCAACAAGGCAGGGAGAGACTATTTGGACCTCATTCAAGGTAAGCATGATGATTTTGTAGAAGTGTTGAAACTTTTAATACTAGTGACTCAAGATGTAAATGATTGACTCGATCAAGTATGTTGGTATGCAAACAAGGGTAAAACATTGTAAGTGTGTTTGAGGAAAATAGAAAATGTGTTGGACCTCCTACAAGGTATGAAATCAAGGTATGTAGCATAAAACTTGCATTTGACAACTAGATATAAGTAGTATGCTTCAGGAGGAGCTCTAGAATGATGATTCATGAGGTAATTTTATTCTAGAGCTTACCAAAGTTTTTCAAAAATGCACTAACAATGTTTTTCAAAGACAAGTAGCTCTACAAGGTGAAAATGTGGAATTTGAAGACAAAATTGTGTTTTTGAGCTTGATTTACACCTTGAATGTGATGTAAATCCTGGTTGAAGGATAAGATGATGAGTATCAGTGGTGGGGGAGCTATTTTAAGCTCATATTGGGTTCAAAAGATCATTATATGTTGCTAAAGAAGCCACTTTAGTCCCAGGAGGGCTTATTGGGAATATAAGTTGAATTTCTACATTGTTGTCATTGTATCTTATTGAGTATTGTTATTTTCATGTATTGTAGTCAATGTAGCCTTTTTCATAGATTGAAAATGGGGAGAGAATCTTAGAAACCTAGAGTTGAGGCCATATAGGTGTGTTCGACATTTGGTTTCCATCAATGTTTCTAAATAATGGTTGCCATCAATGAAAAAGGGGAGATTGTTGGCCATTTACAGTTACTATTTTCATTGATGTTGACCCCATTGATGGAAAATGGTGTCATGGTGATGTATGAGTCTCCCTATGATGTTATTTAGTTGTCATGCATGTTGATCAAGTGGTTTGTTGAGTTCAGCAGTGTCCTAGTGCATGGTATAGTGGGTTGAGTCATAGTATGAGGTCTCCAAAGATTTTTGGAGTGTTTCATGAGGTAAAAAATGGTCCATATGATGTGTCATGAGTGTTCATGGGTCTGCATTGTGTCATCATGGTTTGTTCATGGTTGAGTTAGTTCATTCCAGGCTTGTTTCTATCCCTAGAACATGTAGAATGGTAAGGAGGTGTGAGATTTGGGCCTAATAAGTCATGGTGAAACATGGGAAAACTATTATGATAGTTTACCTAATGTATGTGTTAATTTTTAGGTCTTAATTTAGTGATTCAATCCACATTTTATGTCGTTGGGAAGAAAACAATTGAGAACATGCAATTTAGCATGGGTAAGTCACGTGGCTAGAGATTTTCATGAATATATGACTATTTGGTGATTATGAAAGTTAGAGGTATTTTCATGGTGCTTTAATCCAAGTTTTAGGTCATTTTGAAGAAGCAATTGCAAGTTATGTAAATTTTGGTAAAACTGGGTAAGAAAGAGTGTGTTTTTATGATAAAAGTTGACCTTTTGATGCTCATTGTGAATTTTATGATTTGCATGGGGACCTGAAATATTAGGAATATATTATAAGGTTAGTTATGAAGTTTTCTAAAAAATAATGAGGTGTTTTGATAATCACATTTTTATGAACGATCGTTAAGAAGGTTAATTGGTCTAAAACCCTAAGTAAACCCTAACTAGGAGCAGTTTGTAGAAAAGTACTTGTAGTGACTCAATTTTGATTGTTTCATAAAAATTTATGATTGGATGTTTTATATGACTATATTATCTTTCCATAAATGTATGGTTGAGGTCATGGTCATGAGTGGGCCAAAGCTAAAAATAGCAATTTTCTAAAGAAGAAGGTTTTAGGAAAAGATGGTCCAAAGGAGTAACAAGTAAAATTGATTTTGCATGTTTAATGAGATTTTATATTTAAAATTTTATGATGGTACATGGTGTTTTGAGGTCTAAATATGTTGACTAGGCAAAGGGCAGTTTTGGGGTCTCAAATAGCAAGGTCCGATAAATTGAGTATAACTTGAGCTACAAGTAGAGTTATTAGATGATTCAAGTTGTGTTATAAATATTATTAAGAGATATGTCGAGTGATATAATTTTTTCTCATGATTATATCATTTTATATGGTTTTAGGAATTATTTGGACATAATTTTTTTGGTAGTTTAAGACAACATGTGTTTAGGTTCAAGTGTTGTGTTGTTTGAAGCATAAGATGGATTGGGTGATTCTTATTATCACCTAAAATGTGAAAAGATACAAGTTGCAAATATAATGAATCAATTTATATTTTTTTAATATTTTTATAAATGTTTTTATGAGCTAACCTTTAGAAATAGATTTTTGGTAGGTTGTTTTGGTGAAGGCAAAATTAATTGTGATTTGAAGAGATGGATGTTTCATAGCTTATAAATTTCTTAGAAGTGTTCTACAAGTTAATAAATTTCCATTGAGTTTTCACATTGAATGTTTTGGATAATTACAAGTTATTTGGTGATCATATCAAGTTTCTAGGGTGTTAAAGGGTGTAGGAAACAATTGTTTTGAGAATTGTAAAGGGAACTAGGTCCAATAAACAAAATATTTTGATTGGTTGAAATAAATTTCAACCATGTATTAATTTTTAATGATATTTTAATGATGTATGAAGGGTTATGGGTCATAAATATGTATTGGTTTGATGTAAGTGAATTTTTAAGATTGTACCCATGGGGTTTTGAGACATTTTGACACGTGTAATGAGGTTTTGGATTGGCCAGCCAACTTGGGTCATATGTGACCATTGTAATGATGTTATTTGAATTTAATGAAGTTTTATGGGTATAATTTATCATGATGGACTGAATTCCTTTTGATTTGTGAATTGATTTGCATATAAAAGTGAAGTTTGAGCTCATTTTGTGAGCTAGTCTTGCATGGGGAGTAGTGTGACCTAGAGGAGAGTTATTTACAGGTAAAAAGGCATGATTTGAGGTAAATTAAGATGTGTTTAAGATTTATGAATACATGACAAAATGAGATCAATAGTTTGTAAGCAAGACAAATGAAGAAAGAAGGAGAAAGAGAAAGTGTGATGCTCTAGGGTATGAGCTAGGGTTTGTGAGATGAATAAGTGATCTCCATTAGTTGTGGAAGCAAATCTATCAGAGATCAAAAATCTTAAGGAATCTAATTTGGTGCTTGGTCATCCTAGGGGTTTTATCCTCCTTTTGGAGTTGGTGCTTCACTAAATTAGGGGTTGGTGCTCTTATAGATTTGGTGCTCTACTAAACTAGGGGTGGGTGCTACTTGTGGGGTTGATGCTCCTTGTGAATTTGGTGATTCCATAAATTTATTTATTATGTGTAATATCAACAAATTTTTAGTGGGTTTTATTCCCCTTGAGGTTTTCCCACATATATTTGGTGTTCCTGTGTACTCTCTTGATCTTGTGTATGGTTACTAATATACTTAAATTTACACACATATGGTTTATGGTTGACATGACCTCTCGCTTGGTCAAAAGTCGTGGAGGTTTCCACATCAGCTCACAGCTCGGAAAAGCTTTCCCCTTCGCTGTCAGAAGGGTCCTTTTCCCTGCGCATCCCCTCTCATATCACGGAGGCTGCTGCTGCTTCTCGTGACCTGTCCTTGGTGGGTACGCTGATGGGCCCGAGGCCCCCACTGGAGGATATAAAAAAATGGGCTCGTCTAAAATGGCAACCATGTGGAGCACTTGAAATAGCGGCTATGCCAAATGGATTCATCTTATTCTCTTTCAGCTTGAAAGAAGATTTCGCTAGAGCGCTTCTGGGTGGTCCGTGGTTCTTTGGCAGGCGGGGTTTTTATCTCAGGAAATGGTCTCCTGGTTTCAACCCACACACGGAATCCATGACCCAAGCCCCAATCTGGGTCCGCCTTCCGGGGCTTCCTTTGGAATTTTGGCATCCGGCGGTCATAGAAGGTATTGCTCTTTCTATAGGTTCTTTGATTGCTATAGATCAAGCCACGAAAGCAAAAACTAGATTTATTCATGCTCGATTCTGTGTTAATGCTGACATTAGTTGCCCCTTGCCAAAAGACATAGAGCTTATCTCGGACTTTGGGAACTGGAAACAGCCTTTTGACTATGAATACATTCCTCAAGCTTGTTCTTTCTGCAAAAAACTAGGCCATAGGGCCTCTAGCTGCCCCTCTAAACCCCAACCGAAACCACTGTCCCAAACCCTCTCCCCAAAATTCAAGAAAAAATTTGTTCCTAAATCGTCCTCCATTGAGATCCCGATCATCCCCACTTCTAATTCCTTTGCTCTCCTGGAGGATGGAGAAATCAACCCGTCCACTGATCCTGTTGCTGTGATCCTTCCCCCTCCTCTATCCCCCTTTCTCTCTCCCCACCCCTGGCTCCTTCGGTTCCAGGCTCTTCATCTCTTGGTGTGGACCTTTTGGCTGCCTCCTCCCCCTTTCGCCGCTTCCTGCTCCCCTTCCCATCCCCCCTTCCCTCGTTCCCCTCCTCCCTCGATCCTCCCACCCTTCCTCCACTTTGCCCGCCTGTTTCTGATTCTGCCCCCTCTCCCTCGGATCTCTCCACCGATGATTGTTTTAATCACCGTTTCACTAGAAGCAGCAACAAGAAACCTGATATAGGCTTGGAGAAAGTTAGAGGCAGAATTCCAAGCAGTGTTAAGCTACAGATTGAAGCTGCTACAAATGTGGCGCAAGGAACCCAAAGTACTATCCCCATGGTGGTGGGGAGTAAACCCAAACAAAAGAAATGAAGATCATTTCTTGGAATATAAGAGGGCTCAACTCTCTGCAAAAGCAAAGAATCATCAAAGACATCAAGTTTCAGAACTCACCTGATATCATCATGTTACAGGAAACCAAGCTAAAAACTGAGGTTCGGCTTCATAAAATCTGGCCTGCGGCTGTTTTTGAATCTCAACCTTCAACTGGAAACTCCGGGGGGCTTTGTACCTTGTGGAATCCCAGAATTCTCAAAGGGGATTGCCTGTTCAAGCACCCCAATTTTCTTTGTATCCTTTTTCAAGAAATTGGTGCTGACTCCTCCTGGATCGCTATCAATGTGTATGCTCCAAACTTGGAGAATCATCGAGGAAAACTTTGGAGGGATATCACCAACTTCATCGTTACTTGTGGTAAAATTCCCATTCTCATAATGGGTGATCTAAATTGTCCTCTTTATCCCTCAGATAAACAAGGGGAATGCCTGCTATGCCGGCTAGCATGGAAGCTTTGGCTGACTTCATTAGAGAAAATTCACTTCTGGATATGGATCTCCACGGCTCTTCTTACACTTGGTCAAACCGTAGATTGGGCAGAAATCACATTCAATGCAGATTAGATAGAGCTCTTGGCTCTCTGGATTGGATTTCTCTTTTCCGGACTTTTATCTCAGCTCCCTCCCAAGGGTTGGCTCGATCACAGCCCCCTACTGTTGTGCGCCAACCATATGGTGAATGTCAAGAATCCTCCCTTCAGATTTGAGCTGGCTTGGCTTGAAAATAACCATCTGACCCCCCTGGTTGCAAGCTGGTGGAATATCGAGATTGAGGGAACCAATATGTTCAGATTTTCCAGCAAACTCAAAGAAATCAAAAAACAGCTCAAAATTTGGAAGTCTAAGGTCTTCGGTAACATCAAGGTTCGCAAGAAGGAGCTTTCTCAGAGCTTGATCAAAATTTCTGAGCAAATCGAGAATGAGGGAAGGTTGGACAATCTTCACCAACAGGAAATCTCCCTCCTCAGTGATTATCACAACACTCTCAAAGAAGAAGAAACCTACTGGAGGCAGCGTTCTAGGGCCCTTTGGCTTGACCAAGGTGATCGTAATACCAAATTCTTCCATATTACTGCCTGTAAACATAAAGCTAGGGACAAGATTCGTGAGTTGGTGTCGCCTTCAGGTACTCTTCTTACTGCTGACTCTGATATATCCAATGAGCTTATATCCTTCTACTCAAATCTTCTCCATGCTGATCTGGCTCCTCGGAACAATCTATGAATGAAATGCTTCAGCACATTCCACATCTGGTCTCACCTGAGATGAACAACAATCTTACCAAGCCTTTTGCGATGGAGGAAATTCATAAAGTTGTCTTTACTATGAAGCGAG
Organism: Taxus wallichiana var. yunnanensis; assembly: GCA_018340775.1. Lineage (NCBI taxonomy): Eukaryota > Viridiplantae > Streptophyta > Pinopsida > Cupressales > Taxaceae > Taxus > Taxus wallichiana. Next base: position 322,830,775 of record CM031238.1, on the reverse strand, counting down.
ACAAAGCCCCGGGTCCGGATGGCTTTCCGGCTGCTTTCTTTCAAGTTTTTTGGGAAATCATCAAGCAGGACCTTTTCCTCGCAGTCAATGAATTTCAGATGAATGATAAACTGCTAAAGGAATGGAACACCACTTTCGTGGCCTGGCCCCAAAGTGCATAATTCCAAGGATGTGTCCAATTTTCGGCCCATAAGTTTATGCAACACGTCTTACAAGATCATCACTAAGATGCTGGCTTCCAGGCTAAAACCTCTTATGCAGAACCTCATCTCCCACAATCAGAATGGTTTCATAAAAGGCCGGCTTATTCAAGGCGGTATAATTACTGTCCATGAGGCCATCCACTCGGCCCTCCTTGCGAAGTCTCCTGGTATGATCTTAAAATTGGATATGCAAAAAGCTTTTGACAGAGTCAGCTGGCCCTTCTTAATCAAGACCCTGGAAAAATTTGGGTTCGACAAAAAATGGTGTAGCTGGATTTATTCATGTGTTTCGACCCCTTGTTTCTCCATTCTGATCAATGGCATCCCTGCGGGTTTCTTCAAAAGTAGCAGAGGTATCAGGCAAGGCGATCCTCTGTCACCCTTCCTCTTTGTTCTTATGGCAGATTCCCTCAGCAGATCTCTGGATGCGGCAAAAAATCAATCCATCATCTCTGGCATGAAAATCACCTCTAACTGTCCCTCGGCCACTCATAGCCAGTTCGCTGATGACACCTTATTGCTGAGTCTGGCTTCTGTTATCGAAGCTAGAGCTATTATGGATATCCTATCTCTGTATCAATCAGCCTCGCAGCAAACGGTTAACTTCATCAAGAGTAGCATCTCCTTTATCAACACGCCCCCCAGAGTTCAGAGGAAGATTGCTGATATCTTTGGTTGCTCGATTGTGGATCTCCCAACCTCTTATCTGGGCATCCCCCTCTTCCATGGTAGACAATCAAAAATTATGTGGAATCCGGTTATTGAAAGATATCAAAAAAAACTCGCTGCTTGGAAAGGTGCTCTCCTCAGCCAGGCTGGCAAGCTCCAGCTGGTGAAAGCCACTCTTCAGAATCTTCCTTCTTACTTTCTGTCCATGCTCAAGATTCCCAGCTCGGTTAGGGAGGCTGTGGAAAAAATTCAAAGGAACTTTCTGTGGTCTGGAACTGAAGAAAAGAAAAGGATCCACCTTGTGGCCTGGAAAGAGGTTTGTAAACCAACTGCTCACGGTGGTCTTGGTCTTCGGAAAATAAAGGAGATGAACGGGGCCCTCCTGGCAAAACTCGCTTGGGAGGTGGCTAAAGGTGATTCTTGTTGGGCCCACTTGCTCCGTGCTAAGTATTTAGCAAACAATGAAGACTTTCTCACATCCATCCCCACTAGAGGCTCCACCATATGGAATTCCATTTGTAGCTCGCTCCCCATCATTCGTGCTGGCACTAAATGGAGATTCGGGAATGGGCGTCTCATTGATTTCTGGAGGGACACTTGGATTGGTGATGTTCCCCTTGACCTCAACCCCTCTTGGGACCCTATCAAGAGAAGTATCATCAATATTCATGGTAGATTAGCTTCGGGTTATTGGCAGAGGGTTAATTCCATCCCCTCATGGGATATCAAGGATTGGGAGGATATCAGCGACCTGCAAAGAGACCTGCTGTCCTCCCTTAGAGAGCAGCTCTCCACCATTTACATCCCGTATTCCCATAATGAAGATGAGATTATCTGGACTCTCTCCGCATCGGGCTCCTTTTCAGTTAGGGCTGCTTACCTCTCGATGCATTGTGCTGACGTGGGCCCCCCTCTTACAAAATTCTGGCCTAAGGAGATCACCCCTAAAATTGGTTTTTTCTCTTGGCTCTCCTCTAAAAATGCCTTCCTTTCTGGGGAGAACCTGAAGAGAAGGGGTTTTCCCTTCCCACCAAATGTGTTCTATGTGCCAATGAAGAGGAATCCTCATCACATCTCTTGGTCCATTGCTCTTTCTCGCATGATATTTGGCAGTGGCTCCTATCGAGATTCGGAGTCTTGGATCTTTCCGGATTCCATTCAGGACACCCTTTCTCAATGGTACTCCCCCTTCTCTCATCCGATTCTAAAATTGGCTTGGAAACTCCTCCTCCCGCATGGTTTATGGGGCATATGGAAAGAAAGAAACAGAAGAATCTTCAAAGATAAGTGTCTCAATCCTGGACAGGTGGCTACTCAGATTGGCATGGCTCTCCAAGAAAATATCAACCTGACCACTTGGTCCAATTATCAGCAAAAACTGCAGTTCTGTCACACCCTGGAGTGGCAGCAGTATTTATCCATTCCTTGCAAAAAAACCCATACTGATAGGAATTTGATTTGCTGGCTTCCCCCTCCAAGGGGATGGAGAAAACTCAACACGGATGGAGCTTCGAAAGGGAATCCAGGTATGTCCGGAGGAGGGGCCATTCTCCGTTGCTATTCGGGTTTAATTGTTGCTGCTTCTGCCCATAATTTCAACTTTGGCTCCAACAACCGTGCGGAGGCCTTAGCCATCCTCAAGGGTCTTGAGATGGCCATCAAGTTGGGCAATGATCCCCTTCAAGTGGAAAGTGACTCCCTCAACATCATAAACCTCCTCTGCTCCAATGACCCTGGACATTGGTCGATTAAAAACATCATTGCTGATATTAGAAGTATTCAAAGATCTTTTCTTCAAGTCCAATTCCAGCATGTCCTCCGGGAAGGTAATAGAGCGGCGGATCTTCTTGCTAATATGGGTGTCCTCATCGAAAATCAGCAAATTTGGACTGAGAACTTCCCGAATGAACTTTGTCAGATTGCCCAAAATGACACACTCCACTGCTGACTGGTGGTTTCTGAAGCTGACTTGGGTTTCGGCTTGCCCGCCTTGGCCCTTTCAAATGGCGGCGGTTAATACGGCAAATTTAATTGACATGACTCTTGACACGGGGTACTTGATTAAGGCGCCTAGTAATGATGCGGCAAATCCCCGCACGAACGAGCTCTATGCGCACATTAATCATCCGAGGAGGTGGCGTCAGGGTTTTAATTTAATTGCTGGTTTCCTGTTCAGGCTGGCTCTCGTCCGCTCCTATCTCCGACTCTGTAACTGTTCTAATATTCTTCTCATGGGGGGGCAATTGAAGCGCCTTGAGCCCGACAATTGCGAGTCGCTTAAGAATGATGGCGAGGTCTGGAATATCTTAGTGGAAAATGGGATTTCTACTTTTCTGGAAAGAATGTCTGGTTACTCGGCCCTGGTTTCTTATGCTGTTACGGCTTCGTGGTCGAGAGGACGTGTTCAAATTGGCAGCACTAGGTTCACCATCTCAACGAACGCCATCGCTGATGCCACCGGGCTCCCTGCTGCGGGTGATATTTACTACAGGCGTTCCCTTCACGCAGAGATTCAAGACTTCAACGCCCCGGGTGACAGGCCAAGGAAATATATGTCGGGCTATACCCGCGACTCTCTGCCCTCGCCCTGGGACAGAGTGGCGGAAGCCATTATGCGATACTTCACCATCGACGGAAGATACCGTCTGGTTTTCGGCCCCCATCTGTTTATTCTCTCCCACCTCCGTTGGGGGAGAAAGATCAATTTAGCTGCCTTTCTTTTTCAATCGCTGGAACACTCTGTTATGCTGGCTCGGGAAGGTGAGGGAGTCATCCTCCACCAGGGTCTTCTCTACCTTCTTTTCTCCGTCGCCGCTTCCCACACTGACTTGCTCCGTTTCCCACCCAAATTGGGTCGCCGCCGCCGCTCCCCCTCCCCTCCTTCTCGCCCCTCTTCCTCTTCCCACCGTTCCTCTCGGCGCCGTCGCCGCCTGCTCCTTTCCTCTGGCTCGGATTCCGACGTGGCCATCGTGAGCCCCCCCCGCGATGCCTCCATTCCCGCTGCTATCCCCCTTTTCCTACGCCCATCTCATGCCTTTTCTTGGAGGATACCAATGCCAGTGGACGCGCTCCTTCTCTGTCTCGCCCGGGTCTCTCTGGTGCGGCTGATTTGTTGGGACTTGCTCAACTGTACCCTGACTCCTCGGAAGAGGAGCAGGGTGACATCAATCAATTTGTGGCGGATCCCCCCTCTCATTCTGCTGGCTCTAAGGAACCCTCGGATGTTAAAGATTCCACTGCTGACACTCCTCTCTCTACTCCTGTTATGGACTGTGACACTGCTGATATTGATGCTGATGACAAAAAGGACCATAGCAGAGCTGATATCATCTCCTCCATTCTGAGTAAGCTGCAGCGTGCCTTCAAAGCTCTCAAAGCTTGGGAGGACTTCACGAATTCTACCAGAGTGGCCTTAGCAAACGACTGTTCGGAGCTTCTCAAGTTGGCGGATCTCCTTGCAAACGATTCTGGCTCCCCTAGAGCTAAAGATGTTGTTTCTGAGCTGAAGAAGCTCATTTAGTTCCTTTTCGTCTTGTCTCTTCTTCGTTCTCCTTTTTGGAATCCTCTTGGGTTTTTTTGTTTTGTTAATGCTATTGCTTGATCTGGCCTAATGGGCTTTTTGTATCAAGGTTGTGGGACCTTCTAAAACCCTCACTTTACCCAATATATTCCAAAAAAATTCCTCCAAGGGCACATAAATACTTTCATAACCCTTAATGATCTTCCGTAATATCATTTATGTCTAAGAAATCCATACACTTCACTTTGATTATTACGTTCTTCTAGACCCAATATTACAGTTGTCTTGGCTAAATCTACCAAAAGCCCTTCTTTAAAAATGAAATTTCCCAACAGAGTGCCAAAAGGTGTTATAAATATGTACTCCTTTATATTTAAAGAGATTCAAAGCTTCATACACCTCAAAACATCAGCTTTAAATTCTCACAATGATACTTAACCAATAGACTATCCATTCATCTAGATGTACCTATAAGAATTTATGAATGAAGTCCTAAAAATCCTGTACAAAAATGAGCAAAAAAATTTGGTGCATTCTTGATCCAAAGGACATGGCATGTGTATGAAAAAATTCTCCACTCAATGGTGAAAGTTGTGTTTTCTTGATCTTCCTTCGCTATGTGCACTTGATGATAACCTAAAAATCCATTAGTAAAAGAATAGATCTCACACCCTACAACTCCCTCAAGAATATTCTTGGGGAATGGGTAGGAAAAGGATCAATGAAATATGAAGCATTCATCTCTCTCTAGTCCACCTAGATCCTTATCCTCCCATCCTTTTTAATATTGATGACCATGGGGCTAACCCATTTTGAATCCTCAATGGGCTCAATTAAATCAGACTTGAGCATGTTATCAATTTCCTCCTTTACCTTGATACACGAATTAGGATTCATCATGTAATGCCTATTCCTAACCGGGTGCACACCTTATTTAAGCTTGATTCACATCTCACCTAAAGAAGGGTGTACTCCCTTTAACTCATGATAACCTCATGGAAACAAGTCTGAAATTTGCACAAGAGTTCAATGATCTTAGAAACTTCCTACTCGACCAATAATCACCAATAATGGCCTCTTTAGGCTTTACATCTATTCTAATGTTAACCTTATTTGTTTTCATGGGCTCATGATATGAAGCGTTCCTTTTTATCTCTTTGTGTCCATCACCTCACATGTAACCGATTGTCGTTAACATCCAAGTTATTATCCTCATCATCCTCATCATTTATCATGCATACCAATTTACCCTTTTCCTTTACTTCCTAGGTGCAAACCATTTCTTCTTCCTCAGTCTCTTCAAGGTCAAGGCATGCCTCTAGATATAGTTCTCCAAAAATATCTATCAGATGTTCTTCATCCTTCATGCTATCTACCAAAGTAAGGTGCTTCATAATATGCAGTGCTTCATTGATAGGAGGTTTAGTATAAAAGTAAGCAATTGTGTAAATCATACCTGAGGTCATCTCCTTCTAATTAATTATTTCTCTTATCAATTCTGCATGGACATACCATACACATGCGTAGCCACCTAGGGTGACGTAGAAATATGTACCTAGAGTGATGGTGGCAAGGCCTCTTTCCCCTCTGTCTAAAGTATCTCACACTCTTAGACATGATGCGGCGTAGGGGAATTCCCATGAAATTTGCATATTTGAGAAGGTACATTACTCATTATAAACCTATTAGAAATGATGATTCTTACCTCTTTCCATTCCAATAGTTGTATCTATGTGTACTCCACCAAAGTGTTATTTTCCAGCATAGAGTATATACCAACATATTTCTTCTATCACCTTCATTCTTCTAGTAGGCTTACGTGGCACATAGAAATACATCGTGGTTCCCTTCACGGTGTACCAAGGTATGTGGTTATGACTTAAGTTCCTAACCATGCATGGTGTGATTAGGTGAGTGACTATGATATTAACATCTCATCCGACTTCTTCATATGTTTTATGTGCCCAATTGTCACAATAAATACTTGTGGTATCACTAACTGAATGAGCATCATCCCACTATATCACACCTTCCTTAAATGTCTCAGTTACCTCAGGGTCTCTAATCATGCATGCATATATTCTATTCAAGTCATATTCACTCAAAAAGATCAACATAGGGTACAACCTTTCCATCTGTCGAAGGTATGATAACCCTCTCTTCCTTGTTCTCAAAGCTAATGTACCCCTTATTTGAGCATAAATTTGCATTATTCGCATAACACCAGGGGCACCTAAGTAATGTGGGGAGGCTATCTTCCTCAGCTAGCTCTAACACTTCACATTTCGTAGTATAATTGGTTCCCTGAATCATAAAAGTTGCATCCTTAATTAATCCAAGTAGCATGGATCTAGTTCTATTTTCCATATATAACACATTCGAGGAAGGCTACAATGTTGGGCTTCCCATATGATTCCAAGCATCCAAAGTGAGTACATTAACTTGTGTACCTATATCTATTATAATGTTGCTCAAAATCCATCCATATATAAATTTATTTAATATAATCTCCTTATCATACTCATGATTTGGGGAGGTATATTTGTATGAAGGAACTTTCTTTCACGCTCATTACCTTATCGCAATACCTTTTCTCTCAACCATTCTCCTAACAAAGGTATTATGTTCTCCTAGTGTAAAATTATACATACATCCTTTAAATCATCTATGTCCTTCTATGGGAACTCAACCTTCTTTTCTCATTATGTCACGTGAACATCCTCCTAAAGGCTATGCATTTCTCCTTGAAAATCCGTAATAATATCCATAGTCTCTTGGTACACTTTTTTATGATGAGTAGCATTAGGTTACTTGGCATTTATAACCTTTATTTTTATAGTCGAATTATACTTCAAAGGTTCAAGAGCATGCGCCACCTCAGCATGTGTGGCAACTAATACGAGATATAATTCAAAATTAAGTCCAAAATTCAACATCCACCAATCTCCATCTGTGCATTATATCTTAATCATAAATGAACTCTTATCTTTCTTATGTTGCTTTCTCATATGCTCATACAAATCGGGACATTCTATAAATTTTTTCTATTTCCCACACCACGATAAAACCAAATTTTGAGGGAGATCGCATTGATAATGATAAGGAGATCCACAAGTATAACAAGTTCCTTTAGGAAATCATCCTCTACCACTACCACGACCTCGGCTTCTATATCTTTCACGAAAGCATTTATTCTTGTTATCCCTATTATTGCACCCTTCATTATGTTATTCTCCCTATTCCTTAGACCCACTTGCTACACTAGTGTGACATACACTAGTTTCAATGGCCTCATGGATATGATCAATTAATCTGTATTCAACGATGTCATGAGTATGAGTTTTGAAAATCTTACAATATATAGACACATTATTCCAAATCACATGCTTTAAAAGAGGACATTTACTCACATCATGGTCCACATGAAAAATTTAACAATCCAACAACATGTCATGCACCGACTTAGGAGGACAATTATCCTTGGTATGTTCTTGACCTCATAGTCTGTACACAATATCCCACTACATATCTCATGAAATAAATTAGCAGAGAACGTCTCTAACTATTTCTCCATAGCTACAATATGTGCCTTTATAGATGGACTCACCCTAGTGTCCACACTCCCAACTGCCTTAGCATGCAGAGCTGATTCCAAAGCATCACATAGATCTACAAAGGTCTTATTAGATAGTGCCCTTCTAAATGGAGTCAAAAATAAACCAACAAACCATTGTGCATGTTGACTAGGGTGTATGTCATAAGAAAAATTTGAAAAAAGGTTTCAAAACACCCATCATACTCCCTCACGCTCTCAGATAATCCCTACTTAATGTCCTTAAGCACGCTGATATTTTTCCGCTCAAACTCAAGAATATGGAACTCTACTAGAAATGCAGAGTGCAAAGCATTTCCACCACAGTCTAATGCGGGTCATACTCCATGTTCCAACTATGCACACGCCTCTAAAGGGTAGTAGAAAACTAAACCACCTTTCTATCTAAAGAGGTGATTCATTTAGTGCATCATAACAACTCACACTTATGCACATGGTCTATACCATCTTTAATACCTATATATTCTAGCAAGTGGAGAGACATCTCATAATAAACTTGGTGAGGTTGATGTGGGGGTTGTTGGGGATGTGGGCCTTATCCTCTAGATCTAGAACTAGAACCACCACCAATATATGCTCCACCTCTAGAACCACCGATCCACTTGATCCGACCCTTTTGATCCATCGATCCTTTAGCGGTGGGTGTCGGACTAGTGGATGTACTTCTTTGAGTCCCAATAATGGTACTAAACTAAATTCCCATAGTCTAAAAAGTTATAGTACATCCAAAAGTGTTCCCAATGTTCTGTGTGCCCACACTCTATCATGATGACACACCTAAAAATATTCCTCCAATCAGTCCTCCAAACAAAAAAAAATGATGTCTTTTCTGCCATAGATGTATGTGTTGTCTTATGCACATTTGTACTCAAAGGAAAATTATATCTACCTGTAACTATTGGATTACCTACACTCACTTGCTGATCAATAATTACTTTACGGAATTGTAACACCAAGCACAAGGGATAGGTTATCAAGTGGGATCGAGATGCATGCTGCAGTCCTTACTCTTTTCTCCTCTAACGCCTTTGCACATCGTGGCCGAAACGGGTTCTCTCCGCACTTTCCTAAGTGGGGGAGATCCTGATGTTTTGGCTCCACATCTTCCACATGAGCTTCAAATCCTTCAAAATACATCATCCTACTTAAGTCCACCGACTCCTCAATATTATGCAGTTTCATTAATTCCCTCTCTCGTGCTTCATTATATTTAAGTCACCTTTCCTCTCTCTGCCTTTCTTCCGATAGATCTTCCATCTATCACCACACCTGATCTTACCCATGCGTGCGGTGGTATGTTTATCTAGCCATAGGTAGGCACTCTAAACTCAACATCACCATTAAGATCTTAATTACCAAAGGAATATCTTGAATGTAATATCCTCTAGGATTGTGTAAAAATTCAAACTCAGCAACTTCCAAACAAGAATATATAGACACAACGTACTCCAAAATATAACTATGCACAACATCAGCCCACTAATTATCTACAACATGCATCCAAGGTTCATCTGTGTCAAAAAAATTATAGTACTCTTCCTGTGTCCAAACCATTGGTATGTAACTCCATATTTTCTTTGAAGCGTAATAAGACAACCACTCATACAAATATATTGGAAAACAATATAAATACATCTCATATAGCTCATGATATAGATCATTTTCCACCCATTTTTCATGCATTGAAATCAGGTCCGAACCATATATTCATGTAAACTAATCTTTTTATTGATTACCCAATATTCAATGACCATAAGAGTCAATCGATACACCATCATCATGTAACATCATGGAAAACAATTTGAAAAGAGGTCTCAAAAATGGAACCAAAATGTAGTCTTGTTTTTATACTCAAATTCCTAGGTGCACTGACACTTCATCAAGAGAGATCTAGAATGCTCACCCAAAGTGTGTGAAGCTATCAAGTCCCTATTTTTACTATATTGTTAAGATGTTAGCATGCATGTTTCTAATAACCATAATTAGAGTGTATATTCCATCACAATAATTAGATCCATGAGCTCAAATTGGAAACACATGTAATAAGGAAACATAAAGATCACATAAGAATTAATATCATATTTACCATACAAGTACCATGAATAGAGACATCAACAACCAATATCCATCCATAATGATCCATTATATTATCTCATCACAAACTAGAAGTTGAATACATAACAATAATATCATAAAATTCATGTGTGCAAGTTCATACCAGCAACATAACTCTAATACATATAGAGATGATAACAAAACTATACAAATCAATATATATAGAGGTGGGGACTTTCCCTTCACCACCCATGCACTCTCAAAATAGGCCACATGCTCAAAATATCCATGTGTGCATATAAATATAACTACGAAGCATGCAAGCTTTGCTAATAATATATTATCTCTATAAATAAACCCTGATCTAATCCTATTATTAGCTTGAACTCTACATGTCTCTTGATCTTCCACTTGTTCCTAAAATAGCTTTTCCTTGGTCATGAAGTACTATTTCTTTTATCTTTTACATGCTCTGCACTCCATCCTATTTTTATCCTGATCCAAGCAAAATGGCTAAGTCTTGAACTTTGTCTCTCTAGGTGCGAAAGCTTAGGGCTCAATTTTGTCACCCTCTCACGCCTAATCATGGACCCCCTTCTTTCATGCCACTATCACATGTACCTTTGATCTTGAGGAATTATTTCACAATCCCAATAGACATCTAATTTTGTACACACTAAAAGTGTTATTGTTTCAATTTATACTACTTCTTATTCTTACTAGCACATTACGTTACATCGGATCATACATGCTTTGACATACTTTTTATCTTTCTAACATGCTAATGGGTTCTTCATGTGAAGCATTTTCTTTGCAGGTTTATTTTACACCATGGTTGTCGATACTTTTCTTATCACTCTTTTCTATTACTTGCTTTATTGTATTCCATTATATGCGGGCTTTTCCTATGTCTTTCTTGTTCACTACTTGTGCTTTTGGCCACTTTGGACCCGATTGTCTTGCGAAATTGTGAGAAATGTCCCATGTTTGAAACCCTCTTTTCGTATTCTACTTAGTCTTCTTGTGTGCTAGCTTACACACTATTTTCTATATACGTATTTATCTTGTTTTCACTAACACTTATTTCCAACCACTTTGTTTGTATGTGCCTTGGTTTCCACTATGCACATTCCTTCCCCTTACAGGGCATTTGTTTCACAAAATTGATCAATTATCCTTGAGTCACATTCTCCTAGTAACATCACATGCACTAAAAACAAGGGGTCATATATTGGATGAATCAGTCACCCCATTTAGCAGTCTACTGATTCAATACAAAATAGTTTAGTCTGGTACAACACAGTCTTCATCTCGAAATGGCCTAGAATCTAACTTGGGCCTTTATAAAATCATAGACACCAGTGACTAGAAATAGACATGAGCACCTTGGAACCCCGACCCTTCTTGGGAGCTTACGACTAGGGGGAGTTATACATTTTATCAGATCAACACAATTTTTGGTAGTTTACATAGTGGTTTTCTCGGTACATGAAAAATCCTTTAGAAATCAACATGCATGCTTTCAAATTTTTCTATTTTTGTGTTGGATCGAACTGGATTGAAATGGATAAAACTTGAAAAAACTAGGATTGAATAATAAACAGTGGTTTATAAATCATCAAGAAGTAGTCAAAGGATGGTGAATAACAAGTAGACCTTTCTCCTTACACTCTTACGTCGTGGGGTGAGATTGCCCAAAAAACTCACACTTGGTGTGAGATCACCTAAAAAAACTCATTCTTGGCATGAAATCACCAAAAAAACTCATCCTTATATAAAATTAGAATCCTTTATACACTCTTCACTCATCATGGATCATGTTCACATGTTCCTTTTCACATTTTCACACACTTTTACATGTTTTTTACATATTTGGATCGAATTTATCACATACATGACTTTGACTACTCTTTTTCTCTTCTCTTTTATAGGTCCATCCTTATGGGAAGCATCAGTCACATCATCAAACATCAAGTGACATCAACAATAGGTACAACATAACATGGTACATTCATACACTTTCACCCCTAGGGTCACTTCCTCTTCTCTAGCTTCTACGCTTCATTTTTATCACTCCATGCTTTTCTATCTCTTGAAAAGGTTTCGTCATTGATCTACATGGTTAATAGGTAAATATATTCTATCTACTTTATGTTACTAAGTATTCAATCAACAACATAAAGTGGGGAGAATGTAAACACTAAATACAAAACTTTGGGTACATTTCTAGGTCTTAGGAACATACTACTATTCATATGATTCCTAAGTGATAAAACTAGCAATTGGAATTTTTCTTTTTCCTTTTCTTTGAGTTTCATGTATTCCTTATGGATTCTTACACCTTACAACCCTGACCAGTCGATACTTCACTTCTTTATCTTGCACCACTCTATACACCAATGCACAAACTGGGATGCTAGTGCCCTAACACCCTCATCCCTCTGGGCACCCCGACCTCTTTGTACTTTTCTCACCCCTTTTGGGACTCTTTCATCTTTTGGGTATTTTTTCTTATTTTTCATATTTTTAGTTTCCAATTGTGAAATTCAAGAAATGGAATCATATAAATATAAAGCTATGTGACCATTACAAGGGACCAAGCTCTAAGCATTTATCATCATAACCTAAGGTTGCATTCAAAGGCCATTACAAGAGCATCAAAAAAATCCATCCAACATTCACACACGCAATGAGGACTTCATTCTTCTACATACACTTCATAGGAGGGGAAGTTTATTTTTCCATGCACATATCTATTTACATCTTCTACTTCTAACTACTTGCTTGTTATTCAAGTGTGTCTGGCACAAGAGCTATCTAGGGCACAATTCTACACACACATGTAGAAATACATAGAGTCTGAAATGTAGTGCAATGCCTAGATCATAAGTTCACTCGGTTGGGTGATCTTTGGGGTCATTCTAACTCCCCATTTTCATAATTTTCTTTTCAGGATTTGAAGTGTTTTGGGGGTTTACGGGTTCTCTTTCTATTTGCGGGTTACGGGTAAATCTTGCGGACTTAGTGTGACATATGGGTGATCAAAATAAAAGTCCAACGAAAATGAAGCGACATACTAAAAATCACTTTTGAACCATTTTCATAGTCATAGGAACCTAATAGTGGTGTACAAGTGCCCAAGTGCCCTTGACCTGATCTAGGTGCCCCAGTCCAACTTATTCGACATACGAATTTTTTGGGCTTAGGTGAGACAATCTGCACTTCTATTTTATCAATGTTCTAGCTATTTACACTTTCAGGGATTATTGCAAATCAGCCAAGTCTCCTTTCATTTCTCTTTCACTTAGAGTTTTCAATTTCTACTTACTTATTGCTTAGGTTAGATATGTACTTTATTGCATATTTATTTTATCTTGAATTTTTAATTAGGGTTTGAAATTAAATTCTATTTGTGTTAAATCACTCAAGTTTTTGCATTCTCGATGAGTAATAAGGTGTATGAACCTAGGGAGTCATAAGAAGTTCTAAAATGATGTACATGAGTTTATATAACTTGGAAGGTTTGAACAAGATGCACTAAAGGAATGATTTAGGGACATTGATCCTAAAAGATAGATTTGATAGATTTAGAGGTAGGTTTTGTGTTTTTGAGCTTAAATAATACCTAGAGAGATGTATTATTGAAATGGAAACAAAGTATGGAGAATTTACATTCAGGGGATCCATTTGGAATATCATCATAGGTCCATTGTATCAATTTTTTCTGCAGATTGAATTCAAAAGAGAGTTTGAATCCCAAGGGGAGCTATTTGAGAAAGTAAGTCAATCTTGCATTGTTTCCATTCTAAAATGTTGTTTTTTTTATCACTTTCCATGTATTATTTTGATTGTAGCCTTTCAATGGATGTCAAAGGGGAGAGAAGCATGAAAAATATGAAAAAGAGCTAAGTAGGTGTTGGGTCTTGTTGGTTGCCATTAATGACAAAGGGGGAAATTATTGGCCATTATGTGTTTAGTGTTGTCATTGATGTCAATCCCTCTAATGGAAAATAGTTTTTTGAGGTTACGTGTGTCTCCATATGGTGTTAGTTAGATGTCAAGTATGAAGTTTTATTAGTAGTGACAGGATTTGGTGAGTTGTCATGTTATCTTAACATGATTATAACCTGCACCATCATGGGATGAGCTCTATAGAGTTGGTTGAATGTTTTCATGAGGTCAAAAATGGTTGGTATGGTGTGTCGATTGTGTCCATGAGTATGCATGAGGTCAAAAATATCATTTCATTTGAAGTCATGGTTGAGTTAGGTCATTTCAGGCCTATTCCTATCCTAGAGCATGCATAATGGTATGGAGATACGAGTTTTAGAGATGATCGGTCCTAACCAAAAATGGTATTAGCATGTTGGTAGTTTTCATGGAGTGTATGATGAGTTTCAGGTCAGTACTCAGAGGTACAATGAATATTTGAGGTCTTTGGGAAGAACGAAGGTGGAGAATAGGCAAGTTAGCATAGGTAAGTGAGATTCGTTGGATATTTTTAGAACTATTTGGGATAGATGGTGATTATGGCCAATTAGAGGATGTTTTCATGATGCTTCATGACAAGTTTTAAGTTATTCTGAAAATATTTTTGAATATATGTCATTTTGGTGGCTGGGTATGTTAGAGTGTGTTATTGCAGAAAAATGAACCTTCTAATGCTTGTTATGAATTGTATAATTTTCATGGGACCCACATACTTTCAAAGATATTTTCCATAGAGATAAGAATATTTGACAAAAATATTGAGGTGGTTTGATCATTTGGTTTTTATAAGCGATCGTTAAGAAGAAAAGTTTCTTTCAAATCCTAACCAAACCCTAGCTAAAAGTGACTTAAGGAAATTGATAATATTGTGACTCTTTTGATTGGTTTTACAAATGTGATTATTTGAGGTTTTATAGTACTCCATATTTCCATAAATGTTCATTAGAGTATGTGATTGTATGTGGGACCCACATTAAAATGCAAGTTTATGAAGATATTAATTTTGTGGATATGTTCTTCAAAGAAGGTGAGAAATAAATCGATGTTGTTTTTAGCCTAGGAAATTTTCTATATTTCCATGATATTTTCAAATCATGGTTTATTTCATAAATAGAAAAGTGTGCCCTATTTATGAAGGCTATTTTTGGGGAGTTTGAAGCATCTTGTGGTAAAAGTGAAATTTTGGGAGCTACATGTGGAGTTAGGATTTGATTCAAGTTTTTTTGTAAAGCTGGTTTAGAGAGATTTCAAATGAAATATCAAAATTGTGTTTTTGAAAGGTATGAAGAAGTTATGACCTATCTTTGATAGTCAAATATGGAGGATTCTTAGTTTGACATGGTGTTGAGTAGACTCATGAGGCAAGGTGATTTTTATGAGTTGTTCATGATTGTTGAAGGTTTATGAGTGCTTATAAAAAATTTATAAGTGTGTTACATGATTTGGTTAATATTTGAAGTGATTTTTTGAGGTGATGGAGCAAGTTGAGCTCAGACTATTTCTCGAGTCCTAGAAGGCTAAATGAGTAGTTTCAGAGATGTACCTGGTTGAAGGGATTCCTTATAGATTTGGAAGGAAATATAAAATGTTATGGAAATATGATTAAGTGGTATTTTCAATTCTGTATGTTTTTTCCATGATTATGTGATTTGATAGGTCATCTATCTCAGTTTGTGAAGAAGAAGGTTGTTTGGTTTTAAGGACAAGATTGCTCATGCCATAAGATTAAGGTAGATGAGACATGACATGGATTATTTGATGATTTATACCAGTTAGATAGTGAAGAGGGATGAATTTTGTTCCTATTGAAGGCATTTTTAGGTCTTAAAAGTTAAAAAAGGGTGCAAACAAGTTGAGTTTCTAAAACTACTTTTTGGGAAGTTTAGTTTGGTGAAGAGAAACATTGGTGTGGTTTGCACATATGGATGTATCATGAACTATAACAATTATGGATATGATATAAACTTCTATTGGTTTTCATTGAGTAGTTACATTCCATATTTGAGATGTTCTTGGGTGTCCTTGAGGCCCAAAGGTGAAGATAAGGTCCTGGAAATAGTTATTTTGTGAAGGATATGAGCCTTCTTGAGTGAGTTATGAAGAATTTTATTTGTGGTATCTAATGAATGAAAATTTGTGGTTTTTTTATGTCATATTTTACATGTTTGGTTAATTTTGGAGCTTGAATAATCATGGTTATGGTGTTTGTGGTTTTTATCATCTAGGTGATGGGGTTTTGAGTTGTTTTTGTGCTTGTTTGGTGCATTTGGGCATGACTAACCTATATGGGTCCTTTATGAATGTTTTTATGAATGTATTGGAATGGTTTTAAGTTGTATTGGTTGAAATATAGGATAAGTACTGAGATATCTTATGTTTATGAGATAGAATGCATATATAAGTGATGTTTAAGTTCATTTTTAAACTAGTGCTCTAAAGGGTAAAAGTGTGACCCAAGTAGAAGTGTGTAATATGTATGAAGGAAAAAATTAATATATGAGGAAGTGTGTGATACTTTTAGGAGTGATAGAGAGCATGTGTGCAATCATTTTAAGCCAAGACAAGTCATGAAAGAGTGGGATAGAGGGAGTTGAAGGAATGAGGGTATGAAGGTGTGTGTGTATGTGTGAACTGAAATTATGATCTCCATTAGTTATGGTGGAAAACAATCATATATATTCATCTAAATGTGGTTGAATTGGTGCTTGATCATTTTAGGGTGTTGTAGCTTCCTTGTGGAGTTGGCCCTCCACTAAACTAGGGGTTTGTGCTCTACTAAAATAGGGGTTAGCTCCCCTTGTGGGGTTGACACCTCACTAAAATGTTTGGTGCTCCATGTAGGGTTATTTCTCTACTAAAATAGGAGGTTATGCTCCTTTTAGGCTTAGTTCTCTACTAAACTAGGGGTTGGTACTCCTTGGTGGGTTGGTGCCTTACTAAATTTAAAGCATGGCTATATAAAGTTTGTGTTTAAGTTAGTTTTCTTCCCTTCGAGGGTTTCTCACTTATATCTAGTGTTTATGTGTAATCTCTTGCTCTTTCTCTTTTTATATTTGATTCAATGTTTAAGTAAACACACATATGGCTAATGTATGATTTAATGGTTAAATGAATGTTAATCAATGTTCAATGAACATCTTAAATGATGAATGTATGGTTTGGTAAATGAAGTGAAAATTATTGTAGGACTGATCCACATCCCCTTAGTCCATTGTTCTCCCAAAATAAATATCTAACCTATAATATTTCATGGAATTTATATCTACCACTTCCACTACCCATAGTGATGATGACCATAACTTTGAGGGTAATGTGGATAGTTGCAATATTGATGGTGAATAAACTCATTTTCCTTCACTAGTGAATGATACTCCTAATTCTATAGATGTTATAAATTCTAGTGATGACGAGATTGTATATATATTACATGTGGATGATGTTCATGTATGCACTCAAAATTACAAGGTGCTAGATTGTCGGACATGGTAAAAAATCCTATGATGATAAAATATTTTCCAGAACAACGATGAAGTCTAGATCCTCTCCTTTATCTTTCAACATGTCTATTTTGATTTAATTATTTTGGTCTCCAATTTTTCTATCTTTCGATCCATTTTCTACTCATTTATAAGTTGTCGTGACTTTAAGTCATGCAACCGTCATGGTCTTCTAGCACCGTGCCAAGATGAGGGTTGTAAAATTATATTAACCAAAATGAATTAATATTGTGTAAACATTTAATGTACACATATAAGTAAATAAATAAAAAGTAAATAAAATCACACCATAACATAGTGACACAAAATTTAATGTGGAAAACCCCAATGGGGTAAAAAACCATGGAAAGAATTATTTCCATTAAACTAAGAAACTTTTCACCCAGTCCAGTAACTCCTTTCCTCACTCCTACTCCATGTTTTTAACCCGAGTAAATACAAAACCTCTGAATATGGCCCATGACCATATTTAAATAACCCTAAGGGTTATGAATATTAAGTGACGGGCACACCGATTTAATATTTTAGTTAATTAAATAACTAACCACCTAATATAAAGTTTATATTTAAATAATAAGAATATAAGTTATTATATATTATTTAAATATAAACTAAATATTATGATACACTTAATATTATAGTTCTAACACTCCCCTTAATATTAAGTGGGGATCCATATCCCAACATTACTTGTTTATACAACAGGATTTACAAATACATAAACCCTAAAGGTTTATGCTAGCATATGTATTTGTGAGACTAAATATCTTTGTTTCTCATGGAAAAATTCTTATACCGCATCTCTAGGATCCTTTTATAACAAAAAGACATCCTTTGAAAGTATATGCAACCACTAGACTGTATTTTTTGTAAACTCTATCAATTTACATAGATCATAAAAGATCTTCTTACAATGCTTTAAACTAGAGCATAAGTATAGAGGAGAAGGAGTCAACAACCGGATGGCCGTTAGGAGGTTGCATTTCCATGCACACTCCCCCTCAATGGAAACTCTGAAAGGCCAAGTAATGCATGAAACTTGCAAAACTTCGCAACACACAATGGCTTGTAAATATAACTACAATCTTGATCTTCAAAGCTGGAGATCTCTATCACCATAGAGAACCTTCTTTTGGATGCATATGAAATTCAATATGCTTCATTACTGAAAGTCATCATGTACACTTGTTTACGAAGCCATGAATTCTTCTTTCAATCAAATCTTCCAAATGTTGTAGTTGTTTCCATTCAACATCTGAGATTTATCAATTGAAAATTGATAAGACATCATTTTTTCATAAAATATAGATAAAAAATGATTAACAAACACATATTAAAATAAGAGTTTTTATAGAAATTTCCCTGTCATATTTTAATCCTCGTAATCAATCATGAAAAATTTTACACCATAAAAGGAGGTCTGTTAAATAGTCTATACATGAAAAAGTTAAAACGATATCAAAAATTAAATTGAAATGTGAGTGACTTTTTTTGTTTTATAACAAAATTATGATGAAAAAATGTCATAAATACGGGAATATTTCATTTTAAAAAAGATAATTTTACTAGTTTTTTTAAATTATAATTTTTCTATATTTTGAAAAATAAATAAACAAATTATTTCCCATAATTTTCTATTTTTTTATATCTATATATAAAAAATAGGGGCTTTTTCCATTTTAGTTAGATAATCAACTTGGTGAGCCATGTAACTATCAACTCGGTGAGTTATTTAACTATCAACTTGGCAAGCTATTATATATTGCAAACCATATTACTGAATTCCAATTATAACAACCATATATTATACCAAAACCACAAATAAGCATGCGCAAGATCCGCGACCAAGCCACATTAAATAATAGTCAAGTTGCTCACCATTCCGTGAAGGGCTAAAAAAGGGGGTGGTCTGACCTAAGTCACACCACTAAAACAATGTGGGAAGCCTTATAAAGTTGTTCACGATATCGTGTCGTCGTCCAATGTGGGATGAAACCCACGATGTAAAATCGAGAGGGGTTATCGGTGAGGTCTTTGAGAGGAGGAAGGGGGTCTGCGAGGGTGCATGGTGCATGGTGCATGATGGAGGTGAGTATGCAAGGCGCGCGAGAAGGTGACACTTGGAACTCAACAAGGAGAGGGGTTGGTATGAAGGGGGCCACCCCATAGTAATATAAAAAAATTTAATATATGGTCTTTAATATAGTTTGTGGTATAGGTTAGATAGGTTTATAAGATTAGACTTAGGTTTTTTTTTTTATAATTATATAAATATAAAAGAAAAAAATAATATATATATGTATGTATGTATGTATGTATGTATGTATGTATGTATGTATGTATATAAAAATTCTATTTTTTTATAAAATACAAAAAATTTATAAAACTATACGAGATATTTTGTATAAAATATTTATGGAAACCATTTCAGGATATAAAGTAGGGTTTCACATTTCAAAATGTAAAAAAAATATTACTAGGAGATAAGGGCTTTTACTCGACCAATGAAGAAATTTAAAGGACCTATTTCCTCGAATCTTGTCTCTTGTGCACTTGTTTTTCAGTTGGAATTTTTATACTTAATATAAACTAAATATTATGATACACTTAATATTATAGTTACACATCTTGTGTTACATAACCACAATGGCAGTTGCGTAAATTCATATTTGCGTAGACCATAGATTCCATGCGTATTAATCTAAGACTCAAAATTGTGTGTTCTAAACACGTGTTACAATCTTCCAAGTGTCTTTCTCACACATTTCTTGATCATTTCTCCTGATTTCAAGCCTATTGGATATGTATTGAACTTTTCCTCTCTACTTACTATTATTAGAATGTTGATTGTCTCTCTTTTGGATGATCTAGAATTTCTTGATTGCTAAGTGTGTTACAATTCTCCCCTGCTATTTTTCTATAAAAAATACTTTTTGAAGCATGGGTTAGATATTTTTATTTTGGATTGCACTATTACCTTACTAAAATCATACCAATAAGTACACAAAAACTCGAGATCATTTCATTATTTCTTCCTTTTTACATTTGTTACCATTCTACCTACAATCAGTCTACTCTAGTGTCTTTTTTATTCTTTATTTCTTCTACGACAAATATTGTTCCCTAGATGACTTGGACTCAAAATCTAGAAAGGAAATTGAGGAGATAACATACCATCACCATACTTGGAGGTTCTCACGGTTCTATAGTAACCAAGTTGTGTCGTACTTTCAATTTCTTCAAATATTTTAATCTAGAATATTGTTGTTAAATAAAAAGAAATAATAAACTTGTTTTAAGAAGTAGAATTCATAGTTTCTTTATTTATTTGTAAGAATATTCCAATGATATTTTTTTCTTAGATTAGCCTTTTGAATTTTCTTGGGAAATAATTTGGAGGAGGTTCTTATGCATGAATTTATTCACTTCTTCATTTTAGAGTACCCATAGATTTCAATTTCTTCATTATTAGATTTATGTGCATATGAGAAAAAAATTGTCGATAAATTCTTCCCTTATTATCCATGTGGATCTGTAAGGGAAATAAGCTCAATGAATCTTCCATATGATTTTCACTACATTTATTCATTATTAATTATTTGTGCAATTCATCTACTTTATCGTGGATGTCTCGGGGTAAAGATGAAATTGCTTATGAGAAGATTGATTTCTTCCCGTGACTCTAACATGAAGTAATTAGAAGAAGTAGATATCCAAAATTAAAAATTACGTAAATTATTCTTTAAGGTATATTTAATTTTAATATCTTGCAATAGAGGAACAACCACATCCGGATATTCCCTGTTTGTTTGTTTGTTTGTTTTGTTTTAGTGTAGAAGTAGAATTTATTTAATTTAGAAGAAATTTCTTTTGTCTGTAGATTTAGTTTTATTTATTTCCAATGAATAGAAAACAAAAACATAGATTAAAAGTTAGTTAGATTTATTTTATTTATTGCATCTAAAAGATTATTTGAAAATACCAAAAACAAGTAGATAGTTTGTTTTACGTTTCTTTAATTAAATAATTGCAATTAGATTTCATTGAATTAAAAGGGAAATTGATCAACTTTTATTTAATTTAAATTTGTTTTCTTTGTTTATTTAAAGGTAGGAACTTAAATTAATTAGATCTCGAAAAGAAAAAAACACCCCTTGTTTCCTTAGTAGCCTAGGTTATCGGATCTTAGCTTTAGTACATTTCGTTTTTTGCCTATTTTTTATTTCCATAGTGGCTTAGTTTATACCCACATGACCATTTAGGGTTCATGATAACCACAACTTAGAGTTTGCAATCTAACTATGCCATAACCAACTATTGATTCACGTTTGATAGACATTGACAAAGGATTATGTTAGCTTATCTTCAGGACTACCCCAATCCCACCTAACATTTCTTGCCATCTCCTTAATTTAAATGATGAGATAGAATGCCAAAAATTATGGGTGAACCAACCAGGTAGAGACTATATTTCATGATCGTGACTTGTCATTTCATATTTCCTCATGTGTTGTTATGACCCTCTTTAGAGAAAAATACTTAGAGGAATAAGGGTAGTTTCAACATATTCCCCAACCAAGTTGGGTTAGATTTGGTTTACCAATATGTACCATGATTTGTGTAAAACTATCATTCTTGATTGTATCATCACCCCTGATAAATTTAGACAAGTGCTCATTTATCTTAATGAGAAAATCCCCATCCTTCCAGGTTGAATAATATTGTTTTCCTTGACTTCTTGTCATTTATCCCATTTATTCTACCTATACCTATTTACCCTTCATACTATCATCCCATCCATCACATTCCATCTATCCATATGACCTAGGAAGGTTGTGTGCGTCGATATCATGTGGTGATTTTCAATTGTACAAAATTGGTAAACCCTGTGTGAATGAATAGTTCCTTTGTGTATACTCTTTCTTTCTTTTATTTCACCCACCCTTCCCCTCTCCAATTATTTTGTGGGTGTTTATACATCCTTTGAATATGTCAAGTCAGAGTACGAAAAAACCATCTTCGGTCTTGAAGCCTATTACAACCAAGTGGGTATGTAACAATCACCCTAATTATTTAGGTAGGATGATAATTACTCACAAAATTTTCTATCTCCTCACACATGCCCTCCTCGAGGAACAAATCAATAGTTATAATTAAATAGATAGACCAACCTAACTATAGTTCACAACTAGAGTCCTCCAACTCTAACAACATGAAGTTCACTGGAGAACATGGGATTTATCCATAGGTCATTCCTAGACCTCAGATTATCATGAAATATGATTCCTTATCTTCCTATTTTATAGAAAATGATGAGATTCCAGTAAGACTCACCTAAAGTGGTGACCATCTTAATGTTATAGGAGAATACTTGATAGGATGCAAGGATATACAAATACTCTTCTTCATAACAATACTTCCACCCCTCCTCCCAAAATAGAAAACATACCTAAAGAGGGGTGGTATATAAAATACCAATTTCTAGTAGGTTATAATGTACCTTTGCGTAAGCCAACAATGCCCATCATACGCCTAAATAAAACTCTAACCTTCACCTGGTGATGTGATATCAACATTGGTGGGTAGAATCAAGGAATTAGAAATTTCTCAAGCCTCACAACCTACACAATTTGTGGGTTCAAACAATACTTCCCATCATGTTTAAAATCAAAACTATATTCCTTTAATTAGTGCCTATCAACAACTACAGTTACACACCTTCTTGGGTACTCCTAACCTTGGTGACCTCTTTACAGAATCAGGAACAATAAGAATAGCCCCTCATCCTTTATATACGTATCCGACACAAGGGCATCCTGGAAATGCATTCTTGAATTTCACCCCTTCAAGAAATGTAATGTTCCCAGTGTTTCATGCCCACAAGACCATATCCTAGAGTTATCCCCCTTACGTACACATGTATTCCAAATCTCCTCATATGGATGTGTATTCTTTCCTTAGTCCTTACATGTAGCATTAAGGGGTTCCTTATGCCCCTAATAATTCTTTTACTACACCTTATCAATCTCCCAATCCACCTCCACGTACCCATTAAGTATCTTCAATGGTCAAGTCATATGTAGTGGGAACATAGTCTGAATACCTAAAAGAACCTATAGAATTTATCATAGGAGGTGTCATGCTCCCGTAACCATTATAAGACCTCAAAAAATTTAAGGGATAGGGAGATATAAATACCCATATTAATGCATACACTACTACCATTAGAGATCTACTCCCTTGGGACATGGTTTTCGAAAAAAATATTTCCTAGGAAACTTGAAGGGATTGCCCTTGATTGGTATTACAGAATCCCAGAAGCCTTTATCCATTCCTTCAAGAAACTTGTATCCGAGTTTATTAAGGATTTTGAAACGAATAATCTATGGATAATAGTGATTAGCAAATTCTGCATATCAAATAGGAGCACAACGAGTCCTCTACCCACTACATTCAAAGGTGGCAGTAAGTCCTCTTTTCTTCCACTATATTAGGACCAAGTTGTAAATAACTATATTAAATATTTATTAATCCAAACACTAATAACCAACCATTTAATAAAGAAAATAAATGAAATAACATAGTGACACTAAATTTAACATGGAAAACCCCAATGGGGTAAAAAACCACAAATACAAATTTTCCATTAAAGATAAACTTTACACAATCTAGTAAGTCCTATCCTCGCTCCTACTCCATGTTTTTACTCGGTGTGAATCTAATTCAACTTATTTTGGTCCAAAGCCATATTTATATAACCCCGAGGGTTATGAACATATAATTTATGGGGTATACCCACTCGGATTAAATAAATTGATTTAATTAAAAATTTATTAGCCATAAACTCATAGTTTATGTTAAATAATTCATAATATAAGCTGTTTCTAAATTATTTAATTATAAACTAAGGTTTATAACAACACTTAATATTATGTTCTAACATGCCCCCTTAATATTAAGTAGGGAGCCATATGCAACTATTACTTGTTTGTAAAATAGGATTTATAAATCCATAAAGCATTAGTGAAGGTTTAGGATAGCATATCATTTTTACAGAATTATAATACCTTCATCATGATCAACTTACCTTTTTGTACAAAAGGAATTAGAATCCATAAATTAGAAGTATGATTTAGGCTAAGCATGATTTGTGAGACTACATTCCACGGTTTCTCATGGAAAAATTATTAAAACCACATCTTTAGGATCTTTTTATAACACAAGGACCTACGTTACAAATAGATGCAACACTCGAATTGTAGACCATGAACTCTATCGGTTTACAAAGATCAAAAGATCTATTTACAATGCTTTATAATAGAGAAGAAGTATAGATGAAAAGGATTCATCATCTGGACAACCAGTAGGAGGTGACATTGCCATGCACACTCCCCCTCAATGGAAACTCTGAAAGGCCAAACATTGTACAAAACTTGTAGAACTTTACAACACACAATGGATTTGTAAACATGTCTACAACTTGATCTTTAGTTGGGAAATACAAAAGCTTTATATCCCCGTAGAAAACCTTCTCTTAGAAAAATTTCATATCTATCTCGATATGATTTTTTTTTTATGATAAACTACATTTTTAGAGAGAGAAATGCAACTTTGACTATCACATAGAAGAGGACTACTTCCTTTAGCTTTCATGTGCATCTCTTCCAAAAACCACTTTAGCCATGTAGCCTCTTTCATTGCTTCCATTGCACTTCTATATTCTACTTGAGTATAAGAAATTGAGACTATTGGTTGCTTTTTATTACTCTAAGTAATGGCGCTGCACTAAATTTGAACACATATCAAGTTTTAGATTTACGATCTATCATATCACCAACATGATTAGAATCATAATATCCATATAAATATGAGAATAAGTATAATGTAAACCAAAATTAATTTTTCTTTTAATATAACATAATATTATTTTGGCTAACTCCAAGTGATCATGATAAGACTCTTGCATAAACCTTGAATCAATACCTATTACATAAGCAATGTTAGGTCTAGTAATAACAACATTGTTTCCATACTGTAAAATCCATGTTTCCAGATTTTCTTTTTAGTTTGGATGCTAATTTACTAGAAATAAAACATTCAGTAGCTCCGGTATCAAAAATAATAGTTATAGGTAAACCAAATAACTTACCTAGAACTTCTATGGGCATGGCCTATTTATTAGCCTACTTGTCACTCTACATGTAGTGTGTATCTATATGAACAACATTGTTTCCATACTATATAGTCCATGTTTTATCCATGTTTCTAGCTTTTCTTTTTAGTTTTGATGTTAATTTACTAGAAATAAAACATTCAGTAGCTCCGGTATCAAAAAAAATAGTTATAGGTAAACCAAATGACTTACCCAAAACTTCTATGGGTGTGGCCTGTTTCTCATCCTTCTTATCAGCTACTACAGTGTGTATCTTGTGCTGCTGATTATGGTCATCCTTCTTCAAAGGACATTGATTCACGTAATGATCTTTGCCACAGTTATAACAGCCTCCTATAGGTCCCTTTTTAGGCTCAAAATTATTTCCATCCTTAAAGTTATCATTCTGACCTCCATAGGACTTTTGTTTGTTATTATTAGTCTTGACAAAGTTGTTTCATGCATTTCCAGCAGACTTATTTATTGCAGTTTTCTTATTATTATCAGCTGAAAACTTATTTTTATTACCAAACTTCTTCCATGGTCCTTTCTTAGGTGTAAGAGATGTTGAAGAGGAGTTTGGAACTTTCTTCCTTACTTCCTCCTTATGAGAAGAAATTGCCTTTAATTTATGTTCTGCCTTATGGATTTTTCAACAACCCCTTCCATAGTGGTTGGGTTGTGAACATCTACCTCTCCTCCTATAACGGGATTCAATCCCATGATGAATTTTCGTATCCTAAACTTCTCATTAGTTTGGTACTGAGGTACATACTTAAGGATTTTTGTAAACCACTCCCAATACTTAGTTACAATTATCTTTCCTTGAGCTAGGTTCTAGAATTCAGTCATTTTCTGATCATAGTAAAGTTGCGGTAGCCATTTTTGCCTAAATTATCCTTTAAATTGATCCCATTTGATATTATTTTCCTCAATATTTAACTCAGCCTTACGGATTTTCCACCATGAAGATGCCTCATGTGAAAGATGATATGCTCCCGATATCGCCTTTTTTTCTTCTGAGAAATTCCTTATTGTAAATTACTTCTCCATTTCATTGAGCTAATTCTCAGCCCCATCTCCTAATGTGGTGCCATCAAACTTGGGTGGACTTATCCTTTTTATATCATTAGTGAGTTCAGCTACCAACCTAGCCTTTTTATTCTCAAGCTGAACATGTATGTTCACATTGTTATTATCAACACCTACATTGGCATTGTCCCCAAGAGGTGGTTGATTATTTTTGTCAACATCTTCTTCCTCCTCATTGCCCATTACTTACTATTCAAGTACAACCAAATGATCTCTTGTGTCCAACAGGGCAGAAAGGATCTCATCAATTTTTGGGTAGTTGTCTCTCCTTCCTCAGGCAGAGGATTATTTATAACATTTCCTCTTGTTCTAACCATTTTCTATTACAAGAAAATTAATTTTTCATTAGATTATGGACACAGTAGGTCCAAGAGCTATAACCTTCAGCTCTGATACCAAGATGTAACCTTCCCATTTTAAGACTTTAGAAACAAGGGATTTTTTTTTAAAAACACAATGTTCTTTGTTCTAAATAAAACATTATTTAGAACACACATTCCATGCCAATCAATCTCATAATAGATAACCATATGCTGCTATAAATGACTCGGTGATCCACCAATCTATTTATGTTAACTTTAAGTATTGAATACTTATCATATACTTTGTATACTTGGTTTTCCTACGAAACTAGGTATTGAGTGATTTGTTTAAAGAACCTATCTGAATATTTGTTACCAATATTCATTTGACATCATGTTTCTTTAAACTAGGTGACATAGGAAAACACAACCAATAGCTTGTGATACTTTGGCCAAAGATTTTCAACATACTATTTATGTCACTATTCCTAGATGGCATACTCATCATTTCATAATACATCCTTCACCTCACTCATTTGTTATCTAGAATGGTCTTTACTAACTACCGTCAGTCCACTTGTCCAAGGTTTAACCCTAGCTCTGGTTAGAAACATAATTTATTATAGGAAGACACTCACAATGTCTTAGGGTATATGGGCATACTCGGTTGACCTAAGTCAACTGGATGTGCCAAGGTACCCTGAGCCATTGAAAGCTACCGCCTATCCTAAACATGCCACTAACTTGACCTAGAGAGAAACTAAGTTCAAGTCCTTATTTGTGTGTAGATCTAGATGATCAATGCAGAAGGGTGTTGTAATAATGTGGTATCCTTGAGAAGACCCTTGTCTTCTCAAAGGTACATTCCACAATTGGTGTGTGCCAACATCCTACGAAACTACCTCATCAAGATGTACATACCCCAAGGAGGTTATTAATAAATTATTAATTTGGATTATTACACCAATTACAGCAACCCTGCTAAACCCTAATCCAACACTCCATAAGTTCTTTTCTAAATTTGATTCATTTAGTCATTAAAGAACTTCCTTAACTCATGATTACTTTTAATGTTTTTTTACTTGGCTTAATGAACAGATATCCAAAGGACAAGTCAGCAACATCATAAGTTCCATTAAATGTAACTTAACCATTCAAGAAGGTGTAGCAACCACATAGGTCCAACTAAAGTAGACTTCATACAAAATGAAGTCCTATGATTTACAATCATATCTCCAATCCTTTTTGGTTTACATTCATTTAAGAGAGGAAGAGTCTTTAAAAATCCTAAATGTGAAGGAAGTGTTTACAACATGGTTCATTTTAGGACGGATCATCTAAATCTTAAGAAAATAATAAAAAGAACCATTACGTACCATACCCAAACTCTAAAAATATGAAAAATAGATCAGGTTCATAATATGAATTAATTGTTTCCTTTCAAGGATAACAATATTATAAATTCAACATTTAAGATATACATCTAAACAAAATTCCATATCAATCCAAGAAGGTAAAGAGAATCAAAATAGTCTAACTGCAAATCTAATTCTACTTCTACATGTTATAAGTTATCATTCAAAGATCTAAAACCAACGTTCACAAATCAAAGTAGTCCCATACAAAAGTTAATCTCTACTCGAGTTCACCCAAAAAGATAGAGTACAAGAGACAAAACCTACTCCTATCCATCCAAATAAAGCAAGGCTTAGTCAACAATAATCGATCAAACAAGTATGCATTCACTTATCGTAGTGACTTAGCTACTATCTTTCTACATCATTACAACAAATGATTCGAACAAAGTAGACCAACAAACCATAAAGAAATCACCATCTCATAAGAGAATCGAGTGCAGAGGAGTTCAATAAATGAACTTATCCAAACGATAGAGAAAAGGGATCTCTATTAGGAAAGGTCCATATAATTATTTGTTACATTACTTAACAAATGAATTCCTATTCAATTCAATTCAGAACGAAAAACACATTACAATCCCAAAATAGCATACTGATCCCAAGAGAATATATATTTCCTCTCTCTTTAAAAGACCCAAGAACTCATTCACTGTATCCAACAAGAATAGAATCCTAAAACAAGTAAGCTAACAAGTTCAGAAGTATCCACAAACTCAAGGACTGAAGTCTCTTTAAAATGCTTCAACAACTTAGTATGAAGAGTAAGTAGTTCGTGATTCAAAAAGAACTATACACAAAACAACTGAACGGAGAAAGTAATCCTTCCCTTATAAATTCAGTGTATAAGGGTAATAACT
The DNA here is from genome assembly GCA_018340775.1 of Taxus wallichiana var. yunnanensis. Classification (NCBI taxonomy): domain Eukaryota; kingdom Viridiplantae; phylum Streptophyta; class Pinopsida; order Cupressales; family Taxaceae; genus Taxus; species Taxus wallichiana. The sequence continues at coordinate 322,801,407 of CM031238.1, read as the reverse complement.
CAACCTTCAATGAGACCCAAAAATTATTTTAAAGGATCTAAAGAGAGAGCAAGAAACCCAAAAATGTTTAAGTCAAAAGATGTCCCATTCTTACCTCTAATGCAACTGAAACAGAAATCCAAAACAAGACTTTCACAACCTCAAAATTGCAACAGAGGAGACTTAGTTTTCAAACAAAACAATCAACCCAGAACGTGGGTTTCCTCAAATAGAGGGGAAAAGAATACCCCAAATTTTATGCCATTACCATCTTAGAGAAGACGATATAGTCTTAAAAATAGAAATATCACATTCATTTAAACAAGATGTTTCAGTTCTAGATCTCAAAGAGATTACCAAACAACTCATTTAAACTATCACCTAGTTTTCTTGTGAGTAAGTTGTTCCATAAAAGAGTTCTAAGATTCAAAATTTTAATACAAGTAAAACCCAACACAAAAATACCATAACAAGAATCAAATTCATCGATTTAATTAAAATTTCTTAACACTCAAGTACCAAATATGAGTATAGTGTCGAACAAGAGCTTCACACAAAAGTTCCGAACTTCATAAGTAATAAAATATGAGTACAGTACCAAATACGAACTTGAAAGCAACAGTTCGAGTGTTGCATAAGTTTCAAAACACCGATTCAAAACAAAGCGAAGCTCAACACAAGTTTATATCAAAACACAAAGCCCTAATTCAAGATCAAACAAAACTCAAGATTACCTTAAAGTTTAGAACCCTATATTGCAACGAAGGTCTATTCAAAACACAACAACATTGAATGCAAGTTTCAGAATGAAAAGTAGAGCTACAAAAAAAAACAAGTTTCGTATACAAGCTTCACATGCATGACATCACTGAACTTGTATAGAGAAAAAGAGTTTCCAAAACAACATTATTTAAGCCATGGATTCATATCCAAAAATCATAGAGATTCTAAAAAACATGTAAGTAATCAACCAGAAAAATCATGCAAATATTAATAAGCATAAGAGCAAAGTTATTCTAATGAATCATTTAGAACAAAGCATGAAATCTTAATGGGTAGAGCCTATCATGCCTGATAGTGCTTCTGCCAAATCGAAGGATACTTCTAGCTGAGCTTCCAACTCTTTTTCTCCTCCATGAAAGATCAACAATCAAACATCTTTTCTTCCTATGCCTCATATACTTTCCTTTGATAAAAAATAGACCATAGAAACCAAAAATAGCTTTGAAGTGAAGGTCAAACTACTGGTTCAAAGAACTAGATAGCTCCATGCGAGAGAAAATTTGCAATGCATGTAAAACTAAACAACCTCCCACAAACCTGCCTTCCAAGTTTCCAAGATGGTTTGCACACAAAAACCGAGGTCCATCAATGCCATTAATTCCAAATTTCCCACTTATCTTTCCTTTCCACTACCTCCTAAAACTGGCAAATGCCAATTCCATCCAAACATGCAATTCCATCTTTAGTGGAGCTTCCACGTATGTCTCCACTAAAGTCAACTAGCCCCTACTAAAATTGGCAATACCACCATCCATTAAACCCTATCAACTCACTTAAATTCCATTAGAACTATCACCTTAGAGACATGCGACCCTTAGGTTCCCTTTCAATAGTTTAGGATGGATCCCATAAAACTTAGGTTAGTCTAGCAATAACCACCTTAGGTCTTAAAACATTTCCAATAGTAATTCCCACCTTAGGTTAGATTAAATTCATAACCATTTAGTATTAGGTATTAGTTAAAATAGCCTAGCATTACTTTAGTAATCTCTCCCATATTCATTTAGCACAAAGCTTAGGTTAGGACGCCAACCCAACAAAATAGAATAAGAGGCTTAGATTAGAATGAAATCCAAATAAGTAGACGTAGCTAGAACATAGGTGTTCTTACCTAGCTTAGGATACTATTAGGATAATCCTTTGGTTTTAGGACTCGAATTCCTCCTCTGTCATGAAATAAATTGAATTTTTTTACATCCGTAATGTCCTGCCAAGATCAATCACCAAAGACCCAAGCACAAACATATAGCTAAATGAAAACATGTTCACATAAGACCAAAGAATTTGTAACATACAAAGTTCAATCTGCTATGTCCCTCAAACTACTGAATGTCAATTTACCATTCAGTCTATGAAGAATATTTAAAACATTCCTTGGGTCACTGAAATTGATCCAAGAATGAGTTAGAAATAAGAATAAGTCTACAAATCTTAAAGCGGATTGCAGCTTGCCTTTCCAAAGTGAAAATGAATTCTTGAAAGCCATACTATTTTAGTCTAATTATTTTTAAGAACAAAAATGATTTATCAATATCAAGCATGATCTTCAATAGTCAAAAGAACACATCTTTATTAAGAAAATCACATGTCAACACTTGAAATGCAAAAGTGGAATATAACAGTTGTCGAGGGTGTTACATAAAGTAGAGACTCAAAGCGCTCGCTCATGCCTCGGGTGGCGCTAGCACCCACCTTGGGTGATAGGTCGATGCAGATGGGATTAGACTATTGGTCTAAGGGTATAAAAATTGATTACATTGGGTGATTTTAAGAGGCATGGCACAAGTCTAACTTGTCCCATAATTCTTCAAAAAAGGCTCTAAAGCCAAAATACGAGTTTATAAAAGTAAGGTGGAGTACACAACACCAAAATCAATAAAATTGCCTTTCAAATCCATAATATAAGAAGGAAAATATACCACAACTAAACACCCCTTGATCACATCCCAACTTAGAAAAATCATGTGATTAATTAACCTAATCAAGAGCACAATACCTAAGGAATAATTAAGTGGAAATACATTACTGATAAGGAAACCACATACTCAAAAAATAATTAAAATGAAAGAGGAAAGGAAACACATAAACCCATGGTCACATTTGAGGTCACCCCAATGGGGACCTCAACAAATTCAATAATAATATAACAATATACATGAACAAAAGTTTCCAAGGTTTTTTTATTAGATTAGGAAAAAAATAGGGATCGGCTCCCAGGGGCCAAAACAAAAGAGAGGAACACAACCAGAAACAAAACAGAAAGAAAAACCCTAGAAAGGGGTCCCAGAAAAATGAGTTAAACAGGCTTAACTCTTACATTATAGGATCTGGACCCCAAAAGGAAAAAAAGAGACCTAGAAAAAACAGGGCACCATAGTTTGCCCATAGTCCGCACACAATTTAGAGACCAAAAAAACCTCCGCATGACAAGCAAAAAAACCACCAGAGGCCCCATTCCAGCAACAACCAACCAGGAGTCCAGAACCAACCAACACCTACTCCTCCTCCGAGCTGCTAATGTGAAGGTTGAATCTCCTCCTTTTCTTTTCCCCTTCAATCTCCTCCACTCTGTCAAGCAGCACTTTAACCTGAATCTCCAGCTCCTTCATTCTATGTTTTATCTGGACCTAATCCATGACCATCTTCTTCAAAATGTTGATGATGTTCAAAATGGACTCCCTTTTCCCCTCATTTGTGTCCTCCATAGCTTTTAGGACCCCTTCTAAATACACCATCTTCCTGCTCCATTCTTTAAAAACAATGGGGTCTCCCACACATTCATTCTTCCTGGAAGCACTGGCTTCCCCACCACCTCCCTCATTTTTGTCTTTATCTTTCTCATCCCCCTAGGGGTACCTTTACCCTCTTTCATTTTAGTAAGACACTCTACAAGAGTAATGTCATCTTCCTCATCTTGCTCCTCCAGGGCCGTAATCAAAGGATGATCTAGAACTAGCTTGCCATTCTCAACCAGAAGAAGAATCAGGCCCTCATGAAGGGGCAGCTCAGCTTTCTTATTCTGGAAAGCCATCAACGAATTTGAAAGAGAGGTAGCTAGGAAAAAGGGAATACTAACCATAAACTTGTGATGAGAACATGTTGAGGAAGGTCATGTGATGGGTATATATTTTTCTATACTTACCCTCCAGCATAATATATTTCATAACTTGAAGGAAAACATCCTTCCAGACTCAGGAATACACGAACATGCAATACCATCAGTGAAGAAGAAACAAGTCTCCTTGCCAACAAAAAATCACTCAATCTCGAGGTCTCTATGGGTTCTTTCCTTGTAGATTTTTAACCCATCCATCTTCATATCAGTCACCCTGGCAATATTGGACTCGAGACCTCAACCTCCACACCACGGATAGTAAAAACCCCCTCTTTCCAAGCTTTGCCAAAGTCCTTGGACAGAGTAGGGTCATGGCCATGTAATTTAGCAATAAAATTACTAAATCCACCAACTTTAAGCTTGTTCCATAGATCCTTGTTGCTCTCTTCCATGTTCTAACTAGCGGGTTCCACGCGAATCCTGTCACCACCCATCTGCACTTTGCCTAAGTTTCGATTCTAGAAAAAACTTTTCACACCCACAAATTATTCTCCCTATCAGAGTTCAAACTAGAACAATGATTTTTGTATAAGCTATCTTGGTACCTGAAATACTTTCCCCCGCTCGTGCCAACATCATTAATCCTAGCACCTTCTATCCTTAATGATTTCATCATTAATATTAGAGGGTAATCTCTCCCCTTTGCACCAAATTTTGTACTCATTACTAAGGACTCCCACATTGGCCATCTTGTCCACACATTTATTTCCCTACCTCAAGGTATGATTGATAGATATCTTGTCAAAAAACTTTAGCAATTCCTTGATATCTTGAATGATATTTTTAATGACCAATTGATCTTACTCCTATTGAGGAGAGAATTTATAACAATTAAGGAATCACCTTCAATCTGAATGTCCTTAAGGCATTTTTCCTTAGTGACCAAAATACCCCAAAGGAGGGCTCTAGCTTCAGCCATGTTATTAGTCTACTTTCCCTGGGGGAAGCATAGACAAACAACCAATCACCCTCACTATTCCTTAAGATACCCCCACCCCCTGACTTGACTAGGATTCCCCTTTGAAGCCCCATCAAAATTTATCTTGATCGTATTTCCCATAGGTCTAATCCAATTTACATTCTTACCAGGGATTTTGTTCTTGACCTGACTATAGGTGAAATTATCCAGGACTTCCTGCTCCCATTTCGAGATAGGGATTTTTGTTTTACCTTTAAACAGTTTGAGATTTTCCTTAATGGCTGCAAGGATTTTCCTTTTAGCCACCACAATCAGAGGTTTCGATCTCTAAAAACACTATCATTCCTTATTTTCCATAGACCCCATAAGAGATGAGGCAGAGTAATCTTCAGGCCTAGGCCAGATAAGGAAACCTAAATGGGCTCTCCCATTGAGTACAACAATCCTCCATATTCAAAGGCATAATCCATTACATGTTGAAAAGTTTTGAAATCAGTGAGAAGACACCTTTAGAGAAAGGAAATGTAAAAAAAGATGATTCACATTCTCTTCCCCTCTCTAAAAAAGAGTGCACCTATTAGGGATCTGCATTCCTCTTTTTATAAGATTTTCAATTGTCAGGATTCTATTTTGAGCAGCCAACCAATAAAAAATATTGATCTTAGGGATCAATTCCTTGATCCATAACTTACCCCAATACTCTTTTTGAAAATATTTCTTGAAATGTAAGCTATAGGCTGATTTAACAGAATAATTTCTGAGTCTTCCTCTTTCCAAATGATGGAATCCTCCTTGGTTTGGAATATGGGGATGTGGAATTCCCTGAGTTTCTTATTGAGATCTTGAAAGGGTTTGATATCACCATCATAACTAGGGGAACTATGGTTTCCCATTGGACCTCATCATCATGACTCCAGAAATCTCTTATCCAGATTTTACCATTCTCCTCATAGAATTGAGCAACCTCCTTCCAAATTTCCTGATCTGCTAAAGGGGAATCTTCTATCCAACTATCCCACCAAAATTTGATCATGTTCCCCTTACCAATCTCCCATAGGGATCCCTTTGAGAGGATATATTTTGAATCCAATAGAGAATTCCAGAAGAAGGATCCTCTAGGGAGATTTTCATGAGAGAAGAATGAGTCAATTCTACCTAAATTCCATAGATATTTATTTTTTATTATATCAATCCATAATCCTTCCTCTCTAGCAATTCTCCAGCTAGCTTTAGCAACCAAAGCTTTGTTCATGATAGGTATACTTTTCAGACCCAGACCACCACACATATTTGGCCTAGTGACCTTCTCCCAGGCCACCAGAGGGAATTTAAACTTTTTCGAGGCCCTAGCCTAGAGAAATCTCTTCTGAATTTTTTCCAGAGCATCAATTATTTTGGCGGGAGCTTAAAGAGAGACATAATGAAAATGGGGACTCCTTGAAGAGAGCTCATAAGGAGTTGGATCTTACCCACCTGAGAGAGGAGGAGGCCTTTCCAGGAGGAAAGTTTCTTGTTAACTCTTTCCAATAGGGCATTCCAAACAGAGATGTCAAGCCTTTTGTGGATAAGAGGCATTCCTAAGTAAGAGTCAGAAAACACTTGATTTTGTAACCCAGAATGTGAGCAAGCCTTAATTGGACTTTTTTATCCACATTAATAAAGAAAACAACACTTTTGAGAAAATTAACCATCTATCCACGAGTGACTCATAGTCCTTGAGAGCAGATTTGAAGTTGGTGGCTTCTTGAACAGAGGCCTTTCCCATCAGGAAGTTATCATCAACAAATTGATTGAGGCAGATTAGAGGGAGGCCATTAGAAATCTTGATTCCCTGAATACTCCTAGAAAGTAAAGCCTATTTGCAGATTCTACTCAAAGATTCACCATTATAACATAGAGGAAAGGAGATAGGGGATCACCTTGTCTCAAGCCCCTACCAACTTTGAAGAAGCCCTCTGGACTACCATTGACCAAGACCAAATAACTAGCAGTAGATATACAGGTCATAATCATTCTAATCAAGTATTATCAAAGCCCACTTTATTCAGGATGGCTCAAGGAAAGACCATGTAATTCTGTCATAGGCCTTGTGCATATCTAACTTAAGGAACATAGTTGATCTATCAGAATTAACAATGGAATGGATGGCTTCCTGAATCACCACAATATTGTTAGTAATCTACCTTCCTAGGACAAAGGAACCTTTATTTTCAGAGATAAAATGGTTGAGAACCAGTCTAATTCTGCCGGCTAAGATTTTACTTAGGATTTTATAACTCGTGTTACAGAGACTGATCGTTCTAAAATCTTTAACTTCATTAGCCCCTGCAATTTTGAAATAGGACCAAGAAAGTATTATTAAGCTGGCTGAGGAGCTTCCCATTATTGAATAAATCTTGGACCATTTCAATGACTTATTTCTTAATCACCTTCCAGAATTTCTGGTAAAAGAAATCCTAAAAACCATTAGGCCCAGGTGACTTGTCAGGTTTCATATCAAAGACCATAAATCTTATTTCCTCCTTAGAAGGGATCCTAAGAGCTTGTGATTTTCTTCTAGGGATATCACTTTCTAGAACAGGTTCAGGATATTGTTTTGATTCTACTCTTCAATCCCTGACCTTGCTGAAAAAGATCCTTGAAGTAGTTTATGATGACTTGATTTATTTCCTTTCTCTCCAAGAGGATCTCACCATTCTCATTTTTAATTTCATTTATCTTGAGGAGGTTTGTCCAAGAGGTGGTTGCGAAGTGGAAGAATTTAGTATTCTTGTTCACTCTCGACTATTGCTTCCAATAGACTTCTTCCTTTTCCAGAATATCATGATACTCAACCAGAAGATTTTGTTCCTACTCCTTGAGCACCAGATTAAGACCATCAAGATCGATAAGTTCCTCAATATTCCTTAAATCTTCAGCCAGTCTACTTTTTTCCTAGAAGATGTTACCAAAGACCTCTTTGTTCCACTTTTTGAGGCAACCTTTGAGATACTTTAATTTGTAACTGAGTCTGTAACTGGCCACCCCAAAGACCTTGATATTCCACCACTCTTGGATTTTATTGAAAAGGTCAGGGTGGTCTAACCAAATATTTTCAAATCTGAAGGGTCTAGCTTTCTTGACTAGATTTAAACCAAGATTAAGGAGGATAGGGTTATGATCAGAACCAATTCTAGGGAGAGACTTCAGGGAATAGATTTGATTGATCATATAGAGATGACTTACAAAAAACCTATCAAGTCTAATTTGGATGAGCTCGTCCCAACTCTCCTATTAGCCAGGTGTACTTTGAACCTTCCAAATCCAAATCCACCAAACCATTATTATTAAGGAAATCAACAAGGTCCTCCATACTCTCAGTATAGGAAGTGATGCCCCCTTTTTTCCCCGAAGAAAGGGGAGTTGAAGTCTCCTCCAATAATCCAGTCTTTATCTTTGAATAAATTCCTGAAATTAGAGAGATCTTGCCACAATTTTCTTCTCTCACTTACTAGGTTAGGAGCATAAATGTTGGATACATACCAAGATTTCTTAGAGGTCAGATTCGTAAAACACATTGCCACATGCCCGGAGCTAAGAGTAAATAAATACCATGCATAATGTTGGGATCCCATAGCATGACAACCCCTCTAGAAGCACCTAATGAACTGCACCCTTCCCAACAACTATCTTTCCAAATAGACCTTCCCACTTCTCTAAATCTTTCCATACTCATTTTAGTTTCTTGAATCATGAAAATATCCGGTTTATTTTTCACTCTAAGATCCTTCGCTATTCTGTGTTTTCTAGGGTTATTCAACCCCCTAATGTTCCAGGAGAGAAAAATCATTTAACACTTCTTATTACGAGAGGCAGATTCCCTAGAGTTTTCTGAATACCTACATCCACTTCCTTTCTTGAACTTGTCTCCCTTACTTCCTTATTACTTTTCCTGCCCTTTTGGCTAGAATCTTTTCCAAAGTCAGCTCTTGAGCTACTACGAGTGACAGGTTTGGATTTACTCACAGGTGTCTTTGGTGATCCTATCACCTCATAGGTGTCAACTACAAAATCTGTTAGGATCCTGAACCCATTTGACATTGTTAAATATTCTTCTCTTCTTTGTGCAAAAGAGCTCTGCCCTATAGACGATACTTCATCTAGTGATAGTCCATCAACTAGCAGAGCCAGTTTGTTGTCTTCCATATATTTTCTTTCCCTATCCTCTAAATCTTGGATTTCTTCTTCCAACACCTGACGAATAGGCTCATCTTCCTTTTCTTTAGTTTCTTTATTGGTACTTCTTTGTTGTTGAGTACTAGTTCCCTCTCCTTCCTCTCTAGTTTTGATAAGTAGATTCAATGGCTCTGCTTCAGGATCTGACTGGAGAACCTCCTGTTCCTTGATTTCAACAACCCTTCCATTCTTCCCAATCCTTTTCCATTCCTTCACCTCTTTTTCATTCACCATATTTTGAGGCATGGCTTTTACTTCAGGATTCTTCTTTTTGAGATCTGGACAAGAGCATTGATCATGACCCACCAACTTGCAATTTTTACATGCAAAGGGGGTAGGATCATAATCAAAATGCTGCACCCAATCCCCTCAGGGGTCATAAGCTTAATATTACTTTCCAAACATGACTCTTGGCGCATATTCACATAGAATCTGGCATGAGTGAGTCTAGTTTTTTCTTTAGTTACCAGATCCAGGGCAATAGGTTTGCCCAAACTTTTTGCTATACCAAAAAGGACCTCCAGTTCCTAGAATTCCAATGGTAAGCCGAAAGGTTGACCCATATCGGGAACTCTATAACAGGATTCCCATAAGGATTGAAATCTAGCTCCCATTTCTGAATAGTTATATGAGATTTTCCAATGAACCATGGACCTTCTGCCAAAATTTTTGCCACATGATCCTTACTAGGAAGGATAGCTAAGAAGTACCCATTAGCATAAGCTGAGATTTCAATGGAGCCATTAGCCACCCATACATTTTAGCCTCTAAAATAATCTATATTTGGTCTAGAGCCCATACATTTTGCAAAGAGTGCCCCTTCCATGGAAACTTTAGTTCTAGCCAACAAAGAGTCAAGAATTTTGAGGGAAAGATTACCTTTTTCTTTAACTAGTTCTAGATTCTTGAGACACCTAGATCTCAATTTTCCCCCAAAATTTCCACCCATGTGCTTGGTCTCCCATCCTTTTCCCTATTTCCAATGGGCTCCACGATCACGTGCTCCTTCGCCAGGTTCTACTCCCATTCTCCCTGCAGATTCGGCTCCGGACATTCCCGCTCGCTTTCAAATTTTGAAAAATCCCGCTCCCGCTCCCACTCCATTATTCAAGTTAACAAGTTTCCAAGGTGACCTTGTTGCCAATATCCAATATTCTTTCATGGCTAGTCTCTTATCCCCTTCTTGTTTGTTATGATATAACTCCCTACAAAAATTTAAAAAAATACCTCTTGACCTCATGGCCATATCAATAACATCAAAACAATAGAACACATGTATATCTATCAATTCACATCATCATATAACATAGCTAAATCATCATCAAGCTAAACAATTCTATTAATTGTTTACAATTTCTATATATTTCAATTCTACCATTTCATCAACAATAATGAGATCACAAGACTAGCTCAATCATCTATCAAAATCAATACGTCAAAGGATAAAACACATACTTCACTTATTAATTATTTACAATTACAATTCTTCCCTATCCATTAACATTTACCAGCTATAATAATTCATATTTTTACGACAACTATTGAATTCCGTACGTCTATTGTAACTCATATCTACTAGATGCACTCAACAACATATCATTGATCCCTAATATCCTCACATCATTAACAAATCTCAACATCTAAGAATTCACAAGGTTAGTTCAATAATCCAAATATAGTCATCAGAACACAATAACAATCATAATGTCCATCGTGTCTATCTATAAGCTATCCAAGATATAATAATAATTCCATGTCTCAATCAACAATAATAAAAATCATACTAAAATAAGTGTCAAAGAGGAGTGGCATTACACTCCACAAAATAATGGATATCGCTTCTTGCACTTTTTTTTTTATATGCAATGACATTATGCTCGTAGTTGTTTGTCTTTTAGTCGAGAGCCTTATCGGTTCCATTCACAACCGCCTATAGTTTGTGATCCATGAATTCCACCTTCAATCAAATTTTCCAAATTCTATAATTATTCCCATTTAACTAATTTTCTCACTTTTAAAATAACAAAGAATAAGTTAAATTAGATTTTAAAAAATGAAAATAATAAAGATTTAGTGTATACAAAAAGAGTGGTGGAGCATTGCTCCTTTGTATGAGATTGGCTTGGCTGAGTTGGTTACCCAACTTAGCGAGCTAAGTCAATTAATCCTTCAAGTTTTATATGTCACTACCACATTATACACTTTTACAACCACGAGAGAGCCAAATCATATTACACCAATTTATCAAGTTATGGTGTGAGTCCATGAGTCATCTAGAAAAAGTGGAAGGGATGTGGCCTAAGATAGATTAGTAAGTGCCATAATAAGGCTTACAAAGGCTAATTATTTCCTCCTTTGTCCCCATGTGGGACTAAGCACACTAAAAAATTGAAATGCTTTGATCTGCGGGGAGAGAGACATGGTGTCGCATGTCAAGAACCTGGTAGGAGGTAGGTTTTCTCGGTTGGGAGGAGGACACTTTGGGGATACGTGGCACCATGCTAGTGGGGCAAAGGATGAGAGTTTAGATAATGCCACGTGTTGGCCATGGATATTTGTGAGGGGTTAGGTTCCCCAAAAAAACCTATAGTTAAAACATTTTATCTTGAAATATAAATAAACTATAAATTTGAATTTTTAACCTTATAGTATAAATGAAATATAGTTTATGGTTTAAACTATATAGAATGGAATCGAAAAGAAAGTAATCATATTTACATAAGAACAATTACTTGTCATGGATTCTAATGTGTCCTAACAAATACCAACTCAATATCCAAGTGAAAATCATCTTAAATAATTCCATATGCATATCGTACCATCCAAGGATTCGATCCACTAATCTATATAATTATTTTAATGAATTTACATCTACTTAGCATGAAATTTTATCTCCAAACAAATATTATTTTTAACATATTAGTTATTGAGTGTCATATAGAAAAAAATTTGGGCCCATTACGGAGACAAAAGTGGCAAGAGTTTCCATAACTATAAGATTTAGTGTATAGATTTAAATTTTTAGATTAACATATATAGTTCATTAAACCTTATAAAATAAGGTTTTTATAGAATAGTTTATATATAAAAATACTATAAACTATAAAATATTGAAATATTTTAAACTTATACAAAAAAATAAAATTTTTATTATACTATAGTTTAATCTTTGTAAGCATATACTATTTATAAAAGTAAATGTCACTCTTATTAAGGGGGCCCAAAAAGACATGAGAAGGATAAAATATTTAAATGAATTTTACCAGGGATTACGGAGAGTTTGAATCCACATGAAGAAAATTACCCTAGGAATTTACAGAGTGGATAAATTTTTTCATCCTACCAATGAAAAAAATTGAAATCCCTATTTATATGAAGCTTGTATCCTCTCTTATTTTACTTTGAGTTTTAACTTTAATATATTTTAACCTACACATATGAAACTATAGGGAACATAGGAAATATTTCAAATATTTATAATCCCTAAGCTGGTCTCATAAATGGTTTTCATGTGCATGTAAGAATTGAGTCCCTTTCACCTATGCTCACACCAACATTTAAAAACATGTCCCGGAGGGAAGGGAGGGGGTTAAATAAATATTAATAACTAACCAACCCTATTGGTTAATTAATTTAATAAACATAATGAAACCGCTTTGGTATCATATTAGGTGAGTTATAAATAACTATATAAATTTATTAATATAAACATTAATAACCAATCATTTAATAAAATAAAATAAATAAATGAAGTAACATAGTGACACCATATTTAATGTGGAAAACCCCAATGGGATAAAAAACCATGGATAATAATTTTTATTAACAAGAAACTTTACACAATCTAGTAACTCCTATCCTCACTCTCTGCTCTATGTTTTTACTCGGTGTGAATCCAATTCATACAATTATGGCCCACGACCATATTTAAAGTGTCATGCCTATTGGTTAATTAATTTAATAAACATAACCAAACTACTTTGGTACCATATTAAGACCAAGTTATAAATAACTATATAAATTTCTTAATCCAAACATTAATAACCAATCATTTAATAAAATAAATAAATGAAATAACACAGTGGCACCATATTTAACGTGGAAAACCCTAATGGGGTAAAAAACCATGGATAATAATTTTTCATTAACAAGAAACTTTACACAGTCTAGTAACTCCTATCCTCACTCTTGCTCCATGTTTTTACTCGGTGTGAATCAATTCATGTAATTATGGCCCATGAACATATTTATATATCCCCATGGGTTATGAGCATATAAGTGACGGGTTATATCTCCAGTTTTAAATAAATCAATGTAATTAAAAATAAATTAAACATAAACTCATAGTCTATATTAATAATTCATAATATAAATATTCTAAATTATTTAATTATAAACTAAGGTTTATAACAACACTTAATATTATGTTCTAACACGCTATTGCTCCTAACATGGATCAGACAGAGCTTTGTGACTTGTTCCTTCATTCACTTAATCAAGAGACGAAAGAGGAAGTCCAAAATTTTCCTCTTTAGAGTTACGAGGAGGTTTTATAGGGTGCACTTCACATTGACCAAGTGGAAATTGATAAAAAGACGTAAAATATATGGTCCTAACGAGGTATTGCTCACCTCCTCTTAAAAGAACTCTAACTATCGAAGCAGTTAAAACAATAATCAAGAACCCAAGATCCTCAATCAGAACCATGGTGTCACAAAAAATGGCATGAGTGATCAGCATAAGAATCCAAATGTTATTAACACTAACACTTTAAATACTAATGATACCAATATGAATAATCAAAGGAATAATAATCTTACTCCCTTTATTAATGTGGTTAACTTTAGTTTTCTTCCTTCTCAACAAGTTCAAGCCAAGGTCCCAAATCAATACCTAAATTAATATCGGAACTAAGGATAAAGGCCTGCGAAAGATAAATACAATAACAAAAATCAAAATAACAATTAGAATTATGGAAAACAACAAAACCAGAATCAAAGATTGAGGTAATAAGACCTAAAATTGTAGTGTGGATTCCATAGAGTGATCGGTCATGATGCCTAAACTTACCAAGATTGTAACAAGTTTATATAATGGCTCAAGAAAGATCAAAGGAAGATATTTATTGAGATGTTCTTATCCAACCCCACAAGAAATTCATAAGGTACACATACGTGATCTATTGCTCCATAGAATGCTAGCCTTGGGATTTATAAAGATCCTTTCATGAAGCACCCAAAAATGAAAAAGCTAATCCAAATGGTGCAAAAAAGGCATACTTATAGGTACCCATGATAAAGAAGGCTCCACTTCTGTTAAACCCTAAGTTTCCCCTAACTTGGACTAAAAAAATAAGACTAAGATTGTGTGCCTAGTTTAGTTGGATAATGAACCAAATATCCATAAAACTACCTATACTCACGACTACAAGTCATAGCCTATCCCTGTTTAGTCTTCAGTGAAAGAAGATGCACCGGTAGTCCTTAAACCAGTAGGGGATTATAGTTTGATTATAAACCTAACTAATACCTTTTCTCACATATCCTTCTTGGATTTATTTAAGAACTCCCTAAGGCACTGATCTGATTTGTTAAAAGTGTTAGGTATTGGTCACTTAGTTCACATTACACCTCCTCCAGAGGCCCAAATTAACCATATAGATTTTGACATCTATCCTCTGGGCCAACATGAGAGAGATATTGGGTTTGTTTTCAATAGTAGTAAGATTCCTACGGATGTTGAATTAGCACAGAGAGGTTACCCTATGTTATACTTACAAGTATGGATCTAAAAAAATTATGTCAAGAGATCTATGATCGATGATGGAGCTATAGTTAACATTATCCCTTTTTCTTTCTTACAAAACCTAGGTTATGTAGAAACAATTTTTTCTTCAAACCGAAACACATTAAGAGGTTATGATATCCTTAAGGATACATCCATTGGGACTATAGTTATCCCAATCACTCTTGTACCTACAACCTTTTAAACTTATTTATATATTATAGAGAGGGAAACCAAATATAATATGATCCTTAGTAGGTCGTGGATTCATAGGATGAAGGTTATTCCCTCTACATTGTTTCAAGAGGTCATATTCCTTCATCTAGGGAAATTATTTGTGGCTTGAGGTGATAAAAACCTTTAGAGATTCACCTAGATAACCTTAAGAAGAAGCTTAGGGTCCATTATAAATTTGAGCTCCCAGTGAACTACTTAAACAAGCCTCTTTCTTCTAGGGGACCAGCTCCCAAATCAAATCTTGTTCCAACAACTGAGTTAGAGCCACCCAAAGAAACTGAAGGGGTGGATATTAATAAGAATAATTTTGTTGTGGTAGAGTTTGTTTCAATAAAAACACAACATAAATAGTAAAAATATTGGAGAATGATTTGGTAATTATTCTCCCATTCGATAATTTGGGCAAAGGCCATGTTCTTGGGATTTCATATCTTTTGAAAGAAGACCTTTGACAAGTTTACATGGTTAAGGTTTCCAAGGTTCAGGAAGGGGATTCAAAGAATGAAGAAACATATATCTTTCCTGACAATTGTTAGACCCTCAACTATGATAGAGCGAATTTCCACTATGGCATAGTGGTAGGGGTGATTCTCACTTATTCGAAGTGAGAGTTACACCCTTTTCTTTTAAATTGAATTTTTAATATATGAATAACAAAGTAGAATATGAAGCTATAACTCTTAGTCCCATTTTAACTAAGATGATGGGTGTGAAAAATGTTAGATTCCTAGGGAATTATAACTTATTACAAACTAGGTCTCAAAATTTTATGAGACTAGAGAAGAGCACCTTCAACTTTACAATTCCATTATACACGAACTATGTAAAGATTTCAATTTTATTTCCATAGAAGATATTCTTAGAGAGTAGAATCAACTTGCCAATTCTATGGCCACTTCTTCCTCTCAGTTTTTTTCTAATAAGGATTTAGAGGAAAAGGAATTCATCATCTTAGTACAAACTAAACCTTGGTTTGTAAGATGCCTAACAATGCAATTTTGGCATATATAGAGTGAAAATGATCATATTACATTAGATTTTATGGAGAATGATGAGGAAATCTTAGGATACCTCCACACATATATTGACCTTCATCTTGCACATCATAAGAAATTATTTTCCCTTACCCATCACCCTTCTTATTACTTTGGAGATAGAACAATGAATCCTTCCTCATCGAGAAGACTTTGAAATCTATGAAGTTGAGGAAGAAGAATTGGAGCTACCTCAGCTCCTCTTAAGTTTGAAGAGGGTAATGCTTCCTTAATAGAAGGAACCATTGACATTAACATTGGGATAGAAGAAGAGCCTAGAATTTTGAATCTTGGTTCTTCATTATCACCTAAGGAAATAGAAGCGCACACCAAAGTGCTCAAAGAACATTCCAAAGCCTTTTATTTTAGCTATAAGGAGATGATGGGTGTTGCTCCTAATGTAGTGGTTTGAAACTTAGTTACTAATAATGATACAAAACCTATAAAATAGAAATTTAATACCTATGAAGCCTAAAGTTGCTTTAATGCTCAAAGAGAAAGTGTTAAAGCTTCTTTGGTTAGGGTTTATTAAGCCAGTGGAATCTGCCATGTGGTTGTTGTTGTTGCCAAATCACTGCACCCCTCGAATGGCCAGGATGTGAATAGGACATTCGGTGTGATTGGGACACATGGGATCACCTCTCAAGCTGTGGGACTTGGGCTCAAGGTGAACCTCCGGAGAAGGCCGGCTTCCTCTTCCTAAACTAAGTGTTGTACTACTCCTAGTGTAACAAAAATGATTATCTAGTCCTACGCTAACATTTTCATGGGGTTTTAGGGAAAGAGATTTACAGAAATGAAACTATACTAGGGATGGTGATGCACCGAATAAAGGGTGTCTTCAGATTCAGGAAGGGTTAATTTGAAGAGGTGTGTGCACCACAAGTCAACTTCACCTCACTGCTGACTTAGAGAGGGTGAGGATACCACTGAAGACTAAGAGACACGCGTTCCCTTTGTTAAACTTTATCAGACCGAGAAATATACCATTTTCCCAGTGAAGAAGGATGAACTCAAGAAGGGTGAATAGACACCACAACTCAACTGCATGCAATACTCCACCACTCGATAAGCACAGAACTCCAAGAACCTGCAATAGAAACTTAAACTTGCACAGTGTACCTATAAGTACGAGAAAGGCACAAAGAAGCATAAAAGGATGAAAGGACCGAGATTAGTCACAAAACACACACTTTTATTGCTTCAATAACATGCACAATGCATCATACATTCAGAAGAGGCAATAGTTGCCATTACTGATCTTGAAGAGGAGGCTTGAAAGTTCTCTCAACACACACAAGAACAACTTGCGAGAGAGAGGATTCTTGAAAAGTATACACTCTTTCTGAGATATCTAAGCTGTCAACTTGTGAACTATTGGAACCCTTTGAAATGAGCTTCCAACTTACATTTATAGAAGAATATGTGAGAAAGAAGAGGAAATGGTCATAATTGCATCCTAAAATGAAGGCCCATGATGTATTTATTACAGTTAGTTGAACCACCTGAGAAGGTTCCATCATGGGTCATTAATTGCCTGATGACCTAGTCTTCTCAATTAATTAAAAGAATATTTAAATAAAATATTTAAATAATAATACTAAATATTATTATTAAAATATTTAAATAAAAATATTAATTTAATTAACATAATGTTGGGACCCCCCCGTTGACCCGTTTGACTTGAAGAGGAGGGGGGTCCATGTGGATGGAGTCTACACAAATCTCAACTCGGTGAGTTTCGAATCCTCTAACTCGGTGTTGCAATTGATTTTGAACCCCACACCAACTCTTTCCTTGTCTTGGCAATCGGGATCTTTTGCATTGAGTCCTCTGAATGGTGGGCTATCAAACTTGATTCTTATCATTTTTCTCTGTTAACTCGAAGCCATTTATGCATTACACGTTCAAACTTCATGAAACATCACCATGAGCTCCCTGCGAAGTCACTGAGCTCTTCATCCAAAGCAAACGATCTTGCCTTTCTGGGCTCAAACTCACTTTAATACCTGAGCTTAACCCGATATTTCTAAAAAGAATGGTTTTACCACAATGCTCAGGATTCTTCCTCATCATATAACACTTGTAGTAAGAATGTTTTAGCTTTGCCATAATAAGCACAATTGTACCCTCCAAACGATGAGAAAATGCCATTAACAATAAAGACCTAATGCTGCCATGATGATGACCTAGGCTTATGCCCATAACATGTCGATAGACACCCTTGAGACTGATTTTTTGGCCAAAGAGCCCTTCGGTATTTTGGCAGTGCACTCGGCAATCTCGGCTCCAATCAACAATTATGCCACTATTGGGATCTTAGTATGGCATAGGTAGCTGTGAGCTACACAATATACCCATTTTTCAGAAACTAAAAAGATCCTTTATGTTACAATCTGCAACACATAAAATAAGCCCTTCAAGAAATACATTGAACAACTGGGGCAGCCAAGAGGACCTTGAAAAAATGTACAGGTAACAACCATATGAATTCTCCCTTAGTCGTGGATCAAAGCTAATAGAAATAAAGCTCGATAAGATTAGCTTGAAACTGCAGTATAATCGTCCATTGAAAAAACACAGTTTCTCTGAATCTGGTAAAAGAATACTTTTATTGTCTGATTGGACGTACATAATGGAAGGGTATAAATATTGCGTACTGCCCTCGGAGTTTCTCAAAGAGACCATTTACGAGTAACAAGGATGCAGCATGCAAAACGGCCGACCAGGTATTTCAGAGTTGACCTTCACATTCAATTCGTTTCTAGGAGAAAACATGCTGAGCAATATGAATCGTTTCATTCTACACCGTTTCAAACCTTCATCTCCTGGTTCGGGAAAATTTTATGAATCCTTGAATGCTATGACTCCAATCTATCATACATGGCAGTGAATGTTTTTTTCCTGTAGTGCTTGCTGGAAGTGTTCAAAGACTTCTACTGTGCTGTAACATGCCTCCTGCTTGGTTAAATACTGTCAACCGGATGAGATCTCATCGTGGTTTCAACAACTCATCACTGTCGGCACATGTATTTAAGCTCGAAACTGAGCAAATATTTTTGCTATGAGTTTCACCTTCCATACATCAGATGGTTCGCTCACTTAAAATCCTCTGCAACAGTTCTCCAACGATGGGTTGTTTCGCTCCATTCGACAGTTTGATCATTGTTACCGCTATGATGCCTTGGGATTCTTGTCAATGAGCAACTCGGTCCACCTCCTATTCTTCTACCATGCTTCGTATTGATGAGATTATTTTGAATAGTTTTGCGTGTGGAAAATGCAAATTCTCTATGATTGACGAGACAGTGGATTTGTTTACCTTGTGAAAGCATATTCTTGGAAATGCAGGTCTACAATAGTTTAAGATATCTATATGGATTTATAGGGGTGTTGTGTGTTGTACGCGAGAATGTGTAAAGCCTCCTTCAAACAACTTACTGCATACATAATGTTGTGAGATTGAGATTGAAAGTGGATGGCATTGGCACTGGCATTACATTGAAGCGTGGGAAATGTCAATTTAGTTGTACCACTATGACAATGAACCACTGTAAGCATCCTTAGAAGTGGTAATATGACTGAGTTATGAACCTTTCGACTGCTCATTATTCACCTCCACATTGAACGGGTCTTCGTTACATTGATCTTCCCCAACCAATTTGCCTATTTACTCGGTCCTTGACTGAGCTTTACTTGTTGAGTCCTTACACATGCACCAGATGGCTTAACCGATAATCCATCTATCTTCATGAGCACGTTCTCATTTACCACTCCAACGTGTTTTGACCCACTTGATGACTCGCCTGGTATTCCAGAAATAAACTTGAATTCTTCTCTACGCGGAAACCTCACGACGGCTTGTCATTGCAAAGTTTCCACTTGGCGGTGCTGCTCCGAATCTCCCCCATGCGAGTGAACAACATGGCTTTCCATCTTAAAATTTCCACTTGGCGGTGCTACTCCAAATCTCCCCCGCGTGGAATTTCGGTCATGGTTTGCCAAACGAATATCTCCACGCCTGGCATAATAGCTCCAAATCCCCGCGCAGCTTGGAAAAATTAATCCACGGGCCCCGGACTCAACTTCGCCACGTAGATTTGGCAATTTGACCCAATTTCTCCACTATTTCCACTAGCGCGTAGAATTTTCATTCTCTTGCCATGATCGTGCCTTCACTTGGCAATTCGAATTGGCTATACGCAGCAGCTACAGGGTAGAGAAGTAAACTTTATCTCAGAAAAACAATCACCTCCAGAGAGAGTTAATTGCGACAGCTGCCACAGGGCGATCCCAAGGAACCGTTGGTGTTGATCCTGATGTTGCATGCGACCACAGCCGTGATCAGTTGTTGTAAAATCTTGCCGCTGTAGTCGAAGAACGAGATAAAGTTTTAGTTGATTTGTCTCACCTTTTCACTTTGGAAAGTCGCTTCCATGGAAGAAGCTCGATCAAATCTTGAGGCAAGTTTTGCGAATGAGGCTGAGATTGTGTTCACTACTGTTTCTAGTAATGGCTGGAAGTTATTCCAGTGCCTAGCCCATGATTTTCCTTCAACAGATTTGAGGATAACATCAAACTCTTAGCGCAAACATTTCAGCTATGTAGCTTGTAAGGTGTGATAATTTCAACAGAAACCTTTACGCTTGCTAACTTAGTGACTTGTTGAAGATGCTTATATAATTGTAAAGCAAATTATGCTCCATGAATATTCTGATATGAAATAGTTCCACCTCTATGAGATCCACTTCCATGAATTACATCGTAAAACAAGGTCTCGATAGAGAATCTTTGTAATAAATTTCATTAGGTCTCCTGGTAACACTCTCACTATCACTTAATCGATTTTCATAAAAATATCTTGAAGGAAAATCCCGAATTTGAGGATGCATTCGATGATGATCAGATAAACACATAGTTGGATGACCTGCTTGTTGGAAGTGCTCAAAAAGGCTTCTGTTATAACATGTCAACTGCCTGTGCACCAAATGCTCGGCCGAGGAAGGTCTGAACAACGCCAACAAAAATATATATATTGTATTCACTAATACCCTGGCACAGCATTCTTGCTATCTCTGCGGGCTTACCATTGAAAAATTATCTCGAGTAGTCCTCCCAGTTCTGCATTAATCAATGAGCCCTGGAATTGTATCCTAGAAACCATCTTTAATGCATCCACACGAAACGAGTTGCCTTGAATTATCCATCATGCTCGATGAGTCCCATTGATAGGGCTCCATCACGTATCTCTATTTACGCAATGATCTCCATTCATTTTATGGCACTCTTGATGCCTTGGCTTGCGTTTGAATCACCCTAGCTCTGCAGAATGTGTCCTAAAAGAAGCTCACCACATGATCTCCAAAATGAACGAGTCACGAAGATGAGCTGAACTCCTTATCTCTGCCTTCGCTTCCGCCTGTGGCTTGAACCTTTCCAATTCATTGAGACTTTATTGATAGCTCGAACTTTGACTCTCCCTGACTTGGCCTTCACTTCTGCATGCATCGATCTCTTCATATGCAATTTAGGAATTATTTTTAATTATTGCATCTTGATAATAACCGAAGGTGGGTTCCTAGGACTATTATTTCATTTTGAACATGACAGGACCCCCTTGTCCAATCTTGCCAAGTGTGTAAAATTGGATAACATTTTTGGCAACCTCTCGGGGATGATTTCTGCTAAGCATGATTCCAGTAGCCTTAAGTCATCCATTGGGCATGGAGTCTATGTTGGAATCCTAAAAGTAGTATGATTTTCTTTGACACATCCCGGAATCTCCTTGAGCATTTCGATATCCTGGACCTCCTTGGAATGCTAAGCATGAAGTATACTGAATCTGTTGAATGCTTGACATCCATGGAACATTGCAAAAATTGAATGAAGTAGATTTTGAACTGTTATGGAAACCTTGAACCTTTCTTCTCCTTGACACCTTCCAATGATGAAACAATGTGCAGAAAACACAAAACACAACAAGGAAAACAAAACAACAACACGCAACAATGTGCATGAGCACTTGGAGGAAAACACCTAATTTAAGCGTATGAGGGGTGGGCGCTTCTCAAAAACAAGCTTTGAGATGTATCCCATTCACATGAATGGGCAGTTCTTCTCCATTGAGCCTAGATAGATGAAATGAATTTTCCTCTTTGCAACTTGTGATGATGTATGGCCCACTCCAAAGAGCGTCAAACTTGGCATGCTTGGTTTGGCCCTGTCTTCATCCCATTTGAGAACTAAATCTCCCTCTTGAAAATGCCTGTCGGACGCCTTCTTGTCAAAAGATTTCTTAACTTGAGCCTGATGCTGCTCCAAAGTTTTCATAGCCTTGTCTCGTACTTCCTCTAACTCCATGAGTTCAGCAAACCTTACTGTCAGAGGATCACTCTCTATAACTTCAAGTTGATGAGCTAACTCCAAAGAAGGTAACTCCAATGAGAGTGGGAGTTTTGCCTCTCTTCCATATACAAGAACGAAAGGAGAATTTTCGATGGCCCTTTTAGGTGTGATCCGATCTGCCCATAAGGCGGTCTTAAGCTGTGTATGCCAAGTCCTCTTGTTAGTCTCCATTGTGCGCTTAATAATCCTTATGAGGTTTTGTTGCTAGACTCGGCCAATCCATTTCCTTGAGGATAGTAATTGGACAAAGTTTTGAGGTATACCCCATTTTTAAAAAGCCCATTCACTCAATTTCATTCCAAGAAAAGCGGCGCATTATGCGAAATGAGCTGTAAGCGGAACACCAAATCTCGTCATTATACCTTCTAAAAAATCTAGAACTGCCTTTTCATTGCTCTCTTTTAATGCTACCGCCTCTGTCCATCGAGTAAAATAGTCTGTTGCGGTAAGGACCCACTTATGTCCATCACTAGATGGAGGATTAATCATTCCGATGAAGTCCAACCCCCATTGAACAAAGGGTTGATCCACTTGAATTGGATGCAATGGAAGAGCTGCCAGCTTCTGCTTACCTGTGAAAAAGGCACATTCTTTGCATTTCCTTACCCAAAGATGGGCATCCTTGAATAAATCTGGCCAATAGTAGCCAGCTCGCATGATCTTGGTAGCTGTTGTTCGTGCGGAATAATGTCCTCCAGATAGGCCATTATGAAATTCTTCTAGTATCTTACTGACCTATTCTGGTCTTATGCACCAAAGGAGAACGCTGTTCAAATCTTTTTGAAAGAGAACGCTATCTACCAAAACATATGGGATAGATTGAAGATGGAAAGTTTGCCTTTGGTTTTTATCCATGTTTGTCGGGTATGCTCCTGAGAAGATGAAATTCTTCATTTTGGATAACCAGTCAGCTTGATCAACATCCTCATCAGTATTTAGGAGTGTCACGTCCTCATTACTTTTTGATTCCATGTCTATTGCAAGTTGCTGACATAAAACCTTACCTCTGACAAGTTTAGTGACTTTGATGTGCACGTCATACTCCATTACCTTTGTGATCCATCCAGCACGCTTTTCGTTCATTTCTTTGTTCAGAAAAAACTCCTTGACACCTGGATGAGACACCATCAGATGAATCTTGTTGTTGGACAACATGTGCTTGAATTTCTTCAAAGCTCGAATAACCGCAAAGACTTGCTTTTCAATGAATGAGTATTTGAACTCGTAGTATTTGAGGGATTGACTGAAGAAAGTGATTGGTTGCTCCATCAGGTTGTTGTTTTGTTGGGTGAGGATCCCTAAAATGCTCTCTTGACCTGCAAAAGCATAAAGGATAAAATCTTTGTCAAACCTGGGGTTCACAAGCATGGGAGCTTGGGAAATGGCTGTTTTGATGGCTTGAAGCTTTCTCGTCCTTCCTTTGTCCATTGGAATGGCATGTTTTTCTTTAGCATGGTTGTCAGTGGTTTAGCCAATGTCGCGAATTGAGGGATGAATCTCCGCACGAAATTTATGGTTCCCAGAAAGCTCTGGAGGCCCTTTTTGTGACTTGGGAGAGATAAGGACATAATTGAATGAATCCTGGCTGGATCGATTGATAATCCTTCTGCTGAAACAACATGCCCCAACAATTTTCCCTCATGCACTGCGAAAATACATTTCTTGGGGTTAAGTGAAACCCCAAATTCCCTACACCTTTGGAAAAATTTCCTTAGATGTGTGATGAATCCCCAAATTCCTTAGAGTATATAGTTATATCATCAAGGTAAACCAAAATAATATCGTTGATTAGTCCCTTAAATGCCATGTTCATGGCTCTTTGGAAAGTAGCCCCGGCGTTGGACAATCGAATGGCATTTTATTGTAGGCATACGTGCCCCACTTGGTAGTGAAAGCCGTTTTGAATTGGTCGGATTCTTGGAATAGGATTTGATTGTAACCTGAATATCCATCGAGCAAAGAAAATATTTGAGCTCCTGCCACCGTTTGAAGGATCTGCTCCATCGAGGGAAGAGGATAATGGTCTTTTAATGACGCATGATTCAAATCCCTGAAATCTACGCATAACCGAATCTCTTCGTTCTTCTTCCTCATGGGCACAAAATTGGCTACCCATGAGGAATGCTTGATGGGAAAAATTATACAGGCCTCGATGAGCTTGGTTAGCTCCTTTCTCATTAGTGGCTCGATTTTGGGATTAATTAGTCTGTTTCTGTTTAAGGCCGGCTTAGCATTAGGATCCAGTTCGATGGTATGTTGAGCTAGACCTGGATCAAAACCACGCAGATCTTTATAGCTCCATGCAAAGATGTCATGATACTCTTGACAAAGTTTGATGAAAGTTTCTTTCTCCTCAGAAGTACACACTTTTCCAATCTTGAGAAATTTTTCATTTGATACTTCGACTTCCTCAAAATATTCTTCTTTGACCACCATGTTAGGGCTTTGTCTTTTGGCTTGGTCATCTGAATTGAAAATGGATTCCAAAGTGACTAAACCTTTTGGTAACTTGTTGCTTTTCAATTGGATAATTTGTTCACCATATGACTCTTGCAACTTATCTTGATTTTTTGCAGCAAACTCGCCTCTTCTTGTAGGAAGAGGACAATTTGGTTGTCACTATCGAACACTTGCCAACTACTCACATTATCAGGGACTGCTGGTCGAACCACCATTTTAACAAATTGCTGCCCTTCTTTCATGATATCAACTGGTATGTTGTATTGTGAACCAATTGTAGCAAGCCTATCCGCATCTTGATTTTGACCTCTAGGAATTGCATGGATCCCAAAAGCTTCAAAATCTTCAATCAGGTCCCAGACTCGGTTCTTGTATGATCTTAAAAGATCATTTTTGGATGCACTACATGCCGAAACTTGATGAACAACTAACTCACTATCTCCAAAAATAGTTAGGGCCTTGATTCCCTTCCTTTGGGCTAGCTGAATTCCTTGCACAAGAGCCTCGTATTCAGTAACATTGTTGGTGCAACTGAACTGCAACCGGAAAGATGAGAAGTACTTATCTCCCTCTGGAGAAATTAACATAACACCAGCACCAGATCCATTCTTACTTCTTGAGCCATCGAAGAATAATTGCCACAGTCCTTTAGAATCACTTGGTGTTTTGACAAGTTGTGGTATGATTGTATCTTCTTCATGGATACGGTAAAGTACCTAATCTGTTTCTTCCAAGACCAGAAAATCAGCTTCTTCTTACGCCAATACATCGGCGTAGGGATCGTATTGATGATCTCTACTTACTTCATCTAGCAAAGTATCAGGGACTTCTTCAACAAGGGTGGTTGGTTCATGATTGGCATCTTCCTCTTCGGGATCGCCGATGGTGTAATTTCCATTTATGGGACTAGCAGTGTAGGGTTCTACATGATTATGGCAGATTGGTTCTACCCTTATAGTTACTTTGGTTCCGTATCGAGTCCTAAGAATCATATGCGACCAATCGGCCGATAGGTAACCGCCCATCTTGGCGGTGAAATCCCGTGATAGGCAGATGGCAAAGAGAGGAGGGAGATCGATGACCGATATGTCTTGGGTGAATGACAAACTTGGGCATGCATGAATGGTAAGTTGAAGTCCTTTGATAACCCCAATAGTCTTAACAGCTATGCCATCTAGTTGAACAACCCCTCTTGTAACTGGCGCATATTGTATGCCTAGTACATATGTAATTTGTTTCGGCATGTGAGCTACGGCACTAGAATCGATCATGCAATTATGTACCGGGTTGTCGCCAATGATCGGGGAAATGTAGAATGGCGGTGGTTTTTTACGTAGGAATGATTTTCCCTTCCAGTTGACACAAATTTATAGCATTTGTCACTCCATGGCTTGGTGATCCGCTAGTTATACTAAAACTATTGAGCTTCTCATGATAGGTTTCTTTGGGAAGGGATCGAGAGTCGTCCCACATGGTAACGCTCGGATTGGTTTTCTTCATTTGTTCTACTATCTTTGAAGGGAATCACTCCAACTTTGATGACACTCTTTTGGGCATTGGGGTCCTCCTTTGGAAAATGTTTGTTGGGTACCGTGATGCCTGGAGAACCATCTTTCCCTGCGGTGTGGCTAGTCGGTGTTTACGGTGATTTCTTTCCCGCATTTTTGTCAACTACCATTTGAAACCTAGGTTGAGAAGTGGACACTAGATCAGCTTCGAGAGGTCGAGGCTCCATTGCTCTCTTTTTGGAGCAGTGTTTGCTGCCACCGATGAAGAATCTATATTCAATCCGCAAAAATCTTCTTCTTGCCGGTTTAGTAACGTGGATTCTTGGGGCTGCGGTTGATCTGCTTTGCTTCTTGCGTAGATGAATTGTTTGTTAACTCGAAGAAGGCGAGATACACTTTGAACCATAAGGGTGCTCAGCTAAGAACCCCATTGGGACAAAGATTTTGATTGTGAGGTTGAGAACAAGGATAACACCATTCATAGTCTTGAACTAGATTATTATGAGCAGGTACTATAGCTCTAGATGAGCTGGCTGCAAGAGGGTTCTGAAAGTTCAAAGGCCTTACATTTGCAACTTGACTTGTAGTTTGATTTCAAGGCTGATTGTTTCCTTGAAAAGGAGGACGATTAGCCTGATACTGCTGATTTTGTGGCTGATATGGACGATTGTATTGAAATTGTTGCCTTTTGAGTGCAACGAGCTCATTTCCAAAATTTTGCAGTAGTGACTTGACTTCAAATAGGTCATTTGAAGAGGCAGAGGAAGATTGAGATGGTTGCCTAGAGTCTACTAGAATAGGAGCAATGATAGGCTGATGATTCGTAAGATCTAGAGAAAAGGGCATTGGTGGTCGTGGAGCTATCTTTCCAGCCTGAATTAAAGAATTCTCTGCACTTATGGCAACTTCGTAAGCATTAGGAAGTGTAGTCCCTCCCATGGACTGGATCATAACTGCTACATTGCTATTCAAGGCTCACAAATAGTACAAGAATGCATTATGTGCGAGAAGGCTTTTACGAGCACTTTGGAATCCTATTTCAAGTCCTATTGAATCGGAAGTTGAAATCACTCATGTATTCTTGGGAAGCTCTCTTTATGGTAGTAAGTTGTTCCAAAAGTGATAGGTGATCACTTTTGTCTTCAAATTGTTTACATAGATTTTCTCCCAACTTGTCCCAAGTGGTTATAGTGCCAACACCTAACCCGCGAAACCATTGAAGCACTTTTCCCTTGAAAGAGGTAGCAAGAAGTCTAACTGCAACGTTGTCTTCGGTGATATTATGTACTGCACAGATGCTGGCTACATCAAAGATATGCTCCACTGGAGTAACATGAGTTTCCCCGTGTAGAAGGGTAAACTTTTGAGTGCCGCAACAGGTATTGGGTCACGTTGAGCCAACATGAGAGGCGATTGCATTGAAGCGGGGAAAAACTTGGTTCCTCGCCCTAACAACGAAAGGTTGATTATTCCTGGGTGGAGGAAATATTCCATAAGGAGGAGTTAAATGACCCCTACTAGGTAAATTTGCAACTGGGGATGTGGAAATGCCTCTTCTGCTTCTCTTTGGAGGAGACAAGGAAAGTTTGATATGCTGATACTTTCCTTTCTTTGAAGAAGCTCTTGTCTGAATTCTTCGCATAAGTTACTGCACTGAGATTTGGAATCCAGAGATATAGAGTCGCCAGGTACTTTGACTTGTGTAAGTGAGAAGAGAAGTACCAACTCTGTCCCACCGGGCGTGCCAAAAACTGTTGTGTGTGGTCGCACGGTGGCTTAAGATTTCCTGTTTGATAATGAGACACCTCTGAAAGATGGAACTCTAACTTCTGTGATGTCCCACCGGGCGTGCCAAAAACTGTTGTCACCAAATCACTGCACCCCGAATGGCCAGGATGTGAATAGGACGTTCGGTGTGATTGGGACACATGGGATCACCTCTCAAGTTGTGGGACTTGGGCTCGAGGTGAACCTCCGGAGAAGGCCGACTTCCTCTTCCTAAACTAAGTGTTGTACTACTCCTAGTGTAACAAAAATGATTATCTAGTCCTACGCTAACATTTTCATGGGGTTTTAGGGAAAGAGATTTACAGAAATGAAACTATACTAGGGATGGTGATGCACCGAATAAAGGGTGTCTTCAGATTCAGGAAGGGTTAATTTGAAGAGGGTGTGTGCACCACAGGTCAACTTCACCTACTGCAACTTAGAGAGTGCAGGATACCACAGACTAAGAGACACGCATTCCCTTTGTTAAACTTTATCAGACCGAGAAATATACCAGTTTCCCAGTGAAGAAGGATGAACTCAAGAAGGGTGAACAGACACCACAACTCAACTGCATGCAATACTCCACCACTCGATAAGCATAGAACTCCAAGAACCTGCAATAGAAACTTAAACTTGCACAGTGTACCTGTAAGTACGAGAAAGGCACAAAGAAGCATAAAAGGATGAAAGGACCGAGATTAGTCACAAAACACACACTTTTATTGCTTCAATAACATGCACAATGCATCATACATTCAGAAGAGGCAATAGTTGCCATTACAGTCTTGAAGAGGAGGCTTGAAAGTTCTCTCAACACACAAGAACAACTTGCAGAAGAGAGAGGATTCTTGAAAAGTATACACTCTCCTGAGATATCTAACTGTCAACTTTATGCGAATGTTGGAACCCTTTGAAATGAGCTTCCAACTTACATTTATAGAAGAATATGTGAGAAAGAAGAGGAAATGGTCATAATTGCATCCTAAAATGAAGGCCCATGATGTATTTATTACGAGTTAGTTGAACCACACGAGAAGGTTCCGTCATGGGTCATTAATTGCTGATGACCTAGTCTTCTCAATTAATTAAAAGAATATTTAAATAAAATATTTAAATAATAATACTAAATATTATTATTAAAATATTTAAATAAAAATATTAATTTAATTAACATAATGTTGGGACCCCCCGTTGACCCGTTTGACTTGAAGAGGAGGGGGGTCCATGTGGATGGAGTCTGCACAAATCTCAACTCGGTGAGTTTCGAATCCTCTAACTCGGTGTTGCAATTGATTTTGAACCCCACACCAACTCTTTCCTCGTCTTGGCAATCGGGCTCTTTTGCATTGAGTCCTCCGAATGGTGGGCTATCAAACTTGATTCTTATCATTTTTCTCTGTTAACTCGAAGCCATTTATGCATTACACGTTCAAACTTCATGAAACATCACCACGAGCTCCCTGCGAAGTCACTGAGCTCTTCATCCAGCAAACGATCTTGCCTTTCCTGGGCTCAAACTCACTTGAATACCGAGCTTAACCCGATATTTCTAAAAAGAATGGTTTTACCACAATGCTCAGGATTCTTCCTCATCATATAACACTTGTAGTAAGAATGTTTTAGCTTTTCCATAATAAGCACAATTGTACCCTCCAAACGATGAGAAAATGCCATTAACAATAAAGACCTAATGCTGCCATGATGATGACCTAGGTTTATGCCCATAACATGTCGATAGACACCCTTGAGACTGATTTTTTGGCCAAAGAGCCCTTCGGTATTTTGGCGGTGCACTCAAAGCAATTTGGTTCTAATAAAAAAATTATGCCACTATTGGGATCTTAGTATGGCATAGGTAGCTATGAACTACACAATATACCCATTTTTGAAACTAAAAAGATCCTTTATGTTACAATCGTACTGCAACACATAAAATAAGCCCTTCAAGAAATACATTGAACAATTGAGGCAGCAGAGAGGACCTTGAAAAATGTACGAGGTAATAACCATATGAATTCTCCCTTAGTCGTGGATCAAAGCTAATAGAAATAAAGCTCGATAAGATTAGCTTGAAAGCTGCAGTATAATCGTCCATTAATAAAACACGGTTTCCCTACGAAATGCGGTAAAAGAATACTTTTATTATGCGATTGGACGTACATAATGGAAGGATATAAATATTTGCTTTCGCCTCAAAGTTTCTCAAAGAGACCATTTACGAGTAATGAGGATGTAGCATGCAAAACGGCCGACCAGGTATTTTAGAGTTGACCTTCACATTCAATTCGATTCTAGGAGAAAACATGCTGAGCAATATGAATTGTTTCATTCTGCACCGTTTCAAACCTTCATCTCCTAGTTCGGGCAAATTTTATGAAGCCTTGAATGGCATGACTCCAATCTATCATACATGGCAGTGAATGTTTGTTTCCTGTAGTGCTTGCTGGAAGCATTCAAAGACTTCTACCGTGTTGTAACATGCCTCCTGCCTGGTTAAATACTGTCAACCGGATGAGATCTCACCGTGGTTTCAACAACTCATCACTGTCGGCACATGTATTTAAGCTCGAAACTGAGCAAATCTTTTTGCTACGAGTTTCACCTTCCATACATCAGATGGTTCGCTCACTTAAACTCCTCTGCAACACTTCTCCAACGATGGGTTGTTTCGCTCCATTCGACAGTTTGATCATTGTTACGCTTATGATGCCTTGGGATTCTTGTCAATGAGCAACTCGGTCCACCTCCTATTCTTCTACCATGCTTTGTATTGATGAGATTATTTTGAATAGTTGTGCGTGTGGAAAATGCAAATTCTCTATGATTGACGAGACAGTGGATTTGTTTACCTTGTGAAAGCATATTCCTGGAAATGCAGGTCTGCAATAGTTGAAGATATCTAGATGGGTTTACAGGGGTGTTGTGTGTGGTACGCAAGAATGTGTAAAGCCTCCTTCAAACAACCTTCTGTACATAACGCTGTGAGATTGAGATTGAAAGTGGATGGCATTGGCACTGGCATTGCATTGCAGCGTGGGAAATGTCAATTTAGTTGTACCACTATAACAATGAACCACTGTAAGCATCCTCAGAAGTGGTAATATGGTGAGTTCGAACCTTTTTGACTGCTCATTATTCACCTCCACATTAAACGGGTCTTCGTTACATTGATCTTCCCCAACCAATTTTCCTATTTACTCGGTCCTTGACTGAGCTTTACTTGTTGAGTCCTTACACATGCACCGGATGGCTTAGCCGATAATCCATCTATCTTCATGAGCACGTTCTCATTTACCACTCCAACGTGTTTTGACCCACTTGATGACTCACCTGGTATTCCGGAAATAAACTTGAATTCTTCTCTACGCGGAAACCTCACGATGGCTTGTCATTGCAAAGTTTCCACTTGGCGGTGCTGCTCCGAATCTCCCCCACGCGGAGTGAACAACATGGCTTTCCATATTAAAATTTCCACTTGGCAGTGCTACTCCAAATCTCCCCCGCATGGACTTTCGGTCATGGTTTGCCAAACGAATATCTCCACGCCTGGCATAATAGCTCCAAATCCCCGCGCAGCTTGGACAAATTAATCCACGGGCCCCGGACTCAACTTCGCCACGCAGATTTGGCAATTTGACCCGATTTCTCCACTATTTCCACTAGCGCGTGGAATTTTCATTCTCTTGCCATGATCGTGCCTTCACTTGGCAATTCGAATTGGCTATACGCAGCAGCTACAGGGTAGAGAAGTAAACTTTATCTCAGAAAAACAATCACCTCTAGAGAGAGTTAATTGTGACAGCTGCCATAGGGCGATCCCAAGGAACCGTTGGTGTTGATCCTGATGTTGCATGCGACCACAACCGTGATCAGTTGTTGTAAAATCTTGCCGCTGTAGTCGAAGAACGAGATAAAGTTTTAGTTGAGTTGTCTCGCCTTTTCACTTTGGAAAGTCGCTTCCATGGAAGAAGCTCGATCAAATCTTGAGGCAAGTTTTGCGAATGAGGCTGAGATTGTGTTCACTACTGTTTCTAGTAATGGCTGGAAGTTATTCCAGTGCCTAGCCCATGATTTTCCTTCAACAGATTTGAGGATAACATCAAACTCTTAGCGCAAACATTTCAGTTGTAGCTTGTAAGGTGTGATAATTTCAACAGAAACCTTTACGCTTGCTAACTTAGTGACTTGTTGAAGATGCTTATATAATTGCAAAGCAAATTATGCTCCATGAATATTCTGATATGAAATAGTTCCACCTCTATGAGATCCGCTTCCATGAATTACATCGTAAAACAAGTAAGGTCTCGATAGAGAATCTTTGTAATAAATTTCATCAGGTCTCCTGGTAACACTCTCACTATCACTTAATCGATTTTCATAAAAATATCTTGAAGGAAAATCCCGAATTTGAGGATGCATTCGATGATGATCAGATAAACACATAGTTAGATGACCTGCTTGTTGGAAGTGCTCAAAAAGGCTTCGCTATAACATGTCAACTACCCGTGCATCAAATGCTCGGCCGAGGAAGGTCTGAACAATGCCAGCGAAAATATATATACTGTATTCACTAATACCCTGGCCCGGCATTCTTGCTATCTCTTTGGGCTTACCATTGAAAAATTATCTCGAGTAGTCCTCCCAGTTCTGCATTAATCAATGAGCCTTGGAATTGTATCCTAGAAACCATCTTTAATGCATCCACATGAAACGAGTTGCCTTGAATTATCCATCATGCTCGATGAGTCCCATTGATAGGGCTCCATCACGTATCTCTTTACGCAATGATCTCCATTCATTTTATGGCACTCTTGATGCCTTGGCTTGCGTTTGAATCACCCTAGCTCTGCAGAATGTGTCCTAAAAGAAGCTCACCACATGATCTCCAAAATGAATGAGTCACGAAGATGAGCCGAACTCCTTATCTCTGCCTTCGCTTCCGCCTGTGGCTTGAACCTTTCCAATTCATTGAGACTTTATTGATAGCTCGAACTTTGACTCTCCCGACTTGGCCTTCACTACGCATGCATTCGATCTCTTCATATGCAATTTAGGAATTATTTTTAATTATTGCATCTTGATAATAACCGCAGAAGGTGGGTTCCTAGGACTATTATTTCATTTTAACATGACGGGACCCCCTTGTCCAATCTTGCCAGGTGTGCAAAATTGGATAATAGTTGTCTAACATCATCAGTCCTTAAAATGAAAGGGAAGATACAAATATGTATAAAATTTAGGGACATTATCAAATCCTTCCCTAAGGATGATTTCCCATTGCCTTCTATCGACATCATTTTTGATGCAACCACTAGGTGTGAGTTATTGTCTCTCATGGATGAATTTTCTGGATATAATTAAATAAGGATCTCTAAGGAGGATCAAACTAAGACTACCTTTACTACTCCTTGGGGGAAATTTTGTTATGTCATCATGCCATTTGGTTTGAAGAATGTTGGAGCCACGTATTAGTGGGCCATGACATATATTTTCCATGATCTTATTCACAAGATTGTGGAGACATATGTTGATGATCTCCTTGTGAAAGGTACAAATCAAGGTGATCATCCTAAAGTTATTTGAATTATTATCTCACGTTTAATTGAATATGGTGTAACTTTAAACCCAGAAAAATGCATTTTTTAGTCACGAGAGGTAAACATTTGGGCTATATCATCTAATCTTGAGGCATTGACGTAGATCCAAAGAATATTCGAGCAAATTTTCAAATGACCCCACCGATACATGAGTCAAGCATTAAATATTTCTTGGGAAAGCTTGGGGAAATTCATAGATTTGTCCCTGATTTGACATATGCCATTCACCCTATTAATGGATTTCTAAATAAAACATGTTATAAAATATGGACAACTAAATGTCACGAGGATTTTGAGTTGGTAAAGTGTTTTCTCATGTCACCACCTACACTCATGCCACCCAAATACGTTCATCCTCTAGTTATTTATTCTTGAGCGATGAATGTCTCGATAACATGCATGTTGTCATAGAAGGACGATGGTAGTCGTGAATAGGCCATCTATTTCATGAGCCATGTTGTCACCCTCAAATTTTCCTCCATTTTATAAGTCTAAAAATGTTAAATTTTGAGTTAATGCCTTTGAAGTATGCTTGAAAGAGGTATTTTTAATGCAGGAATTACAAGAGATTTTGGACTTTTGAAAACTTATCCATCAGATGGGAAATTTCTCCCCCTTTCCAGAAAGGTCAAGAAGTCCCTTAACTCCTTGTATTTTTCTAGTTATGACTTGGCGGACTTATGTGGTTAAATTTTACCTTTGGTGGGTTGGCGGACCTATGGAATTCCTTGTGATTTTGCACTTTTTGCCAAATGGGGTAAGTTTGCAATAGCAACCCGCTAGCCCACGTGGATAAATGGATAGATAAGTTCTTCCCACCCCCTTAACAAAACCCAGAGGCGCCACGTTCCTCGGGCGGTGAGCCGACGGATTATTTTTTGTTTTGAACCCTTTGTCTAAAAAGGGTTAAAGGTTCAAGTTTTTCCACCCTACCTTTGGGCTCGTATCCAAGTAGAATTGCGGACCGGTGAAGGAAAATCAAATTTTGTGCCAAAAGTTCAAAATGTTGTAAATTGAGCCCCGCCCCCTTATTCAATCAAAAGGTGACACATGTCTAGCCTTTGGTGGAGCTTCGGAGGGGTGGAGGAACTCGAGAAATTGCACCATTTTTCCCAAATTTTGGGAAACATTTTTTTCCACCTAGCTCATCGTTTCTCTAATTCTGACACGTGTAGGGTCCCGATTTTGAGGTAAAAAAGAGGGAAAATGGTTTATTTACATCTACATCTGATCTTTTTATCACCATTTTTTGGCTTGAGCTCTGTAATGGATGAATGTGGCTTTTTTTTCCTTCCTTATCTGTTCGTGGTTGTTTTTTGTGGAAATTAATTTTGGATCTGTTTTGGAGTAAAATTGACGATTTTCACAAGGAATATGATTGATTTTTTAAGAGATAAAGTTTCAAGCGTTTTTAAATGGAAAAGGAGAAATGTGCCAACTGGGCACTCAAACATTTTGGAGGCAGTTACAAAGGTGAAATGATGAGGGAAAATGGATAAGGAAACCACCATTCATCTCTACCCAAAACAAATCACGTTTGAAATGATGAATTTCAATCGTTTAGGGAATCTGCATTTTCTATGAGTGCATTCTTGTTTCCTGTCTTTTTCCAAATGAACCTCCAACAAATTTGATCCCATTGGGATATTATTTCCTTGGAGGAAAAGCAAAGATGAAATAGGTTTGTTATAAAAACATGCTTTGCCATTATATATGGGTTCCTGGAATTTTTTGAAAGATTGTAAAAAACTAAAACTGCTCAAATCAGAAGTCTTTCTCTTATCTTCCTCTTATGTTTTCTTTCACTTCTGGCTCTAATTAGTGAATTGTTCATTTCTACATGCAAAGAAACTTTTTGCTCTTGTGTATATGATCTTTAGAACTTTGTTTCTGAAGATTGATACGTATTGTGAAGGTGAATAATCCCATTCTGCATTTTTCTATTTCAATACAAGTAAGGTTATACTCTGAAATCTATATATCTATAAAGTATTTTTGTTCTTCCCCCTTCCTTTCCATCTTCTCCATTCTTTTGAGCCCTTTGTATTGATGACATTTTGGTATGAAATCTCTTAAAGTATCAGGAATCCACATGATGAAAGTTGTGTATATGTATAT
This sequence comes from Taxus wallichiana var. yunnanensis, assembly GCA_018340775.1. Taxonomy (NCBI): domain Eukaryota; kingdom Viridiplantae; phylum Streptophyta; class Pinopsida; order Cupressales; family Taxaceae; genus Taxus; species Taxus wallichiana. The sequence goes on along the minus strand of CM031238.1, from coordinate 322,765,483 downwards.
AAGTCTTTACTGCTTTCAATAAGGGAACCTCTCCCATTAAAGAGGAGGGACTTGTTGTCCCCTAACTATGGTTTCACCCAAAGTGAAAATCAATAAGCCACACTCTCCTTGATTATGAAATATGGTATACTCAAGAGGATAAAGATTTATTGGTAATTGTCTTTCCAACGAAGAGGTTAAGGAATTATATGCTTAACAATAAGGGAACCTCTCCCATTAAAGAGGAGGGACTTGTTGTCCCTTGACTGTGGTTTCACCCAAAGTGTAAATCTGAAACCCAACAGTTTTTGGTGACTCCACTGGGGAATCCATTGTGAAGGATTTCCAGTTTTGAATAATTGCTTCTTGATCATCTTTGATCTGGTGACTCCAAGATATACTAGGGGTAGAAGAACCCTTGGGGAAGAAGATCCTCATTTCCAGATTTTGGAAAACCAAGGTTCTCTCTTCCTTCATCAACAAGAAAAAGAAGAGGAGGAAGATTTGCAAGCACTCCTCCTGATAGAGATAAAACTTCTGGGAGTGATAGTCCTCAAAATCAGATCAGTCCCAATCTGCATGCTCTGATCCTTGCTGGTGTTGTTGTTCCTCTCCAAACAATATTTCCAAGAATGGAAGCTCCTCTACCTTGGGGCCAAAGGGTTGGGCCTCTTGCTCTTCTCCAGCCATTGCATGAATTTCCTAGAGGCAATAGAAAGAATTTTCCCAAATTTAGAGGTGATGGGAAATTTCATCCAAATGAACATATATCAGCCTTCATTGTTGCTTGTGGTGTTCTTGGTGTGGAACATGAGGATGTCTCTGTTAGAATTTTTGTGGAGACATTGCAAGATAATGTTGTTGATTGGTTTTATCACCTACCTACTGGATCTATCACCAATTGGAACACCATGACAACTAGATTTGAGCAGCGCTTTAAATCAGCTGAAGATGTACATGCCCTCTTGGTTCATATTTCCCAAATCAAGAAAGAAGCTCATGAGCCTATGAGGGAGTTTATATCTAAATTCAATAGGCTGATCAACAAGATCCCACTAGCTACACATCTTGTAGATCAGATTGAAGTAACTTCTTCCTTAATGCTTAATTACCTGAAGTGATCTATGCACTTAGGAGAGCTAATCTTGCCACCTTGGATGCTGATCATAGGTTATTTGTTAGTGTGGAAGATGATATGATTATGTCTAGAAAGCTGAGAATAGATTCATCTAAACCCAAGGAATCCTCTTCTTCCACATATTATCCTAGAGTTAATGCAGATTAGTTAGTTCAGAAGCTTGCTAATGATCTGATTGCTCTCAAGAAATAATTAGTATCACCAACATGCTCCTTATCAGGATGTGCCTAGAAGGAATTTATAGCATAGAAATCGGTTGACCTCTCCTCAAACCAGATTAGTAATTAAAGGTCCACCAATCAAGGCTCCATTCAATGCCACATGTGAAGTGTTGGAGCTTGATGATGAAGAGGAGAATGAAATCTATGAAGATCCTGAAGAGGAAGTCGATGCAGATTTGGAATAGCTGAGTGGATCCCATGTACATTTTCTCACTATTAAACGTATAGATGAAGAAGATGATTATAAGGAAATAATTACAGAGATGAGCAATGAATCTTATGTTGTCATGACTCGTGAGCAAACGAATAAGAAAGAGAAGGTAGTGTAACCTACTAAAAGATCTAAGGATCCTCCTACAACCATTCCAGTGATTGCAAGGAGGGGAGCTCCTATTCCAACTTCTTCCACACAAAAGGTAGGCTCTGATGTTCCTTCTTCTTCTGCTCCTACTCCTAAAACTTCTTGTCATCCTAGTGATAGATTTGATAGATCAAAAGTCCCATCTACTACTGTTAATAATGCTACATCTACCTCTGGCTCATTTGACATTATTGACCATCTCAAGAAAACTAAGATTCAGATCTCAGAGGCTGAATTCTACCAAACTCATCCCAAGGCATTTGCTAAGATGGTAGAATTTGTGAATTCTAAATCTAAACCTTCACCCCATGGTTCTAAGGGCCTCTTGCCAACTCCTTCTCCTTCATCTCAACCTAGCCTTGTAGCAACAGTTACTTCATCCAGGAGAAGATCAAACCATTTTATGTTACCCTCCTCATAGCTAGTCATAAACTCAACAATTGTGTCATTGATTCCGGTGCTTCAGACAATGTGATGCCTGCCAAGGTAGCTCATGCCCTAGGCCTGACCCTAACCCACACTTTTGGCTCATGCTATTCAATGGAAAGTAGAGAAGTACCGTTGGTTGGTAGAATCAAGGATGCACAAGTTGCATTCTTGTTATGCCAGAGAAAAGAGTTTTAGCAACCATCTTGGTAGCTGATATACCTCCTTCTTATGGCATGCTATTGAGTAGAAAAATTTGCAAGGATGTTGGAGGAGAGATCATGATGGACTGGTCACATGCCCTCATTCCAATGAATGGGAAGATGAAGAAGCTATTGCCTAAAAAGCAAACTGAATATATTGTGCAAAAGATGGATGATCCAAAAGCACAAATACTTTATGAAGACAGAGGTCATGGCAATTACATGGTTGTGTCACAAGATGAGGTAAATCATCCTAAGGAATTACTTCTTGATCCCAATGGCATTTGGATTTAGAGTTTGATGGGAGATGCTCCTCAGCTGGTTTTGGAGCTAGTGTAGTGCTCATTTCTCTTGAAGGGAAGCTTCATCCTTCCTCTTTCAAGCTCCAATTTGAAAACACAAAAAAAACAAAAAGTATGAAGCTCTCTTTCTCAGTCTTAACTTGGCAAAGGAAATGGGAATTAAGAATCTCCTTGCTCGTGGTGATGCGAGATGTGATTGTAAAGTAGGTTAGAGAGCTTTTCCAAGTAAAAAATAGAAGGCTAAAACATTACGAAATCTCATTTGGGATTCAATTGAGTTCATGATGCTTTCTCCATTGAATTCATGCCAAGAGAAAGAAACATGAGGGCTAATTCATTGGCTATCTTATGGTCTATGTTAATTTCTCATCCGTATTTATCCCAAGTGAAGTTTACCATTGAGATGATTCATAGGCCTAGTGTGCCAGACAATGCAAATAATTAGCAAGTCTTCAATGATGATCAACATTTGTTGTCCTTCCTGGAGCTTAGAGATAATTTCAATCAGTTTTACTTTGAAGGGAGTGAAAATATTCCTAGGGAGTGTGTTCCTCCAAATGAAGAAGGTAGCAAAGAAGAAGAAATAGATCATGATGGCTATTTAAAACTGAAAGGAAATAAGATACCTAAGGGGTTAGTGAGTTTGGAGGAGCTATTTGATAAGCATGATGGGTATGTTAAGCCCAAAACTTCCAAAGGATCTCGGTAGTCAGCTAAGTATGAGAAGATAAACATTAGAAGTTCTCATGAACCCAAGCTAGTGAACATTGGGAAGTGTTGCACACAAGAAAAGAAGAAGGATGCAAATTTGTTGAAGAGGTATACTGATGTCCTTGCTTATTCCTATGATGATCTTAAGGCCTTCCAACCAAAGGAAATGCAACATTTCATCCCTCTCAAACCTAGAATCAAGCCCTTTAGGAAGAAGCAGAGGCAATATAATCCTAAGATTGCTGATACAATCTTCCAAGAAATTCAGAAATTATTGAAAGCAAAGATCATTTTTCCTATTCACCATTCAACGTGGATTGCTAATATTGTCTTAGGTTAGAAAGAAGAATGGTGAGATCTGGATTTGTGTTGATTTTAGAAACTTGAATCAAGCATCTTTGAAGGATAATTATCCTCTTCCCGCCATGGATCAAGTGTTGCAAGCCATTACAGGTTCAGAGATGTTATCCATGCTTGATGGGTTCTCAGGTTATAATCAAGTTGAAGTAAATGTTGTTTATCAACATAATACCACATTCACCACTCCTTGGGACACCTTTTCTTATAAGAGAATTCAATTTGGCCTCATCAATGTTGGTGCTAATTTTCGAGGGTTGTGGACTGGCCTTTGGTAGCCTCAAGGAAAGTGCATAGTTTTTTACCTTGATGATCTGACTGTGTTTTCAAAAATCAGAACTGATCATTTCAAACACCTTAAAACAGTCCTCCAAAGGTATAGAGAGCATGGCATCTCCTTGAACCCAAAGAAATTAGTATTTTGTGTCACTAAAGGAAAATTTTGGGACACATTGTCTCTAAGGATGGGATCAAGATTAATTTAGAGAGAGTTCGGGAAATTTAGCAGATCCATCTTCTAACTAGCAAGAAAGGCGTGCATTATTTCTTTGGAAAATCAACTTCCTAAGGAGGTTCATACCTGATTTTGCAGAGCTTACTTTGAGCATTTCTCACATGATGAAGGGGAAGCAAACATTTGGCTGGTCCTCTGAAGGCAAAGTTGCATTTGAAGGCATCAAGAGAGCTATAGCAAAGACTCCAATCTTGGCATGCCCAGATTTTGGTAAGGACTTTATTATTTATTGCTATGCTAACACATACACTCTTACTACTATGTTAACCCAAGAAAATAATGAAGGTCATGAGCTCCCCCTAGAATTCATGAGTTGAAGTAAACCATGATGGAGAAACAAAATTTTCCAAGTGGTTAAGGAGGTGAAACAATTTCATTTTTATATCCTCAATTCCCATAGTATTGTTCTTTGTGCATGATATAATTGTTAAATCCATTCTAACACAACAAGAATTTGGAACCAAGAGGGGTAATTGGGTAGCCAAAGTTTAGGAGTATGACCTTGACATCAAACCCAAAAATTGGTAGGGGAAAGGGCTTATGTGATCTCATTGCCAAAGGATTTGATGCTAAATTTCTAGAGGAAGAAGTTGATATGAATGTTGTTCTTTTCCACAATTTGACTGATGAATGGTATGCTAACATTGTATACTTTCCCACTTATGGGGAATGGCCATCCCATTTGACTACCAAGGAGAAAAGAACCATTAAATTGAGATTTGCTCAATATGTATTGTGGGAAAACACATTGTTCAAACGTGACATTGATGGAAGGTTTTTGAAATGCGTTGACAAGGAGCAGTAAAAGATATTATTCTCAGCTTTCCATGACCGGGCTGTGGGGTAGTTTATCTTCTGTTGTAACAACCTAAAAGATTCTTTGTGTTGGGTATTATTGGCCCACATTATTTAGAGATGCATCTGAGTGGGTAAGTAAATGTGAAGCATGCCAAACCTTTATTGGAAGACCCAAATTGGCTGCTCTACCTCTCAAACCAATAGTGATTGAAGAGCCTTTTCAACAATGGGGTTTAGACTTTATTGGCACACTCAATCCACCCTCAAGTGCTAGACACACTCATGTTTTGACTGCCACTGACTATTTCACCAAGTGGGTGGAAGCCATTCCAGTCAAAAGTACTACTTTGGAGGTTGTTTACAATTTCATCAAGGAGAATATCTTAATAAGGTTTGGGATACCAAAAATATTGTCACCGAAAATGCTACAAACTTATCCTCTGCTGAAATGACTGATTTTTGCTATGGATATGGAATTTCCCTTGCACACTCTTCAAATTATCATCCCCAAGGGAATGGGTAAGTTGAATTAATGAACAAAAATTTAGTCACAATTATCCGAAGCTTGTAAATGACTCTTAGAGTAATTGACATAAGAAATTGTATGATGATTTACGGGCTGATAGAATTACACCTAAGAGAGCCATTAGAATGTCTCCTTTCCAAGTGGTATATGGAGTTGATGCTCAGCTACCAAGTAATTTTGGATTTGCTAGCCTTACACTTGATGAAGGCCATTAAAGATTCTAGTTTTCCAGCTCATTAGACAAAAGGATTTTGTACCTTCGGAGAAATTTGAATGAAGATATATTATAGATGGTTGATAGGATATCAGCTCACCAACTCAAGGTAAAAGCTCTATTTTACAAGAAGGTAAGTCTAAAACTTTTCAAGTGGGAGATGTTGTTCTTCTTTGGGACAAAAGGCATGAACCAAGGGGCAGCCATGGTAAGTTTGATTCTCTTTGGTTGAGCCCATTCGAAATCAGACATCTTACCGGTGAAAATTCTTTCTACTTGGATTACATGGAATGTTCTTCTCTCTCACTTCCTTATAGTGGGAAACACTTGAAGTTATTAAAATCCTAGTGACTTGAGATTCATTTGTATATTTTTTACAAATTTCCCTTTGGTTTTTTTTCCTTTTGTTTTTGTCTTGTTTCTTTTCCCTTTTAGTGTGTGCTCCCCTTCTATTTTGAGCTTGTTTTTGACTCCGTTGCCCAATGGATAAGGCACTAGTCTTATTTTCCCAAAGTTTTCTAAGGTTCTTGATCTTGCCTTGTATTTTTTTCAAGCCAAGTCATCCCTAGAAGGAGCCAGTTGTTGTCACCCTCAAATTTCCCTCCATTTTCCAAGTCTAAAAATGTTAAATTTTGAGTTAGTGCCTTTGAAGTATGCTTGAAAGAGGTATTTTTGAATCTAGGACTTACCAGGAGATTTTGGACTTTTAAAAACTTATCCATCATATGGGAAATTTCTCCCCCTTTCCAGAAAGGTCAAGAAGTCCCCTTAACTCCTTGTATTTTACAAGTTATGGCTCAGCGGACCTATGTGGTTAAATTTTCCCTTTGGCAAGTTGGCGGACCTACGGAGTTCCTTCTGATTTTTGCACTTTTTTTCCAAAAGGGGTAAGTTAGCAACATTGACATGTGAGCTTGCATGGAGAAATGAAGAGATAATTTCTACCCACCCCCTTAATGAACCAAAGACCTCCACATGTCCTTGGGGCAGTGAGCCGATAGAAGAAATTTTATTTTTGAACCCTTTTTCAAAAAGGGTTAAAGGTTCAAGTTTTTCCGCCCTCCCTTTGGGCCCGTATCTAAGTAGAAGCAGCCACGTGTCATCAAGGCAGTGGACCCATGGACCCCAAAAGAAAATCAAATTTTGTGCCAAAAGTTCAAAATGTTGCAAATTGAGCCTGCCCCCTTATTCAATTAGAAGGTGACATGTGTCCATCCTTTGGCAGTAGGCTGTGGAGGGGCGGAGGAAATCGAGAAATCACAATTTTTTTCCCAAATTTTGGGAAATGTATTTTTTTCCACGGCTCATTGTTTCTCTAATTCGACACGTGTAGAGTCCCGATTTCAAGGTAAAAAGAGGGGAAATGGTTTATTTACATCTGCATCTGATCTTTTTATCGCCATTTTTTTGATCAAGCTCTGCAATGGATGAATGTGGCTCATTTTTGTGGAAATATATTTTGGGTCTATTTTGGAGCAAAATCGACAATCTTCACAGGGAATATGATTGATTTTCAAAGAGATAAAGTTTGGATGTTTGCGAACGAAAAGGAGAAATGTGCCAACTGGGAACTCAAACATTTTGGAGGCAATTACAAAGGAAAAATGATGAGGGAAAATGGATAAGGAAACCACCATTCATCTCTGCCCAAAACAAATCATGTTTGAAATGATGAATTTCAACCGTTTAGGGCATCTACATTTTCCATGAGTGCATTCTTGTTTCCTATCTTTTTCCAAACAAACCTCCAACAAATTTGATCCCATTGGGATATTATTTCCTTGGAGGTAAAGAAAATATGAAATAGGTTTGTTATAAAAACATGCTTTGCCATTGTATACGGTTCTGGAATTTTTGAAAGATTGTAAAAAACTAAAACTGCTCAATACAAAAGTCTTTTTCTTATCTTCCTTTGCTATTTTCTTTCACTTCTAGCTCCTAGTTAGTGAATTTTCATCTCTGCATGCAAAGAAACTTTGTGCTCTTGTGTATATGATCTCTGGAACTTTGTGTCTGAAGATTGATACGTATTGTGAAGGTGAATAATCCCATTCTGCATTTTTCTATTTCAATACAAGTAAGGTTATACTCTGAAATCTATATATCTAGAAAGTATTTTTGTTCTTCCCCCTTCCTTTCCATCTTCTCCATTCTTCTGAGCCCTTTGTATTGATGAAATTTTGGTATGAAATCTCTTAAAGTATCAGGAATCCACATGATGAAAGTTGTGTATATGTATATAAGTCTTTACTGCTTTCAATAAGGGAACCTCTCCCATTAAAGAGGAGGGACTTGTTGTCCCCTGACTATGGTTTCACCCAAAGTGAAAATTTGAAACCCAACAAGGCACACTCTCCTTGATTACGAAATACGGTATACTCAAGAGGAGAAAGATTTATTGGTAATTGTCTTTCCAACGAAGAGGTTAAGGAATTATATGCTTAACCAAGAAACATGAGTAATTGTTAAATCAAAACAACTACAAAAATTTTCTTGAAGAAACCTCATCTAAAAAGGCTAGCAGATTTATCACGTTGATGGGTGAGTTTGAACTCACTTTCATCAATCAAAATTCTATTAAGGACAGATCATCACTGATTGGTTAGCAGATAATCCTATAGACTACGAGAGAGTTAGTTGATCTAGATTTCCCTAATGAATGTGTTTTCTATATAGAAGTAAAACCTCCCATTGCTTCATGTTCATGGTATACAAACATAATAAATCACATCGTCCATCAGTAATATCCTGAGGGAGAAAATTCACAACAAAGGAGATGGTTTCATGTCATAATTGCAAAGTATGTAATTCTATACGAGGTTCTCTATCACAGAGCCTTCGATGGCATGTTGTTAAGATGTGTCGATGAAGAAAAATTAGAAAATATTCTATTTAAAGCCCACAGTGGAGTCTATGTGGCAACTTTATAGGGAATTTGACCACTTGCAAGATTCATCGAATGGGCTACTTTTGGCCCACATTAGAACATGATGTTGTAGAGTATGTTTAAAAATTACAGAAATGTCAAGAGTTCTCACACACTATACACATCGTGGCCCATGATTTATACATAATTTAAATACCCCGAACCTTCTCTACTTGGGGTCTTGATCTAAGAGGGAAATTATCTCCCTCCTTGTTAGATGGCCATAAATTCATCATCATGACAACAAAATAATTCAAAAATTGGGTTGAGGCCATGCCTCGACTACGATACATAGATCAATAATTTTTAAGTTCATCCTAAACTAATTTATTTGTAGGTACAATGTCCCACATGTCATTATCTCAGATAGTGGCAATCCCTTTAAGAATGAAGAGGTGTGTGAGTTATGTGCTCAATTTAAAATATATCATCACATAGCCTCTTTATACTACCCTCAAGCCAATGGACAAGATGAGGCTATGAATAAGACTTTAAATTCCATCCTCCTTAAGATAGTTAAGGAGAATAAGAAATATTGGCACTTAAATATATTTCAAGCCTTTTGGGCTTACTGAGAAATTTAATGTGAACACCTATGGGGTGACCCTTTTTCTCTAGTCTTTGGTTCCAAAGTGGTCTTACCACTGGAAGTAGAGTTACCAAGTCTTTGTGTATCTCTACAAGGCATTCTTGACGAATAAATGTACCAAGAATTGTGACTAGATGAACTCAAAATCTTGGATGAAAGACGGATCAGATCCAAGAAACATCATCAGGTCTATGCTAATATAACATTTCATCAAGGCAACACTAAGGTCTATGAATGATAAATCTAGGTAGGATACCTTGTGTTAAGACTTGACATTTGAATGGAAAAAAATGTTGGTGAAGGAAGAAAATTTAGGCCAAAATGGTTAGGGCCTTATCAAGTAATGGAAGACTATAAAAATGGTGTGTATTGTCTATGTACCTTAGAGGGTGAGGATTTTGGTGATTCTGTCAACTCACTTCACCTTAAATGTTTCTATATATAGTCATTTTACATCTCCATATTGTACATCATTACATTCATATCATTTTTTTCATTTTCATTATCATCTTATAAGAATTATAAAATCAAAAATTAATTTTCAAGATACTTTTAAGATTTCAAAATTGAAAAATATATTAATCATACTTCTTCAACATTCATTACACATTTTCAAATTATCCAATCTTTATCATCACTTCCATTCATGAGACAATTTTTACATTGATACTACAAGGACTTGTATACTTAGTCTTCTTCATGGTTTCTCCCAATTTAGGTGTTTCTTTCCCATAGTTTTCTCTAGAAGATTCTTGATGATAAATCTTTCCCTAAAAATATCTCTCTATAAGAGAAACATTCTAAACATTTCACCTGGAATATTTTTTCACTTATCTCATCTTTCTTGGTGAGCCCTCACATCCTACTGGTTGCGTGGGGTTAAGGTTAGGGGAACATTTTACCTCCTAAAAGCACAATCCAAAGTCAAATAAAATAATAATAATAAACAATAAACACAAAATTCTTTCATTTGAAAATAAACTACACTTCTTGTCCCTACCAACCTTCGGTGATGAGCCCATTCTTCTTATTGGTAGCATGAGATTGGGAAAGAGGGAATTTCCCTTACTCACCTATGTCATGTCCTCGGTGATGAGCTCGTGATTATTAATAGTATCATGGGGCAATACGTATGGGGTCACATTAATAACTCGTGAGTTACAGATAAAAAAAATAAAATTTGCTTCTAAAAATTCCCATGAAAATGAACTAGATGTGTATGTTAAAAGAGAATTATTCCTCAAAACCAGATTTTGTCAATCAATAGGCCATCCATGGATCTAAGTCTAGTCAAAATTGTAAGAAACATTCCTTTTGAAGTGGTTTACAATTTTCTAAATGGATCTTTTTAAAAGTCTTGTCTCTTGGTCATCATTCACATTCACATTATTCAAGTTATATAACTCATGTCCTTCTTGGCTCTCAATGATGAGCCCTTACATCCTACTAGTTGCATGGATTTAATAATGGAGTGAGTTCATCTTTTCATCATACCACATTCAACACATTTTTCCAATGAAATAGAAATGCTAAATATTACTTGAAAACTAAAGCATCCTAATTACAATTTTTGTCATATGAATAATCATATAAAATCATTTTCTTTACCACATTGTATCATCATCCATAGCATACATTTAAAACATAAAACATCATAAATTCCAAACCATCTATGACTACAAAGATGAAAAAAACTAAAATGAAGTCAGCTCTTATAAGGAATGACAAATCAAAATGATGTCTATATGTATATATGTATAATATCAAGTTTCTCATGTACAATGTCATCACACCATAATAAGCTCGTGGTAAGAAATTCTCTCCATGATCCAAAAATACAAAAAAAAAATATGTGTCAAAAAAATTCTCAAAGTAATAAAGGCCCTAAGCCTATCCCTCCCTCTTGGATCCATATAAAGGGGAATGGAAAGGGATCCTTCTATGAATTATATGAAGAGAATGGCTTGACACAAGTATGAGATCCTCTATGTGTAGATTTATGAGCATTTCTATGTGACTACCTAGGTGAGTGACCGGTAGTGGTATGTTTGTGTAGACACCAAAATTGGGTCACACTTCCCTAGGTCCCTCGAAAAATAACCAACTCGAACACACTCACCTAACCATGGCCCCTTTCACCCCACTCTAATATTAATTTAATTAATTTGATTAAATTAATTTATGATCTCAAAAATATCTATTATTTAAATATCCTAATTGGATAATGCCCACACCACCACCTCACCTATACACCTCATCTAGCCACCTCACCCTAAGACCTATTCTTAGTATGTTTCCATAACTAACTAAGACCTACCCAAACCCTAAAAATCAAAGCCTACATTCCCTCTAACCACATTCCTAACCGTTAGAAAGGAAGCTTCCATTCTAATCGCGGGAGCAAATGAACGAGATCTAGAAAATTAAGAGGATGCCGGTTTAGTAAACCTAGCGAATCCCACCATAACCGATGTTGGTTACCCTAAACTACTGCTGATCAACCGAAACCACCGTCGATTACCATTTAATCCCCAAAACAACATTATTTCAAGGTTGGTACATTTATGAGAGAAAGAGATGAAACCTGAGCTGCATGCAAGCATAATCAACATTCGTACACACATCGAGCATCCAAAGCTAGTACTGAAGCAATCATAGAGTCATTTACATTCATGGGAGAATTCGGGGAAGTTCCAACACCACATCAAGTTATTTCCATCTCGATCACCATCCATTTCCCACGGACATCAAGCTCGTATAACGATAAGTGTTTTATTAACCAGCACTTGTCCATTATCATTTGAGTAGACTCTTTTATTTCTGTTATTAGTTTCTACTCCCATTCCCATTCCCCCACCATCTACCTCCATGAAAACTTGACCGTTTCTTCACCCACACCTTTAAACTTCCCATACCTGGATTTTAATCACCTCTGAGTATACCTAATACCTACACAGACCTTGCCATTGCTCTTCACATTTCCAGTTAGCCTTAGATCTACCCTCACCTCAAGTTTTTATTGAGTTTCTGTACCCCGACCATACCATCGCTAGTTACCCACAACCATCACTAGTTCACATAAACCGACATCAGTCATACCAGACTGATGTCGGTCTCTATGTTTTTACCCTTAGACAAAAGAAGAGCTTAAAACCCCCACCAAATACTCAAAACATCCCAGAACCAAACCCTGACCAATACCAATATTACGATAGAGACCTTGACCTACAGATTCATTCATAGCTTAACCTGTTGTGAATGAATTTACTTATTGTTGTTGAAGGAGATACCTAAATCCTTTTAACTATAGTAGGATTTCATTTATTGTTAGCATTGAGTTGTTTTAAACAGTGGATTGATAGCTGTCTAGGGAGTATCACACTTCCCAGATCTAGCATACACTAGTAAATCCATTAGATATACTATTTAACTTTTATTTGGTGGTCTTGTTTTCTATTTTAGGTAGTTCCTCCCAGCCAAAAGGAAGCTCCCACAAGTAAACTATGGATTAAAAATTCATACAGGCCTTACGCAACAACCTACAACCAGCATTTCGATAGGTATCCCTCCTAGCCCTTTACCCTTATATGTTTTGTCAACATTCAAAGAAACGATCTAGAATTAGGTGAAACATTTTGGCACGCTGGTGGGATCCATTTTGGGTTCTTTGCATCTCTTCATTTCTAGGTGAAAATTTACATGTTTTTTTCCTTTCTAAAAGGTTCTCACATTAAATTTCTCCCCTGGAACCTTATCTTCTTTTATTATTTAAAAGAAATCATATTTTGGTGCTTTAAAACAAACATTTCTTTCCTTTCATTAGTATCGCATTAGTGAAAGAGCATCCCTTCTCTTGTTCATCTTTTATGTCATTGAGTTCAACATTTCGATTTGGGTTTAAATTAACTGCATTTCATTCTACTTTACTACATTAGGTCACATTAAATGAGGGAAACCTATACGCTGGAAGTCATGGCTAGTTGATGGTTGATAAACGAATCATAGAAAAGCACTTTCTTTCTCTTTATATCTCTCTCCGATTCTTACCAAACATCACAAAATTATAAAAATACACACATTCTTAAATAACATCTCACCTAGAAGAATTTTTAGGTGATCACACGATCACGGATACAGTGGGCACCCACGGTTATCTCTGCCATCGATACCCCATCGAGGATGGCCCGCCCCCACCATAACATAACCTGAAACCTCTCCTTGTAGATATCCTTCTTCACAAGAAGCCATCCTCACCAAAAATTATATTCTAAAGTTCATGAGTCAGTCCTTAAATAGCATAAGCTAAAAAAACATAATAGAAAAAGCACTCTTACGATCGAATTTTTCTTATTGTTTCTTCTTGGCTTGTGTTTTGAGGTGAGAGGACACGTTCTTCATTTTTTATTTCCCCTTACACACTCCTCATCATAGTTGGTGTATTCCAACTTCATCTGAGTGTGCCTGGACCCTATTCTCATCATTCTCAGAATTCTAGGTTTGATTCCATATTTGATTTTAACTCACAACCACTTTTTCTTCATCTTTGTTTCAATTTCATAGTAACCAATGTCAATCCAGTGACCATCGTCGGTTACCCTCTGACCATCATTGGTTTTACCCAACCAGCATTAGTTAACTATGCTTTTGGTTAACCTACCCAAAAGGACACCTACTTCACCTTCTTTTTATTTAGAGTCTTTGTCACTCTCATCATATTCACTATCCAGGTAAATTCTATCAGCATCTTGTCTACTTAGCATCTTGTCAACCTTTTTCCTTGTTTTGAAAAACTGTCCATTTTCCACAGTGACTGACCGCGGTTACCTATGACTAGCGTCGGTTTACCCTAACCAGAATCGGTTAACCTATTTAAATTTCTAACTGACATTTTATACCTAATCCACCTACCACCACCTATTTTTCCTATCTTTGTTGTATTTCTGTGTCATTTACAGAAAGTAGTCCTACCACATTAGTACTTATTCACATGGTGCTAACACGTAGCCAAGAAAACACCCTCATATTCCATGCCAGCTGTCAACCACTCCCACCTAGCCCTTCGCCACCTTATATTTTATCACACATGGATCCTATCTAACCTATCACTATTGTCACAGGGGATGAGGAGTTTTCATGACTCCTTGACCAGAACCCTACTACCTTACAATACTATCTTTCCCACTCATCCAATCGAGATGCCTCAAGTCATTGGATATATTCCATGCCCATATCTATCCCCCGACACTCGCTCCTACTTCTCAATCCTCTGCTAGCTCCCTACGCCCGCATCTTCCTTGTCCCCAATCATTTCGTAGCTAGGCCCTATACTGCTATGACCACCATGTCTGCCACATCACTTTGCACTCGCCACATCCAATATACCTTTTCCAACCACCCATAACATAACCTCATTCATTCCTATTGTCTCACATATACCCGTAGCTACACAATCACCACCAATTTCAGTGACCCCTACCCCTTTTCAAAACATTTTCCTTTCTATTCCACAATCCTTAACCCTCATTACTACTAGGGTCAACCATGAACCTTCCACCTCCATATACTTACTATCAGTAGCCCATCATTACATCTGTCATTCATTCTTGGTACGTACCCCCTATTTCACTTCCTCCTTCTCAATATACCTATACGGAATCACCATATACAAGAATGCCACCTCCATCATATGTCCAACACCAACCTCCTTATACTACAGGAGGTACCCAACAATCACAACCTTCCAACAACCTAATCAAGTTAATGATGGACAAGATGCAGACAGTGGAGGCATCAGTTTCTAGAACATGCAATTCTCTCACCTATGATGATATTTTTAATGAGCCCATCCACCCATCCATTCTTATTCATCCATATCCCATACATTGGGAAATGCCTAAATTTAACCACTTCAATAGAAAAGAGGACCCGTAACAACATTTTTAGTATTTCAAACATGGGTGTTATCTTATTGCCCATGATAATGCTTTACTCCTGAGGACTTTTCCCATGTCTCTAATTGGGCCCACGTTGAGTGGTATAGTGGGTTTCTAGACATTCTATCTTATCATTTAATCAGGTATCCCAATCCTTCTTGGATCACTTCTCCATCAATGTTGTTAAGAAGGTTACCGTGGATCGACATCTACTCTACGCATCAATATGATGATGAATCTATTCAGATTTTATCACTCATTGGTGTAGCCTGATCAATCAACTCATGTTCTAATTACCACAAACCAAACTCATAGAGCTCTTCATGTGTGCTTGTGCTAGACATATCTCACCAACCCTGTAGGTGTAGACATTTCAAACCTTTAATGAGGCATTCACCATGGCATGAAAGCTAGAGATTCGGGCCATTGAAGAAAATAAAATCCAACTACATAATAAAAACTCGACATTTAAGTCGAATGATACCTCTTCTTCTTTGAAACCACATAAAAATTACTCAAAATCTAAGGGAACTACTAATGCGGTAGTACTCAATGTCATCCAAGCTCATCCATCAAATCAAGGCTATCCCTCATCTAATCTTTCTCCTGTCCAAAATTTTCAATTCAGACAAGAACAACGGAAATACACCCCAATTGGGGAACCTTATTCTTCTGTCTTAGAAAAAATCATTAAAGTGGGGACATCACCCTTCCTCCCATAAAATTACACACTAGTTTTAACCTTGCTTAGCCCACACCCATGTGGTACAATGAACATGACTTCAGAACTATCATCGGGTAAAAGGTCATAGTGACAACAATTGCATCACTTTCAAAAACACACCCAAGAAATGCTTGAGAAAGGTGAGTTAACCTTGGATAATCCTAATTCGCCTACCAATAAAAACTACACATCTTTAAGAAATCATTTCCTAATCATGCCCCTTCTTGTAATTAAACCGGAGAGACATCAACTCATGATAGCCATACCCGTGAGGTCCATGCTATTTTAGTGACGCACCCACGGCTTCCCAATTACCTCATATTCCTTCCATAGAGGAAGTCTTAGGCAAAATTCCTCCACCTACACTTGAACCCACTTCACCTACTCCTCAACCCACAAAGTAACACCCTTCATCTCCTCCCTCACCTGTGAGGAAGTCTTTTGTTAATATCAAGACCATTTCACCTTTGGCTTCTCCACCTAGAGAACCATCACCCGTAGTACCTCTCCGACCCACAAAATATGTTTGTCTATCTCCTCCACCCACAGAGGAGCACCCATCATCTCCTCCACCTATCAAAGATCCATTAGAAATGCCATTTCCTCTAGGTGACCATTCTCCATCAGCTACCCAAGATCTTGTGGACTTACTTTTGGCTCTCTTACCCACAGAGGCTGAAGCTAGTGAATTCCCCATTTCTAAGACACATTTTATAGGAATCGCCATTGGATCCACATCGACCTCCTAGATTATGTGGATAGAGCCTTAATTTGGGGCATCTTCTACTTCCTGTCTCAACACAAATGTAGATGTCACTCACTGACACTTCCACTATCTATCCAAAAATATTTCAGCCACTTGAACCAAACACAACCACAACTATCAAAAATTCTCCCACGATGCCACTCATGGCTCAACTCACCCCTCTACCCATAACTCAACATGCTTCTACATCCAAACCTACACCTACTTCATCTTCCTTGCCTAAACCTATTACTACCTTAGGGGTCATCCCAACGGCTAGCCTTACTCATCCACCCATCAAATTAGACTTAGCCACATCCTCCAAAACTAACACCAAACCTAATCCAGCCCCCAAATAGAAGAACCAATCCCCTATATCTCATACCCTAACCTCACCAATCACATCTTCATCACCTTCACCCCTTCTATCTATCTTAGGACCTCGCCCTTCCAACATGGTTAAGAAACCTCCACCCATTGATAAACTAAAAACACAGTAGCCCATTCTTCCCTCATAGACCTCTAACATACCCAAGCACTTGACATGAATTCCACCCACACCTGCAACATCTTTACCATCCATACCTACAATACCATCAATAACTTCTTCACAACCCATGACACTTCAGTCTCTTTCCCTCACACCTCCTGCATGACCCACGCCATCCACCTTCACAGCACCTCAGTTATCCCCATGCGTAACTCACCCTCTTCCACCATCTACTTTTCCCTCTAGATCTTGTTCACCTGTATCATCTTTACCCAAGAAGGTGTAACCTAAAGAAAAACTCCGCTATCCTCCAATAAGGTAGTCAAACCAACCACACACCCTCTTACCAGTTCATCTACCATACCCCTACCCAAGCAAACACAACTAACACCTAAGACCACACCAACACCTAAAACCGTGGCTCAACCTACTCCCCCTCATGTAAAGACCCTTCCTCTATAGTCAACCACACCTACACCCAAACCCACTTTCACTTCCCATTGTGATCCACTAGCGGGATCCTATGCCAAAATCTTAACCAACCTCCTTGAAACTTTTTCATCACATTACCACCTCTCAGACCTTATGACCCTCTCAAACCCAAACCAAAGGGGTTTGATGACACCAAAATTTACACCTACCATCATGTGCCAGAGGAACGATGTAGAGAACTATAAGGCTTTGAAAACTGTTCTTATCCAATTGTGTCCTCTTGAAGAAAAATTTGATGATGATGACCTTCTCGATGAGGACCCCATTTCACCAGCACCCATTTCCACAGTTCTTCCCTCATTTCCTACTCAATGACCAAGACCTCCACCCCCACAACTCTTAGAGCCACCCCAAGATTCAAAATTAACATGGTTCACATCAGAGAACTTGCCAAACCACCACCTAAATGTCATTGCGCCCAGCTCACTTCACAAGGATTTTCTCCCCGATAGGTTTCTACCCGTCATGTCATTATACCACTCATCCTACACCTTCTCCATTTACCAACTCCCCTCAAATCAACATGATCCACGTTGCTACCCATGCTCAGAAGGATAAAGGTAAGGAAAAGGAAACCAACCCACCGACCAACCCTATACCCAACATACCATCTACACCCACACCTAAAATCACTATCTGCGGCCCTACATATCCTATTTCTAATGGTGTTACACATCACACGATGATCAAATAGCTACACCGGTCCCCCTCAAAATGTCTCTATATGACATCATCCAAACCTCATAATCCCATCGCCAAGCTCTCATGGAGGTTCTTCATTTTATTGAGGACTTACCCGATGACCCTACACCCATGGCATCCATTATTACACCCCATCATGTAGCCTCTCTCACCAAATTACCACCTTCATCTACACCTCCACCTACTCACCAAGTAGCCGCACTCAACTTCTCAAATGAAGAGATTGCACCACACCAAACCAATGACCTAGATCCAACTCTCTTCGTCTTTGTCCACATCGATTATATATGTGTACGATGTGTTATGATCAATGGGGACGCTAGCATTAATATCATCTCTTCCCATGCATTTTCCTAAATGCGCATACCTGAAAATTACATGTATAAACATCCCGTCATGTTGCGTTCATTCAATGATGTTATCACTTCCACACTTGGCACTGTCATCCTCCATGTCTGCATGGCCCCCATAGTTTTCGAGTTATTTTACATCTTGGAGGGGAATTTAAATATAACCTATTGCTTAGTAGACCACGGATTCATGTCATGGGTTGTGTTCCTTCCACTTTGCATCGTTGTGTAGATTTTGAGCATGAAAGACACACCTATACCATTTCGGTTGGCCCATCACCCTTCAAAACCTGTAACATGCTTTACCGACCCAATGGCGTGCTTATACCCATTAAAGCATCTACCTCCACAACCACTACCTCTTCACCTACACCTCCACTCACTAGTGCCGCCACTACCTTGACCACACCTACATCCTCCATTCCTACCACTGCCACAACCTCCATGGCTGAACCGTCAGCCTCCCAATCAGTTGTCTCTACCTCTGATTCAACCTCTAACACATCGTCTATCCCAGCTACCCGCATATCGACCACCGATCCCTTAGAAGGAATTTTTCAACGCCTCACTCTGGGGGAGTATCGTTTATATAGTGTTAACACATTCCTTACTCCACAAGAGTATGGAAGTATTCATTAACGTCCCTAGCTATGATCACAAGTATAGAGAGTGCCTCTTTTATGGTCCTCCCCACATTCGCACCAATCTCACCTATGGGGAATTGATCATCGCCACTTATACACCGAACCACAATCATAAACCCACCCATTTTCTACCGACCTCTAGTCACTCACCAATCGTCATTTCACCCACACCTTCATATATCAATGTGCATGGAAGGGTTTTGGTTTTGGCTTTCACGATAAAATCCGCCACTCTATTATTCCATGTACTACCCACAAACATAATGAACGTAGTGTTATCATATTTGTTGAACCACCTACCAAGAAGGTCTGCATTGAACTCATTAAGGACATCATCCCTTCTCCACCTTCTTCACCGCTCCACCTTCTTCACCACCTTAAGCGATAGAGTCGATGGATCCATAATCCATTCCTCCTATTATTTTTTTCATAAATACCATTTCCTTAGGGCCTCTGACTTATCAACGTGAGGGTGAGGCTCCCTCTTCTCTTCCCTTCCTGTACCTTGAAATGATCGATGATGATACACCTTCGATTAACATCGTTCAATGACAAGATGATGAATCTATACTCACCTACCTTGGAGCTAAAGACTCATATATTCATCATTTGTTACCATCTGAGACGCAAACCATGTTGAATGAATTGACTATTGAAATCAACATCCATACTGGGATGACCCGCACATTCTAAAGGCGCCAATATTTAGATATCTTGAACATGAAGACATCACTTCTTTTCTCAAAGATTATAACCATGCTTTTACTTGGTCTTACACGAGACATGCTCGTCGTGACCCCACCATAGTGGTCCACAATATCGTAACCATTCCCGATACCAACCCCGTAAAACAAAATTTGAGGAAAATACACCCTCACATTGCTGCACTGGTCAAAGAAGAACTTTAGCGCCTACTTTCTGTTTCCTTCATCTTACCCATTGATTATCCCGGTGGATTAGCTTTCTGAAAGATGACTTTACTCTACCCGATATTGACCAAATGGTTGACCTTACCACCTTTGGTCATGAGATGTTATCACTCATGGATGGTTTCTCGAGGTTATAACCAAATCTTGCTTGACCCAGAGGATCAACACAAAACCACATTCATCACCCCTTGGGGGACCTTCTTCTATCGAATCATGCCTTTTGGCCTTAAAAACGCTAGTGCCACATATCAGTGGGCTATGACTTACATCTTCCATGACATGAATGCCTCGCATATTATAAGATTACATGGACAATCTCGGCCAAATATAAACCTTTGCTCCGAGCACCTCGCCATCCTAAAAATATCTTTGACCACCTCATTAAGTATTGCATTCATCTTCAGCTCAAGAAGTGCATCTTCACAGATTCTCTTGAGAAAACTCTTGGGATTTATCATCTCCTTACATGGTATAAAGTTTGATCCTGCTAAAGTCAAGGCCATTCTCAAAATTCCTCCACCCACTAACCTTAGGTAACTTCATAGCCTACAAGGTAAGTTGCGATCTATTCGCCATTTTATTTCACAATTGCCTAATCGGTGTCAATGTACGCGGAAAAGTGACAAAGTAGCGTGAGAATCTACAAGTAACTCTTATGCGTACCTAACCTCTCGAGGTCGTGCCGAGAGAGACGGCCGGTGGTGGGGGTAGAATATGTGTGGGATGCAAAAACTAGTTAGGAGTCTAATGTCTTCGACACGCACTAGTGGAATTTACGAATCTAAGGAAAAGAAGGCCCTTTAGCTTGGGTGGTGTGATAGATCGATCGGCAAGGAATCTGCTCGAGGCTCTAATCAATATCGAGCTCTGCGGCGTGATTTGATCTATAGGTTGTGGAATACGTGGAAAATGACACTGGGATAGTTTCGTGTATGTCTGATAAGGTCATATAGTGGATGGTGAATATAATTGACTCTACGGACGATTCTCGGCCTAGTCTAGAATTCTCTAAGCTTCGTTAGTGAATATATATCTAATAAGGACAATTGTTCGATGATGATGGGTGGAAGTGGAGTGGATCTAAATACCAAGGTGTGTAGGGTAGTGTCTATATCTGATTGACTTGTGGACTCGTTGGGCTGTGGGATCTGTGGATCATAACCATAGACTCTTGGTTGTTGCGGTCTGTTATGGTCATACGTAAAATCAAGTTCTAATCCCTAGTATCCGGTAATCGTATGCTTTCTCGGCTTCATGTTTAGGACCAACAAATGTGTGATTTTCTCGGAGAATATCTCAATGGCATTCGTGTGACTTGGATCCTTAAACCGGTATCTATATGCATATGTACGAGAGTGTCTCCTGCACTTTGGTTGTGGGACCAAAGGATCACAACCAAAGGTTTGTTCTCTTTCGAACCCTTCTACAGTCATGTGAGTGCTTTACCTAGGGTAATCTGTAGTTTGGTTGGTTTGACCAAAACGTGTGTGCTTGGTCGTCTTCTATGTTTAACCCTCTTAATTGAGAACTGATCAGTTGTAAATCTGTGGTTGTTCGGAATACTTGTATTATGAGATTTTGGTCTATGTCAACTATTGCTGTGACGAGGTTTGGTTGAGGCACGATTGGCTCAAATATATATTCCCTAGGCTCCTGAGGTCCCGTGATTGTCATACGAAACGAAATGTAAATCTAACTGTAATGAAGCAAATTTTAACTACGTGGACTAAATCTCATATATATAATATATATATAACTTTTATTCTTCTAAGAAATCTTTTAACAATTTTAAGGAAAGCAAACTATTTTAAGCGTATCTAGGAATAATAACTAAACAATATTTTAAAAGCAGACAAGATAGCAGAGTGTAGTTATTTTGCTATGCGATTTGTAGAATTATTCTAAATAAATAAAATAGCTCATCTAATCTATCTGCAAGATTCTCGATCCTACCTCAGAAGTGAGGAGTGAATCATAGTTTCTCAGAAACTATCAATCCTCACAGCTTCCCTGGCAATATCGAGAATAGAATTTACTGAAATGAAGCAATTTATCTACTCTATTTGATATGATTCTAACTAGAACTTTGAAAGTTAAAACCTGGATTCCGCAGAACAGTGGCGAATCCGATGGTGTGTGTGATCTTGTCCCCTCGTGTATGATCTCCTCGTTCTTTCGTGTTCACGTGGATCCAGAAAAGCGTGTAATGCTAGCACCGATAGGAGTAGATTTTAGGACAAGGACAGCTCAGAATGCAGACCGAAAATGTGAGTAGGAGAGGGACAAGCGCAAGAGTACGAGCTTGGCTTATGCGATTCCTAGCGGGATTTTACTGCGAGTCATGCAACATGAAGCGACCAGAACCTGTAACTATCTTATTCGAAGAGAAAAACCTACAACTTTAATGGCTTCCTAAGCTATTCTATTCCAATGGATTGGATAAAAATAACGACACTTTGTTTGCACTGAAATTTGGATATGTGGCTTACCAGCGGTGAATAAAGCTAACCAGGCATATAATGAACTGAACTAAGAACTCTAAGCAACAATGAAAATTAAATCTACAGCAAAGAGAAAATTCAGAGGCAAGCTTCAGACTGGATTGGATGAAATGACAACACTGCCTGCACAAGATGGGTATGTGGCTTACCAGCGGTGAGCAATCTAACTAAAGATGCAAGTGAATTCAAGCTACTATGGCTTCTAAACAAGATACAAGCTAAAATACTAAAATGAGGAGAGCAAAGATCAGTCTTCAAAATCGGCCAAACTTCAGACCATTTTGACCATTTGCACAAACCATGCATTTATAGGAATTCAATCACCCAAAAATCAAAACCAAATTGAACTCCTAAACAATAAACAAAGGAAAAACACTATTCAGGGGACCAAAAACATAAATGCATGCTCAAGTCGGCAAAGAAAAGCTGGTGAATCATGATATTTCACGCGAGTCGCGTCAAAATAACGTTACGGAAAACGCGCTGCGGGACCGCCGCTCGCGAGGGCGGCGGTTCGAGACCGCCGCGATCGGGCGGCGGTTCTGAGGACCGCCGCCCTGATCGGGCGGCGGTTTCATCCTTGAAGATCAAGAGGCCAAGGAAAGAGGGAAAAAGGGGAAAAAAAGGGCGCGAGGGGCTAAGCGGGGCATGCGGGATGTTAACGCATACTCGAGGGCTTTTCGGATCCGAACACCTTGCGAGGAGACTGTATCATCATTGGGGAACTTGTTACACTTTGTTAAAGCGATCTGAGTACCTTACAATTTTGAGTACGTACATATTGCCCCCTCGGAGAAGTGTTTTAGCCATGAAGAGGCATAAAACGGTGGGTCTGAGTATGGCAGTCCTGAAATGGGGAGTTAGAAGCTATACCTTACTCGTCAGGTGTGTTGAAACGACGCCATCGAAATTCCCGCTACCTGCAAAATGAAAAGAGAACTCAAGTGCAGATAGATACAATAATTTGGAAAATAAACGCTAAAATAATAGGGAATGAGAACGTACCATTCGTGTGGGGATAGGAACTTACCTCCATCAGCGCTCCAAACCTGTGAAAAGTCATTTTAAAATGAAACAGAGCGATATATATATGAAAGTGGGCCCATTTTCCTATTCATTTGTGCGAGTTGATTTGATTGTTTTTGAGCTCTGGGACCCACGGCGACGGTTTCTTGCGTGAGTATAGTCAAAATCGTCGCAGTGAGATCGTGATCATGCCTCCACGCGCGGAACACCGCCCTGCTAGATCACAGGTTGGTTTTCTTCAATTTTGTGTTTTTCCCCCTTTAAATTTGAAATGTTAAATTTGTCGTAATGGGGGGGTTATTTTTGAAAATGTTAGGTTCAAAAGGTCCACCTAGGGGGGGCGCCTACTGGGTAGGCTCCATTTTAGGTTAAATGGTCTTTTTTTACTTATTTTGGGCTTTTTGGGATTAGAAACCGCGCGGGTTTTCGGACGACCACCGCCGCGCAGGCGGGGTGGCGGTTACTGTGACCGCCGCCCTATTCAGGGTGGCGGTTACACGACCGCCGCCTTTAAGGCGGCGGTTACAAAACCGCCTCCCTGCTCAGGGCGGCGGTTTTGCACAGAATGCAAAAGAACTTATTTTTGAGATTATGCTTGTACATTTTTGCACTTCTACGCGTTTTTATGACTCTCTCGGTATTGTTCAGATACTAACTTGCTCTGTTTTGTGTGTTTTTGGGTGTATGCAGGCGAGGGAGGAATACATCAGATGGAGCAGAGAGAGAGAGTGTGATTGGCTGTCAGGGGTACTGGATGCCCTCTCACCAGACGAGGAGGACACACTACAGAGGGCCGGTATACTGCGCATATCGCGCGTCCCACATGTCACACCATCTAGTCACATCCTTTGTGACTTATTTTCATATTGGGATGCAGATCGGAACACTTTGACTTGCAGAGGGTCCGCGGTGAGTGGACTATCACGTTGGAGGATGTCTACCGTATTTTGGGGGGTCCCGATCATCGGGGAGGAGACTCACATTAGAGGCAGCGAGAGCTCACGGGCACAGATTGCACGGTGGGCGGGTTACATGGGAGATGCATTTATCTCCACGGGGTCGAAGAAGGGAGTGAGAGTTCGATCCATCCCTTCTTTGCCTATCCCCATATTCGATGAGGCCATCATGGGGATCCTTGCCTCGAGATTGATCGGGGACAAGGAGGGGACACTTTGTTATCTTCTTTGGGCCCCCATCATGCACGAGATAGAGGGCATGGCCGGATATACGCACAGGGTGCGAGACATTTGCAGGGACCACCTACCATGATTTATATAGGGTGGTCCATTTACGAGGGGCAGTCATTGAGCCACCTGACTCTAGTCATGAGTTGGGTGTATGAGCATTTTATTCCCTATGGCGAGGCGTAGAGGTGGCGAGATCACTGGGGGTGTGAGGGCAGCGGATGGTCGAGATATGTCGGTGCTTAGAGCACCTCACCGGCCGATTGCCTCCTTACTTACCACAGCGAGATATGGAGGCGACACCGTACCGACTTATGGCGGCATATGGGGCGAGAGACCCTTACATTGATCTCTTGCTCCACCACGGGGCAGCTCATCGACCGCGTGGGGCGGGTGGAGAGTACATCCTTTTGGCGAGTTCCTCGTGCAGTTTGGCCTTCCATATGCGGGCATGCTTCCCCAGTGGCACCGGTTTATAGATCGGTTCGCGAGGCGAGAGGGGGCTAGAGGCCGAGGTTGGACAGTGGTCACTCACAGCATTCCCATTGCAGCGGGAGGATAGTTCGGGCGGAGGAGAGCCGGTGCGCCTCGGGCACCTTTGCTTGATTGCTTTGTGGGTCTGCTCATAGTAGCGATGACCTATAGACATTGACTCGATTCGAGGAGCTTACGGAGGAGGGTCGGAGGAGAGGCGGGCGATGATAGCGATCTGAGTGGCATGACACTCGGATATTATATGAGGCGGAGAGGGCCGAGAAGCGCGCGAGAAGGACACTCTAGTTCGGAGGAGCCACTCTCTCGGGGCCATGGTGGAGAGGGCGAGTCGGTTGTGGGGCGACATGTTGCCCCCTGCTACGGGAGCAGCCCCTCGGTCGGCGGCGGCATCCGCGGCGGAGTCTTGGCCCGGCCCGTGATCCATCTTGGAGGCCGGTGATCGAGTAAGTTATCCTTTCTTCCTTTCAATGTTTGTTTAATTTAGGATTTGTTTTAATTGCTATCTCTCCTTGTGTTTTTATCTTGTATCTTTTAGCCTCTTGCTTAGTTTCTAATTCATTTTTCTCCTTTGTTTGCAGAGACTGTCGACGAGTGGCGGGATCTGATCCGCAGGGTATGCACTGATTCCCTGATGATCCCCATGGATAAGACCCGTGCGGAGCTATCCGTAGATGTTGGGGAGCCCTCAGCAGCCGGTAGGCATACCGACGTCTTCGCTCCCGTTTGGCACGTGGCCAGGATGGTGTCGACTCTCCGTACAGAGTTGGCGGGCTATAGGACGGCTGAGCATCTTATGAGGAGCCATTCTCGTGGTGAGACCGCGGCTGCTCCTCGGGACCCTGAGCCCTCCATTCATTCAGAGCGTCGGCGTAGCCGGAGTCCTAGGCGAGGGCGCGCACCTTCGGAGGGGTCGCGTAGGGGTTGAGAGACCACTTGGCTCCTATGTATTTTGTACTATAGATTCTTTTGTATATCACGGGCTCTTTGAGCGTTTTGACCATGCCTAGTGCATGATGGCATTGTATATAAACATTGATTATTTATATATATGCATTCATTTTTGGATCAAAAGCTTGTCACTCATGTTTCCCTTTCTATTTCCAGCTTCCTCGTGTATACTACGATGTATGGTTTATATGCTTTCTAGAATGTATGCAATGGAAAACAAATGATGCAAATGTTTGCTTTCTTTTTGTGTTTCATGATGCGTTGATACATGATATTGTAGATATATTGTGATCTTGAATCTTAGCTTCCATGAGCAATTTGGATACCTCATGTTTGTTTTGGCAAAGTGATGAAAATAACTTGTATGATGAGCAGTTAACTTGCCCCACTCCTAACTCCATGACTAGTAAGATGCGAGGGCTCATCACCGAGAGTTAAGAAGGGCGCAAGTTATGAAATATGGTGAAATGATAGTGATGAAAGACAGACGAAGCTTTGGTGGAACCAAATTGAAAACTACAAGCTTACTCTACCCGAATGACTTCATAGTTTTGGATGCAACTTGCTTTGCGGTTTATCTAGACTTAGACCCGTAGATGGCCACATAGTAGACAAAATCTGGGTTTTTAGGATTTTAACTCTCTTGGGATTTTGAACATCTGATTCATTCATTTTTGACTCAAAGTTTGAATTGTTTGTTTATGACCTTTTAACGTTTGCTTTGTCAAGAGGACCCCCTACACTTTGCCCCATGCTACTAGTAAGAAGCGTGGGTTTATCACCATGGGCAAGGCATAGGCGAGTAAGGGCATTTCCATCCTTTCCCAACCCTACGTCACTAGTAAGAGCCTTGAAGCTCATCACCGAAGGTTGGTGGGGAAGGAAATGTGTAAAAATAAAATTTTCTGTTTAATCACTTTTTGATTTGTCTTTTTGAGTAAAATGTCAGTATGTGCTTATTCCCAAAGAGATGTGTATATGGGATAGATGTGACACCATGAAGCTTCTAGAAGAGACCATAGGCAAGACACCTATCTAAGAAGAAATCAAAGCGAGAACAAACTTGAGATCTTGGTATGGTTACCGTTAAGACTTTGTCATGTCGATTTTATTTGATAAAAGATTCGAGATGATTGATGATACATGAAGATGGAGAGGTATGATTTAAAAACTTTATGCCAAAAACATCATGAGTTTGTAATGAATTGCTTTGAGAATAGATTCCTTGATCACAATTTATGTAAGAAATGAATGGACAAAATGATCTAATCTATATGAAAATGCAATGTAGATAGTTATATAGGTAGTGTTAGTTGCTTATGCGTAGAAAGCGTTTGAGGTGCGGGGAATTATTTGTTTCGCCAAATTCCTCACCTTCTAGCGTACATAAGAGGTATGCACCATTTCCATAGTCCTTCATGACTCGGTATGGGCCCAACCATTTGGGCGGAATTTCCTTCCTTCGGCGGTCTTCTTGTCGATCGGTTGTCAGTCTTAGAACTAGATCACCTTCGTATATATCACGTTCATAGACCTTCTTGTTATCTTTGCCCGGCACATTCGGTCGGCATAAGCTCTATGCCCGTTGTTCAGCATCTAACCTAGTTTCATCTAGGCTTTCTAGTTGGGAAAGACGTGCTTCTCTGTAAGCGTCTTCATCCAGAATCCCTTGTAGTGAAATGCGGAGACTAGGTATTTCGACCTCAAGCGGGAGAACTGCTTCTGCCCCAAATACTAGCGAGAAAGGAGTTGCTCCCGTTGGTGTTCTTATTGAGGTTCGGTGGGCCCACAAGGCGGATATAACTTCAAATACCAATCTCGTTTTTGTTTTTTTTCCGTTTTAAGGAGAATGGCTTTCAGTGTTTTGTTTGTTGCTTCAGCCTGTCCGTTGGCTTGGGGATAATACAAGGAAGCCGTATGATGGCTTATCTTAAATTTACTGCATAGTTCGCGAACTTCTTCATTTTTAAAAGAAGTTCCATTATCGGAGATAATGATTTGCGGGGATCTGTACTGCTGAAATGATTTGGTTCAAAATGAACTTGGCGATCACAGAACCAGGTACAGTAGTAAGAGGCATGGCCTCCACCCATTTAGTAAAATATTCAGTGGCCGTGATTATAAAATTATGGCCATCTGTGGATGAGGGAGAGAATTTCCCTATTAAGTCTAGACCCCATGTAGAAAAGGGCCATGGAGTTGCGATTGGTTGTAGAGCTTGTGCTGGCATGTGGATCTCGTGGGAGAATTCTTGGCACTTATGACACCTGCGTGCAAACTCTATCGCGTCATGTTCTAGAGTGGGCCAGAAATAGCCCATTCGATGTATTTTTCGAGCGGTGGCATGGCCACCGAAGTGGCCTCCACATATACCGTTGTGGGATTCATGGAGAATCCTCTTGGACTCTTCTGTGTCGACACACCTTAGGAGCATTCCATCGAATGCTTTTCGATAGAGCACCTGCTCTATAATGACATATTTAGCTACGATTATGCGTAACCACCTTCTTTGTTGCGGTGTAACTGCCTCTGGGTACGTATGGTCTATGATATAATTAATGATATCAGTGTACCAAGGACACTCAGAGATAGCGGGTCGAGTTTCGATGTAGTATACGCATTCATCTGGAAAGTCTAAATCTACTAAATCACCTCCGTCTAATGGGTTGTCAGCTAACCAATCCATGATGATTTGTCCTTTAACCGACTTCTGATTTACAAATGTTAATTCGAACTCTCCCATTAAGGTTATAAAACGTCCAGCCTTTTTAGATAAGGACCCTTGTGTGAGAAAAGTCCGTAAATGGTCCGTTTTTACCATGACCTTCGTTTCTTGATTCAGCATATAATGTCTTAGGCGTTTAGTAGCAAAGACTATGGCAAGGCATTCTCGTTCTACCTGTGTATAGCGTGTTTCATAGTCGAGCAGCGTTCGGCTAATGAAATAAATCACACGTTCTCTCTTGTTATCGTCTTCTTGGGCCAACATACAGGCCAGCGAGACATTGGTAGCTCGTGAATATAGAATTAACGGGCGATCTAGCTTAGGTGGCATTAGCGTAGGTGGTGATAAAAGGAAACGCTTAACTGCATCAAAAGCTTCATTGCAATCTTCGGTCCAATCAAGGCTATAGTCTTTCTTGAGTAAATTGTTGATTGGATGAACGGCGAAGCTTAAGTCGGGATAAATCTCGGATTGCACCCAACTTTCCGAGAAATGATCTGATTCCAGATTCACTCGAAGGTGGGACCATTTCGAGGACAGCCTGAATTTTGGTTGGATCAACATCAATTCCTCGTGACGATATGATGTAACCTAGGAGCTTTCCTCCTGTTACACCAAAGACGCATTTCTCTGGATTTAGCGTGACTCCGTATTCTATTAGACGTGAAAGAATGACGCGGAGTACTTCGGGATGGTCTGGCGCTTCTTGGCTTTAGCTTGATAAGTCATCTACGTAAGATTCCATGATTTTATGAATTAGATCGTGAAATATGTATGTCATGGCCATTTGATACGTGCACCGGCGTTCTTGAGACCGAATGGCATAACAGCGTAGCAATAGGTTCCCGAGGAGTTATAAACGTGGTTTTAGCTTGATCTTGCTCGGATATTCTGATTTGATTGTATCCGAGAATCCATCCATGAGAGACAAGAGTTCAAAACCATTTTTGTTGCATCAACAATAACATCTATGGATGGTAATGGGAAGTCATCCTTAGGACACGCTTTGTTGATATCTCGAAAATCTATGCGAGATGCGTATCTTTCCATTCTTGAGAAGCGGGAGCGATGTTAGATACCCATTGGGAGTAGTCAGCTGGCTTGATGAATCCTACGAAGGAGTTTTATTACCTCCTCTTTAACCATTAGAGCCACTTTGGGCTTCATAGGTCTTGATTTTTGTTTAATTGGCTTTGCATCGATCTAGTGAGCGAGGTTGTGCACCGCATGATGTGGGGTGCGACTCTGTCATCTCCTTATAATTAAATGCAAACGCCTTTGATGTTCTTTGAGAATCCTTGAGTATGTATTTCCACTTCTTGCAGGGTTAACGAATCCTAGTTTAATATTCTTGGTTCATCTTTGTCCGATGTTGACATCGATTGTTTCTTCGATCAAAGAGGCGTTACCCTCTTGAACTCGGGTGGTCTTTGGAGGTAAATCTAAATCATCCCCATTTTCTCTACTGCGTATATGCTAGGTTCCATTTGTGAGGAAGATCATCACGGGATTTCCGAAGTAGGAAGGCGAATGTGGAATCAAGGATAAATCTAGCATGTGATAGGAGAGATGTAGTGCTTTGCATAGGCATTTAAGTAATCCAAAGTAGAGCATCATTATCAACATGGTCAGGATGGTAGATTCACTTCCACGCTTGAAAGAGGATTTGTCATTATTTTTATCAATGGTTCATCACGAATGGACACAGTGAAGTAGGTATCTTCTAACTCATTGCTTGGAGTAAAAGCGTGATCTTTGAGGTTCTTTATTGAATCGGCGAGAAGATTTTTCTCTCGCGGGATTGCTTGATGGATATGAAGTTGAATGCCTTGCTTAAATCTAATACGGACATTTTTGTAGAGTTGCAAGTGTTGGCTTTAGTTTCATATACTTGAAACTTGATTTGTCACTAATTGCGAGTCTCCCGGGACTCGATGTTATCAATACCAATTCTTTTGGCTAAGGTAAGGCCAAGGAGGAGGGCTTCGTACTCGGCGCCGTTGTTTGTGCATTCAAGTTTAATTTAAAAGCGAATGGGAGGACTTTCTCCTCGGGTGAAGTAAAATTATACCTGCCCCCGCTCCATGCGACATTTAGCTCCATCGAAATGGAGAGTCAATACTTAGCGGGAGTATAGATGTTGGGGCATCTGTTGCGTTTGCGCACTCTACTTCTACCATACGAGAGGTCCTCTGCTTTGGAAAGGAACCAACACCTAGGAAAATCCTATGCCTCTCTTGAATCAAATGGTAAGAACATTGGTGAATCTTGTTCTATCAACTCAACGATTTTCGCGGTAGTCCCTAATAATCTTGTTTCTTTAGTTTTATCTTTAGGGGTTGGAATTGTTTTGGCTATCTTTGGTAGTTTGAGATCCGTCGTAGGTAGGTACCAACTTTTCCTCTGGTTTTGGGTCGAGTGGGTTTATTAAGTTGGTTTGTTGGAGTTCAAATTTGAGTGCACCCCTGGTCTTTTCTTTAAATCAGCTAGGTGCAAATCGAAAGGTTTTGGATCGCCTTTGGCTACAAATACCTTTCCTAGATGCAAGAATCTTACTTCTTGAAATAAAGTAGAAGGGATTGCCTTCATTCGGTGTATCCATGGTCGGCCGAGTATCATATTATAATTAGTTTCCCGATCTATAATATAAAACTCAGTTAGGATTGTTTTGGGCCCTAAGGTGACCGGCAGTATTATAGTTCCTATCGAAGTGGCTTTAAGGCTATCATAGCCTCTTAATGTATTTCGAGTAGTGGAACAGTTTGTTTCCCCATATCCAAGTTTTTGGAGGAAAGAGAAAGGGACTATGTTAACTGCGGCCCCATCGTCAACCATTGCCCGTTTTACATAGTTATTATAAACCCATACTTGTAAGTGTAAGGTTGGATCACCTCGGCGTGCGATCTCAGCATCTGTGGGCATTTTACTTATTTCGAATATGAATTCGACATCCTTGTCCGGCTGCCCGGAGGTGGATATCAAAATCTCGTGATTTACTTGTGTTTCGGGAGGTGGAGTGATGTTAATTAGATGGCCTAGACCTAATGCTTAAAAAAAGCAGCTCTGTGGGGAGAGTTCTTTAGTAAGTCCAAAAATGAAATGTGTGAGAAGGTCTTTGTTAGGTCGCTAATTAAATCATAGGCACCTACGGGTTTTTCTACTATTTTTTGACTCTTATCATTTTGGCGAGAGGACTTGGGCTCGGTTGAGAGAAATACTCTCGTGTTCTTGTTATAGCTTGATAGGTAGTTGGCGTCTAATTCTACCAAGTGACTATCTTGGGTCTCGGTTGAGCTCTAGCGTGGCGCAGTGATGGATTTAATGAAGTCGAGGCTTCATGATCATTATTTCCCATCATTGCACCTTTGTTTGTTCCAGTTGGATTCAGCCTATTGCTATCATGATTTGGGAGCGGATCGTTAAAGATCTTGAGGGGAGCATTACGAGGGAAGCGCCCCCCCTGTGGCGTATTTGGTGATGATGAGCGGGATACGCAAAAACAAATCATGAAGAAGCTGTCTTTGTTCTTCTGGCAAGCGTTGCATAAATTTATTGTAGTCACGACATGTTCTAGTATCGTGACCCCGAATTTTATGGAAACCACAATAAGAATTGGGATTGTAATTCCTATTTTGTTGGTTAGGTGTGTATTGTGGCCTAAAATTCTGATCAAACTGTTGCCTATTAGGATTAAAGTTTTGGAATTGTTGTTTCTGGTTTTGACTTTGGTTTTGATAACCAAATGAGTTTTGGCTTGGCCCTTGTATGGGATTTCACCGTTGTTGTTGTTGTTGTGGATGGTTAAAATCCACTGTATTGATCGTCGGGGTAAAGTTGTTGTTTCGTTGGTTGTTTGTTTGTGACGGAGTATTAACAACATTTACCCTCTTGGGCTGGTCGGTTACCCCATCCGTTGTTACCCCACGATTTTTGTTAAGGATTTTGGGTCCTTGATTGACATTTGTGATAGTTGTAGTGTTTTGAGTGGAGGTGATTAACCTCCCGTTTGTTCCATATGTCTTACGACCACTATCTATCGCTGCTTGGTCTATTCGAAGAGCGCTCTCAAGTACTTCATCGTAAGTTCTTAGCGGGAACTTCTGGACTTCTTCCTTCACCTCCTTGCTGAGAGAATGAAGGAATAAATCACATAGTTCCATCTGATCCATGTTTGGAGCACTTGCTGAAGAATAAAGAAGCGTCGCCACCTCTGGATGAAATGGGCATGCATTCGTTGTGTTCTTGTTTGATGTGCGAGAATTCCACGATTCTGTTCTCAGCGGTTTGTTCATGTCGAAGGCTTTGATGAACTCGACACGAGTTGTTTAAATGAATGTATGGAAGCCTTGGGTATCTATAATACCGATCGAGAGCAATGCCTTCAAGGTTTTGGGAAATATTTTAGCAACAACCCCATCCCAAGGGAGTAATTCTCGTATGGCTGTAGCGTAAGCTTTGATATGTGCGTTTGGATCTCCCTCACCCTTGAACTTGGGTAGATCAGGAAGAGGTCTTGGAAGCATGATGCTTCGTATGGTGAAGTCTAAGGGTTCCTTTAGATATTCTGAATAAGTCCCTATCGCATAGCTTTCGACCATTGATGGTGGTTCCTTGAGGAGTGATGGTGGGATAGGTTGTTGATACGGTGCAGCGTATGCGTTGGCAGGGGCATAAGGAGGTCCCTGCGTTTGAGAAAACATGCTGGGAGAGGAGAAAATATCTCCTTGTGGTGATTTGGAGTACATGTTTAAGTATGACGGGGTATTGTCAAGGAATGGATTGTTTGACACTAGACCGGGAGGAATAGTGTTAGAGATGATGGGCCTTGTTGGCGTTTGTTGTGGATAGTGAGGCGGCATGCCTAATGTGCCTACTCCTGTGAGGAGATCTACTTGGCCAGAGTGGTATGGAGGATTGGAACTTCCTGTTTGTATGAACGGAGAATTTTGACTTGCTTGAGCCAGTTCTAACCCTCTCACTTTTTCTACTAACGTTGAAATGACTTCATTTGGTGAAGTCACGGTGTTTTAATACGAGCGGCGTTTGTTGTATACCACTGGTGTTGTATAGGCATGTGATATCTGTCATAAGGCTGATCGCTATCTTGCCAGTTTCTCTAAGAGTATTTCTATATGCGGTGGTATAGAGGTATTTTCTTGAAAAGAGATCTCGGGTTGTATTTGTAAACCTCCTATAGGTGGGTACATACCCCCGAGAATGTTGTTCACTCTAGGATAACGTATTTTGTCCATCATCTAAGACCAGGTATGGATCTGATTGCCTACTAATTTGTGGTCTAAGTAGCATTTGAGGGACGAACAGATTCTCGGTAAGCGTCATATTGTTTGACACTTGAAGGCTCTGTTTGTTGCGTTCGAGGGGGTTGATCTAACTCCTCAGTTTGAAAAGATGAACTATATCTGATTCTTGGGGTTTGTGTTGACAACTGATTAGTTGAATAGTTGTCGCCCCATATTGAGAGCGAGGGTGATGATTGCCTATTCTGTTGGGCGTAGTATGCCTCAAGACCCAAGAGGGGTCTGCCATATGCATCGAATCCGACATATTCGGGGGGTATATGAATACCCATGAGAATAATGGGAAGGAGCGAAGGTGATTTGTGAAAGGAAACGTGATATTATGACTCCGAATGAGAAAGTAGGAAGTTTTACGTCAGCTTCACTAATTTCGTTTGTTTCACGTCGGGTTCACCAATTTTGTACGCCGGAAAAGCGACAGGCGAGCGTGAGAATCTACAAGTAACTCTTCCGCGTACCCGACCTCTCGAGGTCGTGCCGAGATAGCCGGTGGGGGTAGAATATGCGTGGGATGCAGACAAACTAGTTAGGCAGTCTAATGTCTTCGACACGCACTAGTGGAATTTGTGAATCTAAGGCAAAGAAGGCCCTTCTAACTTGGAGTGGTGTGATAGATCGATCGGCAAGGATGACTGCTCGAAGGCTCCAATCAATATCGAGCTCTGGCGTGATTCGATCTATGGGTTGTGGAATACGTGGAAAATGACCTGGGATAGTTTCGTGTATGTCTCCTGATAAGGTCATATAGTGGATGGTGAATATAATTGACTCTACGGATGATTCTCTGGCCTAGTCCAGAATTCTCTAGCTTCGTTAGCCGCTATATCTAATAAGGACAATTGTTCGATGATGATGGGTGGAAGTGGAGTGGATCTAAATACCAAGGTGCGTAGGGTAGTGTCTATATCTGATTGACTTGTGGACTCGTTGGGCTGTGGGATCTGTGGATCACAACCATAGACTCTTGGTTGTTGCGGTCCTGTTATGGTCATACGTGAAATCAAGTTCTAATCCCTAGTATCCAGTAATCATATGCTTTCTCAGCTTCTATGTTTAGGACCAATAACTGTGTGATTTTCTCAGAATATCTCACAGGCGTTCGCGCAACTTGGATCCTTAAACCGGTGTCTATGTTTGTGAGAGTGTCTCCTACTTTGGTTGTGGGACAAAGGATCACAACCAAAGGTTTGTTCTCTTTCGAACCCTTCTACAGTCATGTGAGTGTTTACCTAGGGTAATCTGTAGTTTGGTTGGTTTGACCAAAACGTGTGTGCTTGGTCGTCTTCTATGTTTAACCCTCTTAAGGAGAGCGATCGGTTGTAAATGCGTGGTTGTTCGGAATACTTGTATTACGAGATTTTGGTCTATGTCAACTATTCTTTGTGTGAGGTTTGGTTGAGGCACGATTGGCTCAAATATATATTCCACAGGCTCGAGGTCCGTGATTGTCATACAAAATGAAATGTAAATCTAACTGTAATGAAGCAAATTTTAACTACGTGGACTAAATCTAACATATATATAACTTTTATTCTTCTAAGAAATCTTTTAACAATTTTAAGGAAAGAAAACTATTTTAAGCGTATCTAGGAATAATAACTAAACAATATTTTAAAACAAACAAGATAAGCAGAGTGTAGTTATTTTGCACTGTGCGATTTGTAGAATTATTCTAAATAAATAAAATAGCTCAAATCTAATTTATTTGCAAGATTCTCGATCCTACCTCGAAGTGAGGAGTGAATCATAGTTTCTCGAAACTATCAATCCTCCTGACTTCACTGGCAATATCGAGAGAATAGAATTTACTGAAATGAAGCAATTTATCTACTCTATTTGATATGATTCTAACTAGAACTTTGAAAGTTAAAACCTGGATTCCATGAGAACAGTGGCGAATCCGATGGTGTGTGTGATCTTGTCCCCTCAGTGTGATCTCCTCATTCTTTCATGTTCACGTGGATCCAGAAAAGCGTGTAATGCTAGCACCGATAGGAGTAGATTTTAGGACAAGGACAGCTCAGAATGCAGACCGAAAATGTGAGTAGGAGAGGGACAGCGCAAGAGTACAGAGCTTGGCTTATGCGATTCCTAGCGGGATTTTACTGCGAGTCATGCAACATGAAGTGACCAGAACCTGTAACTATCTTATTCGAAGAGCAAAACCTGCAACTTTAATGGCTTCCTAAGCTATTCTATTCCAATGGATTGGATAAAATAACGACACTTTTTTTGACAAAATTTGGATATGTGGCTTACAACAAATTTGAATAAAGCTAACCAGGCATATAATGAACTGAACTAAGAACTCTAAGCAACAATGAAAATTAAATCTACAAAAAAGAGAAAATTCAGAGGCAAGCTTCAGACCGGATTGGATGAAATGACAGCACTACCTGCACAAGATGGGTATGTGGCTTACCAACAGCTGAGCAATCTAACTAAAGATGCAAGTGAATTCAAGCTATGGCTTCTAAACAAGATAACAAGCTAAAATACTAAAATGAGGAGAGCAAAGATCAGTCTTCAAAATCCAGCCAAACTTCAGACCATTTGCTTGTGCACAAACCATGCATTTATAGGAATTCAATCACCCAAAAATCAAAACCAAATTGAACTCCTAAACAATAAACAAAGGAAAAACACTATTCAGGGGACCAAAAACATAAATGCATGCTCAAGTCGGCAAGGAAAAGCTGGTGAATCGTGATATTTCACGCGAGTCGCGTCAAAAGAATGTTCGGAAAACATGCGCGGGACCGCCGCTGCGAGAAGGGCGGCGGTGGCGCGGTCACGAGACCGCCGCCTGGAGGTGGCGGTTTCGTCAGCCTTGAAGATCAGGGCTTTTCCGGATCCGAACACCTTGCGAGGAGACTGTATCATCATTGGGAACTTGTTACACTTTTGTGAGCAGGTACCTTACAATTTTGGGTACATATAGTCAACCATTTCATCATCTTCTCAAGAAGGATGACTCCTTTAAATGGGATGATGGCTGCCACAAAGCTTTTGAGGCCTTAAAATAATACCTTCTCTAACCACCCGTACTCATTCCACCTAAATACGATCAACCCTTCTACCTATACATCTCATTCATCGATCATTCCTTAGGAGCCATGCTTGCTCATTGTGATAAACAAAACAGGGAGAAAGTGGTTTATTACATAATCCATACTCTTTTAGACTACGAAACCCGATACACCCATGCAGAAATTTTTTTCTTAGCCTTAGTTTTCTCACCACAAAACTCTGTCATTACCTACTCAACCACAAAACCTAAGTTGTGACCAACACTCGACCCCTACACTTAATGTACACCAAACCTTACCAAAATCAACATGCCGCACGATGGCTTATGCTTTGGCCGACCTTGACCTTGAATTTATCCATCAAAAGTCCATCAAGGGACAAGTTATCACCGACCAATTGGCCGACACACATATTTCGAGGATCAACCATCTAACTTTGACTTCCAAAATGAGTCAATTGTTACCCTTTCCTAGACGAACCCACTTACCAAGTGAAAATCTTCTTTGATGGTTCAAAGTGTTAGCATGGGGGTGGGGTTGGTGTTATCCTCATTCTTCTTAATGGTGAACCCATGCCTTTATCTTTCAAACTCGATTTTGATTATACAAACAATATTGTTGAATATGAAGTGCTTGTATTAGGTCTCCAAGCTGCCTATGCCTTAGATATTAAGTCAATCAACATCTTTTGTGATTTTCAATTGCTCGTAAACCAAGTCAATGGTATACACTATTGTCCTAATGATACATTTCAAAAGTATAAACATCATGTGGACATAATTTTGACTACCTTCGACCGCTATAAACTTTAAACCATCCCCGTTTAACCAAAAAATTTACAAATACCATGGCCTGCTTAGCCTCTCAAATCCCCGCTTCACTTGCCGATCCTAAAATATTTGTCACCATAAAAAGACTCCAATCACCCTCTTATTTACCTCGTAAAATTTACTCCATCGGAACCACTACCCCTAACCCAAGTGACCTTTGGTATAAAAATATTCAAACTCCCTTTCCCTCTCCATCTTGCCTCCTGACCTCACTCGTAATGGACAACGTGCCTTTCTTAAAAAGGTCTCTCATTACATCATCATGGGTGGCCTCCTCTATAAATGTGGCTTCGATGGCATTCTCTTATAGTGCCTTACAAGTTCTAAAAGTACTTATACCATTAAGGAATTTCATGATGGCATATGTGGAGGTCACTTGGTGGCCTTCTTTGTTGCTAAGTGTATTCTTTTCCTAGGATATTCTTGGCCGGCCCTTAACCATGATTGTTTTGACTACATTAAGCATTGTGTAAAATGCTAACAACATTCCAACCTTTATCATACACCCAGTCATGCCTTACAAGTCACTCGTGACCTTTGGCCCTTCTCTCAATGGGGTTTGGATCTTGTTGGAGAGATCAATCCCCATTCTTCACAATGACATCAATGGATCATCACCGCTACCAAATATTACACCAAATGGGTTGAATCCATACCTCTCATCTCCATGAAAGCCAAGAAAATATGTGAGTTCATCAACCATCACATTATTTGTCGCTTTTGTGTTCCGCATCACCTCATCACTGATAACGGCAAACAATTCAAAAATAAAATCTTACGGAAACTTTGTGATGCCTTGAATCTAGTTAAGTTTCGTCACCTTATTACCCACAAACCAACAACCAAGCTTAATCCATTAATTAAACCTTAAACAAAATTCTCATGAAAGTGGTTAATGATACTGGGAAGAACTGACATACGCACATTCCTTTCTCCCTATGGGTGTACCAAACTAGTATCCACACTTCCACTACTACCACATCCTTTTCTCTGGTCTATGGTACATAGGCTATTCTGCCTCTCAAAGTCCATATTCCCTCACTTCACATTTCTCTCCATGACATGCTCAACGATGATGACTTTCACTAGGACCATTTAGCACAACTTGATTTATTAGATTAATGTCGTCTTAATGCTCTTGACCATCTTCAAGTTTACAAAAAAGTATCAAATGTGCCTATGAAAAACATGTCTATGAATGAACCTTCTAAGTTAGTGACCTTTTCCTAAAATAAAATCAACATGTAACCAAAGCAAAAAAGTAAATAGGAAAATTTGCATCTAATTGACTTGGACCATACATCATGACTCATGCTTATGGATCAAGTGCTTATCGCTTATCTTCACTCGATGGTAAACTCAAACATGAGTCTCTCAATACCTTACATATTTGACCATTCTAATGTTGAATTTTATTCATAACTCACCTTCTTCCTCTTTCCATGCTCGTCCCTTGAGCACTATCCACTTCCTACGCCATCACCAATGATTAAACAAGAATCATGTATGTACATCACTCTTTTATCTTCTCTTGAATATGTGTACCCGACGCCGCACATGGAATGATTCTCATAGATACTTTTCATCTACTTTTAGATGAGATCTCATGGTCATTTCACCTTTCTTTCGAACAATAATCCAATTCTTCACATCAGTATTTTCCATGACTCAAAAGATGACTCCCTCAAAAGGACATCTTTCTCTCTACACTGCTACTATAAATAGACTGCTCCCTCAAAGGACAACTATGTAAAGCACTTTCAAAAAAAAAAGAGAAAATAATCTGAAGCTTCCCGCATCGATCAGCTTTGCGAAGACCTCAAGGAGTTAATTTCCTCCTCCCATATAGACTTCCCACATCGATCAGTCTATCTCAAATACACGTCAAAAAAAAAAATTCATCATGGACTTGCCCATCGTGATCTTGGATCTCTCACCAAAAATCATGCTACCAAATACCATATAACACTAATCACTTTTCCCCTCTCACCATTCACACTTTCATTTCCTACCGCCTCAAGGGACCTACTGAAACTGTGACCTCGGTGATCATGTGACTACTCTTCACCTTTTGAATAATCAATCATGCAATGTCTTTAGGGTCTTACATTCATCAGCCTATCCAAGGTATGACCTACTCATTATGATCTTTACCAATTAGGTGGCTCCCTCACCTCCTCTTGTCTTTTAACCTTCTTCATTACATATTGATTACCTTATATAGGACTAGATCCTCGACGCTTATCTTTGGGTACATTTTCCTCTTTCACCATAATCAACTCCAACTCACCCATACCAATGTGCCCACAATTCACCCATACCTAAAATGACCTAGACTCAATCATGCCTATAACCTACCAACCCTTATTCCTACCTCCTTGCATTATTTCCTAGCTTATGGGAGAACTACATTGGCCTGAGGTCCCTTTTTGCCGGGACTATGTAGGTAGCACTCTAAGGGCATGGGGCCCTTGGAGGTTAGCTCACCACTCTCTACCCTAACCAATTCACCTTTCATTTTCCTAAATCACAATCTACCCTTGTTAGATTTCTTTTTATATCAATAATTGGGAATTAAACCAAACAAACAACAAATTGATTTCCACATTTTTATCATCATCATACATACATTCATTATGTCTACCATTTCTTTACCATTATCATGCATGTTACTATAAAACATCTCAAACATGACCCATATCATCATTAATTACACAAATTAATGAATTACAAACTCAACCAATTTTGACTCAATCCATGCCTAGACCACAACCTAACTCCACCATGCTTATGACTTGACTCAATCCATGCCTATGACCTGACTCAACCATGCCTAACACACCTATCCTGACTCCATCCATGCCTAACACACCTATCATGACTTGATCCATGCCTATGACCTGACTCTATCATGCCTACACTGCCTAGTTCCCATCATATATACAAATCAAAATAGCAAGATAGCCACAACCATGTATACACATAATGACCATAATCATCATCATCTCCATAAATAAAAACATCCAAACATGTGTATCCATATACATAACTCTCAAATATCTTTGCACGTAGGCCGGTGTATATAACAAAATATCTCAAAACTCTCATATACAACCTCACCATCTTCAAAGCATGCAGGCTAGTATATGATCAAAAATATACAAAACTCTTGTATAACTCCTCAATCCCTTCAACAAGCATGCCGGTATATATCAAAAATGAATAAAAATACATCAAAATGAAGATATGTGCATCATGCATCATCTGACAGAAATCCTCCATATTTGTCTTCCTTGTCTCCTCCTCCTCCCTCGGCTCCTATCTCGCGCACTGATAACATTTCATCACCACCATGGGTTGTGGCAGTCCCTGCTAATACATCACCTGGAGATGGCCTCCATGAATTGGTGGCCTCACCCTGATCCTGTCTCGGAGCTTGATGGCCCCCTGTGCTCTCCACGCTGTGGGTACGGGATCTAGTCCTCTCACTCAAGGCTTGTTGCACCCTATACTCTCCATAGGATAGAAAATCTATCCCTATCACCATTAATCGATCATGGTAATATCTAGCCTCATCTAAGGAATCTTGTAACCTAGATATGGGTACTATCTATGGTGGCCTAATTGGCCTCTGACCCTATACCTATCCTATGGGATCCGGTCCCATCCTTGCCTGTGAGTTGGGACCCTGTCCTAGTGCCTATGGAGGTTTCATCAGCCTCACACCCTGTGCCTTTACCTCAACCTCGTAGTGCTCGAACCGTGCTTGTGAGTGGCCAATTGGCCATGTAAACCTATAACCTACACTCGTAGGAGGCCACACCTACTCATCATCTCCATCTCCATCTCCACCCTGGGCCATCTAGGCCTATAGACTAGCCACCTACACATGCAATGTGGCCACCTCTATCTCCAAACCTAATAACTTCCTATGTACCATCCCTAATTATGTAATCAAGGTCACCACCTACCCCTATAGGGTGTCTCTCTGCACCATGATAGTGGCTAAATCTAGCTACCCTAGCCTAGGTGGTACTACTTGTAAATGGGTAGCCCACCACTATCTGTATCTATCTGTCACTCCGGCATCATCGATCCGCTAGTCTATCACCTACTCCTCTTGCCTTGTAGGCACTGTTGATTGTGGTAGAGGAAATTGCCTCTCCACATCATCTCTCTTGTATTATGGGAAGGGTGGAGGTATATCCTATGGTAGCCCAAACTATCGTCTGACCCTATTAACTGGGATCATCTCATGCTTTCTTACATGGTTCCCCTCTATCTATTTGAGTATCTGAAGGCCATCCAACTCATCGGACATCTATCTATATGAGGGATAGCCCACATATGGTCTCCAAATAATGTCCATGCCAGACAATCCCTCCAGTCACTACCTGTAACAAGCCACATCATGTCTAGCCCTGCCTACTTGGTGCTCTCCTAT
The DNA here is from genome assembly GCA_018340775.1 of Taxus wallichiana var. yunnanensis. Classification (NCBI taxonomy): domain Eukaryota; kingdom Viridiplantae; phylum Streptophyta; class Pinopsida; order Cupressales; family Taxaceae; genus Taxus; species Taxus wallichiana. The sequence continues at coordinate 322,722,709 of CM031238.1, read as the reverse complement.
CACATGTACCCATCACCTATACCCCAAAAAAAAACCAAGCTCAAATACATCTACCGAGGCATACCAATTGGATGAACACAAACAATGTGCTCATAGGCCTAGTAGTGCGGGATAAACGTACAACACTGAGAATGAACCTGCGGAGCCACCCATATGCCCATAGCTCCTATATAGTTGCACTAAGAATGTTGGCACCCATGCGAAGCAGGTCCTATCCATAATCATATCATGGAGTATCACCATCAATGACCGTGGGAATCTCCCACCCTCTACATCTGGTAGTGAAAAACAACATATTGCCTCCATCAATAATAGTACTAGCCTCGTCTCCTCTGGACAGACTAGGTACATCTCTTTATAGCTCAGGCTGACACTATGGAATGTCAAATTTTCTAGTCCCTCACCAAATACTATTAGCATCAACTCCTCAGATGCCTCTGAGGATATTGAATATACCTGCATCCCTAATATAGGTAATCGCAATATCATATACACATCCTCCAGGGTGACATCATCTCCCCATCGGTAGGTGGAACGTGTTGGTTATGGAATCCCATCTATCGATGAGAGTGACCATCAAACTCAGCTACCAGACTACATGCCAGTAGTGCTTGACCCCACTCAGGCCAACATCTATGACATGCCTCCACTCCTTGACTATCACCGCCCCATGAACTATCACGAGTAGGGGTGGCACCCTATCTCACATCCTCAACTTGTCTCTCACCTGAATTTAGCAAAAAAATCATATTAATATAACTTACTCATAACCAAGATCTCACTTGGCACCTCACCTATACCTCCTTACCTTTGTATCACATATTCTCTCTACCCAACCCACCTCTAACCTACTATTATTCACCCTTACCTATTTTTACCTTTTACCTATGTTAGGATTTTCCCCAAAACATCCCCTATTTCCAACTCCCTACCTCACCCACCCAACTTAGGGCACCTTTTGGCCAATTTTCCCCAAATTACAACTAGTACCAACTACCCATAAGCGACCTAGGTCCCCATAAACCGCATCGGTCACCTGTTTCATGACCGATACCAGTTCTCTATCACCGACATTGGCTAACCCTCAACCGACGTCGGTCACCTTTGTCACCACAAAAGCATGACACCCAAACCCCCATTCTTCCTCAAACCTCCCTTTTTCTCCCTTCTACCAACCCAATTCTACCCAAATATCTATGCTATCCCTTTACCCTTTACCCTTTACCCTTCCTTCACCCAATCACCTCTCTCCTCATTCATATTTACCCCGATATGCCCTCCCACCAATCCAAAATTCATTTCCCCCAATAACCTATTTCTATCCACCCAAAATCTAATTCAATCTAATAAACAAAATAAAGAGTAGGATTGACCCTTACCTCATCACGCTTGTCAGCTGTGGTGGCACATCGGGCCACTGCACCGGTGGTCCACCTGATCCCTCTCCTGCCTCTGCCATCACCCAATCAACCTCCTCACCTCCAACTAATCGAATCACTCAATCCGCTCTCGTGGACCCACCTATCCACTACCCTCACCCACTACACCGCTCACTAACTCAACTCTCCGTTCTACATGGGCACTTTCCACTTTTCTCTCTCTCACTTGTCGTTTTCCCCAATTCAGTAAAAGACAAATGATTTGAAAAATACGGAAATTTTTCTTTTTTATAACCTACCCGACTTGACCGGTGATGGTTTTACCTTAACCAACATCGGTCCTGTGCCCTAGCTTACCATGGTCAGTCCCTTATGATCAGCATCGGTGCCTTCAAACCATCATCGGTTTACCTGCTTAGTCTTTTTCCTACCCCCTACCTCTAATTTTTGACCTAAATCCTTTTTACCTCACCCACACCTCACTTGGACACTTCACTTTATCTTCTTGACCTTATCATTGACCCCCTCACCTTGTCCTTAGTCGGGACTCATTATTTTTCCCATCCCTCGGCCCTACCCATACCGTGACCTAGATGCTTAGACCTAGAACATTGCTAGTGACTTGTGACCTCATGTGCTTACTATACCTTACGGCACCATTACCTATGTTGATGGACATCCTGAACTTACCTTGCCTCCTGCCATGACCATTTATCTTGATCCAACCCTTGGTGTACTAGAACATACCTAAACATTCTTGCATCTGACTTGCATCATGTTTCCTGACCATATCCTATACCTTGGATACCGGAATCACCTCAACCTTATTTTGATAAACCTATTAACCTTAAACATCATAGATTTTTCCTTCTCTTCACTGGTATCATGCTACAATTAATACGTGTGCGTGCATTTGATTGTCACTACCTTTGACCCTAACCCATTACCTAGATTACCCGATTATACCTTTACCCCTTTTTACCCCTGTTGCCCACCTTCCTCTTCATCACATTCACCTTTTATCAAACCAATCACTGATTCTTCCTTTTGCCTCATTAGTTCTTGTTTTGAGGGAGATCACCTTCACCCACACATGGGAAACCACATCTTATTTTTGTCAGTGTCGCTTACCAATACAAGCTATACAACAAAAAGAGGAAAAATGTAGACACCAAAATTGGGTCACACTTCCCTAGGTCCCTCGACAAATAACCAACTCGAACACACTCACCTAATAATGGCCCCTTTCACCCCACTCTAATATTAATTTAACTAATTTGATTAAATTAATTTATGATCTCACAAATATCTATTATTTAAATATCCTAATTGGATAATGCCCACACCACCACCTCATCTAGCCACCTCACCCTAAGACCTATTCTTAGTATGTTGCCATAACTAACTAATACCTACCTAAACCCTAAAAATAAAAGCCTACATTCCCTATAACCACATTCTTGCCCATTAGAAAAGAAACTTCCATTCTAATCTATGGGAGCAAATGAACGAGATCCGAGAAAATCAAGAGGATCTGCCCAATTTAGTAAACCTAGTGAATCCCACCATAACCAATGCCGGTTACCCTAAACCACCGCCGGTCAACTTGGAACTTCCGTATGTTACCATTTAATTCCCAAAACAAAATTATTTCAAGGTTGGCACATTTATGAAAGCAAGAGACAAAATCCGAGATGCATATAAGTAGAATCAACATTTGTACACGCATCAGAGCATCCACAGCCAACACCAAAAACAATCACAAAGCCATTTGCATTCATGGGAGCATACGGGAAGCACCAACACCACATCAAGTTCTTTCCATCTGATCACCCACCATTTCCCACTAGACATCAAGCTCATACAACAGTAAGTGTTTTATTAACCAACACTTGTCCATTATCATTTGAGTAGACTCTTTTATTTTTGTTATTAGTTTCTACTCCCATTCCCATTCCCCCACCATCTACCTCCATGCAAACTTGACTGTTCCTTCACCCACACCTTTGAACTACCCATACCCAGATTTTAATCACCTCTGAGTATACCTAATACCTACACAGACCTTGTCATTGCTCTTCACATTTCCAATTAGCCTTAGATCTTCCCTCACCTCAAGTTTTGATTGAGTTTCATGTACCCCAACCATACCGTCTCCGGTTCACATAAACTAACATCGGTCATACTAGACCAACATCGGCATCTTTTTTTTTTACCCTCAAACCAATAATAGAGCTTAAAACCCCACCGAATACTCAAAATAGCCTAGAACCAAGCCCCGACCAATACCAAGATTCGACAGAGACCTTGACCTATAGATTCATTCATAGCTTAGCCTGTTGTGAATGAATTTTCTTATTGTAGTTGAAGGAGATACCTAAATCCTTTTAACTACAATAGGATTTCATTTATTGTTAGCATTGATTTGTTTTAGATAGTGGATTGACAGCCATCTAGAGAGTATCACACTTCCTAGATCTAGCATACGCTAGGAAATCCACTGCATATATTGTTTAACTTTTATCTGGTGGTCTTGTTTTCTATTTCAGGTAGTTCCTCCTAGCCAAAAGGAAGCTCCCACGATCAACTATGGATCAAGAAGTCATACATGCATAACAACCTACAACCAACATTTTGATAGGTATCCCTCCTAGCCCTTTACCATTATCTATTTTGTCAACATTCAAAGAAACGATCTAGAATTAGGTGAAATACTTTGTTGCGTAAGTTTCCTTGCAACTATCTCTCTCACTCCTCATACAAAGTGATGTCATTCCTCATTTGATTCATCTCCTTTGGGACATGCCACACTAGCACAAATATGTCATTATGGCGTCTATCCATTGTTGGGTATCCTATGTCAGTACAAAAATCCTCACAAGTCATATTTTTAGGGATCAAAAACATGTCAAGAAGTGTGCACTAAATAAGGTCTCCTCATCCATCAATAGTGGATGCAAAGTGCAAGCAAATCAAGGTGAGTTAGAAGACATATAAAAATAATAACTAGATTACTAATATCTAATTTAGAAAGTAAATATATGAAAGGTGTGTTTCACTCCCTCGAGTCTCCAAGAATCTAGCTCAGATCAATGGTTAGTGTTGGTATAAGAGCTGACACATCCTCCTCCTTTACCCTATGTGGGTGTACGGATGCCTCCTAAGTCACCTCAAGTAAATATTGTCCCCTCCTCCACATATACCTCAGCTCTAACAACTGAAGCCTCTCATGTGGCCTACCATTTTGAATCTATCTCATCCTCTTCCTCCTCATTTTGCACTTTGGAATTGCAACAATTTGTAACACCCATCTCGGTCTAACTAATTCCTTAGCAATTAGATTTGGTGTGGCCTCTAGTGTGCCAATGGTAACTCCAGTGTAAAGCAATTGTCCATGGTAGCTACCCCTTCTAGGAAAATCTCAACTCCCATATCTCTATGTAAATTGTAGCAACTACTAGGATAACATCTACTTAAGGTAAATCAAACTACTAGGGTACCCAAAGTAATGGGTGGATCTCTACCTTGTTGTGGTCAACTAACTGAATATTGGTGGCATAAGTAGTTAGTGCAACAATCTCCTCACCCCGCTGGCCCATCATATCCTGATATGGATGGGCTACCATATCTACTATAGCTAAATTAGAAGATAACTATGTAGGGCCTCTGAGTGGAGCCATATCCACCCATCAGGATACTTTGATCATTGTGGGATCTATTATCCCAACTCCCCTCTGGTAGGGGATCATCTGCTCATATACCCAAGACATAACTAGGGTAGGATGACTAAGTGACGTAGCCCCCAATCTGACAACTCTGTAGAGGTCGTGATAAGTGGTCCTAAGAATGTCCACTCCCTAAGCATAAACTCTACCATACTGCTAGATTCTCTCGAATAATAGAATCCCAATAGAACAAAACCTATCTCCACCCTTGTCCTCAATCAAATATAAGGCCAAGATACCTATTATGGCCTTGCGTAGAGTAGGGATATGAGTGGTGTCAACGAGAGTAGTATGACCCCATGTTTGACACTCGCGTCGGGTTTCAATGCATCACCAAGATAGGTAGACCAATCGAGGACCTCAGCTATCAAAATAGCACTCTTTAGCACCAACTTCATGTCACCGATAGGAACTCTAAGGATCTAATAGACATAATCTAGTGTGATAGTCCACTCTCCTCTAACTCTAAGAAATTAGAAAGTGTTTCAGTCTGCATCACATTAACTAAATAAATCACAAAGTAGGTGGATTGATGGGGAGGTAAGTCATGTATAAGAAAATCTCCTAATACCAACCCTCTCCAATAAATCCCTCTCTGGATAAGTCAATGACTCTAAGATCTGGGACAATCAATCCTGCTCTCAAGATCTGCTCCACCTAATGTAGCCTCCCTATATCCATAAACAATAAGAAAAGAACAAGTTATAACCTCATAAGTTAATGACAATCTCAAAAAAAAATATAAATACAAGTAAAGACTAAAAAAATTCCATACTTTGGTCAATAAATTACAAGTTGTCCTAATGGTTACAAAATCATCACTGTAATGCAGTGGCGGTTGTAAAATTATTACTCTAGCGGTGCAGAGGTTTCGTAACCACCACATATTTTGTGCAACCGTCGTGGTAGTTACATAACCGCCACTTTGCGTAGAGAGCAGAGGTTTCATAACCACCACAACATTTCCACTTGAAAAACTCAAGTCATGCCCTTAAAGACAAAAACTTGAAAAAATAGAAAAAGTACACCAAATTAAGTCAAACAAACTACATATCTTAGAAGGTTCTCCCCTTGTGATCATTTTGACTACAATTTTTTTAAATTACCCCCTACAACTAGTTTTAACTAAATCCTATATTTTAGGAAAAAATAAATTAATGCATGTAACTTACTTGATCGCGACCCTTTTCCATTGTTTTTGGTTACACTATCACCGTATCGGAGTACTTGTCAATTCAACTATATTCTCACGTGAAATGATCATAGGTAAAGAAGATCTCCAAAAAGAACTAAGTGGGTGGGTGAAAATGATTTCTATAAATAGTAAAAAGTCATATATATAGCTCAAATATGTTTTCTAATGTCACTTGAGTGTGTCTATGTAGAGATGGAGTGCCGATGCAGGAATATCTCTTATCCCCACTAATATGTTAAGTACTCTTGTCATTTTAGTTCAATTGTTTTTGTTGATTATGTTTTATTTCTGCACTTGACTCTCATTCCTCTCTTGTAGGTGGTGGAAGCTTGGATTAGTGTGGCTTCAACGCTTGCAGACAAATGAGGTATAATTTCTATCTTTCCCATTTCGATACTAAAAATTTTCATTTTACCCCTATTCATGGCTAAGTGGATTCTCCGAGGAGGAAATATGTACACACCCAAAATTACACGGTTCTACATTAATGGACATAGTAAAAATATCCTATGATGATAAAAATATTTTCTAGAAAAATGATGAAGTCTAGATCCTCTCCTATTTCTTTCAAAGCATGCCTATTTTACTTTTATTATTTTTGTCTCTAAATTTTCTATCTTTCCGAGCCATTTTGTGCTCATTTCTTGGTTTTTATGACTTTAAGTCATGCAACTTTCACGGTGGCTACACAACCGCCAATATTCCTAGATTGGTAGTTTCATCACCGCCATGGTGGTTTTGTAACTTTCAATCTATGTAGATTGGTGGTTACGTGTGTATTAATCGAGAATCTAAATTACATGATCGAATGAGTGTTGCAATCATCCAAGTGTAATTGTTGCACATTTCTTGATCATTTCTCTCAATTTCAATCATGTTGGATACATATTGAAAGATTAATCTCTACTTATTATTATTGGAATGTTGACTACCTCTCTTTTGAATTATTTGGAATGTATTGATTGCCAAGTGTGCTAGAATTCTTACCTGCTATTTTTATATAAAAATCAAGATTTTTCTCGAAGAATGGATTGGAGATTTTTGATTTGGTTTACAGACATTACTCTTCTAAAATCCTACCAAGAAGTACACAAACAACTCAGATCATTCCTTTTTGCTTCCTTCTTGCATTTATTACTAGTCTACTTATAACCGGTCTACTCCAACGTCTTCTTGATTCTTGATTTCTTCTACAACCAACATTGTTCCTTAGATCACTTGGACTCATCTCTGGAAAGGAATTTGAGAAGATAGCAAACCATCACCATACTTGGAAGTTTTCATAGTTACACAATAACCAGGTTGGGGGTGTACTTTAATTTCTTCAAAGCCTTTAATCTAGAATATTTTTGTTAAATCAAAAGAAGCAATAAACTTTTTTTAAGAGGTAGAATTCATAGTTTCTTTATTTATCGTAAGAATCTTGTACTTATATTTTCGCACAACTTATCCCTATGGATTTTCTGGGAAATAACTTGGAGGAGGTCCGTGTGCACAAATTTCTTCACTTATTTGTTTTAGAGTACCCATAGATTTCAATTTCTTCATTATTAGATTTATGTGCATATGAGCAAACTTCCATTGATAAACCTACTTATCCCTATGGATCTGTAAGGGAAATAAGCTTGAGGAAGCTTTTGTGTCTATGCTTTTCATTGTATTTATTCATTATTAATTACTTGTGTAATACATCTACTTTCTTTGGGAAGTCTTAGGGGAAAGAGGAAATTGATTATGAGAATCCTCATTTCTTCTCATGAATATGAGGTGAAGCAATTAGAAGATGTAGATATCCACAATTAAAAATTAGAATAATTACTCTTTAAGGTAGATTCAATTTTCATATCTCTGTAATAGAGGAATAACCACATCCGGCTATTCCTATTTTTTATTTTATTTTAGTGTAGAAGTAGAAATTATTTAATTTAGAAGTTTAGTTTTTCTCTAGATTTAGTTTTATTTATTTCCAGTAAACAAAAACACAAAAACATAGATTTATTTTATTTACTGCATTTAAAAGCTTCTCTAAAAATACCAAAAACAAGTAGATAGTTTGTTTTACATTTCTTTAATTAAATACTTGTAATCAGATTTAATTGAATTAAAGGGGAAATTAATCAACTTTTATTTAATTTATATTTGCTTGATTTGTTTATTTAAAGGTAGGAACTTAGATTAATTATATTTGGAATGAACAAAACCCCCCTTATTTCCATAACAACCTAGGCTACCAGATATTATCTTGGTCCATTTGGTTTCTTATATGTTTGTGTATTTTTGTAGTGGATTAGTTTGTGCCCACATGACCATTTAGGGTCCATGACAACCATGACTTAGAGTTTGTGATCTAACTGTTCCACAACCAAACATTGATACATGTTTGACAGACATTGACCAAGGATTACATTAACTTATCTTCAGGACTACTCCGATCCCACCCAATATTGTTTAACATCTCCTTGCTTTAAATAATGAGGTAAATACTACTAGAGAATTCTAGGAAAACTAACCAGGTAGAGACTAGATATCAAGATCTTTGACTTGTCCTTTCATATTTCCTCACATGCTTTTATAACCCTCTTTAGAGAGAAATGCTTAGAGGAAGAAGGGAAGTTTCCATGTATTACCTAACCAAGTTGGGTTATATTCACTTCTACTGATATTGATCATGATTTGTGTAAAATGATCATTTTTGATCATAACATCACCCCTGAACAAGTTAGAAAAGAACTCATTTCTCTCAATGAGAAAATCCCCATCTTATCAGTTGAAAACATTCATTTACCTTGGATTCTTGTCACTTATCCTATCTATTCCACCTACATAATATTTACCCATCAGACTACCATCCCATCCATTGAATTCTAGCTTTCCCAACACAACCTCAGGAGGTCTCGTGCATCTGAGATCATGCGTTGATTTTCATTTAAACGCTGAGTTCCTTCCATTTATACATCTATTAATGGTGTTCCTTATGATTTTTTATGGTGATCTAGAATCAATTCCTAGAGATAAATGTAGTCATAAAAATGATGGTTATTCTCTCCTTCTTTTATATGATATGAATAAACACAATTTTATCTCTACCACTTCTCTTAAATACAAAAATAAACACATGACATTGTTTCTATTTCTCTTAGCAAAAATGAACATGTTAATTATCCTCTAGTGGCATGTGATATACATAGTCTAGTTTCCCCTCCTATTATGGATGCTTTACTTATGGCTAAAGATAATATTTGTTTAGATCCTCAATGTGAGACCAAACCCACATAAACCCAAGTTATACCTAATATTGTTTCAAATGTAACATCACCCATATTAATTATAAAGGAAATATTGTCTTTATGGATATATTAATGGAATGGTACAACCTTTGAATGATCATCTAGATAGTTACTTCATACATCCTTAAGAGGTCCTCTCTTTTATGCATGTGTTAGGTGATTTACGATAGATGATTTACATGATATAAAGGACGTACCTTAACTCTAGAGAGAAAAGATTACTATTGTAGTATTTATTCTATAACGTTTTGTGGCCTCAGATAATATTTATAGATTGCTTCTCAAATATTTCCTAAGAGTCTCACAAGGGATACTATGTATTTGTCTACTCATCTTCCTAGTGGGTCTTTAAGTACTTATCTAGAACTTGAATATGCTTTTCTAGTCCACTTTAGTCACAATAGAGGCCCTAGAGCTACATATGAGTATTTACCCTCCTTACATCAAGGTGAGACTAAAATTATATCTAACTATATATTATATTTCAAAGTGAACAGACACCTATTAATATATCAACCCGTTGACTAAAGTGGTATTCATATCTTCTTTTGGATTATGTAAAACTATATATATTCTATGGTAGTTTTATATGTTACCCATTTGGGTGGATCAATATCTACGATAATATGTCTATAAATGGTGGGTTTAGTAATATTATCATCATTGTTCTCCTCTTTTCATATCTTCTCATCTCATATAAAATCTAATCTGTTTATTTTGGTTACTAACATGAAAATCAAAAGAGTAATTCTCATGTTTAATTACAAACTATATTGGGAATAAATTTGTATTTGATGTACTTAAAAATATTTATTTTTAGTATATTTTTAAAAAGTTTGTTTTCTCACTCAAAGTGTATTCTATAATTTTTGTTTTTATATCGGAGAGGACGTAGCCTATTCGAAACACATTTTATGCCTTTACCTAAGGTAACTATAGAGATCATGGTACAACACACTATGACATGGATGAGGATTAAGATGAAAACCCATATGTCACCTTGACGTTCATCAACCTCTACACACCCACAACATAGGTATAAGTTCATTATATATTTTATAATTTAATAATATTTTTTCATATCTAAAATTATAATTACCAAGGAATCAAACATAATTGGCAAGTTTTGCCATATCTCGTGTATTAAAACCGCTGGTCATTAATCCAAAAAAATGATCAGAGTTCCATTCTTTTTTCAAATAGAGTCCTTTGTCACGTAAAAGCAAAGTAAATTCCTTTTCTCGGTGCGAGGCAGGGCACATTTTAATGGGGCCACCATAGTATTAATATCACTTATAGGTGCATCTAACTCTCCATGAGGAATTTTAAGAATTACCCAAGGGATAAGATCACCCACCCAATTAGAAATAAAGATAAATAGGAACATAGTTCTTATAAAGGAAACCTAAGGACCATATTCTTCTTTACCAAACTAAGTTCTAGTTAATTCATAAAAAAATTGAGAACATATTCAACAACATTTTTGTTATGGTCAAAATTATTTGTGGATCTCAAAAAAGCGTAGTAGTTAAACTTAATAATATAAAAATTACAATCCAAGAAGTCATTAGTACATATGCATGAAATCAAAATCCTCCTATTTTCTAATTTAAATATAGACATACATCTTCATGATGACATGTCTACTACTTATATATACCTACAAGATTTTTCTAATTTTAGGTATCCCCTACACAGAGATATGAATTTATATTTTATTTTTCAATATAAAGTTTTCTCTTAATTGGAAAACTATAATACAACTTGAGTATTACATGTCTACATCCCGTATAAACCGACATGCGGATGTATAAATCCCATATCAATTTACATGTCTACTACTTATATATACCTACAATATTGATCTATTTTTAGGGTATCCCATACATAGAGGTATGCATTTATAGTTTATTTGTCAATATAAAATTTTCTCTTAATTGGAAAATTATAATACAAATTGATTATTACATGTCTACAACCCATATCAACCGACATGCAGATGAGATTATTCATCTACACCAAGGTATAAATTTTCCATTTATTATTAAAATTTATTTTAATTCATTATTATATAGTGAGTTGACATTTTCTCGTGGAGCCTCGTCATTTTTTTATTAGATAAGGAAAAAAATAGGGATTGGCTCCCAGGGGCCATACAAGAGAGAGGAGAAAAAGAGATAACCAACAGGAGTTACCAAACCAAAAGAGTCCCAGAAAATGAGTTAAAACATCTTAACTCTTACAATGCAAACTAGACCCTAGAGAGGAAACCCTAGAAATGGACAGAAAAAAACAACTAAGAACCAAAAGTTCATCAAACTTCTTCCCATAGTTTAGAGAGGGCTCCAACAACCTGCATCACACGACCAAGGAGCTCCAACCAAACATAGAAAACAGGGGATCAGGACCTGCCATGGCCACCATTATCCATCTCCTCCTTAGAGCTATTAATCCTGAGGTTGAATTTCCTTCTTTTGTTTCCTGATTCCATCATTTCCACCCTGTCCAACAAAACCTTCACTTGATTTTCTAGCTCGTTAACTCTATGTTTAGTCTGAACTTGATCGGTGACCATTTTCTTGGAAATATTGATAATGTCCATCATAGAATCTCTTTGGCCAGACCTTGACAGCCTCCATGGCCTTCAGGACACCCTCCAGGTACAACATTTTCCTACTCCATTCATCAAAGACATTAGGATCACCCACACAATCCATTTTCCTGGAAGCACTGGCCTCCCCAAGGTCACCATCTCTATTGAATTTTTCCCAATCCTTTTCCACATCGATACCCTTGCCCACCTTCATTTTAGTGAGGCAAACAATAAGAGTGACATCATCCTCCTCAAGCATGCTCGTCCATCACCAACCTCAAAGGAGGGACTAGGGTCGGAGTACCATTCTCGACTAGCAGGAGAATCAAACCTTCGTGCAGGGGAAGCTCAACCTTGTCTTGCTGAAAGGCAATCAAGGAATTCGTGAGAGAGGTAGCAAGGAAGAAAGGGATATTGATCATCACCTTGTGCCGGAACATGTTGAGTAGGGTCATATGGTGGGTATAGATCTTTCTATAAAGTGATGTATTTCATGAGTTGGAGGCAGACGTCCTTCCACACACCAGGATGCAAGAGTGAGAAATACCATCTGTGAAAAACCGCACCTCTCTTTGCCAACAAAAACCTGTCAATCTCCAAATCCCCATGTTTTCTATCCTTATAGAGCTTCAAACCTTCCATTTTCATTTTAGTAATCCTGGCAATGTTGGTCTTTGAGACCTCAACATCCATGCCGTGAATATGAAAAACCCCCTCCTTCCAAGCAATGCCAAAATATTTTGATAGTATTGAATCATGACCATGTAATTTGGTAATGAAATTTCTAAATCCCCCAACCTTAAGCTTATTCCATAGACTTAGATTGTTCTCTTCAAAGTTTTGACTAGTAGGCTCCACCCTGATTCTATCACCTCCCATCTTAGCTTTACCAAACTTCCCTTTCAACTAGCAGCACCCCACAACCAAAGCAACAAATTCACCCTTTCAAAAACGAGCAGAGAAGATGATTAATGTGAAAGTTCCCAGGGTACTTGAAATACTTACGCCCACTCGTGCCACCATTATGGAACTTAGTGCCCCTTTTCCTTAATGATTTCATCATTAATATTAGAGGGAAGCTTATCTCCAACACCCCATATCTTGTACTCATGGCTTCGGACACCTATATTTTCCATCTTGTCCGCACAAATATTACCATGTCTCCACATGTGATTAATAGAAACTTTATCAAAATCCTTAAGCATTTCCTTGATGTCTTGGATGATGTTTCTTAAAGCCCAATTGATCTTGCACCTATTATTGAGAGCACTTATGATGATTAGGGAATCACCTTCAATCTGTATATCCTTAATGCCTTTTTCCTTGGCTATTAAAATTCCCCATAGGAGGGCTTTGCTTCTGCCATATTATTGGTTTGTTTACCTAAAGGACCGGCATAGCCAAACAACCAACCACCTTCTTTATTTCTTAAGATACCGTACGTACCCAAAATTGTAAGGTATTATCAGATCTTGCGAACGAGTGTAACAAGTGCCCCAATGATGATACAGGTCTCCTCGCAAGGTGTTCGGGATCCGGAAAAGCCCTCAGAGTATGCATTAACATCCCGCATGCCTCGCTTAGCCCCAGTGCCCTTTGTTTTCCCCTTTTTCCCTCTTTCCTTGGCCTCTTGATCTTCAGTGACAAAACTGCCACCCTGATAAGGGCGACGGTCCGTAACCGCCGCCCGCTCGAGCGGTGGTCCTGTGCGCATTTTTCCGAATGTTCTTTTGATGCGACTCACATGAAATATCACGATTCACCAGCTTTCTTTGCCGACTTGAGCATGCATTTATGTTTTTGGTCCCCTGGAATAGTGTTTTTCCTTTGTTTATTGTTTAGGAGTTCAATTTGGTTTTGATTTTTGGGTGATTGAATTCCTATAAATGCATGGTTTGTGCACAAGAAAATGGGCTAAAGTTTGGCTGGATTTTGAAGACTGATCTTTGCTCTCCTCATTTTAGTATTTTAGCTTGTTATCTTGTTTAGAAGCCATAGCTTGAATTCACTTGCATCTTTAGTTAGATTGCTCAGCTGTTGGTAAGCCACATACCCATCTTGTGCAGGCAGTGCTATCATTTCATCAATCGGTCCAAGCTTGCCTCGAATTTTTTCTTTTTCTTTGTAGATTTAATTTTCATTGTTGCTTAGAGTTCTTAGTTCAGTTCATTATATGCTTGGTTAGCTTTATTCAGCTGTTGGTAAGCCACATATCCAGCTTGTGCAAACAGTGTCATTATTTTATCCAATCCATTGGAATAGAATAGCTTAGGAAGCCATTAAAGTTGCAGGTTTTGCTCTTTGAATAAGATAGTTACAGGTTCTGGTCACTTCATGTTGCATGACTCGCAGTAAAATCCCGCTAGGAATCGCATAAGCCAAGCTCTGTACTCTTGCGCTGTCCCTCTCCTACTCGCATTTTCGGTCTACATTCTGAGCTGTCCTTGTCCTAAAATCTACTCCTATCGATGCTAGCATTACACGCTTTTCTGGATCCACGTGAACATGAAAGAATGAGGAGATCACATTGAGGGGACAAGATCACACACACCATCGGATTCGCCACTGTTCTGCGGAATCCAGGTTTTAACTTTCAAAGTTCCGCTTAGAATCATATCAAATAAAATAGATAAATTACTTCATTTCAGTAAATTCTATTCTCGATATTGCCAGGGAAGCTGTGAGGATTGATAGTTTCTGAGAAACTATGATTCACTCCTCACTTCTGAGGTAGGATCGAGAATCTTGCAGATAAATTAGACGAGCTATTTTATTTATTTAGAATAATTCTACAAATTGCACAGTGCAAATAACTACACTCGGTTATCTTATCTGTTTTAAAATATTGTTTGGTTATTATTCCTAGATACGCTTAAAATAGTTTGCTTTCCTTAAAATTGTTAAAAGATTTCTTAGAAGAATAAAAGTTATATATATGTTAGATTTAGTCCACGTAGTTAAAATTTGCTTCATTACGCTTAGATTTACGTTTGTTTCGTATGACCATAACAGACCGCAACAACCAAGAGTCTATGGTTGTGATCCACAGATCCCATAGCCCAACGAGTCCACAAGTCAATCGGATATAGACACTACCCTACGCACCTTGGTATTTAGATCCACTCCACTTCCACCCATCATCATCGAACAATTGTCCTTATTAGATATAGTGGCTAACGAAGCTAGAGAATTATGGACTAGGCTAGATAATCGTCCGTAGAGTCAATTATATTTACCATCCACTACATGACCTTATCGGAGACATACATGAAACTATCCTGTGTCATTTTCCACGTATTCCACAGCCCCATAGATCGAATCACGCCGAGCTCGATATTGATTGGAGCCTTCGAGCGAGTCATCCGCCAATCGATCTATCATGCCACCCAGTGTTAAAAGGGCCTTCTTTGCCTTAGATTCACAGATTCCATTAGTGCGCGTCAAAGACATTAGACTAACCAACTAGTCTGTCCATATACCACCCATTTTCCATCCCCACCGGCTGTCTCGGCACGACCTCGGGAGGTCGGGTACATGGAAGAGTCACTTGTACATTCCCACGCTTGCTTGTTGCTTTTCCGGCATATAAAATTGGTGAACCCATCGTGAACAAATGAAATTAGTGAAGCTAACGTAAAACTTCCTACTTTCTTGTTCAGAGTCATAGTATCACGTGTTCTTTCACAAATCACCTTTGCTCCTTCCCATTATTCTCGTGGGTATTCATATACCCCCAAATATGTTGGGATTCGATGCATATGGCGAGACCCCTCTTGGGTCTTGAGGCATACTACGCTCAATGAATAGGCAATCATCACCCTCACTCTTAGTATGGGGCAACAACTATTCAACTAATCAGTTGTCAACACAAACCCCAAGAATCAGATATAGTTTGTCTTTTCAAACTGAGGAGTTAGATCAACCCCCTCGAACGCAACAAACAGAGCCTTCAGGTTCAAACAATATGATGTTTACCGGAGAATCTGGTTCGTCTCCTCAAATGCTACTTAGACCACAAATTAGTAGGCAATCAGATCCATACCTGGTCTTAGATGATGGACAGTCAATACATTATCCTAGGAGTGAACAACGCTCCCGGGGTATGTACCCACCTGTAGGAGGTTTACAAATACAACCCGAGATCTCTTTTCAAGAAAATACCTCTATGCCACTGCATATAGGAAATACTCTCAGAGAAACTTGGCAAGATAGCGATCAGTTCATGACAGGATATCACATGCCTATACAACACCAGGGTGTACAACAAACGCCGCTCAGACAAAACACCGTGACTTCACCAAATGAAGTCATTTCAACGTTAGTAGAAAAAGTGAGAGGGTTAGAACTGCTCAAGCAAGTCAAAATTCTCCGTTCATACAAACAGGAAGTTCCAATCCTCCATACCACTCTGGTCAAGTAGATCTCCTCACAGGAGTAGGCATGTTAGGCATGCCACCTCACTATCCACAACAAACGCCAACAAGGCCCATCATCTCTAACACTATTCCTCCCGGTCTAGTGTCAAACAATCCATTCCTTGACAATACCCCATCATACTTAAACATGTACTCCAAATCACCACAAGGAGATATCTTCTCCTCTCCCGGCATGTTTGTTCAAACGCAGGGACCTCCTTATGCCCCTGCCAATGCATACGCTGCACCGTATCAACAACCTATCCCACCATCACTCCCTCAGCAACCACCATCAATGGTTGAAAGCTATGCGATAGGGACTTATTCAGAATATCTAAAGGAACCCTTAGACTTCACCATACGAAGCGTCATGCTTCCAAGACCTCTTCCTGATTTACCCAAGTTCAAGGGTGAGGGAGATCCAAACGCACATATCAAAGCTTACACTACAGCCATACGAGAATTACTCCCTTGGGATGGGGTTGTTGCTAAAATATTTCCCAAAACCTTGGAAGGCATTGCTCTCGACTGGTATTACAGGATACCTGAAGCCTCCATCCATTCATTTAAACAACTCGTGTCAGAGTTCATCAAAGCCTTTGACATGAACAAACTGTTGAGAACAAGAATCAGGGAATTCTTGCACATCAAATAAGAACACAACGAATCTGTCACCCATTTCATCCAGAGGTGGCATACAGTTCTTTATTCTTTAGCAAGTGCTCCAAACATGGATCAGATGGAACTATGTGATTTATTCCTTCATTCTCTCAGCAAGGAGGTGAAGGAAGAAGTCCAAAAGTTCCCGCTAAGAACTTACGATGAAGTACTTGAGAGCACTCTTCGAATAGACCAAGCAGCGATAGATAGTGGCCGTAAGACATATGGAACAAACGGGAGGTTAATCACCTCCACTCAAAACACTACAACTATCACAAATGTCAATCAAGGACCCAAAATCCTTAACAAAAATTGTGGGGTAACAACGGATGGGGTAACCGACCAGCCCAAGAGGGTAAATGTTGTTAATACTCCGTCACAAACAAACAACCAACGAAACAACAACTTTACCCCGATGATCAATACAGTGGATTTTAACCATCCACAACAACAACAACAATGGTGAAATCCCATACAAGGGCCAAGCTAAAACTCATTTGGTTATCAAAACCAAAGTCAAAACCAGAAACAACAATTCCAAAACTTTAATCCTAATAGGAAATTTGATCAAAATTTTAGGCCACAATACACACCTAACCAACAAAATAGGAATTACAATCCCAATTCTTATTGTGGTTTCCCACAAAATTTAGGTCACGATACTAGAACATGTCGTGACTACAATAAATTTATGCAACGCTTGCGGAAGAACAAAGACAGCTTCTTCATAGATTTGTTTTTGGAGATCCCGCCACATCATCACCAAATACGCTCGCAGGGGTAGTTTCCCCTCTAATGCTCCCCTCAAGATCTTTAATGATCCGCTCCCAAATCATGATAGCAATAGGCTGAATCCAACTGGAACAAACAAAGGTGCAATGATGGGAAACAATGATCATGAAGCCTCGACTTCATTAAATCCATCAGTTACGCCACAGTTAGGAGCTCAACCGAGACCCAAGATAGTCAGTTTGGTAGAATTAGACACTTAACTACCTATCGAAGCTATAACAAGAACACAAGAGTATTTCTCTCAACCGAGCCCAAGTCCTCTGCCAGAAACAGATAAGAGTCAGCAAATAGTAGAAAAACCCATAGGTGCCTATGATTTAATTAGCGACCTAACAAAGACCTTCTCACACATTTCATTTTTGGACTTACTAAAGAACTCTCCCCTTCACAGAGTTGCTCTTTTAGAAGCATTAGGTCTAGGCCATCTAATTAATATCACTCCACCTCCTGAAACACAAGTAAATCACGTAGATTTTGATATCCACCCTCCGTGGTAGCCGGACAAGGATGTCGAATTCATATTCAAAATAAGTAAAATGCCCACAGATGCTAAGATCGCACGCCGAGGTGATCCAGCCTTACACTTGCAAGTATGGGTTTATAATAACTATGTAAAATGGGCAATGGTTGACGATGGGGCCATAGTTAACATAGTCCCTTTCTCTTTCCTCCAAAAACTTGGATATGGGGAAACAAACTATTCCACTACTCGAAATACATTGAGAGGCTATGATAGCCTTAAAGCCACTTCGATAGGAACTATAATACTGCCGGTCACCTTAGGGCCCAAAGCAGTCCTGACTGAGTTTTATATTATAGATCGGGAAACTAATTATAATATGATACTCGACTGACCATGGATACACCGAATGAAGGCAATCCCTTCTACATTATTTCAAGAAGTAAGATTCTTGCATCTAGGAAAGGTATTTATAGCCAAAGGTGATCCAAAACCTTTCGATTTGCACCTAGCTGATTTAAAGAAAAGACCAGGGGTGCACTCAGAATTTGAACTGCCAACAAACCAACTTAATAAACCCACTGACCCAAAACCAGAGGAAAATTTGGTACCTACGATGGATCTTGAAACTACCAGCATATCCAAAACAATTCCAACCCCTAAAGATAAAACTAAAGAAACAGTATCATTAGGGACTACTGCAAAAATCGTTGAGTTGATAGAACAAGATTCACCAATGTTCTTACCATTTGATTTAGTAGGCATAGGATTTTCCCTAGGTGTTGGTTCCTTTCAGCAGAGGACCTCTGTATGGTAGAAGTAGAGTGCACAAACGCAGCAGATGCCCCAACATCTATACTCCCGGCTAAGTATTGGACTCTCCATTTCGATGGAGCTAAATGTCGTTATGGAGCGGGGGCAGGTATAATTCTTACTTCGCCCGAGGAGAAAGTCCTCCCATTCACTTTTAAATTAAACTTTGAATGCACAAACAACGGCACTGAGTACGAAGCCCTCCTCCTTGGCCTTACCTTAGCCAAAAGAATTGGTATTGATAACATCAGAGTCCTGGGAGACTCACAATTAGTGACAAATCAAGTTTCTGAAGTATATGAAACTAAAGCCGAACATTTGCAACTCTACAAAAACGCTGTATTAGATTTAAGCAAGGCGTTCAACTTCATATCCATTGAAGCAATCCCGTGAGAGAAAAATCTTCTCGCCGATTCAATAGCAACCTCAGCATCACGTTTTACTCCAAGCAATGAGTTAGAAGATACCCAGTTCATGGTGTCCATTCGTGATGAACCATTGATAAAAATAATGACAAATCCTCTTTCAAGCGGAAGTGAATCTACCATCCTAGACCATGTTGATAGTGATGCTGCTACTTTGGATTACTTAAATGCCTATGCAGCACTACATCTCTCCTATCACATGCTAGATTTATCCTTGATTCCACATTCATCTTCCTACTTCGGAAATCCCGTAACGGATCTTCCCTCACAAATGGAACCTAGCATATACGCAGTAGAAAATGGGGATGATTTAGATTTACCTCCAGCACCACCTGAGTTCGAAGAGGGTAACACCTCTTTGATCGAAGAAACAATCGATGTCAACATCGGGACAGAAGATGAACCGAGAATATTGAAATTAGGATCATCCTTAACCCCAGAAGAAGTGGAAATACATACTCAAATTCTCAAAGAACATCAGAAGGCGTTTGCATTTAATTATAAGGAGATGACAGGAGTCGCACCCCACATTGCGGTGCACAACCTCGTCACTAGATCAGATGCAAAGCCAATTAAACAAAAATCAAGACCCATGAAGCCCAAAGTAGCTCTCATGGTAAAAGAGGAGGTAATAAAACTCCTTCAAGTAGGATTCATCAAGCCAGTTGACTACTCCCAATGGGTATCGAACATCGTTCCCGTTCTCAAGAAGAATGGAAAGATACGCATCTGCATAGATTTTTGAGATATCAACAAAGCGTGTCCTAAGGACGACTTCCCATTACCATCCATAGATGTTATTGTTGATGCAACAGCTGGTTTTGAACTCTTGTCTCTCATGGATGGATTCTCGGGATATAATAAAATCAAAATATCCGAGAAAGATCAAGCTAAAACCACGTTTATAACTCCTTGGGGAACCTATTGCTATGATGTTATGCCATTCGGTCTCAAGAATGCCGGTGCTACTTACCAACGGGCCATGACATACATATTTCACGATCTAATTCATAAAATCATGGAATCTTACGTAGATGACTTATTGGCTAAAGCCAAGAAGCGTTGTGACCATCCCAAAGTACTCCGCGTCATTCTTTCACGTCTAATAGAATACGGAGTCACGCTAAATCCAGAGAAATGCGTCTTTGGTGTAACAGGAGGAAAGCTCCTAGGTTACATCATATCATCACGAGGAATTGATGTTGATCCAACCAAAATTCGGGCTGTCCTCAAAATGGTCCCACCTTCGAGTGAATCTGGAATCAGATCATTTCTCGGAAAGCTAGGTGCAATCCGGAGATTTATCCGGACTTAAGCTTCGCCATTCATCCAATCAACAATTTACTCAAGAAAGACTATAGCCTTGATTGGACCAAAGATTGCAATGAAGCTTTTGATGCAGTTAAGCGTTTCCTTTTATCGCCACCTATGCTAATGCCACCTAAGCTAGATCACCCGTTAATTCTATATTCACGAGCTACCAATGTCTCGTTGGCCTGTATGTTGGCCCAAGAAGACGATAACAAGAGAGAACGTGTGATTTATTTCATTAGCCGAACGCTGCTCGACTATGAAACACGCTATACACAGGCAGAATGAGAATGCCTTGCCATAGTCTTTGCTACTAAACGCCTAAGACATTATATGTTGAATCAAGAAACGAAGGTCATGGTAAAAATGGACCATTTACGGACTTTTCTCACACAAGGGTCCTTGTCTAAAAAGGCTGGACGTTTTATAACCTTAATGGGAGAGTTTGAATTAACATTTGTAAATCAGAAGTTGGTTAAAGGACAAATCATCATGGATTGGTTAGCTGATAACCCATTAGACGGAGGTGATTTAGTAGATTTAGACTTTCCAGATGAATGCGTATACTACGAAACTCGACCCGCTACCTCTGAGTGTCCTTGGTACACTGATATCATTAATTATATCATAGACCATACGTACCCGGAGGTAGTTACACCGCAACAAAGAAGGCGGTTACACATAATCGTAGCTAAATATGTCATTATAGAGCAGGTGCTCTATCGAAAAGCATTCGATGGAATGCTATTACGGTGTGTTGACACAGAAGAGTCCAAGAGGATTCTCCATGAATCCCATAGTGGTATATGTGGAGGCCACTTCGGTGGCCATGCCACCGCTCGAAAAATACATCGAATGGGCTATTTCTGGCCCACTCTAGAACATGACGCGATAGAGTTTGCACGCAGGTGTCATAAGTGCCAAGAATTCTCCCACGAGATCCACATGCCAGCACAAGCTCTACAACCAATCACAACTCCATGGCCCTTTTCTACATGGGGTCTAGACTTAATAGGGAAGTTCTCTCCCTCATCCACAGATGGCCATAATTTTATAATCATGGCCACTGAATATTTTACCAAATGGGTGGAGGCCATGCCTCTTACTACTGTACCTAGTTCTGTGATTGCCAAGTTCATTTTGAACCAAATCATTTACAGGTACGGTATCCCACAAATCATTATCTCCGATAATGGAACTTCTTTTAAGAATGAAGAGGTTCGTGAGCTATGCAATAAATTTAAAATAAGCCATCATACGGCTTCCTTGTATTATCCCCAAGCCAACGGGCAGGCTGAAGCAACAAACAAGACACTGAAAGCCATTCTCCTTAAAACGGTGAAAGAAAACAAACGAGATTGGCATTTGAAGTTATATCCGGCCTTGTGGGCCCACCGAACCTCAATAAGAACACCAACGGGAGCAACTCCTTTCTCGCTGGTATTTGGGGCAGAAGCAGTTCTCCCACTTGAAGTCAAAATACCTAGTCTCCGCATTTCACTACAAGGGATTCGGATGAAGACGCTTACGAGAGAAGCACGTCTTTCCCAACTAGAAAGCCTAGATAAAACTAGGTTAGATGTCGAACAATGGCACAGAGCTTATGCCGACCGAATGTGCCAAAGAAGATAACAAGAAGGTCTATGAACGTGACATATACGAAGGTGATCTAGTTCTAAGACTGGACAGACGGATCGATAAGAAGACCGGCGAAGGAAGGAAATTCCGGCCCAAATGGTTGGGCCCATACCGAGTCATGAAGGACTATGGAAATGGTGCATACCTCTTATGTACGTTAGAAGGTGAGGAGTTTGGCGAAACAGTCAATTCCCTGCACCTCAAATGTTTCTACGCATAAGCAGCTAACGCTACCTATATAACTATCTACATTGCATTTTCATATAGATTAGGATCATTTTGTCCATTCATTTCTTACACAAATTGTGATCAAGGAATCTATTCTCAAAGCAATTCATTACAAACTCGTGATGTTTTTGGCATAAATTTCTTTAAATCATACCTCTCCATCTTCATGTATCATCGAATCATCTCGGAATCTTTTATCAAATAAAATCAGACATGACGAAGTCTTAACGGTAACCATACCAAGATCTGCAAGTTTATTCTCACTTTGATTTCTTTTTAGGACAGGTGTCTTTCCTATGGTCTCTTCTAGAAGCTTCATGGTGTCACATCTATCCCATATACACATCTCTTTGGGAATAAGCACATACTGACATTTTACTCAAATAAGCAAGTCAAAAAGTGATTAAACAGAAAATTTTATTTTTACACATTTCCTTACCCCACCAACCTTCGGTGATGAGCTTGCGTCTCTTACTAGTGACGTAGGGTTGGGAAAGGATGGAAATGCCCTTACTCACCTATGCCTTGCCCACGGTGATAAACCCACACTTCTTACTAGTAGCATGGGGCAAAGTGTAGGGGGTCCTCTTAACAAAGCAAATGTTAAAAAGTCATAAACAAACAATTCAAAATTTGAGTCAAAAATGAATGAATCAGATGTTCAAAATCCCAAGAGAGTTAAAATCCTAAAAACCCAAATTTTGTCTACTATGTGGCCATCTATGGGTCTAAGTCTGGATAAACCGCAAAGCAAGTTGCATCCAAAACTATGAAGTCATTCGGGTAGAGTAAGCTTGTAGTTTTCAATTTAGTTCCGCCAAAGCTTCGTCTATCTTTCATCACTATCATTTCACCATATTTCATAACTTGCGCCCTTCTTGGCTCTTGGTGATAAGCCCTCGCATCTTACTAGTTGCGTGGAGTTAGGAGTGGGGCAAGTTAATCTGTTCATCATACTGGTTATTTTCATCACTTTGCCAAAACAAACATGAGGTATCCAAATTGCTCACAGAAGCTAAGATTCAAGATCACAATATATCTACAATATCATGTATCAGCATCATGAAACACAAAAAGAAAGCAAACATTTGCATCATTTGTTTTCCATTGCATACATTCTAGAAGGCATATAAACCATACATCGTAGTATACACGAGGAAGCTGGAAACAGAAAGGGAAAACATGAGTGACAAGCTTTTGATCCAAAAATGAATGCATATATATAAATAATCAATGTTTATATACAATGCCATCATGCACTAGGCATGGTCAAAACGCTCAAAGAGCCCGTGATATACAAAAGAATCTATAGTACAAAATACATAGGAGCCAAGTGGTCTCTCAACCCCTACGCGACCCCTCCGAAGGTGCGCGCCCTCGCCTAGGACTCCGGCTACGCCGACGCTCTGAATGAACGGAGGGCTCAGGGTCTCAAGGAGTAGCCATGGTTTCACCACAAGAATGGCTCCTCATAAGACGCTCAGCCGTCCTATAGCCCACCAACTCGCACGGAGAGTCGACACCATCCTGGCCACGTGCTAAATGGGAACGAAGACATCGGTATGCCTGCCGGCTGTTGAGGGCTCCCCGGCATCTACGGATAGCTCCGCACGGGTCTTATCCATGGGGATCATTAGGGAATCAGTGCATACCCTGCGGATCAAATCCCGCCATTCGTCGATAGTCTCTGCAAACAATGGAGAAAAAATGAATTAGAAACTAGGCAAGAGGCTGAAAGATACAAGATAAAAACACAAGGAGAGATAGCAATTAAAACAAATCCTAAATTAAACAAACATTGAAAGGAAGAAAGGATAACTTACTCGGATCACCGGGCCTCCAAGATGGATCATCTGGGGCTAGCACCCTGTGTATATCCGGCCATGCCCTCTATCGTGCAATGATGGGGGCCCAATAGTATAACAAAGTGTCCCCTCCCTTGTCCCCGATCAATCTCGAGGCAAGGATCCCCATGATGGCCTGTCGAAATATGGGGATAGGCAAAGAAGGGATGGATCGAACTCTCACTCCCTTCTTCGACCCCATGGAGATAGCTGCATCTCCCATGTAACCTGCCCACCGTGCATCGATGCCCGTGAGCTCTGCTGCCTCTAGTGTGAGTCTCCTCCCAATGATCGGGACCCCAAAATATGGTAGACATCCTCCAACGTGATAGTCCACTCACGCAGACCCACTCGGTAGTCGTAAAGTGTTCCGATCGCTCCCAATATGAAAATAAGTCACAAAGGATGTGACTAGATGGTGTGACATGTGGGACGCGCGATATGCGCAGTATACCGGCCCTCTGTAGTGTGTCCTCCTCGTCTGGTGAGAGGGCATCCAGCACTCGAGCCCAGTCACACTCTCTCTCTCTCGGCTCCATCTGATGTATTCCTCCCTCGCCTGCATACACCCAAAAACACACAAAACAGAGCAAGTTAATATCTGAACAATACCAAGAAGGTCATAAAAACGTATAGAAGTGCAAGAAAATACAAGTGCAATCTCAAAAATTAAGTTCTTTTGCATTCTCAGTCGAACGCCGCCCGAGCAGGAGGCGGTTTTAGAATCGCCGCCCGACCGGGCGGCGGTCATGGTCCGAAAACCCACGCGGGTTTTAAATCTTAAAAAGCCTAAAAAGTGCAAAAATGGCCATTTAACGTAAAAATGGAGCCTACCCAGTAGGCACCCCCCCTAGGTGGACCTTTTGAACCTAACATTTTCAAAAATAACCCCCCCATTACGACAAATTTAACATTTCAAATTTAAAGGGGGAAAAATGCAAAATTGAAGAAAACCAACCTGTGATCTAGCAGGGCGGTGTTCCGCACGTGGAGGCATGATCACAATCTCAGCTGCGGACGTTTTGACTCTACTCATGCAAGAAACCATCACCATGGGTCCCAGAGCTCAAAATCAATCAAATCAACTCGCGCAAATGAATAGGAAAATGGGCCCACTTTCATATATATAGCACCCTGTTTCATTTTAAAAGACTTTTTCACAGGTTTGGAGCGCTGATGGAGGTAAGTTCCTATCCCCGCACGAATGGTACGTTCTCATTCCCTATCATTTTAGCATTTATTTTCCAAGTTTTTGTATCTATCTGCACTTGAGTTCTCTTTTCATTTTACAGGTAGCGGGAATTTCGGATGGCGTCGTTTCAACACACGGACGAGTAAGGTATAGCTTCTAACTCCCCATTTCGGGACTGCCATACTCGGACCCACCGTTTTATGCCTCTTCATGGCTAAAACACTTCTCCGAGGGGGAAATATGTACATACCCAAAATTGTAAGGTATTGTACTACCGAAACAGTGTAACAAGTGCCCCAATGATGATACAGGTCTCCTCGCAAGGTGTTCGGGATCCAGAAAAGCCCTCGAAGTATGCGTTAACATCCCGCATGCCCCTGTTTTCCCCTTTTTCCCTCTTTCCTTGGCCTCTTGATCTTCAGTGACGAAACCGCCACCCTGCAGGGCGGTGGTCTCGTGATCGCGCGCTGATCGGGCGGCGGTCTCAGAACCGCCTCCTGCTCGAAGAGCGCGGTCATGTGCGCGTTTTTCCATAACGTTCTTTTGATGTGAATCACATGAAATATCACAATTCACCAGCTTTCTTTGCCGACTTGAGCATGCATTTATGTTTTTGGTCCCCTGGAATAGTGTTTTTCCTTTGTTTATTGTTTAGGAGTTCAATTTGGTTTTGATTTTTGGGTGATTGAATTCCTATAAATGCATGGTTTGTGCACAAGCAAATGGGCTGAAGTTTGGCTAGATTTTGAAGACTGATCTTTTCTCTCCTCATTTTAGTATTTTAGCTTGTTATCTTGTTTAGAAGCCATAGCTTGAATTCACTTGCATCTTTAGTTAGATTGCTCAGCTGTTGGTAAGCCACATACCCATCTTGTGCAGGCAGTGCTGTCATTTCATCCAATCCGGTCTGAAGCTTGCCTCTGAATTTTCTCTTTGCTGTAGATTTAATTTTCATTGTTGCTTAGAGTTCTTAGTTCAGTTCATTATATGCCTGGTTAGCTTTATTCAGCTGTTGGTAAGCCACATATCCAGCTTGTGCAAACAGTGTCGTTATTTTATCCAATCCATTGGAACAAAATAGCTTAGGAAGCCATTAAAGTTGTAGGTTTTGCTCTTCGAATAAGATAGTTACAGGTTCTGGTCGCTTCATGTTGCATGACTTGCAGTAAAATCCCGCTAGGAATCGCATAAGCCAAGCTCTGTACTCTTGCGTTGTCCCTCTCCTACTCGCATTTTTGGTCTGCATTCTGAGCTGTCCTTGTCCTAAAATCTACTCCTATCGGTGCTAGCATTACACGCTTTTCTGGATCCATGTGAACACGAAATAACGAGGAGATCAAAGGCGAGGGGACAAGATCACACACACCATCAGATTCACCACTGTTCTGCGGAATCTAGGTTTTAACTTTCAAAGTTCTAGTTAGAATCATATCAAATAAAGTAGATAAATTGCTTCATTTCAGTAAATTCTATTCTCGATATTGCCAGGGAAGCTGTGAGGATTGATAGTTTCTGAGAAACTATGATTCACTCCTCACTTCTGAGGTAGGATCGAGAATCTTGCAGATAAATTAGACGAGCTATTTTATTTATTTAGAATAATTCTACAAATCGCACAGGCAAATAACTACACTCGGTTATCTTGTCTGTTTTAAAATATTGTTTGGTTATTATTCCTAGATACGCTTAAAATAGTTTGCTTTCCTTAAAATTGTTAAAAGATTTCTTAGAAGAATAAAAGTTATATATATGTTAGATTTAGTCCACGTAGTTAAAATTTGCTTCATTACAGTTAGATTTACATTTCGTTTCGTATGACCATAACAGGACCGCAACAACCAAGAGTCTATGGTTGTGATCCACAGATCCCACAACCCAACGAGTCCATAGGTCAATCAGATATAGACATTACCCTACGCACCTTGGTATTTAGATCCACTCCACTTCCACCTATCATCATCGAACAATTGTCCTTATTAGATATAGCAGCTAACGAAGCTAGAGAATTCTAGACTAGGCCAGAGAATCATCCGTAGAGTCAATTATATTTACCATCCACTACATGACCTTATCAGGAGACATACATGAAACTATCGCAGGTCATTTTCCACGTATTCCACAACCCATAGATCGAATCACGCCAGAGCTCGATATTGATTAGAGCCTTGAGTAGTCATCCTTGCGATCGATCTATCACGCCGATCTGTGTTAGAAGGGCCTTCTTTGCCTTAGATTCGCAGATTCCATTAGTGTGTGTCAAATACATTAGACTGCCCAACTAGTCTATCCATATACCACCCATTTTCCATCCCCACCGACTGTCTCGGCATGACCTTGGGAGGTCGGGTACGCGGAAGAGTCACTTGTAGATTCCCATGCTCGCTTGTTGCTTTTCCGGCATACAATACCCCCTCCCCCTACTTGACCAGGATTTCCTTTGGAGGCCCCATCAAATTTGATCTTGATAGTAGATCCCACTAGCTTGTTCCAGTTCACAATCTTATCAGGGTTATGGCTCATGACCGGACTATAGGTGAACTTTTCCAGCACAACTTGTTCCCCTTTCAGACAACTCTTGTTAGTTTTACTTTTAAAGAGTTTGAGATTTTCCTTTATGGCTGCTAGGATCTTCCTCTTTATCACCACAATCTATGGTTTCTGGTCTCTAAAGACACTATTATTCCTTGCTTTCCAGATCCCCCATAAGAAGTGAGGTAAAGCAATCCTCCAGGCCCAATTCAAAAAGGGAAACCTAAAGGGACTTTCCCATTGAATGCTGCAATCTTCTATATTGGAAGGTATGATCCATTGGATATTGAACAAATCCAAAATCATCATGAAAACACCTTTAGAGAAAGGACAATGTAAGAAAAGGTGATTCACATTTTCCTCCCTTTTCCTGCATAAAGAACACCTATTAGGAATCATCATCCCTCTCTTTTTGAGGTTATCAACTGATAGGATTCTATTTTGGATAGCCAACTAGAAAAAAATATTGATCTTTGGGATCAAATCTTTAATCCATAACTTGCCCCAATAGTCTCTTTGTTGATCTTTCTTGAAATGAGAGCTATAGGTAGATTTAACAGAGAAGTTACCCAAATCCTCCTCTTTCCATATGATTGTGTCCTCCTTTGTCTAGAAGATGGGGATGTGAAAGTCCTTGAGTTTCTTGTTGAGATCCTAAAAGGGTTTGAGGTCACCAAGATAGTCCGGAGGGGGATTATGGTTTCCCAATGATACTTCTCCTCAAAAAACCAGAAATCCTTAATCTAAATTTTACCTTTATCTTCATAGACCTGAGCCACCTCCTTCCAAATTTCTTGATCAGCTAAGGGGACCTCTTCAATCTAGCTGTCCCACCAAAATATGATCTTGTTCCCCTTCCCAATCTCTCAGGAAGCACCCTTGGAGAGGATGTCTTTGGAATCCATCAGGGAATTCTAGAAATAAGAACCTTTAGGAAGGTTATTTTGGAAGAAAAAGGAATCAATTCTACCATAATTCCATAGGTATTTCTTTTTTATTATATCAACCCATAGGCCTTCCTCTCTAGCTATTCGCCAACCATATTTAACTAATAGAGCTTTGTTCATAATAGGAATGTTCTTCAGGCCCAAACCACCACACAGCTTTGGCTTAGTAACTTTGTCCCATATCACCAGGGGGAATTTAAAATATTCCGAAGTACCCACCAGAGAAATATTTTCTGAATTCTTTCCAAAATAGTTGTTATTTTAGCTAGAAGTTTGAAAAGAGACATAATATAGATGGGAACTCCTTGGAGGGAGCTCTGTAGAAGTTGAATCTTACCAGCTTGTGAAAGGAGGAGACCTTTCCAGGAGGAAATTTTTTTGTTAACTCTTTCCAACAGGGCATTCCAAATAGAGCTATCAGGATTTTTAAGGAGAAGAGGCATTCCAAGGTAGGAATCTAGAAAGCATTTGATTCTACAACCAAGGATATGAGTGAGCCTAGCTTGAACATGTTTATCTACATTAATAAAATAGACAGCACTTTTAAGGAAATTGACCATCTGCCCTGAAACCTGTTCATACTCATTGAGAGAAAACTTGAAGTTGGTGGCTTCTTGGATAGAGGCCTTCCCCATCAGGAAGTTGTCATCAACAAATTGATTGAGGAAAATAGGAGGGAGCCCATTTGAAATCTTAATACCCTGGATATTCTTAGAAATCATAGCCTACTTACAAATTCTACTCAAGGATTCAACCATGATAACATAAAGGAAAGGAGATAGGGGATCACCCTATCTTAATCCTCTACCAGCTCTGAAGAAACCTTTCGGACTGCCATTGACCAACACCGAATAACTAGCAGTAGATATATAGGTCATAATCATGCTCACCATAGTATTATCAAACCCCACTTTTTCTAGAATAGCCCAAAGGAAAGACTAGTTAATCCTATCATAGGCCTTGTGCATATCAAGCTTAAGGAACATAGCTGATCTAGCGAGTTATCAATGGAATGAATGGATTCCTAGATCACTACAATACTATCAGTGATTTGTCTCCCCGGGACAAAGGCTCCTTGGTTCTCAGAAATAAAATGGGTGAGCACCGACTGATCCTGCAAGCTATGATTTTGGTTAGAATTTTATAACTCATGTTACACAGGCTGATCGGTCTAAAGTCCTTGACCTCATTGGCTCCAGCAATTTTGGGAACAAGGACCAAAAATGTGTTGTTGAGTTGTCTGAGAAGCTTCCCATTTTTGAAAAATTCTTGGACCATATCAATAACTTCAGTCTTTATCACCTCCCATAATTTTTGGTAAAAGAAGGCCTGAAAACCATCAGGGCCTGGAGACTTATCAGGTTCCATATCAAAGATCACATACCTAATTTCCTCTTCAGAAGGGATCTTTAAGAGCTCATGATTTTTCCTCTGGAGATATCACTTTCTGGAAAATATTTAGAATATTGTTTTGTCTTTGCTCCTCAACCCCCTGACCTGTTGAAAGAGATCCTTAAAATAATTTATAATGGCCTAGTTGATATCCTTACTTTCTGATAGGATCTCTCCATTCTCATTCTTGATTTCAAATATCTTAAGGATATTTTTCCGAGAGGTCGCGAGAAATGGAAAAAAATTGTATTCCTATCCCCCTCCTTAAGCCATTTCACTCTTGATTTCTGTTTCCAGTACACCTCTTCTTTCGCTAGGATGTTATGATACTCAATCATGAGATTTTGTTCTTGTTCTTTTAGAATCATATTGAGACCATCAATTTTAATAAGTTCCTCAATATTCCTTATATCTTCTACCACTCTACTTTTTTCTTCGAAGATGTTTCCAAAGACCTCTTTATTCCATCTTTTGAGATAGTTTTTGAGATGCTTTAATTTAAAACTAAGTCTCAGAATCGCCACCCAAAACATTTATATTCCACCACTCTTTGATTCGGGTAGGAAGATCGGGATGATATAACCAAATATTTTAGCATAGGGTAGGTCCCTTTTAGCATGTTAGTAGTAAAAATCGATAAAATGAAACAATGAGAGACTAACCCAAAAGTATTAATGACCTAATCCCGAGTGGATTAAGGGGGATGAAAATGCACTCTCTCCCTCTTAAATAACAAACATTTATAAACACTCTCATCTTGTTCATAGTAATTATAAACATTATGTGCAAGGGGAACTCAAAATGAACATATATTTAAATGATGATATGAAGATATTAATGGATATTTAGGGTAAGTGAGTGTTTGAATATAATTTATTTTAGCTATAATATATTTGCATTATATTGGTGTAAGTATTTTTTCATTTATTTTATGTATCATTTTGAGTGATTTCTATTTTTGTGGTTGGAGGTATTTAAAAAAAAAATAGTTGATCAAACAAATAAAAATTTCATTCATAATTTATTCTATAGTGGATGCGAATATCACTTGAGAACTAGAGAATGTTTTTGATGTACCTTTTGATGAGTTTAGAAGAACCCACGGAAACCCAAACATAATTAGAAAATTTATATTAGAAGGGCTTAGGATAATATAGAGGAATGTAAGGATAATCAAGTTGTATTATTATTTTTATCACAATAGTATATAGTTGAAAAATAATTATTCATATTTAAAACTTGCAAGTTCACTACCAAGAAAACATAGATGATGAGAGGAGATCTCTTTGAATTATCAAAATAGAGAAAGATGATTGGTTTGATTTGCATCACAAGTGATTAGAAAAGGACAGTAATAGGGCTATAGGTTAGTTAAGGAAATACATGATATATGTTGACATTTGAACTATAAAGAGGACCATTTAAAAATTTGCACTTTTGTTGATTAAATAAATTTGTTTACTTTGATATTTTATGTTGTCTACTTTATTTTAACATATTATAAAAGACAAATATAAATCTATGAACATAATACAATGGTAATTGTATGACGTAGTGATCAATTAAAATTTTAATACATATTGGAATTGATGCATGTATCAAAAGTAATGTACTCAAGGGATATGAAGTTAGAGTATGAAAAAGGTTGGTGACTCATCATTTGGGACTATTAAGCTTAAAAGAGATTGCTTATAAATTTGCAATTTATATACAAGTTAGTTTTTTATTATTTTAATATATTTTTAAATTAAAATAATATATGTAATTTAATCATATACTTGTATTTATAGGAAGACCATTATAATAAGTTTGCAAGAAAGAAATAAAGTGTAGTATGAGGGACATAACACAAAATCATTTAATTAGTGGGCCTAAGATAATTAGTTTGTATCGGTAATATATGTAGTGATATTTTAACATTTTTATCATTAAAAATTTTCAAGGAAATAAAATTAGAAGGATGAGGAGGATTTTGAGAAAGAAAAGGATGATCAAGTTTATGAAGAGAAAGAAGATTGTTAGGATCACGATTAAGAGGATGATGAGGATAATGAGGAGGATCAAGATCGGGAAGAGCAAGAATATTATGAGGATCAGAGGGAGGATGATGAGCCCTATCACTTGGATAGTTTTGATGTACTTTTACATATATTTGTTTTATAATTAAGAAAATACCCCTTAATACTATCTAGAAATTACACTTCTATATATTATTGAAAATCAGATTTAAAATTATAGAAATGTATTCCTTTAGTATTAATAATAATATTTGGATACCTTTTGAAATTATTATATAATTTATCTATGGTAATAAAATATAAAAAATATTTTAATATCTAATTTTTAATCGTTTTGAACAAATAAATAAATGTAATATAATTATTCGTAATTATACCACTTGTAATTACAATTAATTATGTTACTTTAAAAAAATGAAGGAATTTTGTGTCATCTTTTTGTTATCCTTCATTGTTAATATTGTAAGTATTGCATTGATTGCATATGGCACAAAGTAGACTCAAAATATGTGCAAAATGTGATGTAACATTGACACAATTAAAATTACATAGTCACATTGATTTTGTGTAACTTTTGAGCCACACAAATTGATGTGAATTCTTCCAAGAAAAACACAAAAACACCCAAAAAGTTTAATTTATGACCCAAAAGTTTAATTTATGACGCAAAAAAAACCCAACTTATGGTGTTATTCGCACATTATGTAGTACTGAAACCTTGGTATTTCTCATTTTTGGAAAATTCGTCATCAATTTTACTCAAGCCATGATGTGAGGGGAATTTCTCCACTAATAAATCCATTAAACAACATGTTATATGGATTATAGCCTCCACGTACTTCATGATATATATGAATCACCTCCTTTTTGTATATTTTTTGATAGGAATCCTTTTAACCATTTTTTGTGGTGCACTATTAATTAGTTATCCCTATGAAGTTAGTTTCTATGTATCTTGGAGATGGGATAATGTGGTTATGAGAAAGGAAGAATCTAGCATAAACAATGACCTAAGACATTGCTCTAGTTTAGTAGTTATAACTAAGATAAGTATATCATAAATTCTATAGAAAAACACACCCTAACCTAGTGAATCCTTTATGTTTATCTATAGGTTCAATGTAAGATTTTTTAGATATGGTGTTTTAGTTGTAAATCTTGCTTTAATTTTTCCTAGAATATTTTAGTATAGAAATCTATTCAAACATAGTACATATTCTTTATTCTAGTTTTAGTTTAGATCCTATGTTAATTTATACTAAAAATTTGGTCTTATTTCTAGTATAGAATTTTATTCATGACAAGTCGATCTCTTTTTGGGAGAACCCTAGCTCTAGGTATAGTTGTAATATAATAGTGAGCGGGTAGTATATCAATGGAATGATTCATAAATTAAAAAAGGGAATATATTTTTAATCAAGTGGATATTTTGTGATTTTTACTCAATTTTAGACACATTGGGTTTTTAAAAAGTGTTTTTGTTCAATAAAAATTTTTGAAATTTCTACTTATTAGGGACCTAGACCATTTGATTTTCTCTTCAAGGTGATCATTTTGACTAATAATTAAATTTCCAAAAAAATCCCATACAAATTACCTTTTTAGACTTTCTTTAGGAAAAAAATTATATTTTCACATAATAAATGTTTATCATTGTTATTTCATCATCAAGGAGATCATTTTAACTCATTTTTCTAGAAGAAAAGTTTCAAAACAATTGTGCAATTTGTTTACTACTACCAAATTTTATTACTCACTATGAATTCCAAAAGGGTACTTCTCATAGGATATATGTATTTTATCCAAAATGATACACTAATGAATTCATCATTATCCATGGTCTTTACAACATTGAAATGAGTTAAGAAGTAGAACTTAATGACCTTTTAAAATTACTGAAAAAATCGGTGTGATGAAATAAAAGGAATTACTAGATAGTTAGTATCACCTAAGTTATAATATCATTTTTAGAGTGAAATGTAACTTTATATAGCTTAGAAAATCCTTGAAATTATATTTAGAAAGCACAATCATTTTTTATCTGTTAACTATAAAATGATATTTTATCTTAGTCGAGATAACTATCCTCAAATTTAGGATTTCATCACTCAAGTGAAGCTCTTGTGGATTTTAGTTTTTAAATCTAGTAAAAAAATATGTTGAAAAAATTATTATGATTGTTTAATGAAAATTGGATTTACATAATAATTTTTTCTCCAATTAATACATATCATGATTTTTAGGTCAAACATGTGTGACACTAACTTTTGAGAAATTTTGTGAGTAATTTTAGAGAGAATACAAACAATTCATTTTATTGGTCATATCTGACTTAGAAGTACTAAGCAATGTAATTTACTATTTAATGACTATAATGCATATACACAACCTAACACTAATAAAGGATAGGTCTAAACCAATGATAAATCTAAAGCATATCCTAATCTTAAGTGCAATGAACCAATAAACAAAAAATCTACCTTAAGTCAAGACAAGGGCAAATGTAAAAACATGAAAATATAACAAAGAATGGTGAAACTATTTTGGTAAAATATGAGATTTAAAACATTAGTATTTTAATAAAATTTCATACTTAGAAGTGTATATCAAAATTGTATCTTCTTCCCTCCAATACAATGGATGTTCTTTATGCAATACCTAGCGGATCAATAGTTAATGATGGATTTTAGATTAAGGGGAATCAAACAACATGGAAAATCAAGGGTTTCTATTTTAAAATATCTCGAGATAGTACCACAAGAGAAATTTATGTGGGAAATAAAAAAATTCTCTAAATTTAATATGAAAATTATCCACTGAGAAGGAAAATGATATGGTTGATATAATTTTCCATGTTCTAACTTTGTCTATGAAATTACTATACATTTATCAGATCACTCATTTAGATGGAGGGAAAAAAAAATATTTTTAATGAAAAAAATGTCTTTATTGGACAATATAAAACCTATTATACTATTCTAGCCACCATAAAGGTTAATCATCAAGCCATACTATATAATTTTGATCAATTTATGTTTAATCAATGTTCACAAGTCATACTTTCCCATGTAAATGAATTAGGTAAATGTTGTTATGTTCATTTTATCTATCTTAACTATCATTTATTACAATAAGCACAACATGGTTACGGGGTTTCCAAAGGTGTTTTCATATTTCTACACTTGAAAAACAACACAAGAATCGATTTCCAAAAGGTAAAGCTATGAGGAATTTGGAATCCAATTTCAATACACTATGTCTTACACCCCAGCCCCAACCAAATGGTGCAAAAAAAAAAAAAAACTTAAGGAAATGTCATATTCTATTATATATTTCATAGATCTATCTACTAATTTTTGATTAAATTTATTATGTGTCCAAACTACATTTTAAATGACTCTTCACACTTAGCAGTACTAGATATAAAAATGGAATACAAATGGTTTGGTGTTAGCCATGATGTTTATGAATTCAACGTTTTTATATGTAGTGTGTTTGCACATACCTTAGAAGAAAAGTGAAAAATAATGAAAATTAAAGGTTTCCCTTGTATGTTTACTAGTCACTATGAATTTCTAAAGGAATTTCATCTTCTAGTTCCAATAGCCACTAAAAATCTATTAGTGGCACATAGTGTTTGATGAACAATCCCAAGCTTACAATCCATCACCTACACCACATCCATCAACTTCTATCGATCCAAACATCACTACTAAAATCATTATGATAACTATGATAGTTTTGAAGGCTTCCATTCAATGAGTTCATATAGTTTAATGTATGAGATACAAAGGGATAAAAATTACATCCACCACTAGTTACAAATTACACAATGAGGCTAGAGCATTGGAAGGAGGCCCTATAGATACAAGTAGGATGAGATCCTAATTTTAGTATGGTGTTGTAAGTTTGGCATAGTTGAAAGCAACATAAGATCCTAATACTTATCACAAAGCTTCTAAGAATGATGAATGACAAGAATTTATGGTAGAAGAACATATTTATTTAAAAGGACAACACCTATTATTTACTTCCACTTACAAAAAGAAGAAAAATAATGAGTTGAATTGGTTGTACAAAACAAAATATGCATTAGATGGTTCTATTGACATCTAAAATTCTCGACTTGCAGAAAAATATTTATCACAAGTTCAAGGTGTTAATTACCTTTGAAAATTTTCTATAGTTAGATGGAAATACTCTCCTTGGATATGAAATAGGGATGGTAAGTCTACAGATAGATTTTAGAGGTGTCTTCTTATAACATCCATCAAAAATATTTTCTAACTCTCCTTTATTGTAGAAATAATATAAGTTAAGTGAAACATAAGTAACAATTTTTAATATAAGAATTCATATTACTTTACACTTTTCCACAAATAAATTTACATATTAAATAATTATTCAAGAGAGCTACCAATACCAAAAACATTCCAAGTTTCATTGTTCTTAATTGATTTATTTGACATGATGCTAAAGAAGGATTTCCCAAAACCATCAGTTAATGACCCAACAAAACCTTCAAGGAGACTCTTATAAAGAAACAAACCACCTTATCCATTCATTACGTTTACCACAATGACATTACTTTTCTTATGTGATGGTGACAAGTATTTAACTATACTAATTCATTCACAACATACCAGTTTACTTACGTGAAACAAAAAGATCATAATATAATAAACATAGGATCTTAATAATGTGTATGAATAGGGTACAAAAATAAATGTTAGGATTCTACAACACTATAAGTAATGCATATTTCTCTCCCATGCTATTATTATTTTTACTACAATAGAAAAAAATTCCATATATGAATTTATACAATGCATATGAATTTGTAATCCCATATAATTAATTTAGTGATGTCCTAAAAGTTCATATTACTATCTAAAATACACATGGGGATATTCTAATAAATTTTACAATAAAATTTAGACTTTTACACTTTTT
Organism: Taxus wallichiana var. yunnanensis; assembly: GCA_018340775.1. Taxonomy (NCBI): domain Eukaryota; kingdom Viridiplantae; phylum Streptophyta; class Pinopsida; order Cupressales; family Taxaceae; genus Taxus; species Taxus wallichiana. The sequence goes on along the minus strand of CM031238.1, from coordinate 322,684,913 downwards.
AATCCTTGGCGGGAGTTTTCAGTTAATTTTTAGTTTTATAGGTGCAAAATTACAAGACAGGACCTCGAGCCCCAATAAGATTCCTTATTGGAATCGAGAGTTATCTAACACTTGGTAATTTTTTAGAGTTCACAAAAGTGCAAACTACCTCCAAAATTTTACCACCCGACATCACGTGGCATCTTCATAGGGATATAGAGCCGACATGCATGGTTGCGGTTTGTAGCTTCAAAATGGAACTACAAAATACATCGAAGGTCCGATGCCGATTATATATTGGACACATGGAGTTCATTCAGAAGATTGAGTATAAAATGAAAGGAGGTAGTTCAAATTTGTGTAATCCTACAAAGATGTAAGGTACAATTGAATCTCTCACACCTTCCTTAGAAAATGTGTGACCTCGTCAAAGGTCAATCATCAAAATTTCAAAATTATAGTCCTATGGATTGCAAATTTATCATCAATCCCCTAGAATAGATATTTCTTCACCATATCGTTTTATCGAAACCTCCATTATTCACCAAATTTGTTTCATTCTAACCATCATGACATGGGCTACATTTTGGAATATTAAAATGGAAGTTTTGATGAAGTTTGGAGATGGTATCATGAAAAACTAGGATTTGCATAACCATAGAGTAGAGTAGTAATTTCTTCACCAAACCAAATTTAATGATAACGGGCACCACATTTTCACCTAAAGTTTCTAATGGAATGTTTTGGGACATGTCATATTCCTATTCCTCCTCTCGTAGATTAAACATATCAAGTATTTTGGGATGGCACATGGTTGAAACCATTAAAACGAAACCTATGACCTCCTCTTTCTCCCAACTTCTATATATTGAAAAATGATGATTATTTCAAAGGATGGACATTATAAACTATAAAGGAACCCAAAATGGTCTCCCAAGTAGTTGTGAGCCGCAATCCTTCATTTTGGCTTCTACAAATGTGTTTTATGCCTTCTTCTACAACTGTAACCGACTATTCATACTTTGTTAAGGACTAAAATCAGGTGTTTATGGGTATTCTCTACCCATGCTTGTTTTATTTGCATTCTTTCCTCTCCATTACTGTTGTGGTATGTTGTGCATGATTTTCTTCTTGCAAGCTAATTTTTTGTTTTGTTTTATGTGAAAATGGCAAGTTAAATGTTTTTTTGGGTTATGACACTTTTTCCCACATTTTTTTCCCTTTTTTCTCCACTTTTCGCTCATAGAGTGTTTATCACCCTTTTTCTAGTGTTATCACCTTTTTTAGCTTAATATTTCCCTTTTTATGCATCTCCTTCTAACCCAAGTCCCTTACAATGTTAGATTAGGATTAGATGGCTTTGATTTTATCTTTAGGATTACTTTAACATTAGGATTAGGTAGAGGAATATGACCTTATCTAGAGGTATAGCTTAGGTATAAAGTCCTAGAACTTGGAGACAATCTCATGTTGCCTCAAATTCTTGAATCTTATTCATTTTAGAAAGGGTGTGATTTTGAGCTTCCACAGTTTTGACACGCTTGGTAGGACAAGTTTTAATTTCTCTACAACTTCATACCAAAATTTTTGATGTGTTCTTGGTGATATATATCCTTTAGAGGCATTTTTCAACACATCCGATAACTCCACTATTTCAAACAACCCATTTTCTCATTCACGGACCATCTTTCTGTCATTTAAGTTCTCTTTCCATGAATTTGTGTAATAATGACTTCATTTCCTCATTATAATTCTCATCTTCAACATCCATACCTTAAAAATCCTCCTCGAGATCAATATTATGAGCCTTATCATGAGGAATATGCATATCAATTAAACCCTATCTATATTTATGGTATCTTATTAACCTATCACTTTTCAAGAACAACGATGTGTTTATCTTCAAATGTAAATTCAAGAGATGGAGGAAAAATTTATTCAAGGAGAGGAGGTATGCAACATGATGGTAGCTAAACTACCTAGTTTTAGTGAACCATGTCTATGGGTTAAACCTCTAACAAGTTTGTACAAGACTAAAAAAACTAGAGGTATTATCTAAAGCTCTAAATATAATCATTGAATCTTTAAACATATTATTACAATCGGTTGAAAAGAGGAAATCTAAGACATTTGGTTGTGAGGAACCCTGTTAATGGTGTAATCCTTCAAAACTACCAATAATATTTTACATTCCTTCTTTCCATCCTGCACCTACTCATCCAAAATTTCATATACCTTGCTTTCTCAAGAACTCTCCTGTCACCCCTTCTCCGCCATCAACAAATGTTGCACCTACATAATTTAAACCCCTATAGGATAATGACCAAGCTCAAAATTTCCATCACTTAATAGCCCCAAAATTATTATATGCATGAGGCTCATATAAAATCATACCCAAACCATGAATAATTAAAGACCATCCAATAACTGAGATGGCCAATTATTTGGTTATCCCATTTCCTAGGACTTTCTAGAGATGAAGCTAAATTTTGTTTGGTAAGTGGGAATGTTATTCATTCTTGGGTAGGAATGTGCATAAATAACATCAAGGAGGAATTCCATGGAGGATACATGCAGAGGAAACCAAATGCAACACTAAAAATATTGGATTTTTAAATTTGTCTCTCGAACAAATCCCACAACTGGTTAAACCTACATCAGAGGCTAGGATTAATGAGCAAAAGTTGGAGGATGATTTTGTAGAAGATTAAGAATAAGAGAAAGATTATAAACAATCTCTATGTTCGAATGTATTTTATATGATGGAATATTTTTCATAGAGGTTTCTAATTTGTCTCATTTTGTAAAACCAACATTGGAGGAGGAATAAATTTTAGAAGGCTTAGATTCAAAAGAGATCACTAATATTATTTCCTTAGTTTGAAATAAGTATATTAATTAATATTTTCCTACATATAATGTGTCATGGGAGGAGCACAATAAAAATGAGAACCAAAGGGAATTTTATACAAAGTTAGATCATCAAGAGGCTAAATTTTTATCAGATTTGGAAGATTGCATTAGTGAGGAAGAACTCATTGAAATCACTAGTTTTGCATTCTCATCATCTATCTTCCAACATAGAGATCCTCTTGCTACCAAATTCTCCCTTATAATTTAAAAGGAGAAATAAATTCCAATAAATGAAGATATTTCCTTGCCTCTTTTCATAAAATCAGATTTGTATGAAAATCATAAAGAAGAGATCAACCCAGATGATTCATCTGATCTTCATGATGTTTTTGAGGATGAATTTAATCTTATTCTTGTGATTTAATATGATAAATAGAATGGTGACTCCATTTCCAAATCAGAATTCATCATGGAGGAGGTAGAGTTATTTATAGAGGAAAACGGATTTCAAACCAACCTACAAAAATATCCGCATGACGAAATATTACATGAGGATCACATTTGTGGGACTGAGATTCAAAGAAGTGGTAAAATTACAAGGATAATCCCATGCCCAATCATATACTTGGCTATTTTAGAGCCAAAAAAAGAGTTTTCATTGGCCATTCTCACTTCAGATAATGATAATGGGCTTTAATATTACAAAGTTCATCTTCAATGCTTCTCAAATCTAAATACACAACAACTAAAAGAGGTATAATTTCTTTTACAACTGATACTTTGAAGAATTGGTTGGGAGACCAGTTTTAAGATTGTTTTTAGTATCATTAAAGGAAATGTCCATTGCAAAAATAACTACATGGCCAAATTTTGTAAGGAAAGAAAACTACTTCTCTTAACATGTATCAAGTTTCATTTAGCTCCCTTTTTGTTTGGTTAGAGTAGGATACGTAGGTTTATTTTTGCAAAACAAGTGCATTGTGTAAACTCTACATGATTTACTTGAAACATGTATATTTTCCATTTTGTATATAGATTTTGTGCCTTTTTCATTGTTTTCACAGTCCATTTTGAAGTAGGATCAATGAGGCAAACCATATATGGGGTAATTTTCATATGCTTATTATTAAGCCCCAATAGATCAGCTTCAGTTCAGAGTCCCCCATGCCTGTTCCTTGGCAAGAAATTTAAAAATTTGGGATAATTTGCAAGTTCATTTGAAATACCAAAAAGTCAGCTTTATGAGTATTCAAAATCAGCTATAGATCATTTCTAAGTCTAGCGGTGCTTCTTATGGGTTTATGGGTAAGGAATTCAAATTTATATCAAACTTTCAAAGTTTTTAGGCTAACTCCATGTGAACACCAAAATTGGGTCATACTTCCATTGAAACCTCATTCATTAAATTAACCATAAACTACCCATTCATATCCCATAGTGCACATGTTAATTGAGTTAATTATCTTAATTAAATTAAATAATATCTTCACTTAACCACCTCACTCAGCCAACTCACCTAGCCACCTCACTCAAATGACCCACTCAATCCTCATTAATGACCTAAGATCAAGTCTAAGCTTATCCTCACCAACTAGGACTTAGTATAAACCTAGACTCAACTCTTAAAAAAAAACCTAAAAAGAATCCTACTTATCTTTCCATGATCCATCACTCAAGACTCGAGAAGAAGGTTGGAGATCACGCCAAAAATAACAACAATCTAGATATTTTTGGCCAACCTAGATATTCCTACTTTGACTGAAATTGGTTATATCTCAACCGACGCCAGTCCCTAACCGTTGTCGAGTTAGGTTAAATACATTTCCAAAAGCCTTTTCCTAGGTTGGTCATTTGATTCAGGATCTCATATGAATAGAGACTTGGAGCACTCGAATTTCTAAAGCACTCGGGAAAAGAAAATAGATGGGAGCACTACCAACAACCATTTGGCATTCATCATCTTCTTCACAATCATAGATTCACATAGAGAAGCATGGAGGTTTGAACTTCCACAACATGAATACAATGGCTCTTATCTCTGGATCTCTTCCTCATCATCTTCATCACCTACGTTCTCTAAATCTATTGTTCAGTAAGTACCTAACACCTCTTCATTTACCTCCATTTTCTTTCAATAAGATTTATTATTCATCTCACCGTATACTTATTTCCTCCCACCAACCTATCACTTTACCATACCATGCCCTTTCAATTTTCTTCACCCTCTTATAATCATATCTGAGTCTTCAAGACCATTTTATGACCTCACCCTCACTATTTCTAACCTCTATGCAATCACAACTCCAAGAACTTTATGATAATTTCCTTATCAATGCCAGTTAGCCAACCAACGTCAACCATTACGCTAACTAGAATTAGTCATACAACTGACATCAATTACTTTGTCTTGTAATATACTTCATACCAGTGAGCTAATACCCACTTTCCAACAGCCAAAACCATTTCTAATCTTTACCAAACCTTACCCAGAGCCTATACCAGACCTACAACTCAACACCAACCAATCACCTGACCCGTTTTGACCTCAATCACCTTTTACCTGACCTTTCTTATTGTTTTGTATGAGATACCTAAATCATTTCAATTCCAATAGGATCGTTATTTCATGTATATTTTAAATAGCATTAATATTGTTATATAAAAATTTGATTGACATCCTATTCAGAAGCATCACGCTTCCCAGATCTAGCTTCTTCTAGGAATTCTAATCATTATTTTGTTTAACTCTATCTAGATGGTATTGTTTTACATTTATATGTAGTTCCTCCTAGCCAAAAGGGAGCTCTCGCAATCAACTTAGATCAGGAAATCAGAATGTGCACACAACCTTCAATCGACATTACAAACATGTATTCCTCCTTGGCCTACTACCCTTATCTATTTCATTAATTTACTAAGAATCTGGTGAAACATTTTGGCACGCTCGGTGGGACCCATCCGGGGTTCCTTGCATTTTTTCATTCTTAGGGAACCATTGTATGTTTTTTTCTTTTCAAAAGGAAGTTAACATTAAATTCTCTCCCTGGGAATCTTCTCTTTCTTCTACTTGTCTCAGTGACATTTGTATTTTGAGACTAAAATGAATCCTTATTTCTTTTCTTGCATTTGCATTAGTGAAATTCATATCCTTTCCTATTCACTCTTTGTTTACATCGAATATCACATTTCAATTTGGGTTCTAAAATACTTGCATTTCATATTTCTATGTTTACATTTCTAGCTCACATTAAAACTGAGGGAAACCTATATGATGGAAGTCATGCCCAGTTGATGGTTCACATAATTAAATTGTAGAGCACATTCTCTTCTCTGTTTTCCAAAATACAAAAGATAAACTCACACATCTTCTTTAAAAACACCTTACTCGGAAGAAATTATCAATGATCATATGATCGAAGATTGACAATGGGCACCCAACTTTATCTTTCCATTCATTAACTCAGAGAAAGGACTTCCCCCACCAAAGCATAACCTGAAACCATCCTTAGATATTTCCTCTTCATAGGATACCCTCTTTCCAACCAAAAAAATATTTTTTTCACAAGTCAGTCTAAAATAGCATAAGCTAAAACATAAAAATCACTCATAGGATTTCATGTTTTTCTTATCTTTTTCTTAAGTTGTGTTTTTATTTATGAGGTCATGTTATTCATTTTATTTTCTTCCTTTCACACCCCATAATTATAGTTGGTGTATTTTGACTTTTTCTAGGTGTATTAGGTCCATTACTATCATACTTAGGTTTCTGGGTTGATAGTTTATCTTATCTAAGTCGCAAAAATCAAATTCTTCCACCTTTTCAAATTTCACAGGTGATTGGCTTCGGTCTAGTTCTCAGTGACCGTCATCAGTTTTCATTTGACTATCATCGGTTTACCTAACCATTTTTGGTTTCCATATTTTTGTTCATTTCACCAAAAAAACATTCACCACATTTTCTATTCTTTCTGAAGTCTTAGACACATCATCATACCTCTGGACCTTTAAAATCATTGTAAAATCTAGTTTTTATTTCATTTTCATTAGTTATTACCTCATTTGCAAAACTTTTGATTTCCCACAGTAGGTATTGGTCACCTTGACCATCATTGGTTACCATCTCACTGTCATCGGTTAACCTAACCACCGTCAGTTCCTATGTTTTAATTCCTAATTAAAACAACGACCAATTTCACCTCTTGGAACCTATTTTTCTTCATTTCTTCTATTTTTATGTGTCATTTACAGAGAATAGATTACCAAACCTACACCAACTCACATGTTTTTGACTCATAGTCAAGCCAACACCCTTGTATTACACACAAGTCTTCATCCTCTCTCACCTAGCTCATCACCACCTTCCATCCTATCACCTACGGATTCTAATCAGCCCATTATCATTAGTACCGGTGATGAGGAGTTCGTAATACTCCTTGAACACAACCTCGCTACCTTACAACATTATCTCACCCATTCCTCTACTTGTGATTCATTAGGACAATTGGTATATGACATACCTATGTCCATTCCTCCTACCCTCACCCCCTCTTCTATGTCAGCTACCACTAGCTTGGCGTTACCTTCTTCCACCTTACCACCCATAGTATCCCAAATTGACCCCACATCATCAATATCTATGGCACCTACAACATCGGTTGCACTTTTGACGTCTAGTTTCTCCCATGGTGTCAACCATTCTTTCATCAACCAACTTGATCATAGCCCCATCTGCACCTGCCACCTTGTATATACCTATTACACCGTAGCCACCCATGGTGTCAGCAACCAATACCCCATTCCAAAACATCGTCCTCTCCATCCCACAATATTTACCTCCAATCACTACAAGGATCGCTACATCTACCCCACCTACTTACACATATCACCAACAACCCCCAATCTTGTCTATTACCTATTCATGATATTTTCCTCCTGCATTTACTCCCCCCATGCAATTCTCATACTTGGCACCACCATATACTAGGATGTTGTCCACATCATACATTCATCATCAACCTCCTTATATTGCAGGGGGTGCTCAATCATCACAACCTACCAATGACCTTATTAAAATGATGATGGAAAAGATACAAACATTGGAAGCATCGGTTTTTGGCTCTCATAACTCCTTAACCTACAATGAAATTTGTAATGAGCCCATTCATTCATCTATTCCCATTCACCCATACCCTGTGCATTGGGAAATGCCCAAATTCAACCGGTTCAACAAAAAGAAGACCCACAACAACACTTGTGGTCTTTCAAACATGGGTGTTATCTAATCACCCACAATGATGCTTTACTCCTATGAACATTCCCAATGTCCTTGATAGGACCTACATTAGATTGGTATAGTGGTTTACCCAGACATTCCATTTACTCATTTAATCAAGTGGCTCAAGCCTTCGAACCATTTTTTATCAATATCATCAAGAAGGTCACCATGACTGACTTGTACTCAACACGGAAATACGACGACGAATCTATTGTAGATTTTTTCACTTTTGGTGAAGCCTCATCAACTAGCTAATATTCTAGTTGCTTCAAAAAAATTATAGAGTTGTTCACTAGAGCTTGTGTCGAAATATCTCATGAAATATCCAAGTACTAACCTTTTGTACCTTCAAGAAGAATTTACCATGGCATGAAAACTAGAAATTTGTTCCATTGAAGAGAAAAAAATTCAATTACGAAACAAAAATTCTGCCTTTAAATCAAATGATACCTCCTCCTCTTCAAAACCCCAAAACAATTATTCAAAAGCCAAAGGTTACTTAACGTGTGTTGTCACCCTCAAAATTCCCCTCTTTGTGAAAGACAAAATATGAAAAATTTGAGTTGGTCCCCTTTAGAAGTGTTTAAGTAAAGTAAGAGGTTTGGAAGATAGAAAAATTCACTCTTTGAAGTCTTTTTAGTGTTGTGCGGGTAAATCAGATATTTCTATCCCTCATGTCCCAAATCTTTGCTGGACCTCCCAGTTCCCTAATTTTATACTTTGTCCACACTACACTACTTTTCGGGTAAGTTGGACATTTTTATCATGCGTGTCCCAAGTACACCTAAACCATCTGTTTGCTGATTTTCCACTTTTCCCACATTCCTCTCTAATCGGCTATATCAGATATTTTTGTCCCGCATGTCCCAAGTGTTGTCGGGCCTCTGTTCACCAATTTTATGATTTACCCACATCACTTACTTGTTGGTTAAATTGGCTTCATGTGTCTTGCATGTCCCAAGTACTATCCGGCCTTCTGTTCACCGATTCACCGACTTTCCCGCACTTTCTTATCCTTGCCTAAATCGGCTCCATGCGTCCCATATGTCCCATGGACCGTTTGTGCTCCCCAAACCTAATTTTTCCACATTCTTCTTGTATCCAGTATATCAGCTCCACATGTCCCATATGTCTTGTGGACTATCTAGACCAAATTTTTCTAGCTGTCCCACATATCACCTTTTTGGGTCGGCTTGGGGTTGTTTATTGCACATTCATTATTTTCTCGTCCTTCGTTTAGATTGGTGGCCATATAAATGGATATAACTATTCTTTCTCCCTCACACTTGGCTGCTCATTTTTCTCCTCACTCACATTTGTGCAAAGCAAGTCGTTTCCCTCATTCGTACTCCCGTATTTTTTTCTCTTGTAGGGTTTGTTCAAATTCATGGATATACTCCATTGAAAGATATCTTCTCTTTTCCTCTGTTGAGATGAAGATGTAGTACCAAGGCACAAAAACCTCTCCTCATTGGAAACCTTTGTGCCTAACATCGGTGACAACAAATCTTGATATTTTTACCTCAATGATTTTTAGAGCGAGGCTTGAATGTGATAACCATACTCCCATCGTTCAAATGATCAAAGATAGTGGGATTGCATTTTCAGCCGGTTTCCCTATCTCTGTTCATTTTTTTGATACCATGCTCACTTGTGGGGCTTGTTTTAATCCAAAATCAAAGGAAATTATTAATGTACATGGTGAGGTAATTGTGTGGTTAGATTATGAAGCTATCTATGTTGCTCTATGCATCCCAATGGCAGAAGGTACTAGTTCTCTCTCTCTTGCTCAAGCACAAGCATTATTTGACCAGGAAAATGAGAAATACAATACTAGGGTAGCCAAGTCTTGGCTAAAGAACCCTAAAAAAGGAGCATCCCGACTTCAAAAAACATTGTTCAGATTCGATTTCAATGAAGAACTTTCAGACATCATCACTCTTTTAGCTAGAATAATGGGAATGCCTTCTACAAATGAATTTCATTTTTAGATGTGTCCATATATCAAAATTATTTTTGAGAGCAAGCAAAGTCCAAATTGGGGTGAGATAATCAGAAAACCTAATGGAACAGGTTGGTTAACGGTCAGAGAACAAAGACCTTCTACATGACTTCTTACCTTATGTACACCATCACGACATCCAAGAAATGGCTTGGTTTCAATTTCATTGAGGATAAGAAATATGCCCCTATATATGAATATTGTCCTTAGTTAACCCTCAAAGCCAGCAATCATAATTTCAAGAGAGTTAATGACGTGTTCACCATATACATTGTGAGGATTTTGGAAGTAGATACAACTCGTAGAGATTTTCTAAAGAAGTAAAGTATTTGATCTCGAACATGGGAGTTTCTACACACAGCTTTAAAAAATTCTCATATATCGACTAGCTAGTTTTGATGGTTCCCCTTTAAAGCTTCATATGTTTTGCAATGATAAAATGTCCCTAGTTTAAATTTGTAGGAATTTGGATAAAATTCATCGACTTGCAAAGATAAGGATTGATGGCATTCATTTCCCTATAACCTTGGGAAATTACACATGCAGAATGACCCTCAATGCTCAAAACATTGATAGAACTATTGCCTCTCTTACTCTTCATCATTTCAAGTCTTGGACCTGTTTTGAAATCAAGGGATATATTTCTAAGAATCTCATATTAGGTTTTATTCACTATGTTGATACTAAAGATTATTGGGCTGATTGTGTAGATGACTTTGACGCCAAGAGTAGGTACTTTGGCAAATTTTCCCTTCAATAGATTATAGGTTTTAATCTTTACAAAGTACCTAAAAAGCTCCAAGATGATGATGAAGATCTACAATCTATTGAATATGAGAGAACCATCAAAAATATCCTCTTGAAACTCTTGATTGGTTTGTAAAGGAGTAGGATGTTTTGAAATAAGTAATCAACTCGGTTATTGTGAGAACCAAGCTTTGGTTTTATAATAAGATGGAATTTTTCGGGATGAACAGAGCTAAATCTTATTCACACAAAACTTTCTCTCTTATGAGAGAATAACTTGCACCCGATGTTGAGAATCTCGAGAAATATACTCCATCCTCCTCAACAAAGGTATACCTAAAGAAAGGTAAAAACATCAAGCAAGAAAAAGTTGAAGAAGAAGTTCTTCTGGAGTAGCCAGAAGTCCCTATAGGATCAGAGGATATTGTTGTTTTAAGTGAGGAAGATAGTGAAGGGATGAAAGAAGGAGAAGAAATAACCCCTTTCATTACTATTGATATAGAGAAAGAATGTCAAATGACTGAACCTCTAGGTTTAATGGATACTTCTTCTAAGGATATTTCTGAGAATGTAACAACTTCCCCACTGGAGACATCAGTAGTACATAAATTGAGTGTGATGAGTTCACTTGCACTTGGGCCCATTGTTCCTTCTTCCTCTTCCTCCTCCTTTTCTTGGGTTCAACCCTTTGTTGATAGTAGGAAAATAAAGTCTACCTCCCAAATTATGGTTCCTAAGTTTGATGTTGTGGTAGCCTTGCTTGGTTCTACTCCTCCTCCTCCAAAAAAGAAAGTAAAGATCACCTCAAGCTTAGTAATGGATTCACAAGGTGAGAAATTCATGGAGATTGTAAAGCCCAAAGAATATAAGGTAGAGAGAGATATTTTGGTGTCTGATTTGGAACTCACAAGGATCCCACTTGAGAATCAGTGCCTGAAAGTGAGGTTCATAACCTCAAAGAAACTGGCACTCGGGTCATTGAACAAGTTGAGAAGGAAAAACAAACCTTGGAGCAATTGGAAGAGTATAATCTAATTCTTTCAGGTTCTATAAAATCCTTATTGGAAAAGGATAAGGTCCTATATCCTACTCTATTAACTACTCTTCCACCTCCTCTAGTTCGAGAAATGAAGAAGTTTAGACCATTAAGGATATTCATAAACATGGAACCTATGGAAAGGCCATTATATCACTAGTCAATGATATGACAAGCTGGATTGAACTTTATTGAGGAATCCTTCAAGTCATATGAGAAGGTATCCAAATTATATTTGAAACTCAACACAACACTTAGTGGTTTTGAGAAAGAGCTAAAAATCTAATGTGAATGTATTCAAGATCTTTGTTCAATGAGCCAAATAGATGAGAATATTTTATTAGAAAGAAAAGTATTTGATGAAGCCAAGAATAATCTATCAAAGTATTTGGTTTTTAGTATTGATTGGAATATCAAGGTTTTAGGAATATGGGAAGAATACGAGGCGTAAAGGGGAATTTTTCAAGACTTTTGTTTTGTCTACCTTCAAGATATTCATTGTCAAATCCAAAATGAGGCCACAAGTAATCATTTTTTGATGCAGAAATCAAGGCTTAGTTCAGCAACTTCATCAAAGAAGATCTTTTCAAGGAAGAGTCCATGTCTAAATAGAAGATGAGAGATGTCTTCTCTTCAGTCAGCTATCACCGAGGCCAACAAGGAATTTTGGGAAAACACAGAGTTCGAGAAGGATATGGAGAAATGCCTTGGAATGTGGACCCATGCCACTTCCAACACGACCATTCACAAAATACATGGAGATAGTTGAGGTGTTGAAAATATTTAGGCATCGATTCTTAAGACACGGTGGGCCCCTCTAAGTCTTTATTGAAGGTTTACACTTCGGGTCCTGGGATGTTTCCCTCATTATTTTGCAGTGTAACCCCATGATGTAATATTTTATTAAAGACATTCTCTTAACATATTTGTTAAGTGGTCTTTAATCTTTAGATTAAAGGAAGTTGTAACTGAATGTAACCATTTTTGTAAGCTATAAAGTGAGCTCTTCATGCCATTAAAAAGGGTTGGATCCTGATATTTTGAAAATGTAATAGATTTGAAAGTGATCAATACAGAATATTTTCTCTTGTCTCTTATTTATATCTTCTTTTCTTTCTTTCCTTGTCTAAAATTTATGAATCATCAATATTTCATGCTAAGAAACTTTGTGTTCTTATGATATGATTTCTAGAACTTTGTGTCCATGGAATTATACCTGATATTGTCACGTGAATGATTCTATTCTATATTCCTTTGATAAGTACATGTAAGGTTATATTTTTTATCTATATTACCATAAAGTACTATTGTGTTCTTCCCTTTCAGTTTCCTTATTCTTCTATTTCTATGTGTTTGCAATCTTTATTGGCATAAAAATTTTCAAAATATCAAGAGTCCTCATCAATATGAAAGTTGGTTATAAGATTTTTTTCTCGCTTTCAATAAGGGAACCTCTCCCATAAAGAGGAGGGACTTTCTATCCCCTGACTGTTGTTTGCTAAAGTGCTATTTTACAAACCAACAGTTTTTGGTGACTCTACTGGGGATTCATTTCAACGTATCCCTTTCTAAAATAATTTCAAGATCATTTTATGATCGACACTCTATGATATACACGTGGGAAGAAATCTCTCAAGGTAGAAGATTCCCATTTTCAGCTTCTAGGACAACAAAAATACCCTCTTCCTCTAGCAAGAAGGAATAGAAGAACTTGTTCGTGAGCTCACCTCCTGCTAAAGACATGATTTCTAAGAACAACACTCCTCAAGAACAACTCAGTCCTAATCTCCGTGCTCTAGTACTTGCTGGAGTTACAATTCCCCTTCAGTTTATCTTCCCAAAAATGGCAGCACCTTTACCTTGGGGACAACAGGTTGGGCCTCTTGCTCTTCCTCAACCGTTGCATGAGTTTCCCAAGGGTAATAGGAAAAGTTTTCCTAAATTTTGAGGTGACGGGAAAGTGCACCCAGATGAACACATCATAGCCTTCATTGTTACATGTGGGATTCTTGGGGTTGAACATGAAGATGTTTCTATCAGGCTCTTCATGGAAACATTGCAAGAGAATGATGTTGATTGGTTCTAGCACCTTCTTGTTGGGTCAATTATTGATTGGAATACCATGACAACCTAGTTTGAGCAACGTTTCAAACCTGCAGAAGATGTACATGCCCTCTTGGCTCAATTCTCATCAAAAAAAGGAGCCACATGGACCCATGAGGGAGTTTATGGCCAAATTTAACAAGTTAATTCATAAGATTTCACAAAACACTCGTCTTGTAGATCAAATTTGAAAAAAAAATTCCTCAATGCTCAGTTTCCTAAAGTAAGTTATGCACTAAGGAGGGCCAATATTCTAACTCTAGATGTTGATCAATGTTTGGCCATCAGCGTTGAAGATGATCTAATCATGTCTAGTAAATTGAAAAGAGAACCCTCCAAATCTAAAGCATCTTCCTCTTTTCTCCTAGATCCAATTCTAGTCAGCTAGTGCAGAAGTTGGCAAATGATCTCATTACTATCAAGAAGCAGTTGGCTCAACATGCTCCTTACCAAGATATTCCAAGAAAGAATTTTCAGCCTAGGAACCATTTTCCCTCTTCTCAGACTAGATTGGCTATTGAAGGCCCTCCCATTAAGGTTCTAGTCAATGCAACTTGTGAGGTTCAAGAACCTGATGATGAGGAGGTTAATGAAGACTATGAAGAACCAGAAGAAGAGGTTGATGAAGAACAGGAGGATCTTGGTGAATCTCAAGTTAATTTCCTCACCACTGAAGGTATCGATGATGAAAATGAATATGATGTAGTGGTAGATATGAATAGTGATTCATATGCTGTTATGACTCGAGAGCAAATGAACAGGAGGGAAAAAGTGTTGCAGCCTTCTAGAAAATCCAAGGAATTTCCTATAACTATTCCAATAGTTGTGAAAAGAGGAGCCCCTATTCCCACTACCTCCACACAAAAGGTGAGTAATGCTAATCCTCCTCCTTCTACCTCTGCTTCTAAAAATTATTGTCCTTCAATTCCTAAGCTTGATAAATCCAAAGTTCCCCTCATTCCCAATAATGATGCCCCATCCATGTCTAGATATTTTGATATTATTGACCACATCAAGAAGACAAAGATCCAAATCTCAGAGGAAGAATTTTACCAGACTCATCCAAATGCTTTTGCTAAAATGGTAAAATTCATCAATTCCAAATCCAAAGCTTCACCCAATACTTCTAAAGGTATTTTACCCACTCCCCCCTCCTCACCTCAATCAAGCCTTGTGGCTGTAGTCACTTCACCCAGTGAGAAGATTAAACCATTCTATGTAACACTTCTCATAGCCGGCCATAAACTCAGTAATTGTGTTATTGACTCAAGAGCATCAGACAATGTAATGCCTGCAAAAATTAGCTCATGCTTTGGGTCTGACTCTAACACATACATTTGGTTCTTGCTATTGTATGGAGAGTAGGGAAGTGCGTCTGGGTGAAATAAATAAAGATGCATAAGTAGCCTTAACTTCTTTTCCAGAGAAAAGGGTCAAAACCACTATTTTAGTAGTTGATATTCCTCTCTCATATGGTATGTTACTAAGTAGGAACTTTTGTAAAGAAGTAGGAGGTGAAATCCAAATGGACTGGTCGCACGCTCTCATTCGGTCAATGGAAAAATGAAAAGATACTACCAGAGAGACATACTGAGTACATTGTTCAAAATACTGATGATCCAAAAGCACAAATACTTGATGAAGATATAGGTCATAGTAACTATATGATCATGTCAGAAGATGGAGCAACACTTCCTATGGGATTTATTCATGATCCCAATGGAATTTGGACTATGGAGTTTGATGGAATTTGTTCCTCAATGGTTCTGGAGCTGGCGTGGTGCTAATCTCTCTAGAAGGGAATATTCATCCATTTTCATTTAAGCTTTATTTTGAAAATACAAATAATATAGGTGAATATGAGGCACTCATACTTGGATTAAACATGGCAAAATATATGGGAGTAAAGAATCTTTGTGCTTGTGGTGATGTAGAACTGATTGTAAAATAGGTCAGGAATCTTTTCCAAGTCAAGAATAAGAGGTTGAAACACTACAGAAATATTGTTTGGGATTTCATTGAAATTCTTGATGCTTTCTCCATTGAATCTGTGCCAAGAGAAAAGAACACTAGAGTTGATTCTCTAGTTGTCTCAGGATGTTTGTTGATTCCTCACCCAAATTTCTCTCTGGAGAAATTTTCCATTGAGATGATTCATAGGCCCAGTGTGCTAGATAATGAATGCAATTGGAAAGTTTTCAATGATGATCAACACTTTCTCTCTTTCTTGGAGCTTAAGGACAACTTCAATCAATTATATTTTGAAGGAAGTAAAACTCGCCTAGGGAGTATGTGCCCTCTAATGAAGATGATATCAAGGAAGAGATGGATCAAGATGACTATATCAAATTGAAAGGTAACAAGATCCCCAAAGGGCTGGTGAGTTTAGAGGATCTGTTTGATAAACATGATAGGTACATCAAGTCTAAAGCTTCTCAAGGGACTCATCAATCCATTGAGTATGAGAAGGTCAACATTGGAAGTAATGATGAACCCAAGATGGTGAATATTGGAAAATGTTGCACTCAAGAGGAAAGAAAGAATTAGCAAACCTATTAAGTATGTTGATGTCCTTTCTTACTCATATGATGATCTCAAATCCTTTCAACCAAAATAGATACAACACTATATTCCTCTAGAGACTTGGGATCAAACCTTTCAAGTAGAAGAAAAGGTAATACAATCCCAAGATTTTTGATACCATATTTTAAGAGATCTAGAAACTACTAAAAGAAAATATTATCATCCCTATACACAATTCAACATGGATTGCCAACATTTTGCCAGTAAGAAAGAAGAATGGAGAGATTTGTATTTGTGTGAATTTTAGGAATTTAAATTAGGCCTCTTTACAAGAAAAATACCCTCTCCCCATGATGGATCAAATTTTACAGGCTATCACCATCTCAGAGATGTTTTCCATGCTAGATGGATTCTTTGGATACAATCAAGTGGAGGTCAATACTCCAGATCAACACAAGACTACTTTCACTACTCCTTAGGGAACCTTTTCATATAAGAGGATGCCTTTCGGTCTTATCAATGTCAGTGCTACTTTTCAGAGGGAAATGGACTTAGATTTTGGTAGTCTCAAGGAAAATGCATTTTTGTATACCTTGATGATCTAACCATCTTCTCCAAAACAAGTGCGAGATCACTTTCAACATCTTGAAATAGCCCTTCAAAAATGTAGAGAACATTGGGTATCTCTTAATCCTAAGAAATCAGTCTTTTATGTTATTCAAGGTAAGTTACTAGGGAATATTGTTTCCAAAGAAGGAATCCAGATAGATCCAAAAAGAGTTCAAGAAATTTAGCAGATTCCCATTCCCATAAACAAAAAGGGTGTTCACTCTTTCTTTGGTAAGATAAACTTCTTAAGGAGATTCATTCCATATTTTTAGAACTAACTATAAGCATTGCTCAAATGATGAAAGGGAAGAAAACCTTTAGTTGGAATCCTGAAGGAAAAGAAGAATTTGAAGGTATCAAGGAAGCTATTGCTAAAACTCCCATCTTAGCATGTCTTGATTTCAACAAAGATTTCATTATCTATTGATGTGCTACTGAGAATACTTTGGATTCCATACTCAAAAATTTTTTGAATATCATGAACTTCCAATCACCTTCATGAGTTATGTTCTAAAATCTCATGAATTGAAATATAATATGATGGAGAAACATGCTTTTGCAGTGGTCAAATTCGTTAAGTAGTTTCATTTTTATATACTCAATTCCCACTCTATTATATTTGTGTCTGATACAACTATTAAGTCTATTCTTACACAACAAGAGTTTTGAAATAAAAGGGGAAATTGGGTAGTAAAAATCCAATAATATGACCTTGATATCAAGTTAACAAAGTTAGTCTGGGGTAAAGGCTTATGTGAACTTATTGAAAAGAAGTTGACGAGGAAGCAGTTGAGACTCTTGTTGTCCTCTTTCTCAGTTTAACAAATGAGTGGTATGATGATATTGCACATTTTATTACTTATGGATAATTTCCATATCACTTGAGTGCTAAGGAAAAGAGAGATATTAAGCTAAGGTCTGCATAGTATGTATTATGGGAAAATTCTTTATTCAAGTGAGGCATTGATGGAAGATTCCTTAAGTGTGGAAAAAGAAAAACAGAAGAAGTTGTTTTTAGCTTTTCATGATCAAACATGTGGAGGAGTTTCTCCTCTCATCACACTGCTCACAAAATTCTTCATGCAGGTACTATTGGCCTACATTTTTTTGAGATGCATCAAAATGGGTAGGGAAGTGTGAAGCCTATCAGACTTTTGTTGGGAGACCTAAATTGGCTACTTTACCACTTAAACCAGTAGTAATTGATGAGACTTTTCAACAGTGGGGATTGGATTTCATTGGGACCCTCAACCCACATTCTAGTGCTAGACATACTCATGTGCTAACTACTATAAATTACTTCACAAAGTGGGTAGAGGCTATTCCAGTCAAAAGTACTACTTCTGAGGTGGTGTGTAATTTCATCAAGGAGAACATCTTGATAAGGTTTGGGATACCAAAAAAATGTGACTGATAATGCTTCTAATTTTTCTTCTTCCGAGATGATGGATTTTTTTATGGTTACAGAATCTCCCTTGCTCATCCTTCGACTAT
The DNA here is from genome assembly GCA_018340775.1 of Taxus wallichiana var. yunnanensis. Lineage (NCBI taxonomy): Eukaryota > Viridiplantae > Streptophyta > Pinopsida > Cupressales > Taxaceae > Taxus > Taxus wallichiana. Next base: position 322,666,292 of record CM031238.1, on the reverse strand, counting down.
TACACCTGTGGAAATGGACAAGTTAAATCAAGAAATAATAATTTGGAAACCATCATTCGGAAGCTTATCAATGATTCTAAAAGGAGATGGCACAATAATCTCCATGATGCTCTCTAGGTAGATAGGATTACACCCAAAAGAGAAATTGGAATGTCTCCATTTCAGGTGGTGTATGGTGTTGAAGCTCAACTTCCAGTAATAGTGGAATTACCAGCCTTGCACTTAATGAAGGCTATTGAAGATTCAAGTTTCATCAATTCCTTGGACAAAAGGATCATGTATCTCCAGAAGTTAGATGAAGATAGGATGCAGGTCTTTGATAGAATCTCAGCTCATCAACTCAAGGTGAAATATTTATTTGATAAGAAGGCTAGACCCAGAGATTTTCAAGTAGGAGACATTGTTCTGTTGTGGGACAAAAGACATGAACCTCGTGGGAGCCATGGTAAGTTTGATTCTCTTTGGCTTGGTCCTTTCAAAATTAGACACTTTGCTAGAGAAAATTATTTCTACTTGGATTATATGGATGGATCTTCTCTTCCACTTCCTTATAGTGGGCAATATTTGAAGTTGTTCAAGTCCTAGGTGATTAGGCATTCCTTCTGTATATTGTGTACAGTGTCTTGTTTTTGGCCTTTATTTTGTGTTTTGGTTCTTTTCCTTTTGTGTGTTGTCTTCTGTATTGCTTTTCCTTTGACTTTATTGCCCAATGGATAAGGCACTGGTCTTTTCTTCACAAAGTTCTTCTTGGTTTCTTGACCTTGCCTTGTTTCTCTATTCCAAGTCAAGTCATCCCCAGAAAGAGCCAGTTGTTGTCACCCTCAAAATTCCCCTCTTACTAAAAGAAAAAATATGAAAAATTTGAGTTGGTCCCCTTTAGAAGTGTTTAAGTAAAGTAAGAGGTTTGGAAAATAGAAAAAAATTTCTCTTTGAAGTCTTTTTAGTGTTGTGCGGGTAAATCAAATATTTCTGTCCCTCATGTCCCAAGTGCTGCCAAACCTCCCAATTCCCTGATTTGCCACTTTCTCCACACTTCACTAATTTTCAAGTAAATCAGAATTTTTTTCTGCGTGTCCCAAGTACACCTGACCTTCTATTCATTGATTCACCACTTTTCCCACATTCCTCTCTAATTTTCTATATAGGATATTTTTGTCCCACATGTCCCAAGTATTGTCATGCCTTATGTTCACTGATTTTCCAATTTACCCACATCACTTACTCATCGGATAAATCTGCTCCGTACATCTTGAGTTTCCTAAGTACTACTGGGTCTTGTTCACCAATTCACTGAATTTCCCACACTGCCTTGTTCATCGCCTAAATTGGCTTTACACATCTAATACATCCCATGGACCGTTAGTGCTCCCCAAACCTAATTTTTCCACATTCTTATTATATCGGGTATATCGGCTCCGCATGTCCCATATGTCCCGTAGACCGTCTAGAAGAAAATTTTCGACTTTCCGTAGATAACCTTTTTGAGTCGTCTCAGGCTTATTTGTTGCGCATTCATTATTTTCTCTCTCCTTCATTCAGATTGGTGGCTATATAAATGGATATAACTATTATTTCTCCCTCACACTTTCCTTCTCATTTTTCTCCTCACTCACATTCATGCAAAGAAATCCATTTCCCTCATTCGTACTCCTGTATGTTTCTCTTACGGGGTTTGTTTAGATTCGTGGTGATACTCCATTGAAATATATCTTCTCTCTTCTCTCATCACGATGAAGATGATGTAAAACCAAGAGCACAAAAACCACTCCTCGTTGGAAACCTCTATGCCTAACATTGGTGACAATGAAGCTTGACATCTTGACCTTGATGATTTTTGGAGTAGGCTTGAATGTGATAACCCTACTCCCACTGCTCAAATGATCAAAGAAAATGGGATTGTATTTGTAATAATTTTCCCTATCTCTGTTCGGTGCCGATAACGTGCTCACTTGCGGGGCTTGTTTCAATCTGGAATCAAAGGAAATTATTAATGTACATGGTGAGGTAATTGTGCGATTAGATTATGAAGCTATCTGTATTTCTCTATGTATCCCAATGTTAGAAGGTACCAGTTCTCTCTCTCTTTTGCTCAAGCACAAGCATTATTTGACCAGAATAGTGAGAAATACAAGACTAGGGTAGCCAAGTCTTGGCTAAAGAACCCTAAAAAGGAGCATCCCGACTTCAAAAAACATTATTCAGAGTCAATTTCAATGAAGAACTTTTAGACATCATCACTCTTTTAGCTAGAATCATGGGAATGCCTTCTACAAATGAATTTCATTTTTGGATGTGTCCATATATCAACATTATTTGTGAGGGGAAGCAGAGTCTGAATTGGGGTGAGATAATATGTGAAAACCTAACGGAGTAGCTGGTTAACATTCAGAGAACAATGACCTTCTACATGACTTGTTACCTTATGTACACCATCGTGGCATCCAGGAAATGTTTTGGTTTCAATTTCATTGAGGATAAGAAAGATGCCCCTATATATGAATATTGTCCTCAGTTAACCCTCAAAGCCGAAATCATAATTTTAGGAGAGTTAATGCCGCATTCATCATATACATTGTGAGGCTTTTGGAAAGAGATATTGCTTGGAGATTTCCTGAAGAAGAAAAAACTTTGATCTCCGAACATGGGAGTTTCTAAACACAATTTAGAAAATTCTCATATATCAGACTAGTTGGTTTTGATGGTTACCCTTTAAAGCTTCCTATGTTTTGCAATTATAAAATGGCCCTGGATTAAATTTATAGGTAGCTGGATAAAATTCATCAAACTTGCAAAGATAAGAAGATATATGACATTCATTTCCCTATCACCTTGGGAAATTACACATGCAAAACAACCCTCAATGCTCAAAACATTGATAGAACTATTGCCCCTCTTACTCTTCATCATTTCAAGTCTCAAACCTATTTTGACATCAAGGGATATATTTCTAAGAATCTCATATTAGGTTTCATTCACTATGTTGATACTGAAGATTATTGGGCTGATTGTGTAGATGACTTTGAGGCCAGGAGAAGGTACTTTGGCAGATTTTCCCTTCAACAGATTATAGATTTTAATCTTTACAAAGGACGTAAAAATCTCCAAGATGATGAGGAATATTTGAAATCTATTGAATATGAGATAACCATTAAACAATCTCCTCTTGAAACTCTTTATTTTTTTGTAAAGGAGTAGGATGATTTGAAATAAGTAATCAACCCGGTTATTGTGAGAAAAAAGCTCTGGTTTTATAATAAGATGCAAAATTTCAAGATGAACAGAGCTAAATCTTATTCACATGAAACTTCCTCTTTGAGGAGAGAAGAAATTTCACTGACATTGATATTCTGAGAAATATACTCCATCCTCCTCAATAAAGGTATACGAAGAAAGGTAAAAACATCAAATAGGAACAAGTTGAAGAAGAAGTTCTTTTGGAGCAGCCAGAAGTCCCTGTAGGATCAGAAGATATTGTTGTTTTAAGTGAGGAAGACAATGAAGGGATGAAAGAAGGAGAAGAAATAACCCCTATCATTACTACTGATATAGAGAAAGAATGTCAAATGACTGAACCTCTAGGTTTGATGGATACTTCTTCTAAGGATCTTTCTAAAAATGTAACAACTTCCCCACTGGAGACATCAGTAGTACAGACACTGAGTGCAATGAGTTCACTTGCACTTGGGCCCATTGTTCCTTCTACCTCTTCCTCCTCCTTTTCTTGGGTTTAGCCCTTCATTGTGATAGAGAAAAGAAAGTATACCTCCCAAATTGTGGTTCCTAAGTTTGATGTTGTGGCAGCCTTGCTTGGTTCTACTCCTCCTCCACCGAAAAGAAAGCAAAGATCACCTCAAGGTTAGTATCAGATTCACAAGGTCAGAAATTCATGGAGATTGCAAATCCCAAAGAAGATAAGGTAGAGAGATATATTTTGGTGTCTGATTTGGAACTCACAAGGATCCCACTTGGAGAATCAACACTGAAAGTGAGGTTCATAACCTCAAAGAAACTATCACTCGGGTCATTGAATGAGTTGAGAAGGAAAACAGACCTTGGAGCAATTGGAAGAGCAGAATCTAATTCTTTCGGGTTTTATAAAATTCTTAGTAGAAAAGGATAAGGTCTTAGATCCTCCTCTAGTTCTTAGTAATGATGAAGTTCAGATCATTAAGGATATTCATAAACATGTCACCTATGGAAGGGCCATTGAATCACTGGTTAATGATATCACAATTGTTGGATTGAACTTTATTGAGGAAGCCTTTAAGTCATATGAGAAGGTATCCAAATTACGGCTGAAGTTCAAGACAACACTAAGTGGTTTTGAGAAAGAGCTAAAAATATGGTGTGAATATATTCAAAATCTCCATTTAATGAGCCGAGACGGATGAGAATATTTTATTGGAAAGTAAAGTATTTGATGAAGCCAAGAATAATCTATCAAAATATTGGGTTTTAATTATTGATTGGAAGATAAAGGTTTTGCAGGAAGCTATGGGAGAACTAAAGAATATGAAGCAGATAGGGGAAAATTTCAAGAATTGTGTTTTGTATTCCTTCCAAGATATTCATTTTCAAATCCAAAATGAGGCCACGAGTAATCATTTTTTGATGCACGGGAAATCAAGGCTTAGTTCAACAACTTCATCAAAGACGATCTTTTCAAGGAAGAGTCCATGTCTAAATAGAAGATGAGAGATGTCTTCTCTCTTGATCCGCCTATCACCGAGGCCAACAAGGAATTTCGGGAAAACAAAGAGTTTGAGAAGGATATGGAGAAATGCCTTGGAATGTGGACCCATGCGACTTCCAACACCACCATTCCAAAATTCATGGAGATAGTGAGACATTGAAAATATTCGGGCATCGATTCTTAAGATAGTGGGCCCCTCTAAGTTTTTATCGGAGGTCTACACTTACGGGTCCTATGACGCTTTCCTATTTTTTGCATTGTAACCCCATGATGTAATATTTGATTAAAGGCATTATCTTAACATATTTGTTAAGTGGTCTCGTAATATTTAGATTAAATGAATTTGTAATTGAATGTAACCATTTTTGTAAGCTATAAAGTGAGATCTTCATGCCATTAAAAAGGGTTGGATCCTGATATTTTGAAAATGTAATAGATTTGAAAATGATCAATACAGAATATTTTCTCTTGTCTCTTATTTCTACGCTTTTCTTTCTTTCCTTGTTTAAATTTACGAATCATCAATCTTTCATGCTAAGAAACTTTGTGTTCTTATGATATGATTTCTGGAACTTTGTGTCCATGGAATTATATCTGATATTATCACGTGAATGATTCTATTCTATATTCCTTTGATAAGTACATGTAAGGTTATATTCGTTATCTATATTACCTAAAAGTACTGTTGTGTTCTTCCCTTTTAGTTTCCTTATTCTTCTATTTTCTATGTATTGGCAATCTTTATTGGCATAAAACATTTCAAAATATCAGGAGTCCTCATCAATATGAAAGTTGTACATTTGTATATAAGCTTTTTGCTCACTTTCAATAAGGGAACCTCTCCCATAAAGAGGAGGGACTTGTTGTCCCCTGACTGTTGTTTGCTAAAGTGCTATTTTACAAACCAAAAATGTGGTAGTTTTAAAGGTTGGTCCATCTCACCCCTATAATAAATAAAAACCTACCTTCAACCTTTCTCACATTCAATATTTAAAATTTAGACGGGAGCAATGAAAATATACTCCAATCGGGAATCCTTATTCTTCGGTATTAGATAAAAAATTCTTAAGGTGAAGCCATTGCTCTTCCATCCATAACACCATATACTTGTTTCGACCCGCTTGTCCTTTACTGCGTGGTACAAGGAACATGACTATTGTAACTATCATTTCTTAAAGGGCCATAGCGATGGTAATTGTATAATGTTCAAGAAAATTATTCATGAAATGTTAGATAATGGAGATCTTTTCTGGACAACCTGAATGCACCCACAAATCAAAACTTACATATCTTCAAGAAACCATTCCCTAATCATACCTCGTCATCTAACCAAAGTGGTGAACTTTCAACCAATGACAACAATGTCCATGAAGTCCATGTTGTTTTTGAAGTCGTACTAACCATTCCTCAATTTCCTCCTATCCCATCTATCAAGGAGATTCTATTACAAGCTCCTTTATCCACAAAGGAGCCTACCTCATCTAATCCTTCACCCACAGAGGATTCTCCTTCATCTCCCCGTTCACCCACAGAGGAGTCCATAATTTTTGTTGATGCAGTTTCACCACCCACCTCACAACCTAATGAACAAACATTGGTGTTAACTCTCCTACCCATGGGAGAGTCATCCTCGCTTTCCTCTCCACCAAAAGAGGAACCTACCTCATCCCACCTACCAGCTCTCCTACCCATAGGGGATCCTTTAGATGCACCACTACCTATTGGTGACAATTCCCCATTATCCTTCTAGGATCCCATTGATTTTCTCTCGGATCTCTTACCTACAGATTTTGAAGCCAACCAGTTCCCTATCTCACAAACATATTTTATAGGGATTTCTACTAAGCCAACATCATCTCCTCTTACAACATTGTCTTCTTTTATGCCTAGCCAACCACTTGGATTACGTTGATAATTCCATACTTTGGGGATGCCTTCAGCTACCCTTTTCAACCCAAATGTAAATGTCACTTACAGATACCTCCACAATCTATCTGAAGGTATTTCAAGCAACCCAATCAACCATGACCATGCATGTTGAAATGGCCTCTTCTTCATCACCCTCACCTACACCTAAACCTTTACCAACAACCAAACCCATTCCTATGCCTAAGAACCTACCTGCACCTACACCTTCCCCCACATCTAGACCCATTACCACATTGGGTGTCATGTCGACATCAAGTCTAGTTCATCCTCCTATCAAATTAGATTTAGCCACATCTTCCCAAACCCATGTAAAAACATTCCTCCACCTAAAAGGAAGACCCAACCTTCTAGGCCGCACACACCAATTTCACCCTATATGCCTTTGTCACTTTCACCTCTTCCATCTATCCTAGGGCCTCACCCATCTACCTTGGTCAAGAAACCCCTTACCCAAGGCAAATAAAAAATGTAACATCCCACTTCTTCATCATGATCCTTTATTACACCTAACCTACCTACACAGCGTACACCTTTGTCATCACCCACATCTTTCTTACAACATATACCCCCACCACCAACAATAGCCTCATCATTACCTATGAGATTTCCTTCTCTTCAACCCATACCTTCCACCTTGCCTCTGCCAAAACCTTCACCATGCCTCCTTTATCACCTTGGCTAACTCATCCTCTACCACCATCCGCTTTCCCTTCTACATCATGTATGCCTCCTTCACCTTTACCTAGGAGGGTGCAACCAAAATTGAAAAACCCACTACCCTCCAAAGAGGTAGTTAAGCCTACAACACCTTCCATTGCTAGTTCATCTACTACACCTTTACCCAAGAAGGTACAACCCAAGCCTAAAATAGTACCACCTACCAAACCGATGGTCAAACCTATCCCACCTCAATTCCACCTCCTGTAGCACCTCTCCCACCATGATCACCCACACTTCAACCTAAACCCACACTCACTTCACACTATGATCCATTGGCAGGATCTTACACTAATATTCTAGCCAACCTTTTAGAGACCATTGTCATCACATTACCGCTACTTAGACCTTATGACCCACTCAAACCCAAACCAAAAGGGTTTGACGAGACTAAAATTTGTGCCTACCATCGTGTGCCAAGACATGATGTAGAAAATTGTAAGGCTCTGAAAACCATTCTTCTCCAATTATGTCCTCCTGAAGAAAACTTTGATGACGATGATATTCTAGACAAAGACCCTGTTTTACCCACACCAATCACCACATACCCTCAACCCTTACCTATTCAGTGACCCACATCTCCACATCCATAACCTTTTTATCTACCTCCAAGATTCGAGATCAACATGGTTTGTTAGGAAATAAGGGATTAAATATGTGGAACAATCCCTCATAGAATCAAAACATAGAAACTAATATGCGAGAAAATATTACAGATCTCAAATAAAAGTGTAGAACAAAATAACACAACAAAGAGATAATATTTAACGTGGTTCACCCAATTTTTGCTATGTCCACCAAGAATCAATTGCTTAGATTTTATTACAAGCCACTTCTCTCTCAATATAATACCAAATCTATTTGGAGCTATGCTCAACAAACTCTGAGAATTCACATCCAAATTCGGACACATCTCGCAATGTTACAAAATACCTACCATATGTAAAAAACCACATAAATAGACAATCGCTTAAGAAGTTTTACAAAACCATGGGCCAAAATTGTCCCATAAACCTATGGGTCAAAATCACGCCCATGTGAGGAAAGCACATTTCCGGTATATTGGGCATGTTTTTTCGTGGCCAATTTTTTTTTCTCGAGGTTGTGCCCCCAAACCCTATCAAGAAAACTATGGAAAGTGTACAATACTCTTTCTTGTATAGTATTCAACACTTTCAAAAATTTCTCACAAATTGATGACTTATCATCAAAAGTGCTCATATTCCCTCTTATTGTCATCAATTAATTACAATACGCTAATTGATTAGGTCATCTATCTAACAACCTAATTAACAACCTTCCATTAATTATCACTTCCTCTATCTAGATTAATTAATTATTATTAATTAATTAGTCTTCCCCTTCATTTAACTAGTAAATCAATATTTAATTGATTTAATCCCTTTTTAATAGCCTAAATCGCACTAATATTCTTCTAATTGGCTTCTATAAGCTTACACCTACCTATTAATTAATCACCTTTGATTAATTAAAGCACCCCCAACTCCCATGACTTATTAAACATGTATTAAACCCTTCTAAAGTAAGGTTACCTTTAATAAAGCAACCTTATCCATTCCTAATCATGTTTTACCTTTATCCCACATTCATGAGGATGTGTTGAATCCTTTATCCTTTGGGCTATATAAAGAGCCCTCCACCTACCTTTTTACTTACACCTAAACTCTTTAAGAGAGAAAATGCAAAGCATATAGCAAAGAGACTAAGAGCTTGCACCTTGTTTTCTTGAGAGTTCATCATCTTGAAGAGTTAAGCCTCTTTCTTAAAGTGCTTGGGTCATATGGGAGGTGTCAAAAGGGTCTTGTAGCCCAACTTTGATTAGCCCCCATTCCTAGGTTCTTGGAACATTAAGGACAATTATTTTTGATAGCCATGGAACCTACCTAGGTTCTTTCATTTGCATGTTGTTAAAGAATAGAGGTTATTTAGATACTTAACATTGTTGATTTCATAGTTTTATTGATAAATGTTAGCATCTAACCCTTGATTAATTCTTATCATGATGGTGCTTAGAATGTTTGTTTAATTCTTGCTAATCAAGACTATTTAGGTGTTAGTCTTCCATTCATATTTAGCATTAGTTAGAAACAAACACTTGCACACATTTGGCATGCCCGGTGGGACACTTAGTCCCATGGCATTTTAGTTTAAATTTCATTATTTTGGCTAACTTTTGATATGCACATGTAGTAATTAATTTCCATTTTTTGGAGTTTTTGCTCATTTAATATGTGTTACTTCATGTTTATAGCCTTAATTTTAATGGGTCATTGCCATTTTTGAACTAACTTGTCAAAATTTAGAGTATTGTGAAGTTTTTTGTGTTCTTTTCCATACTTGTGGTTGCAGGTCTGTAGCACAAGCACAATTTTAGGAGTGTAGACATGATTTTAGGAGCAGACATGATTTTTGGGGCACAGGCACAATTTTAGGGGTGCACACATCTCTCTAGTGGCGCAGGTGTGCTGTCAAACTCTGTCATTCTGTCTGACCCCTGGCGCATGCACACTAACCCTGGCGCATCCACCCTAACCTCGCGCGTAGGTGCATTAACCTAGGTGCACACATGTCATTTCATATTGTACCTTCGCTGCAGTTGAAACCTGTCAGAATGGTGCACACGCCCTAACCAGGGCGCACATGAGGTTTTAGTGGTGCAGGTATTTTTCTAGTAATACGGTTATTTTTTGTCTATTTTTTTCCTGTCTATTTTCTTAGAGTAGCGCATGTATGTTATTTTTGTGGTGCACACACCTCTCGAGTGGTACAGGCATTTAATTGATCTAAAAAAATCCAGAGTAGTGGGCAAGTTGTTTTTTAGGGCACAGGTGTTGCTATTTTAGGGGTGCACACATCTCTCGGGTGGCGTAGGTACACTGTGTGTTGTGTGTGCCGACAAATAACTTTTGGTGGCACATACGCCCTAACCATGTGCGAGACATAGAAAAAGGGGCATGCATGCATCCTTTTACATTTTTGGATTTAAAGGGTTGATGTGCTAACTTTTTTTGCAAGTTTATCTAATCACATATTTATCTTTGCAGGTTGTTTTTTTACATGTTGGTATTTGATTAGATAGTATTTTGCATTATTTACTAATGGGATTGAGATCACGTATGCTCTTCCCTCACGTCCCTTGGGGTGACCTTGGGAATCAGAAATGATTCTTAAGACCTTTTTCCACTTTAAGATTGTTAAGGGTATTTTAGTTAGAATTGGTCAATTTGGCATTTGTTGAAATTAAAGTATTGTTCCATTTGGTTATCTTTTGAGATTTGTGATGACATCACGTATGCTCTTCTCTTGCGTCCTTGGATGATCTGGAGAATCAGAAATGGTGCCTTCTCTTTTGATGGAAAATTACTAATCATCATCATTCAGGACCAAAACGCTTGTCAAAGAATGAAGGAAACGAAACAAAAGTAAAAAAACTTCTAATACATGTGTTCTTGTAGGTTGCCAAACATTGTTCAAGCAAACCACATCTAAATTAAGAAAGATAAAAAGAACAACATATTCAAAACATTGTATTGTAGGTTTCGGAAAAGGGTACGTCCCTCTCCACTTAACTGGAACATAACCCCTTTGGCATAACGCCTTAAGCTACAACAATGGGGGTGGTTCAGGAACCCCAAAGTAGTCCATGCAAGAGGGAACCTTGTGGATGAAAATGGGAAGTGCTCCGCACTACCTACTTGACTAGTGATTCCTTTGTGAGATAGCATTACAAGTTGTCCATTGTGGTGACCCCAGTGATAGTACATGTAGATGCACTAGTTTCCTATTGTTCTTGAAGGGGGTAAAGTAAAGCCGAGATACTCCCAAACTAGTCAGTGTGACTTTTTGGGTAAATCACGCTTGCTCGTGGAAACTTTGTAACACCTAGGGTGAGAGAACCACCTAGGAGAATATACTTTGGCTAGGAGCCCACTTTGACCATTTTAAAATAGTGTTGAGTTGTGAACCATACTTTCATTGAGAAACGTGTGACGCATTACTTTCACCTAGTTTTTACTTGCCTTAGGGCAAGGTGAAACTCTGCCGAAGTGAGGCTAGCATTTTTCATCATTTTTTCTTGATTTATTTCCTTCATATTCTTTTGACACTTTGTTGATCAAAAGAGGTGTGATTACCTTTGTGTTTCCATTCGACTGTTTCTCTCACTTTTATGTCCGTTTACGCCCATCCATGTTTGGTTGGGTTAGTTAAACGTCTAAAGTGAGCGGAGGCATTTTCACGTCATTTGGTAGCCATTGTGATCTTGATACCCACGTCAAGATCATCATCGTAGTTAGGTGTGGTTCATCACCGTGGACTTCCTTAGAAGAGTTAGCTTGTTTGTCTCGTATCATTACAATTTCGATATTTACGTCTTGTTTCTTGTAAACTTGACATAAATACCTATATTATACGGTTACGTTGCACACATTCTTAACTATTCCTAGCTATACTTTGAGCTTTTTGGTTTGGTTCTATTATTACCTCGATTTCAAAAGGTGTTAGGCATTACCATTTGTGCGTGTTATATCAATAACACCTCGATATCAATACTTCACTTTCTTGCAAAGTGGGTTAACATATCTTGGTGATATTGTTGTGCCATTCACAAATCGTAATTGGCACTTTTTGAGATATAGGTCTTAATTAGATTTGAGCTTGCTCATCGTATATCTTGATTGGGAGATCACATTTAACTTCGTGTATTTACTTACATCTTGTTCATTCCCTTGAACTTGGCATAAGTGGAGACATCTTGTTAAACATTTGCATCATGTAAATTACTTTGAAACGTAGTCTAGGAAATACTTCATTTGATCAAGTTTGATACCAAACGATTGCTTCATTGGTGATTTTATCACTCTATCACATTGGTATTCTCACACTGTTAATTTACTCTTAACACGTACATCTTGCATTTCACTTAGGGGTAGTCATTAAACTTTGAACAAATCTACAAACTCACCCTAGTGAAACCTTCACGAAAACATGGCTCCCAAGATGCATCTAGGGCTAAAAAAACAAACATATGAGGAACAACAGGCGCAAGCTTGGGAAACCTCTCACAGAAAAGGGTCAAACCCATTCATCGGACATGATCTAGGACCATTATTTTCTATCAGAAAAGGAAACAGAAGAAATGGTCGACCATAGTGGAAATGAATTAGAGTCCCCACGCGTGGACTTTGATTTTGACCCTACTCTGCTAGATGAATTTCTTCTTAGAAACAAAGACAGAGTGTTGGCTCGGGTTGTCGAATTAGGGGCCAAATTTCCCATCGAGAATGAACCAATACTACAAACAAATGACACCACTGAGGAAGAATGCCCCCTTATCAATATGGAAGATATTTTAATAGGCGGGCATGCTTCCACTTCTTACGTAGAAAATGATAAAGTGGTAGGGCATAGAATACCCCTCATCAAAGTGCCACGAAGAAACAAACTAGAACTTGAGACAGAGGAAGAACCTCCACTAGTACGAAGAGGAGGAACCTTTAGAAGAAGAGGCTATAAACCAAGCCACAATCCAACAACAAATCAGCAACCTAAGCTGACAACTTGCTTTGCTTACTTCCCATGTATAGAAAGATGCAAACAAGAACATTCAAAAGGTGAGGCCTAAGGTTAAGATCAATGAACTCCATCGGGAAAAACAAGGAGAAGAAGACATAGGGTACCATCATGTTTACATCCCTACTTCTCCCACTAAAGAACAATTGCTCACACAGGAAGTGCAGTCTATGAAAGTGACACTTGTGAGCTTACAAGAGAGCAATATAGGGAGCATTAGGAAATATCAATATGAAGAGTTGTGCCCCTATCCTTTTGACAAGACAATGACCCTTCAACCCTTTCCAAAGAAATTTGATATGCCAAAGTTTGACAAATACAAAGGAAAGGGAGACCCAAGGGATCATGTTAAAGATTTTTACATGGCATGTCAAGAGGTGTCTTATAGTGATAATTACCTCATCATAATTTTTCCCAAGAGTCTTGGAGGTCAAGCATTGGAATGGTTTACACGCTTACCATGGGGATCAATTTCCACTTGGCCAGAATTGGTAGAAAGATTCGTGCGTCACTTCTCATATAACATAGAGAGTGATGTCACCATGGCAGACTTGTGTGGTGCCAAACAATGCCCAAATGAGACCTTCGCTAGCTTCCTCCAATGATGGAGAGGGATAGCCAGTCACTTCCCTTGTGCTTTCCCTGAAAAGTAGTTGGTCAGTATCTTCGTTCCCAATCTCAACCAGATATCACCTTCCACCTCCAAATGCATTGTGTCCGTACTTTTGAGGAGGTTATCGAGAAAGGGATTTAGATAGAAAAGGCTCTCATTTCCAAAGGCACCCTTAAAAACCAATCTAAAGACAACCAAAGTGTCAAACCCATGGAAAATCCCAAGATCTTTCAACAAAAACAAAAATGTGGTGGGAGACGGAATCATTGATTCCAAATGCGTTCAAATGGTCCAAACTGGTCAACCTTTTAAACTGACCAAGGGCCCAATTCAACCACCACCAAAATGATGAACATTCACCTCTCTCAATGAACCATTTTCAGTCATACTAAAATAGTTGGATGCGGCCCACATGATGACCTACCCAACAACACAACCATTTGATGACAACGCTCCTAAACCTTCATGGTATAAGAGCATGAATATTGTGAAATGCATCACGTTAAAGGTCATAAAATAGACAAATGTTTGTGACTTCACCACTATATTCAAGACCTCATTGACAATGGGGAGATAGAGGTGGATAACCCTGGCCACACACAAACACCTAATGAGAAAATGGGAATTTATAAGGAACCATTCCCAAAGCATGATAAGTCGGAAAAGGCAAAGCCGGATGGGGAGAGTCATCCCAAACTTATAAAGTTGTGAATTACTTGTATACCAAGAGAGATAACAATCATTACGATTCACTTATCGGATGTATTCGCTCCCCTACTGACCGTGTCAACACTATCTCGGATTAAGGGAAAAGACTGTGCTGTGGTAACAAGGCGCCCACCTCATAATTCATGGAACCCTCTCCATCGACCCCACATACTGGTAAGTATAACCTTTTAGAACAGCTTGAGAAGACGTCCGCTAAGATTTCAATCTTAGACCTTCTCAAGATTTCCAATGTGCATAAGGACATCTGTATCAAACTCTTCAGGGGTCGGGAGTGCCTTTAGAAGTCGATCCTGCACACCTTCAAGCTGCGGTGGAAAACATTGCACCAAGTGAGCATCTCACTTTCAACCATAGGGAGATCCCTATCGAGAATCCTACACATAATCTTCCCTTGTACATCGAGGTAGTTTTCACCCATAGGAAAATCAAATGGGTGCTTGTGGACAATGGATCGGGATTGAACATCTGCACACTTAAGCTGGTCAAACAATTGGGACATACGGAGGAAGATCTTGAGTCCCATATTATCACTATCACCACATATGACAAACAAAAGAGAGTTAGTAGGCACCATCACACTACCCATGGAGGTGGGCCCCACTTGTCATCAGATGAAGTTTCACGTCCTAGACTTGGAACTTCCATATAATATGCTTCTAGGCCGACCATGGATTCATGCCATGTAGGCCGTGCCATCAACGTTTCATCAATGCATCAAGTTGAAGCATGAGGGACATACGATAACAATACCAGGAGATTCAGAGCCCTTTTCTCATTGTAGAGCTCTCAATAGCTTTGCACGAAAGGGTACATATGCATGTCCCTCCATAGATATAGTTATTCCTCTTCAGTCTGAGGCTATGGAATCCCGCGTGGATTCGGATTCACTTAGTTCTTGTGCTCATGGGGTGTCTACTTCAACATCTCCATTTGATTCATGGGAGATGAAAATCCTGGAATATGGCTATGGGGAGTATAATGTACAACAAGCGCTCTTGGTGTCAGATCTCTCTTTGTCACCCAAGACTAGAGGACGACCCAACTACCACTTAGAGACCTAGAGAAGAACACACTATTGGGTCGTTCCCTTCTGGAGGCTTGTTGGCTGAGGAGAAATTGCTTGATCCACCTACTACTTGGGTCCCTGAGGACACCAGCCATCCTGTTATCAAACCCCAGAATATGAAAAATCTAGCAAGAATGATGTACTCCATGGGCTACAAAGGCCTAGGATGTGGGAGGAATGAACAAGGACAATGAGAACCAGTTCCTCTTCCACATTTCAAAATAGAAAGATATGGCATCGGGATTCATCCTTATGGAGCGCACCCCAAATGATCAAGATGTGACTTGTTTATGAGCGTGAGGATAGTTCCGATTACCTAGACAATGATATGGATTCTATTGTAGCCAATATGAGGATCTGGCCTCCATGAACCTTTTCATGAATAACGTTGTCCTGACCATCACCCCCACTGAACCAACCCTTGACCTTGTATACCCTTCCCTTGTTGAATGGGACCAACAACATCACGTGCCACTAGATTTATTCAAGAATGATGAGGCTATTGCAGAGTTTATGGGCATAAGGGATACAATCCCCATTGGAGATCATAAGAAAGGTTTCTTTATCGACTTAGACACCTGCCTACTTGGCGAGGAGGCTGAACTTCGTGGTCAAAAAATTTAAAGAAAAGTGAGGGAAAAAGTTCTAAAGAAAAGCCTCGGAAAAAATTGAAGTCCAAGTCACAGTGAAAACCTCTTTGAGGCATGTGATAAAAAAAAATAAGAAAATCAAAGGACAACAAAGTGACCATGCCAAGGATGAAAATCTCGTGGAGACATCCTTGGATGAAGATCTCAACCTTCCTCCTGATCCTACGCGTATGGAGGATTTATCAAAATTGTTAGTCGAAGAAACCATTGATGTCAATATTGGTACCGAAGAAGATCCCAAGATAGTAAAATTGGGGGCATCACTCTCAGCTAGAGAACAAAAGACGTTCACTATGTTGTTGCGAGAGTTCATTGATGTGTTTGCATGGTCTTACAAAGACATGCCCGGCCTAGATCTAACTTTGGTCATGCACAACCTAGTCATGTCATGCACGTAGATGCCAAGCCTATCAAATAGAAACTCCGAAAGATGCATCCAAGAGTGGCCTTGTTGGTCAAGGAAGAGTTGGAAAGGTTGCTTGCAGTAGGATTCATCGACCAATTGACTATTCTGAATGGATATCGAACATTGTTCCTATCTAGAAGAAACCTATCGGTATCTGAATCTATATGGATTTTAGGGACATCAATAAGGCTTCCCTAAAGATGACTTTCCATTACCCAACATTGATATGATTGTTGACTCAACAACGAGGATATGAAATGCTATCACTCATGGATGGCTTTTTGGGTTATAATCAGATTAAAATCGTTGAGGAGGACCAACACAAAACAACTTTCACAACTCCTTGGGGCACCTTCTACTATCAGGTGATGCCATTTGGCCTTAAGAATGTGGGAGAAACTTATCAGTGGGCCATGATAGTAATCTTTCATGATATGATTCATGACATCATGGAAGACTACGTAGACGACATCTTGGGAAAGTCCAAAACAAGAGAGGATCATCCTATCATTTTGTGGCATATCTTTGAATGCCTGCGTGAATACAAAGTCAGATTGAATCCCAAGAAATGTGTCTTTGGTGTGCTATCAGGGAAATTATTGGGCTTCATTGTGTCAAGATGAGGTATTGAGGTAGACCCTGCTAAAGTGTCTGCCATCACTGAAATGCCTCCACCTGAAAATATCAAGCAACTGCGTAGCTTGCAGGGGAAAATTCAAGCCATTCGCCACTTTATCTCCCAGCTTGCAGATAAATGTCACTCATTCACCCATTTTCTTAAAAAGGACGTCACTTTCATCTATCTGGGGACCCAAGCAACAACAAGCCTTTGCTTTGCTTAAACAGTACCTGGCTAATCCACCTGTCCTCATGCCCCCTCCTACTCTAGGAGAACCACTTTTGCTCTATATTTCCGCTACACAATACGCTATTGGTGCATTGCTCACCCAATATGACCTTAACCATAAAGAGAAAGTGGTGTACTATCTGAGTCGCACCCTCATTGCCTATGAACTTAATTATCCTCAGATTGAAAAGGCTTGCTTGGTTGTTGTTTTTACCTTTCAGAAACTTCACCATTACTACTTTGAATACTAAGACCAAGCTCATATCTAAGGTCGACCCACTCAAGTATTTGTTGTCCAAACCCACCCTCACGGGTAGAATGGCTAATTGGATCATTCTACTTAGTGAGTTTGATATAGAATTTGTCCATCAAAAATCAGTTAAAGGACAAGTACTTGCAAACCTAGCTAGCGGAAGCACCTTTGCCAAGCACATGGAGCCTTTGAGTCTAGATCTACTAGACATGCCTCCTTACTCTACATTGAAGAGTCAGCCATGTGGCAAGATACATTTTGATGGATCATTTATGTTTCATGGTTCAGGTGCAGGAGTGGTCCTTATTACCCTTTCGGTGATCCTATACCGCAGGCTTTCCACTTGGCCTTCCCTTGCACGAACAACATTGCAGAGTATGAAGCACTCATTGCAGGAATGAAGCTAGCCATCAAGTGGAATATTCATCATGTTAAGGTTGTAGGTGATTCGCAGTTAATCATTAAACAAGTAAATGATGAATATAAGGTTAAGGATGACAAACTCATACCTTATAAAAGTTAGTGGAAACTCTAAAGGAGTATTTTGTGTGCATTACCTTTGAGAAAATCCCAAGAGCGCAGAACAGATCAGTGGATGCTATGGAAATAGTGGGATCTATGCTTCGTATTCCACCAGGGAACAATGATATGCCATTCTTCATAGAAAATCTACGCCAGCCCGCATATGACATGCCAGAATCTTGCCTGGCTTGTGAGGTTGTTGGTCCCCATTCACCATGGTATGAACCCATTTTCACCTATCTTAAGGACAACACATTCCCTCCCGATATCTCCCACTCTGAAAAGAAAAGCCTAATTCACTAGATAGCCCATTACACCCTTTTAGGAGGTACACTTTATCATCATGGCTATGATGGGAATCTATTACGTTGTCTGGATGTGATGGAGTCAATTCAGGCAATCAAGGAAGTACACGAAGGAGTATGCGGAGCACATACAAATGGAATGGTCTTGGCTAAGAAATTGTTGAGAGTAGGTTACTATTGGCCTACCATGGAAATTGATTGTTGTAATTACGTTAGAAAATGTGTGCTTTGCCAAAAGTATGGAAATTTTATCCATGCTCATCACAACCATTGCAACCAATCACTACCCCATGGCCATTCTCTAAATGGGGACTCGATTTAATAGGGAAGCTTACTCCTACCTCTTCTGATGGTCATACACATATCATCACAGCCACTGAATATTTTACAAAATGGGTGGAGGCCATCCCTTTAACCTATGTCATAGGAGCACAAATTTCTAAATTCATCATGAATCACATTATTTGTTCGGTATGGCATTCTGCAGCCATTGTTATAGATAATGGGAAGTCATTTAAGAACAAAACTATGAAGGGTCTTTGCCAATGGTTCCAAATCAAATTGAAATGGTCCACGCCATATTACCCTCAGGGTAATGGACAAGCAGAGGCAACAAACAAGACTTTGGTCAGGATAATGGAGAAGATGGTCAGCAAAACAGTTGCAACTGGCACCTACAAATTCATCCATCCCTTTGGGCTTACCGAACATCCATTCGCACCCCTACAGGTGTGACACCATATTCCCTAGTGTTTCGGGACAGAATCTATCATCCCCTTAGAGATTGAACTTCCATCCCTGAGGATCTCTCTTTGAGACTATCTGGATAAGGATGAAGATTATCGAGTGGCAAGGTTGGCTGAGTTAGAACTACTGGATGAGAGGCGCATTCGTGCTCTTAATCACCTGAAAGTATATCAACACAGAGTCTCAGAAACTATAACAAGAGAATCATCCCTCATCAGTTTGAGGTTGGTGATTTAGTCATGAAGGAGAACCAGTTCAACACCAGAGCAGAGTGAGAAAAGAAAGGGAAGTTCGAACCACATTGGTTAGGACCCTATGTCATAGTTGCCAAGTATGGCAGGGGCTTACAAGTTGGCTCACCCCAATGGTGATGAGCTCGGGAGCCCATGAATGCCATGCATCTTAAGAGGTTTTATGCCTGAACATGGTGCAAGGAGGTCATAAAAAAAAAATACAAAAAAAAAAAAATTGAAGAAAATGAAAAAGAGAAAACAGGTCATCCACTAGTGAAAACCATGCAATTGTGGCACTTTGGGCACGTCCTTGGGTGAAAACCAGTTTCGGTGCCTCGGGAGGATTTTTGTTCACTAGCATTCTGTATTAGAAGGGTAGTTGTCTTGGGCCTAGATGGTTCTGCTATCTTGATTCCTTGTGCACATCATCCTGTAGCCTTGATCCGGCTTTGTCTTCTTTTATTCATCTGTGAGGGATGTGGTCTTTCGTTATTTCCCATTTTACGCTGGGGGAAACTCAATGACTTCACCTTCTTGTTCATAAGTGTGTGGCTTCTACCCTTGTATATTCCCACCTAACATTGGGGGCATCCATGCTTTCTTGGTTACCTGCACATAGCTTTGAAAATTGTTTCACAAAACACAAAAAAAAATAGAAAATTGTTTCACAAAACACAAAAACAATAGAAAATTGTTTCACAAAACACAAAACAATAGAAAATTGTTTCAGAAAACACAAAAACAATAGAAAATTGTTTCAGAAAACACAAAAACAATAGAAAATTGTTTCGAGAAAACACAAAAACAATAGAAAATTGTTTCACAAAAACCTAAACAATAGAAAATCGGTGCATGAAAACATATCTTACAAAAACATTTACTTGCATTGTCTTGTTTCCTTGCTTTGCTTGTTGCTTGTATAGTGTTTTGCGTGCTTGCTTTTGAGTTGTTTGTTGCTTGGGTGTACTTTGTCATAGTTCATCTTTTCTTGCTTAGATTAGATTCATTCTTGCTTGTGCATATTGTGGTGTGTCTCGACATGCTAGTGAACCTTGGGAAATCATGATGTAATGTGTTAATTCATTATGTTCTTTCTTGAGCATTTGGTTGTGTTTGTTACTTGTTAATAAGACATGGTGAATCATGGTGTATTGCATTAATTCTGGTGTTCTTTGTTAGCATTTGGTTGTGTTTCTTGCATGTGCTCTTTTTTTATCATTCACATCACATTACCATCACTATCATCACATCTAGCATCATCTATACATCATATATAAACAAAAATGCTAAGTTTTACATCATGCATGTATGCTAAGCTAATCATCACTTATCGTATCATCAATGGGGGCAAGAGGGGTTGCGCATAATCAAAAAAATATATCCCCCACACCAATATCATCATATCATCCCATCCATATACATCAAAATAACACATGAAAACAACATTTGGTATCATCTATAGATCTATCATCTAACATCCACAAGAGCATGTATACATCAATACATCGAATCAGATACATACAAAGTACAAAATCAGATAATACATCCATAAGTGCTGAATCAAAACATGCGGCATGCAATGAAAATCAATGTATGCCCACTCATGTCACAATGCATCCATACGTGTTGAATTAAACAAATGCAACATGCAATGAGAATCTACATATAGTAATTTTTGAAAGGGGTATTTCACATCATAGAATTATGCCCACTCATGCCACATGCATCAAAGTACAACAACAATACAATGCATCATATGAAAACATCATAACAATATCCACAAATGCTGAATCAAGACAATAACATGCATCGAATCCAATGCAGGCAACAAACCCGCTCAAGGTACATAAACATGATTCATGTCCCGTCATCAATTGGCTCCCCATATATTTACAGACAATGCAAAAACCATCCATATACATGTATCAACAAAACAAAGATGTACATCATATCATAATCATGTGAATCTGAGCCAAAACAAAATGAGTCCTATATATATATATACATGTGTGTCAAAAATACACATCGTATCAAAAATGGATACATACAAATCTATACTCTATATCAAAAATGCCTTCAGCTGAGGCATACAACAAGGATACATCAAAAATGTCTATATGATACACAATGTCCTGATCAGTGCTCAATATAAATACATCGGTGATACATAATGCCATAAAAAAGGGGCATGTATCTGAAAGAATCAAGCCTTCATCATGAGGCATCATCAAAAATAATACATGTCTATAATCATTGTACATCAAAATCAGCCTTCATAAGAGGCATACATACAAATAGAATCTATACAATACAAAAGTGGCTATCAACCATAGCTCTCGCCCTCACCAGGGGCTCCAGTCGGTCCTCTAGAGATAGGACATCTGTAGGTTGGGCTGGGTGGTCTTGGTCTTGTTGGCTGATCTGGAAGGGGCTATCGATGATCGGTAGAATGACCAGACCTCCATGAATGAGAGCTAGATGCACTCGATCCTGATAACTATGGAAAATGCCACTCTCTGCTCTGGTGGCACCACTCTGTAGTATGTTGTCCTATAAAAAAGTGCCTCCCCACCAAGCCTAGTGGCATCCCGAATCAAATTTGCATCTCTTGAGGTGAGCGCTGCACCGAAGGGTAGTGTCTCGCTCACCTGTGACCTAGCCCAGGTCTGCCTCAGCCTATCTAGAGGTGGTAGCCTCTCGATCTCTCTCTATCATCATCACCTGTAGCTCAGCATGGGCCTGGTCCCTCTAGGCTACTACTGCCTGATAACGTGTATACACGTGGTCTCTCTGTGCCATGATCATGCGCAGCTGTGACTGGGACTGATGTAAGAGACTCAATATCTATGCCCCCTGTGCAGTTATCTCTCGGATCTGGCTCTGCCATGCTGCTCTATCATCTCCTGGCCTGGCCTAGGCCCAAGCCTGATCCCACCCTGAAAGTAATGTAACAATATGGGCTCGGGCCTCGTCTCTCTCTCTGTTGTGGCTGTCACACACCAGCCTCGAGCCTCGTCTCTCTCTGCTCTCACCGCGTCTCTCTCGGCTAAGAGCTACACACTGTCCCCTATGTTGTGGCTATCTCTGTGCCATTGATTGTGAAGCTATGTGGGCCTCAGGGACTAGTCCCTGCGGTGCTCTGGAAGACTACCCCTACTCAAATACTCTACCTCGGGGTGGAGGCATAGTTTTGCTATGTGTTAGGCCCTGTGGCCTCGGTCCCTGTGCCTATGCGGCACCCTGTCCATCATGAGGGATCCCATCAAAAGGATCCTCGGGGTCTAGCCCCAATGCTACTACTGGCCTGCACTCGATCCATGCCATACCTCCAGGAGGGTGAATACCTGCTACCCATGCTGCCTCTGGAATAGTCAGTCGTTGGGGTAACACTATAGCATACCATGCTACATAATCAGTTGTGGTCCCCGGATCTCTAATCTGCCGCAATGGATCCCATGCCTGGGGGATCACCTATAGGAAACTGGCCCTGGCTCGGCTGCTACAATCCGAGGCCCCATAGTCTGCCTCTCAGAGTCCCTGTGAGCATGCCAGATATATCTAGCTGCGGGATGCCCTGTACTCGGCCTAGCTACCACTGGCACCTATCAACGTGATACAACTCCATGATGTAGCTATGGCTACCGATCAAGAAGTGCTCCACCAAGCACATGCTAAGCTCTGTGGCATCCTCTGGCCACTGGAAGTGTCTATATGGATGCCAAATGACGTCTATCGCGGCTAGCTCATCAAACTCCCGCCTATATCTGAATAGGCTACCAAGGTGACCATGGATGTCTCCACCAACTGCTATCCAAGCCATGTATGATGGCTCCTCGGGGTCTCGAACTCGGAATGGGCCGATAGGGCATCCAATGGCTATATGATCCCATGACCATATCTATAACAATGATGTTGGCCCCACGGTCTTCTGACCGTGGTATGTGATAAGATGTAAATCCTAGTATAAATGGGCTAGTATACACTGACCCCAATAATACCTCTCACCACTATAAATCCCATGTACTACATGGTAGCAATCCTCTCGGGAATGAAGTCCCTGTCTTATCAGTGAGTAGAAACCCACTGATAAGTGCCATAATATACAGTGGCCCCCGATGCAATGTCGGGTCCGAGATGCACTCGTGTAAGGCCACAGTCATCCCGTCATGTGGGATGTCATCAACACCGAATAACGTGCTACATGCTGCTCTGATCAACCCTACATCTAAGCTATACTCGATCAATGTACCCATCATGGGCATGTAGGATCCGCCACACATCCTCTATCGTCACTGTCATCTCACTGTGGGTAGTCTAAAGCACTGACTCTCATTGTGCCATCGCTCGGCAAGCACAGTCAGGAGGCCGTGATCTAGTACAATGGAGGGCATCGAGCCACGGGGCCCAGCCCCACTGCCTCCAGTAATACAGCCATCTCTCGGTGGTCGTCGTCGGCGCATGCTGCTCTCTAACTCAGCAATCCGAGAGTGACGCTCCCGCGTCTGCAACACTGGTAAACA
This sequence comes from Taxus wallichiana var. yunnanensis, assembly GCA_018340775.1. Lineage (NCBI taxonomy): Eukaryota > Viridiplantae > Streptophyta > Pinopsida > Cupressales > Taxaceae > Taxus > Taxus wallichiana. Next base: position 322,642,470 of record CM031238.1, on the reverse strand, counting down.
TCTCTACAAAATCACATGCCACTCATTAGTTTCTAGCATTTCATCTAAAAATCTATCTCTTTTTTTTAGGGTTAACCCAAAAATCCTAAAAATTCTTCTAAGTGTCACGTTTTGGACACTTTCCTATTTTTCTAACTGTTCTAGGGCACCTGCATGCCCTTTTGGGTGTGTGCACCACATTTATAGCACCTGCACTTTGTGCGTGGGTGTTTTTGGCATGTGTTCCCTCTTTTGTGCTGCACCTGCACACCCTTTTTGGTGTGTGCGCCACCTAATTGGTGCTTGTTTGCGTGTATGTGCACTTGCTTCGCTTGTGTGTGCTTTACCACCCATGCTGTGCCATGCTTTTTGTGTGTGTGCCCCTTTTTAATGTGTGTGTGCACATGTGTGCTCATGTGTGTGTGCGCATGTGTGTGAATGTGATTTTTGATTGCGTGTGTGTGCGTGCATAGCCCTGCACTGCGCCCCTTAAATGGACACCTGCGCCCCCAAAGTGGCACGTGCGCACCCTAACCCACCTGCACTGCTGCTGCGTAGGCACACCTACACATTTTCTATGCCTAAATACCCTAATTAATGCATTAATGACAAAATTTTAAGGGCAAGGTTGTGATACTCACAAATGGCCCCTCGTCCGCGTGCCTCTGGTACCCCGGACTGCATCACATGCCTCAAACGGTCTCGTGCGATCACCATCTCTCCTGAGTGTCAGAGCCTCATGGTAAGTTTTCTAAACTGAGTGGTTAAAATGAACTGATTGTGATGTTTTTACCCCCTCCCTGGGGTATATTAACCTATTTTTCACCATTTCGGATGGTTGGGAAACCCATTTCGATCACCGTTCTCTCTCTTGTTCACTGTGAAATAATTATTTTTATTAAATAATTATTTTTCTCTTCTTTTTCACCGTATTGGGGCATTTTTGTCGATACCCCTTTCTTCTCCCCGGAAAATTTTATTGCTCCCTGGCAATTTTTATTCTTCTTCACACTCTCGTAAATAATTATTTTTCAAATAATTATTTTTTTCTTATTTTTTCCACTAAACAAGGACATTATTTGTCACTTGTTTCTCCTTTCTTCCACCTAGGGCACTTTCTGTTGCCCCTAGGCCCTTTGTTTTCTTCTTCTCCTTTCTTCTATTGTTTACCATGGTTCAGAAAGTCAAAACAATACAAACACTTAATATATAAAAAAATCCAAAAACAAGGCAAAATTTTTGAAAAATTCCTAAAAAGTAAAAAACCCTACAAAATGGTAACTTGCTTCTTACGGCTGAAACTTGTGTCTTGTGCATGGTATTTTCTCCATATCTGTTGGTTTGTCTCACATCTTCCCTGATTAATACGACTCGTGGATCACCGGATTCACAACCATTCACAAAGCTAGCTTGCTTGCTTCATCTATACTCTGGGGCACTTTTTTGCTGGTGTTGTTTCGTTGTGCACAAACACTTTTCATGGACCCGTGTCCATTGTCATTTCCCCTTGCATGTATCCTTGCTTGGGGCATCATTTTTAACCCTTTTGTCAATCATGAACTTGTGGATCTCTTCAGCACTGATAACAAAACATTTGTACAACTGTCTTGACCATTGTTGGGTTGGATATGTGTGTTCATACTTGTTTTCCCTATTAGATGAGCTTGTTTCCTTCTCGTATTGCATTGCATTTTTGTATGTTGCGTGGAGTTGGTACTTTTCAAAAATGGAAAATTGTTCGTAGTATGGCTTTTCATGTCATTCTACCTTTGTCGTATGCTTATATTTTTAATAAGGGCCAATGATGTAGTTCCTATGGCAATATGATGACATCAAATTTGTTCCACATAAATAGTGGCTAGAGGCTAAGCTCTTCTCTCCCCTCTTCCTCATTTCTTCTACACCACTTCCCTTTTCACCCCTAATTTTCTCTCTCACTGGGGCATCTTGCCTCCTCCCATTCTTCTATCTATATCTCACCTTTTCGATCGTCGATTGACTTCTTCCATCACCCCATCGACACTCGAGGGGGCATCTCCCTCTACTAATTTTTCTTCTATCCCTTCAAAAATTTTCTTCCATCTACTATCTTTGAAGTGATGTCACTTACGCCACCCCAAAGAGGGGCAAATGTAGACACCTATAATTACGCCTAAGCAATTTAAATACTTAAATTGCGCTAATTATCCCCTTTCTCACAAATTGATGACTTATCGTCAAAAGTGCTCATATTCCCTCTTATTGTCATCAATTAATTACAATACGCTAATTGATTAGGTCACCTATCCAGCTAACAGCCTAATTAACGACCTTTTGTTAATTATCACTTCTCTATCTAGATTAATTAATTATTATTAATTAATTAGTCTTCCCCTTCATTTAACTAGTAAATCAATATTTAATTGATTTAATCCCTTTTAATAGCCTAAATCACACTAATATTCTTCTAATTGGCTTCTATAAGCTTACACCTACCTATTAATTAATCACCTTTGATTAATTAAAGCACCCCCAACTCCCATGACTTGCTAAACATGTATTAAACCCTTCTAAAGTAAGGTTACCTTTAATAAAGCAACCTTATCCATTCCTAATCATGTTTTACCTTTATCCCACATTCATGAGGATGTGTTGAATCCTTTATCCTTTGGGCTATATAAAGAGCCCTCCACCTACCTTTTTACTTACACCTAAACTCCTTAAGAGAGCAAATGCAAAGCATATAGCAAAGAGACTAAGAGCTTGCACCTTGTTTTCTTGAGAGTTCATCATCTTGAAGAGTTAAGCCTCTTTCTTAAAGTGCTTGGGTCATATGGGAGGTGTCAAAAGGGTCTTGTAGCCCAACTTTGATTAGCCCCCATTCCTAGGTTCTTGGAACATTAAGGACAACTATATTTTTGATAGCCATGGAACCTACCTAGGTTCTTTCATTTGCATGTTGTTAAAGAATAGAGGTTATTTAGATACTTAACATTGTTGATTTCATAGTTTTATTGATAAATGTTAGCATCTAACCCTTGATTAATTCTTATCATGATGGTGCTTAGAATGTTTGTTTAATTCTTGCTAATCAAGACTATTTAGGTGTTAGTCTTCCATCCCAGTTTATTATCCTACATATTAAACCTCTCTAAGACCTTCTTAATGTACTCTTCCCGAGATAAAGTCAACTTTTGTTCCTTCCTATCCCGAGATATCCTCATACCAAGGATTTGTTTTTCTACCCCAAAATCCTTTATATTAAAGCATTCACTTAGCTTCTTTTTTATTACTTTTATTTCCTGCATGTTTTTACCTAGAACTAACATGTCATCCATATACAAACACAAGATAATATAACTATCATCCTTAAATTTATTTGTATACATGTAATGGTCGAATGGAATCTAATATAACCTTGCTCCATCATGAATCTATCAAATTTATTATACCATTTATGTGGAGCTTGTTTCAAGCCATACAAGATCTTCTTTATTTTGCACACCATCTTCTCTTTACCTTTGACCTCATAGCCCTCTAGTTGTTGCATATATAAATCCTCCTCAAAATCACCATGGAAAACTATAGTCTTTACATCAAGCTACTCTAAGTACAAGTCTTATGCTGAAAATATTCCAAGAATAATTTTAATAGAAGTAATTTTTACCGCAAGATAAAAACTCTCATCAAAATCTATACCTTTTTTTCTATGCAAACCCCTTGACCACCAATTGGGCCTTGTATCTTTTCTTGCCTCCTTATTCCTCTTTAGTTGTGAATACCCACTTGTTCTGTAATTCTCTTTTTCCTTTGGGTAGCTTCACCAAATCCCATGTCTGGTTCTCCATAAGTGCCTTATGATCCTCATCCATGGATTGCTCCTACTTATTCCTAGCATCTACTTGCATTGCTTCATCAAAGCTCTCTAGCTCTCCACTGTCAGTGAGTAATAAATAATATAGAGAAGAAGAAAAATGTTCAGGTTCTCTTCTTACCCTAGAAGACCTCCTCAATATAGGAGTTTGGGGTTCCTGTTGAGGAGGTTCCTAAAGTGATTCATGTGTCACTTTCACATCCATAATATCCTCTACTACTCCATATTCTTTCTTGGATTCTTCCCTGTTTTCCTGCAACTACTACTTATACATGACTTTCTCATTAAAGACCACATCCCTAGATTAAATGATTTTCTTATCCTTAATACTCCAACATTTATATCCAAAGTCATCACCACCATAACCAATGAAAGTACATTTTTCTTATTAGGCTCTAGCTTGGTCCTATCATCTTTTTCTATATGGACAAACACCTCACATTCAAATACTCTAAGAAATAAATAATCAAATTTCTTACCATACCAGGCCTCCTCGGGTATGCCTCCATCCAAGGCACTTGAGGTTCTGTTAGTTTAGAATCACGACATGCATGAATGGCCTGATTGTGAAGTGGGGCATTTGGTATGATTTCACAACATAGGACCATCTCTCAAGTTATGGGACTTGTAAAACTTGAGATGGACCTCTGGAAAAATTCGGTTCTTCCCACCTAATCTACCTACCACAAGCTACTCCGGTGCAGGTAGAGCCTATCCTATTTTAATATAACCATTCTAAGGGGGGAGAGAGAGAGAGAGAGAGAGAGTGGGTAAAAGAGCCTACACGAAGTGGTGATACACCAAAAAGGAAGTGGTTGAATCACATACCCGACCACCTAAAGTGGAGAGAGGTGAGTAGAGGAGAGGGTGGACAAGATGCACCACAGACTAGAGATAGTTTTCACATAGAGAACCACTTCAAAACACATTAAGTACAGCTCCCATAACCTACAATAGACATCGAGTATGCACAGTATACCCTATGACAACAAGAGGTAAGAAGAGACAATAAAATGAGCCAAGGATGGATAGATGCATCATGAAACAAATTTTATTGCTCCAAAATGTTACATAGTACATCATTAGTGGGCAAGAGGTAAGAAAATGCCATTATAGAGCCATGGGAGGAGGATTAGACTCCACATTTGACCCTAAGGAAGAAAGAGAGAGGAGGGCAGAAGAGGGAAGATTAACAACCATTTGAATATGCCCCTCCTTTACAATATATAGGAAGAATAAGAGAGAGAGGAGGAAAAATTTGAATCCTACTTCAACCACCTCTATGACACATTGAATCTTGTTCTAAAATCTCAACCATCATCAATTAATTTTTCTCTCAAATCTACCCACAATCTATCAATTCTAGTTCCCTATGTCTTCTCGACGTGTGCAAGGAAGAAGAACGATGGATCAAATCAAACCCGATCCGGTTGTTGGAGCAAATAGATTTTGCATTAATGTCTTGAAATAAATTTTCCCATTTTTCACCCACTAAATCCTATTAAGAATGATATTTTATGTTTCCATGGCATAGAGGGTGTCAAGACGTTTCCAAAAAGTCTTCTCCTACCCAAATCTAATTTTCTTGTCAAAAGATATGGCCATTTGAAGATTAGGGTCTCGGGCTCAAAATTTGAAAGATTCTTTCCGTACTAGGTCCACATGGCAACCTTGCACATCTTGGAGATTTGGCCCCTGCCTTTTGTTTCTAAAATAGTGTCATAATGACATGTGGAGGCTTCCCCAAGCTCCATGATGTTCTCTTGTATTTTTCCTGAGTCCTTTATTTGGCGGGGCCAAAAGTCTGACCCTGGACATGTGGAGGCCTGGCACTTGTTTGGAGACCCACCCCAAATTTTACTGTTGAAACAACCTCATGCGACACTTGGCACCTTCCACTAGCCTACTTCTTCTTTGACTATTCAACCCCAACTTTGTCCCTTTTTGGACTCTAGGACACATGGAAGGCTCTGCGCTCATTTGAAAACCCACTCAAGATTTTACCATTGAAGGAGTGTCGATAAGACACATGGTGACTTCTACATACACTATATAATTAGTCATTTTGGGCCCACTCTCCTTTTTGACCTCTGTTAACCATTGGATATGTGGAGCACTAGCGTAAGTTTGAGTCTCCACCTAAGAATCCCATCTTGGAATTCGCGCGAGCCGATACTTGGCACCTTCCAATGAGTCAAATAATTTTTAACAGTTGGTGTAACTTTTGGGGCTCTGGATGTGTGGAGGCTTGGCACTTGTTTGAGTCTCCAGACCTAGGATTCAATATTTAGAGGTGTGTCATTTGGACACTTGGTACCATCCGCTATGTCCTCCATACTTAGTGAATTTTAGGGCTCGTTCTGAGTCATTTGCAGAGCCCGAAAACTTCAAACCTTTGTTGTTTCTTTTCCTTTGAGCTTCTGGTTTCTTCCTTCTATTTACTCCTTCCCTGACCCTGTTACTCCATTGTAGATTCTATCTTAAGAACTTATCTATTGGATTTGAAGCACATGATTGAACGATGTAACTATTTTTTTGAATTTCTTCTCATGCGGGGTCATGTTTGATCAATTTTTCCGAGTTTAAAAATTGAGATAACAATTGGCGACTCATAGGGGAATCTTCCTACTAGATGAATGGATCAGCAGCCTTAAAGCATCCATTGGGCATGGAGTCAAGAATAATAGCCTGATATTGATCCTTTTGCTTTGAAAGTTTGATCCTCGAGTCATTGCAAGCCCGACTGCTTGCTCTTAGTGACCCTGAACCTGCCCGCGCATTCACACTATTAATTTTCATCAAATATTTTGAAATAAGGCTTATGAGAGTAGAAATGTTTTTTGACTTGGAGCTTTCATCTGTCCCTAAATGGACTATTTTGAAGATGGCTTTAGTTGCTCTACATTTGTTTTATTTTTAAATTTTCAACTATTACAGGAAACTATGAATCTTTTGTCATGAATAGTGAAGGGCCTGGCCTCAGTAGCTCTAGAGCAATATGAACAAAACTTATGTACAAAAAAATCATACATGCCTCAAATAAGACATGCAGAGTGTGCATGAGCACTTCTTCTGCTGGAAACAAAGTCTACTCCTACTCCTAAACTAACTAGAGAGAAAGGGGCTAAACAAAGCCTGCTATAAGAAGGGAGAAGTAGCTTCCCTTTCTCAAGAGGGGCAGCCATGAAAATTATTTGACACTAAATATGGCTGCTTGTATGAGTGAAAAACTAACTATAAGCTGGTCCTCCACCCAAATCATCAAGGTATCTACATCAACCAAAAATACCTCCTCAAGCTGATTGGCATTGGACTCCTAGAGGTGTTGATGATGACCCTTAGTACTTTGATGCTTGTCCTCATGCCCTAAAGTAGGCATGACTGGTTTTGGCTTCTCTCCTAGCTCTAATGAAGCCAAGTACCTGATTGGGCATAGTCTGATCCTTTGAATGTGCTCTTTGCTATGGAATTTAATTCCAAAAATGGAGTATTTTTATGGACCTTCTTGGATGGATGGTGTGAGAGAGATGATGACATCTTCTTTCCTTTTCTCTTCCTTCTCTTGTGAAGAACATGGAAGACTCATATCTTCCAACCTTGGTTCTAGAGGGTTGTTATGAAGTGCAAGTTGTTGTCCTTGAATGCTCTCCTTTATGGTAGCAAGCTCATATGCTTGGAAGATGGATGGAGGAGGAGAAAATGATGTAATCTCCATGGGCTCTTCTCCATCAAATAAATCCTCCAAGTCAGATAGATAATTTGTCTCCTTGTTGTCCTGTTGCATGTGTTTCGACCTCCTCCATGGTGTCCTCTTGATTTGCAACTAGCTCACCATGGTTTCCCTCTTCCTCAAACATGAAGTTTGAAAGTTTAAACTCTTATTTAACATCGAACTTGAGGGGATGAAGTGGGAGGAAGAACTAAAGGTTCTTCTGTGGCCTACTTCGCACTTGGGGCCTCTGAAACTATATGATCCTCCTCCATCATGGGTTCATCAATAAAATTAGGCCCTTGAAATGAAAGAAAAAAATATTCAATGATTCCTTCTTCATTAAGTGGCTTCAACTCTGATTTGATCTCTCCCAGCTGCTCCTCTTCAATGGGACTTGGAGCTGATTTTTCCTCCTCTTTAATTGGTTGTGCAGCTTGGATTAGATCAACATCCTCTTTAGACAAAGTGCCATCATGGACACTACATTCAGAGCAAACAAACTGTTGATCTTCTTCTTCTTGTTTTTTTCTTCTTCTGTTGCAAACTCAACCTTAGCCACCACTGGTTCTTCAACCCTAACCTCCTCTATTGGCTTGACCATCAAGGGGATCTTTGTAAACCCAAATTTAGCAGCCCAACTCTTCATATTTTCTATCATTTATTCTCTGTTGGGCTCCACTTCTTGTTGTTTTCCTTGACTAGATTCTTGAGTCTCTTCCCAACATGGACTTGGGAAAGAAAGAGGAGTGACAAGTTGGGGTTCAACCAGATTTACAATTTTTTGTTATGGGGAGGGAGGTGGAAATTATCATTTCTTTGGAGGGAATGGCTTCTTGGGAAAGAAAAGGGGAGAATAATTGAAATGGGGTGGAAGATCAAGAGATGGAGAAAATAAATCAACACTTGGGGCAGCAAATGAGGGGCTTGACTCTTGATCATGCTGAAATGATAAAGTTTGAGAAAGAGAAAATGAAGGACAAGGAATTGGTGATTGAATTATCCATTGACAAGGTTGTCTCACACTTTTCTCATAAGCCTCAATGTCCTCAATCCATTGTGTAAGTTGAGGTAACACTTCAACCATGAATTCAAGCTTCTCCGAGTGTTGTAATGTCTTGGGAAAGGACCTCCCCATGGAAAAAGTTCCCTGCAACCAATCTTGAATGCGTTCATTTGTGCTATGGCCCTTGAATGAACCATGTCAGCCTCCATTTTTTGAATCTTCTTCAGAAAACCAGGATTCTCCACATAGTTTTTCCATTGTATATGTCCCCTTGTTCTTGATAAACTCTATGGCCAAACTAACTTTGACCCCTGCTCATATGGGTAAGCATAATAGTCCTGCATCGATTATAGTGCTGATCTGGAAGAGTTGGGAAATGCATTAGAGGTGAACTCGTATTTCTATTATAAGTGTGAGTTCTAAGAAGGAAATGAAGCCATGATTGCACAACTTCATGGAATGGGAGAAAATGAAAGAGATGGAAGAATAAAATGGATGAAAATGGGTGGAAATGGATGGAAAAGGTCTGTAACTTTAGAGATAGGGTTATTGACTAGATGGAGTCACCAGATGTGCTTGTATGTTCCTCAACAGGCCAAATCTCAACAGGAACACACCAACCTACTAAGATGAAGTGGTAAGGTGCTTCAGACCTGTCCCATCGGGTGTGCCAAAACTATTAGTGCAGAATCACAACACCCCCGAATGGCATGATTATGAAGTGGGGTATTCAGTGTGATTTCACAACATGGGACCATTTCTCAAGCTATGGGACTTGTAAAACTTGAGATGGACCTCGGAGAAAGTCGGTTCTTGCCTCCTAATCTACTTGCCACAAGCTACTCCAGTGCGGGTAGAACCTATCCTATCCTAATCTAACCATTCTAAGGGGAAAAGAGAGAGAGAGAGAGAGAGAGAGAGAGAGGGTAAAAGAGCCTACACTAAGTGATGATACACCAGAAAAGGAAGTGGTTGAATCATAGACCTGACCACCTGAAGTGGAGAGAGGTGAGCAGAGGAGAGGGTGGAAAAGATGCACCACATACTAGAGATAGTTTTCACATAGAGCACCACTTGAAACCCATTAAGCACAACTCCCAAAACCTACAATAGACATTAGAGTAAGCATAGTATACCCTGTGACAACAAGAGGTAAGAAGAAACAATAAAATGAGCCAAGGATAGACATATGCATCACAAAATATATTTTATTGATCCAAAATGTTACGTGGTACATCATCAGTGGGAAAGAGGAAATAAAATTCCATTACAGAGCCATGGGAGGAGGCTTAGACTCCACATTTGACCCTAAGGAAGAAAGAGAGAGGGGGAAGAAGAGGGAAGATCAACAACCATTTGAATATGCCCCTCCTTTACAATATATAGGAAGAATAAGAGAGAGAGGAGGGAAAATATTAAATCCTTATTCAACCACCTCAATCAATTCCACTTTGTCAAATCAAATCCTCCCATAATCTGTCAATTATGGTTCCCTATGTCTACTTGGCATGCCAAGGAAGAAGAATGACGGATCAAATCAAACCCGATCCGGTTGTTGGAGCAAATAGATTCTGCATTAATGACTTGGAATACATTTTCCAATTTTTCACCCACTAAAGCCTATTAAGAATGATATTTTATGTTTCCATGGCATAGAGGGTGTTGAGACATTTCAAAAATTCTTCTCCCACCCAAATCTGATTTTCTTGTCAAAAGATATGGCCATTTGAAGATTAGGGTCTCGGGCACGCAAATTTGAAAGAGTTTGTCCATACCAGGTCCACGTGGCAGCCTTGCACATCTTGGAGATTTGGCCCCTACCTTTCATTTGAAATAGTGTTGGACTGACATGTGGAGGCTTCCATGGGCTCCATGATGTTCCCTTGTATTTTTCTAAGTCCTTTGTTTGGCGGGGCCAAAAGTTTGACCCTAGACACGTGGAGGCCTGGTGCTTGTTTGGAGACCCACCCCAAATTTTACTCTTGAAACAATGTCATGCTAACACTTGGCACCTTCCACCAACTTGCTTCTTCTTTGACTATTCAACCCCGACTCTGTCCCTTTTTGGAATCTAGGACATGTGGAAGGCCCGCGCTCATTTGAAAACCCGCTCAGGATTTTACCTTTGAAGGAGCGTCATTAAGACACATGGCACCTTCCACCTACACTCTATACTTAGTTGTTTTGGGCCCACTCTCCTTTTTGACCTCTGTTGACCATTGGCTACATGGAGGGCTGGCACAAGTTTGAGTCTCTACCCAGGACTCCCATCTTGGAATTACACCAAGCCGACACTTGGCACCTTCCACCTGGTCAAAGACTTTTCAATGGCTGGTGCAACTTTTGGGGATCTAGATACATGGAGGCTTGGTGCTTGTTTGAGTCTCTAGCCTAGGATTCAATCTTTGGAGGTGCACCATTTAGACACTTGGTAGTATCCACTATCTCCTCCATACTTAGCCAATTTTGGGGCTCATTCTGAGTCATTTGTAGAGCCTAAAAACTTGAACCTTCATCATTTCTTTTCCTTTGAGATTTTGGTTTCTTCCTTCTATTTACTCCTTCCCGACCCTGTTACTCCATTATAGAGTCTTCCAGTAACTTGTCTGTTGGATTTGAAGCATGACCTCAAACGACGGTATAATTTTTTTTTAATTTCTTCCTAGTGGGGCGAAAATTGAGATAACAGGGCTCTGTTTATCAAGTACACAGTTCTACTCAATGCTTCTTCCCAAAAAGAAAGAGTCAGTCCTACATGTAACCTCATTCTTCTATCACATTCCATCATTGTTTTGTTCATCCTTTTTGACACCCTATTCTACTACTGATTTCTGGAACCATCTTTTGCTTGTGGAATCCATTCTTAGAACAATAATCATCAAATTCATTGCTGCAATACTCCCCTCCATTATCTCGACCTATGAAATTTTATCTTAAGACGTGTTTCATTCTCAACCAAGGCTTTCCATTTAACAAAAGTGTCAAATACATCAAATTTGTTTCTAATACAATAAACCCAAACTTTCCTTATTGCATCATAAATAAAAGTAACATAATAACTTGAACCCCCAAGAGATGATACTTGAGTAGGCCCCCACACATCAGAATGCACCAGCTCTAACTTACTCTCTTTCTTTATAGGTCCAACCTTGAGAAACCTTACTCGCTTCTATTTCCCATATATGCAATCCTCACGAACTCAAAAATTGTTTCTGTATATTTGGGAAAATACTTCTTTATGATCTCCATGCCATATGGCTCATATGACCGAGCCTATAGTGTCACAATGTTGTATCTACTTATGAATCCACAAGATTACAAACATTAGTGCTATAATTGGTTAAATACAATGTTCCAACCTTTGGTAACCTTCCAAGAGTCTACTATAAATATCACAGTACAACCATCACTTCCGAACTGGCCCGCCGATATCAAATTTTGTTTTAAAGTAGGCACATGTCTGACATCCTTCAATAGCCATGTATTCCCATTCTACATCTTAATCCGAACAGAACCTTTTCCAACTATACTGCAAGGCTAATCATCACTAAGAAAAACATGCCCAAAATCCCCTTAAACATAATCAACAAAATAATGCCTATGTGGAGTAGCATGGAAAGAAGCCCCCAAATCTAAAACCTAACATTCAACAATATTGTCCAAAGAAATAATCAAAGCATCCTCACATACTTTACCCAATGCCACATTTTCCTCCTTGTTTTCTTCCTATTTTTTCTTCTTGTCTCGAAGCTACCAACAATCCTTCTTTGCATTCCTAGACTTTCCACAGTTCCAACATACTATCTTGCTTTTGGATTTTGACCTTTCCCGATCTTTCAATTTTCCATGGCTTCCTCTATTCTTTTTCTCCCTCTAGTTTCCATTTTCAAAGCATTCCATGAATTAGAAGATTCCCCATTTATTTTTCTTCACATTTCCTCGCTTAAAATCACCCCTACAACATCCTTAAAATTCAACTTTGAGTTTGTTGAACCTGAGTTGCTTACCAACATTACACGGCTATTCCAACTCTCAAGTAAAGAGAAAAGAATTAATAAATCCCTAACTTCTTCATAAAGTTCTATTATAACCAAAGATAGCATATTTACAACCATATTAAAATAATTTAAATGATTTTCTACCAAACCATTCTCGACATATTCATATTAAACAACATTTTGATTAAAAATATCTTATTAGAGGTAAAGGGTTTTTATACAACTTTCCTAATGCATCCATCCGTTATTTTATAGTCTTTTCCTTTGAAACATTAAATAATACCGAAGATCCAAGACACATCTGGATTGTCCCAAGTGCCTTCCTATCCAATAAATCTTATTCTGCATCTATCATGCTCAAGGGTTTGTTAACCTTCTCAGATAATAGAATATAAAGATCATCCCGATAAAGGTAATCTTCCATCTACATCTTCCAAAGATCGAAGTTATGCCCATTGAATTTATCAACCCTTGATCTTCCATCATCTGTCATAGCTCCCACTCAAGCTAAAAATTCCCTAAGATTCAACACTTCAGCAAACCAAACCATGCTCTAATACCAATTGTTAGGAAATAATGGATAAAATATGTGGAACAATCCCTCACAGAATCGCAACAGTAGAAACTAATATGCAAAAAAATAACACAACACAAAGAGACAATATTTAACGTGGTTCACCCAATTTGGGCTACGTCCACCAAGAATCACTTTCTTATATTTTATTACAAGCCACCTCTCTCTTAATACAATACCTAGATTTTTTTGGAGCTATGCTCAACAAACTCTACAGAATTCACACCCGAATTCAAACACATCTGCAATGTTACATAACACCTACCATATGTAAAAAACTACATAAGTGGACAACTACTTAAGCAGTTTTACAAAATAGTGGGTATCAAAACTATGGGCCAAAACCGTGGATATAAACCTATTGGTCAAAATCCTACCTATATGATAAAAAAACATTTCTCGGTATATTGGACACATTTTTTTGAGACCAAAATTGTTTTTTTTGGGCTGCGCCCCAAACCTGACGAGACAATCTGTGGAAAGTGTACAAGACTCTTAGTGTACGAGCCTTCAACACTTTCAAATATGAAAAAATCTCCACAACCTAACATGGTCTACTTAAGAGAGTTATCCAAACCCCCACACAAATGTCAATGCATTGTTTTCTTTACATAACACTAGTATATGCCCTCATCCTTCTATTGCCCATCATGACAAGGGTGCTCCTTCACCCCATATCAATATGGTTAACATTTCCACTCGTGCCCAAAAAGACAAAGGAAAGGAGAAAATAACCATCCCATCCACCAATCTTGTGCCCAATATACCATCCACACCCGCACTAAAAATCACCATTCGGGGACCCACATATCCTATTTTTGACGGGGTCACCCATCGTATAATGATAAAACAATTACACCAATCCCCTCTAAAAATTTCTTTGTACAACCTTGTCCAAAATTTTGAATCCCATCGACAGCCCTCATGGAGGTTCTACAATCCATTGAGGTTTTACCTAATAACCTGACACATGTGGCCTCCATTATCACCCCTCACCATGTGGCTTCTCTCACTAATTCATCCCCTTCCTCTACACCTACCACTACTCACCAAGTAGCCACCCTCAGTTTCTCTGACGACGAGATTATACCTCTCCAATCAGATGATCCTAATCCCACCCTTTTCATCTCTATTTATATTGATAATATACACATTTGACGTGTTATGATCGATGGCGGTGCCAACATTAACATCATATCCTCCCATGCATATAACTAAATGTGCATCCCTATTAATTACATGCATAATAACCCAGATTATGTTGTGTTCATTCAATGATGCCATCACTTCCACCCTTAGCACCATCATTCTCCACATTCATGTGGGCCCCCATACTATTCTAGAATTGTTCTATGTCTTAGAGGGGAATTCTAGTACAACTTGTTGCTTGGTTGACCTTGGATCTACATCATGGGTTGTGTTCCTTAAACCTTACATTAGTTGTGTAAAATTTGAACATGAAGGACATAACTATACCATCCCCACTAACCCTTCACCATTCAAAACCTATAACATGGCTTATACCTGACCTAATGATGTCCTTGTACTAGTTAAGGAATCTACCACTGCCGCCACTTCTCCTTCACCCACAACCCCATCCACCAATGTTGCCGCATTACCTCTCCCACACCTAATTCCTCTATTCCCACTACCGCTGCAACCTCCGTAGCTGACTCATTCACTAACCCATCTACTTCTCAACCAACCAATGCTTCTTCTTCCCAATTTCCTAGTGATTCATCTATTCCCACTACCCATATACCAACTATCGATCCCTTAGAAGGTTTTTTCAACGTATCACTCGGGGTAGTATCACCTATACAACATTGACACATTCCTTACTCCTCAAGAGTATGGTAACCTTCACCAACATCCTCGCTATGATCACTGCATAGGTGAGGTTTTCCCTTATGGTCCTCCCCACCTTCGTACCAACTTAACATATGGGGGACTTGATACTTCCACCTACTCACCCGAGCCACCTTCCCAAATGAGACCATTTTCATCTGACCTCCAATATCTCACCGACCACCGCTTCACCCATACTTTCCTCCACCACGTTGGCATGGAAAGGCTTTAGCTTTGGGTTCTATGAAAAGGGTCGCCATACTATCATCACATGTACATACATGTAAACACAAATGTTTGTAGTGGTATTGGATTTTGTCAAACCATCTTCTAAGAAAGCTCATGTTGAACTCATTGAGGATGAAAAACCTTCCTAACCCCATCTTAAAACTTAACCACCTTACCTATAGAGTCCATGGATCTATAATCCATTCCTCCTAACTTTTGTTTTTCATGAACACCATTTCCTTGGGACCTTTGACTTATCAACGAGATGGTGAGGCTCCCTCTTCTCTTCCCTTCCTGTATCTTGACATGATCGATGACAATACACCTTCTATTAACATCGTTCAATGTCAAGATGATGAGTCTATACTCACCTACCTTGGTGCGGAAGATTCTTATATTCACCGATCGTCATTGCCTTCTGAGACACAAACCATGTTAAACGAATCAACCATTGAAATCAATATTCACACTCAGGACGACCCACACATTCTAAAGATAGGCCAATCTTTAGATGTTGCTAAAAAGAATATTTTACCTCATTCCTCTAGAGATCATAGCAATGCTTTTGCTTGGTCCTACGCTGATATGCCCAGTATTGACCCAAACATTATGGTCCACAATATCGTAGCTATTCCTAAATCCAAACCCATAAAGCGAAAGTTTGCAAAAATGCATCCTCATATTGGCCTTCTTGTCAAATAATAACCTCAACGCCTTCTCTTTGTTTCCTTCATCCTACGCATTGATTATCCCCAATGGATCTCTAACATCATTCCTATCATAAAAGTGATAGGGGGACTTCACATTTGCATGGATTTCCATGACCTCAACCTAGCCTTCCCTAAAGATGACTTTCCTCTACCTAGTATAGACCAATTAGTTGATCTTACCACTGGCCATGAAATGTTATCACTCATGGATGGTTTCTCGGGTTATAACCAAATATTATTCACCCCGAAAGATAAACAAAAACTACCTTCATCACTCCTTAGGGACGTTCTACTATCGAGTCATTCCTTTTGGCCTTAAAAATGCTAGTGCTACATATCAGTGAGCTATGACTTATATCTTTCATGACATCATGCATCACATATTGGAAGATTATGTAGAAAAACTTCTTTCCAAATCCAAACATCGAGCCAAACACCTTATAGTCCTTAAGGTCATCTTTGACCGTATCATCAAGTATTTTGTTTTCCTTCAACCTAAGAAGTGTGTATTTACTAATTTCTCAGAAAAATCATTAGTTTTATTGTTTATTTACATGGCATAGAAGTTTACCCTGTTAAAATCAAGGCTATTCTAAAATTCCTCCACCTACTAACTTTCGCCAATTGTGTAGTTTACAATTCAAGTTGCAATCTATTTGTCATTTTATTTTGCAGATTTCTAACCACTTGCCATCCATTTCATCATCATCTCCTCAAAAATAATGTCTCTGTTAAATGGGATGATGAATGTCATAAAGCCTTTGAGGCCTTAAAAAATAACCTCCTCCAACCACCTGTACTTATTCCTCCTAAGGATGACCAACCATTTTACCTTTACATTTCTACTACTGATCATTCCTTGGGTGCCATTCTCTCTCATCATGACAAGAAACACAGGAGAAAGTGATTTATTATATAACTCATACGTCGTTGGACTATGAAACCCGATATACCCACGCTAAAAAAATATGCTTAGCCTTAGTTGTTTTCACCACTTAACTTTGCCATTACCTACTTAACCACAACACCTTTGTTGTCACAAATACAGACCCCTTACATTACATGTACACTAATCCCTACCAAAATCAACATGTTGCACATTGGCTCATGCTTCTTGTAGACCTAGACCTTAAATTCACTCATCAAAAATCTATCAAAGGCCAAACTATTTCTAAACAACTTGCAGATGCACCTCTATCATGAGATGAGCCCTCTAACTTTGATTTCCTAGATGAATCCATTGCTACCCTCTCTTTGGATGATACCATTTACCAAATGACCTTATTCTTTGATGGTTCCAAATTTCAATGTGGGGTGGTGCCGGGATTTTCCTCATCCCTCTTGATAGTGAACCTCTTCCTTTATCTTTAAAATTAGATTTTTATCGTACTAATAATATCACCGAATATGAAACACTCGTATTAGGTCTTTAAGCCTCCATCGCCTTAGAAATTAAATCAATTAATATCTTTGGAGATTCCCAACTAGTTTTAAACCAAGTTAATGGTATATACCAGTGTCATAATGAGATACTTAAAAAGTATAAGCATCATGTAGACATAATTTTGACTACCTTTGACCACCATGAACTTCAAACCACTCCATGTTCCACTAAATTTTTTATGGATACCATGGTCTTCCTTGATTCTCGTAAGATACCCACTTTGCCTTTTGAATCAAAAATATTTGTCACAAGACAAAGGTTGCAATCACCTTCTTATCTATTACGATATGTCAACCTCATCGGTGTGTTCAACATCTCGACCCATGTAACCTTTGGTATAAGCAGTTTAGAATACCTTTCCCTTTTAATAGTCTACCATCCTAAGAAGACTATTCTATAAAAAGAAATAAAATCAAATATTCTAAAGCTTCCTACATTGACTAGGCGGTCATGAATACCTCAAGGAGAAAATATAATCATCCCACATAGACTTCCCGCATCGATCAGTCTATCAAAACAAAAACAAAAGAAAAATAAAAAAGAAAAAGATTAACTTTTTCGTCATGGAATTGCATATTGTAATATTAGTTCTCTTGCCAATTCAACATGTTGTCTCACACTAGGTTATGCTAAAACCAACCTACTTTCACCTTATCATATTTTTCACCCTAATTTCCTGCCTTCTCAAGGGACATGCCACAAATGTGAAATTTTGTAATCATGTGAATTTATTCACCCTTAGAATAGTCAATTATGCAAAATCCTTTAGCATCTTATGTTCATAATCTCATCTTGTGTATGGTAGATATATTTTGGTTACCTCTTACCTTTCACCTTCTTCATTACTTGTTGATTATCCTATATAGGACCAAGCCTTTGACACCTCAATTTAACCATACATAAATGACCTAAACTCAACCATGCCTAACTAACCTAAACTCAACCATGCCTAGCTGAGCCTAAACTAAACCATATCTCCTCGACCTAGACTCCATTATGCCTAAAACCTAAGAACCCATCCCTTTACCTCGTCATAGTATTCCCTATCTTATGGGAAAACTACATCCACCTAAGGCTTCTCATCAAGGCTATGTAGACAACACTAGTTAGTTTCAGCCCTTAGAGGTTAGCTAGTCCACTCTTTACCCTAACCAATCCCCCTCATTTTCTATTCACACTCTACCTTAGTTAGTTTCCATCTTATATACTACTTAGAAATTAAACAAACATACATGTATATAAACATGTCTACCTACTTATTTCTTACATCATCATATCATACATTAATGATTTCACATTTCCATAATATCAAATATTTGGAAGTTTAAACTGTAACATCCTCATTTTATACCTTAGAACAAGTGAATTTTTTTTTTTTTTTTTGAAAATTGCATCCTGGTTCTAAATACATAATTTAGAACTCACAAATCAAATAACCATTCTTATAACAGATAACCATATGCAGCTGTAATGACTCGGAGTACCTCCGATCTATTCATTCCATGACTCGGTAATCTACCGATCTATTCATGAGTAATAAGAGTTGGCGTTTTTATTTAACACTTCACTCTTGCGGTTCTCTTCCCTATTCTAGGATTCAGAATGCTCTGTCCAAGGAACCTAACTGAATAATTGTTACCATTATTCATCGGCATCTCATCCCTTAGACTAGGTGAATTAGGACAACGCAATCAGCAGCTTGCGATACTTTGGCCAAAGATTTGAAACATACTGTTTATGTCTCGTATTCCTTAACGGCATACTCGTCAATCTGGAATACGCCCTTCACCCCATTCTTATGTTATGTAGAATGTCTTATACCGACTGTCAGTCCTTCCTATCTCAACTTAATCACTCGGAGACAGATTAACAAGGTGATAATGTTATATGGATGCCCACGAGGATTAGGGATATGATGACATACTGGTTCAATCCTAGTTAAACCAGTGTGTCAAGATACCCCGAATCTCCTAGGCAGCCTTATAACGTGACCACATTCCTAATCGGTCCCTGAGTAACTCGTTCGAGATCAAAGTGTAAATCTTAGCGATCAATGCAAAGGGTGTCGTCATAAGTCACCTGCATTGTTGTAACTTCGAGAAGATCCTAATCTTCTCGGAGGTACAACCCTGCAGTTGACTTGTGCCATCAACCTTTAAATCCGCCTCGAAAAGATCTACTTATTAATATGCGTTACGCACATTGAGTTTAAATTACATTAAAGACGTTCCCCTAAGGTTAGCCTTTCCCGATCCCTGGATTCTTCGTCTAAGGATGGCCTTCCTCAATAAAACCCATTACATGGTGGAGATATTAAGGCCAAGGTCTCATCAAGGAGTTCTTAGAATATACATGATTCTAAAACAACAGAATTGAACAATAACTCATAACCTTCACATGAGATTGCCATCTGAACCCCATTAGATTTATATCAGTTCTCCTAACTGAATTTATATCATACTTATTAGTATCAAGATATCAATGATTAAGAATCCAATTTAATGTTGTCCTGTCATAATCAAGACTAGGGATTAGTAATTTAATTCAGCCTGATTAGCGTTCTGCTTAGGTTCATTTTAACCCTATCTTTTAGAAAGACAAAGATTTAAAATTCAATTTTTGCTTTCGATAGAACAAATTAGAACTACTAAACACTCATAAGAATTCAATCTCATATTCTTGTAACTTTCATTGACAATCACAAAGTCTCCAATTTATACAATGATAACAATGCCCCTCCGGTATATAAACCGAAGAAGGTCAACAATCAGAATAAGAATACAACACATAAGTAGCAAATACTTATTTCCATTCTTTTCGTATCTATACGTATACATTTTGTACAATCAAAGATACTTAATACAATGCTCAACGGAAAAGGACATCTTTCCTCATATAATACATTTTAGAGAATCTATCTGAAATTCTACTTAAAATCAAATTTAATCAATCTGATTATCCTATCAGATCTGCATGCTTTTACCACTTACGGCAACCATCTGCAAAAATAGTCAACATGAGTCAGTTCGATGAACTGAGCATGATAAGCACTAACTTTTAAAACAATTGCAATCCATCAATTGTTTTCATTAAACACCCTGTTTAAATGATATAAAATCACCAATCAAATAAACATGACTCAGACTATACGTTAAGAATATATCATGTCTATAACGTGTAACAATAATTTTCGTTATACGGAGTAGTCCTATATACTTCTCAAATATTTCATCAAAATATTAGGGATCAAGAAGAAAAAAGTGTCCTAAGCAATTATTCATTGTAAATCCCAAGTTGAACAAACATCGACAATCATTATATTCAACTTAAAAAGAGGAATATCATATCAATCCGATTACCGTCATTATGTAAAATCAATTACGATGTTAGTTAAACAATTATATCAACTTATAATTTACAATGTAAGAGAAATAAACAAATTGTACATGTTTCCCTCTGAACTAGCTCATGTCTATACCATCTTTCCAAAAGCAAGGCATTCACTTAATACACATGCTAATAAATCAGTTGAGTCCATCATCAACACCACCGTTTTATTAAAACTTACAATAAAGCAACTACAGTACAGTAGCCTTCTTGCCAAACAACGGCGTCTATCTACCAAGCGGACTCAGTATGACCTTACACAAAAAGCAAGATAAGAAGATTAGCACTGAAAGGCTTTTAGACACAAGGTCGAAATCAAAGAACTCCTTTGCTATAGCAGTCAACCAAAGACTCATGATCATTTAAGCAATGACATTTCCCTACGACTATGCGAAGGGATTTTTAAACGAAATCCAAGCAGCATGCACAGCCACATCAAACTGGAATGTAATCAGAAGGAAAACATACACAGAATATCGTAATCACCCCTGAACGAAATCAGAGTTGAAAGTATGGTATTCGCGACCTACTTAAAAGGCCATAATTCATGTTATCAAGCTTAATTAAAGAAAACCAACAAAGCCAAGAACATTACATGTTCATACTCAGGCTTATATGGAAAACAGTGACATAGATTACCATTCGAGGAATTAAAACTAAGTCCATAAACAGTATTCACAGTTTAGCTTTTCCAGAAGCCGACATACAAGATATCTTCCCATACTCACAGAACCCAACAAGTCAAAAACAAAGTAAACCCAACAGTTATAATTTGAAGCAGTTACACTGTTTATCTATCAAGAATTCAACTGAGTCCCAACAACAGTAAACAAAATACATAGAAGATAATGATTCCATCCGTGCCAACATTGGCAAGCCTTTAAAATCAGGTTTATACAAAAGCTATATAATGATTTAGTAACAAGGAATCCAACGGAGCCCGTATAACTATATTTGCTCCAAGCTTACATAGAGTGGAATACATATTTAAATGCCCAACTGAGTCTGAACCACAAATTCCTTGTAAAACGAAAGTATTCATTACCAAATAACAGAAGTCGCCTTACCTGTTACTCCAACAAGACTCAGACAAAGCAATTTCCAACATTCAAATATATATATATATATATATAGCTTCCACAGTGGCCCAATTTATACGAATCATTTAATGGACTCTACAGAGTCGTTCAAATAAAATACATATATCCATATTGTATACTGTCAACGGGTTGAATCCCATTACCACAATAAAAGGAAAACAACTTCCACAGGGTCGTAATGACTACTGTAACACAGTAGTTACCTCTTCCCAAACAACTTTAAAAGACAAAACGAAACCCAACAAGTATCAATAACCACCCCATCAATAACCACGACAGAGCTTACAAGGTTCTTTTAAAACTGAATAATCAAACAAATGTCCAGCAGTTTCCCTTCCAACAAGTATTCACAACATGCATCGACGACAAAATCGACAAGCATAACAGTGGCCTGTACCCATCACAAGAATAATTTATGGGCTCTCGCCGAGCAGGCCGAGCATACATTCCTTTCATATATTTCACATATTTAAGCCAGAATGCAAAACACAAAGAAATAAAGCCACAGTTCGAATTTAATAAACACCCATCAAGGGATAAATGAAAAATCAAACCAGCATGAAGATACAGTGTCAAAATCACACAAGACATCCAAAGAAAATCCTCTATTACCATAAATCATTTGAACAGAGTTGTTCTAATGAAATCACTTGAAAGACAACAAGATTTTTAAAGGTTAGGGCCTAACATGCCTGGATTTTTGCTCAAAATTCCGAAGCAGACCACTGAAAGAGCTCGGACTTCCTTTTCCTTTTCCAAGTTAGAGCGACCAAAAAATTTTTGCTATCTCCATGACATATATATTTTCCTTGCCAGAGAAAAGAGCTAGATACGCTCATACTCGCCATGCAACACAAAGAAGACTGGTGCGAAGAACCAGTGAACAGGCAGAAGGAAAACCGAAATTCGTGATAAGCCAAACAAAACAACAACTTTCCAATTTGCATGCCTTCTCGCGAATTCCGAGCTCGACTACCGAGCTCATTAATTGCATTTACTCCAAATTTCCCGCTCAAACTCCACTGCCACCGACCGCCAAAGTTGGCGATAGACAAATAGAATTTCAAGACCATTTTCAGTTTTGGCGACCTGCCACGTCGGCTCAGTTAGCCGTTTCTAAAACCTCCGCCAATACCTGTCCTTCATACTTATCCTTTGCATTAAATAACATAGAAACTACCGCCCATGGTTCGCATCCCCTCCATAGGTCCCCATAATCCTTGCCCAATAGTTAGGTTAGTAACTTAGGTTAGAATTTAGGATAACACCTAGTCTAACTTCATAGAACATAGATACTAACTTAGGACATTAGTTCTTAGCCTAGGTCTAGGTTAGATTAACACTAATCTAACCCCTAGGTTAGGTTTAGTTTTAGGTTACTAACATTAATAATTCCAGTTAGGTCTACATTCCGTACACTCAGAAAAAGACCTACAACATGCATTCTTGAACAGGGTTAGCTCCTGTTCTGCCTTTAGGCTACAAAATTGTATGAAACCGAATTATTACCTGGTCCACGATCGAGACCTTCCAGATATACTTTGATATCGGGAACCAATCCATTTCACATGATCAACCTGAGTTATACTCCGGACTAGCTTATTCAATGCTTCTAGACCTTGCAACCTGTTCAAGGTCTGTAATTTTAATTCATCACGAACAAACTTAAAGCAATACTTGGATCAATTCCACTAATCCAAGGCTAGGTCTTATAGATGGATAACTCTATGATTCATTCCGAGATTAGATTAAACTCAGATACAAAATGAAAGAAATAAAAGAGTCCAATCATATTCCGACTCAGTCAAAGATCTACAATCTGCAAAGAAGATACAATACATATCAAGCATGATTTCTCAATCAAGGAACACATCCTTTTTACAAAGAAATCACATATCAACACTTGTATGCTCAGGAGGAAGTAACAACAGTTCAGGGTGTTACATGCTTCCCTCCTAAAAAGATTCATCGTCCCGATGATTACATATTCGATTAACCTTCAGGTCAATCAATTTATTAGTTCACAAATCAATGCGACTATTTTCCAACTTGAATAGTTCCAGAAATCAATGTCACAACACATTTTATTCAACCTGAATAATGTTTGCCTTCATCTGGCTTTCATAAATACTTATAAAAAAATAAGTTCATTAAAGAATGTTTTGTTAACAGATTTCATTCTGTTGAAAAAGAGAAGGAAAAGTAGTTTTCATCTCTTCCAGATTTTCCCAAGTTGCACTTTCTTCGTTAAACTGGTCCCACTAGACCTTACATTGTTGTATCTCACGATTTCTTAAATGCAATTGGTGAGTTTCCAGCACTCGTGTGGGTTTAACCACGATTATTCCTGGGTCTTGGACCTGCAAGGAATTCCAATTTAAAACATGTGACAGATCTGAAACGTATTTCTTAAGCAAAGAAATATGAAAAACATCATGCATGCGAGATAAAGCAGGTGGCAATGCTAAACGATAAGCTACAGGATTGATTATTTCGACAATTTCGAAAGGTCCCACGAATCGAGGTGACAACTTGGCAGCCTTGCCAAAAGTTATTGAACTCTTCCTGGGTTTAACACGAAGAAAAACCTTATCACCAAGCTCAAACCTTCTATCAACCCGCTTAAGGTCAGCGTAGCTCTTCTGTCTATCCGCTGCTTCCTTTAGTCGTTCACGAATCAGCTTAACTTGTTGTTCCATTTCTGTGAGAATCTCTGGTCCAATTACCACTCTATCCTCAACACTGTCCCAACTAACAGGAGTTCTGCACTTTCTTCCATAAAGTGCTTCAAATGGTGCCATTTTAAGAGATGAGTGATAAGTATTGTTGTATGCGAACTCAACTAATGGAAGATACTCCTCCCATTTATACTGTTGATCCATGCAATACATACGCAACATGTCCTCCAACACTTGATTTACCCTCTCAGTTTGTCCATCCGTTTCCGGATGATATGCAGAACTGAAGTTTAGTTTTGTTCCAAGAGCTGCGTTAAGCGTTTGCCAAAACCTTGACGTCATTCTAGGATCCCTGTCAGATATAATCAATTCTGGTACACCATGCAATCTGAAAATTTCGTGTACGAATCTTTTGGCCAGCACTGGTGAATCATCCTTTAGATTTCCAGCGATGAAATGAGCTACCTTAGTCAGTTTATCTACAACTACCAGGATAACATCATGTTTATTCCTGGACATGGGTAGTCCTTGTACAAAATCCATGGTTATTACTTGCCATTTGTACTGCGGTATGCTATGAGGATATAACAGTCCAGCAGGGTGCATATGTTCTGCCTTCACCCGCTGACATTCCAGACAATGAGTCACAAAATTTATTACATCCTTTTTCATACCTTTCCAAAAGTATTGCTGTTTCAAATCAGCAAGCATTTTTGTGATACCCGGGTGTCCAGAGAAAGGTGAATTATGAAATTCAACTAACAACTTCTTTCTCAAATCGTTCAAAGATAGTACATATACCTGTTTTCATAACGCAAGATTCCTTCATTATCAAAATGAAAACCTTTATACCTTATATCCTTAGGTTCTGCAGCAAGCACTGCTTTTACTTGTTGAAAGTATGCATCCGATTACGAGGCACTTTTTACCTGTCTTTAAACGAGTTCTTAATGTTATAAGAGCAGTAAATGTGCCTCCTACGACTTAGAGCATCAACTACTCTATTCTCCTTCCCTTTGATATAGCTAATATCAAAGTCATATTGTGATAAAAATTCTAACCACCTTTCTCATCGGCATTGATTGGGTGAGTAAAAATATATTTCAGTCCTAAGTGATCAGTTTTCAACTCAAAAGGTTTCCCAAGTAAGTAGTGTCTCCAGACTTGAAGTGCATGAACAATGGCAGCAAGTTCCAAATCATGAGGGGCATAATTCAGCTCATGTAACTTAAGTTTTCTACTTTCATATGCTATGACCTGATCATTTTGTAGCAAAACACCTCCAAGGCCTTCCCCAGAAGCATCCGTTACAACAGTAAAACTCCCATTAGGGTCTGGTACAGCTAATATAGGTGCAGAAGTCAACTGGTCTTTCAGACTTTTGAAAGCCGCTTCGCACTTGTCATTCCACATGAATTTCTTATCCTTCTTTTGCAATGAAGTTATTGGTGCAGCTACTTTAGAAAAATCCTTTACAAATTTTCTATAGTAACCAGCAAGACCCATGAAGCTTCTTACTTCATGCACATTCTTTGGTGTAGGCCACTCAGTTATTGCCACTATTTTTGAAGGATCTACAGCAATTCCTTCTTTACTTATGACATGACCCAAATAGTGAACTTCTGAATCAAAGAAAGAACATTTGGATAACTTACCATACAACTTTCTTTTTCTCAAAATTCCCAAAACTATCTTCAAATGCTCATTGTGCTCCTCAACACTTTTAGAATAAATGAGAATATCGTCCAAGAATACAAGTACAAAATTGTCCAGGTATTCTTGAAAAATATTGTTCATCAAGTTCATAAAGGCTGTGGGTGCATTAGTTAATCCAAAGGGTAGAACTGTGAATTCATAATGTCCGTACCTTGTTCGGAAAGTTGTTTTATGAATATCTTCCTCTCTAATCCTTAACTGATGATAACCAGATCGAAGGTCTATCTTAGAATAAACCGCTGCTCCACGCATCTGATCAAACAGATCGTCGATCCTAGGAAGTGGATATCGGTTCTTGACTGTTGCTTTGTTCAACATCCGATAATCAATACACAGCCTTAGTGTTCCATCCTTCTTTTTCACAAATATTACAGTGCTCCCAAGGTGAAACACTTGGTCCGATCAAACCTTTAGATAAAATCTCTTGCAATCGTGTGCCTTAAGCTCAACTAACTCGTAGTAGTCATCCGATAAGGTGCTTTGGAAATAGGTTGCTTCTCGGCTTGATTTCAATGGTGAAGTTAAATTCTCTCTTGGGTGGTAACCTGGTAATTCCTCAGAAAAACATCCCGAAACTTTGTAACAGAGGGAATCGTTTCATGAAATCATCATCTTCTTCCGAAGATTCGGATATCTTTACTGCATAAAGGGTACATCCTTTATTTTTAGCCTTTTTAAGCTGCATAGCTGATAGTTTTCTAACTGAAATTTCCCGTTTCACCCCTTGAATCTCTCTGATTGATTCCAGCTGATCATCTAAACATTTTATGTTCTTTTCATAGCAATCTACTTTTGCTTTATGGTCAGCTAACCAATTGACACCGATAACAATGTCATACGATCCTAAAGGTGCAACATAGAGGTCAACTTCCGTGGAAAAGTTAGGTAAGTCAAGGACTACCCCAAAAAGACACATACTCACTGTATGAACAGAATTATTACCATACTGTACAGTCCAAGATTTATCCATTTTTCCAGCTTTTCTTTTAAGTTTAGAAGCAAGTTTATTAGATATAAAACATTCAGTAGCTCCCTGTATCAAAAAGAATAGTGACAGGTATGCCGAATAACTTACCCGGAACTTCTATAGGTGTCACTTGCTTTTCAGCTTGCTTGTCCGCTACTGCAGCATGTATCTTATGTTGTTGATTACGATCATCCTTCTTCAAAGGGCACTGATTTGCGTAGTGATCTTTGCCACAATTGTAGCAGCCTCCTACAGGTCCCTTTTTAGGCTCAAAGTTGCCTCCAGCTTTTGTAATTGTCACGTTGTCCTCCATAGGGCTTCTGCCCATTGTTATAATTTTTAGCAAAATTATCCCTTACATTTCCAGCAGGCTTATTTACTACTGCTTTCTTATTGTTATCTCCTGGAAACTTACTCTTGTTTCCAAACTTTTTCCATGGTCCTTTTCTGGGTGCAAGAGAGGTTGAAGAAGGGTTTGCAGTCTTCTTCCGCACTTCCTCTTTATGAGCAGAAATAGCCTTTAATTTATGTTCTTGCCTTATGGCCTTTTCAACAACTCCTTCCATAGTGGTTGGACTGTGAACATCGACCTCTCCCCCTATCACGGGATTCAATCCCATGATGAATTTCCGTATTCTAAACTTCTCATCAGTTTGATACTGCGGTACATACTTGAGGAGTTTTGTAAACCGCTCCTAGTATTCAGTTACGTTAGCTTCCCTTGAGCTAAGTTCTGAAATTCTGTCATTTTCTGATCATAGAAAAGTTGTGGCAGCCAACGTTGCCTAAAATAGCCTTTAAATTGATCCCAAGTAATATTGGTCTCATCAATGTTTAGTTCAGCTTTACGGCTATCCCACCACAAAGATGCTTCGTGGGAAAGCTGATAGGCTCCCCAAATAGCTTTGGTTTCTCCGAGAAGTTCCTTATTGCAAAGTACTTCTCCATTTCACCGAGCAGTTCTCGCTCCATCTCCTAATGTGGTGCCATCATACTTAGGTGGACTTATCCTTTTTATATCATTAGTGAGTTCTCACGCTAACTCGGCCTTTTTGTTTTTCTGGTTGGACGGGTGTATTCCCAAGCATTAACATCAACACCCATGTCGGGGTTGTCCTCGGGAGGTTGCTGATTATTATTATCGCTTCTTCATCCTCCTCATTTCCCATCACCGTTGTTCCAAGATACAGCTAAGCGATCTCTTGTGTCCAACAGGGCAGCAAGGATCTCATCAAGTTTCTGGGTGGTTGCCGCTCCTCCTTCAGGTGGAGCATTATTCGCAACGTTCCCCCTTGTTCTAACCATTTTCTGTTACAAGAAAATTCAGGTTTTTATCAGATTATGGACACAATAGGTCCAAGAGCTGCAACCTTCAGCTCTGATACCAAGATGTAACGTCCTCATTTTATACCTTAGAACAAGTGAATTTTTTTTTTTGAAAATTGCATCCTGGTTCTAAATACATAATTTAGAACTCACAAATCAAATAACCATTCTTATAACAGACAACCATATGCAGTTGTAATGACTCGGAGTACCTCCGATCTATTCATTCCATGACTCAGTAATCTACCGATCTATTCATGAGTAATAAGAGTTGGCATTTTTATTTAACACTTCACTCTTGCGGTTCTCTTCCCTATTCTGGGATTCAGAATGCTCTGTCCAAGGAACCTAACTGAATAATTGTTACCATTATTCATCGGCATCTCATCCCTTAGACTAGGTGAATTAGGACAACGCAATCAGCAGCTTGCGATACTTTGGCCAAAGATTTGAAACATCTTGTTTATGTCTGTATTCCTTAACGGCATACTCGTCAATCTGGAATACGCCCTTCACCCCATTCTTATGTTATGTAGAATGTCTTATACCGACTTCTGTCAATCCTTCCTATCTCAACTTAATCACTCGGAGATAGATTAACAAGGTGATAATGTTATATGGATGCCCACGAGGATTAGGGATATGATGACATACTGGTTTAATCCTAGTTAAACCAAAGTGTGTCAAGATACCCCGAATCTCCTAGGAAGCCTTATAACGTGACTACATTCCTAATCGGTCCCTGAGTAACTCGTTCGAGATCAAAGTGTAAATCTTAGCGATCAATGCAAAGGGTGTCGTCATAAGTCACCTGCATTGTTGTAACTTCGAGAAGATCCTAATCTTCTCGGAGGTACAACCCTGATTGACTTGTACCGTCAACCTTTAAATCCGCCTCGAAAAGATCTACTTATTAATATGCGTTACGCACATTGAGTTTAAATTACATTAAAGACGTTCCCCTAAGGTTAGCCTTTCCCGATCCCTGGATTCTTCGTCTACGGATGGCCTTCCTCAATAAAACCCATTACATGGTGGAGATATTAAGGCCAAGGTCTCATCAAGGAGTTCTTAGAATATACATGATTCTAAAACAACAGAATTGAACAATAACTCATAACCTTCACATGAGATTGCCATCGAACCCCATTAGATTTATATCAGTTCTCCTAATGAATTTATATCATACTTATTAGTATCAAGATATCAATGATTAAGAGTCCAATTTAATGTTGTCTGTCATAATCAAGACTTGGGATTAGTAATTTAATTCAGCACTGATTAGCATTTTGCTTAGGTTCATTTTAACCCTATCTTTTAGAAAGACAAAGATTTAAAATTCAATTTTTACTTTCGATAGAAAAAATTAGAACTACTAAACACTCATAAGAACACAACACAAAGAGACAATATTTCATGTGGTTCACCAAATTTGGGCTACGTCCACCAAGAATCACTTTCTTATATTTTATTACAAGCCACCTCTCTCTTAATACAATACCTAGATTTTTTTGGAGCTATGCTCAACAAACTCTGAGAATTCACACCGAATTCAAACACATCTGCAATGTTACATAACACCTACCATATGTAAAAACTACATAAGTGGACAACTACTTAAGCGAGTTTTACAAAATAAGGTATCAAAACTATGGGCCAAAACCGTGGATATAAACCTATTGGTCAAAATCCTGCCTATATGATAAAAAAACATTTCTCGGTATATTGGACACATTTTTTTGAGACCAAAATTTTTTTTTGGGCTGCGCCCCAAACCTGACGAGACAAGCGTGGAAAGTGTACAAGACTCTTAGTGTACAGTCTTCAACACTTTCAAATATGAAAAATCTCCACAACCTAACATGTTCTACTTAAGAGTTATCCAAACCCCCACACAAATGTCAATGCATTGTTTTCTTTACATAACACTAGTATATGCCCTCATCCTTCTATTGCCCATCATGACTCGGGTGCTCCTTCACCCCATATCAATATGGTTAACATTTCCGCTCGTGCCCAAAAAGACAAAAGAAAGGAGAAAATAACCATCCCATCCACCAATCCTGTGCGCAATATACCATCCACACCCGCACCAAAAATCACTATTCGGGGACCCACATATCCTATTTCTGACGGGGTCATCCATCGTATAATGATAAAACAATTACACTAATCCCCTCTAAAAATTTCTTTGTACAACCTTGTCCAAAATTTTGAATCCCATCGACAGGCCCTCATGGAGGTTCTACAATCCATTGAGGTTTAACCTAATAACCCGACACATGTGGCCTCCATTATCACCCCTCACCATGTGGCTTCTCTCACTAATTCATCCCCTTCCTCTACACCTACCACTACTCACCAAGTAGCCACCCTCAGTTTCTCTAACAACGAGATTATACCTCTCCAATCAAATGATCCTAATCCCACCCTTTTCATCTCTATTTATATTGATAATATACACATTTGAAGTGTTATGATCGATGGCGGTGCCAACATTAACGTCATATTCTCCCATGCATATAACAAAATACGCATCACTACCAATTACATGCACAATAACCCAGTTTTATTGTGTTCATTCAATGATGCCATCACTCCCACCCTTAGCACCATCATTCTCCACATTCATGTGAGCCCCAATACTATTCTAGAATTGTTCTATGTCTTAGAGGGGGAATTCTAGAACAACTTGTTGCTTGGTTGACCTTGGATCTACATCATGGGTTGTGCTCCTTAAACCTTACATGTCTGTGTAAAATTTGAACATGAAGGACTTAACTATACCATCCCCACTAACCCTTCACCATTCAAAACCTATAACATGGCTTACTGACCTAATGATGTCTTTGTACTAATTAAGGCATCTACTACTACCGCCACTTCTCCTTCACCCACAACCCCAACCACCAATGTTGCCGCTACCTCTCCCATACCTAATTCCTCTATTCCCACTACCTCTGCAACCTCTGTAGCTGACTCATTCACTAACCCATCTACTTCTCAACCAACCAATGCTTCTTCTTCCCAATCACCTAGTGATTCATCTATTCCCACTACCCATATACCAACTACCGATCCCTTAGAAGTTTTTTTCAACGTATCACTCTAGGGGAGTATCACCTATACAAAATTGACACATTACTTACTCCTCAATAGTATGGTAACCTTCACCAACATCCTCGATATGATCACTGCATAGGTGAGGTTTTCCCTTATGGTCCTTCCCACCTTCGTACCAACTTAACATATGGGGGACTTGATACTTCCACCTACTCGCCGAACCACCTTCAAAAATGAGACCATTTTCATCTGACCTCCAATATCTCACCGACCACCGCTTCACCCATACTTTCCTCCACCATTGTGAATGGAAAGGCTTTAGCTTTGGGTTCTATGAAAAGGGTCGCCATACTATCATCACATGTACCACATGTAAACAAAATGATCTGTATTGGTATTGGATTTTGTCAAAACATCTTCTAAGAAAGCTCATGTTGAACTCATTGAGGATGAAAACCTTCCTAACCCCATCTTAAAACTTAACCACCTTCACCTATAGAGTCCATGGATCAATAATCCATTCCTCCTAACTTTTGTTTTTCATGAACACCATTTCCTTGAGACCTTTGACTTATCAACGAGATGGTGAGGCTCCCTCTTCTCTTCCCTTCCTGTATCCTGACATCATCGATGACAATACACCTTCTATTAACATCGTTCAATGTCAAGATGATGAGTCTATACTCACCTACCTTGGTGCGGAAGATTCTTATATTCACCGATCGTTGCCTTATGAGACACAAAATATGTTAAACGAATCAACCATTGAAATTAATATTCACACTCAGGACGACCCACACATTCTAAAGGTAGGTCAATATTTAGATGTTGCTGAAAAAGAATATTTTACCTCATTCCTCCGAGATCATAGCAATTCTTTTGCTTGGTCCTACGCTGATATGCCCATTATTGACTCAAACATTATGGCCCACAATATCGTAGCTATTTCTAAATCCAAACCCATAAAAGCATGAAGCTGCAAAAAATGCATCCTCATATTGGCCTTCTTGTCAAATAATAACTTCAACGCCTTCTCTTTGTTTCCTTCATCCTACCCATTGATTATCCCCAATGGATCTCTAACATCATTCCTATCATAAAAGTGATAGGGGACTTCACATTTGCATGGATTTCCATGACCTCAACCTAGCCTTCCCTAAAGATGACTTTCTTCTACCTAGTATAGACCAATTAGTTGATGTTACCACTGGCCATGAATTGTTATCACTCATGGATGGTTTCTTAGGCTATAACCAAATATTATTCACCCCGAAAGATAAACAAAAACTACCTTCATCACTCCTTGGGGGACCTTCTACTATCGAGTCATTCCTTTTGGCCTTAAAAATGCTAGTGCTACATATCAGTGGGCTATGACTTATATCTTTCATGACATCATGCATCACATATTGGAAGATTATGTAGAAAAACTTTTTCCAAATCCAAACATCGAGCCAAACACCTTATAGTCCTTAAGGTCATCTTTGACCGTCTCATCAAGTATTATGTTTTCCTTCAACCTAAGAAGTGTGTCTTTACTAATTTCTCGGGAAAAATCATTAGTTTTATTGTTTATTTACATGGCATAGAAGTTTACCCTGTTAAAATCAAGGCTATTCTTAAAATTCCTCCACCTACTAACTTTCGCCAATTGTGTAGTTTACAAGTCAAGTTGCAATCTATTTGTCATTTTATTTTGCAGATTTCTAACCACCGCCATCCATTTCATCATCATCTCCTCAAAAATAATGTCTCGTTAAATGGGATGATGAATGTCATAAAGCCTTTGAGGCCTTAAAAATAACCTCCTCTAACCACTTGTGCTCATTCCTCCTAAGGATGACCAACCATTTTACCTTTACATTTCTGCTACTGATCATTCCTTGGGTGCCATGCTCACTCATCGTGACGAGAAACACAGGGAGAAAGTGGTTTATTATATAACTCATATTTGTTGGACTATGAAATCCGATATACCCATGTTTGAAAAAATATGCTTAGCCTTAGTTGTTTTCACCACTTAACTTTGCCATTACCTACTTAACCACAACACCTTTGTTGTCACAAATCTGAGACCCCTTACATTACATGTACACTAAGCCCTACCAAAATCAACATGTTGCACATTGGCTCATGCTTCTTGTAGACCTAGACCTTGAATTCATTCATCAAAAATCTATCAAAGGCCAAACTATTTTTGACCAACTTGCAGATGCACCTCTCTCTGGAGATCAGCCCTCTAACTTTGATTTCCTAGATGAATCCATTGCTACCCTCTCTTTGGATGATACCATTTACCAAATGACCTTATTCTTTGATGGTTCCAAATTTCAATGTGGGGGTGGTGTCGGTATTATCCTCATCCCTCTTGATAGTGAACCTCTTCCTTTATCTTTAAAATTAGATTTTTATTGTACTAACAATATCACCGAATATGAAGCACTCGTATTAGGTCTTCAAGCCGCCATCGCCTTAGACATTAAATCAATTAATATCTTTGGAGATTCCCACTGGTTGTAAACCAAGTTAATGGCATATACCACTGTCATAATGAGATACTTAAAAAGTATAAGCATCATGTAGACATAATTTTGACTACCTTTGACCACCATGAACTTCAAACCACTCCATGTTCCACTAAATTTTTATGGATACCATGGTCTTCCTTGATTCTCAGATACCCACTTTGCCTTTTGAATCAAAAATATTTGTCACAGTACAAAGGTTGCAATCACCTTCTTATCTATTTCGATATGTCAACCTCATCGGAACCGTTCAACCTGACCCATGTGACCTTTGGTATAAGCAGTTTGTTGAATACCTTTCCCTTTTAATTCTACCTCCAGACCTTACTTACAATGGACAATGCACCTTTCTCAAAGGTGTCTCTCATTATGTCATCATGGGAGGCATTCTTTATAAATGTGGCTTTGACGGTATCCTCCTACGATGCCTTACAAGTTCTGAAATTCCCTACACCATCAAGGAAGTTCATGATGGAATTTGTGGAGGTCACTTCAATGGCTTAGCTATCGCTAAACACATTCTCCACCTAGGCTATTATTGGCCAACCTAAACCATGACGATTTTGATTATGTCAAACATTGTGTGAAGTTCCAACAACATGCTAATCTTCATCACACACCTAGTCATGCCTTATAGGTCGCACGAGACCTTTGGCCTTTCTCTCAATGGGGTTTGGATCTTATCGGAGAGATCAATCCTCATTCTTCCCAACATCATCAATGGATTATTACCGCTACTAAATACTACACTAAATGGGTAGAATCCATACCTCTTATTTCTAAAAAAAGCTGAGAAAATATGTGAATTCATCAACCATCACATCATTTGTCACTTTGGTGTTCCTCACCGTCTCATCATTGATAACAAAAACAGTTCAAAAATAAAACCCTATGGAAAATTTTTGACACCTTCAACATTCAAATTAGTTTTTCTTCACCTTACTACCCTCAAACAAATGGCCAAGAAAAATCAACCAAAAAAACCTTAAACAAAATTCTTATGAAATTTGTTGATGATACAAGAAAGGATTGGCATACGCACATTCCTTTTGCCTTATGGGCTTATCGCACTAGTATTTGTACTTCAACTATTGCCACACCTTTCTCTCTAGTCTATGGTACAAAGGTTTTTCTTCCTCTTGAATTTCAGATTCTGTCTCTTTGTATCTCACTTAAAGATATGTTCACCGATGATGAATTTTGCCAAGACCATTTGGCACAACTCAAGTTTTTAGAAGAACGTCGTCTTAATGCTCTTGACCATCTCCAAATCAACCAAAATTGAATCAAACATTCCTACAATAAACATGTCCACAAATGAACCTTCTAATAATGTGACCTCATCTTGAAGGAAAATCAACATGTAACAAAAGAGGAAAAAAATTAAACAGGAAAAAAATCTCCTAATTGGCTTGGACCCTATATCATTACTCATACCTATAGATTAGGTGTTTATCATTTTCTACACTTGAATGTAAACCTGAACTTGATCCCCTTAATGCCTTGCATCTTCAACCATTCTATTGTTGAATTAAGTCCTATATCACCTTTTGTATATTTAATGCTCGTCCCTTGAGCACCATTCACCTTCCATTTTACCTATTCTAAGGATCAATGACTAAACCAAGATCATGTGATTACCTATTACCTTTCAACCTTGTCTTCAATATGAGTATCACGACTCTACTCATGACATGATTCTCATGGATACTTTTCATCTTTTTCAAGATGGAATCCCATGGTTGTTCATAGTTAACCTCTGTGTGCTATATTTTTGTCTTTGAAATAAGAGCTTATATTTCTTTATAGTCTTTTCCATGACTTAAAATTCCAAAAGTAAAACAATTTCAA
Organism: Taxus wallichiana var. yunnanensis; assembly: GCA_018340775.1. Classification (NCBI taxonomy): domain Eukaryota; kingdom Viridiplantae; phylum Streptophyta; class Pinopsida; order Cupressales; family Taxaceae; genus Taxus; species Taxus wallichiana. The sequence goes on along the minus strand of CM031238.1, from coordinate 322,606,508 downwards.
AAGAAAAATGGGATTCAAATCCTTGAGTCAAACTTCCAGCAAAAAAGATGACTCCCTCAAAAATGACATTTACGCTTTCTATCTCACTTCTACTAATAGATTGCTCCCTTGAAGGACAACTATACCAAGCTAGCCATATTATACATAGTCTATCATCATAAGAAGACTATTCTATAAAAAGAAATAAAATCAAATATTCTAAAGCTTCCTACATTGACTAGCGTCATGAATACCTCAAGGAGAAAATCTACTCATCCCACATAGACTTCCCGCATCGATTAGTATATCAAAAACAAAAACAAAAGAAAATAAAAAAGAAAAAGATTAAATTTTTCGTCATGGACTTGCCTATTGTGATCTTGGGTCTCTTGCCAAGTCAACATGTTGTCTCACACTAGGTTATGCTAAAACCAACCTGCTTTCACCTCATCACCTTTTTCACCCTAATTTCTGCCTACTCAAGGGACATGCCACAAATGTGACATTTCGTAATCATGTGACTTTCTTCACCCTTAGAATAGTCAATCATGCAAATGCCTTTAGGGTCTTATGTTCATAAGCCCATCTTGTGTATGGTAGATATATTTTGGTCACCTCTTACCCTTCACCTTCTTCATTACTTGTTGATTATCCTATATAGGACCAAGCCTTTGACACCTCAATTTAACCATACCTAAATGACCTAAACTCAACCATGCCTAACTAACCTAAACTCAACCATGCCTAAATGACCTAAACTCAACCATACCTAACTGACCTAGACTCCATTATGCCTAAAACCTACCAACCCATCCCTTTACCTCGTCATAGTATTCCCTATCTTATGGGAAAACTACATCCACCTAAGGCTTCTCATCAAGGCTATGTAGAAAACACTAGTTAGTTTCGGCCCTTAGAGGTTAGCTAGTCCACTCTTTACCCTAACCAATCCCCCCCTCATTTTCTATTCACACTCTACCTTAGTTAGTTTCCATCTTATATACTACTTGGAAATTAAACAAACATACATGTATATAAACATGTCTACCTACTTATTTCTTACATCATCATATCATACATTAATGATTTCACATTTCCATAATATCAAATATTTGGAATTTTAAAGCTATAACGTCCTCATTTTATACCTTAGAACAAGTGAATTTTTTTTTTTTTTGAAAATTGCATCCTGGTTCTAAATACATAATTTAGAACTCACAAATCAAATAACCATTCTTATAACAGACAACCATATGCAGCTGTAATGACTCGGAGTACCTCCGATCTATTCATTCCATGACTCGGTAATCTACCGATCTATTCATGAGTAATAAGAGTTGGAATTTTTATTTAACACTTCACTCTTGCGGTTCTCTTCCCTATTCTAGGATTTAGAATGCTTTGTCTAAGGAACCTAACTGAATAATTGTTACCATTATTCATCGGCATCTCATCCCTTAGACTAGGTGAATTAGGACAACGCAATCAGCAGCTTGCGATACTTTGGCCAAAGATTTGAAACATACTGTTTATGTCTCGTATTCCTTAATGGCATACTCGTCAATCTGGAATACGCCCTTCACCCCATTCTTATGTTATGTAGAATGTCTTATACCGACTTCTGTCAGTCCTTCCTATCTCAACTTAATCACTCGGAGACAGATTAACAAGGTGATAATGTTATATGGATGCCCACGAGGATTAGGGATATGATGACATACTGGTTCAATCCTAGTTAAACCAGTGTGTCAAGATACCCCGAATCTCCTAGGAAGCCTTATAACGTGACCACATTCCTAATCAGTCCCTGAGTAACTCGTTCGAGATCAAAGTGTAAATCTTAGCTATCAATGCAAAGGGTGTCGTCATAAGTCACCTACATTGTTGTAACTTCGAGAAGATCCTAATCTTCTCGGAGGTACAACCCTGCAGTTGACTTGTGCCGTCAACCTTTAAATCCGCCTCGAAAAGATCTACTTATTAATATGCGTTACGCACATTGAGTTTAAATTACATTAAAGACGTTCCCCTAAGGTTAGCCTTTCCCGATCCCTGGATTCTTCGTCTAAGGATGGCCTTCCTCAATAAAACCCATTACATGGTGGAGATATTAAGGCCAAGGTCTCATCAAGGAGTTCTTAGAATATACATGATTCTAAAACAACATAATTGAACAATAACTCATAACCTTCACATGAGATTGCCATCTGAACCCCATTAGATTTATATCATTTCTCCTAGCTGAATTTATATCATACTTATTAGTATCAAGATATCAATGATTAAGAATCCAATTTAATGTTGTCCTGTCATAATCAAGACTAGGGATTAGTAATTTAATTCAACCCTGATTAGCGTTATGCTTAGGTTCATTTTAACCCTATCTTTTAGAAAGACAAAGATTTAAAATTCAATTTTTGCTTTCGATAGAACAAATTAGAACTACTAAACACTCATAAGAATTCAATCTCATATTCTTGTAACTTTCATTGACAATCACAAAGTCTCCAATTTATACAATGATAACAATGCCCCTCCAGTATATAAACCGAAGAAGGTCAACAATCAGAATAAGAATACAACACATAAGTAGCAAATACTTATTTCCATTCTTTTCAGATCTATACAGATACATTTTGTACAATCAGCATACTTAATACAATGCTCAACGGAAAAAGGACATCTTTCCTCATATAATACATTTTAGAGAATCTATCTGAAATTCTACTTAAAATCAAATTTAATCAATCTGATTATCCTATCAGATCTGCATGCTTTTACCACTTACGGAAACCATCTGCAAAAATAGTCAACATGAGTCAGTTCGATGAACTGAGCATGATAAGCACTAACTTTTTAAAACAATTGCAATCCATCAATTGTTTTCATTAAACACCCTGTTTAAATGATATAAAATCACCAATCAAATAAACATGACTCAGACTATACGTTAAGAATATATCATGTCTATAACGTGTAACAATAATTTTCGTTACGGAGTAGTCCTATATACTTCTCAAATATTTCATCAAAATATTAGGGATCAAGAAGAACAAAAGTGTCCTAAGCAATTATTCATTGTAAATCCCAAGTTGAACAAACATCAGACAATCATTATATTCAACTTAAAAAGAGGAATATCATATCAATCCTGATACCGTCATTATGTAAAATCAATTACAGATGTTAGTTAAACAATTATATCAACTTATAATTTACAACAGAAGAGAAATAAACAAATTGTACATGTTTCCCTCTGAACTAGCTCATGTCTATACCATCTTTCCAAAAGCAAGGCATTCACTTAATACACATGCTAATAAATCAGTTGAGTCCATCATCAACACCACCGTTTTATTAAAACTTACAATAAAGCAACTACAGTACAGTAGCCTTCTTGCCAAACAATGGCGTCTATCTACCAAGCGGACTCAGTATGACCTTACGCAAAAGCGACAGATAAGAAGATTAGCACTGAAAGGCTTTTAGACACAAGGTCAAAATCAAAGAACTCCTTTGCTATAGCAGTCAACCAAAGACTCATGATCATTTAAGCAATGACATTTCCCTACGACTATGCGAAGGGATTTTTAAACGAAATCCAAGCAGCATGCATAGCCACATCAAACTGGAATGTAATCAGAAGGAAAACATACACAGAATATCGTAATCACCCCTGAACAAAATCAGAGTTGAAAGTATGGTATTCGCGACCTACTTAAAAGGCCATAATTCATGTTATCAAGCTTAATTAAAGAAAACCAACAAAGCCAAGAACATTACATGTTCATACTCAGGCTTATACAGAAAACAGTGACATAGATTACCATTCGAGGAATTAAAACTAAGTCCATAAATAGTATTCATAGTTTAGCTTTTCCAGAAGCTGACATACAAGATATCTTCCCATACTCACGAACCCAACAAGTCAAAAAAAAAAAGTAAACCCATGAGTTATAATTTGAAGCGATTTACCTTTGTTTATCTATCAAGAATTCAACTGAGTCCCAACAATAGATAAACAAAATACATAGAAGATAATGATTCCATCGTGCCAACATTGGCAAGCCTTTAAAATCAGGTTTATACAAAAGCTATATAATGATTTAGTAACAAGAAATCCAACGGAGCCCGTATAACTATATTTTCTCCAAGCTTACATAGAGTGGAATACATATTTAAATGCCCAACTGAGTCTGAACCACAAATTCCTTGTAAAACGAAAGTATTCATTACCAAATAATAGAAGTCGCCTTACCTGTTACTCCAACAAGACTCAGACAAAGCAATTTCCAACATTCAAATATATATATATATATATATATATAGCTTCCACAGTGGCCCAATTTATACGAATCATTTAATGGACTCTACAGAGTCGTTCAAATAAAATACATATATCCATATTGTATACTGTCAACGGGTTGAATCCCATTACCACAATAAAAAGGAAAAACAACTTCCACAGGGTCGTAATGACTACTGTAACACAGTAGTTACCTCTTCCCAAACAACTTTAAAAGACAAAACGAAACCCAACAAGTATCAATAACCACCCCATCAATAACCACGACAGAGCTTACAAGGTTCTTTTAAAACTGAATAATCAAACAAATGTCCAGCAGTTTCCCTTCCAACAAGTATTCACAACATGCATCGATGACAAAATCGACAAGCATAACAGTGGCCTGTACCCATCACAAGAATAATTTATGGGCTCTCGCGAGAAAGTAGTTGAGCATACATTCCTTTCATATATTTCACATATTTAAGCCAGAATGCAAAACACAAAGAAATAAAGCCACAGTTCGAATTTAATAAACACCCATCAAGGGATAAATGAAAAATCAAACCAGCATGAAGATACAGTGTCAAAATCACACAAGACATCCAAAGAAAATCCTCTATTACCATAAATCATTTGAACAGAGTTGTTCTAATGAAATCACTTGAAAGACAGCAAGATTTTTAAAGGTTAGGGCCTAACATGCCTGGATTTTTGCTCAAAATTCCGAAGCAGACCACTGAAAGAGCTCGGACTTCCTTTTCCTTTTCCAAGTTAGAGCAACCAAAAAAATTTTGCCATCTCCATGACATATATATTTTCCTTGCCAGAGAAAAGAGCTAGATACGCTCATACTCGCCATGCAACACAAAGAAGATGGTGCGAAGAACCGGTGAGCGAGCGAAGGAAAACTGAAATTCGCGATAAGCCAAACAAAACAACAACTTTCCAATTTGCATGCCTTCTCGCAAATTCCGAGCTGGACTACCGAGCTCATTAATTGCATTTACTCCAAATTTTCCGCTCAAACTCCACTGCCACATGACCATTAAAGTTGGTGATAGACAAATAGAATTTCAAGACCATTTTAGTTTTGGCGACCTGCCACGTCGGATAAGTTAGCCATTTCTAAAACCTCCGCCAATACCTGTCCTTCATACTTATCCTTTGCATTAAATAACATAGAAACTACCGCCCATGGTTCGCATCCCCTCCATAGGTCCCCATAATCCTTGCCCAATAGTTAGGTTAGTAACTTACGTTAGAATTTAGGATAACACCTAGTCTAACTTCATAGAACATAGATACTAACTTAGGACATTAGTTCTTAGCCTAGGTCTAGGTTAGATTAACACTAATCTAACCCCTAGGTTAGGTTTAGTTTTAGGTTACTAACATTAATAATTCCAGTTAGGTCTACATTCCGTACACTCAGAAAAAGACCTACAACATGCATTCTTGAACAGGGTTAGCTCCTCTTCTGCCTTTAGGCTACAAAATTGTATGAAACTGAATTATTACCTAGTCCACGATCAAGACCTTCCAGATATACTTCAATATCGGGAACCAATCCATTTCACATGATCAACCTGAGTTATACTCCGAACTAGCTTATTCAATGCTTCTAGACCTTGCAACTGTTCAAGTGCGTAATTTTAATTCATCACGAACAAACTTAAAGCAATACTTGGATCAATTCCACTGATCCAAGGCTAGGTCTTATAGATGGATAACTCTATGATTCATTCCGAGATCAGATTAAACTCAGATACAAAATGAAAGAAATAAAAGAGTCCAATCATATTCCGACTCAGTCAAAGATCTGCAATCTGCAAAGAAGATACAGTACATATCAAGCATGATTTCTCAATCAAGGAACACATCCTTTTTACAAAGAAATCACATATCAACACTTGTATGCTCAGGAGGAAGTAACAACAGTTCAGGGTGTTACATAAACCATAACATAAATATACATCATCATTTATTTTCCATACTACCAATAACATGAAAATTTAATCAAACCCAACAACATGACCAAAAAATACCTAAGCCGACCTAAAATTACACCATGCCTAAAATACCTAAACTCAATCATGCTTAAGTGACCTAGACTCTATCATGCCTACATGAAATTGACTCAATCATGCTTAACTCACCTAAAATCCATCATTCTTGAATCACCTAAACTCCACCATGCCTAACCAACCTAAACTCCACAATGCATAACCGACCTACCTCAACCATTCCTACATGACCTCAACTCAATCATGCCTAATTCACCTAGTTTCCATCACATACTAAACCGACGTTTGTAACCTTATAACCAACATTGGTCACTAGCCAATACCATCTCACCTACATTTTTTCCCACTTTGGCCTACAAATGTTACTTCCCTAACACTTAATAACCTCACAACCACATATTACACCCTACCCACTCTTTGTAACTATCTATACATTTCTTTAATTAAATTTAGGGACATGTTATTTACCTATGCCTCAGCCTTACCTATGCGATGATCTATATATCTTGACCTGAACCACTTTTTGTGACCTTTGAACTTGTGTACTCGTTATACCTTGCGATGTTATTACCTGTGTTGTTTTGGCCTAATGACCTTACCTTGCCTATTGTCATGTCGTTTATCCCAACCAAACCTTGATGTACAGATCATACCTAAACGTTCCTGCACCTAACTTATGTTGTGTTTATGGACGATATCCTATACCTTGAATACCGAATCACTTCAACCTTGTTTGGATAAACCTATCGACCTTGGACGATGTAGAGTTTGTAAGCTCTTCAACCTAGTACTATGTTGTAATCTATATGTGTGTGTGCATTTTATTTTCATTACCCATTACGATATGACCCTTTCCCATTACCCATTACCTAATTTGACCCTTACCCATTACCCAAAGTTCCCATACCCTTACCTACAACTCACCTACCTTAACTTTCATCACTTACCCATTTATCAAACCACTCACCGATTCCGTCTCACACCTCATCAGCTCTTGGTTTGAGGGGAATCACCTCTACCCATACTTAGGGAAACCTCACTCCCACTTATATTTGGGGAAACCACTTCCTATTTTTGTCAGCGTCGCTTATCAATACAAGCTACGTAATAAAAAGGGGAAAATGTAGACACCAAAATTGGGTCATACTTCCATTAAAACCCCGTTCATTAAATTAACCATATCATACCCATTCATATCCCCTAGTGCACATGTTAATTGAATTAATTATCTTAATTAAATTAATTAATATCCTCACTTAACCACCTCATCCAGCTAACTCACCTAGCCATCTCACTCAAATGACCCACTCAAACCTCATTAATGACCTAAGACCAAGTCTAAGCTTATCCTAACCAACTAGGACTTAGTCTAAACCTAGACTTAACTCCTATTAATAAACCTAAAAATACTCCTAATTATATTTCCATGGTCCATCACTCAAGACTCGAAAGAATGTTGGAGATCACACCAAAATTAGCAACAATTTGGCTATTATTGGCCAACCATTGTCGATTAGGTTAAATACATTTCCAAAACACATGGGAGCACTACCAACAACAATTTGGCATTCATCATCTTCTTCACAATCACAAATTCACATAGAGAATCACGAAGGTTAGAACTACCACGACACAAATACAAGGGATCTTCTCTCTGGGTCTCTTCCTCACTTTGTCTTCATCTCTTATGTTCTCTAAATCTACTATTCAGTAAGTATTTAACACCTCTTCATTTACCTCCATTTTTTTCAATAAGATTTATTATTCATCTCAATAGTTTATCTTTCTCCACACCTATATACTTCCTTCCTCCCACCAACCTATCACTTTACCATACCTGTCCCTTTCACCTATCTTCACCCTCTTCTAATCATCTCTGAGTCTTCAAGACCATTTTACGACCTCACCCTCACCATTTCCAACCTCTTTGCAATCACAGGAGTCTGAAAAACCAACTCCAAGAACTTTTTGATAATTTCCCCTACCGACATCGGTCATTCTACCTAACCAGCATCGGTCATACAAATGACATCGATTATTGTGTCTAACAATATACCTCATACCAATGAGCTAATACCCACTTCCAAATAGCCCAGAACCATTTCTAATCTTTGCACGGACCTTACCCGAGCCTGTTCCAAACCTCGCAATGTAACTTTGACTAATCACACGACCCATTTTGACCTCAATCACCTTTTACTTGACCTTTATTATTAATTTATAGAAGATACCTAAATCATTTCAATTCCAATAGGATCGCTATTTCATGTATATTTTAAATAGCATTAATATAGCTATATAAAAAGTTGATTGACAACTTGTTCAGGAAGCATCATGCTTCCCGGATCTAGCTTCTACTAGACAATCTAGTCATTGTTTTGTTTAACTCTCTCGATGGTATTATTTTGCATTTATAGGTAGTTCCTCCTAGCTAAAAGGTATCTCTCACATTCAATTTGGATCGGAAATCAAAACACGAGTACAACCTTCAATCGACACTACAAATAGGTATTCCTCCTTGGCCTACTACCCTTATCTGTTTCTTTAATTTACTAAGAACCCGATGAAACAATCCATGCCTAATGGTTGCTTCAAGGCCATTGATATTCTATATCGGAGGAAAATGACCCTGAAAGTTGGTAATAATGTTATCTAAAATACCCTCTGAGGCTATTATAATAACTTCTAGAAAGAAATTTGGACTTAGACGTTTTTTCAAGCCTTGGAGGGAATTTTTATTAATTTACATTTTTATAAGTGAAAAATTGAAAGAGGGAACCTGCGCCTAAAAAAATCCGTATCGAACTAGAGGAGTTATCTAACACTTGATCATTTTCATAGAGTTTACAAAAGTACAAAATCCCTCTGAAACTCCACCAACCAACACCACGTGGAATCTCCATGATGATATGGAGCTGACATGTAGGGTTATAGTTCATAGCTTCATAGTGGAACTACAAAATACATTCGAGTTCCAAGGCTCGATTGCATATTGGACATGTGGAGGTCATTCAAATGCAGGTGTAAAATTTATGAGGTAATTAAAATTTCTTGTAAAAATACAAGGTGCATCAAAAGATCCAATGCTTTCCTTAGAACATGTGTCACCTTATTGGATGCCAATGGTAAAAATGCAAAAATTACAGTCATGTAAATTGTAAATTTATCCCTGACCCCGATAATGGAGCTTTATTTTCCATATATTTCGATCCATACTTCCATTCTTTTCCAGATTTGTTATATTTGAACCATCTTCTCATGGGATACATTTTGGAATATTGAAATGGAGGTTTTGATGAAGATTGGAGTGGGTATCACGAAAACCAATACTTTCAGTAGAGCAGAGCATGAGCATTCATTTCCTCACTAGGCCAAATTTAATGAAGTATATACACCGCATTTTCACCTACAATTTATAATGGTGTGTTTTCGAACATGTCGGATGACCCCTTTGCTCCTCTGTAGAGCAATCATATTGATATTTTGGGATGGTGGGTGATTGAAATCATTAAGACACATTCATTACCACTTCTTTCCCCAATCTTCTATATATTGTTAAATGATGCTTATTTCAAAGGATATACATGCTAAACTACAAAGGTACCATGCATAAATGGTCTCCCAAATAGCCGTGAGTTGCAAAACTTCATTTTATCCTTTAGAGACGTGTTTTGTGCCTTCTTCTATAATCTGTAACCAATTGTTCATCTTGTTAAGAAATAAAATATGGTGTTTATGGCTATTCTCTTCCATACACTTGTTTTATTTTCCTTCTTTCCTCTCCATTACTATTTTTGTATGTTTTACATGTTTTTCATCTTATAGGCTCCATTTGTGTTGTGTTTCACATAAAAATGAAAATCTAAATGTTATTTAGGTTATCACACTTTTTCTACCCTCTCTCTTCCCATTTTTTCCATTTTCCCTCATAGAGAGTTCATTGCGCCTTTTTTGGAGTTATCACATCTCTTAGCATAGGATTTCCCTTTCTATGCATTTCCTTCTAACCTTGGTCCATTGGAATGTTAGATTAGGATTAGATAGCTTTGATTTTAGCTTTAAGTGTAGTTTATCACTAAGATTAGGTAGAGGAATTTGGATTTCTCTAGAGGTCCACTTTAGGTAGCAAGTATGACAACTTGGAGATAGTCCCATGTTGCCTTAAATTCCTAAATCTTCTTGATTCTGGGTAGGGTGCAATTTTGAGCTCCAATAGGTGTAAATAGTTGTTATGTCCCAAATTTCATAAGTTGAGACTCCACAATAGTAGGATTCTTGAAAAGGTTTAGTTCAAGGTGATGCTACATTTCTAAATTGGCAAGAAGATGATTTTTGTGTAATAAATAAGCTTGATAATAAGAAAAATCATAGTTCTACGTATCTCGTAGTGAACACAAGGTCAAAGAAAAGAGAATTAGAAGTAGAGTAACCTCTTTGGTAAGAGAAATTTACAGCCTTCTCCAACAATACAAATAGATGTTCTAGTTTTAATTCAATAAAGAAATCAAAGAAGTCGGTCTACAAAATCTTAAAATCAAGAAGAGACCCCAATTTCCATGCCACCAATGCAAGAATGTGATTTTTTTAGCAAATTATAGAGAGATTTTAGTACTTCATCATTTAATATCCTTGAACATATGAAGCAAACCTCGTCTCTTCATCCAACCATCCAAATAACCATTTATTATTGTTCTCACCAATACACCTGATAAAAAATAAGCCCAAGAAAATAATATTGTTAATCTACCTCCCTTATATGTTTCATCAAACATAGGTCAAAACCTACTTCACAATTACATGATTGATTCAGGATCTTCTAGTTCAGCTATAACAAAGAAAAATGTTGATAAAATTGGTCTACAATATGAACCTCTTTCCAAATGAGTAGTTCAATTACATGGAGCACCCATAAAGACCCTTAGATTCATTAGAGGATTGATTTTAACCTTACGAGACATGCCTTAACTTCTTCATTCCTTGAGATGTTTTTATCATTGATCTTCCTCCTCTCTTTACCTTGTATTTTTATAGATATTTCAAAACTAAAATTGGAGAATACTTATCATTAGATTTCTCTCACATATTGTTTAGAAAAAGGTATGGAACAAAATTTACCATAAGGTCTGATCACATATAAGAAAATCACATAAAACCTTATATTTTTAGTGTCATTAAATCAAATTGTATGATCATAGATGAAAAATACCAACTGGTTAACCAAGAGAAAACCACACTTCTTGAAGGAATTCATGATTTGTTTCTTGATGAGTGGGATAATCAAACTCATGTTATTGATATAAATAGATATTGAAGAAGAAGAAGGTCTCAAAACATATTGTTTTCATGAGGAAAATGCTATTATTCATAACCTTGTCAAAATAGATAAGAAAGACGAAGGTTTGTGAAAATTATACTTTGATAGATCCAGAAGAAACAATATAGAAGGTGGAGGGATCATGCTAATTTTCCCAAAAAAGGAAAATTATTTATCAACTATAATAATTCAGTTTACTCACACTGATAACACAACTGAATATGAAGCTCTTATGCACAATATTTAGTGGGAAAAAGAAACAGAATGAAGCAATTACACCTTTTTGGTGATAGTTACTTGGTGGTTAACCAAATCATAGGACATGATGTAACTAAGAAAAACTTTCTGAGATCCTATAAGAATAGTGTATGTGGTTTAATAGAAGATTTTGATATTTTCGATGTTCGATCTATTCCTAGAGTGAAGAATAAACGAGCAAATGGTGATGACCATTGGTACCTTGGTTGATATTTTGTATCAGATCAATAAAGATAAAAATCAGCAGTATATCAAGATAGTGGTAAATATTTCTATCCCAAATAAAACTATCATTTGGAAATTTTTTGAATCAAGTAAAAATTGTCAATTTCTTGCAAGAGGAAGTTGAGTCTTCGGTAAAAAATCATGAAAAATTGCAACAATAGTATGATGATAATACTATTTAGTTGAAATCTAACAAAATACCTTAAGGATTGGTTACTCTTGAATCAATTTTTAACATACATGATTAGGTCATAAGCGCGAAGTTCAATATGATGATCAAATAAGAGGATTATGCATAAATCAACTTTAGTAATGAAAAAGCACTCAAATTGGGTAATGTATGTAATAAAGAAGAAAATATTACTTTTGTTCAACTTTCTCAATAATGTGATGATTTTTTTGCATGGACCTATGTTGAATTAAATGTTTTTAATCTGTATTTTAAAAATAACTAGTCTAACAAAAGAAGATACGTATTAATCCTAAAATTGAACCATTGATGAAGCAAGAATTAGTTAAGTTGATCAAACCTAACACTATTTTCATTGTAAAGAACTCATCATGGGTAGCCAATTTCATTCACAAGAGGAAAAATAATGGAGAGATATGCTTATGCCTAGATTTAAGAGATTTAAACTCAACTTCTTTAAAATATCACTACCATCTACCATCAATGGAGCAGATTTTGTGAAGGGTAAGTGGTTGAGTGTTTAGCATTATTTGATGGATATTATGGTTAAAATCATATTTTGGTATAGGAATTAGATCAATTTAAAATAATGTTTACTATGAAATGGGGAACATATGCATAGAGAAAAATTCTATTTAGAATATCAAATGTAGGAACCACATTTCAAAGTGTGTAATAGACTTTCTGTTTCAAGGGTTAATCAATGATTATGTTCTCATTTATTGTTTTCTCCAAGAATTGTGTAGATCACATGATTCATCTCAAACATGTTTTTTAGATATGTTGACAATATGGTGTTTCATTTAATCCAAAAATTGTGTTTTTGTAGTACATGAAGATAAATTGTTGGGTCACATTATGTCTAAAAAAGGGTCTCACTATTGATCCAAAGAGGGTAAACACAATTTTATTATTATCCTTACCAAATCACAAGAATGCATTGCAACATTTTTGGGGGAGAATTAATTTTATCAGAAGATTCATTCTTGATTTTATAAATTTTGTAAGGTTGCTAACTTTAATGATTAAGAAGCACATGATTTTTAGTTAGAAAATAGAGAAAGCTGCATTTGAAAAAATTAAAAACGCTATCTCATAAGATCCAACACTTGTCAATCTAGATTTTAGGAGATATTTTATTTTATATTCTTTTGGAGTGATTTATACAATCTCAAATATGGTAGTGCAGTAGAATGATGAAAAATTAGAGCAACGAATTAATTTTTTTAGTCAAGGGTTACAAGATTACGAGGTGAATTTTTTTTTTTAATAAACAAGTTATTTCAGTCATTAGAAGCCTCAAGAAATTTAGAAATCTACTTTCTAATAACAAGATTCATTTAATGGTTTCCTATTCGAGTGTTACAAAGTTTATTTTAAGAAATTATTTGAATGAGAAAAGATCATGTTGGATCACAAAAGTGATGTAATATGATGTTGATATTAAATTCACTTATCTAGTTAGAGGAAGAGGACTATGTAAACAACTAGCTTCAGACTTGCATAATGATAAAAATCATATTTTAGTACTTCAAGATGCTCCAAGCACAGTTATTCCTTCAATTCCTCAAATTTGGACACAAGATAGATCCATTTTCTTCAAACTAGATAATTCCCACAAGATTTGGACAAAGAAAAAATAAGGTATTTTAAATTATAGTCCATTCTTTATGTCCTTGTTTATAACCTATTGTTTATAAAAGATGTGAATGGATTTATTTTAAGATGTGTTTATTTAGATCAGATTGAACATGTTTTGGAATAATTCCATGGAGGTATATCCAGTGGCCATTTTACACCAGGAGCTACAATCTTGAATGTTATGAGAGTTGGTTATTATTGGAAAAATTTATTCAAATATTCTCATGTATGGGTAAGGAAGTGTGTAAAGTGTTCCATTTTGCATAGAATAAAAAGCTAACAACTCTTTCTCTTCAACCCATTCAAGTACATAATCCTTTCATGTAATGGGGATTATATTTTGTTTAGCATGATTAATACACCTAATAGTACAAGTCATAAATGGATTCTCATAGCTACAAATTACTTAATAAGATGGAAAGAAGTAATCGATTTGAAAGAATCAAATGAGACTTCAGTTTTATATTTTTATGAAAGTATAGTCACAATATTTGGTGTTCCCACAACAATCATCTTAGACAATGCAGTAGCTTTTCTTAGCACAAAAATTTTTACATAGGAAGTTAAGCTTGAAATTCATCCCTCAACATCATCCAATTATTAGTCTTAAGGGAATGGTTTAGGTGCATTAACTAATAATAATCTTCTTAGAATCATCAAGATAACTATGGAAGAAAATCAGATATCATGGCATAAAAATTGAAATCATCCTTATGGGCTGATAGGATTACTCCTAAAATATCAATTGACAATTCTCCTCTCAGTCTTATGTATGGTAGAGAAGTAAGGTTTCCTATTTCCAAAGAGTTACTAGATCTAGACCTCATTTAACAAATGAATATGATGGAAGAAGATTCTATGGAAATAAGATTGATAGATTTAATGAAGTTGGAATAAATCAAAATATATATAATGACAATAATGGAACTTCATCAAATGCAAGTAAAGAGGTATTTTGATAATAAATCATTTGTAAGAACATTTAGAGAGAGTGACATTGTTCTTAAGTGGGATGAAGAGAGAAATAATCTCAAAAGACATACAAAGTTTGATTATTTTTGGAGTGGACCGTATTTGATTACAAGTTGCAAGCAACACAATGATTTTCATCTCTCCAAGCTGAATGGTGATGAGCTTCCCATCCCGATTAATGGGATGTACCTAAAAATTTTCTATTGAGGTCATGTTTCACCCTTGTATATATTAGGTTGTTTTTGTACTTTCCTTCAAGTGCTTCATGCACATTATTATTTTAGTTTCCTTTCTTGTCTTCATTTTGCACTTTTCAGGTGTATTTATTATCTAATAAGTTTTCTAGCACAATTATTATTTACGAAGGCATTTTTAGGCCATAGTTGTTATTTCCAATAAGTTGCGATAGTTGATACATGAATCCATGGCTAATGGATGTTTCAAGGCTACTATATTTTTGCATCTAGTAGGAAAATTTCCCCAAAAGTGACAAATTTTTATCCAAATAATCCTCTATGCTTATTTGTACAACTTATTCAAGTTTCAAACTTAGAAATATTTGGATGGTAGATCTAAGAACTCGAAAAATATAAATTTCAATGTCCTGGGGACTTGAAGTATGAAGCAATATTTGAAAAGTTTTCAAGACCAGAAAAAATATATGGGAGTAAAGAATAGAGGATCCCATGCATGGAAAATTTAGCCACGTTACAAATTGAAATAAAATCCTCGAAAAATTTGTGCAACAAAGGAAAATAAAAGTCCTCGAAAAATCTAAGAAGCAAAGGAAAATTAAAGTCCCTCGAAAAAAATGTACAACAAAGGAAAATAAAATTCCTAGAAAAATCCATGCTACAAAGGAAAATAAAAATCCCTAGAAAAAATATGTGTAACAAAGGACAATAAAATTCCCTAGAAAAATCCCTACAACAAAGGAAAATAAAAGTCCCCTAGAAAAACTACGTAACAAAGGAAAATAAAAGCCGAGTCAAAAAATCTATACTATAAAGGAAAATAAAATTCCCTAGAAAAATACATGCTATAAAGGAAAATAAAATTCCTTAGAAAAATCTGTGCTACAAAGGAAAATAAAAGTCCATGGAAAAATTCATGCAATAAAGGGAAAAAATGGTTTTGCGTGACCAAAAAATCGCCTAGATTTCATTTTTAACCTCTTAAATCAATTCAAAAGGAAAAATTGGAGTATGTAAAAACATGGGATGATTATATGGATGAAAGATCATTATTGGAGCATATAAAAATGGGGAAAACCATTCTAACCATAAAAACATTTATTACTTATTCCCAAACACATGTTGTTATTTTTAGCATAGTTCATTAAAAACTAAACATGGAGAGTTAATAATAGATGAAACCATATAAGGGAAGTTTTCTTCATGATTTAGAAGGTTTAATAATACATAAAAGCATGCAAAAGTAGAGGAAAATATTTTTTTGTTTTGGGAGTGTAAATTTTATTTTAGGCTCAAAATTGGATAAAAACAAAATTATGGAGACTATTTTAAGATAAAAAGAAAATAAAGAAGAATGCACGCCCTTCACTCAAAAATATATATTTATGGAGTAAGGAGATAATCTACACATGTTTATTTCCTATTTTCACAATTCATACTTGCATGTTTGGGATTTCCTTTTTCCTCTCTGTCATATTTTCTATAAAACTCCAGAATGCATTGTAAAAATGTTATTGACCTCTTCATTCATGTTTTTGGATTAATGCATTATTATGAGCGAGAAATAAAGGGTCACGAGTGTTTTTTTTTCTTGTTCTAGCTCTTGGATGAATAAAGGAGTCATTTTTATCTTTCTACGGTTTATGTTTAGTGCATATTTTAGTTTAAACTGATTTTATCTTTGTGATACATGTTTATACTTATTTTAATAGTTTAATATTTATGCGTTCATGTATTTTGTGTCAATTTTCATGTCATATATCATGTTTAACCAGTTCTATGTAGTTTTTGTTGTTGATCAACTTATTATCCCTTCTTTATCTTATCACAACTCAACTTGAACCCCTCTAGGAAAAAAATTTCTTTGATATAGTCACTAGTAGTTATTATATGGGGTACATAACTCCCGTGGTCCATCTGTGTGATCCAAATAAGTCTAAGATCCTAAAAAAATTGGTGTATCACCATTTTTTTGTTGATCAATTTATTATCCCTTCTTTATCTTATCACAACTCAACTCCGAACCCTTCTAGGAAAAAAATTTCTTTGATATAGTCACTAGTAGTTATTATATGGGGTGCATAACTCCGTGGTCCATCTTTGTGATCCAAATAAGTCTAAGATCCTAAAAAAATTGTTGTATCACCATATTTTTATTTTTTCTCTATAAGCACAGCAAATCTCGGTAGAAGTTGAAAGAAAAACAATAAACAAAGTATACATTTCTTGATTTTTCCCTTACAAGCCTCTAAGATTACAAAGCACTTGGAATTGTTTAATCTTGTATTAATAATGATTATTGAAGTTATTTATTAATAATCCAAAGGATGAATACAAATGCTATGATATTTTATAACACAAGGATGCGGATGTCAAATTGGCGCGAATTTTACTACAATTTTCTCAAAGCTTCAGGATTCTCAAGGAGATTTACAAAGAATATGGTATGAATTTATAGATGATGGTGATGAAATGAAAATTTTATCTTAGTTTGAATGGGCTATAGAATAATAATTTCAATTACTTGAAATAACCAGTAGACTTAGTTTGTGCAATTACAACTTTAAAGGGGAAATGGTTATCTAGCTGGTAGAAGTTACATCTGGAAACATCGTTACATGTGTAATTTAATTTCCCACTCCTTTCTATGATTCTAAAATTTTAATTAGATTAAATTGGGATGTGGAGTCTAAGTGGGGTCCAAATGGAATCTAAGTAGTAGTTTACTAGGAAAATAGGTGTATTTTCCAATTAAGTAATTAATTTAATTAGTTACAAAGTGTGATACAATTAATTAACAATTTATGTAATAAATGTTAATTAAATTACCTAATTTGTGTTAGAAACTAATATAGTTAATCCCAAGGCATGGATTATTAATTAATTTTATTAATCGTTCCTAAGGGGATATGAACTAGGATAGGATGGAAACAATTTTCGAGATTTTGGGGTGTCTACATTCTATTTTTTCCTTGTCCCTTTTCCTTGTTGGTTTTGGTAGAATGGAGTATCCTTACAAATAGAAAATATTTTAGGTTTTGCACTAGGGGAACCAACCATCTTTTGAGATTTAATCCAACATATATGTCACCAACCTATGAGTGTTTCCATTTTTTCAATTGAAATGAGAGTTATCACACCATCCTTTGAAGGGTGCCTCTTAAAGTGAAAACAATTACTTTGCAATGTTTGTTTAGCTATAAAATCCATTTCTACAATATTACTTTGGAGGTGACTGCTTACATCCCTTAAGTGTATTTGGGGTGTTATAGAGTTAATTTAATAAATATGTTGAAGTTTTAAGAAGAAGAAATTTTAATTAAGGTTTCAAAGATTGTGTGGTAGTGTTTGCATGAATTTTGTATCAAATAATGAAAATTCCCCTTTAAAGGCTATGTTGTCTTGATATTTTATTCTTCTACATTTTGGAAGCAATAGGATGAAATGGAGAGGAACTTATATTTCTCCACATTAGCTCCACCTCCCTCTCATTGAACTAGGGACCATCCTATCCTACCCCTACAAATAACATTACCCTTGCTTATTTTACAAGTGCTTTCCTACAAAAAAAACATATCATGCATATTTCAAGTGTATTCGCTATGATATGTAAAGTTTGGCATCTCAACATCATCATACCCCAAGTTGTAAATAGTTTATGTAGAGTTGATGTTTTCAATTATATTCCAATCTTCCTTTAATGTATTTTTCAAGGAAACTAGGTGATTATAGTAATTTTTGCAACCATTCTCTTGAATAAGTAGTGCATTTTTAGTTTCAATTGAACTTATATTGAAGTTATAAAAATTTTGAGGGTCTGAAACTTGATATCTCCCTCTCCCTTTCAATCCACCTTGTTAGGTTTTCTCACCTTGGTTTAGGCATATCTATAACATAGTAGGATATTAGCCACATCCTTCGTAGGGTAACTCCTGTCATTCCCAAAGGCTTAGTCAAGTAAGAAACATTAATCCATCCTTGATTACAAGAGACCAACCATCAAATCCATTTGTCCTCCTTTTCCTCCAGTTCATGTCATCTGTATTAAAGTATTTTTGGGATGTTGGATTGGTAACCAACACAATAGTCCTTAGAATGAGGATCATGTTCATAGGAATTCCACAAATATGCCGAGAGTATCCCCTAATGTCATAGCTGAGCCTAGGAGAGAATTTATGTAAAATAATTCTTCCCAATTCTACCTCAAGAGTTTAGCCTTAATAAAAGTAGTGCATTTATACCTTCTAATGTTGATTGGGAACTTGATGTTTTCCATGTACTTTCCTACAATCATTTTTTACACTACCACCAATTTCCTTGACACCTCAAGAAGTTCTCATATGTCATCCAAGTACCTTGGAAATATAATTTAAGGGGAATCATGAAATCCACTTACCCTAATATAAGTGAATTTTTTGAATTGGATAAATAACATCCAAATCTAGTAATCACTTTATTTACCTCTAAACATATCCTTTATTTTCCCATTCAAGATTGAAAAATCAAATGAGAGGAGAAATTAAAGTATCATGCACCACCCTAAAACTATAAATTTAGTTATCCATGTACATTTACTTTTGGAATGTAATGGTAATGTGATGGTTCATAGCTTGGCGTGAAACACGTAAATTTACAAATTGTCTCTAAATTTGAAGGAAACAAGGACGAAATACATTAAGTCTCATTTTTCATACTCCTTCAAGCCTCCTCAAATCACTATAGTAAGAAAAATTTAGATCACTAAGGAACAAATGAGGAAAAATCCTAAATTCAAGGTTCAAAATCAACATGCTTTTGGGAATTTTACAAATATGACACTAAGAAATGGTGGGATCAAAGCGGGCACCAACAAATCCATGACATAATTTTAATATTTAGGCCAAGGGAACAACATAAAAAGTTCATAAATTTATGGGAAAATGGTAGAATGGTTTGATTACTCAATATACCTAGGGAAATTCTACAAACTAGTGTAAAGATTTCATCAAACCAAATCAAGCAAAAACAACCCCCATAATTAAACTTGTAACTTTTTCAAGGAACCACAATTAGAGGAAACTATAAGATATTAGTATAAAACCATGCTACAAGTTTGAGCCACAATAAAATTATTTTGTAGTCTTACTTTCCAATCATTATTTTAGTTATAAAATTCATGTTTGCGATTATAATTTGGCAGTGAACATTTACTACCTTTTAAGGATATCTAACAAGTGTTTGCATACAAACCACATCACATTTTTATATTTTAAGTGGGTATATTTTTGGGCAAATTACCTTAACATACTACATTATCCTTCCATATCTAACTTGTGTTTTACAAAAAACAACATCACCTTTTTATATTTTAAGTGAGTTTTCCTCTCGATATTTAAGCATAGCATTTTGAATTTTGTTATGTTCCAAGCTGTTAAAACATCATTTGAATTCCATTTGTTTATAAATTATAGCCAATTAATTTTGGAAATAAAAATGGGAACCACCAAGAGTACAAGTTCATGAGTAATCTTGAAAATGATTTTTACCAAATAATTAGAAGAGAAACTTACTAATACAATCCTTAAGTTGTGGAATTATAGTATAACTTAGAGCATATTAGTGTGTGGATGCTTTATAAGGAAAGAATCATATAAAGACACTAGGAAAGGAGAGTAATCTTATAGAAAGGGATTTGATTGATACATCTATCATCTATTCATAGAGAGGATTCAAAATAATAGTAATTCACATTCACAATTGAAAGCTTACAACTTCACAAAAACACCTTTTATCTCAATTAAACCACACAAAAACAATAGAAAACAAGAAATAGTCTTAACTCAATTCTTGAATCTTTATAAACTTCAAGAAATAAGTCAATGAATCAATTAGTAATAGATTAATAATGAGGGTTATATTGGGGCCCTCTCTTTTGTAGACTAAATGCAGGCACCTAAATTCGGTATCTTTACACTTATCACCCATATGCACATATTCATTTAATCCACCCCCTTATTTAATTAAATGCCCAATTTAATATCTATCACCTTTAATTCACATTAATTAATTAATCCAAATCCTTTGTTTCCCTTGCTCTAATGGAATTTCTATTTCCCATCCCTACGCATTTTCTAACCTATCTCTCTTGCCAACTCACCTACATGTCATCCCTAAAAATCCTCTTCCCACCTAATGCTTTAAAGAATTCAATCCCTTGCTTAAAACAAAAATCACCCCAAAAGCATAAAAATCCTCCCATTGGTGAAAATTTCCCCACAATCAGTTGCAATCTAGCCCAATAGCCATCGACCTTATAAAGATAAGTGCTTTCTTTCTAGTCTCCAATCAAATTCATGCAATCTCGAGCCTTCTCACGACTGAACATCCTTCCTTGTGCATGAGCATTCTTGAGATGTTTATGGACCTTCCAAATGTCCCTTCGGCATGTTTGCATTGCTCACAATCATCCTTCATGATATTTTTCATCATCATTATCTAGATTTTGGTATATCTATCATATTATTGTATATTATTTATTCCTAACCTTTTATAGTTATATAGCAACCACGCAACATCCAGGAACACTCGGCAGATGTCTTCTACAACCCTTTCATATGTAGGTTACCTTTTTCATTCATTTATCCTTAGCCATATCTAACTCTATCATAGTCACCGCTAAATTGCTTGGGTCTCTGTCCACCCAAGTCCAGTTTTCTAAACAACCTATACAAATCATTGTTTATGCCATATTTTCTATATATTTTTCCACATACTTCATTTTGCAGGTCATCTCTAAGTTGTCACAAATCTCTCCCATCTTCTAGTTGACAATCCGACCCTCTAGGTCTTCATATTCTAATTATTTTCTAGATCTTCCCTCCCACGTTGCCATCGACTGCCTCTGCACGGTCGAGGTCATCATCAACCCAGACCAAGTAACATTCAATTTATAGTTTTTGAAATCTAATCATATTTTTAGATCAATCTTTGTTATTTTCCAGATTCAACACTATTCCTTTTTCTACTCATTTTTCAATTTCATCCTTTAAATCACTTTTTTAAACAAACGGGGGTTGACATCCACTAAAGGAATCAAAAGCTTCTTGGCACTACATTTTTGGGCAACCCCCACATATATATATCTAATCCATCTTCATTCCAGTTTTGTAGGTCTATCAAGTTATAGTGAGAATTAACCATTTTACACTCATACATCCATCATATCACATCCAAGGTAACATAAACCCTACATCATTTCTTAGTAGCTAGTTTCTTTTATCACTAGTTTATTTGTTGATTGGTGGGGAAGTTTCTTGTCCAACATTTATTGGCACGTCAAGTGGGATTAGCCTTTAGGTGATCCCTTGATTTTTCTTTAAGTATCTTTCTTTTCCTATCTTCTCGTTAACAATGCAACATGAGGCTCCACTTGATTTATTACTCGTATTGGTTTCGTGGCCTAGATCTCTCATCACTCAAGATAAAAAGGAAGAGCTATATCTAGGTATTCCCATTTTTTCTTATTTTCTCCTTTTTACATTGTACTTCCCTTTCCTATGTGTGTCCTCATCAAAATATCACACACGTCAATTTGGTTTAAAATAACCCTTCATTTTTACATCCTTCTTAGTCACATAGTTAAAATATGGGTTCAAACTTCTACATCACACATTCTATCACACACAACCAAACCTCACGCATCTAAATCACACATCGATCCATATCCTTACGATTTATTGATTGGGATTTCATCACCCAACAGGAGGATACCTCAGACTTCCCTAGCCACAACTAACTTGAAACCAACCATAGATTTCCTCTTCCTAGGTACCTTGTTATCCATCCCCTTTTATTTTTCACACATTCACAATCTAAAAATGTAAAAATAATTCTTTGTTTGACTTGTCTGTTTAAAATGGAATCAAAATTATCCTCAAACGGCTCTCAGCAATCCACCATGACCCCATCCAAACCCTTGGTTACTTTTAGACCTTATTCCAACCCCATCTATTACTATCTTTTTGTAGACCTACCACTTCTTGATCACATTGACCAGTGGATCCTGTTCCACCTCCATCATCTTCTATCATCCCTGCTTCATCTGACATCATCATGCCTATCCAACTTATTTATCCCCCATCTAATCCCAATCTCCTCATCATATTTCTACTTCCCAACAACCAATCCAATCCTCACCACCTGATCCACCACCATAAAACTTATCCTCATCTCCTACATCATATCAATTCAATCTCTTTTCAATCAACACCATACACCAAACATATTCCCACACATATACTTCATCACCTTCATCATCTATCCATGTCTTATTTATTTCCCTACCTCTCTTTTAAGGTCTATCCTTGCATCCACCATACCCACAATCATCTTACCTACCTCCTTAACTTCCACCACCTCTCTTTCATCTACATCCAGTCCTACTCTTACCACATCCGCATCAGCCTTGACTGCACCCACCTCTCTATCCACACCTATCATACCTAAACCATTGACCACATCTCTTTTGAGCACACCCATCACTACCCTTATATCTGCTACATCCACAAATCCACCCATGTATACCTTGACATCCTTATCACATATTTCCTTTCCCATGCCTACATCATCCATTTCATCCCAATCTTCTACATCTATCATCCCACATCTACATCCCCATTACATCTTCTCAATCCACATCCACATCCACAATGCCTCTTGAGAAAAACACAAAAGGAATTCATACTTCTCCTACACAACCCCTCATTTCTACACCGATCTATCCAATACTTATATCACCTCCTTCTCACATAGACCTCATCAATTGAATCATCCAAACACCCCTTTCTATTTCTATAGCCACACCTACTCCCATTATCATGTCCACACCCACATCTACCCCATCTACTTTGTTAGAATCTATTCCCCATCCACATCAATTCCACCCTTTCCTATCATACCATCCTTAGAATCCATACTAGTTCCTCTTTCTGTGCTCTTTCCTGCACCTACCGCATCGACCATCGTGACCACATCTCCATTATCCCCTCTTATTTCACACCACCTTCATCATTTGAAGAATATTAGAGAGCACTTAAAATTTCCACAGCTATAGGTGACCCTCCTATCTCATCCACACTATTAGACCCTCCTACACCAAGCCAATCCCCACTTTCTTTAGAACAAATCATGCAAAAATTACTTCCTCCATCGGCCATAAGCCCATCTTCATATCTACTACGGTCAAAATCATTTTCATCCCTACCACGGGAACTCCTTCACAATCTAAATCTAAAAAACTTGGCACCCTTCCAAAATATCCTTGTAAATCCCCATATAAATATCGACATTCCTCCAATCAAAACCAAATATACATTGTCCATTCTAGGGTCATATCCCTCTATCTTAGGACCACTTCTGCCATCACGATCAATCAATCAATCTAAATCCAAGCCATATGATTCCCTCTTAGGACCATCTCCTTCATCAAAAACACCCCTACCTACCAATCATTCCAAGCCTAAATCATCCACCACTACGTCTTCCTCTCGACTAACTAGACCTTGAAGAATTTCACCTTCATCCTCTACATCTACACCATCTCACAAGACATCTCTTGGTTCCTAGATTGAACCATATGGGGAGGTCCTCTAACATCTTCTTCAAAATTCTGCCATCATGCTCCCACCTATCAAGGCCTCACGACCCAAACTATCTAAATCCCCGATGGTTTGATTCCCACCGCATCTGCATCTATGCCTATCATCGTCTTGAGGATCATGAAACTGAGCATTGTAAGGACCTTTAGACTATCCTCCATGATTTCATTAAGTGAGAGGACCTACTTGACGATTCTCCATCTCCATCTACTACTTCATCCATGACTCATCTGACTATTTTTACCGCAACTCCATACATTCACCCTCCTCGGTCTCTTCACATGTCCACGTTAACTTCTATTATTCCTCCTTCACACATCATTCCTCCTGATGAAGGTCCTCCTTTATTCATTTATTTTTTCACCTTGCCACACCATACCCTTGACATCCATTTCATATCTTATGACATCCACTGTCCTATACATATCGAGTAATTCCCCTCTTTTCTCATTGATCCTTCGCATATTATCCCTAATCCATGTATCTTATCTCTGTGGATCTTTTGATGCTAGGGGGACTTCTTTCTAGGATCAGTCCACTTCTAGATTTTTTCCTCTTCATACTTGAAATTGTCTCATCTCATCCATCCTATCTTCGTACAATATTATCGATCTTATCTTTTTACCATCTTTTCCTCTTACGACCACCTACGTCGCCATATCGTGCTTCCCTTAAAAGCACCATGGCTTTACCTAAGGACTTTGTTGTGGCCATATTCATGCCTATCCTAAAGGAACCATCTCCTTGATTTAAGTCCTCTTTTTTTTGGCCATTATTCTTGACTCTTCACTTCCGAGGTGTTCTACATATTTTACAATCTTTATCTAATTCATCTCATTAAATCCTAGTTTTTATTGATCTTCAACATACTTGTCACAATCTTGTGGGACCATTTACTCTCATCCTAAGTCCACTTTTGTGGCCATGTTTGTGCTCCCTGGGTGCATCATACCTTCATTTTAAGTAACCATCTCTTCATCTTATTAGGGACACATATTTTCCTTGCTTCTTGAGTAGAACACACAGTTTTCATCTCCACTCATCTACAACTCTAATCACATCCTATCCTAATGTGAATTTAACATTAGAAACCTCATCATCATAATGGTACCATTTTAGAATGGATCCAACATGGAAATTTTTACCCTAACTGGATTGGACCATACATTTTCACGCATATGTATGGGTCGGGAGCCTATCGATTGGCCTCCCTTGATGGTGAACCGGAAGTGGAACCTCTTAACGTAGGGCACTTGTGAACATTTCACTACTATCATGTCTTCTAGTGATTTTAGTCATATATTTGGATCATTTCTCTATCCTATCCTCTTCCATATCTCATTGTGATGATTTGGAATTATGTGGTCTTCTGTCACTTCCTAGATGTGACCTTAAATGTGGGCACCATGGCTCGCCCACAAAACATTCCTTATGGATGGGTTATCCCTCTTTGGTGAGAATTCTACGATCATTACATCCATCATCCTCTTATGCACCTATTGGAACCATGCAAAGCGGTTCGAGGGTGTTTCTTTTACATTTAGTATCCCCTCCTAAGTGGTCTACCTAGCTAGTTTCAGCTCTTTCCCATGTAAAATTAAAAATTCATGGATGCTCTTGCCGAAATGAAAGTTATCAACAAAATACTAATTTATCAAAGGAAAAATTTTCATGATATATATATATATATAGAAAATCATGAAAATCAAATTCAAAAGAAAAAATCAAGAAAAATAGATCTGGTCCTTCAAGGATGGCTATTATATTATTCTTGCCATCTATATTGTATAAATTAGACCATACCCTCAAAGGATGGCTACTCCTTATGTAATTTAAAGGCTTCCCACTTTGATCAACCTTCCATTTTGTTAGCATCCTAAGAACGCTTCCCGTATTGATAAAATTTCTTCTAGTAGTCTTCCCGCATTAATAGGTTTACTCTTTTCCCCTTCCCAGAGCTGAGGCATAATTTTAGGGAACACTAGTTTTGGAGAAATCTCTTCCCTTATAAAAGTACATCTCAAATCCCTTTGTCATGTTGACATTTGGTGTATGAGTTCATTTCATTCATGACCCTCATGATCTTTGGTATGACTAATTGTTGTTGGTTGCATAATAATATTTTTTTGGTCGCATGTGCTCTTGCGTTACCGTGATTCCATTTTTGTTTAGATCTAATGCAATGAGTCACCTTTTCCTCAGACGTTCCTTGATATAATGTAGTGTTTTTCACACTTGTAGGTCACCACCATTTCATTGAATGTTATCCTAGTCCTATCACATTTTTATTTACTTCCATCACCTATATGTTATCTATCTTACAACACATTTACTCTTACTTATATCCATCATTAATCACATCCATTCTCAATTTGTTTTCATCACATCTTATCCATATACATTCTAATCATCATGATCAAATTCAAACACAAAACATATATTCCTAATCCTCATTAAAACATCACACATTTATATCACCATTCTATCCATACACGCATTTAATCCAAAATAACCATCTAATCATACATTTATTTCACCATCATCATCAAATATAAAATAAATATGTATTCCATTACATCATCATCACATCTAATCTAAAATCCATCATCACGATATATAATCTAAAATCATCATCATCACATCAAATTAAACCCATCACATCACATAATAGTTCATGACAAAACCATATATCATATATATATCAAAATGTGTATCAATACATCACTACCCTCTAACGAGGCTCTCTCAAAGTAGAGATGCTATCAAAATATTTGAAGTGTATATCCAATTCTCTCAAGTCCTCTCCTCTTGGGGCAGGTACAACACTTGATCTCAACACATCTTCACCAACCTTGTTACCTCCCTCCACTCATTGTTGTTGTGACACACATGCCACACTCCTGACGACCCTGCTTCTCCTACCATTTTCCTCTGTATGTGCTCCTAGTAGCACAGTGTCTTTAGAATCTTCCTAAACAAGATCCCCTTGTAATATCTAGCCTTTATGAGTAGTGATCTATACCTATCTATGGAAATCATGTCGGGAGGTACTACCTATCCCAAACCTTATGGAGCTTCATGGGAACCACTCACCGACTATGTCACCAAAATGGTGGAAAATCACCAAAACGGTCCTTGTAGGCCTCCCTTTGTCGGTGATACGAGATGTTTCTCTTAGATATATCAGTCCCTCTATTGAGTGAACACATCTTGTTGTTATGAGTTTTGTCTCTCTCTACCCTCATCTACTCTAACTCAACACACAATCATGTCACCTCTATGGAATCTCCTAATCCACCATCTCTTCCTCCTCTAGAAGCTTCCTCTACATCCTCATCTCCTCCCTCCATAGCCACCCTAGCTTCCTAGATAGTAGCCATCCAGTCACCAAACTTGACCCCTGACTCCTAAGTTTCCTTCATCATCTCATGGTGCAACCTCCTCCCCCAATGGACTGCCATGATAGAGCTCGAAACTCCTATGTATCGTATGATGGTAAAGTGACAAGTGAGCATGGGAATCTACAAGTAACTCTTCTCACACCCGACCTCTCGAGGTCGTGCCGAGACAGACCAAGTGGGGATGGAATATACATGGGGTATGGACAAACTAATTGGGAAATCTTATATCTTCGACACACACTAATGGAATCTACAAATCTAAGGCAATGAAGGACCTCATAACCTAAATTGGCGTGATAGATCAATTGGCGAGGATGACCGCTCGAAGGCTCCAATCAATATCGAGCTCTAGCGTGATCCGATCTATAGGTTTTGATATACTAGGAAAATGACCTGGAATTGTTTTGTGTATATCTCCAGACAGGGTCATAAGATCGATGATGGATATATAGTTGATTCTATGGGTGATTCTGGTCTAGTCTAGAAACCTTTAGCTTGATTTGCTTCTATTTCTAACAAGGATAAGCTGTGATAATGGTTGGTGGAAGTGGAGTGGATCTAAATACCAATGTGCGTAAACCATCATCTACGCCTCCGATTGTCCCGTGGGCTGTTGGGTTGTGGGACCTGTGGATCATAACCATAGATTCGTGGTTGTTGTGGACCTCCTATGGTCATGTGTGGAATCAGCCCCTAATCCCTAGTATCAGTAGTTGTATGCCTTTTTAGCCTCTATATTTAGAATTAACGGTTTTGTGCAATCTTCTAAGAGTATGCTATAGATGTTCTTGCAACTTGAATTCTTAAACTAGTGTCTATGTCGGTGAGAGTGTCTTCTACGTCTGCATTTTGTGGGACCAAAGGATCACAACCGAATGTTTTCTCTTTCTCAAGCCCTTCTACAGTCATGTGGATATTTATCTAGGGTAGTCGTAGTTTGGTTGGTTTAACCAAAACGTATATGCTTGGTCGTCTTCTATGTTTAATCATCTTAAGCTTGTGTACTAATTTCTTGTAGGTCTATCATTACTTGGAAGACTTGAATTCGAGATTCGGTCTATATCGGCTTATTGTTGCAATGAGATTGGGTGAGGAATTATTGGCTTGAATATATATTCTCTCGGGCTCTCTAGGTCCTGTGATTGCCATGAAAAAGAAACAGTGTAAATCTAACTACAAGAAAGTAAAATTAACTATGTAATGTATGTTTACAACATATATAACTTCTTTACTTTTTTGTTTTTGATGAATTATTGAATGGAATTGAAAGAGAAATTATTTAAAAGATCTAGAAATTGAAAACTAAACTAATAATGAAATTAAAACAAACAAAGCAATTTGAGTATAGCTACTTGCTCGTGCAAAGTTGTAAATCTATTCTAAATAACGAAATAACTGATCTAATCTATTTGAAAGACTGTCAATCCTACCTCAGAAGTGAGGAATGAATCATAGTTTCTTAGAAACTATCAATCCCCATAGCTTCCTCGGTAATATCAAAAGTGAGATTAACTGAAATGAAATGATTCACTATTCTATTTGATATATTTTAACTAGAACTTTGATAGCTTGAACCTGGATTTTACAGAATAGTGGTGAATCTGGTTATGTGTGGCTTTGTCCCCTCAGTGTGATCTCCTCATTCCTTCATGCTCATGTGAATCTAGAAAAGTGTGTAATGCTAGCATCAATAGAAGTAGGTATTGGGACAGTGGTAGCTTAGGATGTAGACTTAATACAATGCAAGTAGGAGAGGGATAATGCAAGAGAATAGAGCTTGGCTTATGCAATTCCTAGTGGGATTTATCACGAGTCATACAACATAAAACATCCGTAACTCCGAAACTATCCTGTTTGATGAACAACACCTACAACTTTAATGGCTTTTGACTGAGAATGAAACTATTCTACTCCAATTGATTATGTGAAACAGTGACAACATTAGCACAAGCAGATTATGTGGTTTTTAAATAGCAAAACAACACTAACTATGCATGCAACAAATAAAACTATTGATTCCTAAGCAAAACTAGAAGACTAAACTACGAAATGAGAAATTGAGAGGCAAATTTGAGGGGCCATTTTCTTGAGCACAAGCCAGCTATTTATAGAATCCCATTTACCCAAAGGTGAAAACCAAATTGAACTCTTTAACCATAAACAATGCAAAAACACTATTCCAGGGAACCAGAATCATAAATACAAGCAAAGGCGGTGAAAAAAAGCTGGTAAACGTTGAAATTTTACATGAGTCGCGTTAAAAGAACATTCTGGAAAATGCATGAAGGATCGCTGCCCTGAAAGCAGGTGGCGGTTATAGGACCGCCGCCTTTGTTCAGGCGGTGGTCACGAGACCGCCACCTAGGTGTGGTGGCGGTTTCAGAATCAAGACCAAAATGTAAATAAAAAGAGGGGAGAAGAGAAAAACAAAGCACGTAGGGGCTAAGCGGGACATGCGGGATGTTAACATATACTTGGAGAGCTTTTTCAGATCCTGAACACCTTGCGAGGAGACTTGTATCATCATTGGGGCATGTGTAACGTTGTTCCGGTAGCATAGTTCCCCTACAATTTTGGGTACATATAGTATCTCCTCATGTCTATACAAAATAGGACCATATGGTATGGTATGTATGACCCAAAAAGCTCATTCGCACTTGATCAAATTAAATGGCCTTGATCATCTTTATCCATCTCCCTACTTCCACCTCGTCCTCCTCATCCCCGCTAACTCTATGTCTACACCAGGCCATGTGGGGAAATCTCAATATGACTACTACCTAATTTAATCACCATCCAACTCCTTAAAATGATCCAAACACCAATCCACTCTCCTCTCACTCCTATCACCGAAGGCTTGATCCACCCTCCATCTCAAGAATCCCACCTCTAATTGAATATTATATACTCATAAGACTTATAGTGTAATAATAAACCTACATCCAATCCGACCTCGTTTCGCTTTATACATGGAAATATCATGGTAAATCTGAGCCAACAAGGCAGCCTCAAGTGAAAACATCATATGATGGTTCACAATGTCTACCACTACATCAGCTAATTCCCATGGAAGATTGAGCCCCACCAAATATTAGTAAATCATAACATGACACAACCATCATCACCATGTAGATCAAACTATTGTGAGGTACCCTAACCTCATATCTCAAACCATATGAAAAATCCTGAAGAAAATATGATGTGGGGTACATCAGCTCTAAATAGCTATGTCAAAACTACTAATCTCTCATTACGGTGATGGGAAATATTTGCCCCTTTTGTCAAAAATCTCAGAATCGGATACACACCCTTTTGGATAATTGTCATATCCCCTATCCTGAACCAAAATGTCCCTTTCTGTCAATCCCATCTCTCCACCAGAGTGATCATAAGTCACACATCCTATGGGGTCCTCTCGATAATATTGGAATCCACCCAACCCCTTTGCTATCAAGTGATCCAACTCAGAATTTGTGACATCTCCTCCGATATTCTCATATAGAGTAGGTACTTTATCCATCAAATACAAGGTCTCTTTGGCCTGCAATCACAGACAAAACATACATGCATCATATTGAATATCATCCTCATCCCTTGTGGATGCATAATTTTTTTCTTGATTCCTTGTGTACGAAGGATTTCACATATCTTTTGCATTCGCCATTTAATATTTTTATGTTTTCCTATGACCCGTTGATCATCGCGAATTTAATCCATACTACAATGGTCTTCACCCAATCACTAGTCAAGTATAACATTGAAGCTCATTTTCATTGAGACCAAATTTTTCCGTATCGATGTGATATTGGAGTCACCACCATAGTTTTTATTGATATTGTGATTATTTTGACCTAGGGCATATTTCCTTGGTTACTCCTTCACCCATATTTTTTTCACCCAACCCCCTTCATCATCTACCTTTTTTCAATTACGTCATTGATTTCCCTTGATGTCATCAATTCCCCATTTCAGGAGGATCTCACCATCTACCTTTTATCAATCCTCATCTAAAACTTATAATTTTTTGTCTCATGGCTTGCTTAGCTCAAACCACTTAACAAAAGGGGAAAATGTAGGTGCCTAAATTTGGCGTCTTTACCCTTATCACCCACATGTGCATATTTATTTAATCCATCCCCCTTATTTAATTAAATTCCCACTTTAATATCTATCACCTTTAATTCACATTAATTAATTAAGCTTCAATTAATTAATTAATTAATCAATTAATCCACATCCTTTACTTCCCTTGCCCTAATGGACTTTCTATTTCCCATCCCTACACTTTTTCTAACCTATCTCTACTTCCAACTCACCTACACCTCATCCCTAAACACCCTCTTCCCACCTAATGCTTTAAAGCATTCAATCCCATCCTTAAAAACACAAAATCATGCCAAAAGAAGAAAAATCCTCCCATTGGGGAAACTTTCCCCATAATCGGCGGTGACCACTCCGGTTGTTGTCGAGCCTATAAAGCTAAGTGTTTTCTTTCCACTCTTCAATTAGATGCATGCAACCTCGAGCCTGCTCATGACCTAAGCATCCTTCCTCATGCTTGAGAATTCTTGAGATGTTTACAAACCTTCCAAATGTCCCTTCGGTGTGTTTACATTTCTCACGATCATCCTTCATGAGATTTTTCATCATCATAATCTGTCTTTTGGTATATCTATCATATTATTGTATATTATTTGTTCCTAACCTTTTATAGGTACAGATTAAATTCTACAACATCTAGGAAACACTCAACATCCATATCCTATAGCCCTTTCATTTGTATGTTTCATTTTTAATTCATTTATCCTCAGTCATATTTGTCTCTGTTATAGTCACCACTAAATCACCTGGTCATTGTCGACCCAAGTCCAATTTTCCAAACATCATATCCAGATCATTTTTTCTACCATATTTTCTACATATTCTACCTCAGACTTCATTATGTAGGTCATCTCTCAGTGTCGAGACCTCTCCCATCTTCTAGTTGACATTCAAACCCTCCAAGTTTGCATATTCTACTTATTTTCTAGATCTACCCTCCCAGGTCACCATCAACCTACCTCTACACAATCTATGTCACTTTGTCGACCTAGACTAGGTATAATCAATTTATAGTTGTTGGAATCTAATCAACTTTTTAGATCAATCTCTGTTATTTTCTAGATTCATAAATATTCTTGTTTCTACATGTTTCTGCAATTTCATATTTTACATCACTTTTGTTAAACAAAAGGGGGTTGACATCCGCAAAAGGAAGCCAAAATCTTCTTAGAACCACATTGTCAAGAAACCCTTGTGTATATCTATCTAATCTATATTCATTGTATTTTTCAAGTCTATCAAGGTTACAACGAGAATCAACCATTTTATGCCCATACATCCATCATATCACATCCGAGGTAACATAAACCCTCCAACATTTCTTAGTTGCTAGTTGATTTTATCACTAGTTCATTCGTTGATCAGTGAGGAATTTTCTTGTCCAACACTAAAAACATGTGAATTATAAATTCACATGTATATTATATGTACATACAATTTACAAAGTATGGAGGGAATCTGTGTTCTTGGCTAGAGCCCTTAAATTTTACATGAATTAGGAAGGAGCTTAATAGATGAAGATTAATTCTAGTGTTTGTGTTATAACCTACTCCTTTGTCATCTTTCCCTGGTCCACTTTGGTTTTATGAAAGGATGTCCACATTCCATTTCCTTCATTGGAGAGAGTCAAAATTATTATCAAATATGGGAAATTTAGATTCCACCTTGGAGTGAGAAATTTAGGGGATGGGTTTAGAGACATGGGGTACAAATAAAAAGGCCAACTATTTGACCAAATAGACCTAAGCATTTTTAAGTAAATATGATTCTCCACAGGAATGATGCTCTGGAGAAGATCTTGATTTTTCATTAAAAAACCAAGGGATACACATGCTAATTTGAGCTTTAATATTCATCTTACCACCATTGGTGATGGCTCGAGACACTAAAATTTGTCTTCATCTAAGAGCTCCAACACTTTATGAATAAAATCTTCATTTCCTCCTACCAAATTGTGAGTCCCTTGGAGAAATTCAAATTAGAGTTCACAAATAAATTTATTATCTACTAGTAGAAACTGACACTATTACAACATTGGAAGAAACAATGTGAATTGATAGGGTAATGTGATGACTAGTCACTGGAGTATCAACTTTTAAATAAAATTGTTCGTGGAAAACTAAAATATAAATGTATCTCATGGGAAGTAAATTCAAATGAAATAAATTAATGGTGACTCTACATGCATTTCAAAAATAATGATCTATCAAGTCAATGTTTAAAACTTAAAATCATTATTTTATATTTTTTCATGTGATTAAAACATTTTCCATTTATTGTACAAGACAAGTCACAATTTAATTTTTAAGTCTTAAATGTTGATAAGACAATTTGAGTTTTACCTTTTGGGAAATTCCTACAAATAGAAAATTTCTTGTATTAGTAAATGTGGAAAAATGCAACATATTGTTCCTTCTTAGCATTCAACCACTCTCATATCCTTGTTCAATATCATGAAAACTCACTTGAAAAACAATACAACTCTGTTTTGACTGATTTCCTCTTTATACCACAAGACAATACATCACAAGTTAGACTCTTCTTTGGTTTAACATGTTATTTTGGGGCTTAGGATGAAAATGACCTTTCTCAAGGCTTCTCAAGATTATTCACATCATACTCAATGTAAAAATATATTAAACTCAAGGATTTATAACCATTTGTATGCCAAACTTGAGTTTTGCACTAACTAGGCCTATTAGGCTACAAGCCACTTTATTAGTTTTTCAAGGGATTGATATCAAATAACTTTCTCTTAATGCTTTAATGACTATCACCTGACCTTATAGTTACAAATAAATAAAATTTTTATAGATCCACCAATTTATCAAGACTAAATGGGCATCAAACTAGTAATAGGGCTATTAGGCCTAAATGGTAGTTTGGAGGACTTAGACTAGATCAAGCTTTTAGGAACCTTCCCAATTGTTTATAGAGGTTCAAATCCACCTTCCCATACTAGTCCAACAATTTCATAATTCAAATTTCCTTGTAAGATCAAAAGAACAAAATAAATTGCTCAAACCCAAGTCTCAATTAGGCCTCCTTCTTTCCCTGACATAGACAATCAACATTAATGGTACTTGTACGAACAAAAAAACTCCCAAAAACCTCAAAAATTAGTTACAATACATAAAAACACACCTACATGACAAATTTCAAGATTTTTCACTAGTGGAATCATAAAATATGCAAGTTTTTGTGTAAAAACCCTAGGTAGGGTCAAGGTTAGGCTGAGAGGAGAAATTTGTGTTTTACTTATTAACACACTTATAGTATATGGTTGTTTCTAATTTTCTATAACAATAATATTAGACCTAGTTATTCCTAATAGATTACAACATTGTTATAAGTATAGTTTCTTATGACTAATTATAATATCATTTGCAATTATCATGTTAATATGTTATTGGTTAGTTACATAGAAAGCATGGTTATATTCTCTTTTGATTTTGAATGATGTCAATTATATGTGAAGTGTTCACTATTCCAACTCAATTTAAAATTGATTATAAGTATATATTTTTTAATTTTAATAACATTATGAGCCAACCCTTTCTTTTGACCCTTGAGTTATTTTTATTACATTGTTTTATATTGTGATTAAATTACTTTTACTAATTTTATTTTTAAATTTCTCAATGTACTTTATTTAAATCTTATATTATCCTACAAGTTGTTTCTTTTATATTTTTTAAAATTTTTCCTACAATTCAAAATCTCAAATTTTACCTTTAGAGGATAGATCTTTGTTCTTAGGTAGGGTTTTGGACACATAATTATAAAAATTCATACATCCTCAAGAAAGGTCTATGTCCATAGTACATACCCATTGTGTAGGTGGATTGGATATATTTACATTTCCTTTGACCTCTTTTATAGTTTCAGATAGTGAAACCTTTCAATTTCATGCCTCAAAGCCATTTCTTTCAAAGATACATAGAAATGTGCCACGTGGAATATGGAACTTTATTAATCATATACCACCTTTAATATGTTTTTATGTATTTACAAGAAATATATGTCTGTGGGAAGAAATGTGGAGCTTGTGATTAGTTTTTTTAAAAGTAGTGGTAGTCACTTGTTAAAATTGACAAATACTAATGACCATTTAGTGGACGACAATTTTTCAGTTCTCTACACATTTTCCGAGGACTTCCATTAGAAATGTGAGTGTGTGATACCTTCATCCTACAATAGATCCTACACCATTGATCCCTCATATATAGAATGATGCAAAATATTTATAGATATTTTAATAAAACGTACTTTGCATCACGAATCCATACATATCTATACTTGACAACATCTTGATCACTAAGCTACCAACACATAACTATTTCTAAATGGTATGGAGCAGGGGGTGTAGATGAATGTGATTTTTCCGTGTTTGTGGTTAGTGACAAGCATCAAACTTACGGGGAAAAATTAAATTTTGTCATTAGATGTTATTGAAATTCTCATAAGCTATTGTATTCATAAAAACTACATTTTGTAAAAATTATCGTACATTCACCACTCCATCTACAAATTACTTTAAAAACTATATTATTGTACACCAATGCAATGATAGATGATTTTAGATAATTTTCCAATCCTACGAATATGATTCTAGCCATATTTTCAACTATTTCTATAAATTCTTTTAAACGTTCCTTAAAATTTTACTTAGACATAGCATAAAATATTGTATGATGCTCTTTGGGTGGATCATATCTTTTCAAAAATAGTTATTATCATGTCTCCTTTCTAAATCATTTATGGTGTTAATGTGGAAATTCCCATTTATCTAAAACTACCAGATTTGAAATTGGCTAAAGTGGTAGAGGATGAAATTTTTGAGGATTTTATTGAAAAAATAAGTGTTTAAGCGAGTTGAAGGAAGCGAGATTAAAAGAGGTTGATAGGATCTTCAAACATAAAAAAGTAAATAAAATATTTTATAAGAAGGTCTAGAAATGATACTTCCAAATAGGATATATTGTTCTTTTATATGATAAGAAAAGAGAACCAAAAGGGATGCACAAAATTTTTGACTCCCTATGGATGATACCCTTTAAAATCCATCTCTTATGTGAAGAAAAGAGTTTTTGTATTTTTAATTATATGGAACGTGCATCTTTCATGACCTCATAGTGGGAAGTATCTCAAGTTATTCAAATACTTGAAGAAGGATTTTCTTTTCTCTGTAATAAATTCCATGCCACCTACCAACGTACTTTTGCAATAAAGGCATTATTTTCCAATGCCAACCTTCAATGATTTTCCTCCGCACTCAATCCTACGTGAACACTTTTGCAACCTTCTGGCACATAACTTCCTTGACCATAGAATTCTTCACGATTTCTCCCACGCTGAAGTCAATTCTTCCTCTATGTCTTGGACCAATTTATTTCGCTGCCTACCTCATGTTTCTCCTACGCTTTTTACCCTTGTACTGGTTTCTCAAAGACTTTTGACACCATCCTTATCTTATTTTTACCTTTCCTATGCGCTATCTTCCAATCCATATGTTTTTATTTTTCAACCCGGGCCATCCATAACCATAGCTTCAGAACTTGTCACATCACTCCACCCCACACAAAAATGGATGCGCGGTCCTCTGCGCATAGAATTTTTTTGAAAATAATAAGTGGCTACTAGCACACAAATGCACACAAAACAAAGCAACAAGAAAGGGAAACATAAAGAAAGGAAATTGCATCAAAGTAAAACCTAGGCTAACTGGAAATACTGCCTTATTTACAAATACAAAGAAGATTTATTTATAGTAGGGCTTCAGCCTACTCCCATTGAAATGTCTTGAAACCATGTTCCATCTAGCACTTGTAACTGGCAAGTGCATGAATCAAGTATATAGGATACAATATATGGGCCCATCCAATGGACTTTAAATTTCCCAGGATGGCATAGAAACTTGGAATCATATAATAGAACCATTTGCCTAACCTCAAACTTCTTGTTTTGTATGTGTCTATCATTCCATTCCTACTAGATGGGATTTTCTATTTTTGACTCCAGTGAGTAATGGCCTGCCTCTCATCTAACTGCATCAATTTATCAATCCTATCCTCAAGCACTTTGTCATCATCTAACCCTCTTGTGCACACTATATGCAGTGATGGTAACATGAATTCAATAGGTAACATAACTTCGTACAAACACCAATTGAAAAGGTGTGGCCTTATTCAGTCTCTTATAAGTAGTCCGATATGACCATAACACAATAGAAAATTTATCATCCTAATCCTTTCTTCCCACATCACAAATCTTGGTTAACGTGTGATTCAGATTTTTGTTAAACACCTCAATAGTCCCATTAGCTTATGGGTGATAAGGGGTAGTCTTGTGATGGGATACCATGAATTCTTCCAATAAGATTCTAACTGTCTCATTTAAGAAATGAGTACCCCTATCAACTTGTTTAGCTTAGCGGCCATCCGTATTGATGAGGCCATAAATTGGCCATAAATTACCATTATTTTGTCCTTCCAAGTTACCTTTGAAAGTGGATTTAAATGTAATCTAGGAACTTATAGTTTCTTAAGATAGAATATAGGATATATATCTTGTTCATTCTTTAGAAATATTTTTTTATCTATTTTTTTGACTAATCCTATTGATTATTTGGGAAAATATGCAAAGTCTTGTGTATGCAGGCCATAAAGGAAAGATAATGCTAGTATTGGGAAAAGTGGAATTGATCATGGATGGTATATCTAAACTCAAATATGATTTCATATTTAGATTCCTCTCAAAAAATTATGCAAGTTTAAAAAAAGAATCATCTCAATCCAAGATTGTATGCAAAATTTATAGTTGTTTTAAGTTAGCTTTGGAACTCATAGGATTAGTTCTAGAACTCGCAAGTTTAGTTTTGAAACTCACAACTTTTGACATTTTTAGGGAATTGTGAAATATCAGAGAATCCAATAGAAAATATGAGAGAGGTTTTTTTCATAGAAATGTGATTAACAAAAACCTCATTCATATTTTCTACAGGTATTACCAATAAATAGAGATCTAACTTTTAGTGAGCTGTAGTCCGAGGAAAAGTGTATCAGACGAGTGCTAAAAGTTCCATAAAAAGAAACAGAAAAATTCAAATGGAAAATATGAGAGAGGTTTTTATTCATAAATTTTTTTAACAAAAACTCATTCAGATTTTCTACAGGTTTTACCAATGAAGAGAGATATAACTTTTAGTGAGTTTCAGTCTAAGGAAAAGTGTATCAGATGAGCACTAAAAGTTCCATAAATAGAAACAAAAAAGTCAAATGGAAAATTTGAGAGAGGTTTTTGTTCATATAAATGTTTTTAACAAAAACCTCATTCATATTTGCAATAGGTTTTACCAATGAAGATAAATCTAAGTTTTAGTGAACTGCAGTCCAAGGAAAAAGTATATCAGACAAGCGTCAAAAATTCCACAATCAAAAATAGAAAAGTCAAATGGAAAATCCGAGAAAGGTATTTGGTAAAAATTATATTTTGAGGAAAATCCTCCTTCCAATAATGTAGAGGAATAAAATCATTATGATTCTTGTTACCAAAAAGCAAAGAGAAGATTTGGGAGCAAATCTTCCTAAAATAAGTGAGATAAGACTTTGACTCCAATAATAGATCTCTCTCCATATTTTGTGGAGATGGAGATCTTATTTGTTACGATTGGAATAAAGATAAGATCAGATTGTATTTCCTAAAATAAGGATTTGGTTGGATGCATGAATTATAAATGTAACCTTCCACACTGAGATATGTAATTCTTTTCTCCCAAGAAATAAAGATCTGTTCTTTCTTTCCAATCTTTTGAAGTAAAGTTATTCTGCAAGTTCTAAATTAAAAATATGAATTAAGTACTCTTCCAAGGAATGAGTTGGCCACTCATTCCAAGGAATATGGATCAATGTGTTAATGTTTGTTTCTTTATTTCTGTAGTTTTCCTTTTGTTGTAAACTTCTAATTTCATGTTATGTGATCCTTCTTCAGTACAATTTTTATTGTGAACCTACAGTGTATTTTTATCTTTCAGTTATTTTTAATTCAATAATTTCATTTATGCAAGTTTCATTTCTTTTATGAAACCTTTATTTATGTAAGTGTGTTTACATTTCTTTAAGTGTGCCTTTAAATTTTTGCATGTGTGATTTATTTTATGCAAGTTTGGATTGTGTTTAAAGGAGCCACTTTCCGAGATCTTCTTCTCTTAATGCATACAACCTTCAAACACCAACCCAGATTGACATTATTAATGGAAAGGATTGACAACCCTTATCACATATCTATTGATTATATTTTCCCACAAGAACCTAACCACTATTGTTACTATACAATCCCTTATAGGTGTCATTTCTGCCCACCTTATAAGGTAATATGTGCATGTAATGATACAACGCAAACCTTTCCTTTGCACAGCTGGATAAATAGGGCCTAGGAATTCAATTTCCCATTTATCAAATAGTTATGTATTGGAAATCAGTATTAATGGCATTTCATCTCTTTTCCCTGTTTTACCAAGGTGCCGGTACTGGTCAAAGGCCTTGCAATACTCGATACAATATTTGTAAACCATTTCCCACCAAAATCCTCGTAGACGGATCTTACACGCGGTTTTATTTCCTGCATATTGTCTTCTACAATTCCACCATGTGCTTCCTCTATGATTGCAATGCACTCATGCTCTAACACACACCGACAAAAAACATCATAATGCCCTACCTTTTAAAAGTCTCCACTAATTAACATGTAGGGCGTGGCATGTATGGCTAACTATTTTTTCTCAAGTCTTCATTCACTCGGCATCATACCCGTTTTGAAAAACACCTGCAATATCTTCAAGGTCGGAGGGCATGTGCTACAATATGAATAGTTGTGCATATGGAATTATGTCCTCAATGCTTTACACGTCCTCTCTTGATTCTATCCTTGATAAATGGTCAGGCCCCAAATTACTCTTACTCGGTTTTACAACAACCGTAAACTCAAACTCTTGAAATAGTAGGACCCACCTATATATGTGCCCTTATAGAACGAGCTTGTTTACCAAGTACTTTAATGCCATGTGGTCTATGTAGAATATAAAGGGTGTTTCCAATAGATATTACCTAAATTTTTGCAACATGTAGATCATTGATAGTGTCTCGCGCTCCAGTAGTAGTATATATTTTTTTCATTCGGGTTAGCTTCCTACTAGCAAAGCATAAGGGGTGGTCAACAATTCCCTCTCCAAGTTGTGCTAATATTGATCCAATCGCCATCCTTGAAGCATCAACATGCACATGGAATGGCTTATCCCAAGAGGGAAATTTTAATATGAGCATGGTGATAAGTCTATTATTTAATGTGTTAAATTCCATCTGGTGTGCCTCTCCCCAATGAAATGTACTTTTTTTCTTTAGCAAATTGTCCAATGGTGCGATGATCTTAACATACCCCTTAATAAATTTTTGGTAATACCCCATATGCCCAAGGAATCTACGCACCGTGCTCAGCTTGGTAAGGTCCCTCAAT
The DNA here is from genome assembly GCA_018340775.1 of Taxus wallichiana var. yunnanensis. NCBI lineage: Eukaryota > Viridiplantae > Streptophyta > Pinopsida > Cupressales > Taxaceae > Taxus > Taxus wallichiana. The sequence continues at coordinate 322,564,776 of CM031238.1, read as the reverse complement.
CCCACAATAATGTAAACTTTAATAGGATCCACCGTAAAACCTCCCTTACATATGATATGTCCTAACAGGGTTCTAAATGGATTAGTGAAAACACATTTCTTAATGTTGAGGGATATAATCAACTGCCGACATCTCTCAAACATTAGCCTCATATTTTCACAATGGTCCCTCACTAATCCATATACTATCCAGTCATCCAGGTAGACTTAAAGAAACTTATGGATAAAGTCTTGAAACGCCTAAACCACAATGCATGAAAACACAACATGCATGTTCTTCAATCTAAAAGGCATGACCATGTAGGAAAAACTTCCCCATTCAGTGGTGAAAGTTGTCTTTTCTTGGTCCTCCTTTGTAATTCTAACCTGATGATATCTTGAGAATCCATCTGTGAAAGAATAGATCTCACACCGGCTACTCCTTCCAGGATCTCCTCAATGAAGGGGGTTAGAAAAGGGTCAATGACACACACCACATTCAAATCCCTGTAATCAACGTAAATCCTTATCCTTCCATCCTTCTTAATGTTGATGACCATCAAAATTATCCATTCGATTCTTCAATAGCCTCAATGATTCCTAATGTGATCATCTTATCAATCTCCTCCTTAACCTTGACGCGCATATTCATATTCATTCGATAAGGTATCTTTCGAATTGGGCGCACACCTTCCTTTAACTTGATCTTCATTTTTCCCAAGGAGTGGTGAAATTATTTAAGATCATGGCACCCGTGTGGAAACAAATCTTGAAACTCACACAACAAATTGATGATCTTTGAAACCTCCTTTTCTATCCAGTAATTTCCAATAGTAACCTCCTTAGGTTCTACCTCCGAACCAATGTTAACCTTCTTGGTTTTAAGTGGTTTATGGTAGGCGCACGATTTCTCATCAACACTATCGTAACCTCACATGTGCCTATAGTATGGTTAATATCCAATTTTTTACCTGTTCACCATTGATCACATAAACCAACTTTCTTTTCTCTTTTTCCATGCATGCACACTCAAGTTCTATCTCCTCTTATTATTCCTCATCAAAGCATTCTTCTAAGCTAGGTTTGCCAAATAATTTGAGCATTTTATCCTTTTCCATGGCACTATCTCCCATAAGTAGGTGTTTAATAATTGGCAATGCCTCATTCACCAATGGCTTAGTACTCCGATACTTGAAATCTTGAAGGAGATCAACTATAAAACACTTTGTTATTTTCCTATCTAACGGGGTAACTCTAAGTAATTGTACCATATGTGTGCGTAGCCTTGTAAGGTGGATTAAAGATTATGTACCCATAAATAAGGAGGCAAGGCTCCGTACCTTCCTTTTAGCCATTCTCACATACCAAGACATGAAATGAGGCATGTTCCTTCCCATGATAATCTTGTATAATAGTAGGTGCATTGCTTGATTTAACCTAATAGATAACAAAATTCTCACCTCACACCACTCTAGAAGGTTATCATGATGGGTCACCAACCAACGTGTTACAGTTCTAAGCAAGGTATAGCTAAGCATCCTTCTTCCTTTGATATCACATCTCCACTAGGTCTCCATTGCTCTCGGGAAGACATCGGGGTTAGATCTCCTAGTATAACTTGGAAACTTCTTTCCTCCTAAGAACCCGACTAAGCACACCTTTTTACTCTTGTCACAGAGCCTCTTAACTTCCTTCTGACTAACTCTTATATCCCGTGCACCCAATTTTCACCTACCACACTATATGTATCACTTATATATTGAGTTTTTTTCACTAAATAACACCTTCTTTTGTTGGTTGCACAACCTCAAGGTCCCTGATAGTGTGCACATGAATTTTGTTTAGGTCTTCTTCTCCAAAGGTCTCAATATAGGGCATTGACTTCCCATCCATCAAAGGAAGGATAACATGTTCCTTTTTGTTCTCAAAACTTATATACCCATTATTAAAACATAAGTCAACATTATTCTTATATCACTAGGGGCACCCAAGTAACGCTAGAAAGTTGTCTACCTCAAAGAAGTGCTAAGACTTCAAAGTCTCCAATGACTTTTTCCCCTTGGATGGTAATATCAACATCCTTTAAAACATCAATGGGCATTGACTTTGTCTTATTATCCATATACAACACATTTGAGGATGGCTATAATGGGGGACTTCCTATTTGATTCCATGCATCTAGGGTGAGAACATTAACTTCCTCACCTGTGTTAATCAGAATATTGCTTAGGATCCATCCATTAAAAACTGAATTCAAGGTAATATCCTTATCATACTCAATGTTGTGGGGAAGAAGGTTAGCATAAAAGACCTTCCTCTCACGCTCTCCCCTAATGCTTGGTACCTTATCTCTCAACCATTCTCCTAACAAAGGAATGATATAATCTTAGTGCAACATCTTACACACCTCTCTCGAAATCATCTCAGTATGTGACCGAGGGACCTCAATGCTCTTCTTCTTCTCCAACTTCATGGATTGTTGTTTTAGACATTGAATTTCCCCTTTAAGACTTCTGATTACATCCATGGTCTCTTGCTAGACTTCCTTCTAATGCATGGGGTGGGGTCTTCCCATGAACCACCTCTTCTCTATTAACCAATATTTTTTTCTTTGGTATCTCCTTGGCGCATGTAGCGTTAACTCTCATTATCACAAGTACAAGTTCTAACTCTAACTCACATGCCACCCTTACCATCCACTGCAAGTCATATTTCTTCATGCTTACCATCCCAGCACCCTTATCCTTTTTCTGCTTTTGGATCATGTGTTCAAAAAATTCTCGGCACTCCTCATACTTGTGCTTATTTCCACATCAAGAGCATTATAAAAGATTGGGGCATTCATGCTTATAGTAATCCGTAGACCCACAATTGTAACAAGTTCCACGTGGGAACTCACTTCTTTTTCTCCCACGGTTTCCACAACCTTTAAATCCTCTGCGAACACCTCTTCAATGGCTTCCTCATTTGTGTTCCCTTCATAATGATGGCCCTCATCCTTGGAACTACTTGTAATACTAGTCGGCACACACCAATATTAATGGCATCATGTATTTGGTCAATCAATCTATAATCCTTGGTGTCATGAGTAGTAGAGGTGAAAATTTTGCAATAGCAAGACACATTCTTATGGATCATGTGTTGTAGTAGCAGAAACCTCCTTGCATCATTATATCCATGGTAAATCTCATAGTCCACAATCATTGCACATATCAATCTCTAAGGACAATTGTCCTTTCTATTCCCTTCTACCTCACAATCATACACCATAACCTACTGTGAGTCTCATGAGACGAGTTCATAGATAATTTCTCCAGCTGTTTTGTCATTGCAACAATTTGGGCTTCTAAGAATGGTGACACTGCAAATGATTTCTACTACCTCAATGCACAAGGTAACCTCTAAGGCCTTACATAGATTTTCAAAAGTCTTTTGTAAAAGTGCCCTCCTAAATGGTGTGATCAGTCCTCTAACGAACCACTAAGCATGTTGTGAAGGGTGAATGTCATAAGATAACTTGGATAGGAGAGTCTTGAAACACACGTCATACTCCTACACACTCTCTTCCATTCCTTGTTGAATTTCCTTCAACACATTGATGTTTTTCTGTTCAAACTCAGGTATGTGGAAATTCACCAAAAAGGCATTACATAGTGCAATGTAATCCACCACTTTCTAGTGTGGGTCATACTTCATGTACTAGCTATGAGCACGTCCTTGCAAGGTGGTTACAAACTAACTTGCTTTCTACTGGGGTGATGATTCCCTTCACACCCCATAGTAACTCACATTTATGTACATGTTCCATGACATCCTTAATACCCTTGTAATCAGGTAAGTGAAGTGACATCTCATAAAACACATGTTCATGGTGTTATGGACCTTATCTGCCAAATCTAGGACCTTGATTCCATCCTATGTTACCTCCACCACCAGACCCACTAGATCCATTAGTGCCAACTCTTCCATATCCTTCTCCTATCGTAGGCAAAGGTCCTAACGTAGTTGCACCCTATGAATCAATTTTCGCGCTAAATTGCGTGTCAACATTCTATGATATTGAACCACTCCCATATGTGTTTCCCACACTACTTCTAGACACAATACTCAAACCTTGTGATCCCACACCTTTCCCAAATGTTGTGCTAGACAAAATACCCCCAAACACAGGAAATGATTGTGTAACCATAGATGTACCAAATGAAAAATTATACCTCCTAGGTGTCACTCGACTACAAATACGATACCAACTAGATTATAAAAACTTATCTCAAGGATTGAAAAACTAATTAGAAGCATCTGGTCACCATGTGGGTTAAGATGCATGCCTACGGATCTTCTCCTTTTCTTCATATGACGATCTCTCTCCAGAAGCTGAGGGGGTTTCTCATCTGTACTTTCCAAGATGGGGTAGCTCATATTGGTGAATTTCCACGTCTTTCGCGTGAACCTCAAATCCTTCCCACCATGTCTACCTCAATAAATCCATCACTCATATAGCTTCACTTTTCTTTCTAACTCCCTCTCCCAAGATTCATTATACTTGAGCCACATCTCCTCTCCCTCCATTTCTTCCACAAGGTCTGTCATCCTCTACCACACCATCTTCTATGCCTTGCACCTAGAAGGATTTTATCCAGCCATGGGAATGGATTCCAAACTCAAATTAATGACGAAAAACTTGAAAGCCATTGGAATAGCATGCAAGAACGATCTTCAGGATCCCTCAAGAACTTGAACTCAAGTAATCTCTCGGGTAAGAATACATAGAAATAGTGTATTCCAAGGTATAACTAGTGAGTACTCTACTCCACTAGTGATCAACATCATACAACCGTTGATATTTCATTGACATTTGAAGTTTCCAAGCACAACAACTATACCCCTATGCAAAATTTCCATGTTTTATCATTCCTAGGCACCCCAGGTCAAATCTGTAAGTCTGGTCACCCCTATTTGATGTCAAATTGTTCCCCTAGGTGATTTAGGAACTTCCATTCATTCCCCCTAGGTGATTTTAGGATTTATTTTAAAATGTAAATTTCGGGTAATCACGAAAGGGCTATTGCTAGCCATCCTAGGACTGGATCAACCAGTAAACCAGAACGAAAGGGAAAAATTCAACATTGAGGTGAATTTAATACCTTATAACACCATGGAAATTATTTTGGAAGGTTTAAGGAAGTTTTGAAATACCTGGAGTAGTTTGAATAAAAAAGGGTTCACAAGCCTAGGTAGCACACTGGCCTAAAACAAATACTGAGCTTCAAGAGAAGATTCCGAGAGCTCCGGATGGAGTTAGGAGTAAAAATAAACATATCTAAAAACATAATTACAATACCTACAAGATGATGAAATAATATTTTTCAAAAAACCTTGGCACATAGGGTTTGCAGGTAGTTTTTCTCAGGCATAGATAGAGTAAAAAATCCAAAATCCATTTTTTCAGGGATCATATGGAAGAATAAATACATTATAACCCCACCATTTTATCCACACCATTCGATTTCCATCTAGGATCATATAAAATTTCACCAATAAATTCCACTTTGATCTCAAGTTATCATCGTTCCAAGTTACCCTCTTGGAGACAGTTCGGGAGTTAGTCAATTTTCGGGAGGAGACGTGTCAAAGATACAGGAAAGCAGATTTTATGTCCCCAACATCCATGAGGTCAGGTACATCAAACTTGGAAAAATTATCCCAGCCCACATGTGACCCTCTGGGACCCTCATATGACCTGAGATTTGATAGTTTAGCCCCGTGAGTGCATTTTGGAGCTCAAATTCCCTGTCGTCGGATCGAGGACACATGTCATCCTATTGATCGGTGAAATTTTATGTCCCTCACATCATTGAGGTCAGGGACATAAATACATGAAATTTTTCCCAACTCAAACTCAAAAATTTGAAATTTTTTCTAATCATTAGCTATTTCTTGTTGCTTCTCACTACCGAAGAAAAGTTAAATATAACATCACCCACCACTCCACAATTGCCAAAGCTCAAACCAGCTCCATCACAACACATTATCCTTAATCCATGATTGCATAGAGTTCATGGTATGAGTATTGATCAAACCAAGAAGAAATAACAAAGATCGAGGAGGAAAAGAACTTTGAAAACTCCATTGCCATAAAACCAAGAATCAAACATATCTTGCAAAACCGCTTACGCATTGACAAACTGTTTGATGTTGAGTTATTATATCTTTAATTCCATTAAAAATCATATTAAAACATCCAATTTTTATAAAGGAATGTTCACAAAGTGAATAAATTTCACTTCTAGCTCCACGAAGAACAAAGTTCAATTTCCTATCAAACCGGTTGTCGGATTGAAGTAAAATTTCACGTGAAGCACCAGAAGAAAAAACCTATCCAAATTGAATTTCTTTCATGAAAAATTTAAAAAAAAAAAATAGACATGAATATTTAAATCTCCATTAATGGCCTTTATGACATGGTAATGGAAAAAATCAGTGAGCTACCTCTTTGCTTTTTAGGGTTCCAGTTGGCGAAATCACCCGAAAATTGGAGGAAATGATCGTTAAAAATATAGTTTTGCGTGAACTAGTTTTCACACCATGAAGTCCCTAATTTTTATGGATATGAAGGGTTAGGTTTTTTTATCATAATTTTGTCCTCTTTGAATAATTTTTAAAATTCCTAAAGATATAGCAAGTGAAATCATCCAAAATTCAAAGGGAAGGGTCTCCAAAAAATCTAGTTTCTCTCAAACTAGTTTTTACACGATGAAGTTGCTAGTTTCTTGAGATATGAAGGAATTAATTTTTATCATTATTCTACCTTAGTAGCTCCATACCCAAATCTCTTATAAGACATAAATTTCCATTTTTCATTTCTGATCTTTTTAGAAAGGGAATCATGATGAAAATTAGAGCATGAGTTCGTGACAAAGATTCAAATCCAAACACGTTGTTCCCATCGCAAACAAAGGTTGTTTTCACCACTTACTAAAAATATAATATTCCATATTTCCTCGCATAATATAAATGATAAGTCCCACTAAATTTTAATTTCTATCAGTCAAGACAATCAAAAAAGGGGTAAAATGAAAAGTAAGATAGAAAATGAATTCTTCCCAAAATAGCAGGTCCCCAAATAACAACTTGCTAAAAATAGAAGTGTGTTAAAAATAGAAATATATTAGTAACAGAAGATATTGGAATATGGTAGATAGTTTAAAAGGTTAAACTGGAACAAGACAAGTGATATGTCTCAGAATAGCAGAGCACAGGCTCATATTCTAAAAATAGAAAGTTTTCATTTGAGTGGAAAGTTGCATATGAATTCATTTTCACTCACCTTACTACTTTTTGGACTCCTTTTGGATAATGAGATGGTTTCATGAGTTGAAAAGGAGGAATGATAACTTCACAGAGGTCTTGGAAGCATCATCTTGAGAGTGATGGTTTACAGAAGCAAAGCAAGGCATCACAAGGCACATCACCCGAATTGATCTTCATCACTCAAGGAAGCAAGTGATCCAAATTGAATTGGTTAGAACAATTTCAACGATTCAAAGGGTTCATCAACCATGTTTTAAGGAGGTTCATCATGGGCATCGCATGTTTTCATCTCAAGTTTACAGTGGTAAACATCATAACAGTGTTTCTTGACACTCATTCCATGGTCCAGGATGTCCATGCGTCATTGATTTTACGGTCTACTAGATTAGGAAAATGATTCAAAGTTATTCAATGAAGCAATATTCATCAGTGTAAAATATCACCAGTGGAAGAAATCCTCGATCAAATTTCATGGTTTCATCAAGGAATTCAAAGCATTTCATCACAAGGAATGTTTTCTCCTCCATCCCTTCCCTCACCCTTTCTTTCCCTCTCTACTTTATCTCTCTTTTCTAAATCTTCATTATGTGTCATCATTGTATTTCCTCCTATTCACTTAAGTGACCCATTTTAATTGTAAAAATTATCTTCTCAAAATTATAAGAGAAATACTTAATTCATGGAAAATGAAAGGTCACGAGTGGAATATGGAAATGAAGAGTCATGTGAGGGAGGTGAAAGGTCAATTCAGATTGCTATAAATTGTAATGAGATCTTCATTCCAAAGGGTTATTCTAATTCTAAAATTCTTCTAGCTGGTTGTATTCTTGTAAGTTCATGAGAGATATTTTCTCCCTTGTGAGTGAAAAGAGTTAGCCACTTCTCCCCTATTCTCAATGTCTTCCATTCTCAAACTATGTACAATTTTTGCTTGAGCATCAATACAAGAAGGAGTTTTGAGCCTTTTTTGACTAAGGGGTTTACTGATACTTTGTGTTCATTAAATTCTAATTGGTCTTGTTGTTGTTTTATAGTATTGTTTCTTCCTAACTTTAGTGCATGTGATGAAACTTCTAACTAGTGTGTGCGGGTGTTTCACATGAATTTTTTCCGAATAGAGTTAATTCTATCCTTTCATTCTCTTGAGAAACAGATAGGGGTTAGGGGTAGGAGGAATACACGTTGAGTGTTAGGAAGGTGTGCACGTATCAGTAGAGAGATGGGACTGATTGTGAAGAGATCCTTTTGTCTGGGAAGGACTACCTATAAATAAGAATGCAAGACCACCAGATTCTATTTAGACAATAAGTGAGGGAACTGCCTTGGGCCCAGGAAATATTAGACTTCCTTTCAAAGGTGGTCAATTCCCTTTTAATAAAAATTGATGCAAATGATAATAAAGAAGCTATTGCAAACTCACAATTTAGGTATCTCGAATTTACTAAAAGCAATAGAGACTAAACTACCAATAATAGAATGTCATGCTTTGTTTGTTTGGTCACTTTGGTTATTGATATGTTCAGATCAAGTTACAGGGATAGACCAGGATGGACATGAGATTGTTTTGAGGTGAATAGGTGAAAGGTTGGTTTTGGTATAAGTCACAGTGACTGATGCCGGTCACTGGATAACCAATCGCGGTTATGAAACCGTGCACTGCACGGAATAACCAATATCGGTAGGGGAAATGATTTAGGGATTTTTAAATGGAGGTTGGTGTAAGGTGGTTATGAGGTTTGGAAGGTTGGTAGATGGTTGAGGGGAGTAGTAGGGTGATAGAGAAGACTCAGAGAGTGAGAGAGTTGTCTTTGGGGTAATATAGAGATGGATGACTAAAGGTTAGGTGCAGGTTGTTACCGGGTAGTAGATCCAGGAGTGAGCTTATAATCCCTATGAATTAAAAGTTCACAAAGTAGTGTCTAGAAGCATACAAGGTGATAAAAGAGACTACTTACTAGTTTCTGATGTGGATGCAGGTCCAAAGAATGCAGTGGCGAAGGCAAGGCTCAGTTGGGATGATCCAGCAATCGGAAGTGATCTGATGAAGCTATCCTCTGACTCTCCCCATGTTTGGATGATTGCGACAATGCTCTAGTTGTTCAGTTATAGTCTTGGGCTCGATATTCCTCTTTGCAAAACTCCTCTCTCTCCTTCACTTGTCTCTCTCTTGCAAATGAATTTGGGGTCCTTACCAATGAAAATCGATCCTTTGGTTTTGGTTGGGGAGGTCATTTACAGGGAACTCGATGGCGGTTATGTAACCGACGCTGGTCGAGTAGGGACCAATGTCAGTTAGGTCAAAGTTGGCTATTTGTAGTAAAATAGCCAACTTTCCCTCCTTTTCTCCGAGGGATCAGTTGTGGGCTTGGTCAAGTCATTATTAGGTTCATTTTGATGCGGGTGAGGGGTGATGAGTCATGGGTGTGGGTCTGGACCAAGTCATAGGTCTTAATTAGGTTAGTTTAGGGTTAGGGCTAGGTCATAGTGAGGTGGCAAGGTGAGGTGGCAGGGTTGGAGATGTGGATTTATTAATCATAAGGTAATTAATAAATAATTCAGTGTGTAAGGTTTAGGTGGTGAGGTAGGGTTAGGTTGCAGGATGAGATACGGGGTACAGGGCGTCATAAGACCCAAATTTTGGTGTCTACATTTGCCCCTTGTTGTCATGTAGCTTGTCTTATAAAGCTACTGATAATAATAAAAAGTGGTTGCCCTAGTTAAGGGTATAGGTAATCCCCCTCAAATCTATCACAGATTGAGGCAACATGAAATCAAGGATAGGGTTGATAAAGGGTGAATGATGATGAGATGAGGGTAATATGGTGGGGTAAGTTCAAGGAAGCCGACACACGTTGAAATGCAGTAGTGTGACTAGGGTACATGTTTTGAAGAGCAAACAAGCAATTCATAGGAAAAGGTCGATAGTTTATCTAAACAAGGTTGATATAATCCTGGTATCCAAGGCATAGGAAGTAGCTCTAGGGGATATAACGGGTAAGGTACCAGAACATTTAGGCATGTTTGGCAGTACCAAATGGTTGGTTTGGTTGAGATAAACATCACGGTCTCGGTCTAGGAAAAGCTGGTCGGCTGATCAATTCAAGTATCCTAGTCATGCTAAAACACGAACAGGTGAGCTTGATTGAACAAACAGCTACATGATGGGTGGATAGAATCGTAATTTGCGGGCCTCGGTCGAGGTACTTAATTGGTGCGGCCTTGGGTCGGGCCGATTGGTTGGTTGCGGCCTTGGGTTAGCCCGATTGATTGATTGCGGCCTTGGGTTGGGAAGATTGGTTGGTCGCGGCTAGTGGTCGAGCCGACAGTAAGTGCGCGCCTTGGGTCGGGCCGATTGTTTGGTTGCGCGCCTTAGGTCGGTGATTGATTGATTGCGGCCTTGGGTTAGGCCGATTAGGTGGTTGTGGCCTTGGGTCGGGCCGATTGGTAAGTTGCGGCCTTGGGTCGGGCCGATTGGTTGGTCATGCCTTGGGTTGGGTCGATTGATAAGTTGCGGCCTTGGGTCGGGCCGATGAATTCAAAATAAGGCTATTTAGCAAAAGCCGGGGGTAGGTGATGTGGTGAAAAATGGAGATTGGTGGATAAGGGTAGGAGTTAGGGTAAACTAGGTAGGTAACCGATATTGGTTAGTGGTGACCGGTATCGGTTAGGAGACCGATATCGGTCTTCTAGGGCATGACCTAACCGATATCGGTTAGAGGTCAAAACCTATAAAAAGAAAAAATACGGCATGTCATTTTCACATTGTGAAATTGAGTGCCAACTTTTTCTTGTTTGAGTTTTGAAGTGATTGGGTCGTGTATTTGGGCTGAGTTGGCACTAGTTGAGTGGGGGAGTGAGTTATTGGTAGGCCCCAGAGATCGGGAGGTAGAGTTTGATTGGTTGAGGACCCTGCTGAGGAGATTTGGAGCTATGGCACAGCCTGGAGGAGCAAGAGGTGCTGGAGGTGCTAGAGGAGCTGGACCACCACCACCTATCCCACCACGATGATGTGTAGTCATACCGGTAGGCTCTGAATCCCTATATCTGTCAATTTTATGAAGTTAGCTGGGATTTGGGTATTGGGGTAGGAATCCAAAATTTGATAAAATAATGAAGAAATGAAGGTAAACAGTAAAATGGATTGGGTAGATATGTTAGGTAGGCCAAAACGTCAGGGTGGGTAAGTTTTAGGCAATTGTGTCGGGTAAATGGGTAGAAATAGGAAAAAAGGGGATTTGGGGGCCATTTTCGGTTCGGCCCCGAAACCCCACAGTGACCGATGTCGGTCACTAGTCGACCGGCATCGGTCATAGGTCTAGGTGTAGATTAGCGGTTACAGAGACCGGCATCGGTCATGTGTCGACCGACGTCGGTTCATAAAATTTGGGACATAGACTGTGGGTGGGGGACCGATGGCGGTCGAGGGTGACCGATACCGGTCACCATGGGTAGGAGGTAGGGTTGTAAAATTGTTTTGTTGGGTGTTGTATTGGGCGGGTAGGATAGATTATAGGGTTGCAGGGGGAGAAGGATTTATAGATGTATAGGGTAAGATAGGTGGGTGTAGATGTGTTTATAGAGTTGGGTTGTGATTGGGTGGGTGAGTGAGTATAGAGGGTTAAGGTAGTTGTTTTGTGAAGGGTAGGCCTGACGGAGTGGGTTGTTTTTACAGGCATGCTAGTAGTTGACCATGCAAGATCGGATGCCGCCTCTACTAGAGTAGATGCAGCCACATGTGACCGCAGCGCAGTGGGCAGTTATGTGGGAGGTTGGACTCGGCGGAGTCCAGAGGTATAGGGCTATGGATAGGGACCACAGCCTGATGGTTTCCCTCATCGAGAGATGGGATCCGGCAACCAATGCCTTTCATCTCCCTACTAGAGAGATGACAGTCACCTTAGAGGATGTGTATCGCATCCTGAGACTACCAATCATCGGTGAGGAGGTGTTCCAGGTGGATGCTGAGACAACGATGGATAGCATCCTGTAGGTATTCAGGATGCAGCCCCATTGATTACGTATCATAGTGCGAGCATCTGCTATGGTGATATGTATCGCACTCATCGATAGGAGACATGGCTTGCCATGCTGATGATGATCGGTATCACCTACTTCACCCTCCCTGACTTAGAGCAAGGCCACTTCCCACGGTCTCTGATGGGAGTGTTACATGAGATGGTGGAGGAGTGCACCTGTTACGCATGGGCACTAGTGTATATGGTGCAGCTATACAGAGAGCTCTGGGACTATCGCCATATGAGGTGATTTAGTATATGTTCAACATTATTTTTACACTACTAGGCCTACGAGCATATCATGTGTTTACGACTAGTAGGGTTGCCCCAGCAGCCAGGGCCACAGGCAGTTTATAGATATGGGTTTTAGAGGTGGTTGGGGGTCGTGGGCCAGCCACGAGCAGTTATCGCAGGGCGGGATGTCACTTATTATAGGCATATGTTAGAGGGCCTGACTGCCTTAGATATTATATGGAGGCCATACAGAGGCCATCAGCCCCATGGAGGAGCCGAGCATAGCTGCGTTGGATCTAGTACATCTTCTAGATATCTAGACGGAGACCCGGGAGTACGAGAGGATTCCTCTAGAGAGGGTACGACGACAGCTGGGATTACAAGCAGGATGAGCCACCTCCCTTCCCACAGTATCAGAGGGAGGATGTAGAGGCACCACTGCCTGTACCATAGCCATTTGACCCAGTCTGGGTAGCAGAGAGACCGACAGATGATATGGTGGATGACGCCAGAGTTACAGGTTCATTTTTGGTTTGGTGGGCAGGGCAGAGGGCAACCATGAGAGCACAACCAACATAGCCAAATTTGGCAGTTGTTACAATGGAGAGGGACCATCTCTTAGGTTATCAGTAGTTATTACAGGCAGCTTATTCTTGCACAGCATGCATTAGAGTGTTACAGGGCATTGGCCTGCATAGGTACAGTATACTGCACGTGCATAGGCATAGGCACAACTCGTGCATGTGCACAGGCCTCAAGTCCTGTCCTTCAGTTCGAGGCTTCGATGGCAGCTCCATCGCCACCACAGGTACGAGTTTAGGGTCGTGGTGTACAAACAGGTAGGGCCCACTTCTATTAGGAGCCGGGGACCAGCCCCATCAGCCATGGTGGCACGGGCCCGGTACATGGAGGCGAGAGCGAAGGCCCGTTGCTATCAGGATGTACTAGAAGGTACCGGTGCAGATTATCAGCCATATATGGTGCATAGATCCAATACTTCCTAGAGTCACAGGTCACAGGGGGCTGCAGCCACAGCTGGTGGGTCAGTGATGGGTAGGAGGTGAGATCCGAGACCGGGGCCAGCTGAGGGATGAGCCGAGGGAGGGGGAGAGAGCTGAGTTGCCCCAGGAGTGGAGATTTTTTTAGATAGTTGATTTTTTGATAGAGACACCGGTCTGCGAACCGAGTGTGCATATAGAGGCCTACGTGCCCACATAGGATTTATGTATTCATTTTTGTTGTATATACTAGCCTGCGAGCCGAGTACATTTTGTATAGTTGATACCGGCCTGCGAGCTAAGTATATTTTTGGCATGAGAGACCAGCCTGCGAGCCGAGTCGAGAGATTGACAGAGATAGCGGCCTGTGTGCCAACTTTGTATTTGGGATCACAAAGGCCCCATGCAGGGTAATTTGTATATTTTGACATTGATTTGATGATATATAGATGATGAGTTTGATCCATATGGTGTGTATAATTGTTGATTTGATGCATATATTATAATGTTGCATGTGTTTTGTCGATGGTATTGGAATTTGATGTATATAGATGACATTGATGATGTTTTGATTATATGCATGTGTTGAAATGTTGAGGGTATTTTGATGATGGATGTTGATAATGATGTCGTTATGCAGGGAAAAGAGGCGGGTGCTGCCAAAAATTTGTAAAAAACAAAGAAAAGGCCTAGGTATAAGCAAAAGGAGATAGGTTGACCGATATTGGTTAGCTAACCGATGTCGGTTGCTATCTGACCGATATCGGTTAGGTAACCGACATCAGTTATGTTAAAACAATCTTTTCTAAAAATAGAGAGGGGTAAACCAGTGAATAAGGTATCATAGGTGGTGTTTTTGAGTAGGATGGATAGTATGAACAGTGACCAATATCGGTTTAGGCCTAACCGGTATCGGTTAGGTAACCGATATCGGTTACTGTGTAAAGTTGTAGATTCTAATAAAAAACACTTGGGGATTCATTTGCTGCTTGTTGTTTGTTGGTTTGATGTGTGCAGGCAGAGGCAAGGTTGATGATGAATGATAGGGTACCAAAGATTGTTGTCACGGGTCTCGAGCGGATGTAACACTAGCGGAGTGGGCATTAATAAACCGTGTGGGGTTAAGCGGAATCCACTATTATTCATGAATCACACGCAATCATGCTATGTTGCAGGCGCTGATTGAGAGATGGAATCTAGAAAAGAATACCTTCCATCTGCCAACAGGGGAAATGACAGTGACGTTAGAAGATGTGTTTTGAATTTTGAGACTTCCAATTATAGGAAGACCAGTGTATCAGGTAGGGCCCAACGCGGTGCGGGTAGTGATAATGGCAGTATTTGGTCCAGCCGTATGAGATTTGACATAGTGAGGCGTGACATTTACTTATGGTATAATGTTTGTGGCACACCCTGAGGCAACAAGGTTGGCCATGGTATTAATGATAGCGGTGGGGTATTATGCATTACCTAGAGCAGACGGGGAATATTTCTAAAATCATTGATGTGTATTATTCGTGAGATGATAGAAGGTAGCATTACTTTCGCGTGGGCACCCGCATATCTAGCAAAGCTAAATAGGGGTTTGTGGGCATGCAGTGAAATCACGGGACTACAATGGATTGTGCATACTTATTACATTATTAGGCCTATGAGAACATTGTGTGTGTGCGACCAATAGGTTGACCAATCCAGGTAGGAGAGACAGGAGTGCAGAGGTTGGGATTCAGGTGATGGGTCCAGATAGAGCAAGAGGCAAGAGCCGAGATTGTGACAGATAACATCGAGTATTATAGGCAGAAGTTGGAGATGATGACGATTGTAGATATCTCGTTGGAGGCCTTACGGGAACTACATGGTGATGGCGAACATAGCCGAGGATTTGAGGGGTGTAGAGCGAGTGAGGTGGATCGTAGGACACAAGGCCAGAGAGTATGAGAGGATTCCTCTAGATCACGTGTGACGACAATTTGGATTTGTTCAAGATATACCCATGGATCATAGACCATACAGAAGGATCGACACCGAGGCACCATTCTCACCTCCATGGCCAACTCTTCCAGAAGGACCAGAAGAGATAGCAGCCGATCGCAGGGTAATGGATGCAGGAGTGACAGAGTCTTATAGATTATGGTGGGCAGCAGAGCTGTGAAGTACACATGAGAGGGCCGATCATCCCGACATAGCTGTGATTACCATGGAGAGAGACTACCTATAGGGTTTAGTTCACCAGCTTCAAACACAGGTGAATGAGACCACGAGATTGTTAGAGGCTTCACAGTCTCGAGTGGAGAGACTAGAGGCAAGAGTCCTCCACGCGAGAGGGCAGATTCGTATGTTACAGGAGAGATTGGTGGATCAGTGGGAGGAACCAATAGCAGTGGTACCTTTGAGTATGGAGAGGCTAGGTGAGTGGTGTCGACGATCACCATCACTACCTGGTTCGGGACGAGGTGCAGGGGGTCTAAGTGAGTTTCATACATAGGGGTAGAAGAATAAATAAGGATTCGACTTGCGCGTCGATGATAGAGAAGATGTATTTGTTTAACATCTAAATAAAACAGAATATGTATGTTGATTTGAGTTTGTGATAATTATAAGAATATTTTTGTTTTGAATGTTTGGATTGATAAAGGATCAAGGTGAGTGTTATTAAAAAAAAATACATAAAATATATATATATATTTTAAAGAAAACACAACACATGATAGGTTATGGTAGGGGATGGTCGAGCTAACCTTGGGAGACCCCATGTCTCCTAAGTGCTACCTACATAGCCCATTACACAAAACAAGGAGGGGCCTCAGACCGATGTAGTTCTCCCTTAGGACCAAGGAGAGGTGAATTCAGGTAATTTGGTTGTGGTTAGGAAATTTGTTGGTTGGTAAAAGTTTGATGTTGGTAGAGTAATGTTGTTGGTGTTGGTGTGGGTATAGGTGAAGTGAGGGTTAGCTTACCCAAGCATAGGAAATCGTGTCCTAATTAAGGTCAACACACAATCCTAGATTCAGGTAAAAGAGGAAAAAGTGTCCCATAGTTGGAAAGAGCTAAACAAACCACGTATTATCATAGGATGAGCTTGAATCCCTAGGTACCTTGCATAGGTGAGAAGTCGATAGGTGAAAAGAGTTGTATAATCACAATATATCAGATATACGCACGTCCCTTGAGTTTTGTTATTTTGAAGAATGGTGAGGTGAGGTGGATGGTATAGTGGGCGCAGAGAACTTGTTATAAGGTGATTATTCTAATCAAGAGAACCAAACCAAAATAGACAAGTCCATGACTCAAAAGTGCTTTGAACACTACTTTTATTTTTTGAATATAGACTAATTGATGTGGGAAGTCTATATGGGATATGCATTTTGTTGTTCTTGAGGTCTTCAAAGCGATCAAAGCGAGAAGCTTCGATAGAGGTTGACTTTCAGTATAGCTTTCCTTCAAGGAGCATCTACTTATAGTAGCAGATGTGGCGTTGCACATAGTTGTCCTTCGAGGGAGTAGTCTAGTTTATAGCTTAGAGGTCTAGATGTCTGTTTGGCATGAAGCATCTAGTTTTACAGGAAGTTTGACTCAAGAATATCCCATAATTGTATAATTGAGAACTTGTTATTTTGATACTTTTAAGTCATGGACCAGACTAAAAAGGAGAAGGCATCTTTAAGAGGAGGTGATGATCAAACCACGTGGGTTTGATTTTACTTTGAGATGCACGAAAAAGGGTGTATGAGGTGGTAAATGAGCTCAAGGGATGAGCGCAAGGTAGATAAGAAGTGATGTAACACTAAATTCAACAGTAGAATGGTCGGAGATGTAAGGCATTAAGGGGTTCAAGCTCAGGTTTACCATTAAGTGAAGCTAAACAATAAGTACTTGATCCATAAGTGTGAGTGATAATGTAAGGCCCAATCCAATTAGGAGCAAATTTTCTACGTTTTCTTTTTTCTAGTTTGGTTACATGTTGATTCTCTTTGAGGAGAAGATCGCCAATTTTAAAGGGACGCTCATGAATTCACTTATCGTAAGCACGCTTGATGTGCTTTTGATAAATTTGAAGGTGGTTGTACGTACCCAAAATTGTAAGGTACTGTACTACGGAACGGTGTAATAAGTGCCCCAATGATGATACAGGTCTCTTCGCAAGGTGTTCGGGATCCAGAGAAGCTTTACAGATATGCGTTAACATCCCGCATGCCCCGCTTAGCCCCCGCGTGCTTTGTTTTCCCTATTTTTCCCTCTTTTCTTGGCTTTTTGGTCTTCAGTGACGAAACCGCCGCCCTGAAGGGCGGCGGTCTCGTGTGACCGCCGCCCGAACAGGCGGCAGTCCAGAACCGCCCGCCCGAGCAGGCGGCGGTCTGTGCGTGTTTTCAGAACACTCTTTTCACGTGACCGCGTGAAATATCACGACTCACCGGCTTTTCTTGCCGACTTGAGCATGCATTAATGTTTTGGTCCCTGGAATAGTGTTTTTCTTTTGTTTAATGTTTAGGAGTTCAGTTTGGATTTGATTTTTGGATGTTTGGATTCCTATAAATGCATGGTTTGTACACATGCAAATGGCCTCTGAATTTTGCTCCAAAGTTTGCTTTTGAATTTCTTGTTATAGCAGTTTTAGTTTTCCTTTGCTTAGGATTCTTAGTTTTCTCATTGAGTGCTTTGGTTAGTATTGTGTTGCAGCTGGTAAGCCACATATCCAACTTGTGCAAGTGCAAACATTATTTGGGCCACCATTTTCACTCCAACTTTCATGTTTTCAGTGCTGTGGTCCTTTTAGTTTGCTTAGGATTGGTAGCATAGTTTGTTGCAGGTTTGTTTTAGCTTTGTGTTACTGTTGGTAAGCCACAGATCCAACTTGTGCAGACAGCATTATTAGTTTTGGAGTAGAATAGTCTAGGCAGCCATTAAAGTTGCAGGTTTTGCTCTTCATACAGACTAGTTTCAGGTTCTGGACGCTTTTGTTGCATGATTCGCAGTAGACCCCGCTAGGAATTGCATAGGCCAAGCTCTGTACTCTTGCGCTATCCCTCTCCTATCCGCATTCTATTTTGTCTGCATTCTGAAGGCTGTCCATTGATCCAAATATCTATTCCTGTTGATGCAAGCATTCCACGCTTTTCTGGATTCACGTGAGCACAAAGAACGAAGAGATCATACTGAGGGGACAAGAACACACACACCGTCGGATTCGCCACTGTTCTGCGAAATCCAGGTTCCATCTTTCAAAGTTTTAGTTAGAACTTATCAAATAAAGTAGTTAATCACTTTATTTCAGTTATTTCCATTCTCGATATTGCCAGGGAGGTTGTGGGGATTGATAGTTTCTGAGAAACTATGATTCATTCCTCACTTCTGAGGTAGGATCGAGAATCTTGCAGATAGATTAGTTATTTCGTTGTTTAGAATAGATATACGAAATCACACAGACAAATAGCTACACTCGGCTATTTTGTTTGTTTTACGTTGTTAGTTTAGTTGTCAATTCTAAATATTTTAAATAGCTGCTTTCTTATAAATTGCCAGAAAATACAAAAAGAAATTATATATGCTAGAAGTGCACTTAGATTTTACTTTATTATAGTTTGTTTCATTACTGCTTTTGCATGACAATTACGGGACCTAGGGAGCCCAGGGAATACATTTTCGAGCCAATTGTGCTGACCCAATACCGTAGTGGCAATAACTAACATTGACCAAAACCTTAGGATACAAGTCTTCCAAACAACAACAGACTTCCAACAGATCAGGACACAGTTGAGAGGGTTAAACATCGAAGACGACCAAGCATATCTGTTTTGGTCAAATCAGCCAAACTACAGATTACCCTAGAAAATACCCACATGACTGTAGAAGGGCTCGAAAGAGAACAAACATTCGGGTGTGATCCTTTAGTTCCATAGCCAGACGCTGGAGACACCCTAGTAGATATAGATACCAGCTTAAGAATCCAAGTTGCGATAACGCCTGTAAGGTATTCTGAGAAGATCGCACAAGCTGTTGGTTCTAAACATAGAAGCTGAAAAAGCTTACGACTACTGGATACTAGGAATCAGAACTTGATCTCCCGTATGACCATAACGGGACCGCAACAACCAAGAGTCTATGGTTGTGATCCACAGATCCCACAGCCTAACGAATCCATAAGAGAATTAGACATAGACACCGGCCTACGTAAATTAGTATTTCAGTCTACTCCGATTCCACCTCTCATCATTCAACAATTATCCCTACTAGACACAATAGCCAACGAAGCTAGAGAATTTTGGACTAGGCCAGAGAATCGTCCATAGAGTTGACTATATTCACCATATGACCCTATCAGGAGAAATACACGAAACCATCCCGGGTCATTTTCCACGCATCCCACAACCCATAGATCGAATCACGCCAGAGCTCGATATTGATTGGAGCCTTCGAGCAGTCATCCTCGCTGATCGATCTATCACACCAGTCCAAGTTAGAAGGGCCTTCTTTGCCTTAGATTCGCAAATACCATTAGTGCGTGTCGAAGACATTAGACTGCCTAACTAGTTTGCCTGCACATTCTACCCACACCGGCTGTCTCGGCACGACCTCGGGAGGTCGGGTGCACGAGAAGAGTTACTTGTTGATTCTCAAGCTCACTGTCACTTTTCCGACGTACAAAATTGGTGAACCCGACGTGAACCAAACATTTCTTTCACCTTCTCTTTGAGAAGTTTCATCTTCTCCAAATCACCTTCGCTCCTTCCCATTATTCTGCGGGTATTCATATACCCCCCGAATATGTCGGGATTCGATGCATACGGCAGACCCCTCTTGGGTCTTGAGGCATACTACGCCCAACAGAATAGGCAGTCATCACCCTCACTCTCAATGTGGGGCGACAACTATTCAACTAATCAATTGTCAACACAAACACCAAGGACTAGATATAACTCATCCTTCCAAACAGAGGGGTTGGAGCAACTTGCTCAAACACAAACAGAGCCTTCAGGCTCGAACAATATGACATTAACTGGAGAGTCTGCTTCATCTCCTCAGGTATTACTCAGACCGCCTATTAGTAGACAATCAGATCCATACTCAGTTCTAGATGACGAGTACTCAATACGTTATCCTAGGAGTGAACAACGCTCTCAAGGCATGTACCCACCTGTAGGAACTCTGCAGATACAGCCCGAGTTCTCTCCTCAAGAAAATTCCCCTATGCCATCACGTATGGAAAATACTCTCAGAGATGCTTGGCAGGATAGTGATCAGTTCATAGCAGGATATCACACACCTCCGCAAAGCCATGTTATACAACAAACGCCACCAAGGCACGATATCGTGGCTTCACCGAACGAAGTCATTTCAACTCTAATAGAAAAGGTTAGAGGATTAGAACTTGCCCAAGCAAGTCAAAATTCAAGATTCATACAAACAGGGAGTTCCAATCCTCCGCACCATCCTAGCCAAGTAGATCTCCTCACAGGAGTAGGCACGTTAGGTATGACTCCTCAATATTCACAACAAGTGCCAACTAGACCCACCATCGCTAGCACTGTTCCTCCTGGTCCAGTACAGAGCAATCCATTCCTGGATAGTACACCTTCGTACTTAAACATGTACTCCAAATCACCACAAGGGGATATGTACTCATCCCCCGGCGTGTTTACTCAAATACAGGGATTGCCTTATGCCCCTGCTAACGCGTACATTACGCCATATCAACAACCCGTTCCGCCACCGCCTCCTCAACAGGCACCATCAATGGTTGAGACGTATGCGATAGGGACTTATTCAGAATATTTAAAGGAGCCCTTAGATTTCACCATACGAAGCGTTATGCTTCCAAGGCCTCTTCCCGATTTGCCCAAATACAAAGGAGAAGGAGATCCGAATGCGCATATCAAAGCTTACGCTACAGCCATTCGTGAACTACTCCCATGGGATGGGGTTGTTGCTAAAATATTCCCCAAAACATTGGAAGGCATTGCCCTCGATTGGTATTACGAGAATACCGAAGCTTCCATACATTCATTCAAACAACTCGTGTGCGAGTTCATCAAAGCCTCGACATGAACAAACTATTAAGGCGGGAATCGGGAGTTCTTGCACATCAAGCAAGAACATAACGAGTCTGTCACCCATTTCATCCAAAGGTGGCGCACGAGTCCTTTATTCTCTCGCAAGCGCTCCAAACATGGATCAGATGGAGCTATGCGATTTATTCCTTCATTCTCTTAGCAGGGAAGTGAAGGAAGAAGTCCAGAAGTTCCCACTAAGGACTTATGACGAGGTACTTGAGAGCGCTCTGCGAATTGATCAAGCAGCAATAGATAGTGGCCGTAAGACGTATGGAGCAAACGGGAGGTTAATCACCTCTACTCAAAATACTACAACCACCACAAGCGTCAATCAAGGACCCAAAATCCTTAACAAAAATCGTGGGGTAACAACAGATGGGGTAACTGACCAGCCCAAGAGGGTAAATGTCGTTAATACTCCGTCACAAACAAACAACCAAAGAAACAACAATTTTACCCCGACGATCAATACGGTGGATTTTAATAATCCACAACAACAACAACGGTGAAATCCCATACAAGGACCAAGCCAAAACTCCTTTGGTTATCAAAACCAAAGTCAAAACCAGAAACAACAAAACTTTAGTCCTAATAGGCAACAGTTTGATCGGAATTTTAGGCCACAATACACACCAAACCAACAAAACGGGAATTACAACCCCAATTCTTATTGTGGTTTCCATAAAATTCGGGGTCATGACACTAGAACGTGTCGTGATTACAACAAATTCATGCAACGCTTGCCAAATGAACAAAAACAATTTTTTATGGATATGTTCTTAGCAGATCCTACGTCACCAACGGCAAGTACCTTCGCAGGGGCAGTTTCCCCTCAGAATGCCCCTCTCAAGATCTTTAATGATCCACTCCCAAATCATGATAGCGATAGGTTGAAACCAACTGGAACAAACAAAGGTGCAATAACAGGAAACAACGATCACGAGGCCTCAACCTCGCTAAATCCGTTAGTCGCGCCACAACTAGGAAGTCAACCACGACCTAAGGTAGTTGGATTAGTAGAGTTAGACTCCGAATTACCCGTTGAAGCAATTACGAGAACACGAGAGTATTTCTCTCAACCAAGTCCAAGCCACCTGCCGGAAACAGATAACATCCAGCAAACCGTAGCAAAACCTATGGGTGCTTACGATCTAATTAATGATCTAACAAAAACCTTCTCGCATATTTCATTCCTTGATTTACTAAAGAATTCCCCTGCTCACAGGGCTGCTCTTTTAGAGGCGTTAGGTTTGGGTCATTTAATTAGTATCACTCCACCACCAGAAGCACAAGTAAATCATATAGACTTTGATGTTTATCCTCCGGGACAGGCAGATAGGGATGTTGAATTCATATTCGAAATAAGTAAAATGCCTACAGATGCTGAGATCGCACGCCGAGGCGATCCAGCCCTACACTTGCAAGTACAAGTTTATAATAACTATGTAAAACGGGCAATGGTTGACGATGGAGCTGCGGTTAACATAGTCCCTTTCTCTTTTCTCCAAAAATTGGGATATGGAGAAACAAACTGTTCTACTACACGAAATACCTTGAGAGGCTACGATAGCCTTAAAGCCACATCGATAGGAACTATAATACTACCGGTCACCTTAGGACCTAAAACAATCCTGACTGAGTTTTATATTATAGATCGGGAAACTAACTATAATATGATCCTCGGCCGGCCCTGGATACATCGAATGAAGGCAATCCCTTCCACGCTATTTCAAGAAGTAAGATTCCTGCATCTGGGAAAGGTATTTGTAGCCAAAGGTGATCCAAAGCCGTTTGACGTACACCTAGCTGATTTAAAGAAAAGACCAGGTATACACTCAGAATTCGAACTTCCAACAAACCAACTTAACAAACCCTCTGACCCAAAGCCAGAGGAAAAGTTGATACCTACGACGGATCTTGAAACTACCAACATAGCCCAAACAATTCCAACCCCTAAAGGCAAAACTAAAGAAATAGTATCATTAGGGACTACTGCGAAGATCGTTGAGTTGATAGAACAAGATTCACCAATGTTCTTACCATTCGATTCAGTAGGTATCGGATTTTCCCTAGGTGTTGGTTCCTTGCCAGCAGAAGATCTCTGTATGGTAGAAGTAGAGTGTGCAAACACAGCAGATACACCTACATCCATACTCCCGGCTAAGTATTGGACTCTCCATTTCGATGGAGCTAAATGCCGTTATGGAGCGGGGGCAGGTATAATTCTTACCTCGCCCGAAGAGAAGGTCCTCCCATTCTCTTTTAAATTAAACTTTGAATGCACAAACAACAGCGCTGAGTACGAAGCCCTCCTCCTTGGCCTTACCTTAGCCAAAAGAATTGGTATTGATAAGATCAGAGTTTTAGGAGACTCACAATTAGTGGCAAACCAAGTTTCAGAGGTATATGAAACTAAAGCCGAACACTTGCAACTTTACAAAAACGCTGTATTAGATTTAAGCAAGGCGTTCAACTTCATATCCATTGAAGCAATCCCGCGAGAAAAAAATCTTCTCGCCGATTCAATAGCAACCTCAGCATCACGTTTTACTCCAAACAATGAGCTAGAAGACACTCACTTCACAATATCCATTCGAAACGAACCATTGATAAAAACAATGATAGATCCTCTTTCAAACGGAAGTGAATCTACCGTCCTAGACCATGTTGGAAATGATGCGGCTACTTTGGATTACTTAAATGCCTATGCAGCACTACATCTCTCCTATCACACGCTAGATTTATCTCTGATCCCGCATTCATCTTCCTACTTCGGAAATCCCGTAATGAATCTTCCCTCACAAAAAGAACCTAATATATACGCGGTGGAAAACGGGGATGATATAGATCTACCTCCGGCACCACCTGAGTTCGAAGAGGGTAATGCCTCTTTAATTGAAGAAACAATCGATGTCAATATCGGAACGGAAGATGAACCAAGAATTTTAAAGCTAGGTTCTTCGTTAACCCCAGAGGAAGTGGAAATACATACTCAGGTTCTCAAAGAACATCAAAAGGCATTTGCATTTAATTACAAAGAGATGACAGGAGTCGCACCCCACATTGCGGTACACAACCTCGTCACTAGATCAGATGCAAAGCCAATTAAACAAAAATCAAGACCCATGAAGCCCAAAGTAGCCCTCATGGTAAAAGAGGAGGTAATAAAACTCCTTCAGGTAGGATTCATCAAGCCAGTTGACTACTCCCAATGGGTATCCAACATCGTTCCCGTTCTCAAGAAGAATGGAAAGATACGCATCTGCATAGATTTTCGAGATATCAACAAAGCTTGCCCTAAGGACGACTTCCCATTACCATCCATAGACGTTATTGTTGATGCAACAGCAGGTTTTGAACTCTTGTCTCTCATGGATGGATTCTCGGGATACAATCAAATCAAAATATCCGAGCAAGATCAAGCTAAAACCACGTTTATAACTCCTTGGGGAACCTATTGCTACGCTGTTATGCCATTCGGTCTCAAGAACGCCGGTGCTACGTACCAACGGGCCATGACATACATATTTCACGATTTAATCCATAAAATCGTGGAATCCTACGTAGATGACTTGTTGGCTAAGGCCAAGAAGCGTTGTGACCATCCCGAAGTACTCCGCATCATTCTTTCACGTCTAATAGAATACGGAGTCACGCTAAATCCAGAAAAATGCGTATTTGGTGTAACAGGAGGAAAGCTCCTAGGTTACATCATATCGTCACGAGGGATCGATGTTGATCCAGCCAAAATTCGGGCTGTCCTCGAAATGGTCCCACCCTCGAATGAATCTGGAATCAGATCATTTCTCGGAAAGCTGGGTGCAATCCGGAGATTTATCCCGGATCTAAGCTTCGCCGTTCATCCAATCAACAATTTACTCAAGAAGGACTATAGCATTGATTGGACTGAAGATTGCAATGAAGCTTTTGATGCAGTCAAGCATTTCCTGCTATCACCGCCTACGCTAATGCCACCAAAGCTAGATCGCCCTTTAATTTTGTACTCACGCCAGCTCGATGTTTTTCGTTAGCTTGCATGCTAGCCCAAGAAGACGATGACAAGAGAGAGCGTGTGATTTATTTCATTAGCCGAACATTGCTCGACTACGAAACGTGCTATACACAAGCAGAGCGAGAATGTCTTGCCATAGTCTTTGCTACTAAACGCCTAAGACACTACATGCTAAATCAAGAGACAAGGGTCATAGTAAAGACGGACCATTTACGGACTTTTCTCACACAAGGGTCCTTGTCCAAAAAAGCTGGACGTTTTATAACCTTAATGGGAGAGTTCGAATTAACTTTTGTAAACCAAAAGTCAGTTAAAGGGCAAATCATCGCAGATTGGTTAGCTGATAACCCGCTAGACGGAGGCGACTTAGTAGACTTAGACTTTCCAGATGAATGCGTATACTACGTCGAAACCCGACCTGCTATATCTGAGTGCCCTTGGTACGCTGATATCATTAGTTATATCATGGACCATAGGTACCCAGAAGGAGCTACACCTCAACAAAGAAGGCGGTTACGCATTATCGTAGCTAAATACGTCATTATAGAGCAGGTGCTCTATCGGAAAGCATTCGATGGAATGCTCTTAAGGTGTGTTGACACAGAAGAGTCCAAGAGGATTCTCCATGAATCCCATAGCGGTATATGTGGAGGCCACTTCGGTGGCCATGCCACTGCTCGAAAAATACATCGAATGGGCTATTTCTGGCCCACTCTAGAACATGACACAATAGAGTTTGTACGCAGGTGTCATAAATGTCAGGAGTTCTCTCATGAGATCCACATGCCGGCACAAGCTTTGCAACCGATCGCTACTCCGTGGCCCTTTTCTACATGGGGCCTGGACTTGATAGGGAAGTTCTCTCCCTCGTCCACAGACGGCCACAATTTTATAATCACGGCCACTGAATATTTCACTAAATGGGTAGAGGCCATGCCTCTTAACTGTACCTGGTTCTGTAATCGCTAAGTTCATTTTGAACCAAATCATTTGCAGGTACGGTATCCCGCAAATCATTATCTCAGATAATGGAACTTCTTTCAAGAATGAAGAAGTTCGTGAGCTATGCAACAAATTTAAAATCAGCCATCATACGGCTTCCTTGTACTATCCCCAAGCCAATGGGCAGGCTGAAGCAACAAACAAAACACTGAAAGCCATTCTCCTTAAAACAGTGAAAGAAAACAAGCGGGATTGGCATTTAAAGTTATATCCGGCCTTGTGGGCCCATCGAACCTCAATAAGAACTCCGACAGGAGCAACTCCTTTCTCAGTTGGTATTTGGGTCAGAAGCAGTTCTCCCACTCGAAGTTGAAATCCCCAGTCTCCGCATTTCGCTACAAGGGATTCTGGATGAGGACGCTTACAGAGAAGCACGTCTTTCTCAATTAGAAAGTCTGGATGAAGCTAGGTTAGACGCTGAACAACGACATAGAGTCTATGCCGACCGGATGTGCCGGCAGTACAACAAGAAGGTCTATGAACGTGACATATACGAAGGTGACCTAGTTCTAAGGTTAGACAGCCGGATCGACAAGAAGACCGGCGAAGGAAGGAAATTCCGGCCCAAATGGTTGGGCCCGTACCGAGTCACAAAGGACTACGGAAATGGTGCATACCTCTTATGCACGCTAGAAGGTGAGGAGTTTGGCGAAACAGTCAATTCTCTCCACCTCAAGCGTTTCTACGCGTAAGCAGCTAACGCTACCTATATAACTATCTACATTGCATCTTCATATAGATTTAGATCATTTTGTCCACTTGTTTCTTACATAAATTGTGATCAAGGAATCTATCCTCAAAGCAATTCATTACAAACTCGTGATGTTTTTGGCATAAAGCTCTTTAATCATACTTCTCCGTCTTCGATATCATCAATCAACTCAGAATCTTTTATCAAATAAATCAGACATGACGAAGTCCTAACGGTAACCATACCAAGATCTGCAAGTTCGTTCTCGCTTTGATTTCTTCTTAGGATAGGTGTCTTGCCTATGGTCTGTTCTAGAAGCTTCATGGTGTCACATCTATCCCATATACACATCTCTTTGGAAAATAAGCATATACTGACATTTTACTCAAATAGACAAGTCAAGAAGTGATTAAACAGAAAATTTTATTTTTACACATTTCCTTGCCCCACCAACCTTCGGTGATGAGCTTGCGTCTCTTACTAGTGACGTAGGGTTGGGAAAGGATGGAAATGCCCTTACTCGCCTATGCCTTGCCCACGGTGATAAACCCATGCTTCTTACAGGTAGCATGGGGCAAAGTGTAGGGGGTCCTCTAAACAAAGTAAATGTTAAAAGGTCATAAACAATCAATTCAAACTTTGAGTCAATAACGAATGAATCAGATGTTCAAAAATTCCAAGAGAGTTAAAAATCCTAAAAACCCAGATTTTGTCTACTATGTGGCCATCTACGGGTCTAAGTCTGGATAAACCGCAAAGCAAGTTGCATCCAAAACTATGAAGTCATTCAGGTAGAATAAGCTTGTAGTTTTCATTTGGTTCCACCAAAGCTTCGTCTGTCTTTCATCACTATCACTTCACCATATTCCATAACTTGCGCCCTTCTTGGCTCTTGGTGATGAGCCCTCGCATCTTACTAGTTGCGTGGAGTTAGGAGTGGGGCAAGTTAATCTGTTCATCATACTGATTATTTTCATCACTTTGCCAAAACAAATCATGAGGTATCCAAATTGCTCACAGAAACTAAGATTTAAGATCACGATATATCTACAAAATCATGTATCAGCATCATGAAACACAAAAAGAAAGCAAACATTTGCATCATCTGTTTTCCATTGCATACATTCTAGAAAGCATATGAAACATACATCGTAGTATACACAAAAAAGCTGGAAACAGAAAGGGAAGACCCAAGTGACAAAGTTTTGATCCAAAATCGGCGCATATATATAAATAATCAATATTTGTATACAATGCCATCATGCACTAGGCATGGTCAAAACGCTCAAAGAGCCCGTAATACACAAAAGAATCTATAATACAAAAGATGCATAGGGGCCAAGTGGCCTCTCAACCCCTACGCGATCCCGCTGAAGGTGCGCGCCCTCGCCTAGGACTCCGGCTACGCTGGCGCTCTGAATGGACGGAGGGCTCAGGGTCTCGAGGAGCGGTCGTGGTCTCGCCATGAGAACGGCTCCTCATAAGGCGCTCGGCTGTCCTATAGCCTGCCAACTCTGTGCGGAGAGTCGACACCATCTTGGCCACATGCCAAACGGGAGCGAAGACGTCGGTATGCCTGCCGGCTGCTGAGGGCTCCCCGGCATCTACGGATAGCTCCGCACGGGTCTTATCCATAGGGATCATCAGAGAATCGGTACATACCCTACGGATTAGATCCCGCCACTCGTCAACGGTCTCTGCAAAACAAAGAGGAAAGACGAATTAAAAACTAGGCAAGAGGCTAAAATATACAGGATACCAATATAAGGAGAGATAGCAGTTAAAACAAGTCCTAAATCAAATTAACACTGCAAAGGAGGAGAAGATAACTTACTCGGATCACCGAGCCTCCAAGATGGGTCACTAGGGCCAGGACCCGCTGCAGATGCCGCTGCCGACTGAGGAGCTGCTCCTGTAGTTGGGGCAACATGACGCCCCGCAACGGACTCATCATCTCCACCATGGCCCCGGGAGAGTGGCTCCTCGGAAACCAGAGTCTCTCTCTCTGCGCTCTGCTCCGCCCTCTCCGCCTGCATGATATCCTGAGTGTCATGCCACTCAGGATCACTCTCATCCGTCTGCTCCTCCGACCCTCCCTCTGTGGACTCCTCAGAATCGGAGTCAATATCTATAGGGTCATCACTACTATGAGCAGGACCCGCGGTAATCCGAAGTAAAGGTGCCCGAGGCGCACCAGCTCTCCCTCTGGCCCGAACTATCCCCCTGGCTGCAATAGGAATGCCAGGGGTAACCACTGTCCAACCACGGCCTCTAGGCCCCCCTCTAGCCTCCCGAACTGATCTATAAACCGGTGCTACTGGAGGAAGCATACCCACATATGGGAGGCCGAACTGCTGAGGAACCCTACCAAAAGGATGTACCTCCACCCGTCCCACACGGTCAATAAGCTGCCCTGTGGTGGAGCAAGAGATCAATGTAAGAGCCTCCTCTCCCCAAATGCCGGCCATGAGCTGGTACGGTATGGCCTCCATATCTGCTGTAGTGAGGGAAGCTACTGGCTGGTGAGGTGCTCTAAGCACCGACATATCTGACCACCTGGCTGCCCTCACAGCCCCAGGATCTGCCACCTCCACGCCTCTGCCATAGGGAATGAAGCGCTCATACACCCAACTCATAACTAGAGTAGGGTGACTCAAAGACTGTCCCTGTAAACGGACCACCCTGTATAAGTCATGATAGGTGGTCCCCAAAATATCCGCCCCCAGGCGTATATCCGGCCATGCCCCTCTATCTGTGCAATGATGGGGGCCCAACAGTATAACAAAGTGTCACCTCCCTTGTCCCCGATCAGTCTCGAGGCAAGGATCCCCATGATGGCCTGTCGAAATACGGGGATGGGCAAAGAAGGAATGGATCTAACTCTCACTCCCTTCTTCGGCCCCGTGGAAATAGCTGCATCTCCCATATATGTCGCCCACTGTGCAATCTGTGCCCGTGAGCCTGCTGTCTCTAGTGTGAGTCTCCTCCCAATGATCGGGACCCCCAGAATGCGGTAGACGTCCTCTAATGTAATGGTCCACTCACCACGGACCCCTGGCAATCGGAAAGTGTTCCGATCTGCATCCCAGTATGAGAATAAGTCACAGAGTATGTGACTAGACGGAGCAACGTGAGGCACACGCGATATCCGCAATATGCCGGCCCTCTGCAATGTGTCCTCCTCATCTGCTGAAAGGGCATCCAATACCCCGGGCAGCCAGTCACACTCTCTCTCCCGGCTCCATCTAATATACTCCTCCTTCGCCTGCGTACACCCAAAAACACACAAAACAGAGTAAGTTAGTATCTAAACGATATCGGGAGAATCGCAAAAACATACAGAAATGCAAGAAAATATAAGTATAAGTCTCCAAAACAAGCTCTGTTGCATTACATGCAGGTAAAACCGCCGCCGCCCGAGGGGCTTTTAGAACCGCCGCCTTAAAGGCGGCGGTCTCAGTGCCCGCCCCCTGATCGGGCGGCGGTCATCATGGCTAACCGCCGCCACGGCCGGGGGCGGTCGCACGTCGAAAACCCGCGCGGGTTTTTAACCCTAAAAAGTCCAAAAAACGCAAAAAACGACCGTTTTAGCTAAAAACAAAGCCTACCCAGTAGGCGCCCCCCCTAGACGGACCTTTTAAACCTAACATTTTCAAAAATGACCCCCCCATTACAACAAATTTAGCATTTTAAAATTGAAGAGGGAAAAGCACAAAATTGAAGAAAAACCAACCTGTGATCTCGCGGGGTGGCGTTCCGCACGTGGAGGCATGATCACTATCTCGCTGTGGACGTTTTGACGCTACTCGCGTGAGAAACCGTTACCGTGGGCCCCAGAGCTCAAAATCTATCAAATCGACTCGCGCAAATGAATAGGAAAATGGGCCCACTTTCATATATATATCCTTCTGTTTCGTTTTAAAATGGCTTTTTCGCAGGTTCGGAGCGCTGACGGAGGTAAGTTTCTATCCTCGCACTAATGGTACGTCCTCTTCCCCTATTATTTTAGCGTTTATTTTCCAAATTATTGTATCTATCTGCACTTGAGTTCTCTTTTCATTTTGCAGGTGGCGGGAATTTTGGATGGCGTCATTTCGACACACGGACGTGTAAGGTATAACTTCTAACTTCCCATTTCGGGACTGCCATACTCGGACCCACCGTTTTATGCCTCTTCATGGCTAAAACGCTTCTCCGAGGGGGCAATATGTACGTACCCAAAATTGTAAGGTACTGTACTGCGGAACGGTGTAATAAGTGCCCCAATGATGATACAGGTCTCTTCGCAAGGTGTTCGGGATCCAGAGAAGCTTTACAGATATGCGTTAACATCCCGCATGCCCCGCTTAGCCCCCGCGTGCTTTGTTTTCCCTATTTTTCCCTCTTTTCTTGGCTTTTTGGTCTTGATGGTGAAACCGCCACCACGAAGAGGCGGCGGACCGCCATCCCAACACCGCCACCACACTGAAAGCGGGGCGGCGGTCCTGTGCGCGTTTTCCAGAACGCTCTTTTCACGACCCGCGTGAAATATCACGACTCACCAGCTTTTCTTGCCGACTTGAGCATGCATTAATGTTTTTGGTCCCCTGGAATAGTGTTTTTCTTTTGTTTAATGTTTAGGAGTTCAGTTTGGATTTGATTTTTGGATGTTTGGATTCCTATAAATGCATGGTTTGTGCACATGCAAATGGCCTCTGAATTTTGCTCCAAAGTTTGCTTTTGAATTTCTTGTTACAGCAGTTTTAGTTTTCCTTTGCTTAGGATTCTTAGTTTTCTCATTGAGTGCTTTGGTTAGTATTGTGTTGCAGCTGGTAAGCCACATATCCAACTTGTGCAAGTGCAAACATTATTTGGGCCACCATTTTCACTCCAACTTTCATGTTTTCAGTGCTGTGGTCCTTTTAGTTTGCTTAGGATTGGTAGCATAGTTTGTTGCAGGTTTGTTTTAGCTTTGTGTTGCTGTTGGTAAGCCACAGATCCAACTTGTGCAAACAGTATTATTGTTTTGGAGTAGAATAGTCTAGGCAGCCATTAAAGTTGCAGGTTTTGCTCTTCATACAGACTAGTTCAAGGTTCTGGACGCTTTTGTTGCATGATTCGCAGTAGACCCGCTAGGAATTGCATAGGCCAAGCTCTGTACTCTTGCGCTATCCCTCTCCTATCCGCATTCTATTCATGTTTGCATTCTGAAGGCTGTCCATTGATCCAAATATCTATTCCTGTTGATGCAAGCATTCCACGCTTTTCTGGATTCACGTGAGCACAAAGAACGAAGAGATCATACTGAGGGGACAAGAACACACACACCGTCGGATTCGCCACTGTTCTGCGAAATCCAGGTTCCATCTTTCAAAGTTTTAGTTAGAACTTATCAAATAAAGTAGTTAATCACTTTATTTCAGTTATTTCCATTCTCGATATTGCCAGGGAGGTTGTGGGGATTGATAGTTTCTGAGAAACTATGATTCATTCCTCACTTCTGAGGTAGGATCGAGAATCTTGCAGATAGATTAGTTATTTCGTTGTTTAGAATAGATATACGAAATCGCACAGACAAATAGCTACACTCGGCTATTTTGTTTGTTTTACGTTGTTAGTTTAGTTGTCAATTCTAAATATTTTTAAATAGCTGCTTTCTTATAAATTGCCAGAAAATACAAAAAGAAATTATATATGCTAGAAGTGCACTTAGATTTTACTTTATTATAGTTTGTTTCATTACTGCTTTTGCATGACAATTACGGGACCTAGGGAGCCCAGGGAATACATTTTCGAGCCAATTGTGCCCCAGCCCAATACCGTAGTGGCAATAACTGACATTGACCAAAACCTTAGGATACAAGTCTTCCAAACAACAAGACTTCCAGCGAGATCGAGACACGGTTGAGAGGGTTAAACATCGAAGACGACCAAGCATATCTGTTTTGGTCAAATCAGCCAAACTACAGATTACCCTAGAAAATACCCACATGACTGTAGAAGGGCTCGAAAGAGAACAAACATTCGGGTGTGATCCTTTAGTTCCACAGCCAGACGCTGGAGACACCCTAGTAGATATAGATACCAGCTTAAGAATCCAAGTTGCGAGAACGCCTGTAAGGTATTCTGAGAAGATCGCACAACTGTTGGTTCTAAACATAGAAGCTGAAAAAGCTTACGACTATTGGATACTAGGAATCAGAACTTGATCTCCCGTATGACCATAACGGGACCGCAACAACCAAGAGTCTATGGTTGTGATCCACAGATCCCACAGCCTAACGAATCCATAAGAGAATTAGACATAGACACTGGCCTACGTAAATTAGTATTTCAGTCTACTCCGATTCCACCTCTCATCATTCAACAGTTATCCCTACTAGACACAATAACCAACGAAGCTAGAGAATTTTGGACTAGGCCAGAGAATCGTCCATAGAGTTGACTATATTCACCATATGACCCTATCAGGAGAAATACACGAAACCATCCCGGGTCATTTTCCACGCATCCCACAACCCATAGATCGAATCACGCCAGAGCTCGATATTGATTGGAGCCTTCGAGCAGTCATCCTCGCTGATCGATCTATCACACCAGTCCAAGTTAGAAGGGCCTTCTTTGCCTTAGATTCGCAAATACCATTAGTGCGTGTCGAAGACATTAGACTGCCTAACTAGTTTGCCTGCACATTCTACCCCCACCGGCTGTCTCGGCACGACCTCGGGAGGTCGGGTACGCAGAAGAGTTACTTGTTGATTCTCAAGCTAAATGTTGGTACGATAAGCCCAAAGGGCAAAGGGGATGTGATCATGCCAATTTTTCCTAGAATCGTTAATGACTTTCATGAGAATTTTGGTTAAGGTTTTGTTAGAAGATTCAACTTGACCATTTTCTTGTGGATAGTAGGGTGACAAGAAGCTAAGTTTGATACCAAAGTTGTCACAAAGGGCTCGTAACAACTTATTTTTGAAATATTTTCCATTATCGGTTATCAAGCGATGAGGAACACCGAAACAAAAATAATGTGATGATTGATGAATTCAACAATTTTCTCCTTTTTGGTTGAAACGAGTGGAACGGCCTCCACCCATTTAGTGTAATATTCGGTTGCCATGATGATCCAATGGTGACTTTGCGAAAAAGGCGGATGAATCTCACCAATAAGGTCCAAACCCCATTGTGAGAAAGGCTAAAGATCTTGTGTGACCTGTAGTGGGTGGCTGGGAGTATGTTGAAGGTTGGCATGTTGTTGACACATAACACAATGCTTAACATATTTGCAGCAGTCTTTATTAAGAGTAGGCCAATAATATCCTAGGCGAAGGATCCGCTTGGCCATGGCAAAGCCACTAAAGTGCCCACCACAAATTCCATCATGGACTTGTTGGATGGTATGAGTGACTTCAGCACTGGTTAGACATCGAAGGAGGATACCATCGAAGCCACATTTATAGAGGATTCCCCCATGACAACATAATGAGAAACACCTTTAAGAAAAGTGCATTTTCTATTACTACTAAGGCCAGTGGAGAGAATGAGGTTGTAAGGTAGTCACGAAATTGGTGATACCAGGTATCCTGTGGGTCAACAGATACATTATTTACCATACAAACATCCAGGACTAAGTAAGATGGGGCAAAGAGTTGTTGGACCAAGAAAAATATGTCAAAGTCGGTGATGCAAGAATTTGCGAGGCCAAGCAAGCCATAGTATCCGCAAATTTATTAGTTGAGCGTGGAACGGTTTGGATAGTATAATGGGTAAATAAGGTCAAAATTGAATCTACATAACGTTTGTACTTTTGAAGTTCCTCATTTTTACATTGGTAGATGCCAGTAACTTGATTTACTACCAATTGAGAGTCACCAAAAATGTTAATAGACTTCACACCTAAGTGTAACGCAACGTGGAGACCCAAAACAAGGGCCTTGTATTCCACTGTATTGTTAGTGTAGGGGAAATCGAGCTTGAATGAAAGAGGCATAGGTTCACCTTCAAGAGGAATGAGAACAATGCCCGCCCCTCCACCGCGATGGCATTTAGATCCATCAAAGAAGAGAGTCATTGGATAAGATGCATCACTGAGTGAAAGAGTTACGATGAGTTCATTAGGGAAAGTAAAATTAGTAAATTGTTCCCCTGGTAAAGGGGCTTCCACGAGTTGGTCTGCAATAGCTTTTCCTTTGACTGATTTCTGGTGTACGAACTCAAGGTCGAGGTCGGTGAGGAGCATAAGCCATCAGGTGATGCATTGGTTTAGATGAGGTTTGGCATACATATAATGTAAGGGGTCAGCGTTGGTGATAAAAAAAAATTTGTGATTCAGGAGGTAATGTCGGAGTTTGGTGGCCACGAATGATAGGGCTAGGCACAAATTTTCGACATGTGTATACCTAGTTTTGTAATCCACAAGAGTACGTCTTATGTAATAAACTACTTGTTCTTGATGCTCGGAGTCATGATGTGCAAGCATGGATCCTCTGACATGGTCGGTGGTAGAAAGGTAAAGGTAGAAAGGGCGATCATCCTGAGGTGGGATAAGCACAGGTGGTTGCAAGAGATAAGATTTAAGAGCCTCAAAGGCTTGGTGACACTTCTCACTCCATTGAAAGACAATTTCCTTTTTAAGGAGATGATGGAAAGGTTTACATTGATCGAGAGTTTTGAGATGAAATGTCGATAGATTGGAGTTTGCCCGCAAACTACACAATTGCTTTAGTTTAGTGGGTGGGGGCATTTCTAAGATAGCCTTGACTTTATCTCGGGTCGACCTCAATGCCACGCAAAGAGATCATAAATCCAAGGAGTTTTCTGAAAGGATGCCAAAGACACATTTCTTTGGTTGAAGACGAACATGAGATTGTAACAAGCGATCAAAAATAATGGTTAAAACATCGAGATGTTCACTACAATATTTGATTTTCTAAGAAGATCATTGACATAATCTTCAAGTATAGTGTGCATAATGTCATGAAAAATTTAATTCATAGCCCGTTGATAAGTCGCAGCAAAGCATTCTTAATGCCAAATGGAATGACACGATAGCAGAGAGAAGGTCCCCTAGGGGGTAATGAAGGCGTTTTTATGTTGATCGGCCGGGGATACTAAAATTTGATTGTATCCGAGAAACCATCCATGAGAGAAAGCATCTCATGGCCCACAGTGAGATCAACAAGTTGATCAATGCTAGGTAGGGGAAGTCATCCTTTGGGAAAGCGAGGTTAAGATCCCGGAAATCCGTACATATCCGAAGTCCCCCCGTCACTTTAGTGACAGGTATGATATTAGAAATCCATTGCGGATAGTCAATAGGTAAGATGAAAGAAACAGAAAGGAGTCATTGAAGCTCTTCTTTAACCAAGAGGGCAATGCGTGGATGCATTTTTCTCAGTTTCTATTTAACTGGTTTGGAGTCTGGTTTCAGAGTGATGTTATGGACAGCAATGTCAGGATCGATTCCTGGCATGTCGGCGTAGGACCAAGTGAAAGCTTGATTATGGGCACGAGAGGAAGGTAGTGAAGGTGGCTTGTTCCGAGGTGTCGAGAGATTGTCTAATCTTTACAATGTGAGGATCATCCTCCGTGTGGATGTTGATTTCTATAGTTGACTCATTCAACATGGTTTGGGTTTCAGATGGTAAGGCGCGTTGAATATAAGAGTCATCCGCACCAAGGTAGGTGAGGATGGAGTCATCATCCTAGCACTCCACAACATTAATCAAAGGCGAGTCTTCTTCGATCATGTCTGGATACAAAAGGGGGAGAGAAGATGGGTCTTCACCATCGCGTTGATAAGTGAGAGGACCTAGGAAGATAGCATTCACGAAGAAAAAAAAAAAGTTAGGAGGGATAGATTCCGGGTCTATCGACTCCATGGGTGAAGATGGAAAAATGGGCGATGATGGTTTGGAAGGAGTGACTTCATCATCTTCCTGAATATGATTGACACGAGGTTTCTTCAGTGTAGGTGGTTCAGAAAATCGAAGACCACTACGATCTTTGTGTTTGCGTGTAGTCATGGGAATGATCGTATGTCATCCTTGTTCATAAAGAACAAAACCAAAACCTTTCCAAGCACAAAGACGTCGGGGAAGGTGAGGGCGAAACGACGGTTGGTTAGATATTGAAAATTATATTGGAAGGAACCACCACGAGGGAGGTTCAAGGGTGATAGAGGAGGTGTTGACACCCCCATACGTTAGGTTGGTGCGGAAATTAGGTGGTCCGTAGGAGATCACCTCCCCCACATGACGGTCGTAGGTAGGATGCACATGTAACTATCCATACTCTTGTGGGGTATGGAAGGTGCTAACGTTGTATAGGCGGTACTCCCCCAACATAAGGCGTTGAAAAACACCTACCAAGGGATCCGAGGTTGGGATGTTGTCCACGGGGAAGGAAGAGGTATTCGCATTAGTGGTTTCATTGGTCAAAGGTGTGGGTGCGGCTAAGGTGGATGGTTGAGGCGTGGTTGAAGTAGATGGTTGGGTCAGATCAATGGGTGTCTTGACTGGTACAAGCACATCATTAGGGCAGTATAACATATTACAGGTTTTGAAGGGGGAAGTGTCAGCTGTGACGGTGTATGACTTCCCCTCATACTCGAATTTTATGCATCTATGTAAGGTGGAGGGAACGCATCCCATAGCCTAGATCCAAGGGTGGCCTAACAACATGTTGTATTGGAACTCTCCCTCAAGGACATAGAAGAGTTCGGGCAAGGTACGTGGCCCTACACGAATGTTAAGGATCACGGTGCCTAGGGTAGAAGTAATAGCATCGTTGAATGAACGCAACATGGTGGGGTTGGCACACATGCAGCTAGGAGGGATATTCATCTGTTGGAAGGCTTTGGAAGAGACGATGTTTAGGCTAGCACCCTCTTCAATCATAACACAATTTACTCGGATGTCCCAGATGTAAGCCGAGATGAAAAGAGTAGGGTCAGGATCTTCTCGTGCAAAAGAAAATAATTTCTTCTTCGAAAAAACTGATAAAGCAGAGACTTGCTGTATAGGGATAGAAGTGGTTGTGGAGGTAGGTTGTTTGGTGAGAGAAGCAACATGGTTGGGTGTTAAGATGGAGGCGACGGGAAAGGTTTCATTAGGTAGGACCTCTATCCCTTGAAGGATCTCAATTAGAGCTTGTCGATGTGATTCAGATGTTTGAATGAGATCATAGAGTGTCATTTTTATAGGAGATTGGTGAAGTTGTTTGATCATAGTGCGATGGGAAACTCCATCAGAGACTGGGTAGGTAGGTCCATGAATAACCACTTTAGGTGGTGGTGTGATCGGGATGGCGGAAGAAGAAAGAGAGGCCACGGTGTGCTTTCTTTAGCTTTTCCATTGTTTTTCTGAACTCGAGTAGCAATGCTAATCATGTTGATCTCATGAATGCGAGACGAGGAAGATGATAGGGATAAGTCATTGTTCTCGAGAGGCGGGGTTGCAATGATGATAGATTTTGGTGAGGCGGGGACAGGTGGTATAGGAGAAGGGATTGAAGCTAAGAGCTTTTCCCCCGTAAGTTGTCCTTCTGAGATTTTCTATCCGAGGTAGGCAACTGGCGAAGGATGGCTTTCAAAGTGTTGCATCCTTCTACATTGTGTCCTGGTGAGTGGTGGTAGGCATAGATTTTAGATTCATCATAACCTATAGGTCGAGGTTTAGATGGATCATAGGGTCTGAGTGGGGGTAGGGAAATGGTCGCATCCCCTACCAGCATATCAAGGATCTTGGCGTAAGATCCTTTGAGCGGGTCAAATGAAGATGAGGCTATTGATTGAGTGGGTGAGATTATTGATTGTTTTGGTAATGGTTGGGTACGAGTGGTTCGTATGAGTGGTGGTTTAGGTAAAGGATTTTGATGATTGGGTTTAACTAGGCGTGGCTTCTTTTGCGCAGAATTCATGTTTAGTTGGTTAGATGATGAGGCCACAGATGACATGGTGGTAGGAAACAACCACGGGGAAAGAGGAGCGGCAACAAACAAGTCCTTCGATGATTGAGTTTGCTTAGGGTTGGTAGGTAGGCAAGATACTTAGGGTGACGGTGTTGAGATGCCTATGGATTTCTATATGGGTACAGAAGGTGCTGGTCATGTTAAAGAAGACGTGGGAGGCATGGTGTATTGAGACAAGGTGGAGGGGTGAGGCCCCAATATAGAAGGTAGGTGTGATGGTGAGGGTTGAAGCTACACCTACTGTAGTGGTGTGATCGGGGGTGAGGGTTTTAGTTGTGGCGGAGGCATAGATTGGACTTGAGGAGATTGGGTCTGTCTCCTAGGTGGATTAACGACTTTATTTTCAGATAAGTCTAACCATTTAGGTGGGTGCATCAGGCTGGGTATTGGTGAAGTCCCAAGCATAGGGGAAGGTTTGGCTAGGTTGATAGAGGTGGATGAGGGGGTGGAGGTGAGGACATAGGAATTTTGAGCTTTTGTAAAAACTTCGGGTATATAGTAGAGGTGTCTAGATTAGTCATCTGCATTTGAGTAGAGCATGGTGTATTCAAACATTCCCATAAGAGTCGTCTATCTTCTGGGGGGTGACAATCTTCACGTATGGATGAGAATTTTGGTATGGAAGAGAAGTGGGCTGTGATTCCGGTCCACTGTGGGTGTGATACAGGGGGCGAATGAGGCACTGTATCAATGGGTGTTAAGAGGTCAACCGGTCGCTAGAAAGATTTAGGCAATGAAGAACTGATAGGGAGGAGGGCATGTTCTAGAGGATCCATCATGGTTAAGGAATTTGGTGATGTAGGCTCAAGGGGTTTCTCTTCTAAGGATGACAGAAAAAGTGATGATCCTTCTTCTTTTGTAGCAAGAGTGGTGGAAGGAGATGTTTGGGAAATAGATAAGTTGGATAACATCCGCTCATAGTCTTGCAGGGATGTGGTGTAAGAAGGCTCTTCTGTGAGAAGAGAACTTTGGGCGGTTGATTCCTTTATGGGTAAAGGAATAGCAGGGCTGTCC
The DNA here is from genome assembly GCA_018340775.1 of Taxus wallichiana var. yunnanensis. Taxonomy (NCBI): domain Eukaryota; kingdom Viridiplantae; phylum Streptophyta; class Pinopsida; order Cupressales; family Taxaceae; genus Taxus; species Taxus wallichiana. The sequence goes on along the minus strand of CM031238.1, from coordinate 322,524,527 downwards.
TCTTGTCCTGATGAAGGAGAAGGGGGCAAGGACTCCTACATCGGTGAAGAGGCTTGATTTAGAATTTCCTCGATGGAAGCCCTTGGTTGGGAGTTGAAAACCACATGGATCTCATGCACACTCTTCTCCTCGGCTAAGGTTTCTTGGTTTGTGTTACTGTTAGAGGAATGGTTTGGAAATGGTTTGTTGAAGATTTTTAAATTTTGATTAGCAGGGGCATTAGGATTATTGAGGGTTATATCCCCTACATCAACCATTTCGTGCACTATGTTTTTTAGCATCTTGCAGTTTTCATGGCTGTGTCCCTTCACACGATGGAAGTTACAGAAGTCATTTTCTTTATACCAAGAAGGTATAGCGTGAGCGGAATCAAACCCAGAGTGAGGTTTAACAGGAGGCAAGGTGATAGCTCCTGCTTTAAGCAATTTTTCCAAGATCACATCATAAGTTTCTCCCAAGGGAGTGTATTTGATGGGCTTGGATTTATACTTATAGGTGAATTTTGGCTGGGTATTAGGTGGTGCTTGAGATTTGACTGTCACCGCGTGTACAGCTCCTCTCGATTTTGAAGCAGACGATGCATGAGAGTTGGTGGTGTTGGGTTTTTTGGTGGAGTCTTGGGTTCGGACATTTGATTTTTTGTTGCGCAACTTCAATTTCTCCTCCTCTAAGGCTCGAATCTCTAATTTCCGAGCCATAGTAAAGGCCTCATCAAAGGTGTAGAAAGTTTGAATTTGGAGGGTGGGAGAAATGTGTTTAGCGTCAGGCCCGCATAAAGAGTTCGATGAGCTCAGCCTAAGGTAAGGCATAAGTAAGTTGGTTGATGAGGCCTAGCCATTGCCCAACAAAATATATGATAGATTCATCTTCAAATTGTCGATGGCATAGAGATCGGTAATGGATACTTTCTTGGCAATATTGATGGAGAAATGCTCCAAGAAAGATTGGGCTAACTGGTTAAAGGAGAAGATTGAGTGCTAGGCTAAAGCACTGTACCACTCCAAGGTAGGTCCTGATAAGGACATGGGGAAGGTATGGAGTAGTAAGGCATCGTCATGAGCAATCAGATAGCAGGCATGTCTAAACGATCGCAAGTGTTGTTGAGGGTCCTCCTTACTATTAAAGCGAGTAAATTTCGGCAATTCCCATTGAGGAGGATATGTATGAAGGGGGGAAAAAGGATGAATAGGCTCCCAAAAAACTTTCTCGTATGTCGTCGGGTGTTACAGCTTTCACGAGACGAAGCCTCAAGATTTTTCATCTTGTCCATCATTTGTTTGATTAAATCATTGGTTGGGTTAGATGATGGTGTTGTTGTCGTAAACGGAGGAGGATTGGGCCAAGAGCCACTACTAGACAATGGTGGGGTTAAATGTTGATAAGGTATCGATGATGAATGTGTTGGGGTGGTTGAATAAGGGTGTCCTATATAAGATGTTGAGGCCACCGGATGTGTTTGCGGAAATGAAAAGGTGGGCGGAGCCTGAGAGGGAAGGCTCGTGTGGATAGGTGGTAGAGAACAAGTTATGAAAGAGGCAATCTACGAGAGGGATGAGGTAGGGGCAGTGGATAGTAGTGATATGTGGGGCCCTAGATTAACCAAAGGAAATCCAATTGGTGCAAGTATGGACCATCGAATCCACCGAGCCGAGATATGGGGCTAAGGATGAAGACAAAGTGAGCGAGTTATTAGGTGGGGAAGGAGCTAAGTGAGCAGCTATACTAATAGGCATACCCAAGAGGATCCGAACGTCGGGGTATGAGACAAATAATACTGTACGGTGCCAAGATTAGCATCCAAAAATTTAGCAAAATCTGGATCTCCTACAGAGATCTTGGGAAAAGCATTGGTGTCTAGTAGGATTCCCCATAGGATGCGAAGGGGGTGACTCAGGAAAAGACATGGAACAAGCATGTGAAACCATGGCTGTGGCTTGTTTCTAGGTGATAACAACCATGGACAAGAGGATACAGTAGGGAATTAGTCAATTAGGAACAAAAATAGCAACAAAACATTGGAATTGGTAGGTTGTTGGTTTGTCAGGAACTGTGAAACACAGTAACCGATATCGGTCTGGTAACCGATATCAGTTAGATGGTAGCCGGCGTCGGTCCTTTGTGAAGGCAAAGAGAGAATGTAAGAGGCTGCTAGTTTAGGGATAACAAGGCTTATTATACCCACCAAATTATCTGAAGTGATCACTGAGACAGGGTATAACAGAGAAACAGAACTGAAAGAAAAACAAAAAACAAGCAAGATGCACAAGCAAATCAAGAGACTAACCCTAGGATTAGTTTTAATCACTTTTGGGCTTATGCCTTAGACGCAAGATGATGTCAATCCTAAACAAAAGACCTAAGGGAGATGTCAAGTTTGTTTTGGCTTGTAAGGCTACCTCAATCGGGCAGAGGAATACCACGAAAAGGGGGATGTTTGAGATGTTGTGTAGATTATGATGTGATTTGGTATGTGTTGTGCAGTGAGAGTAAGATTAATTTCTCATCAATACCATGGATATTACCCCCACGTGTACGACCTGTTACTTAATCTACATTCACTAGAATGAAAAATAGCAAGCAAGAATGTGATGCACGTGTTTTAAAACCCAAATTGAAAATGATATTCGATGAAGCAAAGAAAGAGAAGAGGTCAAGAAGATAACTTTCACTAATGCAAAGATGTGAAAGTAAGACAAGTTCTTTTACCAAAATGAAAAAATATTTTGTGAATATTTAGAAGAGAGAAACAACAAGTGTGCTCCCTATATGAAAACAAGCAAGAAATAAAGAAACCCGAGAAGGGTCCCACCGGGCGTGCCAAAATGTTTCGCACAAAATTTCATTCCAGAATAGAGTTAATTCTATCCTTTCATTCTCTTGAGAAATAGATAGGGGTTAGGGTTAGGAGGAATACCTATTGAGTGTTGGGAAGGTGTGTGCATACCGTAGAGATATCAGACCAATTGTGAAGAGCTCCTTTTTGTTTAGGAAGGACTACTTGTAAACAAGAATGTAAAACCACCGATTCTAGTTAACAATAAGTGAGGGAACTGCCTTGGGCCCAAGAAATATTAGACTTCCTTTCAAAGGTGGTCAGTTCCCTTTTAATAAAAATTGATGCAAATGATAATAAAGAAGCTATTGTGAACTCACAATTTAGGTATCTCGTTACTAAAAGCAATAGAGACTAAACTACCAATAATAGAATGTCATGTTGTTTGTTTGGTCACTGGTTATTGATATGTTCAGATCAAGTTATAGGGATAGACCAGGCTAGACATGAGATTGTTTTGAGGTGAATAGGTGAAAGGTTGGTTTTGGTATAAGTCACAGTGACCGATGCCGGTCACTGGATAACCGATCGCGGTTATAAAACCGGTACCGTAGGGAATAACCGATATTGGTAGGGGCAGTGATTTAGGGATTTTTAAATGGAGGTTGGTGTAAGGTGGTTATGAGGTTTGGAAGGTTGGTAGATGGTTGAGGGGAGTAGTAGGGTGATAGAGAAGACTCAGAGAGTGAGAGAGCTATCTTTGGGGTAATATAGAGATGGATGACTGAAGGTTAGGTGCAGGTTGTTGCCGGGTAGTAGATCCAGGAGTGAGCTTATAATCCCTATGAATTAAAAGTTCACAAAGTAGTGTCTAGAAGCATACAAGGTGATAAAAGAGACTACTTACTAGTTTTTGATGTGGATGCAGGTCCAAAGAATGCAGTGGTGAAGGCAAGGCTCAGTTGGGATGATCCAACAATTGGAAGTGATCTGATGAAGCTATCCTCCGACTCTCCCCATGTTTGGATGAGTGTGACAATGCTCTAGTTGTTCAGTTACAGTCTTGGGCTCGATATTCCTCTTTGCAAAACTCCTCTCTCTCCTTCACTTGTCTCTCTCTTGCAAATGAATTCGGGGTCCTTGCCAATGAAAATATGATCCTTTGGTTTTGGTTGGGGGAGGTCATTTATAGGGAACGATGGTGGTTATGTAACCGACGTTGGTCGAGTAGGGACCGATGTCAGTTAGGTCAAAGTTGGCTATTTTTAGTAAAATATCCAACTTTCCCTCCTTTTCTCCTGAGGGATCATTTGCGGGCTTGGTCAAGTCATTATTAGGTTCGTTTTGATGTGGGTGAGGGGTGATGAGTCATGGGTGTGGGTCTGGACCAAGTCATAGGTCTTAATTAGGTTAGTTTAGGGTTAAGGATAGGTCATAGTGAGGTGGCGAGGTGAGGTGGCAGGGTTGGAGATGTGGATTTATTAATCATAAGGTAATTAATAAATAATTCAAAGTGTGTAAGGTTTAGGTGGTGAGGTAGGGTTAGGTTTCAGGACAAGATACGGGGGTACAGGCGTTGTAAGACCCAAATTTTGGTGTCTACAAACGGTAGGAATATGATTTTCTACCTACAAAGCATTAGTTCCCCTACCTCTTTTCTCAATCCCCTTTCCTCTCTTCGAGATAAAGTTCCCCCTAGAAAGATATTTATAGCTTTTTCACAAGGTTAGTGGAGGGCCCTTATTGGATCCCCAGCCACAAGGCCACCATTAAAATCCAACTTTACTCACGTATGCATATACGAAAGTTGTATCAGTTAAGTAGAGGGACTTAGATTCCAAGTGTGTTGGCTAGAAATCCAAAAGTTTTTCCACCCAACAATTTTTCTCACCAACATTTTTTGGTGCCCACCATGGGGAAGACTTGGTAGCATCTGCACCCAAAATATGACCACAAGGCTTGAAAAAAATCAGATTTCAAAGGAAAATCATTTGTGAAGGTGACTCGCCAAGGAATGAACCCCTGTCATGTTTGTTTCCCACACCATGAAGAAATTTCCAGATTGGAGTGAAGTACCAATGAGTGACAATGAAAGAAAGAAGAAGAAGATGTCTTCCCAGAAAATAAGATCATTGATTAGCCATGGTTCTAGACTAGTGTTGACAAAGGAAAGAAGAAATAACATGTCACCGATGAAGAGGAATGGATTCAAAGGAGACATAAGCTAAGGTGTGAAGTTTGAGAATATGTCAAATTCTTGCAAGAGATGAACGAGAAACTTGAAGCAGCCCATAGTGAGGAAGAAGAAGAGGAGATTTTTCCTATAGAGGAAGATCCTAAAGATCATTCATACCATAGGGTTTTCATACCTAAAAGGTTATTGAATGCCATTAAAGAAAATCCTATCCTTGAGCCTTCCAATGAAGATAAAATCAACATTCAAGAAGATGACGAAAGACAGGACGGTGCAAGATCCACCAAAGAATATTTTTTCAATCTCACACAACTCACTACAAAATTGAGAATGTTGTCCTTCTTCTTCCACCATTCTCTAGATGAATTCATTGCATACGGTGATGAAGAAATGAACATGTTGAAAAGAGAATATGTGGAAAGACTTGAGAGCATAATAAAAGGAAATTCTGACCCCAAAGTCTTTGATGAAATTTGGAGGTATGCTTTAGCTCTACAAAGAAGATATGAACATCTTGAAGCTCCACATCAAATGGAGGAAGAAGACGAGATGTTCCCTATGGAAGAAGACCCGGATTGCTGCCCATATTATGAGGCTTTCGTTCCCGAAAGATTCTTGGATGCTCCTGAAGAAGATATTATCATGGAACCTTCCAATGAAAGCCAAAGCAATGTCATAGAGGAAGAAGTAGAAGAGACGAAGATAGAATCACCATTCAGCAATTCCATTTTTCTTGAGTCACATCCCATGGGGGAATAATATATTCAATAAAGGAAGATCCTTACTACATAATGAATGATCCACTACTCTCTGAAGACTCTACCAATGATGAAGAAGATGGCCAATTCAAAGTAAGCATGGATGATCTCTTTTCAAATTTTGATCTTTCAATTGATGATGAAATGGAGAGATGTGAAGAAGTGCAAGAAATTCAGCTAACATCATGGTCTGAAAATGATGAATTCAATATGGTCATAGATAATATTCCCTCCTATTTTGATTCTTCAAGTGATGTAGAAATGTTTCATGAAGAAATGGAGGAAGTCAAAGAATCAAACTCTCTTCTCGATGTAATCATGGATGATAAAATGGAATAAGCCCACTCTCTTTTCAAATCCAAGGAGAACAAACAATTTAAACACAACCTCTACTCACTCGGGGAGAAGAATCATCATCACGGTGAAAACATAGCCTTTCATCTTTCACCTAAGAAAGAAGATTCAATAATGGATGGTCAAGATGTAGCTGAAAATTCTTCTCATATTGTTTCCCCAACATAGTTCTCTCGATTCTTACCAAGAATAATATGATATATATTTTGAGCTTGAAGGAGTGCCCTTTCCACAAAGCTTGGACATCTTCTCCTTGTCAGTAGGTGTCATGAATCAAGTATGCCCGTGTTTGCAAGTGAATATTTGGCAATGCAAAGCATGGAAGAGGTGAACGAGGATGTTTCAAATAAATCATGGGCCCATATGGATCATATTTTTAACCATCTCCTAGAGGAAAAACAAGAATATTATTCCAATGAAGATAAAAATGAGCCTATGGAAATTTTAGAAGAACTATTCATACAAGATATCTTGAAGGCTGCAGAAGAAACTGAAGATCCTCAACTCAGTCTTGAACTCTTAACCCAAGCCATGGAGATACAAGATAGGTATGAGTCAATTTTTGCTTCCTATCTTGGTAGACCAATTTTTGATGTTGAGATGGAGTAGTTGGATAATCTCAATGACTTCCATAATAATTTGGTTAATGAGAATGGACATGAAAGCATGTCTTTTTCTTCCACATCATAAGAATTTCATGAGTGAAAAATAAGAAAATTTCATGAATCACCTTTGGACATATCCAGTTTTGAAGACAACACCTCCACCATGGAAGAAGATAACAGGGAAAACATTGAGCTGATTTGCATTGAAGAAAGTTGTTCAGAACATGGCAAAAATCTGTAGCAATGTTTGGAGTATATTCAAAACCAACTCGCTCCCACCATTTCGAGAATGGTCCATCAATGAAAAACAAGAGTTCATATGGAAAAATCCAATGAAGGGTGAAGAATGCTTACATGGCCAAACCAAAATTTGCAATTTTGAAAATGATATCAAGATGCACTCCAAACAAATGCATATTGGCAACCATTTCTCTAGACAACAAAGTGGGAGTATGCATGATTCTTTCCAAATGATCCAAAATCGACTGCACTCACCATCCTCCAAGCTCAGATTCACCTTGAACATGTTCCCATGCTGCAAAAATATCTCAAGGATGATGAAGATCTCCAGCTCAATGATTTAACCTCCATGTTTGAAAACACTTGCTCAAAGAAACAAAGTGGGATGTTCAGGGAAGTTCTTGAATGGGAAGAAAACTAGTTTTTCCTCACTCCTTCCAAGTGTTTTTCTAATATGAGAGACAATTTGAGGTTGCAATTCAAAGAAGATGAATTTTTTCATGATAGCAACAATTTTCCCACTCTCGAAGACATGGAGGGATGGTGTCTCATGTTTGTGGGACATCAAGAGGAATCTTCAAAATGCAAAATTTTCAAGAGGTTAACCAAATTTTCAATGGATGAAGAAAAATTCTCAATACAATATGAGTACAAGGATGGAATTATGGTCAGCATTCTTCTTCTCAAGCCATGCAAAGCCATCACCAAAGCATGGTTTGATCATATAATAGTTTTTGTGCTTCAATGGTCATACTTCAATCCATTATTTCATGATGGCATGTACTTTTCTCAACCCATTGTCGGGTATGTGTATATCCTTTTCCCACCTCTGTAGATTTCCCTCCCCTTGTATATAATTTCCTTTCTATGGTGTGTTTCCCTTTATGTTGTGTGGTGTGTGTGTTTCCTTTCCATCATTGTGTGTGTGTGTGTGTTTCCTTCTTTGTTATCCTTCTCTCTTGTAAGTTGTACATGACTCCATAAGGCCCAATGGATAAGGAATTGGTCAATGGATTATATGGTTTGAAATTGAGATTCTAGATTCTCCATGTCATGTATTTGCTGCACTCATTCCATGCCATGTCCCTAAGCTAGAGCCATTTGTTGTTGTGCAAATGTGTGACAGGGAAATTTGAAGTTTCCAAGCATGAAAACTATACCCCTATGCCAAATTTTTCATGTTTTATCATTCCTAGGAACCCCAGGTCAAATCCATCAGTCTGGTCACCCCCTATTTGATGTCAAATTGTCCCCTAGGTGATTTAGGAAATTCCATTCATTCCCCTAGGTGATTTTAGGAGTTCTTTAAAAATGTAAATTTTAGGCAGTCACAAGAAGGGCTATCATTGGCCTTCCCAGGACTAGATCAACCCTTGGAGCAGAACGGAAGGGCCAAATTCAACATGGAGGTGAATTGAAGACCTTATAAAATCATGGAAATGATTTTGGAAGGTTTGGGGAAGTTTTGAAAGACTTGGAGCAGTCTGAATAAAAAATAGGGTTCACAAGCCTAGGTAGTACACATGCCTAAAATAGTTGTTGAACTTAAGAAGAATATTCCGAAGCTTCAGATGGAATTAGGAGTAAAATTAAAATCTTTGGAAATATAATTCCAAGACCTAGAATATGATGAAATAATATTTTTCACAAAACCTTGAAGCATATGGTTTTGCAGTAGTTTTTTCTGTGCATAGGTAGGGTACAAAATCAAAAATATGTTTTTCGAGGGATCAGATAGAATAATAAATACATGATATCCCAAAATAGTATTCAAAATTCCATTTCTAGTCAGGGTCATATAAAATTTTACCAAGAAATTCCACCAGAAGCTTAAGTTATCATCGTTCCAAGTTACCCTCTTGGAGACAGTTGAGAGTTAGTCAATTTTTTGGGAGGAGACAGTCAGCACCAAGACCCGTTAGGATTTTGTGTCCCTGAATTCCCTAAGGTTAGGTATATCAACCTTGTAAAAATACACCCAACCCTCATTGGACCTTTGGGACCTTCATGTGACCTTCAAATTTCATAGTTTAGCCCCCAAGTGCATTTTTGGAGCTCAAATTCCCTCCTATCGGATCAAGGACACGTGTCATCCTCTTGCTCACCATGGAATTTGATGTCCATCACATACCTAAGGTCAGGGACATCAAGACATGAAAATGTGACCAACTCAAACTCAAAAATTTGAAAAAAAATTATAATCTGTTAGTTACTTCTTGTTGTTTCTCACTACCAAAAGAAAAGTTATAGAGAACACCATCCGCCACTCCACCATTGCCAAAGCTCAAAATAACTCCATCATAGAAAATTATCCTTCACTCCATGATATCACATAGGTCACAGAAGGAATATTGATCAAACCAAGAAGAAAGAATGAAAGAAGAGGAAAAGAAGTTTGAAAACTCCATTGCCATAAAACCAAGAATCAAACATATCTTGCAAACCATTGCACGGATTGAAAAACCATTTGTTGCTGAGTTCTTCTCTCTTGAATGTCATTAAAAATCATATTCAAACCTCCAATTTTAGAAAGGAATTATCACAACAAAGAAATTTTACTTCCAGCTCCACGAAGAAAAAAATTTGTGTGAAGCACTAGAAGTAAAAACCTATCGCAATGGAATTTATTTCATCACGAATGGAAACAAAAACTAGACCTGAAAATTTCAAGCTCCATTAATGGCCACCATGACATATTAATGGAAAAATCAGCAAGCTACCTCTCTCGCTTCTCAAGGTTCTAGTGGGTGAAATCACCCTAAAATTAGAAGAAATGATCGTTGAAAAATCTAGTTTCTCGTGAACTAGTTTTCATGCCATGAAGTATCTATTTTTTAGGGATATGGGGGACTGTTTTTTTATCAAAATTCTACCCTATTTTAAGAATTTTTCAAATTCCCAAAGATCCGACAGTGAAACATCCAAAATTCAGAGGGAAGGGTCTCCAAAAAATCTAGTTTCTCTCAAACTAGTTTTTGAACAACGAAGTTTTCAGTTTCTCAAGTTATGAAAGAATGAATTTTTATTATTATTATTCCTTGGTAGCTCCATATCCAAAGCTCTTATAAGACATAAATTTTCATTTTTCATTTGAGCTTTTTAGAAAGTGAATCATGATGAAAATTGGAGCACAAGTTCGTGACAAAGATTCAAATCCAAAAAGTTGTTCCCATTGCAAACAAAGGTCATTTTCACCACTTACTAAAAATAGCATATGTTATATTTCCTCACATGCTATAAATGATGAGTCCCACTAAATTTCAAGTTCTGTCACTCAAGACAATAAAAAAGGGGTAAAATGAAAAGTAAGATAGAAAATGACTTCTTCCCAAAATAACAGGTCCCTAAATAACAACCTGCTAAAAATAGAAATGTGCTAAAAATAGAAATATCTTAGTAATAGAAGAGGTTGGAATATGGTAGATAGTTCAAAAGGTGAAATTGGAACAAGACAGGTGATATGTCTCAGAATAGTAGAGCATAGGCTCATATTCTAAAAATAGAAAGTTTTCATTTCGGAGTGGAAAGTTGCATATGAATTTGTTTTCACTCACCTTACTAATTTTTAGACTCCCCTTTAGATAATGAGATAGTTTCATGAGTTGAAAAGGAGGAATAAGAACTTCATGGAGGTCCTAGAAGCATCATCTTGAGTGTAATGGTTTACAGAAGCAAAACAAGGCATCGCAAGGCACATCATGTGAATTCATATTCATCACTTAAGGAACCGAGTGATCCAAAGTGAATTGGTCAAAATGATTTCAACGAGTCAAAAGGGTTCATAAACCATGTTTCAAGGAGGGTAATAATGGACATCGTATGTTTTCATCTCAATCATATAGTGGTAAACATCATAACAGTGTTTCTAGACACTCATTCTATGGTCCAGGATGTCCATGCATCATAGAGTTTGCGGTCATCACTAGATTGGGAAAATGATTCAAAATTATTCAAGGAGTAATCTCCATCAGTGTATAAGATCACCAGTAGAATAAATCCTCGCTAAAATTTCATGGTTGCATCAAGGCATTCAAATCATTTCATCATGAGGAGTGTTTTCCCTCCATCCCTTCCCTCTCCCTCTCTTTCCCTCTCTAATTTCTCTCTTTGTTCTAATTCTTTGTTATGCGTCATCATTGTATTTCATCCTATTCACTTAAGTGGCCCATTTTAATTATAAAAATTATCTTCTCAAAATTATAAGAGAAATACTTAATTCATGGAAAATGAAAGGTCATGAGTGGAATATGGAAACGAAGAGTCATGTGAGGGAGGTGAAAGGTCAATTCAAATTGCTATAAATTGTAATGAGCTCTTCATTCCAAAGGGTTCTTCTAATTTTAAAATTCTTCTAGCTAGTTGTATTCTTGTAATTTCATGAGAGATATTTTTCTCCCTTGTGAGTGAAAAGAGTTAGCCACTTCTCCCCTATTCTTAATGTCTTCCATTCTCAAACTATGTACAATTTCTTCTTGAGCATCACTACAAGAAAGATTTTTCAGCCTTTTTTTACGAAGGGGTTTACTGATACTTTGTGTTCAATAAATTCTATTTGGTCTTGTTTTTGTTTTTAGTATTGTTTCTTCCTACCTTTATTGCATGTGATGAAACTTCTAACTAGTATGTGTAGGGATCTGATTTTATACTTGCAACATTAGTTCCCTACCTCTTTTCTCACTCACATTTCCCAATCTTGAGACAAAGTCTCCTCGTTAGATCCCGGCCACAAAGAGACCAAGTAAAATCCACCTTTATCTGGTGCATGCATATATAGTAGTAGTTGCAGGTTAAGTAGAGGGACATAGATTCCTAGAGTGTTAGCAATAAATCCACAATTTTTTCCACCCAAAATTTTTTTCTCACCAACAGTACCAACTCATCCTTGATGCATATGTTGATATCCATTCATACAACTCTACTAGGAAACAACAGAATAATGTCTCATAGATTTTGTGATATAGGTTTTCCTCCACCCATTTTCGTGCATCAAAATTAGATCTAGTATTGAACCTCTGAGAAAACTCATCCTCCATGTTTTTGAGCCAGTCTTGATGATGTCCAATGCAATCACTCCATCATTACGCATTTCTCTCATAATAGCTTCAAAAGATATCTCGACAAAAAAACCAAGATGTAGTCATTATTTTACCCTCAATAATTCTTTCTAACCCCAACCGTGCCAATCTATCATCTAGTACCCAAGGCGTGTACGAAGCGGGAAAAATAATGACTACATCTTGGTTTTTGATGAAACTTCTAACTAGTATGTGTAGGGATCTGATTTTATGCTTGCAACATTAGTTCCCCTACCTCTTTCTCACTCACATTTCCCAATCTTGACAAAGTCTCCCCGTTAGATCCCGGCCACAAAGAGACCAAAGAAATCCACCTTTCTTGGTGCATGCATATATAGTAGTTTGCACTTGTTAAGTAGAGGGACATAGATTCCTAGAGTGTTAGCAATAAATCCACAATTTTTTCCACCCAAAATTTTTTCTCACCAACAGTACCAACTCATCCTTGATGCATATGTTGATATCCATTCATACAACTCTACTAGAAACAATGAGAATAATGTATCATAGATTTTGTGATATAGGTTTTCCTCCACCCATTTTCGTGCATCAAAATTAGATCTAGTACTCGAACCTTTGAGGAAACTCATCCTCCATATTTTTGAGCCAGTCTTGATGATGTCCAATGCAATCACTCCATCATTACGCATTTCTCTCATAATAGCTTCAAAAGATATCTCGACAAAAAACCAAGATGTAGTCATTATTTTTCCTCAATACTTCTTTCTAACCCCAACCGTGCCAATCTATCATCTAGTACCCAAGGCGTGTACGAAGCGGGAAAAATAATGACTACATCTTGGTTTTTGATGAAACTTCTAACTAGTATGTGTAGGGATCTGATTTTATGCTTGCAACATTAGTTCCCCTACCTCTTTTCTCACTCACATTTCCCAATCTTCGACAAAGTCTCCCCTGTTAGATCCCCCCGGCCACAAAGAGACCAAGTAAAATCCACCTTTACCGGTGCATGCATATATAGTAGTTGCACCTAAGTTAAGTAGAGGGACATAGATTCCTAGAGTGTTAGCAATAAATCCACAATTTTTTCCACCCAAAATTTTTTTCTCACCAACAGTACCAACTCATCCTTGATGCATATGTTGATACCCATTCATACAACTCTACTAGAAACAACAATAATGTATCATAGATTTTGTGATATAGGTTTTCCTCCACCCATTTTCGTGCATCAAAATTAGATCTAGTACTCGAACCTTTGAGCAAACTCATCCTCCATATTTTTGAGCCAGGTCTTGATGATGTCCAATGCAATCACTCCATCATTACGCATTTCTCTCATAATAGCTTCAAAAGATATCTCGACAAAAAAACCAAGATGTAGTCATTATTTTTCCCTCAATACTTCTTTCTAACCCCAACCGTGCCGATCTATCATCTAGCATACATTAGGTGCTTACCAAGGCGTGTACGAGCACCGAGCCCCTACTTTATGTGAGCTTCATGAGAGATTTCCACCATGAATAGAGGATTATTTGCAAAAATAAGTACATGCATCTACTCAAAAAGGTAGAAGATATAACTAACATATCTACACATCAATGCATCACAAAAGCTAAATAAACATTGTAAGAAGTATAAGAAACCATATCTGAGTCATGATAAGCCAAATAACATAAGGGTTTACACCCATAAGCAAGTTGTATAGAATAGATCCATGTATATTGATTTAATAGAGTTCTAGTAGCCATATTACATTCAAAAGGGTCATCTCAGACCATATACATTAAATGACAGAGACTCAAATCCTACAAACCTATATAATCAGATATCCTAACTATTTCTTTTCCCATTATATCCCTTGTTACAGATCCCAGTACCCATACATATGTTTAATGGTATCCCTTACAACCCTCTAGCACTAAGTACTTTAAACCCTAGAACTATGAACTCCAAAACCTTAGCATTTTTGCAGCACTTTGTTACTCTCCTTCTATTTCTCTCGCTTTCCTTTGCACTTTACACCTGTATATCTCTCTCTCTATGTCTACACTCTATATCCGTTCCAGTCCCAAGAACCTCTTTAAATACGATCATGACCACTTGCCATGATTTTTATCCTAAGAAGATTGTGCATCAAGTTTCGATGTTGTCCTCCATTGGTGAATATTTATCTTTTTTGTAAACCTTCCACTAACTCGAAATGATGCCTCGGGAATATTCGGCTGTGTGGAATATAATTTTCTTGACTTCCAAGGTTCTAGGCTAGTACCTTATCCACTTATCATTCCTAGTCGAGTCCTCACATTTTTCCTCAAGTGACTCCATGATGCCAAATATGGCTAAGTCCTTTAAACCCTTTTCTTCCTCCTACACATGCCCTAGTTTCACTTAAATCCTTCTTAAACCCCCATCTCTTGTGCACTTTTCCATGAGCACCCTTCTATCTATAGATCTTGCACGCGTGCACCTTTTTGCATTACTTAGCCAATATTTTAGGGTCCAAAAATTTTCATTGCGCATAACTATTCGGTGGGTAAATGAAGGCTATAGTTATGATATCAATAGTAAGATTTTCCTCTGTATATCCAAGACAACATAATAGTTTCAAGGAACAAATGTTGAACATGACTCCATTTTCTAGAAGAACTTTCTTGCTCTTATGATGTGTAATGAATGCTTCAAAATATAAGGAACTATTATTTGGAATGTTTGGATTTAAAAGGTCATGAGGACCAAATGATAAGATAGGGATATTGTAGAAACCCTAAAAATACATGCTTATTTCCATATTATCCGAGTTATTCACATCCCCTTTAGAATTAATTAATCCATACTTTTAATATCAAGTCCTTTGGAATTAATTAAAATAATTCATACACCCCTTTATCTAACTTAATTAAAAATTTATTTAATTAAATTCTTAATTATCCACTCACATTTTATAGCTAGTTAAATTAGTTATTAAAATTGGAAAATAAATCTATTTTCCTATTCAACCTCCATTTGGACTCTACTTCCCTATCCCAGTCACTCCACTTCCAAAATCCTACAAGGGTGGAAATAGTAAAGTTTCACATGCATCCACCTTCCTAGATTGAAACTTATGCCAACTCAAAATTTACTGCCCCTTAATGGATATTTAATCCATTCAAACTGTTTCAACTTCCTCAAGTGTTATTTTAAGCATATGCATTGATAACTTCATTAAACCACTTTCAACCACTACTTGACCTCTCTTCTTCTTGTTATAAAAAAATTCAACACTCTTCAAAATGATGGTTAGAGAATATTGGGAAAGGTTGAAAATCCTCTTGAAATCCCAAGAAGTTATGTAGTAAAAATATTTCAATTTGAAATTTGATATATGCATATTCAAATCTTTACTTGTGTCCAAATTTTGTTCGTAGGATTTCCGTTTCTTGATTTGGATAAAAATTTAGTAGAATCCAAAATGAAACCATTTAAATATTCTACAATTATAATAATTCAGTAATATTATCATTGAGCCTTGCAAAGGATATCTCGGAGAAATGGTTTTTTGTGTTATATTGTTTATCTTTCACTTATGTTGAGTTTTTCCCTACTTACTGACTATTAAGTGAAATATTTTTTATCAAGGCTTGAAATTTTTGGGTACTGATTTCCTTAGGAACACGTTTATTTTGTAATGTGTGAGTGAGGATGTCTTGAATTATTGGTGATGTTTTAAAAAAATCCATAAGGGATATTTTGTGGATGTTTTCTCTAATCATTTAATAATATCATAAGAATCGAAGGAATATTTTGTATTAGATGTTGGTTTTGGATTAGAAGTAGATTAAGGATTGGATGTTTGAGGTATTGTATATGTCAAAGGTTATATGGAAGTGGTAATCCAAATCTTATTTTATCTTTTGGTTACTGCACAATTAATATTTTATATTTTGATGGTACCAAATATGTTGGGTTCTTGATCGACAAATGATAGGATTGAATTGTATTTAGTAGTGTTGGGAATTTGGCCCTCGTCCTTTTGAGATCTTTTGGTTTCATTTTATTTAGGAAAGGGTCTGTGAAAATATTTAATTTTTTTTTGGGAATTTATTTTTTGGATGTATTTTCAAATTATATGTCACCGCGATCAATTAAGTCTTGAATGTAGTGGTAGAGTTACATACAACGATCCATATGGTGGCCATTGATATGATGGTACTCACAATATTCATTTTCCTTGTACCATGTTTGCTTTATTTTCCCTTATTTTAAGGGTCTTACGATTGGATAGGTTGTCATATCCACAATTGCTCAAAGTGAGGGAATACGCTAGAAATATTTTCTCCAAGCAAAGTGAATTGTCTCGTTTAAATTTATGAGGAGTATCTTCCTTACTAGGAATGATGATTGATTTTTTAGTTGATTTGTTTGGTTTGGATTGGTTTTTTTAATGTTCTTAACATAACAATAATTAGTTAGTTTTTCATTCACAACATTATAGTTTCAATTAAATAACCTTGGCTTGTCTTGATTTTGATTGGTGCCTTGTGAGGTTAACCCTTAGAAAGAGTCTTAATTAGGCCCTTAAAGAACAAGGTATTTCTCAATTTGTATCTCCTCTTTCATTACTTTCTCAAAATTGGTTAATCAATTCAATTGTATTTGGAATTATAGTTTGGAATTGATATTATGTATAATAATGCTTACCACTTGTTTCTCAAGAATTAAACAAGGGAATCGGCTTACGATCCGTCACCATCTTTGAAGAAATGATGTGAATGTTTCATTATTATGTTTGCTTTATATTACAAAGGTCCATCATGGTTATCTTGCAGTCTAAGTTAAAGGAAAAGTGTTTAACAATTTTTTTGATAAGTTAAAAAAAGTGGTAATGGATCCTTTTATAACCTATGTAAGAACCAATGTAAATATTTTCCTCCTAATTTTTTTGGGAAAAGAGGAAAAAGGTGTATGTAATTATATGCTACTTCTTGTAATTGCATGAAGAATTCCTTTACATGTTTTCTTGGGTCATGCTTTCCTTTATCTTTGTTAAACTTAGGAGTTTCAAACAATGGGGGAAATGGTATTTATAACATGGCCTTATCAAATGGGTAAGGATAAATTTCCTCAAAATTAAATTGTTTAGTATATTTTGGTAATGTCATGATTGTTTCTTTCATGTTCTTCCATTCTTGTCTGAATGTAGAAATTTTTAAGGGGTATATATGATGTCATTTATTTTATGACTAGGTGGATTTTCTTCTTCATTTTTTGTTTTTGGAAACCATACAAGTTGTGTGAGTGAGTAGTTGTGTAATTTCGTAAATTGTTTCTAACAAGGACTCGTTGGATGTTTTCATGGAATTTTTGGATGTGTAATTTTATTTATTTGAATTTGGAATGTCTAAAAGGTGACTCAAGTTTTCTTCACCAAAATTAGAAGGTAGATTCACCCCCATTTCTAGGATGAAAATAACTTATTGGTTTTTTTACCTTAATAGTTTTTCTACTTGATTTCATTCTTGTTCATTTAGTTTGGGTTATTTTACCTCATTCTTTTCATCCAAACTATCATTTCAGTAGGATTGAATCTATCAGTTTTATCATAAATATTATCACTCTTATTGTGAGTAACCACCATGTTGATAATAGGTAAGCTCAAATTTTGGATAAGTGGTTAATTGTACGGGGTAGGATTTGATTTTTTTTTTTACTTGGTGTTTACTCATAAATGAGTTTAAGGAATCAAGTTCTAGTTTGATCAAAAGGGTGTGTATCCAAAGGATAAAATTTAGTTTTGGATGGGGTATATTGGATTCTTGATTTTTTTATTGAATTTGATTTGGATAGTGTTGGTGGAACAAAAATTTTGATCTACATGATTTGATTCAAAAAACAAGAGTTTGTATAAACAAAAAGTAACGTTTCGATATGTTTTGGCGTAAGAGGTAAAACACCACCAGAAGTGTAAATTTGAATGAAACAAGAAAAATATTGTGGAATAATGGATACAAGGCTCTTATAATTCCAAATTATGTGTCTTTTAATATATCCTAGTCCCTGGTATATTAAATTTTTTTGGGGTATATAAGTGGTACGAGTAACCCTTGGAATACTAAAAGAGACTCACCTAATCAATAATGGTCCTCTTAGAGGAGTGAATCACCACTCCAATGATGATTTTTCTTGAATATGTGGTAGGGTAATGAGGGAATGAATGTGTGAATGGTGTCCTTATTTCTCCTTGAATGATTTATAGGGAATATTCCACATACTTTCATTGTTAAACCTATTTTGGCATCTAATCACAAGAACCTATCATGATAGATTTACCTATAATAAGGGGAACGAGGTGAGGAAAGTGTTGAATGTTTTTTGAGATTAATTCTCAAGTGTAATGCAATGTAGAATGAGTGGTGCATGGTGGTGAAATCCACGTCACTAGTGTAGAAAAGTGGTGAATAAATTCACGTTGTTGCATGAAAATATAAGTATGAATGTTTATAAATAAGTTATTTCCAACTTTGACAAAAATAAATGTGAAAATGAAAAATTAAATTAAATTTATACCTAACATTTTTTTAGAAAAATATTTTTAGTTTTCATTGACAAAGGAAACCTCCACGTAAATGAGTTAGTATATTTTTTCTTGATTTCTAATTCTCTTTGATTGCAATCTCTACTAATCCTATAAAATTAAGTTAGCCAAATACAAGAAAAATAAATTCAACTATTTCTTATTCTTAATTTCACCCAAAGGGTGTGAGAGAAGATCATTCATGGTTTGATTGTAAAAAAGTTAATTATGGGATGATTTAAGTTATACTCAAGAAATATCAATAGCTTTTGATTCTCAAGATCACCTAAAGGGCTCAAGAGAAGAGCATACATGATGTTGATTGTAAAAGGGAAATTTAGAAAACAAAGTAAAAGAAGATAAATTATGTATTCTAGTTAGAAAGAATGGTTAAAATATGTGTTAGATTATGTATTCTATATAAACCTATAGAAAATATTTAGAAAAATACTACATGTTGTTGCCAAAAATTACACCCTCTAAATGGACATGAAAGATAAACATAATTATTGGGAAACATGGGATTGTCTCAAGGTGTGGGATCTGAAAATGAGATAAACCTCTAGAGATGGTTAGCTTTCTCTACCTATTGCTAATTATAATCTACTCCTACAGCTAATCCTACAACTATCTAATCCTAAACTATCATTTTTAAGATAACGGGGAGAGAGAGAGTTACAAAGATGCATGGAAGGGGAAATCCTAAGCTAGCATGTGATAACACCATAAAAAGTGGACGAAACACTCTAAAATGAGGGAAAATGGGGAAATGAAGGAGGAAAGGGAAGATAAGTGTGCCACATAAACAAAATTCCAACTTCCATTTCCATGGAGCACAATAGAAATAAAACCATGGAAAGGAGATAAAACATGCATGACACGCCAAAATAGTAATAGATAGGCAAGGTTGCAAATAAAACATAGGATAAGGAAGTGAATATCCACAAAACATGTATTTTATTTCTTTAAACAATACACATTCCATCACAAAGAGAGGAAGAAGGAAAACCACCTTTTAGAGATCCAAATCAAATGCCTACAATTCATATTTTCTCTTGTAACCATTTTTAAAAATATATTTTAAAAATTAGAATGTCCATCCTTTGAAAATTATCAAGTTTTATAACATATACAATAATGGAGAGAGAGAAAAAAGAGGAAAAACATACAATGAAACAAGTTTTCTTATCCAACCACCAATAATATGCATTTAATTCGCTTGCTAAACACATGGGAACCCTACAAGGCCATCCCTATGTCCATTTTTTTCCTGTAGAAGGATATGGAATCCATACTTCATTTAATTTAGGTGGTTAAGTCAGTCTACGCCATTGTGATTAATAATCAAGATTATATTTCCTATTATTCTCTAAATAAACACCATCAAATTTTGAATTTTATGATATCATCTTTAAGGGATTGAGGATATATTTCCAATGGTACCATTTATTTTAATTTGGAGTATGGGAGTGAATAATATGACCCTTCAAATTTTGCATGGTATGGAGAACATGAAATTGACACATGACATAATTTGATTGGCCTTGGGGATTACTTGTGCCTATGTTTCATTGCTTTGACTTTATCCACTTGTCTAATTTTCATTATTTTTGGTTTCAATATGTGATTCGCAACCTTACCATTTTTCCTTAGACTAGGTGCAAACCCAAAACATTATGGAATGGGGATCATTTTAGTTCTTTGACATTTTTAGGTGCATCTTCTTGAGGATTTCACAAAATTCCTTCACATTTCCTCCTTGATTCTCTCGATATTACCATGTGTTGGTATTGTTTAGTTGTGTTTCCCGTTGACTTCCTTGACCTGCTTGACCCATAACATTATCAAACTTGGCTTATTCCATAGTTCTTGTGTCTGTTGGATTCCATCTAGTTGAGAAGTGATGGATTTCCACCACGTTTCCTACCTCAGCTATTGGATCCTCACCATATTCTTGCCTCCAAACCCTACCGCATGTTCTTATGCATTGGGTGTGGGTTTTTAACTGCAATGGCTAGCTATCTCATGGGATTGTTTAAATTACTTTGCGATATAGACTTTTGAAGGGAATTTCAGATGTTTATAATGTCTAAGTCCATTGTTATCCAAAATTTCAAGGAGGAAATTTAGGATAACAACTTTAGAAACTTTTTGGGATAATCTTCTTGTTAGATTAGATCACTAGCCTTATGTGATCCATTGGGCATGATGTCGATCCTAAAAACATAAAGAATTGATCTAAAACATTAAGAATATTACCCTTGAGCTATTATACAACATGAATGGACTTAGAACGATTTGTAACTACCTTAGTTGCTCGAAAACTAATTTATTAGGTTTATTGGAATGAATTTTATAACTATCTGAAAATTATGATTTTTTTACTCAAGGAAGGAGCACGGGAAATCTTAACTATAGCTAAACTGTTGGGATGTATGAATAATCATTTAAAACTGATCCATAATCTAATTTTTCCAAAAAAGGAGAAATATAATCATTTATTACTAGTGAGAGTGGAAAATTGTTCAAAATTAGACCAAAACACTAATTTCCTAGCAAAGACGAAGCAATGTAGAGTTATGAATTGAGTTATGATTTGGAAATAGAGTAAATGCAATTAAAACATCTCTTAAACACTCTTTTTACCATGAACTCATTATTTGAACCCAAAATGTATTGTGTAATAGAAACAAAGCCTAAAACTATATACAAATATGGAAAATCATACATGCCTCAAGTAAAGCATGCAGAGTGTGTACAATGCACTTCTTTTAAAAAAAAAAACCTTCTCTATCCTACTCTAACTAGAGGAAGACGAGATAAATAAATCCTAATACGGTATGGAGTAGCTTCCCTTTATCACAAATTAGGACCATGTAATTGAATTTACACTGAACATGGTCTTTAATGAGAGTGGAAAACTATTTTGTCCCAATCCATTCTTCAAATTCCTATAAACAAAAAGAAATAAAACACCCTTTAGTTGTTCTACATTTGGTTCTTACAGGTGTTGATGTTGACCTTTGGTGCTTTTATACTCATCCCCATGGTCTAAAATGGGAATGGTTGGTGGAAACTTTTCTTTGGCTCTAGATTATCCAAATACCTAATTGGGAATGGGTTGATCCTCTAATTTTGCACATTTCCTTATAGATAAATCCCACATATGGGATCATGATGCAGATCTTCCTCATGAAAGAGACTATTTGTAGGCTATATTATGCTCTATCCTACCTCTACAAATAAATTTTTCTCCTATGAAATTGCCATCATCTAATTCTAACTAACTACCCTTTGAATTATATGACTTCCTTTGTTCACTTTGCACAAATTCATCTTATCAATCATATTCATACCATTATTCTATGGTTCTATAATCATCATACATGGTAAGACTAGTTGGAGATGATACATAAGTGAGGGACTGATGATTATTGGTTTGGTCAGACAAAGAGGATTTGGAAGAATATGGAATAATTAGAGTAACATGGATGGGTTTCCTTTTACCATCCAATTATTAGCACCTTCTCATTTTGTATGGAAATGTTAAATTCTTGAGGAAGAGTGCTACCTCCTAGAGCTTGTATCAATACAGCCAAATCAGAATCAAAGGCCCTCAAATAAAACAATAATGTCATACCTTATGAGGGTTTGAATTCTTGAGGAATTATATGTTAGGTCCTTGTGAATCTGATGTTAAAATATGAGATATAATCCATTAAATCCCATTGTATTGTGTTGAGATGTTTGATGAGAATAATGACATTTATATTCTCCTTTAACTGGTTATATGATTGTTCTACTAACTAATCCCAAGTGGAAATGGATTGTTGAGCCAAAATGATGTACTAATATTTTACTTTTCCTCTATAGGATAAAACAAAAAGTCTCTCAAACATTTTCTTCTTTGGCATTAGGAATGACACAATGGTTAACTATATCCTAAATATGATCAATAGGAGATTGATCTCCATTTACATAGAAGAGAGACATATTTATCAAGGTTATTTTTGTAATATCATCTCACCGATATAAATAGATGGGGAAGAAATAAAATGATAGAATGGAGGATCTCCTTAAATATCCATGAATGAAGTGGAATAATGAAAATGAATAAAAGGGTGAAGGGAGAGGTCACTAGATGAGATTATGGGTTTGTTGGATCATTGGAGTCACTAGAAGTGTTGAAAGGATTCTTGCAAAGGTTGAATATTACCAAGAACACATCAAACTTAACAATGTGAAGTTATAGAAAACTTCAAGCTTGTCTCACCCAAGGCGTGCAAACCGTTGTCACTAAAAATTTCACCCTATGAATGGTCATGTAAGATCAACGTAATTTTTGGGAAACATGGGATTGTCTCAAGGTTTTGGACTCTGTATATGAGACAAACCTCCAGAGAAGTTTGGCTTCATCTACCTATTTCTAATGCTAATATACTCCTACATCTAATCCGAACTAGCATTTCCAAAGGACCAAGGAGAGAGAGAAGGGTTAGAAAGATGCATGGAAGGGGTAATCCTAATATTCTAAAACACTATGAAATGAGGGAAAATGGAGGGAAATGAAGGAGGAGAGGGAATATAAGTTTTTCACAGACCAAAACAACATTCAAACTTCCATTTTCATGGAGCACAACAAAAATAAAACCCTATAAAGGAGATAAAACATGTAAAACACATCAAAACAAGAACAAAGATGTAAGATTACAAATAAAACATGAGATATGGTAGAGAATAGCCACAAAAAAAAAATTCTTTAATAAATGCATAGTTCGTCATAGTGGAGGAAGAAGGAAAAACCACCTTGTAAAGGTCCAAATCGAGACCTACAAATCATATTTTCTCTTCCAACCATTTTGACATGGTGCCTTTACAAATTAGAATGTCCATCCTTTAAAAATGATAATCTTTCACAATATATAAAGAGAGAGAGAGAGAGAGAGAGAGAGAGAGAGAGAAGAAGTAAAATAGAGAATGTCATGGTTTTCTTGTCCAAACACTAATAATCTAAATTTAATTCACCTAAAAATCACATGGGCACCTATAAGTCCATCCATATGTCAAGTATGTCCTAAAGAGGAGATGTAAGCCATACTTCATTGAATTTGGGTGGTTGATCCATCTACTATTGTGATTAATTACCTAGACTGTATTTCCTCTTTTTCTCTCACCAAAATCCATCAAATATCAAATATGATAATACCATCTTAAAGGGCTCAAGGATATCTTTACAACGGTTCTAGTTTGTTGAATTTAGATTGAAATATATGACCCTTCAAAGTTTGCATGGTTGGGATCACATGAAATTGACAGTGGCATGCTTTGATTGGTATTTGGGATCGCATGTACCTACATGTAATTTCTTTGAATTTTTCCACTTGTGTACTTTAATGGTTACGAGGTTTGACTCCTTGACTACAACCTTTCCTTTGTGCCTTAAACCGAGCATGGACTGAAACATTATGGAATGTGGCTCATTTTAGGGCTTTAGTGTCCACCAGTGTGCATTTTCTTGAGGATTTTATAGAATGCCTCTACATGTCCTAGATTCTCTCAATATTGCAATGTGTCGAATTTATTTCGGACGTGTGTCCTCGTTGACTTTCCTTAACCTCTGCTAGATTTGAAACATTATCAAACCCGAATTATTCCAGGTATCACATCTCCTAGAGTCCATTTCATTGAGAAGTGATGGAATGATACCATATGTCCTACCTCATCCATTGGATTCTAATTATTTGGCTACCTCCAAACACTATCATGTGTCCTTGTGAATTTTTTGTGGGTTTTTAAACTTCAATGACTAGATATCTCTTGGTATTTTTGATTTTTTTATCGGTATAGACCTTTAATGGGATTTTGGACGTCACATGATTTTCAAATTGGATAATTCCATTGTTATCCAAAATTTTGAAGTGGTAAATTTAGGATAACATTACAAAAATAGCAAACAAAGACATAATTAAATGTTTGGAATTTGCAAGAAATTGTAATTCGACACCTAACACCAAGAAGAAAATATTTAGAACAAAAATTCACTTTTTAACTACACTATTGCACCTAGAATGATATGAAAACACACCTATGTAGAACTCGTGCATAAACAATTAAATGGAGGTGTAGAGAACATGATGGAGATGTAGATATCTCTTCAACGTCAAGTTAGCATACTTTAACACAAAAACAAATAGAGTTAGTAAACTAGTGTAGCTAGTCTAATTCTAACGTAGGGAGAAATGAAAAATTTATGATAAATTACAAATAAAGAAAAATAGAAGTAAATGTTAGGTTATAAAGATGTAGATAAATGCACAATATCGCAACTAATAAAATGGTAATGTAGAAATGTCAATGTTAACATACATCTACAAAAATTAAAGAGACAAAAGTATGTTAACACAGATCTTGAACTATGCTAAAGCATAGAAGATGATGGTAACACAAATCACATGTACCTACAAGAAAAATGTTAGACTATAACCAAAAACCTCTTATGTTTGTAAACTAATCTCTTCTCATCTCACTAAATGGCCTGCAAATATGTTAGTGATCATTAAACACTACGAAGAACACAAAAATGATGTTATTTTTACAAAAATAGATTTAAAAATGTTGTGGGTGTCTCGCTAAGAATTATTGAATTTATATAAGATAAAATTGCAAAAATGATAAAGCACGTGCAATAAAACAAAAGTTAACCTTTCCCAACAAACTCCTTGTAAACTCATATTGGACCAAATGAAGAGTGGGGTCAAGTGACACTATTATTGGATCCTGATGAGAGATTTGACTTCTTTAATATGTATTTGATCCAAAAAAAACTCCAAATGGATGAGAGAAACCAAGATACGAGAAAATTATGGACCCGGTTGATGATTTGATGATGGATTGGATTAGTGAGTGATAAATTTGATAGCATAAGGGTGTGCACAAGATATTTTCAATGATATTTTGGTAGAGTAACACTAAAAATTCTCCAAGATTCTAATGATGATTTGAGAGGAATGAAGCTTCTTATTTATAGATGCAGAAGAAGCCATGGATTGAGGAAGGTTGAATTGACTGAGTTGCAGGTTATTACTTTCAATTTCTTAATTTATCATGGTTGATTTTCTCTACAAAGTTAGCTCTTTGAATGAGAAATTAAGAGGTTTTATTTATTTTTTTGTTGTACATGAATTTTTTTCCATGTTTGTGTAACTCTATAACTTGTGTGGAGTGACAAGTTAAACTTGAGTGAGTTAGATAATGAAGTGGAGATGAGTGAAAAGTGGGTAGATAATTGATTTTTATTTAAATAGAAAATTAAATTGGCCAAAGGGGTGTATAATGTATATAAAGTGTAATAGAATTAATTAAATTGATTCTAGAAGTGGGATATGGGTTAATAATGAATTTAATATTTTTTAAGATGTTATAAAGTGTAATGGGTATTTTTGGGGTGCCTACATAGTGTTAATGGCTTCATGTTTAGCACTCAATGGTGGTGGCGTATCTATATCATATAATATGTGACATGACGCAGTCGGGATATTGAGGATCATGTGACCCATTACGCACGGGGTCCATGTTTATGTTAGAACACTTGTATAGATATTTGTATATATTCACTTTGGAGAGCCCTAGTAGTGGTGTGGTGGTAATTATATTATTGCATATTTGGGATTACAAGAATATTTATTATGTGTGGACCATAAGTGGGCCACAGATTGATTGGGAACATCTATTAATAGTGGTAGTATGGCTTCCCTTGCCCAAGAGGTGGGGTTTTGATATATTGACTTATAGATTGAGCATGGATATATTGACATTGGTGGATAATATTTGGAGACCATATTAAAAATATCTATGGTGGGTGGAGGATGTTGTGGAGATTGGTCATATTCAATGGACTATTTGGTTAGAGGATTTATTCCCCATGCATAGGGAATTGTATCAGTATGAGAGAATGATGTGCTATTTTTATATCTTGTATGAGGTGTCCCCACCAACATACCCATGGAGGTGGTCCACATATTCAGCCCATAGAGATGGGGACCTTTTTAGTCCCACATCAATTTATCTATATATACCCACAGTAGGGGAGGTGGATCCAAAAATAGTAGTGAATGACATGTATGATGCATGTTATACCACATCCTATGCATTATGGTGGACTGAGCATCAATGGTGATATTTTTTCGATATTAGTGTGAGGATTGGATGGAGGTCCAAATGAAGCTCGGGGTCCTCTACCTATAGGTGGAGTAGGAGATGAATATTACCTCGGTGGAGATGAAATAGAAACAACATTGGCTTAGTGTAAGTATAAATTATGATTGATTTATTTGTTGATAGTATTGATTTGATAAAGACTGATCATGTCTAATGTGTGTATTGTGATTATTGTAGGTTATTTTTACCGTACCACTATTTTCGATGCCTCATTTCATACTTTTCTCTAAAATGTTCTTAGGGACATGTCAACGATGGACTAATAGAGAAACTAGATGAAAATGTATATGATCACATATATTTATTTGACCCAATAGCGAAGCATGGTGTCAACTTGTGTGGTTTTATAGTGCCAAAGAGATGAGATCCATTTTGAGTTAGTGATGCACCTTGTAGGCCAACCTGGTGGTGAGTTATCAGGGATTCTATTGACGACACTAGTAGACTCACATGCATAGTATGCCTAGGTGTTGAAGGATAATGTGACATTATGAGAGTAATTATCACACTATTAGGCTAGGTCATGATCTATAGGATTTTGAGATCTAGGAGGAGCCTCTATCTCATGAGATCTAGTATATGTAGAGATAGATAGTGATGAATATTAGCTTTATGTGTATGAATATTTATGCTTTATACACCAGTTTTATATGAAATTGACGTGATTTTTGTGTGTGTGTGTATGTTTATATTTTTAGGTCCCATTACATTATGTATAAAAAAATTATTTTGATTGTGATGAATAGATATGCAATGGTGTTTTTGTTATGTTGATATGTAACACAACGCAAACTACCTTGATTGATTTTATAATATATGAGGTCTTGTTATGATGTATGATTGCTTTTTTTTATTAAGGGTAAATAGTTTTGAAGGGACTATACCCTGTATATAGAAAGGCTCAAAAGCCAGATATCAAAATAGGTAGAAACAACCCAAAAAGAGCAAAACAACCAACACCAAAGGGCTCAACAGCCAGATAAGACAACATAGTAATAAAACAGGATCAAGACGTACAGTGATCCGAAAAGTAGTAGAAGAGACAAAAAAGTAACAAGAGACTGGTCATCTCAACCAAAAAATAGCACCAAAACGCTAGTCAACAACAACTTCATAGCCAGTAAACAGCAACAGAGCGCCGCTTCACTTGATAGCCCGGTCAATCTTGGCTTTGATCATTTGAAGTGAGACAAAGAATGCAATGGTGGTGGCCTAGGAAGGGTCTTTCAGATCCACCTAAGAAATTTCAATATCTCTTTTCTTCTTGGAGCCCCAAATGTCCTTAGTAATCCCGCTGAGACTACAGATACTACAAACATGTTCAATGAAATTGTAAATACTTTTAAGGGTAGAGAGGATACAGTCATTACATCCTTTTGCGTTTCCAAGTTTTCCATCCAAAGATTGAAGCTTCTTGAAAATCTTAGCAGTGACATCCTCTTCTTCATCATTTTGTAGTTTCCTTTTCCCCTTAGCTTTTTCCATATCTCTAATAACACTCTTAAGCTCTTGAATTTCCTTTTCCATCTTTCCCACTCTGATCAATAAGTCCTCATCCTTAGGCTCCTCCACTAGATGGATAATGTGCAGGAGATTCTCAGCAAGCTTCAGGTCTTTGTAACTTCTAAGAACCCTCTGCGAAGCAGGGACCTTAGTTTTCATCCCCTTCCTTTTCTTACTAGATGAAGCAATGTCAATCTTCCTTTTGAGAAGGGGAGGAATGGAGGTAGTGGGGGTAGGGGGAGGAATGAAGGTAGAGGGAGGAGTAGAATCCAAGTGGGGACAGGCTGAGCAGTGGTGGTGAATAAGTAGTATTAACCCTTGATGTAGGGGAACTGCCCTAGTATGATTTTGCACTTCCAGAATGGATTTCTCTAGTGAGTTTATCAAGTAATGAGGGAAGTTGATAATGATGTTTCTACAAAAGTGATTGAGAAAGATCAAATTTTTATAGGAATAGTGACAAATCTCCCCTCAAGAGTTACATACCTTACTATCATTCTAGCAATCTCAGCAAAAGACTCGCGAACGGAAGTCGACTTGATGCCAGCCGTCATAAATTCAAGATCTTCCCCTTCATCCAGGAATTTCTTTGTCTCCACCTCTCTGACCACCCTCTTGTTAAAGAATTTGGAGCCTTCAAGACTGAGTCTGGTGACTTGAGCAATAAGCTCCTTTGTAATCTCAACCTCAATGTTGTTGTATTTTACCAAGCGATTCCTCCATCCCTGAGAAAATTTAATAGAGATATCTTGATCAAAGCCTTGGATTTTTTCAATAAAGTTTACAAGACCCCCTATTTAAAGATAGTTCTAAAGAACCGTATCATCTTTCAAAGCTAGATTATGGGTGGGCTCTATCTTGCAAGGTGGTCCCCCCAATTTTCTAGTGGCTCTGTCCGCAATGGTAAAAATTTTAGAATTATACGACCCAGCCTCAACTCTATTTTTGAATCTCTCCCAATTGTGCAGAAAGATATAATTATTAGACCTTACTTTGTAATTATTGACCCACTCCTTAGCATCCGCCCTATGACTAGTAATGATGTCACTCCAGGTTGCACAAATCTTAGGAGATGTCATCATTCTATACTTAAAAAGCCACTCCTTTGCATCAACATTACAGCCATTAGTGATTACTTGCCAAGTCATGTAGATCATTGATGATGTCTTCATTAAATTGAGTGGGAATAATGTCACCCCTTAGCCAAGTTTGAAAAGTATTATTAACCCCAAAGTTTTCCAAACTATCTGCGACCTATTTCCTTCTGGTAGGTGTGTTTAATTTCAAAATTTTCAAAACTCTTGAAAATATCGGTAGCTTCAGCAATAAAATCTACGATTGACCAACTGGGGGTTTTTTTTCATTCAAGAGATTGATGATGTTCAGCGAATCACCCTCAATTATAATATTTGGAATATTACAATCCCTGGCTAGCCTTATTCCCCAAAGAGTAGAAAGAGCTTCAGAGTAATGGTTAGTTTGCCTTCCCATATTTCTAGAAAAAATAGCAAAAAAATAGCCTTTGTGATCTCTAATGACTCCCCCACCTCCAGAATCTCTAGGATTACCTTTTGAGGTGCCGTCAAAATTCAATTTATGCAAAGCATTGGGAGGATTAATCCATCGGACAGTGGATCTATCAATACCATTATTATTCTTATTCAAGACAGTGCCAATATTCAAAGCAGCCAAAATGTTGTCTTCTTCCTCATGGAAAAGTCTATTTTTAGGAGGTTTAAATCTTGCAATGTTGTCCTGCACAGCAATGATAATTTCTTTGTAGACTTTTTTACATAACTTTCTTGTATTCCTGAAAATGACATCATTACAAGCCTTCCAAACTTGCCACATGGTGTGAGGTAAAACTAGTTGCCATAATCTCCTCACCACACAATGTTTGTAAGGAGAGTTCCATTATTCCCAAGCCTGAAGAAAAGTAAGGGGAAAGATCCATTCCTGATTAAAGTTTTTAAATATAAGATGCCAAATTTTGGAAGTATACTTACAATGAAGAAATAAATGTTTAATGTCTTCTGCTTCTTCCTGACACATACAACATCTATTCGGCATGATAAATCCTTTCCTAATGAGATTTTCATTGGTTAGTATCTTTCCTTTAATGATGAGCCACCAAAAAAGTTCACTCTCGGGGTTAGCTCGGCATCCACACTTATGCCACTCAAGTATCACTTTCAATATAGGTAAAGAAAGAATTGTAGCCCGATTTAACCGAGTACTCTCCATCAAAAGAATCTTATCAAATGAGCTCATCCTTATGACTTTGTGGACTGATATGAATTAGGGAGAGTTGATTCTACATAGATGAAACATCATACTACACATTATCCTCCTCAACTTTGAACTGTTTCCATTTTCTTTTGGTTTCATTAGCCTCAATATAGCCCTGTACTTTGTGCCCATAATTTCTAATTAAGCTATATTTAATGTGGCCATAAGAGGAAATCCAGTTAATATCTGACCATTTATCAGTCTATAAATTAATGTCTTGACCATCCCCAAGCTTCCAGCTACATCCCTGAGAAATAATTTGTCTGCTGTGTAGAAGATTGTTCCAGAAAATAGAACCATTCGGAAGAAACAGATCAGAAATAAAGGAAATCTTGCTTTGGTTGGAAAGGTATTTGATTTTAACCAACTCTGTCCAAGGCTTGTGTTCTTTTATAAGTCTCCAACCTAACTTTGTAATAAGAGCAGCATTCATATGTTTGATGTCTTTGATTCCTAACCCCCCAAGCCTCTTAGGTTTACAAACCTGCTCCCAAGCCACTAAATGGTACCTAAACTGTCCTCAGTACCATGCCATAAAAAGTTCTTTTGTATTTTTCAATATTATTCATCTTTGTAAAATCTTGGAATGCTGAACATTGACATGATATAAATAGGTAAGTTCTGAAGAGTGCTTTTTATCAATAAACACTTGCCTGCACTTGAAAGTAAAGCTCCTTTCCAACCAGCCAATTTTTTTTTAAATCTCTTAATAAGATCATTCCAAACCTCATTAGAAATCTTGCTAGTACTCAAAGGGATCCCTAAATAAGTAGCAGGTAATGAATTAATAGTGCATCCAAGAATATGAGAAATCTTTCTTTGCCTTTCAATGGGAGTGTTGAAGAAATAGATAGAGCTTTTTCAAAATTAAATTTTTTCCCCGAGGCTTCCTCATAAAATCTAAGGATAGTTTTGATAGCCTTTGCCTCAATTATTGAGGCCATCAGAAGTAGCAGAGTGTCATCAGAAAACTACTGGTGTGAGGATAACTGATTACAAGAAGTAGGTTAAAAGCCCTTTATCATGCCTATATTAATAGCTTTTGAAATATATCTGCTTAAACTGTCAGCCATTATAATGAATAATAAAGGGGAGATTGGGTCCCCTTACCGAATTCCTCTATTGCTGGCAAAAAAACCAACCGGTTCCCCATTAACAACCACTAAAAATCTAGATGAAGAAATGCAAGAATGGATAATTTTCTTGAATTTATTTTGAAAACCAAACTTGGCTAAGACTTCATCCATGAATTTCTAAGAGACTCTGTCAAAATCCTTATGCATGTCAAGATTTATGGCCATTTCTACATTTTTAATTTTATCCATGGAAAGAATTGTTTCATGTACCATAATAAATCCATCCTGAATAATTCTTCCCTGGATGAATCCGCTCTACTATTGAGAAATAATCTCCATAAGAATAGGTTGCATCTTGGTGGTTAGAATCTTTGTGAAGATCGATATATTACATTAACTAAATTGATTGGCCTAAAATCTTTGAAATCCTTTGCATCCATCTTCTTAGGAGCAAGCACAATATGTGTATTATTTAACTCTTTTATGAGATTTCTAGTTCTATAAAACTCATTAACAACTTTCAGCAGATCTTGAACAAATTTCCTAGCATCTTTGGAAGAATTTTGCCAAAAACCATATGGGCCCGGATCCTTATCCCCTTCTAAAGCAAAAACAACTTTTTTCAATTCCTCAATGGTGAATATTTTGGAAAGACTATTAAACCTCTCAGCATGTAGTAAATTATTAGGAATGGAGTCTAAGAGAAAGGAGGCTGCTTGCTCGTTGTAGGAATTATTCTTAGTGAGAAGATTCTTGTAAAAATTGAGGGCTTCTTCTTTGATGTCTTCAAAATCTGTAGTAACTCTACCATTGCCCTTAGAGACTTCAGTAATTCTATTACAAGCCCTATGCTTGAGGGCTGTCATATGGAAAAAATTTGTATTCATGTCTCCTACTTTTAACCAGAGATCTCTAGACTTCATTCTCCAAAAGGATTCCACTCGGTTGTTTATATTATGCGAGATACGAGAGAAGATATTTTTCTTGTTGATGATCCTCTAGGGTCATACCTTTCAAAGAAAATTTAAGCTCAAACTCTTCCAGTTGCTGCTTAAGCTCTTTCTTTTTTTCAAAAAATATTCCCAAAAACCTCTCTATTCCAGATTCTAACCTTTTGCTTCACATTTTTCAGCTTATGAAGAAGACTGAATTGGGCCATCCCTATTCCTTCCCAAGACCACCACTCTTTAATTCTATCTAGAATATCCTCATGCTCAAGCCACATTTTTTCAAATTTAAAATTGCAGTGGAAAGGTTTTGACCAATTGAATAAATTAAGGGCAATAGGATTGTGATCTGAACCCATTCTGGGGAGAGAAGAGAGATGAAAATTTTGATCTAAGATCTAATTAGCAGAAATGAGAGCTCTATCCAGTCTAACCTGAATCAAGTTATTCCCAATTCTTCTGTTAGACCAGGTAAATTGATTACCATGAATTTCTATGTCCATAAGATTAAGAGTCGACATGAAGCCAACAAATTCTTCCATGTTGATAGAAAAATCAGAGTTCCCTCCAAATTTTTCCCCTAGATTTAAAGGAGTGTTAAAGTCTCCCATTATCAACCAGTTCATATCCTCAATATTATTCTGAAACAAGAATAACTCCTTCCACAAATTTCTTTTACTAGCAACAATATTAGGGGCATAAATATTGGAAAGAATCCAGCTAGAATTATTCTCAAGGCTTTTAAATTTTATAGCTAAATGATTCAGGGAGGAAGAAATCACATTACCATGAACAATTTTGTTATCCCGAGAAAATCACTAAGCCTCGAAGCACCTTGAGAATCAATAGCAAAGAAAGGCAAAGCATTCTCCCGAAATATATTTTGCAAATCTTCAATGACTTTACTTTTCATTTTAGTTTCCTGAATAAGAAGGATGTTGGGCCTATTTGATCTTTTAATTTCCTTAAGAATTATTTGCTTAGGCCCCCCATTGAGCCCTCTGACATTCCAAGAAATAACCTTCATTAAAAAAATTTGGAGATGAAGTTTCCAGATGGTTCAAAATCCTTTGCGTACCATCTGCAATTTCTTTCTCAGTCTCTTTTTCTCTTACTTCTCTCTTGGATAGTCTGCCTTTTCTATAGGTGACTCCAATATTTGCAGCTCTTCTAGAATTAGCTCTTGTGATTCTTGAGGTGGAAGCTTCCCAGCTACCTATCTACTTCTTTTTATCACTATAGAGTGATTCTGGAATTTCTTCAAGACTTTTTTGTCTTCGTTTCTTACTTCTCATTGTGATGAATCCATCATTATCATGTTCGATAGACTTTTTCTTGATAGTAGGAGTAATTTCCCCTTCCTCTTTTCCTTTATCAACATCAATTTGGTTAGCTATTTTAGGAGTGAGCCCTCCATATTGGAAAACTCTTTATATTGGTTTAAATATCTTGCTATGGATTCCATAACCCCTTTGGATTTTTCCTGTCTCATTTTGTGCAGCTCCAGAGAACTATTCTTAGTTATTGGTTCTTGATGAGTAAAAGGAGTAAATTTTTCCATCTCTTCTTCTGTAGAAGTGATAAGGTGAATGAAGACTTTTTCATTTTCTTCATCCACTTCCAGGTTCATCTTTACCAGATTAGGTGTCTTAATGTTCATTGTTGGATCCACTTCCATTTCCCTCTTACTTTCTTCACCCTTTGTCAATTCAGGATCTTTTTCCTTTTGGGATTCATCATGCTTTTCTGACTGGTGAATTTTAGGTCTCCACAACTTCCTATAAACCGGTGGCCTCTTTGTCTTAAATCCTTTTTCTGGTCCTTTAACCTGAGATTCACTGCATGCGGTGATCTCCTACATTCTAGTTCGGATCTGTTAAAGAGTCTTTATCATCCTTATCCATCTACTTCTGCTCTTGTGCCTCAGAATGATCTAAGGGTATTTCCAACTTTTGCTTTATTTTCTCAGAGCATTTGTTGGCAAAATGCCCTAATTTATGACATTTGCTACATCTTAGTTGGAAAGCCTCATAATCTATTTGTTGTTTCCATGCTCCAAATTTGGACTGAAGAATAATGTGATCAGGAAGCTCTTGATCCATTTCAGATGAGACACAGAACCTTGCGAAGGCAAGTCTTGATCTATTTTTTGTAGGTCCATCTAGTCCAACTGGTGAACCAATCGATTTAGCTATATGAAGTAGGATTTCATCATCCCACAGATGAAGAGGTAGCCCTGGGAGTCTACACCAGATGGGTATGGCATGAATGTTCTCAATATTTGGATTAAACCCAGGATACCATTTTTTTAGAAAAAGCCCCATATTGCCAATACACCAGGGACCACCCAATAAGACAGAGTCCACATCAGCTTGTAGATTAAATTGGGCTAGAAAAAAACCCTTGGCCATGGTGGTGATAATCAAATATCCTTTTGGTTTCCATCTGCAAATGGCCCATTTTCTTATAATATCTACATTGGGTCTTGATCCCAAAAACTTTCCGACTAGGGCTAGATTGGTTTTCTCAAGAGCTCTATGCAGACATCTGTCAGGCACTTGTATGTGGGTCACCCCCTCATAATATTTTGTACTTTTAAAATTTAGTTCACATGCAAGGGAATGAGGACCCACATTTTTGTCAGGAGGTACCTTAACAATATCAGCCCAGGCTCTAGATCCGATACTAACACCTTTAGCTGGTTCTCCCTCTCTTAATGGTGCCTTATCATCTAATTCGTAGTTTCTTGATAGACATTCAGTGGCCAGAGCTGCTGAAACCACACTCTCAAAACCCTCCCACAGTGCTCCTTGATCTTCAAACCTGTAGAGCTACTTTGTATGATTTGTTAAGTGGTGAATTTTTTCAATGTAACATGACATATAGATGAAATGAACCCATGTGATTATGGTATGTTGGTAATTTTATATGACTAACATGAACATGTGATATTATGAGGTATTTATGACCTTATCCTAGTTTCCCGGATGAATACGAAGTGAGGAAACCTATTTGTAAGAATGAGGGAAGGGTAATGATATTAATTGAGAGAGCCAAACTCGAAATGTAATGATATAATGAATACACATATAGACTTTTTAGCACATAATAAAATATTATATTTTCTCTTCAATCACCTGTACATTACAAAAATATGTAGGAAATGTTTTTCCCACGATTACAGATATGGTTTAACAATTATCTCAATAAGTGTAATTATTACTCATGTAACAATACATAAGCTAATTCACATAATTTTTAAAAAAATTATTTACTTTACAATAATATTTACTTGATAATAATTACCATCATAATTATTCTACTATTTAATTACTTACACCACAATGTAGTCACTAACATAAGAATTCATACCATTCCCCCTTAGTTCCAACATGGGAAAACCTACCTTTTACTACAACATGTCTCTTTGACGTTTGCTCATGATGTGGATGGTTTTATTTTCAGCATAGCCAACAACCTCCAAGACATTTTTTCAAGTGGTAAACCAAGAACCAAAAATATTGTTTTGTTATTAGAATAACCAACAAATCTTCGGATGGTTTTCGAAATAGAAAACCAGCAACTATAATATCATGATAGTGTAATATTATCATCATCTATCATCACATTATTCTATCGGGGATTACACAAGAATTTTTCTCACACATTACAAATTAAAAAAGAAACTTAATGGAAATGGAACATTGGTTTCATATTCCCCTCCCCACAATGTGAAATTTCCACTTATTCTGCAAAAAAATAGGAACAACTAAAATTTGAAGCACACTTAAAATACTAAAAGAAAACACACTTTGAAAAATATGTCACCAAACATTCATGTGGCCCTGTCATTGGTGATTGATGAGATTTCGATAATCAAACTCCTTCCTCCGATGCCTCTATCCTCCAATGTGAATCTAATAACTCGGTTTAGTTTGATCATGGATCTCAAATTAAAATTCTCCCATCAATTTTGATTGGGATATCAGATTCCACCAAAAATGTTTCCATGAGGTAATTGTTTTACATTATTTTGACACTCTTACAAGGACAAAAACAACTATACATGACTTATTGACACAATATGACACTGAAATATGACTTGATGAAAATGGACAAAATTGATTTACACTAACAATGGAAAGACAATATAAATGATAAAAATGAAATTGACAACATGAAAATACATTAATGACTATTAATACATGTAAAGAGGGACGATGACAATGATATACATAAAACTAATATGAAGTTTGAATTTTTATAGACATGTACAAAATAACAAAATAAATAATTATAATGTTTTAAAAAACATAAAAGACATTTAAAAATAATGAACTTTACAATAAAAAGATAATATAAAAATTTAAAGTAATAAATTTGTAATATAGACTAATCACAAACCTATTGACACATGTTAATGATAATTAATTCAAACTAAGAGTTTAAAATTATAAGATAAAATATAATATTGACCGACTCACTTCAAACCATATAGGAGAAATATTTAGAATAGATTTCACATGTTATAGAGAATGTTTCTTTAGCTAAAAACACCTTCATATAAAGATCCTCATAGGTTCTAATGGGGTCTTGGATGATTGTTAAATTCTAGGCATTTACTAAGAGGAGGTTTAAGGTTCAACTCCCCATTGACATGTCCGTGTATGAGGAATAGTCTGGTGAAGTCCTTATTTCACCTGATTCTTAGATGTTTCCTAGAAAATGACGAAACAAATAAGGGTAATGGGCTAGGAGGAATACATGTTGAGATACTGGTCGTGGGTTGTTGCATGTGTATGACCTCTGAATCCACAAATGATTTTGAGATATTCCTTTTTTCTTGGAGGAACTACCTAAAATGGAACACAAGACCACCAAATAAAAGTTAAACAATATATGCAGTGGACTACCTAGCGTGTGCTAGATCTGGGAAATGTGATACTTCCTAGGATGGTACATCAATACACTATTTAAAACAACTTAATGTTGGTAATAAATTAAATCCTACTATAGTTAAAATGATTTAGGCATCTCATTCATCTAAAATAATCAAATTTGTTCACAACAGGCTGTTAGGCTATGATTGAATTTGAAGGTCGAGGTCACTTTGTTAGGATCTTGTTATTGGTTAGGGTCGATTCAGCAGTTTAGGGTATTTTTGGTGTTTTTAGGCTCTGATATGGGTTTCTAATATAAGACATAGAGACCAACGTTGATTTAGGTTAACCGGTGAAGATTATGGGTGACCGGTTTCAATATGATCGGGTACAGAAACTCACTAAAACTTGGCTCGGTGATAGATCTAAGGTTGGATGAAAATGGAAGGGAAATGGTAAGATTCATATGGATCTTGGATATGCACAAGAATGATGAAAGTCCATATATGGACAATTCAATGGTGTGGGTAAAGAAATGGTCAAGTTTACATGGAGATAAAATGGTGGGGAATGGAAATGAAAGCAGAAACTAAAAACAAATATAAAAGGATCTGCTCAAATGACAAGGAACCAATGCAGGTTAACAAACTTACTGTTTATATGAGCTTGATGCTTGGTTGGTAATAGTGGGTGATCAAATGAACTTTGTGTAGTTTTGGCACTTCCCCGGATGCTCCCATGAAGAAAAATGGCTTCGTGGTTGCTTCAGGTATTGGCTATGGATGTCCTGATGCTTATACGGATGTTGGTTCTGCTTGCATACAACTCTGGTTTCATCACTTGTTCTTAGAAAATCTCTCTATCTCTCTCAGAAATGTGCCAACCTCGAAATAAGGTTATTTTAGGGATTGAATGGTAACCCATGGTGGTTTTGGCTTAACCAGAAGTAGTCAAGGGTATTAATCAAAGCATTGGTTAGGATGGGATTTCCCAGGTTTACTAACTGGGAATATCTCCTTGATTTTCGGGATCTCATTTCATTTCCTCATGGATTAACATGGAAACCTCCTTCTAACATGTAGAAATGTGGTTAGAGGGAATGCAGGCATTGATTTTTAGGGTTTGGGTAGGTCTTAGTTATGGCAACTTACTAAGAATAGGTCTTAGGGTGAGGTGGCTAGATGAGGTGTCTAAGTGAGGTGGATATGTGGGCATTATCCCAATTAGGATATTAAATAATAAATATGGTGAGGATAATGAATTAATTTAATTAAATTAATATTATAGTGGGGTGAATGGGGCCATGGCTAGGTGGATGTGTTCAAGGTATTTATTTAATGGGGGACCAAGGGGAGTGTGACCTAATTTTAGTGTCTACATTTTTCCCCTTTTGGTGCGTAGCTTGTATTGGTAAGCGACGTTGACAAAAATAAGGTGTGGTTGCCCCATGTGTGGGTGAAGGTGATCCCCCTCAACCTAGGAATTGATGAGGTAGAACGCAGAAGCGGTGAGTGGTTTGATAAAAGGTGAATGTGATGAAGAGGAAGGTGGGTAATGAGGAGAAAGGAAAAAGGTATACTTGGGTAATCTAGGTAATGGGTCAGGGTCAAAGGTAGTAACAGTCAAATTCACACACATGTATAAACTGCAGCATGGTACTAGGTTGAAGAGCAGGTAAAATCTACATTGTCTAAGGTCAATAGGTTTATCCAAACAAGGTTGAGGTGATTCCGGTATCCAAGGTATAGGATATGGTTAGGAAACATGATGCATGTATGGTGCATGAATGTTTATGTATGTTTAGGTATGGTTGAATTAGGTAATAGGCATGGTTGAGTTAGGTCATAGGCATGGATTGAGTCAGTCATAGGCGAGAGTTTGAGTTAGGTCACAGACGTGGTTGAATTTAAATTGGTTGAAGTTGTGATTCATTAGTTTGTGCAATAAATGATGATATGGGTCATGTGTAAGATGCTTTATAATATATGCATGATGATGGTAGAGAAATGGGAGTCATAATAAATGTATGTTGTGATGATAATAAAAATTTTAAGCAACTTGTTGTTTTCTTGGTTTAATTTCCAATTTTTGACATACAAAGGAATCTAAGTGGAGTAGAATGTAATTTAGGAAGATGAAAGATGAATTGGTTAGGGTAAAGAGTGTCCAAGCTAACCTCCGAGGGCACCATGCCCTCGAGTCCTACCTACATAATCCCGGTGGAAAGGGACCTCAAGCCAATGTAGTTCTCCCATAATCTAGGGAATAATATGAGGAGGTATGAAAATGAGTTGGTAGGTTTTAGGCATGATTTGGGTTAATGTCTCATTAGGTGTGGGTGAGTTGTGGGCAGCTTGATATAGGTGATTTTTACTGTGGTAGAAGAAGAAGATTACCCCAAAGGTAAGTGTCGAGGACCAAGTCCTGTATAAGGTAATCAATACGTAATAAAGAAGGTTAAAAGATAAGCATGGGAAAGAAAGCCACCTGATTGGTTAGGATCATACCGAGTAGGTCATACCTTGGAGGAGGTGATGAATGTGAGACCCTAAATACATTGCATGATTGATTGTTCTAAGGGTGAAAAGTAGTCACATGATCACCAAATTTCATGGTTTCCAAGAGGTCCCTTGAGGCGAGTAGGAAATGGGAGTGCGAATGGTGAGAGGGGTGAAAGGTGGTTAATTTTTATATGGCACAAGGTAGCCTGCTCTTTGGGTAAGAGATCCAAGGTCACAACAGACCAGTCCATGACTAAAAGTCTTTCTGTTTTGACTGATATTTGAGATATATTGATCGATGCGGGAAGTCTATATGGGATGAGGAAATTAACTCCTTGAGGTCTTCGTGAAGTTGATCGATGCAGGAAGCTTTAGATTATTTCACATATATTTTTTTAAAGAGCTTTGCATATATGTCCTTCGAGGAGCAATCTATTTATAGCAGTTGATTGTGGAGAGGAAGATGAAATTTTGAGGAGTCATCCTTTTATTGGAAGTTTGACTCAAGGAGTTGGATACCATGTGAGGGATTTGAAGTTATGGACAAGACCAAGGTGAAGAATAGGATTCTTGTTCAGAAACTAGGGTGAAACAACCATAGGATCTCATCTAGAGGTAGACGAAAAGTATCCATGAGAATCATGCTATGTGTAGTGCTATGGTACACATATTCAAGAGAAGATAACAAGTGACGGGTATGCACATGATTCTTGTTTAATCATTGGTGAGGTGTAAGAAGTGGATAGCGCTCAAGGGATGAGCATGGAAAAATGAAAAAGGTGAGGTAGAACTAAAATTCAATAGTAGAATGGTCAAATATGCAAGGCATTAAGGGGCTCAGGTTCAGATTTACCATTGAGTGAAGATAAACAATAAGCACCTGATCCATAAGTATGGGTTACGATGTATGGTCCAAGCCAATTAGGATTAAATTTTCCCCATTTAATTTTTTCTACGGTTACGTGTTGATTTTCTTTCAAGATGAGATCACCAATTTGAAAGGTTCGTTCATGGACACATTTTTCATAGGCACGTTTGATATTTTTTGGTAAAGCGTGAAGGTGATCAAGAGCATTAAGACAATGTTCATCTAATAACTCAAGTTTTGCTAAACGGTCCCGGACGAAAGTATTCATCATTGAGCATGTCATGAAGAGAAATGCGGAGTGAGGGGATCTAGACTTCAAGAGGTAGAACAACCTTTGTACCATAGACCAGAGAAAAGGTGTAGCGATAGTGGAAGTGTGAATACTAGTGCAGTATGCCCACAGGGAAAAAGGAATGTGTGTATCCCAGTCCTTCCTAGTATCGTTAACCACTTTCATGAGAATTTTGTTCAAGGTTTTGTTAGTGGATTCAGCTTGGCCATTAGTTTGTAGGTAATAAGGTGACGAGAAACTTAGCTGAATGTTGAAGGCGTCGCAAATTTTTCACAATTTTTGTTTTTGAATTGTTTTCCATTATCGGTGATGAGGTGATGAGTAACACCAAAGTGATAAATGATGTGATGTTTGATGAACTCACATATTTTCTTATCTTTCGTGGAGATAAGTGGTATGGCTTTGACCCATTGATGCAATTGGGAAGAATAGGGATTGATCTCTCCGACAAGATCCAAACCCTGTTGAGAGAAGGGCCAAAGGTCACGGGTGATCTATAAGGCATGACTGGGTGTATAATGAAGGTTGGCAAGTTGTTGGAATTTTACACAATGCTTGATGTAGTCACAATAATCATGGTTAATGGTTGACTAGTAATAGCCTAGGTGAAGAATACACTTAGCAACATCAAGGCCACTGAAGTGACCTCCACATATGTCATCATGAACTTCCTTAATGGTATAAGGAATTTCAGAACTCGTGAGGCATCACAAGAGAATACCATCAAAGCCGTGCTTATAGAGAAGGCCCCCATGATGACGTAATGATAGAACTTTTTAAGGAAGGCGCACTATCCATTATGGGTGAGATCGGGAGGTAAGTTAGAGAGAGAAAGATAGTCACAATATTGTTTATACCAAAGGTCACTCGGGTCCAGGCGACGATTTAGATGGAGTAAACATTGTGAGATAAATAAGAGGGTGATTGGAGTCATTGTATGGTGATAAATATTTTATAATTGACAGCAAAGCGGGTATTTGAGAAACCAAGCGAGCCATGGTATCTCGTAAATTTTTGGTTGAAAGGGGACGGTTTGAAGGGCGTAATAGTCAAAAGTGGTAAAAGTATGTTCACATAATGTTTATAATTTTGACATGTCTCATTACAACATTGGTATATACCATTGACTTGGTTTATGAACAATTGAGAATCACCAAAGATGTTGATTTATTTGACATCTAGGCGTGGCGGCTTAGAGACCTAATACGAGTTCTTTGTATTTGGTAATATTGTTTGTAGAATCAAAATCTAGTTTGAAAGACAAAGGCATGGGTTCAACATCAAGTGGAATGAGGATAACACCAGCCCCACCCCTACATTGACATTTGGAACCATTGAAGAAGAGCGTCATTTGGTAAGCGGTTTTTCCAAGGAAAGGGTAGCAATTGACTCATCCGGAAAGTCAAAATTAGAGACTTGATCCCCAGAAATAGGTGTGTTGTCTAATTAGTCGGTGATAGCTTGGCCCTTGATGGATTTTTGGTGAATGAATTTGAGGTTGAGGTCAGCCGGAAGAATAAGCTAGCATGTGGCACATTGATTTTGTTAGGGTTTTGTGTACATGAAATGTAAGGAGTCTGTGTTGGTCATAACATGGGTTTTGTGATTGAGTAGGTAATGGAAAAAAAATTTGGCAACAAAAACTAAGGTGAATAAATTTTTTTGGGGATGGATGTATTAGGTTTCGTAGTCCAAAAGAGTATGGCTTATGTAGTAAACTACCTACTCTGTGTGTTGTTCATCACGATGAGTGAGCATGGCTCCTAAGGAGTGATCGGTCAGCTGAGATGTATAGATAGAAGGG
Source organism: Taxus wallichiana var. yunnanensis (assembly GCA_018340775.1). Classification (NCBI taxonomy): domain Eukaryota; kingdom Viridiplantae; phylum Streptophyta; class Pinopsida; order Cupressales; family Taxaceae; genus Taxus; species Taxus wallichiana. The sequence continues at coordinate 322,481,634 of CM031238.1, read as the reverse complement.
TTGATTGTCTTTAGTGGGATAAGTATAGGTGGTTAGAGAAGGTATTATTTTAAGGCTTCAAAATATTTGTGGCAATCATCATCCCATTTAAAGGAGACATCCTTCTTAAGTAGATGATGAAATAGTTGACACCGATCAAACAATTGTGAAATGAAGTAGTAGATAGATCAGAACTTACCTTGCAGGCTACTGAGTTGTCTAAGGTTAGTGGGCGGATGCATTTCCAGAATGGCCATGACTTTACTAGGGTAAAATTATATACCATGTAGGAAATGATAAATGCCAGGAGATCTCCTGAGAGAACCGTGAAGACACACTTCTTGGGATGAAGGCGAATGCAATATTTAATGAGGCGGTCAAAGATGGTTTTTAGGATGGTGAGCTGCTCAAATTGTTGTTTAGATTTGGATAGGATATTGTCCATGTAATCTTCCAATAGACGATGCATGATGTCATGGAAGATGTAAGTCATAGCTCACGATATGTGGCACCAATGTTTTTAAGGCTAAATGGCATGACTTGATAGCGAAGGCCCCCAAAGGGGTGATGAATGCGGTTTTATGTTGATCCTCCAGGGTAAGCAAGATTATGTTATAACTTGAGAAACCATCCATGAGTGATAGCATATCGTGACCAGTGGTAAGGTTCACCAGTTGGTCAATACCGGGTAGAGGGAAGTCATCTTTTGGGCAAGCTAGGTTGAGGTCATGGAAATCTGTTTAAATGCGGAGTCCCCATGTTTCCTTAGTGACATGTGGGACAATGTTTGAAATCCAATTAGGGTAATCAATGGGTAAGATGAAGGAAATGGAAATAAGGCGTTGAAGTTCTTCTTTGACAAGAAGGGCAATGTGAGGGTGAATTTTCCTTAGTTTTTGTTTGTGTGTTTGGTATCGGGAATAGTTATGATATTGTGGACCACTATGATGGGGTCAATACAGGGCATGTTTACGTAATACCAAGAAAATGCATGGTTATGGATTTTGTGAAAAGAAGTGATGGCTTCTCGTTCAAAGAACATCTAAAGATTAAGCGATCTTTAGGATGTGCGGGTCATCCCGAGTATGAATGTTAATCTCGATAGTTGATTCATTCAACATGGTTTACGTCTCGAGAGGGTAATGATCAATGAATATATGAGTCTTCTATACCAAGGTAGGAGAGTATAGATTCATCATATTGACATTGGATGACGTTAATTGAAGGTGTATCATCATCGATCATTTTAGGATATAGGAAGGGAAGAGAGGAAGGAGCCTCTCCCTCACATTGATAAGTGAGAGGCCCCAAGGAAATAGTGTTTATGAAAAAAAAATAGGAGGGATGGATTTTGGATCCATCAACTCCATCAGAAAAGGCAGTGATGAAGGTGGAGTAGGTGAAGAGGTTGGACAAGGGTTGATGTTCTCGTTGAGTTCAATGCGGGCTTGTTTGGTAGGTGGTTCAGAAATCCGATACCACTATGGGCATTATGTTTGTGGGTATTACATGGAATAATTGAGTATGGCGGCCTTGCTCATAAATCCAAAACCAAAACCATTCCATACGCATTGGTGCGGAAGGTGTGGGTGAAACAACAATTAGTGAGTGACTAGAAGTTAGCGGAAAATGGGCGGGTTTGAGATGGTGGTTGGGGTGTGTAAGTGGTGGTATCAAGTCCCCCATAGGTGAGACTGGTATGAAGGTGAGGAGGACCATAAAGGAGGCATTCTCCTATGCGGTGATCATAGCAAGGATGTTGGTGAAGACTTCCATACTCTTGTGGAGTAAGGAATGTGTTGACACTATATAGGCGATACTCCCCCAGAGTGAGGTGTTGAAAAATAACTTCCAAAGGATCATTGGTTGGTATGTGGGTAGCTGGAATAGATGATGTGTTGGAGGTTGATGTGGAGGTGGAGCTAACGGATTGGGAGGTTGATGGATCGGCCATGGAGGTTGTGGTAGCGGTAGGAATGGAGGAGGTATGTATGGTTGAGGTAGCGACTATACTGGTAAGCAGAGGTGTAGGTGAAGTGATAGTGGTCATGGAGGTAGACACCTTAATGGGTATGAGTACATCATTGGGTTGGTAAAGCATGTTACATGTTTTAAAAGGTGATGGATCAGCTGGAATAGTATAGGTGTGTCCTTCATGTTCAAACTTTACATAGTGATGCAAAGTAGAAGGAACATAACCCATGACATGAATCCAGTCGCACAAGCAACAAAGTTATATTAAAATTCCCCTCCAAGACATAAAATAACTCTAGAATAGTACAGGGGCCCATGCGAACATGGAGGATGATAGTGCCTACCTTTGTACACGTGATAGCGTCATTGAATGAATGCAACATGACATGATGTTTATGCATGTAATTGTCATGAGGTATGTGCATTTGAGTGAATGCATGGGATGAAATGATATTAATGCTTACACCCCCATCAATCATTACATGTCATACACATATATCATCGATGTGGAAAAAGATGAAGAGATATGGGTCTAGGTCATTGGTTTGGTGCGGTGTGATCTTTTCTTTAAGAAGAAGCTAAGGAGGCTACTAGGTGAGTACGGTGAGGTGTGGATAAAGGTGGCAATTTGGTGAGAAAGGCTACATGATGGGGTGTGATAATGGATGCTACAGGTGTAGGGTCATTGGGTAAAACCTCAATAGATTACATGACCTCCATGAGAGATTGACGATGGGATTCTGAGGTTTGGATGAGGTCATATAAGGAAATTTTTAGGGGGGATTGGTGCAGTTATTTGAGCATTATGTGATGTGTGACCGCATTAGAAACAGGATATGTGGGGCCACAGATAGTAATTTTAGGTGTGAGTGCAGATGGTATGTTGGGTGTAGGATTGGTTAGTGAGTCAGTTGCCTTTTCCTTGCCTTTTTCCTTCTGAGCATGGGTAACAACGTGGATCATGTTGATCTGAGGGGAGTTGGTAAATGGATAAGGTGTAGGATGAGTGGTATAAAAAAAAGAAAGGAAAAAACATACCGAGAGGAGAAAATCCTTGTGAAGTGAGGTGGGCGCAACACCATTTAGGTCATGGTGTGGCAAGTTCTCTTATGCGAACCATGTTAATTTCAAATCTTGGGGGTGGAGATCGTGGTTGTTGAGTAGGAAGTGAGGGAGGGACTTTGGAAATGGATGTAGGTGAAATGAGGTCCTCATCAAAAAGTTCATCATCGTCAAAGTTTGCTTTCAGGAGGACAGAACTAGATAAGGAAAGTTTTCAAAGCCTTGCAATTCTCCACATCGTGCCTTGGCACATGATGGTAGGCACAAATTTTAGTGTCATCAAACCCTTTTGGCTTGGGTTTCAGGGGTTCAAAAGGCACGAGAGGCAGAATGTGATGATATAAGTCTCAAGGAGGTTGGTTAATATTTTGGCATAGGAGCCTACTAGTGGTCGCAATGGGAAGTAAAAGTGGGTTTTGGCATAGGTGTGACTAATTGTTGAGGAATGGTCTTTGCGGGAGGGAGAGTGGGTTGAGTTATGCTTTTGGGTCTTTGGCGTGGTCTTGGGTGTTGGTCATGTTTGCTTGGGTAGGGGTATGATAGATGAATGGGAAGGAGGGTGTATGGTTTTTTTACTACTTTATTAGAGGGTAGTTGATTTTTGTCTTTGGGTTACACCTTCTTGGGTAAAGGTGATATGGGTGTACAAGATATAGGGGAAAAGTGAAAGGGGAAGAGGGTGAGTTACCCATAGGGATAACGAGAGGAGTCTTGTGAAGGGGGATGACGTAGGTCGTGTAGGGGGTGTGAGGGACAAAGACTGAAATGTAGTGGGTAGTGAAGAGGTTGCTAAGGGTATTGGAGGTATGGGTGGTAAATATGCTATAGGTGTGGGTGTAAGTCATGTCGGGTGCTTGGGTATGTTAGAGGTTTGCAAGGAAGGAATGGGCTATTGTGTTTTTGGTTTATTGATGAGTGGAGGTTTCTTGACCATGTTGGGAGGTTGAGGTCCTAAGATGGATGAAAAGGGTGTAGGTGATGAAGGTATGATTGGCACAGCTGGGGTGTGAGTTCTATGGGTTTGGTTCTTCTATTTGGGTGCCGGGGTAGGTTTGGTCTTGACTGTGGAGGATGTAGCTAAATCTAGTTTGATAGGTGGATGAGTAAGGTTGGTGGTTGGGGTGATGCCTAAGGTAGTAATAGGTTTAGTTGAGGAAGATGGTGTAGGTGTAGGTGTAGGTTTAGATTTAGATGTATGTTGGGTTATGGGTAAGGGTTTGTGTTGAGCTATGATGGGTTCCATGGAAGAAGCTGTGATAAAGGTGGTTGTGCTTGGTTCGATTGGTCTAAATATCTTTGGGTAGATAGTGGAAGTGTCAATAAGTGACATTTACATTTTTGTTGAGACAGGAAGAAGAAGACACCCCAAAGTAAGGATCTATCCACATAATCTAAGTGATCGGCTAAGCATGAGAATGACACATCTGTAGGTGAGGTTGATGAGGACCTAATGGAAATTCCCATAAAATGTGTCTTAGAGACAGGGGAATTTTCTAGCTTCGGCTTCCATGGGTAAGAGAGCCGAAAGTAGGTCTACATGATCTTGGGTAGTTGATGGAGAATGATCACCTAGAGGAAAAGGTATCTCTACTAGATCCTTGATAGGTGGAGGAGAAAATGGGTGCTCCTTTGTAGGTGGAGGAGATGATGGGTGCTCCTCTATGGGTGGAGGAGATAAAAAAGTATCCTCCATGGACTGAAGAAGTACTATGGGTGACGGCTCTCTAGGTGGAGAAGCCAAAGGTGAAATAGCCTCGATATTAGTGGAAGGCTCCTCCATGAGTGAGGAAGAAGGTGAAAGGTGTTCCTCTGTGGGTGGAGGAATAGGTGAGGTGGGTTCCAATGGAGGAGGACTTTGGGCTAGAATTTCCTCTATGAAAGGAATATGAGGTAATTGGGAAGCAACGGGTGCATCACTGAAAATAGTGTGGACCTCACGGGTATAGCCATCATGAGTAGAGGTCTCACTTTGGTTTGATCGAGATGAAGGGGCATGATTAGGAAAGGGTTTCTTGAAGATGTGTAGGTTTTTATTGGCAGGTGCGTTAGGATTATCGACATTTAACTCACCTTTCTCGAGCATTTATTGGACAATGTTATTGAAAGTGATGTAATTATCATCAATATGACCCTTCACTCGATGATAGTTATAGAAGTCATGTTCTTTATACCATACGGGTGTGGGGTGAGTAGGGTCAAAACCAGTGTGTGGTTTTATAGGAGGAAGGGTGATGGCCCCGGCTTTAATGAGCTTTTCTAAGATAAAAGAATAAGGCTCCCTAATTGGGGTATATTTCCATTGTTCTCATGTCGAATTGAAAAGTCTGAATGGGTGAGAGATTAGATGAGGGGCTAGCTTGATTTGATGGATGAGCTGGGCTGGCTTTAAGTACCACTGCGTTAGTGGTCCCCTTGGCCTTTGAATAATTGTTCTATGGTTTGAAGAAGAAGAGGTGTCATTTGACTTGAATGTTGAGTTCTTATTGCGTAATTGGATTTTCTTCTCTTCGATGGCCCAAATCTCCAACTTTTTGCCATGGTGATTGCTTCGTCGAAGGTTTGGAAAGTTTGGACCTATAGGTTCAGTGAGATATGTCTAGCATAATCCCATGGGAAGAGCTCGATGAGTTCAGTTTGCTGTAGTTGGAATGTGAGCTGATTGATTAGGTTATGCCAGTGAGCAACGAAATCTGTGATAGACTCGTCATCATACTGACACGTGGAGTATAGGTTAGTCATGGTAACCTTCTTAACAATGTTAATGGAGAAGTGATCCAAGAAGGCTTGGGATACCTGATTAAATGAAGATATAGAGTGCCTAGGTAACCCACTATACCAATCTAATGTAGGTCCAATCAAATACATGGGAAAGGTCCTCAGTAGAAAAGCATCGTCATGGGTGATTACGTAGCACCCATGTTTGAAAGACCGCAAATGTTGTTGTGGGTCTTATTTTCTATTGAAATGGTTGAATTTAGGCATTTCCCAATGCATGGGATATGGACAGATAGGAATGGATGGGTGGATAGGCTCATTACAAATCTCATCGTAGGTGAGAGAGTTTCATGTGCGGAAACCGATGCTTCTAATGTCTGCATATTGTCCATCATTAACTTGATTAGGTCGTTAGTAGGTTGTGATGGATGGGTGCCTCCTGTAGCATAAGAGGATTGGTGTTGGGCATGTAACAAGGGTGGCATTCTAGTATATGGTGCTATAATGTAGGTAGATTGGGAAGAAAGCCGGGAAATAGGGGTATGTACCTAGAGTGAATAATAGATGAAACAGGAGGCTACTGATAGTACATATATGGAGGTGGAAGGGTCATGGTAACCCTAGTGGAAATTGGGGCTAAAGATTGTAGAATAGAAAGGATGACATTTTCAAAAGGGGTAGGGGTCACTAACTACTGGGGGTGGTAGTGTAGCTACGGGTATATGTGAGACAATAGGGGCGGATGAGGTTTGTGTTCTAGGTGGTTGGTGAAGGTATAGTGGATGTGGTGGGTGCAACGGATGTAGCAGATGTGTCATTCATAGTGGGTATAGGACCTAGCTACGAAATGACTATGGGTAAGGTAGATGTGGGCAACACGGAGTTAACAAGGGCTAGAGCGAGTGTCAAGGGCATAGATATGGCCATGCCATATATCAACTAACCCGAGGCATCTCGAGTGGATGAGTGGGAAAGTTAAAATTGCAAGGCGATAGGACTTTGGTCAAGGATTCGTGTGAACTCATCTCTGGTAGTGATAGTGATAGGTTGGGTAGGATCCATGGGTGATAAAATAGAAGGTGGTGAAGGACTGGGTGGGAGTGGTTGAAAATTGGCGTGGAATATGAGGGTGTTTTCTTGGCTTCGGGTCAGCACCATGTGAATAGGTACTGATCAGGTTGGACTATTTTCTGTAAATGACACAAAAATACAATAGAAAATAGGAGAGATAGGTGGTAGTAGGTGGATTAGGAATCAAATGTTAGCTGGAAAATGACACAAACTAACCAATGCCGATTAGGTTAAACCGATGCGATCATAGGTAACCATTGCTAGTTACTGTGGAAAGTGGACAGTTGGTCAAAAACAAGGTATAAGGCCAAATTTTCAGGTATGCCAAATACTGATGAGATTTACCAGGTCAGTGGATATGATAAGAGTGACAAAAACTCTAAACAACTAAAGAAGGTGAATAGGTTTCCTTTTGGGTAGGTTAACCAAAAGAATAGTGAACTGATGCCGGTTGGGTATAATTAATGATGATGAGGGTAACCAACGATGGTCACTGGATCGACACTAGATCGTGGAATTGAAACAATGATCAAGAAAATGTAGTAGTGAGTTAAAATTTAATTTGGAATCAAACCCAGAATTCTAAGAATGAAGAGAATATGGTCCAGGCACACTCAGATGAAGCTGGAATACACCAACTGTGATGAGGAGCGTGCAAGGGAAATAAAAAATGAAGATCAAAACCTCTCATCTCAAAATGCAAGATAAGCAAAAACACTAAGAAAACACGATCCTAAGAGTGATTTTTCTATTATGTTTGTTTAGCTTATGCTATTTTAAGGAGTGACTCATGAACTGTAAAATACTTTTTTTGGTGAGGATGGCTTCCTATGAAGAAGGAGATCTACAAGGAGAGGTTTCAGGTATGTTATGGCGGGGGTGGGATTTTCTCTGAAGTATGACTCGATAGAGCAGCGAGCTGGGTGCCCATTATACCATGATCGTGTGATCACCTACAGCTTCTTCCAGGAAAGATGTTGTTTAAGAATGTGAGTATTTTAAAAAATTTATGTTTGGATAAGACTCAGAGAGAGAGAAAGAGAAAGGAAGTGCTTTTCTACGATTCATTTGTCAACCATCAGCTGGTCATGACTTCCAGCGTATAGGTTGCCCTCATTTAATGTGAGCTAATGTAAAAAAGCAGAATGAAATGAAGTTAATTTTAAACCCAAATCAAAATATGGAATCAATGACACAATAATAGGACTAGGAGAAAGTATGATCTTTCACTAATGCAATGCAAAATGAAATAGAATAAGAATTCATTTTAAGCACCAAAACATGATTACTTTGAGATAATAGGAAGAAGAGAAGATTCCAAGAGAGAAATTTTAATGTCAGATCCTTTTAGAAAGGAAACAAACATACAATTTTCACTTAGAAATGAAGAAAATTCAAGAAACCCCAAATGGGTCCCATCGGGCTTGCCAAAATGTTTCACCTGATTCTTAGACGTTTCTTGGAAAATGACGAAACAAATAAGGGTAATGGGCTAGGAGGAATACCTATTGACATACTAGTCATGGGTTGTTTCCCACGTATGACCTTTGAATCCATAGCTGATCGTGAGAGCTTCCTTTTTTATTGGAGGAACTACTTGAAATAGAACACAAGACTACCAAATAAAATTTAAACAATATATGCAGTGGACTTCCATAGCATGTGCTAGATCCGAGAAGTGTGATACTTCCTATATGGTTGTCAATTCATTGTTTAAAACAACTTAATGTTGGTAATAAAGTAAATCCTACTGTAGTTAAAATGATTTATGTATCTCATTTGTCTACAATAAGAAAATTCGTTCACAATAGGCTAGGCTATGATTGAATATGAAGGTCAAGGTCACTTTGCCAAGATATTGTTATTGGTCGGTCAAATTTGGGTAGTTTATGGCATTTGGTGGTGGTTTTAGGCTCTAATCTGGGTTTCTGATATAAGAAACAAAGACCAATGTTAGTTTAGGTTAACCGGCAATGGTTATGGGTGACCGGTATTGGTATGGTTGGGGTATAAGAAAATCACTAAAACTTGGCTGTGTGATAGATCTGAGGTTGGATGAAGATGGAAGGGCAATGGTAAGATTTGTATGGATCCTAGATATGCACATGAATGATGAAATTCTGGATATGGACAATTCAATGGTGTGGGTAAAGAGATGGTTAAGTTTTCATGGAGATAAAATGGTGGGGAATGGAAATGAAAGTAGAAACTAATAAAAAATGTAAAAGGATCTGCTCAAATGACAAGGAACCAATGCACGTTTACAAACTTACTATGTGTACAAGCTTGATGCCTGGTTGGTAATAGTGGGTGATCAAATGAACTTGGTGTAATGTTGGCGCTTCCCCAGATGCTCCCATGAAGACAAATGGCTTCGTGGTTGCTTCAGGTATTGGCTATGGATATCCTGATGATTATACGGATGTTGGTTCTGCTTGCATACAACTCTGGTTTTGTCACTTGTTCTCAGAAAATTTTTCTCTCTCAGAAATGTGCCAACCTCAAAATAAGGTTGTTTTAGGGATTAAATGGTAACTAACGGTGGTTCTGGCTTAACTGGCGGTGGTCAAGGGTAACCAACATTGATTAGGGTGGGATTTCCTAGGTTTACTAACTGGGAAGATCCCCTTGATTTTCTGGGATCTCATTTCATTTCCCCATGGATTAACATGGAAACCTCCTTCTAACATGTGGGAATGTGGTTAGAGGGAATGTAGGCATTGATTTTTAGGGTTTGGGTAGGTCTTAGTTAGTTATGGCAACTTACTAAGAATAGGTCTTAGGGTGAGGTGGCTAAATGAGGTGTCTAGGTGAGGTGGATATGTGGGCATTATCCCAATTAGGATATTAAATAATAAATATGGTGAGGATAATTAATTAATTTAATTTAATTAATTAAATTAATATTATAGTGGGGTGAATGGGGCCATGGCTAGGTGAATGTGCTCAAGGTATTTATTTAACGGGGCACCAAGGGGAGTGTGACCTAATTTTAGTGTCTAAATTTCTCCGTGTGTTGTCGAAAGCACCCAAACAATGTCCCTAAGTGTGAAACAACTATACGAGAGGTCCCTGCGTGGATATGGAGTAATCTCACAAATGTCCCTATTCACCATTTATACGTTGGTGGTATAAAGTGTACACCAACTATACAAAGGTGGTATGAAACCTAAGCACCAGTTGAATTAAGGCATTATGAAACTTATGCACCTGGTGGTCCCTTCTTCATGCCAAGTTAAAGCATATAAAGGCTGTGAGACTATGCTTGATTATAATATGTAGTGATTCCTCATATCCAAACAAAACTATCTGCGTAGGTTGGGTGCAAGGTGGCGATGAATTTGAAATTTGTTTAATGAAGTGACTAGTTTTATTAGCTCCTCCTCGAGATATGTTATAATTTATTGGTATTAGGTAATATTGAGCCCTACAAAGTATATCAATTTTTTCCCCTCATCTCCAAAGAACAATGACCATAGTGAATCAAATGAGGACTAATGAAGATATAGTTAAAGATCATAGGATCATAGAGAAGGTATTGAAGATCCTTCCAACTAGATTTGATCCAGTTGTGGTTGCAATAGAGGATTATAAGGACTTGAGACAAATGAAAGTTGATAAGTTGATGGGTTCTATCTAAACCCATGAACAAAGGATGAGTAGATCAACTAGATACTCCAATGAAAATAATGGTGAAATTTTAATTTTTGTTTTGCATGTAGATGGTTTGATTTTAAATGGAAATGCAAGTAAGGTAATAGATGAATTGTAATCAGCCATGAAGAAGGAATTTGACATGAATGATTTAGGATTGTTGAAGTATATTCTTAGCATTGAGGTTAAGCAAATAGAGCAGGGCATATTTTTTTCTCAAGAAAAGTATATAAAATAAATCTTGCAAAGATTCATAATGTTGGATGGTAAACCATAATCTACACCTATAGAATTAAGTCCTGAAATTGACAAAAGATTATTGCAACAGTAATGTAGATCCTACAAGGTATAAAATTATGGTAGGAAGCTTGATTTATTTAGTTGTAACTAAACTAGATATAATGTATGTAGTTATTTTTATTTCTAGATTCATAGAGACACCAAAAGAGATACATTGGCAAGAAGGCAAGCGTATTTTAAGGTATGTGAATGGTATAAAGAATTTTGGAATTCTATTTGCTATTAATAATGATTTTCAATTAGTTGGATACATAGATAGTGATTGCTAATGAAGCCTAGATGATAGAAAGATCACATATGGATATGTTTTTAATGTTGGTTCAGGAGCTATTTCATGGGCTTCGAAGAAATAGTTAGTTATTTCATTATCTACTATTGAAGTAGAGTATATTACAAAAAACTCAGCTTCTTTTCAAATGATATGGTTAAGGAGAATCCTCTCAGATTTTCACAAAGAGAAAAAAGGAGGTTCTATTTTTTCTTTGATAATATGTCTTCAATTGCATTGTCTAAAAATCTAGTTTTTCATGGTAGAAGAAAGCATATAGCAATCATATATCACTTCATTTGTGAACTGGTTGAGAAAGGAGAAACCAAGCTCAAGTTTTATAGGCCATAGCTTTAGCTAGCTGAAATTTTTACTAAACCTTTATCAAAAGAAAGGTTTGAGCATTTAAGAGCAATTTTGTGCATCGTAGATGTCCAAGAATTTAAAATAAGTCCTTGATTTTATTTTTTTCAGCTCAAGATAAAGTGGGATTGTTAGAATTTATCGGTGTTAGGTAATCTTGAGCCCCACATAGTATTTCAATTTTTTGTCTCCCCATCTCCCATCTACATAGTTGACAAGAATTCCTTTTTTTTCTTTGGTCATTTGAATTTTGAATTACCCGCATCAATCTTTAAAACTGCAATAAAAATGAAGGGTTAATGTTGTGTGTAATTGTTAGGTTTAGTTCTCCACATAAGTGGTCAAATCTGTGAGACAAAGGAAAAATGAAAAACTGTGCAACATTGTGAAGATCCAAAGGGCGAGGAACATACACACACCGGCTTTCTAGTACCTCCTTAGTAGACGTGAGGTCCACAAAATAAGATGCAACTTATATATTTGTAGTAGGTCTGGTTTAAGTCAACATGTCGATGGTTATATATTGACCATCATGGTAGACCATGTGGAAGAATTTTGTTTAACTTTTGGGAGATGAGCCCCGGTAGATCTCAACCCCGTGGAATGAGCCACATTGTATAATGTTTTGGGATCATCCCCTCGGCCAAGGTGATTCATTGGTGATCTCAATTTTTAAACATCGGACCCATGACATGATTTTACCACATTCTATAGTGATGGGCTTGGCAGAATTCAACCCCATAATCAATGGGAATTGGTTTTGGTTTCAGGTATAGTTAGTGGAAAAGGAGCAACATGTGGAGGCATTTCAATAAATTAATGGAAATAGATTTGAGTGTATTTCAAAGGTGTAAAGAGCTGGTATTTAAGATATGTTCGGGTATTTGTTGATGGTCAATGTATTTTTAAGACACATAGAGCTATATACTTGGCTCAAAAAAAATAATGTAGAAGATAAGAAATATATGCAATAATATAATATAGAAGATAGAGAGCTAATAATATACATAGATCCGTAGCTTGAAGAAGATAGAAGGAACAGATACATGTAGCAACAAGAAGCAAAAGTAATTCTTTAAGAAATGGAAACTTAGAATTGGACACAAGAAGAGAAACAAAAATAAAAGAAAATGTGTAGAGTCATAGCTCGAGTTTGTACAAGTTTTTCAAATCAAATATAATAGCTATAATTTGTGTGATTTTGTGTTTTTCCCTATGTTGGTTACATTTGGCACTAAATGTTTCAATAAATCTTGTATGGGCCTTGTAAGGGAGAAAATCAAGCATACACATGAGATCTACGACCTAGGATCTTTACACATATAAATGAAAACAATAATTTTCTTAGTAGTGTTCTCGAGACCTGAGTTTTATTAGGGATAAGTAATTCAACATAGCAAGAATATAGAATCCTTGAATAGAAACAGATTGAATAATCCTTCAATGTCTAAGGAATGAGTATGTGGCTATAAAAACACACAAAGCATGACTAAAACAACACTCCATGAAGAACGATGATTACATACATTTGATTTTATTGCTATCTAAATAACCACTTTACCCACATAAGTTCCTAAGAATTCAACGTGAATCAACCTCCAACTTTCACAATGTTGAATTTACTAACCAATGAAGCACATGTCTATTAAAATCAAATGCATGAGGATGAATCTTGAGATACATATTAGATATATCGTAATAATCTCAGATCAAATCTATATGAGTATATTTTTTCCAATATTGGTATTGACCTTCAGACCCTATGTGTTTCGCAGTCAATAATCAAGAAGATATATCTTTGAGCTTGAAGTTAACTTTACTTTTATGACTAGGTGCTCCTCACGGCCAATCACATTGTGTAATATTGACTAGCACCCAATATTATAGTTATTCTCATCTACATAATTAAAGTTTCTTAGGAGATACTCTCATATAAATCCACTCTAAATATAGCTTCTCAAACACCGCTAATATTAAATGATAGATTCGAACTCAAAATTTAATGATCTAATGAATACATGGATAATATTTAGCACAAGATAAAATATTACATTCTTCCCTCTTCAATCACTTGTACATTACAAAAATATATAGGAAATGTTTTCCTATAATTACAAATATGGTTTAAAAATTCTCTAACTAAGTGTAATTATTTCTCACATAACAATACACATGCTAATTAGAATAAGTTATTTTAACAACTCATGTACATTACAATAACATTTACTTGATAATAATTACCCTCATAATTATTCTTTTATGTAATTACTTACAACATAATGTAAGCACTAACATAAGAATTCCTAATAGATGATACTCATATACACCCATAAGAGACTAGGTGTGAACGTCATCAGTGTTAAGAGGTATTGAATATATTGCATGATATAATGAATAATTGCTTAACATGGATGAGTTATGTATGGTACGAAAGATATACGATAGATACTATCTGAATATTCAGCTTAATGGGATGAATGGTGGATAGTACTTAATGGTCTTGCAAATTCACTTGTGTAGTGTTTTGGGAAAAATCCTTGCTCCTTGCTGACCCATTTATATATGGTCCTTGATTGCTCCTATATAGAAATAGTATCGGTGAAAGAGATATGACTAGAAATAGAAACATGCTCATCAAGTGTAGCACTTCATGTATGTATATTTCATTGAGGAGATTAAGTAGATTGATATGTATGTCATGTGTCATAAGTGATGATACCTTTATCCTATAATAACTTAAGCTTATTGTCTCATGCATAATTATCATTGTCATGATGTACATTAATATGATGGAAGTTTAGAAAATGGATGAACCTTCTCATGTTCAATCCTATAAGAAGGGATATTATCATTAGATGGTAACTGAATCATCATCTTGTTAATTAATGTGAGTAATAATTCATGAGGTAGATCACGAGCCCTATCAAAATATATGGGATTTCTCTAAGGAGGAGATGTTTTTCATACATGTTTATTAGGATTAGGATGATAAAAATTATTACCATGATGTAACACTTTCACTTGATTATCATTAGGGCTATAACATTTTTCATGATTAGTTATAACAAAATTAGTTTTAATATTCACATTTAAGTTCTTAGGTTGATGTTTTAGCGTGATATCTTGTTCTAAATTAATAACACATAAGAAAATATCATGGAATGAATCACAAGTATCATAATGTAATTTTTATTTGAGATATTTTATAAGTCCTCTACAAAATATGAATTGCATCTCTAAGAGACTAGGTTGGTAGGAAAGAAAATACATGTTTCCCTTAAAACATAATATATAACTAGATATAGATTCAGCTTCATCTTTATATAAAGAAGAAAAATGCTAATATGTAACCCTAGGCCTCTATCACAACTAAATTGAACTAAGAATGCATTCTCAAGATTTATTAAATAAATCAAAGAGCCATAGTAAATATGAGTAAACCAAGAGAGAGAATCACCAATGAGAATCTTAGAGAAAACCTTAAAGAGCATCCTATCAGTGTCATGATGAGTCATGGTCGATGTATAATGCTTAAGTTGTATATATGGATCTATACTACTATAAAACAATTGAAATGAAGATATGAAAAATATCTCAATAGAATAGTATTTGAAGTATTCTACATGGGATATGATTTCTAAGAATAATAATAGAATCAATTCTAGCATAATAGAGATCACCTCTTTCTCAATTCAATTTGTGAACCTTTCTTATATCTCATCTACCACATGCATAATAGAGATAACCTCTTAAGGGCGTATGAAAGAAGCACCTAGGGGTTAAATGTTGCACTCTACCATGAATATTATCCATAGGAGTGTCATTAGGTCTAGGAGTATTATTGAGGGATTAATTAGTGGAATTTGGCATGGGTTGTATGGAATTGACCTCATAGTTATGTTGTAAAGGGATATTAGCATCAAAATTATGCAATGCAATTACACCGGAGATTTATCAACATATGTGTTATTCGACACCAAAGGAAAATTAGTATGCTCATTTTTATAACAATATCATTATTCTTATTAATATCTACAAGTGTAAGGGAAGAAGTACTAGTAGAAACATCACACTTGCATGTAAGATTATAAAGAGAAACACAAGATGCATCATCCATAACATGATTCATATCAAAATAATTGCATACATGAGAAATGGAAATATTTTAATAAGCCACATATTTATTTTTATATTCAAATGGAACAATAGAGGTGTAATGGTTATTATTTGTAAGTAAACTAGAAATGTTACAATCAAGCTCATTATTTTTGCATTTACAAGGAGTAGAAACACAATATTTGGTATAGATTTCATGGTTATAAGAAACATCATATATGTCATTATCATGGTTGTAAGTATAATGAATCATTTCCTAATAAAAACATATGGTACATCATCAATCAATGTGTAAATATGAGGCAAATCATATGTGTGTCACTATAAACACTAACATCGTCATCATAAACTATGTCATCTAAGGAATTGTTGTCATTATCTCCCTATGGGGATATTTCTTATGGTCATTACTCCAACCTGTAAGATCATCCCTATGGTTTACAAGGGGGGAAAGAGGTGGGAAGTGATTGAATTAATTAAAAAAGGTGTCACTATGAATAGCTATAGGAGGTGATGTGTAGAAGTGGGGGAAATGATCAATGAATGGTTAACAAGCATGATCTAAATTAACATCCAAAATTACATCATCCCTATAGGAGTGTGAAGATTGAGTAATATGATTTTCATCTACATAAGTGGTATGGACCTACTTAAATGGATAATAGCCATTATGCTTTCATAAATCCTGAAAATAAACCATGATAACACACAAAATAAACACTTATGTACCCTAAGACATCAATAAGGTTTGGTGGCGAGTGTTACAGGTAAAAAGAGATAGTTGCTCATTTCATCCTCTGAGGAGGAAGATAGCTATGTGGGTGGTGTGGATGGAGCTGGGCCAAGCTCTTGTACCAGGTCCAGGAATAATTAGGTTTTTTTTGTGGCCTTTATGCTAACTGGTGGTTTTTTTATAGTTGTTTCTACTGGTTCAGGCTGGGCTTTTTGTGGATCAATTTTTCCTCGTTGATCCTGCCCTATTTTTATTTTTTGTTGGGTTTTTATAGATATTAAGTATCATCATGAACTTATTGTAATATCCTTTTTGTAATTGGTCCTTTGGAGCCTTTTTCCAAATTATTATCTATATAAAAAAGGTTTTAAAATCAAATTATAATCTTATGGCAAATTTGGCAAGATCACATCTTAGGTTAAGGATTTGACCCAATTGGGTTCACCAAAATGTATCAACCCTAATTGAAATTAATCATTTATTATGGTTAGTAATACTTAAACTAAATAGTAAATAATATGTAAAATTATTGTTTTCAGCTACAATATACATATATAGAGACATATCAATAACTTTAAGGAATGCAAGTAATAAATGGTGGATTTTGGAAAAAGGATTCACTTATCTGATTTAGAAAAAAATTTGACTTTTCGATGAGTGTTTTGGAACAAAAACATATTCTAGGAACTAGAGAAATATTCTACTGAGACTACTAGATCTCTTGGGTCAAATTTGTAAGGTTTGGTCATGATCTTTTAGTAGAAAATGACCCTACTATATGGTTTTGGACCTATAAAAATGGGTATTTTAAAATCTCATTATCACTTTGTGTCACTCTTTGTCATCTTTGGGAATATTCAATGTCACATCAAACCCCAAGTTTTACACATGTACCTAAAAATAACCCTATCTACCCTACAACACACTCGGGTACAAATTAGATGAGAAATAAATGTAAATGCTTTAGTTGGAGTAATCTCGGTGGTCACATCATATGTGATTCATTGAGCTCTACACTACATTTCAGACTACATGTAGTTATTCTAGTGATTTTTATTGATTTGCATGTAATTATCCCTTATCCTAGTGTTTCCCTATAGTTTTCACATTGATAGCAAGTTAATCTACTTCATCCCATTCAAAACCCTTATGTATTGATGAAATAAAATAGAATTATGCCATCCTATGTTGTATATATAGTATGTAATATTATTTATTTCTTCTTCATTTCAAAGTATGTGATAAATAGATTGGTCATTGCTAGATAGTAAATTCCCATATTTGACCTTATATATATGAGGTCATTATCTTGATTAGTAAACCTTATTGGTAGAAAATTTAGACCTAAACGTAAAAATTTCATGAAAATGAGGGAACAATAGACATATAAATCAAATTCAAGTGAATACCCAAAGGTTCTAAAAACATATGGAAGGTTTGGGACTAGGGGTATGGTCTAGGACTTGTTGTACAATTTTGGAACAACACGAGATGTGAAGAAAGTCAAAAAAGGAAAAGTATAGAGGCCTATTTAATGCAACATAAAATCACAAAATTAGAGTAAATTAACCATCAAAAGTGATTAAACCAAGAAATGAAAACCCGGAAGAGAGTAAGTTATGTCACTAAGATCTAGTTTCAAGGTCTTGAACTAATATAGATACAATTCTTAAAAAATCATGATGTAATAATGATTGTTTGAAAACAGATAGTGTCTACACCATGAACCATATGATACCATGAAGAATTCATATTGAGGCTCTAATGAGGTAAGAGATGTAAACCTTCAAAGCCTTAAAATGAATTTTGAGAATTTGAGAATGTTAGACAATGAGGGAGTTAGATATTATTACATAAAGATAAATGATTTAATTCATAGAATGAGGGTTTATGGAGAAACCATGGAATATAATCTTATGATAAGGAAAATTTTGATATATTTGACACAAATATTACTGCATATTGTGATCACTCTTGAGGAGTGTAATGGTATGAACACTATAAGTCTTGATGAATGATTTTGTTCTCTCTTCTCTTATTAAGATAAAATGAGACTATATGCATGACATTCAAGTACAAGATTTAGAGTAATAATTTGCAACCAAGGAATTTTTTTCAAAGCGAAAATATTATTATAACTACAAAATTAAATAAAAAATAAAGTTTACTTGTCAATATTGTAAAATATTGGGTCATTTTATCAAAGAGTGTATGATACTAGGAAAAATAATCAAACTATACCAAAGGGTAAAAAGATGACATTTTAGGATGAATAAAGCAAGGATCAAGATGAAATCTATTATTTTATCTCATGTAATGTGGTATTATATTATGGAGGATTTTTTTCCTTGCTTTGGGTCTCTCAAATTATATGACAAGCTAAAAATATGGTTTTAGAACGTTAGATTATTCCTTTAAAATCCAAGTGGAATTAGGAGGTGGAAAATCCATCCAAGTTGAAGGAAATGACAGCATACAACTTTCCAAAATTTAAGGTATGGTAATAGGCATTCCCAAATAAAATCAAGAGTTTAGTACACATTTTTATTAAACATTTTGATGAATCAAAGGAATAGAAGTTTAATAATCAAACTAGGAAATCCATAACTTTTTCTAAGGATTTTAATTTTATTAAAATGTGATTTATGTTAATCATGATCATATTTATAAAAGGGTCATGACTAAAGTGTGGAAACCTATTGAATAATATTTTATGTCTTACATATTCCTACATAGTTTGTTAGTTCAACAGAAATAATACTATCTCTTCTCAAGAGCCTAGTCATCCATCTACATCAATACCAAGTAAGCAAAAGCATTTTTGAATCCAAATTCAGAAAATAAAAAATTGGATCAAAATTATGAGATGATATAAAAACAATTGGAGCATTTTAAGTCTCGGTTAAGTCACTTTAAAATCATATGAGTAAAATTTTAAACCCTAAAATTGAAATTAAAGTCACAAATGTTATCGACTTTACATTATAATGTTATGATGTCTTTAAGAAGTGTAAATGTTAGGGTGGTATTGGTATGGACATTGGGGTGTCTTGCATAGTGCATTAACTAACATATTTGAGTATAAATTTTAGGTGGATGTTAGGGTGACTTAAATAGTGTCTTTTCTATCATCTTTGATGATTTATTGCCTTAAAGAGGTCACTTTGAGGTGTCTTAAAAGGCATATTTATTCCCAACTTTACCCTACCTTATTTTATGACTCAAGGAATATTTATTAAAATAAAAATCAAGGAAAATAAAATGTTACGATTGTGTATTTAGATGTAAAATCAACATTTGGAATATTTTTGCTTGTATTTCAAAGAGAGAAAACATATTGTGTTGGATTGAGAAAACTAGGGCACAAATATTGTGTTGAATTGATAAAAAATAGTGCACAATTACTAGGTTGAATTCGAAAGAGAAAAATTATGTTGCATTGAGAAAACTAGGGCACACATATTACATTGGATTGAGAAAATTAGGGCACACATATTGTGTTGAATTCAAAATATTATGGCCTCAACATTATGCTCCATTAAAAAAATTAATGATTATAGAATTTGTTCAATTGGATAAATTGGAGTCTTGTTGTAATACATAGATGGTAAATTCAATTATTTAAAATTACATGGAGGGCATACCTCATTTTTAGGTAAATTTTTTTACATATTTAATCATTACTAATTATTGGATTAGATAAACAAAATATTTTTAGATAAAAATAAAATGTACATGTATGATTATACAATTCGGTGTTACGCAAGGACACGTCCCCTAGATTTTGGTGACATCCGGATGTCCCGAACATTTCGGGGACTTGGGGACTTGGAGGGGATGTCCCCAATTTTTTAAAAATATTTCAAAAGTTTTCTAATGTTTTTACTATTAAAAAGTTGTTATTTTTACCATTAAAAAGTTGTTATTTTTACCAAGAGCATTCAATTATAATCTTAAAAGTACCTAAAATACATTAAATATAGTTTAAATCCCTAAATGTCATTGAAAAAGTTTAAAATATTGAAATATTATTTTTATGTATTATTTTAATAGTCGTCCCCTTGTCGTCCCCAAAATTTAGGATTTTTTTTGTGTTCCAAAAACCCCGTCCCTTTGTACCCTCGTCCCCCCGTCCTCGAGACTTAGGTAACTATGTTATACATATTGGTAAATGTTAATAACATTCTCTATATAAATATTGTAAGTTATTGGGATGACAACACGATGCATAATAATGAATCTAATTCTCCTCTAGATCCTCGCTCAAGTTATTCTATAGATATCCCTCTTGTGATTCCTGATAGCGGTGGCTTTATACCCCATCATGTATGTTTGAGTTCTAAAAATAATAAAATACATTTTATTTTATTCAATTATATATTTAGAACATTTGTATATGATTAATTGGAAAATGATTTTCATATTTTAAGGAAATAAGGTTATACCACTACAAAAGAGAGGGAAGGTGGAAGACAAAGAATGGGAAGGGGTCTCAATTTTAGTGATAATAGTTCTTTTTTAGGTAAATCCAAACAGCAACACTAATTCTAACTCTTAATCTATACGCTTTATTTCAAGATCTAGTTCTTCAATATATGCACTAAAATTATCGCATATTTTTTATTATAAGACATTTTATGAAGAAATTGAGGTAAAAAGTGGTCAATTATGACAAATTCGGTATTAAATTATGTCCAATAAATTAATAAAATAAAAATGGAAGGTTATATATAGAGCTTATGAGGATGATTCTCATGATGATATGAAACTTCTAGGAAACTAGATGAAATTGCATGATATACATTTCAAAAAATTTAAAGCATTTGGTGTAATGGAAATAAATAAACATCTTTCTATTATGTGTGAACCTTTTATATTTTGGGGGAAAAAATAAATGATTTGACCATGTATTATATGTGATGTAGGTTTAGTTTCTTTAACTTGACATCCACCATTATTGGATAAAAAACCAAAAAAGATAATGGCATTCCAATTTTAGCATTATATAGACCTAAATACTCCATCAAATATTGCAAAAGTTTGGTAAATTATAATTTTAGTATGTCATGTTATGGCTTATTTTCAAATGTAGAAATGCTTAGAGAAAATATTGATAAGGGAAAGAAATTGAATATAATGTATGATCACACATATAAATTGGTGTGCATATGCATATAATAATATTGTTTGTTTCAAAATAGTTTTAAACAATGCAGGTCCAAGAGAGAAAATTATCATTCAATACCATAATAAAGAGCTTTCAAACATATCCTTCAAGATTATGTATAGGTCTCGATCACAAAAGTAACTTTGTTAAGAGCTCAGTTTTCTTTGTGAATACTCCGGATAGAAGGTGTCAAAAGATATCTCAGATTCTTTGGTGTGAGATTACATCCTTTCCCACAAAATACTTAAGCATGCTAATTGGGACTGAGAAGTTCCTAAAAATTGAATGGATTTTCTTGATTTATTAGTTTATAAGGACTTTGGTTGGTTAGAATGGATTTCTCCTTTCACAAGTGGGTAAGATCACTTTGTTAAAAACCTCTCTTCAAAGTTTACCAGTTTACACCATATCACTCTTTATACTTCTTGTATAGTGGTATCCAAATTGTAGTCTCTATTATCACCACTTGTTTCAACAACAATCGAAAATGCACCGTCATATCATCCAGATTATCCTAGAAGCTCATCCAAGGTGCATGCAGTACCATGTCCATCCTTTATGTGAGCTTCATGAGAATGCTCCTTCTTAACATGAGGATGTAATATAACCAAAAAATAAGTGCATTCATTCATGGAATTTAAGATATAAGCATTAACTCCTAACCTAATGCACCCGAGCATAGAACAACATGATCAACTTAATGTAAGTAGAATCAACCATGAGATAACATCAAGGAAACCCATAACATGCATATGAACATAAGGAAAATACATAGATCAAGATCCATCACATGAGTGTTTCAGAATCACTTCATTATATTTATAATCCAAAATATGGTAGCCAAGATTACATCAAGAGAGTTCCATTTGTGGAAATGTTCACACTAGCAGAGCTTACTTTACATCACATAACTCGTCATTACAAATTTTTGCCCCCTCTCATAATCCCTATCTATTCTTACTTATCTCCCTTATCTCTCTGTGAAAACCATCATACTCATATAATAATCATCCTCCTTCCATATTAAATGCTCATCTTTCTCTCTCTGCCAAATTCTAATGGAATACTTTCATCATTTCGTACCACTACACGAAAATGTTCCGAGATGTTGCCATCTGTTTCCCTTAATCGAGTACCTTTTAGTATGCATGTGTCTATTAATCCTTAATAACATCGACTCCTTATCCCTTCATTATAACCATATTGATGCCATGGAATATCCTTTCCTTGATATGTAAGTCTCCATAGCTTATCCACATCTATATCTATCACTTTTCTATTCGCTCCCTATGCATGTCTTTTCCTATTTTCCAAAACTTACTAAGTCCCTACTCATTATTTCCCAGTGCGAGCCTTTGCACCTATCCAAGAACTACTTCTAGATGTGACTTTAGGCCCTTCTTCCACGTGTCATAAGGATTCATTCCTTAGGTATTTAGTTACTTTATGGGCCCAACATCACCCCATACTAAACTGGTTTCTCTCCTAGAAAACCTCCACACTTCTTGAACGAAAAAAAATCAACCAAAACCCGTGAAAGTAATAATTTTTCTCGAAAGAATAAATAATAGTGGTAGAGAAACAATCTGAATATAGAAATAAATAATGGGGGGGAAATACTACATGACCAATTGAAGGAGTTCATGGAATTCTATGTTTATCTCCTCCTTCAATTTCTCACAGGCCTTCAATTCTGATAAGACCTCTCCTGGCGTTTCACCTATAATAGTAGGCACATTTCCTTGGATGATTTCCTCCACATTTCCTTTCAACATGTTAATGGCCATCCCTAGATCCATGCAGACACCCTCGAACTCATCCATCTGTTTAGTGATGGAGTTTCAAAGCTAGCCAAGTCTGAAATCTAGCTTTTCACGCTTTGTCTTGATTTTCCGCTTCTAGGTCATGGTATTGACAACCAATTTTGTGAGCTCTACCTTATTGGTGGGGATGGTCTCCTATAAAAATTTTAGGGCTCCCTATTCCTCTATCACCCTCGCATCGATAATTGGCAGGAATTTTCTACAACTATTAAAGCCCATATCTACCAAAGTATATTCACCTCCTTGAGTTGGAAGAGAAAATCTTCCAACTCCGTTATCTCATCTTCAATGGTGACCTTGTTTTCTTATTTTTCCTTTGTGATCTCTATAGTTGTGGGGCCCATGCCATCCTTAATGTTAATGAGTAACATCCCCATGATATCTTCAAGGTACTCCATCTCATCCCCATAATCAGTCCTATCCTGGATCACCAACGCCGAACATTTTCCTAGAATGTTTTTCATGAGGGCTCCATCTCGATCATATGCCTCCTTCATCCATGCATGTTCTCCCCTTAACCCCTAGTGAAACCTATCTATCTCTTTCTCCTTTATCTTCCTCTCTGTGATCAAGGTTCGAATAGTGGACCCTATATATAGATCTGCGTCAAATTACCTCTAAAGAAATCTTTTGTAATGAATTACATGCTTGCTTGTATGTTAGGTGGTTAGGATCCACCACTTTGTATACTTCTCCTCCCTTCTTCTTCAAAATAATGGTCTTGATCACATGATAGTTGACCTTGAAATCAAGGTCCTCGGTGTGGTAATGCATACTCTAGTTTGAGCATCTTTCTATGTTGGACGCATCCACGTCTTGATCCATCAAATCCCAACCATGTAACTTTTCTAGTGGGAGGGTGTCCTAGAATCTTACGCGTAAGACCTTCATGGTGTCATCCACAAATTCCATGTGTGGGGACACAGGTGTTCACTTCTTCCTTTTAGCTTTTTGCTTGGTTCTTTGCTTCTTCGCCCCAAGGGTGAATTTGTTATCCTCCTATATAGTAAAGGAGTACCCTCTATCTCCCTTTGGGATGACGTTCTATGTTGTAGCAGCCCCACACACTAGACTCTTCTCACCCCCTATAGATTATTCTTCTCCTTCTCCCCATTCCTTTCCTACATCCATGGTCTCTGCCTTAGCCTCCTGACCCTCTAGTTCTCGCTTTTTATAATTCCACTTTAAAAGTGGTGGGGTCTTTTTCCTCTCCTTCCTCTAAGCCTATTGTGGGGCTTGATGCATCGGGTGTCTTTTGTCTCTTTTCTTCAAGCTCTTCCTTCTCTTCCTCCTCCTCCTCCTCGTGCCCTAGAAATGAAGCCTTGGCACCACCATGTACCAAATTTTTGGCACCCTTACTACCATTCGATCGCATGTAGTACTTCCTATTTCTAGAGGTATCCAACCTTCCTTCATCTTGTTCTTCTTCCTCTTCCTCTTCCTCCTGCACTGCTTTCATGGGTAGGATTGATGTCTCCCATGGCTTTGGAAAGGGAGATTCTGTAAGCTCCAAATCAATCCCTCCTCCTATTTTGAGGCATAGTGGCACCAACACTCGATGGACATAACCCTTGATGGTAACGCTGGATTGTGGGTGTAAGTCTAAAAAATTTGGTTCCAAAAATTCAACGTAGGTAGGTCGAGTGTCATACTTGTATGTAGCGTGCAATGTGTGGACATCAACATCAACCTTTTTACATAAACAATCAACTTCTGCAAGTCCTTGATCCAGTTTATAGCACACTTTATATATCTGGTTGTGAATGTGAAGGGGAGTTTGCACCATGGCCCCATCTCTCCTTTGGCCATCATAAACCTTGCTTGGAAAAAGTGTTGGGTAATGGAAAAATCCACCTTGTCTCCAACAACTTATTGTAACTTTTGGGGTATGCACCACTCATTATCAAAAGCTTCGCACAAACACTCAAACCATATATTCATCCAAGACTTGTAAGCACTCGAGATGGTCCCATCATAGGTGAATTTTATGAATTGGACTGGGGGACCCATGCGCGCAGTGATTGAACCCAAATTTTCTCATCCGGCCCATCTAGGACACTAATCTCCCATAACATGATCAATAACAGGATGGAGCCCCAAGTTATATTCATTCTGCCTCACTCTATACTCATGCCTCTTTGATAATTCCATTCGTAATGAATTTGTAAAAATTGTAGTGTGCCGTATTTGATACCCTAGAGGCCATGTATAGAAACCGAGGAGAATCTCAATGTTGGAGTGCAGGAGATCTACAATTACCTCGTGCCCTATTCCCTTTTTGTATTTTATCTTTTCGCTAGCTCTCCAACTCTAACTCCATGAGGTTACTACATCTCGAGTAGATCTCCTAGGGATCCTCCTTTTCCACCACTGTTTTCTTTGTTTGATCCTTCTTTGGTTTCATATTCCTCTCCATTTTCCTTTGTGCCCTAGGTGTTTTGTTCCTTTCTTTCAACTGCCCTAACTTGACAACATCCCGCTTCTCTTTCACACCACCTCCTTCCTTCCCTACTATCTTCTTCATGTTGGCGTAGCAGCTGATTAACATGATGAGATCCCTCTCCACCATAAGTTTGAGCTTTTGGTGTGACAGAAAATCATTTGGTATCAGAGCTACATGACTTACCATCACACCAAAAGCTCGAACTTATGGTGGAGAGGGATCTCATCATGTTAATCATTTTCTATGCCAATACCCTCCCACACGATGGAGCTGGGTATACACCCAATTAGGCCCAACGACATATTAAGAGGAAGTGACACCGGGAATTTCTTGGGAGGTCACCCATCCCGATAGTACTACGGGGGTGGCGTGCTTAACTACACGATATCGAGCTACATGACTTTTTGTTTGTTGTAGCAAGGACACGGCAAGTAGCAAAGATGTGGCGATTAGGTTTGATGGTCCAGCCAAGAAAAACATGGGTTTTGGATTAAAAAAATGCAAGTTATTTTTAATGTGTGCAATTTGCAATTACGGGGAGGGTAGGAGTGGAGGACAGTGCGTAGGGAAGAAGCCAAAGCCAAGGCTAAACAAAAAAATGCGTACCAAGAAAAACTTTTAAAAGTATAAAACTAACCAAATAAAGTGCATATTTGTGTTTTACAAGATTGCTTTGGCTTCGCCCTTCACACCCGTCTACTCCTTGCCCTCCCTACAATTGTAAATTGCACACATTAAAAATAACCTACATTTTTTTAATCCAAAACCCACATTTTTCTTGGTGGACCATCAAACCTAACTACCACATCTTTGCTACCTATCGCGCCCTTGCTATAGCAAACGACAAGTAGTGTAGCTCGATATCGGCGGTTAAGCGTGCCATCCCTAGAGTAGTGTTGGGATGGGTGACCTCTTGGGAAATTCCCGGTGTCACTTCCTCTTAATATGTCGTTGGGCCTGATTGGGTGTATACCCGGCTCCATCGTGCGGGAGGGTGTTGGTGTAGCAACTATTTAACACGATGAGATCCCTCTCCACCATAAGTTCGAGCTTTTGGTGTGACAAGAATCTGTAGCTCACGATACCAGCCAGTTAAGCACGCCGCCCTCAGAGTATTTCTGGGATGGGTGACCTCCCAAGAAATTCCCAGTGTCACTTCCTCTTAATATGTCATTGGGCCTGATTGGGTGTATACCCAGATCCATCATGCAGGAGGGTGTTGGCATAGCAGCTGATTAACATGATGAGATCCCTCTCCACCATAAGTTCGAGTTTTTGGTGTGACGGTAAATCGTTTAATATCAGAGCCAAGTAGTTAAGCGCGTCAGCCCCAGTATAGTGTGGTGATGGGTGACCTCCTGGAAAATTCTTGATGTCACTACCTCCTAATGTTGTTGGGCCTGATTGGGTGTATACCCACTCTATCGTGCGGGAGGGTGTCGGCGTAGCAGCTAGTTAACATAATGAGATCCCTCGCCACCATAAGTTCGGGATTTTGGTGTGACGGTAATTAGTGTAGCTCGATACCGGGGAAATTAAGCGCGCCAGCCCTAGAGTAGTGTTGGGATGGGTGACCTCCCGGGAAATTCCTGGTGTCACTTCCTCTTAATATGTCGGGAATGACGTTTGACTCAATGGTGAAGATGTTGTCTCTTAATGAGCCCACCAGGGTTCAATTCTCACTACAAGCAAAGTCAGGAGATACCCTTAATAAGGGATGAGGCCCGGATTGTGCCCTGAGTGAATTTAACGGAATGGACACCCCTTAGTCCTTGGCAACTAAGCCTAAGAATTTGTGCACCTAACCCATGCAGTTATTTCAGATTCAATAAAAAAACTCTAAACAATTTGTCGTCACACCAAAAGCTCGAACTTATGGTGGAGAGGGATCTCATCGTGTTAAATAGTTGCTTGAACTTATGGTGGAGAGGGATCTCCATCATGCGGGAGGATGTTGGCGTAGCACGATGGAGATCCCTCTCCACCATAAGTTCGAGCAACTATTTAACACGATGAGATCCCTCTCCACCATAAGTTTGAGCTTTTGGTGTGATGGAAATTCATGTAGCTATGATACCAGCCAGTTAAGCACACCACCCCCAGAGTAGTTATGGGATGGGTAACCTCCTAGAAAATTCCCGATGTCACTTCCTCTTAATATATCGTTGGGCCTGATTAAGTGTATACCCAGCTCCATCGTGCGAGAGGGTATTGGCGTAGCAGCTGATTAACATGATGAGATCCCTATCCACCATAAGTTCGAGCTTTTGGTGTGATGGCAAATCATTTGGTATCAGATCCAGGTAGTTAAGCACGCCAGCCCCAGAGTAGTTCTAGGATGGGTGACCTCCTGGGAAATTCCCAGTGTCACTACCTCTTAATATGTCATTGGGCCTAATTGGTTGTATATCCAACTCCATCGTGCAGGAGGGTGTTGGCATAACAACTATTTAACACAACGAGATCCCTCTCCACCATTAGTTCAAAATTTTTCCTCCCACCCGATGGAGTCGGGTATACCAATTAGGCCCAACAACATATTAAGAGGAAGTGACACCGGAAATCCCGGTGTCACTTCCTCTTAATATGTTGTTGGGCCTGATTGGGTGTATACCTGGCTCCATCGTGTAGGAGGGTGTTGGCGTAGCAACTATTTAACACGATGAGATCCCTCTCCACCATAAGTTTGAGCTTTTGGTGTGATGGAAAATCATGTAGCTCTAATATCAAATGATTTTCCATTATACCAAAAGCTCAAACTTATGGTGGAGAGGGATCTCATCGTGTTAACCAGCTGCTACGCCAACACTTCCCTTTGTGCTATGTCATAAGATTTTACAATAAATTTTCACAAGTCCACTTTGGTTCTTGATAGTACTTTCCATCACTCTTCTTTGAAAAATCTTCATCACACTTTGAGCTCAGGAGCAAAATAGAAAATTCTCTAAGGGAAAGTAGTCCAAATGAATATTTTTATCTCTTATTTATACTTTATCAATGCCTTAGAGTTCCTTCGACCATGTGTCCTAATGTCACTTTTTAATAAAACACTTTATTTCACTCAAGTCAACTTCTGCGACTTCCCCTCACACTTTGTAGCTATAACCTTTAGGCACTCCAATACCACTAAACTGCCACAAACCTCCTTCACACACGTTGTCATGCCAAAGTACATAACCTCTTGCATCATCTACTAAGTAGTTCCCCATGGTTTTTCCTACCTTATGTCATACCGCATGATCCTTCCCTTCTTTTGGTCTTCAAATTATTTTAACCCACCTTCATAACCGCACAAATTTATGCACCTTATCCATTATGTTTCTTGTTCTTTTGTCTTTGCGTTAATTTTTCCAATAGTCCACTGTCGAAGTTGTTGTCAACCATGTTCAATATAGCTACTCCATGTTCAAGTTAGTTATTACTTCACCCACATAAAAATATATGTGTGTTTCCCTATGCATGGAACTTATTACAATGCAATCATTAGGTGCACCAACGCACAACACAAATCTGAAAGCAACAACAAAGGAAACAACCAAAAGGACTAAAAGAAATCTAAACTAATTGGAAAAACTACCTTATTTTTACTATACAAAAGCCTTATTTATAGTAGGGCTTCAACCTACTCCCATTGAAGTAACCTGGTAACCTCATCCCATCTAGTTCTTATAGCTAACATGCTCCTGAATCAAGGATGTGTGAGATGATGTATGTTCCTAACCAATGGAATTTCAGTTTCCTATGATGGCACATAAATTTAGAGTCATAAATCAAGACCATCTGCCCAACCTCGAATTGTTTGTTTTTGATATGATGATCATGCCATGATTTTTTTCGTGCCTTCTCATTCTTTTGACTCCACCTAGCAAGTGATCACCTTTCGTCCAACTGCATTAAATTCTCCATGTGCTCATGTAGTTCCTTCTCATCAACTAATCCTCCTATGCACATAATACCCAAATATGGTAGCATAAACTCTATTGGTAAAATAGCTTCCACACCAAACACCAATTGAAATGGTGTGGCATTGTTCAATATCTTGTAGGTTTTCCTATACACCCATAGTATGGATGAGACTTTTCATCCCAATCTTATCTCCCCACATCACAAATTTTGGTCAATGTGTGACTCAGTATCTTGTTAAATGCCTCAGTGGTTCCATTAGCTTGGGGTGATAAGGGGTGGTCTTGTGATGGGCCACCATGAATTTTTCCAACAAAATCTTGACTGTCTCATTCAAAAAATGTGTGCCTCTGTCACTAGTCAAGCTTAAAGGAAACCCATACATGTTGATTATGTTTTCCCATAGGAATCTTGTTGTTGTGGTTGTTGTGCAATCCTTCATAGGCATTACCTCCACCCACCTTGTTAAGTAATTAGTATAAGTAATGATATAGCACAAACCAGTCCTTTACGTGGTAGGTGAAATCAGTCCTACAAAATCAATCGCCCACTTCTCAAATGGTTTTGTGCTAGCTATCAGTCTCAAGGACATCTCATCTCTTCTTCCTAGTTTGTTAAGGCATTGGCAATGGTCACAGAGCCTTGTAAAACTCAATAAAATCATGGTAGATGATTTCCCACCAAAGCCTTGTGAGTATAATCTTCTACGTGGCGGCATTCCTGCATAGTTTCCTCTTGCAATCCCACCATGTGCTTCCTCCATGATTGCAACGCACTCATGTTCTAACACACACCGATGCAAAACCTCATCGTGGCCTAGCTTGTATAAGTCTCCACTAATTAACATGTACGACACTAAGCGTATGGCTAACTACTTCTTTTCCAAAGTCTTCATTCCTTTCAATGCCACACCCATTTTGAGAAACATAGAAATATCTTCCAAGTCAGAGGGCACACACCACAATCTAAATAGTTGTGTATCTAACATTGTATCCTCAATGCTCTATGCATCCTCCCTTGAGTCAATCCTTGATAAATGGTCAGGTCCCAAATTACTCTTACCGGTTTCACAAAAATTGTAAACTCAAACTCTTAAAACAACAGGACCCACTAGCATATGCACCCTTGTAAAATGGGCTTATTTACCAATTACTTCAATGCCATGTGGTCTGTGTAGAATATAAAGGGTGTTTCAATAGATAATACCTCAATTTGTGTAGCACGTAGATCATTGACAATTATTCACACTCAGTAGTAGTATAGTTTTATTCTCGTTGGGGTTAGCTTTCTACTAGAAAAAAATGGGGTGGTCAACAATTCCTTCTCTAGGTTGTGCTAAGATTGCCCCAATCACAACTCCCGAAGAATCAACATTTACATGTAATGGATTATTCTAAGAAGGAAAGCGTAATATTGGCATAGTGATAAGCTTGTTCTCCAATGTGTCAAACATCATTTACTATGCCTCTCCCCAATGGAATATACATCCATGCTTAAACAATCCTTCCGGTGGCATGGTGATTTTGCAATACCCCCTCATAAACTTTCGGTAATACCTCGCATTCCCAAGGAATCCACACCGCGATTTGGCTAGTAGGTTCCCCAATCCCACAATAACGACTTTGGCAGGATCCACCAAAGAAACCTTCCTTACATATGATATGCCCCAACAAGGTTCCAAATGGAATAGCCAAAAGACATTTCTTGATATTGAGGGATATGAACAACTCGACCACATCTTTCAAACATTAGCCTTAGATTTTCACAATGTTCCCTTACTAATCCATATATCTTCTGATCATTAAGGTAGATTTGAAGAAACTTATGGATGAAGTCTTGAAATTCCTGCACCACAATGCACAAAAACACATCGGGCACATTCTTCGACTCCAAAAGGCATGACTGTGTAGGAAACTATTCCCCACTTAGTGGTGAAAGTTGTATTTTCTTGGTCCTCATTTGTAATCCTAACTTGATGATATCCTAAGAAACCATCTATGAATGAATAAATATCACACCTAGCTACTCCGTCCAAGATCTCCTCATTAAAAGGGGTTGGAAAGGGATAAATGAAACATACCGCATTCAAATACCTGTAATCAACACAAATCCTTATCCTCCCATACTTTTTAATTTTAATGATGATTGGGCTTATCTTCTATGATTCCTCAATAGCTTCAATGATACCTAAATCGATCATCTGGTCTATCTCTTCCTTGACATAGACGTGCGATTTGGATTCATTTGGTAAGGTCTCTTCGAATCGGGTGTGCTCCCTCCTTTATTTTGATCCACATTTGTCCTAAAGAGTGGTGAACTCCTTAAACTCATGGTACCCATGCGGAAATCAGTCCTAAAAATCACACAACAAATCAATGATCTTTTAAACCTCCCTTTCTGACCAATAGTCCCCAATAGTAGCCTCCTTAGGTTCTCTTTCTGAGCCAATGTTAACCTTCTTTGTTTTGAGAGGTTCATGGTAGGTGCGCACTTTCTCATCAACACTCCCATCAATTCCCTACCTAATGGCATAATTCTAAATGAATGTACCAAGCATGCACACAACCTTGTAGTGTGGAATAGAATGTTTGCACCCAAAGGGAAGGAGGTAAAGAATCTATGCCTTCCATCAAAATCCTCTCGCACTCCTGGACATGAGATGAGGTGGATCATTTCCCATCATGGACACAAAGTTTAGCGAGTGTGTTTTTCTGAAGAATATAATAGAGAGTGCAATCCTTGCCTTACACCACCCATGAAGATTGTCTTGATGAGTCTTACCAATGTGTTGCGGTTCCTCGAAAGTGTATACAAGCATGTTCTTTCTTTCGATCTCACATCTCCATTGAGCATCTATGGCTCATAGGAAAACATTAGGGTTTTCGTCCCTAATGTAGTTTGGTAACTTCTTCCCTCTCATGCACCTAAGTGGGCATGCCCTTGTCACTCTTGTAATGGATCCTCTCAATTTCCACCCAATTAACTCATAAGTCCCATGCACCCAATTGTCACATGCTACACTAGTGGTATCACTCATAGATTGAGCATCTTTAAATTGAATAGCTCCTTCTATATGATTAATCACCTCGAGATCCCTAATAGTGCACGAGATAAATTCTATCGATGAATTCTTCTCCCAAGGTCTTAGTATAGGGCGGTGAATTCCCGTCATTTAAAAGGATAATAACCCATTCTTCCTTCTTCTCAAAAATTATGTACCCCTTATTGAACCTTAGGTCCACATTATTCTTATAGCACCTGGGGCACCCAAGAATGCTTTGGAAAGTTGTCCACCTCATCTAGCACCAAGAATTGGAAGTCTCAGTGAATTTTACCCCTTGGATAGTGATAGCAGTTTCCTTCAAGACACAAATCGGCATCGTCTTTATCTTGTTATCCATATACAACACATTCAAGGATAGTAGTAATGGGGGCCTTCCCATTTGATGCCATACATCTATGGTGAGAACATTAACCTACGTGCTCATGTAAATCAGATTATTTCTTAGGAGTCACTCGTTGACTACCGTATTTAAGGTAATCTCCTTATCATAATAAATGTCCGAGGGGGAAGCTTAGCATGTAATACTTATCACTCACACTCTCTCGCCTCATGGAAAAATTTCTGTAGCCATTCCCCTAGTAAAGGGATGATATTATCTTGCCTCATCATTTTGCATACTTCCCGACTTCATCCAGATCCTTCTTGGGAGCCTTAGCGCTATTCCTTTGCTCTAGGCATGCCGTGGATGCTCCTTTAGGCACTAGGTATCTCCTTGTAGGCTTCTAATTGCATACATGGTATCTTGATAATCCTCTTTCTAATGAGTAGGGTCTGGGTACTTTCCATGCATCACCTCTTATCTAATAACCAACGGCCTTTTCTTGGGTGTTTCTCTCGTGTGCATATCCTCATCTCGCATTGTTACAAGATGATTCCAACTCGAATCATGTACCACCTTTGGCATCCACTACGAGTCATATTTCTTCACGCTTACCATCCCTACACCTTTATCCTTCTGTTGTTGCTAGCTCATGCTATCAAATAACTC
The DNA here is from genome assembly GCA_018340775.1 of Taxus wallichiana var. yunnanensis. NCBI lineage: Eukaryota > Viridiplantae > Streptophyta > Pinopsida > Cupressales > Taxaceae > Taxus > Taxus wallichiana. Next base: position 322,448,011 of record CM031238.1, on the reverse strand, counting down.
TAGGCACTCCTCATACTTGTGCTTCTTCCCGCACCAAGAGCACTCTAGTAAGTCAGGTCATTTGTGCTTATAGTTCTCAGTAGACCCACGGTTGTAACAAATTCCACGCAGAACTCACTTCTTACACCTTTAAGGTTACCTCGACCTTAAAATCCTCCACAAAAGCTTCTTCCATAGGCTTCTCTATCCGCGTTACCTTCATTGTGGTGACCATCATCCTTGGAATTGTTTGCAACACTGGTCTAGTGCACACCAATATAAATGGCATCATGTATCTCGGTTAATCAATCTACAATCCTTAGTGTTATAAGTATTAGAGGTGAAAATATTGCAATAACAAGTCACATTCTTACGGATCATGCGTCGCAGTAGTGGACACCTACTTGCATCATGATCTTCATGGAAAATTTCATAGTCTACCATCATGGCGCATACCAATATCCAAGGGAAACTATCCTTCATATGCCCCTCTACCTCACAATCCATTAACCATAGGCCACTACAAGTCTCATGGGCCAAGTTTACAGATAGCTTCTCTAGGTGTTTTATCATGGTAGCAATATGAGCTTCAAGAAAAGGACTAACACTGGTATCCATGCTTCCCACAACCTCGGTGCAAAGGGCAGCCTCACGAGGCCTCCCCCGCAGTCTGTAAAAACTCTCGTGTGATAGAGCTCTCCTAAAAGGTGTTATTAATCCTCTAACAAACCATTGAGCATGTTGAGAAGGATGAATATCATAAGACAATTTTGATAAGATAGTTTTAAAGCATGCATCATACTCTCACACACTCTTTACCATACCTTGTTGAATCTCCTTCAACACGCTAATGCTCTTTTGTTCAAACTCAAGAATATGGAATTCAAATAAAAATTCATTACGTAGTGTAGCATAATATACTATTGTATTGTGGGGTCATACTTCTTGTACCAATTATGTGTGTGCCCTTACATCATTATTACAAATTGAATTGCCTTCCATTCCATGGTAGTGATCCCCTTCATGCGCCATAGTAGCTCACATTTGTCTACATGCTCTGCAACATCCTCAACACCTTTGTAATCAAATAGATAAAAAGACATTTCAAAAATACTTTGTTGAGGTGGTTGAGGCCCTTACCCACCGATCCGGAACCTTTATTCCTTCTAGTGTTTCCTCCACCACTAGATCCACTAGATCCACCATCACCTATTCTCGTCGATCCACCAAGTTCACTAGTTCCTATTCCATCTCGACCCACCGATCGACCTCCTGTGGTTGGTAAAGGTCTTGAAGTGGTCACACCTTGTTTCCCCACTGTCATGCTAAACTACATGTCACTACATTTTAATAGTCTATGATATTGCACCACTACCATATGTGTGTCCCTCACCACTTCCGGACACGATACCCAACCTTTGTGTACCCATATGTTTCCAAAATGTCACTCCAGAAAATATACATCCAAATACTGGGAAACAATTATGTAGTCATAGATGTGCCAAGTGAAAAGTTATACCTCTTAGTTGTTGATCGGTCACTTCCACCAATACAAACTAGGTTAGTAATACTTATCTCTAGATTTGAAAAACTAAGCGCTAGGATTTGGTCACTAGGTGGATTCAAATACATGCCAATGGCTCTCATTTCTACAATTGATGATCTCTCATCGAAGTTGTGGTCTCTCTTCTATGTTTTCCAAGATGGGGTAGCACAAACCGATCGGGCTTCACATCCTCTGTGTGAACCTCAATTCCTTTCTACAATATCTACCTCTATAAATCCATCACTCCTGTAACTTCACATTTTCTATATAACTCCCTCTCATGAGATTCATTATAATTGAGTCGTCTCTCTTCCATATAATTTTCACCGCATGGTCCATCATCTTCCCTCACCCTATCTTCCTCACCAAAGACTCGAAGAAGCTTATCCGTCTATAGTAAATACTTCAAACTCAAGCATAATAATCAATATCTTTGTAGCTAAAGGGATAACATACAAGAATGATCCTGTTGGCTCCCTCAAGAACTCAAATGTTGTGATATCTAGACGGGCATATGTAGAGATCACATACTCCAAGTGTAACCCATCAAAACTCTACTCCACTAATGATCAACAACATGTGTCCAAGTCGAGATCAATATCATGTAGCCTCGATACTCATCTTTGGTCTATACACGAGGTCTATAATATGAGCTTGATCTAGATGTATATGCTGAAATCCATTCATACAAATCCACTAGAAAACAACAAAATAAGGTCTCATACAACTCATGATACAAATGTTATTCTACCCATTTATGTGCATCAAACTCAGGTCCATCACTAAATATAAGAGAAAACTCATCCTCTGTGTTTTTAATCCATGCTTAAAAAATATCCAAGGTCAAATGCTTTGTCATCACATACCATTACCACAAAATATTTGAAAACGAGTCCCTGACAAAAACACCAAAATGTAGTCTCTATTATCACCACTTGTTTAAAGCAACCAATCCTAAACGTGCCATCAAATCGTCTAGATTATCACGGAAGCTTACCCAAGGTGTGCATAGGCATCAAGTCCCACCTTTATGTGAGCTTCACAAGAATGCTCCTTCTTAGCACGAGGATGTAATATAACTAGAAAATAAGTGCATTCATTCATGGAATTTAAGATATAAGCATTAACTCGTAATCTAATCCACCCGAGCATAGAATAACATGATCAACTTAATGTAAGTAAAATCAACCAAGAGATAACATCAAAAAAACCCGTAACATGCATACGAACATAAGGAAAATACACATATCAAGATCCATCACATGAGTGTTTGAAAATCACTTAATTATATTTACAAGCCAAAATATGGTATCCAAGATTACATCAAATAGTTCCATTTATGGAAATGTTCACACTAGTAGAGCTTACTTTATGTCACACAGCTCACCATCACACATTTTTCACCCCTCTCCTACTCCCTATCTATTATTATGTATCTCTCTCTCTCTCTATGAAAACCATCATCCTCATAGAATAATAATCCTCCTTCCATCTTAACTCGCTCAAAGCATTCTCTCTGTCAAATCCTAATGGAATCCTTTCATCATTTCTCTACCACTACCGGGAATGTTCTAGATGTCTCCATATGTTTCCTTCAATAAATTTCCTTCTAGTATACATGTTCCAGCTAATCATTAACAACCTTGACCCCTTATCCTTTCGTGATAGCCATATTGATGCCCTGGAATATCCTTTCCTTGATCCGCAAGTCTCCATAGCTTATCCACATCTGTATCTGGTCACTTTTTTGTTCACTTCCTATGCACGTCTTTTCCTTTCATCCAATACTTACTAAGTCTTGACTCCATCTTTCTTGGGTGTGAGACTTTGTGCCTCTCCAAGAACTAATTTTTATGTGCCTTCATGCCACGCTTCGCGCACCACAAGGTTTCACGCCTTAGGTACTTAGTTACTTTAGGGGCCTAGCATATATTGTAAGTTATTTAGAAAAGGTTCTTTTGGAGTGGTGTGGAGAGTAAGTATAGACTCCCTCTCATGGATTGAGATAGTATTTGTTAGTCTCGGGAAGCTTGGTGATCTTGAGATAAGAGATTGGGTCAAAATGAACAAGTCTCTCCTTTCAAAAATTTCGCCGAGGATTACAAAATTGGAAAGTGTGTGGACTGTCATTCTTAAGAATACATTTTAGATGGATTCTATAGCTGATGACTGGTGCTTCAACATCCTATTCTTTGATTGTTATCCTTTCTAGAAATCCATAAACTGGGATAAAGCTACTCTCTCTCTAGAGGTTGTAAATAGAAAATAAGTAATTGATGAAGGCGAAGTTTTAGGAAGACAAGTGATTGCATGATACTCTTCTACATGATGTTTTTCCTAATTTACAACAAGTTGTTGTTAATAAGTTTGGTCCTCTAGTTAAATACTACTTTAATGAGGAGGATCCTTTCAAAATATGGAAAAAAATTGGAAGTGAAAAATTATGGAGATTTGGCTAACCTTAATAATATTTCTGTGTCATATGATAGTGTTTAGAAATGAGGATCAAGACAAAATTTATTGGTCTAAAGAGGATAATGACATCTTTAGTGTTAAGAGTACTTTTAACATCTTTTTTGGAGAAGAGATCCTTGATAAAAGTATCAACTGGGATAAAGTCTAGATCAAGGATGTTACCCCTAAGGTAAATGTCTTCTGGGGGTTGGTGCTTCATGATAAAATGTTAACATTGGAAAATCTAACCAAAAGAGGTTTCTATATGGTAAATAGGTGTCTTATAAATGATAAAGAAGAGGGAAATGTTTCTCATCTCTTTATTTAGAGTCATTTTTCAATAATTTTTAGAAGCTCCTTGCTCTCACTCTTTTAATAAAGTTGGGTCTTCCATGCTTCTTTGAAGTTAGTTTAGAACTAGTGGAGTTGCACCTTCAAAATCAAGGGTTTAAAATACTTGTGTAAATTTTCCTTAATGCACTTTTGCTTTGGGAAATATGGAAGGAAAGAAATAGAATGATTTTCAAAGGAAGAAGGAATAAGAGAAAATATTAGAAACTAGATGTAGCTTGAATGTTGTTGTTGTTACTAATTTTTCTCTTCTCCAAAACAAGAAAAAATAATTTATGGAGTTAGAGAGAAAAGTTTCAAGAAATTGGGGTTTAGCTAATGGTTTCATGACGAATTATTTTCCAAACCCCAATGAGTTGGTTGTGTGAGAGAACCCCAAACCTGGTTAGATGAAGTTGAACTTGTATGGATCTTAAAAAGTGAACCCAAGTAAATCAGGTATAGGAGGTTTTCGAGAGATTAGAATGGGTCTTTTGTTCGGTATTTTCTTGTAATATTTCCATTCATACTAATCATATGGTAGAAGTTGCTGCTGATTTTTAGGGGTCAAAATTGCAGTGGACATAAAATTTAGGAACCGGAAATGGAAGGGTATTCCTTAAACATAATCATCATTTTCTCAATCTAAGTTCCATCTCCACTTCTATACAAGATTCCATTGAGGGATTTAGGAGAGGCTTGCTTTAGGTTATGATTAAATTTCCTTTAAAAACATTTTCCCTCAAGAAAATGTAGTGGCATACATGTTTTTCAATAAGGGTGTATATAAGGATGGTTTGAAGCTCATGAAGAATTATAATGACCTGGAACTCACTATAAGGACTTTGATAACCAAGGAAATCATGGGCTTAAACAATAGTAAAAATGGGTCCCTTATTAAGTCCTAGTTTCACATGGTACCCCTTATGGATCTTCATAATGAACAATTTGCTTGTTATAATTATGCTAATTTCATGGATGTTATCAAGATGAATAATGATAGGTTAAGGGGAGACTCTTTTGAAGCTAATTTTCAGGTATTGGCGGTTGTTATTTCACTTATGTGCAATCAATTTTTGATTAATGGAATTTGAAGGTGGTTTTAATATCCCATGTTTGGAAGAAGGTTTTACATTTTCAATGTTTACATAGGATTAATTTCATTGGGAGTGTTGCTTTGTGGGGTAATCAATATTTTTGGCTACTTCTCTTCTCGATTATGAAAATGGGGGTGATTTAGTGCAAACTGAACCTCTCAGCATTAAGGACATCAAGCCCCACGCTTGGAATATATTTGAGAAGATGGCCATGTGCTCAACTACCATCACCTCTCAAACATAAATCTTAAATTATCACAATGATATTTTATTAGCCCATAAATATTCCAATCATCCAAGTAAGCCTTCAAAAAATTATGAAGGAAGTTATGAAATTCTTACACAACGATGAATGAAAAGACTACAGGTGCATTCTTTAATCCAAAAGGCATAACTATGTATACAAAACTTACCCACTTAGTGGTTAAATTTGTCTTCTCTTGATCTTCCTTAGCAATTCGCACCTAATGATATCTAGAAAATCCATCAGTGAAGGAGTAGATCTCGCACCTTGTAATGCCTTCCAAAATCTCCTTTGTAAATGGTGTGGGAAAGGGATCTATTACATAAGAAATATTTAACTCCCTATAATCCACACAGATCCTTATCCTTCCATATTTATTTATGCTTATCACCATAGGGATAACCCACTTTGACTCCTCAATGGGATCAATGATTCCATACTTCAACATCTTATCAATCTCTTCCTTTACCTTGATGCATAGATTAGGATTCATCATGTATGGCCTCTTTCTAATGAGGCTCACACCTTCCTTTAACTTGATCCCCATCTCACCCTAAGAGTGATGTATCCCTTTTAACTCATGATAGCCTCGGGAAATAAGTCCTGGAAGTTACACAATAACTCAATTATCTTTGAAACCTCTTCTTTAGACCAACAGTCACCAATACTAGCCTCTTTAGGTTCTTCATCAGTCCCAATGTTGACCTTCTTCATTTTCATAGGCTCATGATAAGCGCACGCATTTTCATCCGCACTATCCAAGATCTCGGGTGTACCTAAAGTGTGGTCAACTTAAAAATTCTCTACTTCATCATCATCAATCATACAAACCAATTTACCTTTCTCCTTTTCTAGCCAAGTGTGCCCAATTTTTGCTTTGTTTATCTCTTCTTCTTCAAAGTGCACATCCATATCTGGATCACATAGTAATTCTTAAATAAGCTCCTATGGCTTTGCACTATCTCTATAGTCAATCACTTCATAATTTGTAATGCCTCATTCACCAATGGTTTAGTATAAAAATATTCAAAGGTTTGAGTCATACCTGTAGTTGGTTCTTACCAATTCCATGTTTCTCTATTTAACTCTACATAAACATACCATTCACATGTGACCACATAAATTAAAGTAGAGCTTATGCACCTATAGTGAATTTGGTAAGGCCTCTTGCCCCTTTCCAGATTCTCTCACACCTTTGAACATGATGTAAGGCATCGGACCCCCATGAAATTCACATATCTTTATAGGCGCATTTCTCCTAAAAACTATGGTAGAGAAGGTGATTCTCACCTCTCACCACTCTAAAAGACTATCTATGTGTGCAATCCACCGGTGTATTGTTTTCTGCATAAGGTATATATTAGGATATTCCTTCTCTCCAATTCATTTTCCAATGGGCTTCCATAACGCGCATAAATACAAAGCAAGATTACCTTCACCAATATACCTTGGTACCTAGTTACTTCCCAAATGCCTAACACATTGTGGGATACTTATGATAGTAATTGAACTCTTCATCTCATGTCCAACCATTTCATAAGTCCCATACACCCAACTGTCACAAGAAACACGGTTGTATCTCTTATAAATAGTGTATCATCCCATTGAATAACACCTTCCTTTGATGGATCAAGTACTTCAGGATCTCTAATGGTGCGCACATAAATTATATTAAGATCCTCCTCACTTAATGAATCCACATAAGGTTCATCTTTCCCTTCTATCAATGGAATAATAAAACACTCTTCCTTGTTCTCAAAACTAATATATCCTTTATTAAAGTGTATATTAACATTATTCACATATAACGAGGGCGTCTTAGCAATGTTGGAAAACTATCTACTATAGCAAGTTCCAAGACCTCAAAGTCCCCATTAAACTTGGCCCCTTATATAGTAATAGTGGCATCCTTCAATACTCCAATGGGTGTGGCTTTAGTCTTGTTCTCCATATACAACATGTTTGAAGATGGCTGTAATGGTGGCCTTCTAATCTAATTCCACACGTCTAAGGTGAGTAGATTTACATTTGTACCTATATCAATTAGAATGTTACTCAACAACCATCCATCAATAACTCCATTAAAAGTGATCTCTTTATCATATTCAAGACTATGAGGAGGTAAGTTTTCATGTAATATATGTCTCTCATGCTCAAATCCAACACGTGCCACCTTCTCCCTTAGCCATTACCCTAATAAAGGAATTATGTTTTCTTGAAACAACATCTTACAAACCTCCTTTAAGTCATCAAATTCTTTCTGAGGAATCTCAACTATGTTTTCCTACTCTAACTTTTGTGACTTCTCCTTCAAGAATTATATCTCACCCTATAAGTTTCTAATAACCTCCATAGTTTCCTGATAAAATTTCTTCTGATGGGTAGTATCTGGATACTTCACATGCAATACCTTTTGTTTTGTAATAACGATTTTACGCTTGAGTCTCACACACGTTCACGGCCTCAACGCGTGTATTCACCAATATAGGTATCATCTCAGGGTTAGGTGTTATCTTCACCATCCAATGATCTTCCACAATGCACTATACTCTAACCATTCCCACGCCCTTATCCTACTTATGTTGTTTACTCATAAGTTCATACAAATCTGGGCATTCTTTAAACTTGTTATTCTTTCCTCACCAAGAGAAAATAATGTTCTAAGGGAATTCATGCCTATAATGATCAATGCATTCACACATGAAATAGGTCCCTCATGGGAATTCACCTATTCCACCTCTGTGACCTTAGACTCGAATCCTCCATGGTAGCCTCTACCTCTACCACCTCCATTAGAGTTCCTTCATTGTGATTATGATTATGATATTCACCTTATTCCTTAGAATTGTTTGCAATATTGGTCTGATGTACACCAGTTTCAATGGCATCATGAATCTAATCAATCAATCTATAATTCTTTGTATCATGAGTGGTAGACTTACAAATATTACAATAACAAGACATGTTCTTCCTTATTACATGTTGCAATAGGGGGCACCTACTTGAATCATGATCCAAATGATAGATCTCACAATCCAAAAAATGGCGCATACCAACTTATGAGGGAAACTATCCTTAGTATGTCCTTTCACCTCACAATTCATGCAACAAATACCAATGTGCATCTCATGGGCTGAATTAGCTAACAATTTTTCCAACTATTTTGCCATAGATGCAATCTGAGCTTCCAAAAATGGGCTAAATCTAGTGTCTATGCTTCCAACTACCTCAATGTGTGGAGCTTCCTCCAAAGCCTCGTGCATATTTGTAAATTTCTTATGAGAAAGTTCCCTTCTAAAATGTGTGATCAAACCACCAACAAACCACTATGCATGTTGGCTAGGGTGAATATCATAAGACAACTTTGATAGAAAATTTTAAAGCATGCATCATACTCCCTTACACTCTCATCCATACCCTACTTATTTCCTTTAGCATGCTGATGCTTTTCTATTCAAACTCATGTATATGGAACTCAACTAATAAATCATCACGTAGTGCATTATAGTCTACACAAGTCTGGTTTAGATCATACTTCCTATACCAACTATGTGTGTGCCCTTGAAAAATTAGTAGCAAACTGACTTTCCTTATGCTTAGGAGTTGTGATCCCTTTAGTGTGTCATAGTATCTCACACATATGCATGTTCTTGATTGCATCTTCAATACCTCCATGATATGGTAGGTGAAGAGACATATCATAATAGACTTGCTAGAGTTGGTGCGGGTCATGCCCACTAGATCTAGAAATTTTTGTTACAACCAGTATTCCCTCCACCTCCAGATCCATTAGATCCCAAACCACTTGATCCTCCTAATCCTCCCCTATAATGGGCACCGGACAAGAGGATGTGCTACCTTGTGTTCTAACCTTTATACTAAATTTAACTGCCATGGTCTGTGAATTTTTACTACACTCATATATGTTACCAACATTACGTGTGCCTACATTCTTTCTGATGAAGCTCTAGAAAATATACCACCAACCGGACCCCCAAATAAAAAATATGATGTATGTGCCACCATAGATGAATGTGTTATCTTATTAACTTTTGTACAAAATGGAAAATGAAATCAAGCTATCGATACTTTTTCACTAACACTAGCTTGCTTATTTTTTCAGGAACTGGAACACCAAGTGCAAGGGCTAGGTTTAGGTGGGATCATATGCATGCCAACAAATCTTAGAGGTCCTTCCTTAGATGCACTCTCATGTGAAGTTGAAAAGTTCTATCTAACATGCTTACCCAAATTGGGGAGTATGAGATGCTTCGAGTCCACATCTTCCATGTGAGCTCCAAATCCTTCGTGAGCCATCTCTCTTTACAACACCATTTGTTCCTGAACATCATGTTATTTTTTCAATTCCCTCTCACGTACTTCATTAAACTTAAGCCACCTTTCTTCTCTCTTCCTTTTTACCACTAGGTCCACCATCTTTCACCATGCCTACTCCTTCCCCTGCGCGTAGTGGGATTTAGCCAGCCATAGGGAGTTATTCCAAATCCATAGTTATAATCAAGATCTTAATCGCTAAAGGGATAGTGCACAAGTAGGATCCTCTGGTTTCATACAAGAACTAGAACTCAGCAACCTCTTGATATGAATAAGTAGAAACAACATACTCCAATGTATAACTATTTAAGACACCACCCCACCAATGATCTACAATGCGTGTCCAAGCCAAATCAGCATCATGTAGAGTCTAGTAATCTTCCTGAGTCCATACAATTATTCTATACCTCCAATTTCTCTTCGATGCATATGCTACCAGCCACTCATATAAATCTATAGGAAAAAACAAAATAACATCTCATAGAGCTCATGATACAAATTTTCTTCAACCCACATGTGAGCATCAAAATCAGGTCCAAGTGTTAAATCTGTGAGCAAACTCTTCCTCTAAATTTTCTACCCAACTCTCAATACTGGCCAAAGTCAACCGATACGTCTTCATCATGCAACATCCTTGCAATAACTTGAAAAGAGGTCCGAAACAAAACCAAAATGTATTCTTTTATTTTACCAAGAACATCCCAAGGCATGTTGGCACATCACTCAAACAGATCTGAGTGCTCACCCAAAGCGCACAAGGGTACCAGTCCCTCTTTTATGGAAGCTTTTCAAGGAGTTAGCATGAAAGACATATAATCCATAATCATAACAACCATATCCATAACAACCATGCAAAGATAAACCACAACTAGATCTAGATCATAACCATATGCAAGAATGAGATAAATAAGAATCAAGATCAAGTTTACTATGTAAGATCCGATTCTGAGATAAGTCAATAACCAATAGCCTTCTATAAAGATCCATTGTATTAATTACTGTAAAATACAGAAGCTAAATACATACATAGGAGTATCACCATAATCCATGTGCTCTCATAAACCAGCAACACAAGTCTACTACAAATCATAAATATTAAAATTATGCAAATCAATACATATATATAGGGGTGGGGACTTTCCCTTCATAGCCTAAACATCCTCAAAATAAGATGTATGCTAAAAATTTCCATCCACCATTTACAAAGATAACAAGGTAGCATGTAAGCTCTTCTAATAATATCTCTCTTATAGATCACTTCAGTTCTAATCCTATTTTTAGCCCAAAACTTTGTATGTCACTTGACCTTCCACTCATCCCAAAATAGCCTTACGTAGCCTCTAATTCTTCAAGCTCTAGTTAGAACTACTAGTTCCTTGCTCTAAAAATAGACTCTTCCTACATGACATTTTACCTTACATGTTGCTCACTCCACATCTATCTTTAGCATCTTGCCCAAAATTATCTAAGTCCTCAATCCTTCTACAATTAATCCTTAAGCACCCTTTTTGTCTCCCTCGCATGAACACTAATATCCATGCATGCACTCACCATATTCTCTCTTACGTATATTTCCTATGCGGGTATTGCATGCACGTGCCCCAATACTTAGCTATTTGCTAAGTCCCAACAATTACTGGGTTTATTCAATCCCATGAACAACTCGAGAGCAAGGAAACTTCAAAAATAGGAAATGAGGTTTGTCTCAATCGAATCTTGAGAACCTAGGTTCCTCCATTGACAATCTAGCCAAGGAATGGGTGTGTTCTTGAAGGACATGTAAAAGAATGACTAACCTAACTAATGGGTGGTGTCTTGTTTCCTTTTTTTTTTTTTTTGTTAGTTACTTTGTATTAGTTTATTGTTAGTTTTTTGGTGTTTTTGTTAGTATGGATCAGATTTTTCTTTTTCTTATCATCTTTATGTAGCTTTTTGACCTATGGGTTTTAGTTTGTAATGGTTCTTTCCCCCAGGGTCTTTTACAATGTATGGGGAAGGGACCCCTCAACCTTATTTTACCACCAAAAAAAAAGAGATAAAATTATGAATTTATGGAGTGTGGAAATGACAAAGAGGAAGAGTACATGCCTAAGAAATTGTCTCATTATAATGGTTGAGGCAATTGCAGATATTAGATAAGGGGAAGAGATTCTTAATTATTATAAATATAAGCATCCCACTCTTTTGTATTTAAGAAAATATCATAGAAAGAGGCTCTAAAATAGATATCCTTTCATGAATGATTTAGTTATGATGTTTAGTATATGAATTTGTAGACAAAAATTACAAAAAATTTGCAATGAATATTTAAAAATATATAATGTTATTTTTCATTTGCTATTTTGTAACTTTATTAAAGTATCTATATGGTTTTTAATGTCATAAAAATTTATCATTTGTATTTATTTACCGTATTTTTTTAATTTAAAATCTTGTAGATGGATAATCAATCCCCTACATCAAAACACTATTGCATAGATTGAAAATCACTCCCATCAAGTACAAACATATAAATGTCTTATTTTACACCTTTGATCATCTCATGCACCCTAAGAATATGATTCGTCGATAAAGATAAATTTTGAAAGAATGCTCGAGATCCATAAATTTTTGTAAAATGGAGAATATAATTAGTGTCGAAGGTAGCACGGTAAAAGAACCTAAAAATAATGCAATAAAAAAATAATAAGGTGGACACATAAAATATTGGGTTTGCAATATATGATAACTCATTTGTATTCTCATCATTTTTAAAACCAATATAATAGAATGATGATTAAATTTATTAATCAATTTGAAATGTAAAAATAAATAGGCAAACCATATCCTACTAATAGGGAGTCAACAACCCAAGATTCTAGGAGAGAATCATGTGGTTGTTTAACCCATAATACAAATAATAAACTAAATACGTGAAGTTGTTGAAACAAATTCACATTACAACTTATAATAATGTGAACACTAATAAATATTTCCTAACATTCCTCCCCTTAGTGTGAACGTGGGGAAGAACTGTGCACCATTTGAACTGGAAACATAATCGTATGCCTCTGCATGTACTTTTAGGTCTACATATTATTGGCTTAGATCTTAATGTCTGGATCTTGCTACACATGACCAATCCGCTTCACCACAATGAATCCCATACTAGATGATCACACTTCCACCGATTCACCTACATACGTGAACTCAACAATTCCCACTTTCACTTCCATTGAACACTCTTTCACCGGCCAATCGATGTTAGAAGTACGAAAATCAAATAATCTTAACAGTAATAAGATCACTCCAATTTAGCTACCCTCCTATACAACTATTCTCATATTCCAAAATGCATATTCTCCTCATTTTAATCATAACATGGGAAGGAAACCACACACCATTTTATTTTGCACACACTACACAACTGAAAAAGAGATGCCACCATACCAAAATGTGTCCCCATTGTTGGTGATTGTTGAGAGGTGTTGATCACCCTCCATCCTCCATTTCCTCCAACCTCTAGTAATTTTATTACTAACTCAGTTATATTTGATCATGGATTTCATTTTATAATTTATCCCCACAAGATGTGCTTCACGTACAAGTGAAAATGTGTCCAAATATTGAAAATCTAGGCAAAAACAATTTACTTTTCAAACTACGATGATGACTTATTTCACTATTGACTTTTATGAAATACTACAAATGACACTTTTACAATACTATTTGACTTTGACAATATAACTACAATTGTTTTTGATGAGAAAATATATATCGAAATTTAACTTGTCTATTGATAAAACTAACTAACACAACTTATACTCAATGACTTAATACTGACTTTGATACATATTAAAAAACATAAAGACAATATGTTTACGATGTAATAGAGACAAAATACTTGAATACAATTTAATATTACCTATTCACTATTAAGAACTATACACTTTACGTGATACTCAGACCATATAATAAACAAAGACAACTTTTGAGACTCCAACAAATCATTAGCTTACACATAGACTTGCTTTTATGTGCATGACTGGAATCTTCCACACATAGGCTTGATAGATGGTTGATTTGATGGCCTAGCAGAGCCGCATGAGAAATGAAATAATTTCGTATGTGTTTTTTTCTATATCTATGTAAGCACAATCCATTGAAACCAATATAATTCATGTACTTGTTTATTGGAAATGAACATTCTCATAAGTAGTATAGAGTTACATGCGTGGAATCATTTGCTTTCTTAAAAAACACATGTATTTCATTTTTTGGAGAAAATTTTGACCAGAAAAACAAATATCCTCACATCACTCAACCACCCCTCTTTGGCCGTTGAGATATTTTTTTCTTTAATAGAAATAAGGCATCTAAACATGCGAGGGAAATTCACCGTGAGTTTATTTTCACAAGTCTCAGATCCGCTTACCATTTGCATTGTCCTCACCCCCATTTTTTTAATCCAATATTTGATCCCATGAGAAATATAATTTAGAACAAATTGGAAGTGAATTTTCATTTACTACACACAATTAGCAGAAAAAATATACTCCTTATGAGCTATAGACATTAAGAAATACAAGGCATCTGCCCAATGACAAAGATATCAATAATCATGTATCTAGGGCATAAGATAATTAACCTGCCCCATAACTAATCTCAAGAATCCATGCAATCAAAGAGAAAACCACAATCGAGAAATACTCACTTTGATACCAAATAAAACTAATATAATAGAATAATGATTTGATTTATTATTTAATATAAAACATAAAAATAAATAGGAAAACCATAGCCTACTAATAGGGAGTCAACAACCCAAGATTATAGGAGAGAATTGTGTGGTTGTTTAACCCGTAATATAAATAATAAACTAAATATGTGAAGTTGTTGAAACAACTTCACATTACAACTTATAATAACGTGAACACTAATAAATATTTCCTAAAACATTTGGTCATATTTATGATCATGATCATATTGTGGAAGATATTCATAAAGATAGTGATAATGATAGTGGTGGTGTTAATGCAATGAATGGATCGATGAAATTATTGACAATGAAGATCCACTTCGAGGTGATGAATAGGTAAATGAAGAGAATGAAGGCATTCATTATATAAATAGATTAGCATAAACTCCATTGTTTGAATTCAAGGAGGCTAGAACAACAATGTTGAATATCAAGCTAGCATTGATGGACTTGAAGGTTAGATTTGATTGGTCAAACGTTAGTGTAAAATATTTATTATAGTAATTAAAAACATTATGTTTATAAAATAATGATTTTTATAAACTATATTCTTAAAATAGATCAAGTAATTATTAAAAAATGTAAGTTACTAAAAATTCCTATGCATGTGCGGGTTATTAAAAATGTCATTTTCCCTAGAAATAATAGTTCCATCATAGAGGGAAGAAAAATATATCGTCGTACTGGAGGAATTTCATTAAAAAATATGATGTTTGTGTTAATGACTATGAATTTTTCAATAAAGAGTTTACTAATGTTAGATTTTATCTAAATCCTAAGTGAAAGGAACGTTGTTTCAACATTTGTGTTAATGGATATAACATTTTAAAGAATATTTTGTGTCATTTCCTTTTGCTTAGTGCATTACAACATCTTTATCACCACAAGTCACGTATATAGATAATTTCATGGAATTACAATAATAGTGGTGATGAGGTGATGTATGTACCAAGTGATTGTTAGGATATGAAATACATTGAGTATAATTGGCCTAAAAAATTTAAATTCAATGTAAGGAGTTTCAAGTTAGGTCTTGAAATGGATGGGATAAATCCATATTCTATCATGTCAATAACATATTAATTTTGGCATGTCAGACCGATAAATGATAAAATTCACCCATGGGTTATGTTAAGAAAATAAAATCTATTTTTATCACGAATAGTCCTGGAAGGAATTAGGTGAAAAATGAATGCTTACCTTGAACCTCTTATAGATGAGTTATAGAACTTGTGAAATTAGGTGCATATGTATAATGTTTCAAAACTACTTTTAAACAGAGCATTCAAATTATATTGAATTTTTTTGGGCATTCCATGATTATCCAAGGTTGTTAGTCGGTTTAGGTTTGATTAAAGGAACATAATGTATGTGGGTCAAAGATGTTTCTCAATATATTGCACTCTAAATCATTTGTTCTACTAGGGTATAAAGGAAATGATTAGGAAAAAACATGTACAAACATACAAGGGGGTATACTTAAAGGGGCTATAATTAGTGTTAGGGTTCCATATATAGAGGGAAGTAATCCCTACCCTACATTAACCTAGGGTTTCTAAGACCCTTGATCAAGATATAGGAAGGGACCCTCGATATATCGATAGTTGCATGTGGAAGGCTTAGATTAACAATAAATAAAAATGAAATGAAAGTGATGATAACTAAGGATTTGATAATGGATAAGATTACTATGCTAACTAGGATCCAAACATGTAAAATACTAATCTAACATGTAACAATGAAGAAATAAATGAACTTATCTATGTAAAACTATAAGATATGGTTAGAGAAATTGCCTTATACCTATAGGGTGGTCATTGATGCATCTATCTCTCCCGAGAATCATCATGCAAAGAGATAGTTACTATTAGGTGGAGAAGGGGAACACTATTCTATCCTAGACTCATTATAGATGGCCTAGTAGTTCAATTAACCATCTAATAAGAAGAGTATATAATCCAATCTAAGCAATATTTAAGGCGAACCAAGAGCTATTCGAAGAGATGTAAATATGGCATAAAATAGTAAAGATAAAAGTAATTTGAATGATTATGGATTCCTTTTCTTTCTTATGAGTATCGAACGAGGTGAGGGTATATGTAGGATGCCATCGCCCATGGGTGATGGCGTTGGCTATGGAAAATTCGTCACTAACACAATATACCATAGGTGATTGTGTCTTCCAGATGGTATAATGATGTTTTACATCATGAAAAGTAAAAATTAATGTGTCGTAAATCATGGATATGGATAAGAAAGGTGCTAAGTGATGAGATGAAAGTAAGAAAGCTGTGAATGTGATGTACATGAGACCTAGGAGAACAAGGGTACCTATGCAAGGGAAAAAAGGCCAATAACAAATAGCAATACTATCTCTTTATAATATATTTAACCCATAATGGTTACGTGAATAACCATTCCCCATTCCCTAAAGGCTCCTTAAGGAATATGATCTACAAATAGATGCATCAAGTGAACCTTATATGTAAAAGGATTTTTAGTAACATGTATGAAATATGAAAAGTGAAAAATTAGGTGTATATATGCCCTAGTCATTGATCATTGTATTTTGCAATAATGAAATGTGGGGTGATCAATAGAAAAATGGAGTCCATAACACTAATATTGAAATTAAGTACATAAAGGAATGTTGAAAGGACTAGCTAAAATGAAATATACCCACCAATGCATACGATAACGTAGCTCATCTTTCCACATGCAAGTGTAATCCATACTATGAGAACCCCGAAGAAGAAAAATTGAAAGGAAACAATAGTGGAAAAACATTAAAATAAGACATAAATCACCTAGCTAGGGGCCCATGGGATAGATGTCATGATGTCATGATATTGAGATGTTGTGATGATATGGTGTCAAAAATAGGTGAAAATTGAAGATCGTCAAAATTATTCATGTACTAAGTATAAATGGCATGAGATGACAAGTGTTTTGGAGTTTGGGAGTGAAAATGATAATCATTTGAAGATTTAAGTCAATAAAAACTAAATTTGAATAGAAATTTTTGATTTTATATAGTGATATTAAATTTTATTTACTTATTACTATTTTTGGAATTGAGAGAACTAAGATCTAGAATTATAAATTTGGGTGGATTTTGATGACATGGAATGAGTACAAGGTGGTCTTTGGAGGATGACGAGGTGAATCACAAAAGGCGGGGCTTGACCATGGGTAATTTTTCACATTTAATTCATTGAATAGATTATGTGTAATTTACTTATTTTTCTTTTTTGGAGTCATTACGTGTCTTTTTATCAAAACTTGTGTCATTGGATAGGTTAGGAAAAAATACAAGTGGGTTTGGGAGGGATTAAATTTAGTTTTGTCGGTTTTCAAATTCAGAAATTTAATTTTTGAAAGTTGCGGTCATAATTTGTCTAGACAAACATCGGCCCCTTTCAAACATGAGGGACAATGGCATTGAGATGGAAAAAGAGGGAGCCATGGGAAATACGGTGACTTCCATAGGGTGGATGGCATAGGGGAAACTTTTCTAGGGTGATGGCATCTATAAATAGGTAATGGTGTAGGAAATATAATATTTTAGGTTGCATGCTTTGGTTTTTTTGCACAAAAATTGATTTTTCGAGGTATTATGTTTGTTCATTGTCATTTTATAAATTTAGGTAGAGTGTAAGATCCACTTATGGTGGAGCATAGATGTGGCATGTCTTAGGGAGATGATTTCGAATTGTCACTAGAAGGTGTATGTTAGAATTCTGAGTGTTGGGGATTTGGGTGCATCATGCAGATGCCCATGATACACTCAGATATGGATTTGTTACGAGATGTTTTTGGCTACATGGGAGACCCAAGACAACACCTTTCAATGGTGGAAAATACGGGATATGATGGAGATGGTCTTGAATTTAGAGGACGTGGATGGGATTTTGGGGTTAGAAATTGGTGGCACCCACATCTATTGTGATATGAAACCTAAAGGTGTAGAGTGGAGATCATTGACCATATGGGATATAGGGAGTAGTACATATGACGAATGAATGTTGTGCATTTGACTCATCACATTGCAGTGTGTAGGTATTCCAGATATATAGAAGGTAGTGATGGGGATCATGGTGGAAAAAAATTATGTGTCATAAGGTAAATGGATCCATCCCATTATTCTTGGCTACAGTGTGTAGATATGTGGTTAATCATGGGGTATTGCTTAGCTTGGGCACCACCATATGGGTAAATTTGGTGTATGATTTATACATTGTGTGGAGTAAAAGCGAGAGGTTTATGGGACTCATGATATTATTAATAGCATAGATTTATGATAGGTTCCCTATGTACATGCGACATGGACACCACCAGTAGTAGCAATGCATTCCTCGAGAGTGTCTAGTGGGTGTAGGGGCCGAAAATGAGATCACTTTTGGTATACTAGCTACTAGCACAAGTGGGTCTAGGTGATGTGATATGGCATCCCTACATAGGGAATGTAGATCAGTGGCCTAGTTGTACCAAGGAATATTTCTTACATACCATGATAGAGGTGACAGGACATTATATTTATTGGGTAGAGACCCACATAGTGAGTAGGGTCCCAAGGCATTTTGGGCGACCAACGCCAATGGTGATACAACCATTTCCACCCTAAAAATATTTTCATACTATAGAAGTTGTCGTATCATAGGTTTTGGGTACAAACACTTAAACCCCATATGATATGAGTTTCACGTGGTAGATCATAGAAAATTGAGGCACGAGTGGGGATGCTCAGGGCCCACCACAAGTCATAGTTGTTAGTGGTTCGGAGGAGGGATATGATAGATGATCTAAAGATACAATGCCACATGTTGGAGCAAGTCCCAGTCCCATACAACATGGATCTAAATAGTCAACACCATGGCTTAGAGAGCACAAGATGCGATGGCCTAGAGGAGTATTTTTATGCCATTAATAGTTTAGATGGTCATACATCTAAGGCAAAGGCCCAAACCACAACAATGATTAGATATAATTGTGGTTCCTAGAGATAGGTGGGGTACGTTATGTAGGAACTAGACCTCATCATGATGATGAGGAAATGGAATTTTGGGCCGAGGAGATGGTGAGCCCATTGTAGAGACCCAAGAAGCCAAGTATGAGAGACAATACATTTTCTAGATGATTTTGATAGATGTATGTGATAGTGTTAGTGAATTTTTAGGTTTTTGGTTTGTAGAGAAAGAAACAGAGCAATGGCACTCATTGATCGAGAGTACACACCATGAAATACTTGGCTCCATGTTAGATGTTCAAGATATTATAGTGATGGTAGATCTAGTAACACTTTCGAACTAGGATTCAATGAGGTCCTTTTGTTATTGGGTGAGGCATCCGTAAGAACATTGAGGAGATATCAAGATGCACAGGAAAATTTGGTTATTGGCAGTATAGATGTGATGTTGTAAAGTATATTGTAGGTATAGGAATCCCTGGTATATGAGCAAGTATCTCACCTATCATATTCCCATAGATCTACAATGCAGATTACTTCATTAAAGGCCTAGATGGAGAGAGCACATGGAGAGTCCTCTAGATCCTAATCTAGGATGACATCCCTAGATCACACGGAGAGGGAATAACTCATGTACCCATTGGACTAAATCATCTATATGCCCCCACAAAGGGTGAGGTTTCTTGATTCATATTGTAGATGGGCCAGAGCTATTTTGTATGATTTTTGTCGATGTATAAAAATTAATTTGACATGTGTGTGTAAAGGCCAGGACCAATAGGCCATCATCCTAACCATAATCCTGGATGATTTGTAATGGCCATAACCAACAGGAGCCATAGAGATTAGAAGTTTTGTGGGAGCAATACAATACATACAAAAATTCATTTTGGGTTTCTCTCGGTAATTGTAGCACCTCTACACACTGATGGCCATGCAAAGAGTAAGGGTTTTGACTAGGGTAAGGAATAAGAAAAATCCTTTGAGTTATTGAAATACAAGATTATTCATGCTCCAATACTTGTTCTTCCTAGTTTGCAGCAGCCTTTTGAAGTAGAGACAGATGCCAGTGATTACGCTATGGGTGCAATGTTACTTCAAGGAGGTAAACCCGTATGTTATCATTCGAATGCTTCACTTTGGAATTATTCACAAAATCACAATTAATCATTGTTGTTTACTTTCTATTAGAAAATAACAGAGATAGCTAGTGAATGAATCATTATTGTGCTTAGAATCAATAATTATAGTAAAGGAAAGAATATAAGCTCATAACACCAACAATTTTATCCTGAAAACCTCCAATGGGGAAAAACCGAGTCGGGAAGGGAAATTACTCTTTCTTCCCACTTCTATTGGATAATTTCTTGTAATCCATGAAATGTAGGACTCTTCCTCAAAGAGGGAGGAAAATGGATGTTCATGTCAAACAATGCATTCATGAGACACTCACAATGGTGAGGTGACATATGCATAAGTTCTAAGAAGGGAACTAGAATAGGAATTTTGGAAATTGCTTCCAAATGGATCCAATTCATCATGATTTAATTGTACAAGAGGCTTAGAATATTGGGAGTCCTCGGAAAAAAATCCGGAAGGAGTAAAAGTAGCTACGGAGAATTCTGAAATTGATTTTTTCTCATTTCCAATGACATCATCCCTGTAGGTTCTATTTACCCAGGGGTCAATGATGTACATAGAAAAATATGAAGATCCGAGATAGAATCGTCCCTACAGGAGAATTTCCATAGGGGATGATGGCCTCCGGAAAATGTATGTTTTTACTTTGAGGATAGTTATTTTGAGGTTAAGAAGGATAGATGACTCTGTAATTATAAGGTTAGAATGCTACAATATATTTTGGTTCTAAATAATATATTTGACATTGTTCACATCATTAACTACAACCATATTTTTAGGAGGGTAATTTGTGTTAACTATAATGGTTGTTACATTATATTTCTTCTTAGAAATTTCAGAAACATCATGATTGGGCATAGTATTAGAGAATATTTTTTTCTTTTCGTTAGCTTTGTTGATGGATTCATGATGATCCTTCTTTTGATCTATGTCAAGAACTTTTATTTCTTCGGTCAAACACTCATGAGTGATGACTTCATAGTAAAATTTATGTCCTAAAAAGAAGTTGATGGAATCCATTCAGAGTGCATAATAATTCTTTGTTGATTGACCCCAATTTGCATGCCACCAAAAAAATTCTCTCATCATTCCAATGAGGAATGGGTCAAGAAGGATCTAGGATTATGGTTAATGGTTTAGAAAATTGGACGCTTCAACTCTTCCTTACTCAGTGGTTGATGATATTTAGGTTGGCCTTTGTAATTTTTAATAGGTTATTGGTCAATATTTAAAACAATCCTATTTTAAGAAGCAACAAGAGGAAAAGTATCCGAGAATTCTATAATCTATCACATTCTTATTTATAAATATTTGAAGGATTTAGAATTGTTTTCTAGCTTATGTATTAGAGAGAACCTTCTCAAATTCCTTCATGAAGTAGTATTACCTTTTGGCCTTTTCAAAATCCTCTTCCAAGGAATTAGGAGAAAATAAAATCATCTTGTACTAAATGTGAGGTTAAATATCTCATAAGAAAAGTTGAAAAGGATATAATTGAGTATGTTATGCTCTACACATGTCTATAGGGTATTCCAACACTTGATGAATGCTTATGCTTTGATTGTTTCTCAAATTCACGAGACAATTGATGAATCGGTGATATTTTAATTCATTTTAGGGACTAGGGACTCTAACTCAACTATAGAATTAGGAGGAAAAGTATGGTAACAATCTAAAGAATCTCTTGTAAGTGTCTTTGCTAGGAGTTTGGTGGCAGCATATGAATTGGTCCTAATCCATTACTTGTAAATATTACCAAAGGCCTTGATATGAAGGGTGGGATCAGTAGACCCATTATAAGAGATAGAAGGAGCAATGCCACAAATATCCATACTAGCGATATCGGCTGTTAATGGCTCTTGTTGGATTGCTCACAAGAATTTATTTTGAATGGGGGTTGAGTGATGAGCACCCGATTAGGCCCATTCGAAAAAGGATGGTGCATGGTTCCCCAAGATCCCATTGGATGGAGGTTGACTAACTAAGCCATGTTGGCTTGTATTTGGAGAAACTAATCCATCGTATTGGATTTTTGCTAGATAATTTTTCACCGAGTTAGAGAATGACGTTGGTAGTGTTCTAATTGGTGGAATTTTTAGATGAACCTATTTCAGTAATTTTCTCCTTTTTTCCCTATGGTCAATTTATTTAAAGATAAATTCAAGAAGGCATTTTCTAATTATTTCTTCGATTATCCCTTGTATTGAGGAAATTGAGATATAAATTTTGAATCTCAAGAGGATGGTCAAAAGTATCATCATTCTATCATTCATCTTCTCATCCTCGGGTGGGCCATTACAAAAGTTAGAAGGATTCTTTCTAGGTGCTCCTACGATGCAATAATCCATACAAACGGAAACTTAGTGTTACGATGATATGTCTCAAGAAAAATTTCACAGCAGAGTCGAGAGGACCCTAATCCTAGATACTCCATGTTGGAGTGACAATATGGCTGAGAGAAGGTCCAAAATTAAGGCTACATACATAATCGGCCATACGAAGGATGTACATAGGGGTCGAAGGTGTCTCGAAATTAGATCTTGGAAGATAGATTGGATCAACAATACGAAGGATCTAACAGGGGATGAAGTCATTTGAGTCGATTGAATAGAGACTAGTGGGATTGCCTAGGCGCGATGGTGTATGTGCAGTTACTTTTTTAAGTTTGTAGGATTTTTAGATACTTATATAAAGTAAAACTTGGATATGAATTCTTTTAACGAGTTTTCTCGATCAAATGGTCTATAGGATTCACGTTGGGTTCACCGAGAGAATGTATTTGAGCCAAATATGTGTCTCAATATCTTGTACTCCTAAATCATCCATTTTACTAGGGTATTGAGGCAACAAGTAGGAAACATGCATGTAACGGCATGGGGGTATACTTAAAGAGACTAAAGTGAGTGCTTAGGGTTGCATATCTAGAGGATAGTAATACCTACACTAGGTCAACCTAGTTTTCTCGAGGCCCATGGTCAAGATACAGGATGGAACCCTATTGATATTTCAATAGCTAGACTTGGAAGGGTATAGATCAACAATAAATAAAAGTGAAATGAAAGTGATGATAACTAAGGGGATAATAATGGCTAAGAGTACTATGTTAACTAACATCCAAACATGTAAAATACTAAGCTAACATAGAAAAATGAAGAAGGAAATGAACTTATCTATTTAAAATGAAAAGATATGGTTAGATCACTCACCTTATACCTATAGGGTGGTCAATGATACATCTATCTCTCTTGAGAAGCAAGCACTTGGAGAGAGAGTTTTTATTAGGTGGTGAAGGTGAAAATTATTCCTATCATAGACTCACTATATTTGACCTAACAAAGGCAACAAGTTATCCAATAAGAATAATATCTAACCCAATCCAAGCATGATGCAAGATGAACTAAGAGTTAAGTGAGAAAATACAAAGATGACACAAAAGAGAAGAGCTAAGGGTAGTCTAAATGATTCTAACTTCCTTTTCTTTATTACGAGATTCAAATGAGGTGAGGGTATATATAGGACTCCATCACCCATGGGCAATGGCATCAGCCAAGGAAAATACATCACCGACATAATCACCCACAAGTGATTATTTCGTTCGAGGATGGTAAAGCGAGGAATTATGTCATGAAAAGTAAAATTAATTTTTGTAAATCATTTATATGGATAAATAAGGTGCCAAGTGATGATACACAAGAAAGAAAGTGTGAATGTTATGTGCTTTAGACCTAGGAAGATAAGGATACCTAGTGCAAGAAAAAATAATGCCAAGACCAAATGGTGACACTCTATCTATGTATTGTCTCTCACCCATAATGGTTACATGAATAACCATACCCCATTCCTTGTAGGCCCGTTAAATAACCCACACTATAAATAAATGCATCACTTACCCAAATCGCACAAAGGAAATTGTTAGTAACATGTATGAAAGATGAAAAGAGAAAATTAGGAGTATACAGAGAACGTATTCCCAAGGTTTGGAGAAAAAATATGTTCATGTAACTCCCATGATTTGAGAAAATATGTTTATGATTAACATAAAATATTTTTTAAGGATGGATCATGAATATCATAGTGTAAAAATAAAATTTCAATGGTCATATGGAAATGAGAGAACCACCAAACTCAAATTATCACGGAGATTGGTTACAACTATGTAATAATACTTTTGATGTAATATCGTACTAAAACTATGGTGGATATCTGAAAATGAAAATGAATCTAGTATAGGTTTTCAGGAATGTATTGATATAATTCTTAAGGGAATGATTAGACTATTTATGTTATTGTTGTCATGTAAATGTGCAACAATAAAATTCTCAATTTTCAAGCATGACAACCATACCCTAGCTAACAACATTTCTCAAAGGTTGTTCAGAGCCCTCCTTCATATCACCCTAATCCCTAATTCAATCCTATCCCATCTCTTTGAATCATTCCAATGTGTCATTTTAGTGTGTCCATTTATTTCAAATGCTTTCAAGACCAGATCCATCAAGACAAGATTTTTAGGAAGATTGGGAAAGGCCATTTTCTTATCTTCTAAAAGTTTTTGCACACACCCCGAAGTGGAAAGAAAGGCATAAAGTCATCAAGGAGGTTTATCAAAAATATAGTAATATTTTACAATTAGTTTTGGAAGATCCTGGAAGTTTTGCAGTAATTTCAACAAAAGTAAGTCTTTGATGCCTAAGCAGTGCACACTGCCAAAACAACTCCTGATCTTCAGGAAGTGATTCCAAGATTTCCATAAGGAGTTAAAAGCAAAAAAATATCATAATAAATCTGATTCAGATCCCTACAATATTTTGATTTCATAATTTTCACAACACCTAGGTACATGTTTTTTCTGACCTATTTTTAGATGCACAACCTTGGAGAAAGAAAAAAATACTAAATTTGAGGATTAAATTAGAGAATTAATAGCTAATACCCCCTCCTAAGAAGGTGCAAGAAGATGTTCCCCCTCCCAATTAATCCTTTGTACCCAAATTGACCTATTTTAAGCACTTTTTCGCAAGTTAACCCTCCATGCACCAAAACCATTTCTGCGCTCCATCGATCAAATTTCGCTACATGGCCCAATCGGGAAGGGGTGCAGTTTTTTGCACCAAGTGTCCTAGAACCTTATGAAATTTGGTGCAATAAAATTCTTCTCCCTCCCATTTAATCCCCCAATCACTCACATGAACCCAACGAGTGCTAAAAGTGGCTTTTTTAGCCTCGCTCTCCTTCATATCGTGCATAACACTTTGTGACACTTGGCCCAATAGGGATAGAGAAAAAAATTACACTAACCATCCCAATCCCTTAGGGACGGTTGGGACATGAAATTTCACTTCTCACCATCTCATCAAAACTTGTAATTTTTCAGTTTTATGTGTTTTCATAAGTTGTTTCTCCTTATTTCTTCACGCACGCACGGGAAATCTCCCACCACTATAAAATATTCATCTCCTCTAATTTTGATGTTTCGGACCTTCCACAAAACTTCCATCATTCATTTATCATCCTTCCAAAAACCCTAGGTTCCAAAATGAGAAATTGATCATCTCTCCCAAATTGTGCACCTAATATATTTGAAATTTAGGTAGATCTCCCTCATCCATGTGTTTTAGGGAAGAAAAAAAAATTAGAAACATCCCATATTTTTAATGGCAACCTAGTGAAATTTTTTGACCTAATTTGTTCATTCGTCATTTTCTGTCAATCCGAGAAGTGGATTGAGCCAAAATTTTGAACAAAGATTAAAAAAAAAACCCAGAAGTAATCCAAAAAAAATCATCAATCCAACACTCAAAAGCTCAAGCTTATAAAAATAGTAAGTGTCATTGGTTTGCACTTGCCATTTTTAGTAATTTTCTAAAAATAGAAAATTCCCTCTAGAAGAAAGAATGGTGAAAATCACCCAAAATGGAAACTAGGGCAAGTGGAAAGTCAAAAAATCAAAAAGGCAAAAAAGAAACCTTGCCCAAAATAACAACTCCTGAATCCCAAGGTCTAAAACTATCAATTTTTAGTTTTAAGCGTAGGAATTTGCAGATGGTTTTGTCTTCACTCATATTTCTGATTTTTGGACTCGTGGGATCGTAAGATGATTTCGGGGCTCAAATAGGGAATTTAGAACTTCATATTTGTCTTGGGAACATCATCTTGAGTTCAAGTGTACTTAGAAGTAAAACCTTGCATCGCAAGGCTCATTAAGTGAATCCACCTTCATCACTCAAGGAGATGGGTGATTTGAAATAATTTGGTCACAGAGAGCTTAATGAATTGAAGTGGTTCATCAATCAAGTATCAAATATGATCATCATGAGTAGTTCTTGTGTCCATCCCAAGCTCACATTAGGAAGTCTTGAGACAGTGTTTCTCAACACACATTCCGTGATCAAGATGTTTGTGCATCATGTACTAGGGAGGAATTGTGATCATCATTGGTAGGAAAAAGTTCTCAAAATGCACTTAATCAAAGCTTCCCAATGATTAAAACAATGTAGCTATGTATCGAAGTCATCGAGAGATCGGTTGTAATCCTTAAGCTTCATCAAAGTGGAACTCAATGAGAAATGCATTTGGTCACCAAGGTGATCATCCAACATTGTTTCTAAACACTTAGTTTGAGGTGTGCATACATCATACAAAGGAGGTTTCTCATGGTATAAAAATTTCAAAAATGTAGAGTTCACCACATTAGGATATTTCATCGAGATCGGTCAAGCAATAAGGAAAAAGTGGCAAGGCATCATCTTCTTTAGCATTCCTTCTTCCTTCTCTTCTCTTATTCTTTCTCCTCTTCTCTACCCCCTTTCTAATATGTTTTTGTGTGTAATCATGATAGTTTGTATTATTCATTAAATTTTCTTTATAAATTTGAATTGTAAAAGTCCCTTTGATTTAGAAAAAGGGAACTTAATTTCCTAGGTCCTAGGAAGGTGAAAAGTCACGAGTTGAATGAGACAACAAAGGGTCATGTGGGGAATAATTGAAGAGTCGCTTCTTGATCTATATAATGTAATGATAGAATTTTTCCTAAGATTTGTCAATTTTGTACACTCAAGAGAGATCATTTTTGAGCTAAGAAAGAGAGATAGCAATTATTCCACTTTCCTTCACCATTTTTCCTCTACTTCCAACATTCAATAACTTGATGAATAATGTCGATAAATAAAGGGATTTTTTTCTTTTCAATATTGATGAATATGTGCAACTTTGTGTGCATGGTTTCCTATGATCGTTGACACTTTAAGCTTATTGTTTCTTTTTTATAAATTTTGGATGTGAACCTTCTAATTAGATTTGGTGAGAATCTTATTTTCTACTCAAAGAGTTAATTATTCTTGTTTATTTTCTCACTCCCCTTCCCCCATCTTTCAAAAAACCCCTCCCTTAAAATTTATTGTAAGCATTTTTTGTGGGTATAGTGGAGTGTATTCGTTGGATCCTCAGCCTCTTGGCTAATAATGAACTTTTATTTTTTCATTCACAATAAAGTGGAGTTGCACCACCTAGGTAGAGGGACCTAGAGTCCCAGAGACATTAGAAAGATAACCACCAATTTTTTCACCTGAAAATTTTTCTCACCAATAGTTTTTGGTACCCACCATGGGGAAAACTTGGTAGTATTCTACACCCAAAATATGATCACAAGAACATACAAAAATCTAAAATATTCCAAAAATTCAAAAATTGAAAAAAATTGTTGGAACTCCATTTCCAAAAGTCACAATGTTGATTCCTACACTTGACCTTTCACATTTTGTAATGTCCTTTCATACTCCCACTACAAGATTTTCCAAAATCTAGAAAAAAGGAGATACACCAGGTTGAATAGATTGATAGGAGTTCTTAACCCCACTTTTGAGGCTTTGGAAAACCAGCAAGAATGTATCGAGACAATCCATACAACTTATCTCAAGCCTCATCTCCATCTCATTCATCAAGTGGTACTCTGGTAACCCCATCCAAAATCATGTTGATACTCCCCTGTAAATTCTCCCATATTTCAACCATTATTGAGCATTGAGTTCCCAAGTGAAGAAGAATGAGAACCAAAAGATCGATTGGAAGAAGAATATGAATCTGAAACAAAAGACCTAAGCTCAATTTCAAACTTTGTGTATGTGAGCTATGGATCTACAAGACAACCCTGAATCGATCTCGGATGCTCAATTTATGAAAAGGATTTTCCAAATGAAATAAATCAAGTTGAAGAACCCAACGTTCCTCTGAGCCAATGATTGATAAATACAATAATGAAATTGAATTATTTTCTTTCCCATTTGAAGAAGAAGAATCTTTCCATGATGAAAAATCTGAAATAAAGGGTGTTGAGGTTATTGAAGATTAATATCCCCTTGAAAAAGT
Organism: Taxus wallichiana var. yunnanensis; assembly: GCA_018340775.1. Lineage (NCBI taxonomy): Eukaryota > Viridiplantae > Streptophyta > Pinopsida > Cupressales > Taxaceae > Taxus > Taxus wallichiana. Next base: position 322,418,818 of record CM031238.1, on the reverse strand, counting down.
AGTGGAATGTAATAAGCTTCAGGGCGATGAAGTAATCCCTCCAAATAGTTTCCTTGAGCTTCAAAATGAAGATTCTTCAAAGGAACAAAAAGATGAGCTATTGGAAGCAACAAAGGAGGACTCCACATAATAAATATTGGATGTGGTAGAAAGTGGAGAAGATCCTTTTATAAGTATTGATATCTTATCTTGTGTTATGGCCATACAAGACAGATATGAGGTTACTTCTGATCCTCCAGTCAATATTCAAGCACCTCATAGTGGAGTACAATGAAAATATAAGTCTAAGGTTTCTCATGGAAAAGATGTCAATGAGCATAAACCTGAGAAAGAAAAGAATACATTATATTAAAAAAAATTGAATGAAAACCTTCCCGTGTGGCGATCACGGAATGCTCAATGAAATATTGGCTATGTGGACAAGCATGGAGGAAAAGCGGCACTCCCAAATGGATTTCAAATGGAATAAAGGTAATGGACTTTCTCGAGTGAAGGTTTGAGCCTCAAGAAGCTTATGTAGGCTCACTCCTACAAAGTACACATACGATCGTGAAATCACCTGGATTTCATAAGCACTTGAAGAGAGGAAGCTATTTTATGGAATGAGTCAATGGCTTTGCAGAGGTCCATCATTTAGTGTTACCCTTTCGGGTAACTTCTAATAAGGAAAGCACTTCAATGAAAGTGATTTTTCCCAAAAATTGTATTATAGGTCATTTAGGCTTATTTTCCCCTTTTCCTATTGTGTGGTGTCTTTCCCTTTAGTTGTGTAGTGTGTTTCCCTTTAATAGTGTCTTTTTGTGTTCTCCTTTTCTTTCTATCTCTTACAAGAAGTTGTGTGTGTTCCACAAGGCCCAATGGATAAGGAACTAATGAATGTTATGTACAAATATTTTGGAGTTATCATGTGATGTCCTTGATATGCTCAAGACATGACATGTCCTCAAGCTATAGCCATTTTTTCATGCAAATGTGCAATAAGAAAATTCCCAATTTTCAAGCATGACAATCATACCCTACTCGAAATTGTTTTCTCAAAGGTCATTCGAGACCTCTTCATATCACCCTAATCCCTAAGTTAGTCCTATCTCATCTCTCTAAATCAGTATAATGTGTCATTTTGGTTTTTTCATAGGTGATTTAGGGGTATCCATTCATTTCAAATGCTTTCAAGAAAAAAGTCATCAAGACGGGATTTTAAGAAGCTTGGGAAATGCCATTTTATGATCTCCTCAAAGTTGGTGCACACCCACCGGAGTGGAACAAAAGGCCTAAACTAATTAGGAGGTGTATCATAGAGTTATGAACATTTTGTAATAATTTTTGGAAGATTCTGGGAGGTTCGGAATTTTTGAGAAGTTTTACAAAAGTGAGTCTTGGAGGCTTAAGCAATGCACAGTGCCAAAACAACTCTTGAGCTTTGGGAAGTGATTCTAGGATTTTCATAAGGAGTTAGGAGCCATAAAAATATCATTGGAAATATTATTCAAATCCCTAAAATATTGTGCTTTCATATTTTTCACAACACCTAGGCGCATTATGTTTACTGACCTATTATTGGCATGCACAACTTTGGATCTAGAATAAAAATCCTATTTTATAGGGATTAAATAAAAGAATAAATCACTGATATCCCCACCATTGGATTCATAAGGAAATTTTCATGAAAAATTGTATAAATATTTATCAATAATCTCCTCTGGGAACTCAAGATATGGCCTCGACAAGTGACTCCCCAAGGTACAACTCCAACAATTAGTCATATTTTTGCCTTAAAATTTGAGCCAATGGGAGAGTGGTGTAATTTTGTACACCAATTTTCCCAAGTATTTGGGATGGATGGTCCAAGAAAAATTTACCCCTCCCAATTAATCCTCTGGACCCCAATATGACCTATTTTATCACAAATTAAGCCCATTGTACACCAAAACAATGTCCCCACTCCATCCAATAAAATTACGCCATGAGGAACAATCGGAAGGGGTGTAATTTTTGCACCAAGTGTCTCAAGACCTTGGGATATTTTGTGTAATAAAATTCACCCCCTCCCATTTAATCCCTCAATCACACACATGACCCCAGCCCGAGTGCTAAAAATGGCATTTTCTAGCTACCCTCTCCTTCCCATCAACACATAATGGTGCGACACTTTGCCCAATAGGGATGGGGTGAATTTTTTGTACCAAGCATCCCAATCCCTTGGGATGTTTTTGAAGTGAAATTTTTATTCTCACCATCTCATTTAAACTTGTAATTTTTTCATTTTGTGTGTTGTCACCAATTGTTTCTCCACTAGAAAATCTTCCTATCCTCCATTACTACTACTAGCACACCTTCCATAAAACTTCCATCATTAATTTATCATCCTCCAACATTACTACAGAAATAAAAAGATGATTTCCAAAACAAAACAAGAACTACATGATATTAGAAACCCTAGGCTAAAAATATAGGAAATTGATCATATCTCACAAACCATGCACCCAATCTCTATGAAAGTTTGGGCTGATCGCCTCATCTATCCACCTTGGAGGATAAAAAAATCTCATAAACAACATATATTTTTAATGTCAGCATAGTGAAATTTTGTTCCCTAAGTTGCTCATTCGTCATTTTTTGTCAATCTAAGAAGGGGATTGAGCTAAAAATTTGAACACGAGACTAAACAACAACAAAAAAGAAGTAATCCGAATTGTTTTCATCATTATGACACTTAGAAGTTAAGCTTCTAAAAATGTCAAGTGTCATTGGTTTACAGTTTCCATTTTTAGTAAGTTTCCAAAAACATAAAACTCCCTCTAGAAGAAAGAATAGTGAAAATCACATAAACTAAAAACTAGGGCTCTAAAGGATAATTCCTAGATCCTTAAACCTAAATAGGCCGAGTTAGTCTACAGTGGGAAAAGGATATTCTTATAAATTTGGATGTTGAACCCACCAGCACCATTAAGGAAATATTGAACCATAATATCAAATGGACTAAACCATTGGATGGTAGATACAAGCTTAACTTTGATGAATTGGTCCATGTGAACGATAAAGTGGTTAGAGGAGGGGTTCCTATTTGTGACCATAGTGGAAAATTCATTGGAGCCTATGCAGCCCCATTTGCAATCAATCAAACAATGTGGTTGAGGCTAGAGCTATGCTTTGGGGTGTTATATTATGTCGTGATTTAGGGATAAAAATATGATTATTGAAGGTGATTTGATGTGTGTCATAAATGCCCTCAAGGATAGCATAAAATGTGGATGGAAGCTAAATAATTTGATTATGGAGGCACATGTCATTCTTTCATCATTTGATCAAGTGGTCATTCAACACACTTACTAGGCTAGAAATAAACTGATGGATGCGTTGTACTACTATGGTGGAATTGGAGATGTGGATTAGGACACGTACTCCTTGGGGTCAGGTTAACAAGCTCATTAATGAAGACACAATGTAGGAGGTAGTGTTATGATGATACCCCTAGCTCACACGCTTGGGTCTTTGAAAGGACTTCTCTTTTTTGGAATACTAGCCTTATCAATTTCATTTTCTTTTTCCTCAATTCCATCTAGTTTATTTCTCAATCCTGCGAAGGTAATCATATTGAAGGCTTCATGGGGGGAGATAGGGTGAGAATGGATCCTTATACCTTTCTTCACCTCAAAAATGACATGGTTCTGTGGAAGATGCTGCATAAAGGTGGTTTTACCAGGTTCATCCACCAGCTTAAAGGTAATGACCCTACCCTATCTATTGATTTTTTAATGCCTGGATGGATGGTGGTTTTGTTTTTAGAGGGGTTCAAATTGATGTTTCTGAGAATGCAATTGCTGAGATTACTGGGTTAAAAATTGAAGGCCTCAAAAATTTAAAGACAAAACCCAAAAAAACATGAAATTGCTACCTTTTTTGAAGCCGGGGAAAACATTATAGCTTATGATGATGGAATTTCTCACACTGTCTGTCGGATAGGTGGGATGATGTTTTCTTGGTTATTATGAAGTATTTGACCCTCAAAGGAAAATTTCAAAAAATATTTACTCACCATTTGTCTATCCTCAATTTTTTCCATCAGGACCAGACTATGAGTCTTGCTTATTTTCTCTATCGGTCGCTTCTCTCAACCATTGAGGATTTTAAGAAAGAGAAGGTGGATATCCCCCTCCACCAGGGTCTCATTATTCTCATGGTTCAAAGAGGAAAACCCACCATCCCTAGTCAAGTCAATGACCAAGATTCTAATCAGGAAACCCTTGCTTCTCGCCTCAATAAAATTAGGAAAAAGAAATCTATTGATCCTGATAAGGGTATTGTGGATGCCTTGTGTAATCTTAAAAAATGGATTAGGAATTTGGATGAAAGTTATACTAAAAGTACCAGGAACTTGTTGACTAAGAGGCCAAACTGATGAGGATTGAGTCCATAGCTAACACCATTCTCACCATCAACAAAACCTCATACAGAGTTGAAATATTGCCACCAAAGGATTGATACTCAAAATAGAACCATTAGGGGTATCCAAGTTGATTATGTAATGCAAGATCATTGTATTTCCTTACTACATGATCAGGTTGCTACTAAGGAGGGAAAAAACAAAATGAATCTTATGCTGAGCTCTTCTAACAATGAGGAGTCAGATACTAGTGATAGCTTGGGTATGGTTGTAGAGTCAAATCATGGAAATGATCGGGAGGAACATTAGGTTGAGACCCATATTGAGAAAAATGAATTCAATCACCCGAAAAGGGTCATCATTAAAGTGGTTGGAAGGAGATATGGTGGTTTGAGTACTTGAACCCATAGTAGGGATATAGAGAACTAATTGCATTATTGTTTTTGCCCTTTTCTTTCTGTTTAGTTATCTTGGCCTATTTCTCTCAAAGGGACTACAAAAATCTATTTTAATATTTAAACTTTTGTATTTTTGACCATTTTTGTGGGGACTTGTTGTCAATTGGTTTTTACTCTACCTACATGGCTATGTTATAATTTTTGTTTATAAACATGCTTCTCTATTTATGGATTTTTTTGTCCCGGTTTCAAACCAATTTTTTTATCTTATCTAAAAAAACTAGATCATGTGGATCATAAAATTCAAAAAAAAAAAAAAAAAGAGAAAAGGCAAACAATCAACCCTACCCAAAATCGCAACTCCCGATTCTAGGGTCTAAAAAAGCAAGTTTCAGTTTTAAGCATACGAATTTATAGATGATTATGTCTTCACTCATTTCTCCACTTTTTGGAATCTTTTCATACTCATAAGATGATTTCATATCTCAAATGGGGAATTGAGAACTTCATATTGGTCTTAGGAACATCATCTTGAGTTAAATTTTTCTCAGAAGCAAAGCAATGCATCGCAAGAATAAGTAGATGAATCCACCTTCATCACTTAGGGAGATGGGTGATTTGAAATGAATTATTCACAGAGACCTCAATGAGTTTAAGTGGTTCATCAATCAAGTATCGAATAGTGTCATTGTGAGTAGTTCTTGTGTCCATCCTAAGCTCACATTGAGAAGTCCTAAAATAGTGTTTCTCAATGCTCATTCTATGATCGATATGTCTTTGAATCATGTACCAAGGAGGAATTTTGATCATATTTATTGGGATAAAGTCTTCAAAATTCAATTCATCAAAGCTTCTGGTGAGTACAACAAGGTGGCTATGTAGCATAAGTCATTAGAGATCGGATTCAATCCTCAAGCTTCTTCAGAGTGGACCTTAGTAAGAAATGTGTGCGGTCACCAAGGTGATCATCTGACAATGTTTCTAAACACTTAGTTTCAGGTGTTCATACATCATCCGAAGGAATTTTCTCATGGTGTAAAAATATCATATATCTAGAGTTCGCCACATTGGAATATTTCATCGATCGGTCATGTAACAAGGCAAAGGCGTAAGGCATCATCTTCTTCATCATTCCTTCTTCCTTCTCTTCTCTCATTTTTTCTCCTCTTCTCTACCCCCTTTCTAATTATGTGTTGTGTGTAATCATTATAGTTTGTCTTATTCATTAAAGTGACTTTATAAATTTGAATTGTAAAATTCCCTTTGATTTATAAAAGGGAACTTAATTTCCTAGATCCTAGGAAGGTGAAAAGTCATGAGTTGAATTAGACAATGAAGAGGCATGTGGGGGATAGATGAAGATTCGTTTCTTAATCTATATAATGTAATGACATAGTATTTCTTAAGGGTTTTCGATTTTGTACACTTAAGAGATATTTTTAGCTAAGCAAGAGAGATAGCAATTCTTCCACTTTCCTTCACCATTTTTCCTCTATTTCTAGCATTGTACAACTTGATGAAGAATGTCCATAAAGAAAGATATTGTTTCTTTTCATTATTCATGAATGTGTGAAACTTTGTGTGCATGGTTTCCTCTGATCATTGACACTCTAAATTTTTTTCTTTCCTATAAATTGTGTATGTGAACCTTCTAATTAGCTTTGGCAAGAATATGATTTTCTACTCACAGAGTTAATTCTCCTTATTTAATTTCTCACTCCCCTTCCCATATATTTCAGCAAATTCATCCCTTATAATTTATTGAAATAATTTTCCACGGTAGTGCGATTGAGTGTGCTCATTGAATCCTTGGACTCTTGGCAATTAACGAATTTTTATTTTGTTCATTCACAATAAAGTGGAGTTGCACCACCAAAGTAGAGTGACCGAGAGTCCCAAAGATGTTATCAAGACAACCACCAATTTTTCCACCTGACAAATTTTCTCACCAAAAATTATACAACCTTCCATATTAGAAATATTTTCTAGTAGGCCAACTTCTTGACCCAATGCATATATTCAATATTTTTTTATATCAATGTGGCTGCATATTGAAACAAAAGAAAAAGATAAAGCGTAATCATGAAAAAGACCTCAAACTTTATAAAACAAAGAAAAACATGTGGCCCAATAATAAGGCAACACATGAAAAGTCTTTGTGGGTTCTAAATAAACCCCATGTCATAAAATTCATTAAGTTCATGTGTATAATTTTCCCACCTCAATTCTAAGATTCATCCCTCAAGAGAGGTTTCACTATTCATATACATATCAAAAGGTTGAAAATGCATGACTAGAACATTAAAATAATTATAATTAATATAATTTACTTTTTATATTTTTTCTTATCTTTCTATATCAAAAATTATCTAGTAAATGTGTTTGACATTGTAACATATTATTCCTCTTGATTTAAGAGTAGAGGATGTGCTTACACTAGATCTTAGAAGGGTCATTTTGAGGCTTTCAAAATTCCTTAGATGATTGTCTATATATGAGATCTACATCCGAGATAGAGGAAATGATAAATAAAATAAGATATTTTTATATTTTTTAAATGGAATTACCAAATTCATTTTTGATTCCCAAGTTCATATACTAGACACTTATTTGATGATATTAAGATGGCGGTGTTATCGACACTCGATGGATGTTTTTGCCTAAGACGTACATGAAGACATTAAAGAGTTATGTCAAGTAGTTTTCCTTTCTAGAGAGTTCCATTGCACAAGGTTATATTATTCAACAAATATTATTCTATGTGACTCAATATTTGCAAAATGAATGCCCTAATATACCTAGCATATGGGATGTTAATTGATATGGTGCAATGTTCGATGAAATATTACAAGGAAATGAAAGGGATAAAGATTGAATGAGTATAATAGTATATTAATGTTTATTTTTAAAAAATTAATGATGTAATTCTTGTACTTATATGATTTTTTATGATTTGTACGGGTAAATTTGAATAAAATTATATCAATAAGTTATTATGATTTAACTAGAGGAAATGATAAAGTGGCATGATGTATACTAGAATCAAAAAGAGGATCGTGATAGAATTGGATGTATTTATAGAAGAAATTATTCTCAAAAACCTTTTATATAAGACTTATGCACCAAACAGATAGATAATTTAATATTTAATTAGATCATGTGTAAAAATTTATAATATAATGATGACACAATCCCTAGGAGAATGTCGAGGATGATTTAAACATTATATGACGGTATAAACCCCATGTAAGAATCTTGACTCTTATATGCATTAATATTTGTTTTTTGAATTTCTAGTTTGAATTTACCTATAATTATCATGTTATTTCTAGTAAAAATCATAATGAAATGTGGGTGGATGGTAAATATATTTGGATCAAGATAATTGACAAGAAAAGAAAGACTTGTAATTTTGGAATAACAGTTCCATTTGACCAGGCTATTAAAAAAGTAAAAGTGATAAAAACTTGGTCAAAGGGTAGTGGGATTATGTTGAAAATATTGAATAATCAATTAATGTGGAATATATAATTTTCATGCAAATGGTACTCATCCATAGATAACATATATATCCATCCTAATATACATATAGATCTTTATGCAGTTGACTTGTTAAAGGAGTTTGCGGAGTGTATTAATCCTTACATGTTGTCACAACATTATGAGTAGGTATAATGTGTTATGTTTGTAATTAATACTTATAAAATATAATTTAATAATTAATAGTTTCCTATTGTTTAATATTTTTCATATATTTTATTGTATCTTCATTTTAAGATGCATGGATGGGAACTTATAATACACATTGAGCAAGGTCAAGACATATCTTCCAAAAAGGTTCTAGGAAGAACATAAAAGAATTTAAATATGTTCATTTTGAAGAAGAATATGTCCAATAAAATCAAGAATTTGCAAAATTTTAAGGGCATGGAGAGGTGAAGATGTTGATGTAGAAGATGAAAATGAAGAATTTGAAGCACAACTACTCTTATAAATAGGAACTAATCAAGAAATGGGTGAATTGGCATAAAGGAAACTTAGGGATACTCAAATATTAATTAAAAATAATGTAAATGTGTCACATGATACATTATATGACATTGAAAATTATAATAATGAATAATTGTAAGATTTTGGAACGCCTAATTTTGGTGTGTATGGTAATTTTGGTGCTAATATATGTGTAATGTATATGCCATAATTTTTATGTATATTGAAATTTTGGTGTTAATGAATGTGTAATAGATCCTTTTGTTTTTTACAAATGTACAATGCATAATCCCTAATTTTGGTGTATTTTAATTTCATTGTTTATGAATGTGTAATGGTTATGGCCTAATTTTTACGTGTATTGTAATTTTGGTTTTTATAAATGTCTAATGGATATGATCTTATTTGTATGTGACACCCTAATTTGACACTCTAATGTGAAACCCTAATGAAACACTCTAATATGATACCCTAAACACAAACACACACAAAAGTGACACCCTGAAAAAACATCATCTCCCCTAATTTTACATCTTAATGTGACATGTTAGTGCAAAACTATAACGTGACACCCTAATATGATACCCTAATGCAACACCTTGATGTGACACCCTAATAGGATAACCAAGTATGATACCCTAATGCAATGCCATGATGAAACATGATGACATGAAACCCTAACATAACATTGTAGTATAAAACATTGACACAACACCCTAACATAAAAGCCTAGTGTGAAACCCTAACATAAACTCTAACATGACATCATAATGTGACACCCTAACACAATGCTCTAATTTGACTCCCTAACATGAGACCCTAACATGAAACTCTAACATGACATACTAATGTGACACCCTCAAGTGAAATATTAACATGAAACCCTAACATAGTAGTTTATTGAAATACCCTAATGTGACACTCGTAATGTGATACCCAAATAGAACACTAATGTGATAACCTAGCCCTATTCCCTAATATAACACTCGATGTGACACTATTTCCACTAATTTGACCTAATTCAACATAATTTACCCTAATTTGACATAATTTCCCCTAATTTTACCTAGTTTTCCCTTGTTTTGACATAATTTTCCCTAATTTGACATAATTTACCTTTATTTAATGACATAATTTCCTTAATTTGACTTGATTTCTCCTTATTAGACATAATTTACTCAAATTTCCCTAATTTGACATAGTTTACCCTAATGTCTCCTAATTTGACCTAATAAAACCTTGTTCAACACCCTAACATGACACCCTATTGTGACACCCTAACATGACTTACTAATGTCACATTGTGATGTGACACCCTAACACAACACTCTAATGCAAGACCTAACATGTCACCCTAATGTGACACCGTATTTTAACCTTAATTTTCCCATAATTCTACCCAATTTATCTTACCTTGTAGACACTAAATCATGCATTTTGGGTACATTTTTAGGTCTCAATCACATACCACTATACTTATGATTCCTACATGAGATAAATAGAAATTAATAGTTGTCTTTGGCCTTTTTGTCTTTGTAAATGTCTTTTTCTTGGCATCTCACACCCTGTTTGCCAGTTGATGCTTCACGGTTTCATCTTTTATCACTCTAGACACCAAAGCCACGCAGGAACCCCCATCATTTTGGGTACCCCTAACCTCTTTGTATCTTGTTTGCCCTTATTGGGCCTCTTTTATCTTTTAAGCATCTTATTTTCTTATGGGTCGGTGTTTATTTGTTATATGCGAAATTCAAATCAGGGAATCATATAAATACAATGTTATGTGATCATAACAAAGGATCAAAACTAAACATATACTATTATCACCTAAGGTTGCATTCAAAGGAATTCTAAGAGCATCAAAAAAATCCATCTAGTTATCATTCTAGGGAAAAGGGACTATGTTCTTTTGTATACACTTCAAAGGAAGGAAAGTTCATTTTAGCACCCACGCATCTATCTAGATTTCTACATATAGCTACTTGTTTGCTATTAAGTGCATCTTGCACAATAGCCACCTAGGGAACAATTATTCACACACACAAACATGTAAAACAACATGGAGTTTGAGATGTAGTGCATCGCTTGGCCAAAAGTTCACTTTATAGGGCGTAGTGTGACATATAGGTGGTAAACAGTGAAGGGCATTGACATAGAAGCAACATAGAAGAAATAACTTTCTGGACATTAGCGTAGTCACAGGTGCCTAGTAGGGGTCTAAAATGCCTAGGTTCCCTTGACTGATCTCGAGTTCCCTAGTCCTAGAATTTATTACGGTTACTGTAATTTTTGGGTTTGGTTACGACATTCCCTCCTCATGTTTCATTGGTTTTCTATATTAGTACATCTTCGGTATTATTGTGAAATAAACTAAGTCACTTATTCCCTCTCTTACACCTAGGGTTTCATGTTTCTCTAGCTTATTTCTTAAGTCATATATGTACTTCATTGCTTATCATTTTATTGTGTTGTGTAATTAGGGTTTAGCATAATTTCATATTTTTAAATCATTTGGTATACCCGTCTCATTTAAACAATCTTGGATCCTCATTTTCTTCTCTCATGGCTCATAAGGTTTCTCAATTATCCTTACTTCAATTTTTTCAAATGTGCCCACATTGCAAAATTTCTCTCCACAAAACTCGAGATACTATGTATCTCCCTATTAACATGCCACCTTCAAAATTCATTGTTATCTTTGATCTTCTTTCTGATGACTCTCTTTGTTCTTCTTTCTAATTTATCTTTATTTCAAGATAAATTTCAGGCTATGGAATCCACAATTAAATCTCTTAAATCTAAAATCCAACATCTTAAATATGCTTCTTCTTTTCTTCTTCTCATCCTCATTCTATGTCTTCTACATGTGCTCATATCAGTGAACCTTAAGTCTTACCATTACCGACACCTCTCAAGTTTGATCTCAATACTAAGTAACAAGATATTATTCTACATATCCTCACACATCAATTGACCAACTTTTCATCTACCCATTGTTATCCTCCTTATAGGCTTGAAAATATCAAGGTCAACCATATTGCAATTACCATCGAATCAATAGACATAGTGACAATTATTTCTATGCTCTACACCAACAAATTGTCTACCATTATCATTACAGGTCTTTTCTAATTTATTACAAAAATGACACTACATGTTCATCTTCAATTTCTACATCTCATTAGGTTCCTAAATCTGATTCATCTATTTCTAATGTGCATCATGCCATAACTCCTAATATTCCTTCTTAAATTATTCAAGTGTACAACCCACTCCTCCTAAGAAACTTCCTATTAAAATTAATCTAACACCTCCTCCTCTCAAGTCTTTTATGGCATCACCAAGTCAAAATACACAACTTCCTCTCCAGAATAGTCCACCTTCTTCTCAATCAAGTCTTCTATAGCGTCATCAATCCCATATAAGCTCCAACCAATAACTTTTGTCAAATCAACTACTCCTTCTACCGATAGCCAAGACACATTTCAAACTCCTCCACCATCATATGGTCCTACTATTTCTCCTACCTACCATTGTGCTAGCTTTCTCTATCTTATCATGACACAGATAACACTCTCCCACAATATCATGGTATCTCTCACATCACCACATAGATCTCCATCATTGGAACACTTAGGGGGCATCATTCTTATTCTCCCCCTCCTCTTAGCATTATCAAGTGTCTATAATTTCTACTATTACGCTATGTGTTTCATGTTTGAAGTCTTTGAGCATCATTACATACATTAATATACTTGTATCTTCATTACCCTATGATGCACTATTTTTCTAAGGTTCACACTTGACTATTTAAAAGCATAATACATTCATGAACCTCACTTTGTAAAATTCGAGGATAGATTAACTAACCAAATTAAATTATGATTTACAAAATTTACCAAAACATTAATGTAAACCATAAATAAATACATCACACAGTAAAAACACATGAACACTGAATTTAACGTGGAAAACCCCAAGGGGGAAAAAACCACAAAGAAAATAATTTCCATTATGTGAGAAAATTTTACAATCTAGAATTATCTCCCTCCTCACTTCTCTCCCTGTATAATTCACCTCACATGAATAAACCAAATATGGCCCGCGACCATATTTAAATGACCCCAAGGGTCATGAACAATTAAGTGATGGGGTGTGTACCCCAATTTAAATTAATTAGTTATTAAATAACTAATAAAACATAATCTAAAGTTTATATTAAATAATTAAGAATATAAAATATATTCTAAATTATTTAATTATAAACTAAACATTATAAGCACTTAATATTATGTTCTAACACTCCCCTTAATATTAAGTGGGGAACCATATGCCAACATTACTTGTTTGTATAACAAGATTTACAAATCCATAAACCATTAGTGAAGGTTTAGGCTAGCATATCACTTTTGAAGGATTTATAACACCTTCATCATGCTCAACTTACCTTTTGGTACAAAAGGATTTGGAATCCATAAATCAAAAGTTATGATTTAGGCTAAGCATGATTTATGAGACTACATCTCATGGTTTCTCATGGAAAATTCTCAAACCGCATCTCTAGGATCCTTTTATAACACAAGGACCTCATTTACAAATATATGCAACACACTAGATTATACACCGTAAACTTAGAGTTATAAGTTTACAAAGATCATAAAGATATTTTTAAAATACTTTACAATGGAGAAAAAATATAGGAGATAAGGAGATATCAACCAGCCATTCATTAGGAGGTGACATTGCCATACACACTCCCCCTCAATGATAACTCTGAAAGGAAAAGCATTACATAAAACTTATAGAACTTTACAGAACATAATGGCTTCCTAAAATGTCTATAACTCGATCTTTAGTCGAGAAGTACATGAGATCTATATCACCTCAAAGAACCTTATCTCGGATAAAATGCATGTGTATATCTATATGTTTTGAAATTTAATTTTGAACTAGATTCTTAGCAAGAGAAATGCAACTTTGGCTATCACATAGAAGAGGATTACTTCCTTTATCTTCCATGTGTATCTCTTCCAACAGCCATTTCAGCCACATGGCTTCTTTTGCTGCTTCCATTGCACTTCTATACTTTTCCTTAGTAGAAGAAATGGAGAATGTTATTTTTTTCTTGCTCCAAGTAATGGTACTGCACCAAACTTGAATGCATATCTAGTTGTAGATTTTTGATCTATAAAATCATTAGCATGGTCATAATCACAATATCCATATAAATATGCATTTTTAGAAGAAGTATAATGTAAACCAAAATTAATTATGCCTTTAATATAATACAATATTCTTTTGGCTAACTTCCAATGATCTTGATATGGCTCCTGCATAAATCTCAAAGCAATCCCTATTGCATAAGCAATTTCAGGTCTAGTAATAGTTAGATAAATAAAACTACCTATAATTTTCCTATACAAAGTAGGATTAGCTTTTTCACATGGAGGTTTAGGATCAAGTTTACATCCAACTTGATTAGGAATAGCAATAGGTTTACAATAAATCATATTAAACCTTTTAAGCATATTAGTATCATATTTTGATTGAGATACAACAATAGAATTTTTATCCTAATATATATCCATGCCTAAGAAATGATGCAATAATCCTAAATCCTTCATTTCAAAGTATTGCTTTAATTTAGCTTTAATTTTCATAATTAAATTGTTAGAGTTACTAGTAATAAGTAAATCATCAACATACAATACAATGACAATAATCTAGTTTTCTTCAATTTTAATAAATAAATCATTATCATAAGAACAATTAGAAAATCCAACTTCAATGAAAAAATGTTAATCTTAACATACCAAGCTTTAGGAGCTTGTTTTAAACCATATAAATGTTTTTTCAATTTACAAACATACATTTCTTTACCTAGTTATTTAAAGCCTTTAGGTTGGGTCATATAGATTTCCTCTTTTAAGTCACCATTCATAAATGCATTCTTGACATCCATCTGATGGATTTCCCAACCATATTGAGCGAGATAAGGCAATCAAAATCCTTACTATGCTCATTTTTGTAACTGGTGCAAAGGTTTCAACATAGTCGATACTAATTTTTGAGTAAACCCTTGAGCTACTAACCTAGATTTAAATTTATCAACATTTCCATCACTTTATATTTAATCTTGTATAGCCATCTAGATCTAACTATACTTCATTTTTCAGGAGGAGGGACTAAATCCCAAGTTTGATTTTTAATTAAGGCAAGTATATTCAGATTTCATTGCATCTATCCATCTTTCGTCAGAAGAAGCTTCTTCGAAATATTGGGGTTCAGGTTCATATAATGTCATTAAAGCATGATATGTATGTTGACTTCTAGTCATTTTCTAAAGGTTTTCAGGATTAGAGTCTTGAATAATAGACTCATCCCATCTAGGTCTTTGGTTATAGAGGAAATATGAACTAACTCTTTTTCAACTATATGTTCATTATTAATTTCATCATCACATACATCATTTTCATTGTTATTATCATTATTTTCAATTTCATTAGAATCATCATGAATAATAGAAACAGAAGATGAAGAAGATGAAAAAAATGTTTTTCTAATACTTTTACATTCTCATTTTCTATAACTTCTCTTTTCAAGGATTGTAGATCCTAAGACCTTTAGTTTTACCTCTGTAACCTATAAAGATACAGGGATAGGAGGTTTGATCAAGCTTCTTCCATTTTTATTTTGGAATGAAGAGAGAAGTAGGGCTACCAAAGATTCTCAAATGAGACACATTTGGTTTTTTATTTGACCACTTTTCTAGAGGAGTGGAGTTAACTAAGGCTTTAGTGGGTACTCTGTCAAAATATGAAGAGCTGTGTTCATTGCTTGACCCGAGAGAAATTTATAGACTTATACTAAATGCAACATAGTTTTAGCCATTTCCATAATGGTGTGGTTTTTCCTTTTCACAATCCCATTTTTTTAGGGGAATAGAGAGTAGTTAGTTAACTCTCTTTGAATACCACATTTGACACAAAATGAGTCAAATTCCTTACTAACATATTCTCCTCCATTATTAGTTCTAAGCCTTTTAATTTTATAACTAGAATTGTTTTCAACTAAAGCTTTAAATTCTTTAAATTTTGACAAGACATCAAATTTATTTTTGATAAAACAAGACCAAATCATACAAGATAAATCATCAACGAATGTGACAATATACAAAGGACCATTAAGGGATGGAACTTCTAGGGGTCCTCGGACATCAATATGGAAAAATTTTAAAGGTTCTGTATAATTTAAATCATGATTTATGTGGAAGGGGTTAGCATATTGCTTACCACGTAAGCCCCCTTCACACATGTCATGATTTTGGGAAATAGGTGGCAAACTAGACACTAGATTCAGTTGAGACATATTGTACATGCTCTGAATTTGACATGACCTAATCTTTCATGTCATAATTATATGCCACTTATTTGAGATGTCAAAGAAGAAGCGGAGAGGGCAAGCCATTAAACACATAAATATCGTCTCTTTGTAAGCCTTCAAATATACTAACATCATGCTCATTTTTAATAAACCATTAATCTTTTAACAAAGTTACACTATAGTTATTTTGATTCAATTAAGAACAAGAAAGAAAATTCATTTTAAGTTTAGGAACTAACAAAAAAATTTAATAAATCCATTTGATACTTTTGATTTACCTTGTCCCTGAACATCAAGAATGGAATGATCACCCGAATAGATTTGATAATTACACTCTCTAAGGTTAGATAGGATATCATATCTGAAATTCATGTGCCTAGAGGCACCATTGTCCAATATCCACTCATTTTCCTTTGCAGTGACAAAGGAAACATACAAAGCAATTACATTATATTTTTATTTTATTTTTTGATTCTTGTTTTGGTTTTGATTTTGATCTGATTTGTTTCCCTTTTGGTTTTTGAAATTTGACTTGTTTCTTGATTTACACTCTTCTTTCTTATGGAAAATTTTCCATAGTAATGAAATTTACCATCAAAACTAACTCTTAAGTTTCTTGGTTTATTGTCTTTACTAGGAGGTTTAAAAGTTGATTTTTTATTTTTGTTGAACCTAGAAGGTTTACTTTTTTATTTTGAGTGAGAAGTTCTGAGTGGCATTCTATTTTGAATCAAAGTTTGTCATTACTTTCTCTCTTCTGAATCATGATATCACTAATGGTTTGCAAATTAGGAATGGCATGTTCAATTTGATACTTAGAATTCAGAATTGAAATGAAATTTCTAAAATTTTCATGAATATTCAACTAAATAATAAAGTAAAGTAATTTTTCCTGAATTAAGTTACATTTACATCCATCCAAATGAGACTTAATATTTTTAATTTTATCCAAATAATTAATTACTTTTTCATCTCCCTTCATGGGATTCGTCATTAGTTCTAGAATCAATTTAATGATTTTTGATAATTGTGTACCTTCATGCATCGATTCCGATTACGTCTAAGCCTCACTCGGACTTTCTTGATTCCTAATATGAAGAATAAAATCATTATGAATGCTCAGTAAAATGATATATGTGGCTTCATGTATATTTTTTATATATGCAATGATGTTGTCATGATTGTTTGTCTTTTGGTGAAGATTTCTCTATTCCATTCATGTCGTCTAGAGCTCATGAGCCATGAATTCGATTTCAATTAAATTTTCTAGAGGCTATAATTATTTCCATTCAACATCTGAGATTTATCAATAGTAAATTGGTTAGAGCCCATTTTCGTGTAAATAACTTTTGAATAACTAAGAACAACGAAGATTAATATCAATCAATTTTAAAAAAATCCCTCTGTCATTAATCAAGCCTCTTAATTGAAATTTGATGAATTCACGATGAAAAAATAAACTCATTTGTAAAAGATAATCTATACATACGATATATTAGTTTGACAATAATAGTATTTTATTGAAATGTGAGTGAAATTTTTTTAGTTTTCATACAAAATATGATGACGATGACTCGAGACATTATGTCATAAAAATACATCATTTCGAATGAAAATCAATTCATCTTAATTAAAATAATTTTCTCATTTAAAATAATAAAATAATATATTAACTTAAATTAAAACGAGAAACAATAAAAAAATTGCATATATGAAAAATGTGGATATAATAATAACAAAAATGAGGATCATTGCTCCTATAGAACATTTTGTATTTACCTTGGCCAAGTTGGTTTACCTAACTTGGAGAGTCTATTTGGTTAGCCTTCGAGGTTTATATGTCATATTAAGCACAATTTCCACTTTATACATTTTATAACCTTAATGCACAGTCACCGCAGAGAGTTAACTCTGAATCGACTAAACTCAACCATTAATCTCAATGAGAACTTGGCCACAATACATCACACATTTAACTTAGCCACCGCACAAGCCACTACATGGAAAAACATAGAATTTGTATGGCCTAAGCTATATTACAAGTGGTTAAATGAATGTATTTAAACCCTAGCGACTTCTATTTTCCCATTGATGTGGGACTAAACTCTTGGCAAATATTCTACCAATCCTTGACCACGGGGAGGGAGACCGTCGTCTTTGCATGGAAAAAGATAGTTGAAGGAAATTCGTTTTGCGTGTAGGGGGTTAGACACACCACATGGCGCCATAGGATTGGACCAGGGGCAGGTCGAGAAGTGATGGACATATGGTGGCACGGTAGAAGAGTTAGAGTTGAAAGGGGTCGCCCCACGGTGGGTTGAAAACAATAAAAGGAGCCCACATAACTTTACATATTTTTATATAAAATATCATTAATTGTAAGCCACATTTGAACCTATTATTATATAGTTTAATCTAATTCACTTAAACCATAGGATATTTTAGAGTATTTAAACTATATAAAATTTAGGCTATATTTTATACTATAATATTAAGTTTTATAATAAATAGTTTTCAAACTATATATATTTTTATATGATTTTTATATAAGCTATTATATAAATCTTATTCTATATTATATTTTTATTTATAAATAATATAGTTTTTAAACTATATAGGATATAGTTATAGATTAACTATAAACTATAGTTTTCAAATCAAATCCTATTAGAAGGGGTCCAAAGGACATGGGTAGATTATTTTGAAAACACAATAAGGTTAAAATAGTAAGTGATTTTTACAGGGGAATGATTCCACATATGAATACAAGTAACATCAAATTTTACAGAGGGGATAATCAATTTCACTCATCAAATGAAATAATTTGTAATCCCTATTTTTATGAAACTTGTCTCCTCTTTTAACTTTCATACTTGAATTTACCTTCAAAATCATTCAACATACACAATGAAACTATAGACATGTAGAATATATTTCACATAGTAATCAACCCTTACCTTTATTCTCATCTATGATTTCACACTCAGGTAAATGATTTCAAATTCCTTTCACCTTTGCACACACAATATTAACCAATCTATGTCCCAAAGAGAAGGGAGTTTTTAAATTAATATTTCTATTGAACTAACCACCCAACCACCCGAACAGACACATCCATTTGTTGATTAAAATCATAATTAAATAAACACGATTGGGTACCATATCAAATCTAAGGGATAGATTAATTAACCACATTAATTTATGATTTATAACATTTACCAAAACATTAATGTAAACCGTAAATAAATACATAACACAGGTTAAAAACATGAACACTGAATTTAACATGGAAAACCCCTGAGGGGGAAAAACCATGATGAAAAATAATTTCCATTATGTGAGAAACTTTTACAGTCTAGAATTATCTCCCTCCTCACTTCTCTCCCTTTAGAATAAACCAAATATGGCTCGTGACCATATTTAAATGACCCCAAGGGTCATGAACAATTAAGTGACAGGTGTGAACCCCGTTTAAATTAATTAGTTATTAAATAACTAATAAAACATAATCTAAAGTTTATATTAAATAATTAAGAATATTAAATATATTCTAAATTATTTAATTATAAACTAAACATTATAAGCACTTAATATTATGTTCTAACACTCACGTCATACACACTACACATTTCACACTTGGTGCATTCATGACACCTCTCTCTAGCATCACATTCTCAAACATCATCACATCCTAATGACATACTCTAGTTTCACTATTCATACTCATTGTTGAGGGTCTAAATCTAAAATGAACCTCATCACACTCACTCACTCTCTATGCTCTATGTTTTTCGATCATATATTTCTAGTGCATAATTCAAACCATTTCCCTATGATGCACTCTTGTGCTAAGGTTCACACTTGACTATTGAGGGCATACTACATTCATGAACCTCACATCATACACTACACATTTCACACTTGGTGCATTCATGACACATATCTCTCGGCATCACATTCTCACACATCATCACTACCCTATGACGCACTCTAGTTCCATGGTTCATACTCAACTATTGAGGGTCTAAATCTAAAATGAACCTCACCACATTTGTATAATCTTTACGCTCTATATTTTGTTGATCATTTCTTTCTAGCACACAATTCAAACCATTTCCCAATGATGCACTCTTGTTCTATGGTTCATTCTTGACTGTCGAGGGGTCTTTTATAAATTAAACTCATCACATGCATACTCATCCACATTGATCGAGGGGGCACGATGCTCTTGTCATGCTCACTTTGCATTCCATTCCATTCACATTCATAGCATATTGCATATCTTAGTTTCATTTATTATTTCTTAATTATGCTTACATGTACACTTTGTTACAAATACTAGACAGATACATTGTATGTCATTATTTTTTTATACACACATGTGTGTTCACTTTCCTTCTAGTTTTGAATGCATTCTTTACACTAATCATTACATACAACACATATGTTTGGCACTTTGTACCTCTTACCGATCCCATAGCGGCTCTTGGGGCATATAATTTCGTACACATCACATGTGTTACTATTTCATTTTATACTATTTTCTATTCATACTAGCACACTACTATATCATATCATACACACTTTGACATACTTCTTATCTTTCTAACATGCTAACAAGTGCTTCATGTGCAATATTTTTCTTTTAGGAACTATATGACACCATGGTTATCTGCTACTTTGTTTTCTACGTGTTTCCATTTGTTTTCATTGTTTGTAGCTTTTCCCTTTGTTTTGTCTTCACATTATATGCTTTTGGTTTGCTTGATCTGATTATCTTGTGATATTGAGCAATCTCTCATGTTTGAAACCCACTTTTCATGATCTACATTGTCTATTTCTTGCTAGATTACACTTTGTCTTCTATATGCGTATTTTTCTTGTTTACAATAAGACATGTTTCTAGCCTCTTTGTTTATGTGTGCCTTAATTTCTACTAAGCACATTTCCTCCCCCTACATGGCATCGAGTTTCGAGATCAATGTCTAGTCCTCCTTTGGGTCACATTATCCTAGTGATGTCACATGAACCCCAAATGTGGGGGCATACATTGGGTAAATCAATCACCATATTAAGCGAGTTCATGAGTCACAAAGTATAGCACATTTTACCATAGGTACAACACAATATTTAGTCATAGAAATGGCCCATAATATGACTTGATTCTTCACCATAAAGCAGACGTCGGTTCAAGATATAGGCATGAGTTCCTAGGCACCTTGACCCTTCACGGGTGCCTATGACCGGGGAAGTTGAAAAAAATTCTTAGATCAGCATGGTTCACAACAATCTATAGAGCAGTTTTCTCAATACACACAGACCTCCAATAATCAATATGCATTTTTTCTTCATTTTTCTATTTTCATTAGATTGAACTAGATTGAAATGGATCAGATTTGAACAAAATAGATCCACACCATTTGCGGTGGTGTATAAATCTTAGGAACCGAATCGAGGTTGAGAATAACACTAGACCTTTCTCCCCAACACTTCTTCTGTTGTGGCATGAGATCTCCCAAAAAACTCACACTTGGTGTGAGATCACCCAAAGAACTCATTCTTCTACATCATTTTTAGGATCCTTTCTATCCTTTTTCACTCATCATGGATCATGTGCACATGTTCCTTTTCACATTTTTATGTACTTTTACACACTTTTTACATATTTGGATCAAATTTTAATATACACATATTTGACTACTCTTTTGCAAGTTTCTCCTTGTGGGAAGAATTAGTTACATCAGTAAACACATCAAGTGACAACACAAATAGGTAAAATGTGACATATACACATACACATTCACCCCTACGGTCACTTCCACTTCCTCTTCCCTAGCTTCCACGCTTCATATAATTCACTTCATGTTTTTTCTTATCTCCTTGGCATGCTTTCGCCATCAATCTACATGGTTATCATGTATGCATATTCTATCTACTTTATGTTATCAAGTATTCACTCAACAACATAAAGTGGGGGAAACTTTAGACATTAAATCACACACTTTGGGTACATTTCTAGGTCCTAATCACATACCACTATTCTTATGATTCATAAGTGAGAAAACTAGTAATTAATATTTTTCTTTGACATTTTTATCTTTGTTCATGTCTTCTTCTTGGCCTCTCACACCGTACAACCCATTCAATGCTTCATTTTTTCATATTTTTACTCTAGCCACCAGCACCCAGGGGCCCCCATATTTTTGGGTGCCCCTGACCTCTTTGTATCTTGCTCACCCCTTTTGTGCCTCTTTTATCTTTTTGGCATATTATTTTCTTATGTGTCAAGGTTTTAGATGTTAATTATGAAATTAAAACAAGGGAATCATATAAATACAATTTTATTTGATCATAACAAAGGACCAAGCACTAATCATCCACTATCATCACCTAAGGTTACATCCAAAGGCATTCTAAGAGCATCAAATCATCCATCTAGCTATCATTCAAGGGATAAGGTACTGAATTCTTCCACATACACTTCATAGGAGGGGAAGTTCATTTTGACATCCACACATCTATCTACATTGATACATCTATCTAATTGATTTTTATCAAGTAAATCTTTGCACAAGAGCCACCTAGGTCACGATTCTTCACAAACACATAGAACTAAATGGAGTATGAGATGTAGTGCAGCACTAGGTAAAACTTTCACTCTATCGGTGTGTGTGAGGTCAATTTGACTCCCCATCTCCATATTTTAATTTTTAGGATTTGATTTGTTTTGGGGTTTTGCAGGTGCTCTTTCTCTTTACAGGTTACATGAGAATTTTGTGGGCATAGTGCGACACACATGTGATCAACAAAGAAAGGAAACAACATTGAAGTGACACAAAATAAATTATTTTCTTATTATTTTCACGGTCACATGTGCTCATTAGTGGTCTATAGCACCCGGGAACCCCTGGCGTGATCCAAGAACCCTATTTCAGCTTATTATAGCAGTTCTACAATTTTCTATTTGCGGTTGTGACATATTCCTCTTCATGTTCGGTAGTTTTCCATCTTAGCATACTTTAGGATTAATTATGAAATCAACTAAGTATCTTATTCCCTCTTTTGCACCTAGGGTTTTCAATCTTATCTATCTTATTACTTATGTCAGATCTGTACTTTATTACATACCACCAAATATGTTATTTTATATATGGATCTCACATAAGAAAATTATTCACTAATGACCTATCCCCTAGTCCTGTTATCAATTAGTTGGTAGTCTCATCTCGTCATTTTTATTTCACAGTCATAAGTTTTTTACACAGTTTTGGTCATCTCTCAAGGAGTATCAGGTGTCATTATTTGGTCATTTTCATCTCTAGTCTTTGACTAGGGCACCTAGGGTAGAACTAGGGTGCCCATGGGTGCCCCAATCCTTATTTTAGGCACCCTAGTCCTGGCAGCACTTGCGTCTAATTTAGAGTTTTGAGGTCGGTCTTTGTAATTTTCCCTCTCATTCCCCTAGGTACTAGTCGGCATGTTGGGTCATTAGTGTCAAAATTTGAGCAAGATATCCCTATATAAACATAACATACTTACTATCTTATGGGAGGACTATCTACCATCAAGGGATAGCTATCTACTAAGGAAAGGGATTGCATTTGGGCATCATTGCATCACACAAATTGTATAGGAAGGGTTGTATTCATTCTATTCCATCCACCATTTAATTTTACATCTAGTTATTGCCCCTATCTCTACATCATTGGCACTAGGGCACCCTAGGCACACAATTGCACACACAAGCACATAGAACTACATTGGGTCTAGAATGTAGTACAACACTTAGTTGTAAGTCCACCATTGTGGTAGCTAAGGTCAGTCTAACCCTTCATATGCATCTTTTTTTTTAGGGATTTGATGCTTTTGTATGGGGTTTTTATGGGGCAGTAGATCTTCATTACATGTTTATGATACATAAGTAAAGTTACTGTGATAACCATGTAACAAGGATCGAGACATTGAAGATATAGTGACACTTATAGATTCAAATCCTAAGTTTTTCAGCAAACCAAAGCACCCATAATGTAGACTAGGTCACCCACAGGCACCTTGATCCTCTCCCAAGTGCCCCAGTCCAGTTAAATCTCCTTCTGCTGCAATTTTCTAGGTTGTACCATCATACTCTGCTTCATCCACACATCATCTATTTAGTCCGAATCATAGTGAGGTAAGTTATTTTCAGGTTAGTACCTTATCCTCTTATTTCAATTATTTCATTTCATTTAAATATCAAATAAAATTAGTTAGCATCTACATTTCAGTTTATACTATTTATTTCATTGTTATACTATTTAGATTAACTCCTAAAATTCATATTTTAGTTAATCATTTTGGTGAACCCATACTTTAGAATATTTTTCCTAGGATCCATTTCAAACCCTAATGGCTAAGGATAGTTCATCTTCTTCACCCATCATGTCTCATTTTAGTGTTAACCCTATCTATGATGAGGTGCCATTCATTGAGCTCATGGCTCTCTATGGTAATCCTACTCTTATGCTAGATCATATCAAACAACAACTTCTAGATGGTCAACAATATGTGCCTACTCATTTTGAATATTCTCCCATTGGCATTAGTATTGTTGAGGATCGATAGCCTTCACTCATTGTACACCATGTTATATGGCTACTTGTGATCCTCCTTCTGACCTTTCTAAGGAAATTTTAGATGATTCTCTTATGATTACTTTTTGGTATTGACAATCACTCACATGTGCATATTGATTCTTCTCCTAGTCAAAGCCACTACTATAGTTCCTTCTCATGATTCTCCTACTTCTGATATTTCTTCTCATGATACATCTCATACTAGCTTTTATATCCTCCTTCATATTATGTTGATGATCCTATTGATAGCATCCTTAGTGACATTCTCATTTTTGAGTCTCTATCTGATATGATGATGAGGATTGATAGCCATGGTTCTCCTTATTTTCATACTACTGAGTGTGAATCTCCTATTCCATCATTTCCTTCTCCTGAGATTGCATCTAGCACTATGCATGAGTCACCTCCATCTATCAATTCTTCTTCTCCTATTGTTTCATCTCCTCTTATTACATCATCTACACCCATTCATTTATCTTCTCATATAGATGTATTTCCATTGGTCACCTCACCTATTAGGGATGTTTTTGATGCTATTCCTACCACTGTTATGGATATTCCATCTATATCATCTACTATAGCTTCTTAGCACCTACTCTAGTGTTCCCTTAGCATTGGAATCTTCTTTATCATCTCTTGATATTCCTATGATTACTCATAATGGAAAATTACAACCTCTTAATACATTATTTCCATCTCCACTATTCCTTCATAGGATATCATTTCTCTCATGCATGTCATAGGTCAATTACAATCTCAAGTTTAGTCTCTTACTTTAGAAAGTAGGGCTTACTATGCTTCTATTGATAACAACTCATTACATGGTAACCTTGTCCCTAAGAAGATTCATAATTTTGCATTTCCTAAGGACTTTATCATGCCTACATTCACATGTTTTGATGGTATTGGTGACCCTCATGCTCATCTTCTACATTACCACATGCTTATGACCTCTTATTCTAATGATAGATTATTACTTAAGGAATTTGATATAGTCTTATTGATGAGGCATTGTAATGGTACACTCATCTTCCCTTTGGGTCCATTAGTACTTACTATGACATGGAGGATGCTTTCCTTTGTCATTTTATCATCAAAAATGGCCTAAGGTTACTTATGACTACTTACCTACTTTACATCAGGGCTCATATGAACCTATCAAGGATTATATCTTATGGTTCAATGTTTGTATACATCAACTAATATTCCAACCTATTGATCTTGAAAAGAAATTTATTTTCTATCGTGGTCTGATTCCCACCCTTAAGAAAAGATTAGTATGATACATGTGAGTCATTCATTCTTCTATGCTATAAAGTTATGGAATTAGAACAAGATCTTCTTTCAGAAAATGTCATTGACCCTCCACATACATCTACTCTATTATATCATCTAGTCCTCCTCCATTGAAAGTGGTTGAGCATCCTACACAGTCTCCACCTTTTCCTCACAAGAAAAGAAAACAAGCTCAACCTACTCCACCACCAACATACTTTCTCCTCCTCCTACATGATAGGCCATTTCTCCTTCCACTCCATCTATTTCACGTGAGCCATTGCATTTCTCCCATCATGCTAGACCTCATGATGTGTTATTTTCCTTACTTGAAAAGTACCTAATTTTCTTACCATCAACCATCATCATCCACAACATAGGCTACAACATCAGCATGACCAACCTTATTGTAATTATCATCACATAAATGGCCATAGGACAATGATTGTCTTTCCCTTCATGATATATTGCAACAATTAGAAGATAAGGGAATCATCTCCTTTGGCTCTCACTCACGTGAGTGATCCATCTCTCCTCTACCTCGTTAGAGAGTTTCTACTATAGTTGAGTCATCTCCTCCACCTAGTGCTCAGGCCATGGTACGTCCACCACCACAAGTTCATTACTCATGCACACTCTCCACCATGTCCATACACTGTTACATCATCACATCCATCACATTCACTTCATCCATCTCATCCACATTCACATTATCCACCGCATCATGTTGTTCCTTCACATTAGCTTCCACAACCCACTCACCTTCGTGCATACCACCAACTCCATATGACATTCATTTTGGCACATATTCACATGCTTGCTTCCATCCACATGCTTCCACCACTTGTGCCACCTTGGTCTTTGGTAGGTGATTACTATCACCTTACCCCCGATGATGCACTTGTGTTCTTATGGTTCTTACATGAATGTTGAGGGTTTTTCTCTAAGAACCTTTCATCATGTGCTTTGTTATTCATCTAGTGCACACTCAATCATTTCTCGATGATGCACTCTTGCTTTTCATGGTTCATTCTTGACTATTGAGGGGTCTTAATTAAAATGAACCTAATCATCCATATTTAGGGGGCATCACTAATTCCCCCCATTTATCACACTAACATATTATAATTACATTACATTATCATGACACACATTCATCACAACACGTTAGTTCGATCATCATACATCATCTCTTTTTACATTCATTCTACTATCATCACTATACTAACTACACATTACAAAATTCCATTTAATAAACATTAACAATATACAAAAACATCACATACATCCCAACACTAATCACCCAATCATACACATCAATACACCACAAAAATAATCTCATCATATATAAATCACATGTGTCATATATATATATATATATAATGAATATAATCATCACTGGGGAAATTCTCCTACATCATATACAATAATACTAATCACACCTCATCATCACTATCACTCTCGGGTACTGTGAGAGCCCTAGAACTAGATGCCTCACCACTAACTCATGTGTCATTATTCGTGGCCTCGATATCTCCACTTGCCTACGTAATAATAAGTGTTCTCTATAGATTACTCTAAAAATTGACGTTGTAAATCCATGTATCATGTAAACACATCCTACACTAAAGGGACCACCCACTAAAGCCTCTCATTATCTCAATGAGTCTCCTCGCATGCCTCATCCCTCTCACCTAGAAACATAGTACATGTCATCACTACTATGGCCACTGGCTCAAATAAATGGGCATGCTCACCCACTATATCATCCACTCACTCAAGTATACCTCCACCAAGTATATCGGTTGGCACATTCCACATGTCAATGTGTGGATGGATGTGTCTACTATTAAGGACCAATATGCATCACCTATAAAAAAAAACACAACATGTTAGATAATCATCACTAAAACATAGCCCAAAAAAAAAGTACACAACATAATTATACAAATACTCATGCTCAGCTAAACCATTGCTACATACATTTTCGGGGGCATGGGCTTCCCCCTCTCTACTCCTCCCTGTAGTAACCCCACTAGACCTACAAATAATGGGAACAATAACCCACCGATGTGCCACTATCACCATACATGTGGTACTCTCTGTGTAACCCGCATCATCTATGTCTATCAACTCTATCATCATGTCTACCTCATCTAGCCCGGGAGGTACTAGCTGCTCTGTTGTGGGCCCTGGTCTAGCCCCAGCCCTCCTAGGTGCTCTGATAGCTCTCAACCATATATATGGCTCTGGGGGCACATCCTGAGCCATGTTAAACTGTCATGATACTCTCTCCACCTAAAATATCTTGGCCACACCTGGAATCGATCCTCTCATCCACATAGTCCTCGAATACACCGTAACTCTACCACATCCTCGGGCCATCCTCCATAATCATGGTATGGCCTCCATATAACTACCTCGGGCCTCATCCTATCTATTAGTGCCTTATAGGTATCTATGTCCATCCTATGCCCATGAATATTAATCCACCTCCTCACATATATCTCTAGCCTAGCCCACTCTCCTCGTGGACCTCCAATTGGTCTCAACATGGCTATGTGCTCATAAGCCCATACATACATGCAATAGTGTAGTGGCTCTATCCCACCACCATGCTCATCATGAGTAAATTGGTATAGATCTTTATATAGGTGGGCCAACACACACCATGCCCACACATATCTAGTACCCTCCTCCTCTATCTATCTCAACAGCATATATCATGCATCTTATACAAGATGCCTACACCTCCTCCCTCCACTATATAGATGAAGCAATCACAACTGCTATGAACTTTCAGCAAGTGTAGAACCCCAGACTATAAGATAGCATCCATAATGATATGGGCCTCGATAGGTACTCGAGTCCCCACAAAAATACCATCTTAGCAGCACATTTTTCTCTCCATATCCTCCAATGGCATCACCTATACTCTCTCTCTCCAACAATCGGAAATCACAATATGTGATATATACACATCCTCTAAAATAACAATCATCTCCCTTGTAAGAAACCAAAATGTGCACATATCTACACACCACCTCTCACATAGTACAAAGTCAACATAGGCATATTATGGGCACATCCCCCATCTGTGTTATGTGCCACAGGCCGACATGGTCCATGACATCCCAATCCTCATCTAACAGGCCCAATCCAAGAAACGTACTCAAATGACGACCACCGTGGAACTCCCTCGAGTGAATATCCCTCTACACATCACAAAATAACAACAAACACAAGTGTTAGAACACTACAAAAATCAAAACACACTTGCTTATCACATTACTATACATCCAAAATCACATTTTCACCATTCTAGGCCATATACACACTTTCTAGACCAGGGCACCCAGATGCAGGATTGGGGTGCCCAGGAGTAGGACACTAGTGCCTAGATCTAGGTGCTCCTATCCCAAGGGTCACTAGCACCCTCACTCTTGTCTAGGTCTCAAAACCTGAGAGAAAATTAAAAATCTCAAATTTGTAAAAATTCAACAAAAATGACTACTACACCATACATTTTTTCAAAAAAAACAACACACTTACCAACTCCTCAAAGTCATGTGTGCACTACTGTGGTATTGCCACCATCTCAAATCGACTAGGACATTGCTCTTTCACTTATGGAATTTTCACTCACTTCACGCTCAATCTCACAATCGTGTAAAAAAAAAATGAAGTGACTAAACACTTTTTCACTTCACTACTTATAGTTACTTTTTCACCTACTTTATTATAGTCATTATTTCGCACTTATTCTCACAACTAATACACACACACCTTTTTTTGTCATATCTTGAGAATTTTTACTCCGATTTACACCCCGTTTATGGAATTATTTTTAGAATTATTCCTACCACCATAACATACACATTACATGTGCATTATATCTCCTTGACTTTGTCTTCCATCAATTCATACACATTTTTGTGATTTCTATCACTTTTATCTATTTCGTGCTTACTTTTAGCTTAGTGTTCATTCTTCTCATCACTTCCCCTTTCTCAAAAAGGGGGCATATCATTGGGGTCATCCTATAATTCCCCTTACATTACCATGTGATTAATCAACACTACCAACTCATCATTTTCAAACATTTACTAATTCATCGCGTGACATCTCACTATTAATTCCCCTAATGACCTAATGGAAAAAAATATACAATTTTTCTATGTGACATTTCATCACTTCCCCTAATGACCTAACCTGGGGAAATAAGTTTTAAAATATTTCCATGTGATTATTCACTAATTTATATCGATTCCCCTAATGACCTAACCTAGGGGAAACTAGCGTAAAATATCTCTACTGAGTAATAAATCAAATCAAATCAATCAATCAATCAACGTGTTAAAATTTCTAACAATCAAAATCATATTATCAATAAAAATTCAACACAATTGGCCTCCAAATGACCTAACTTGGGAGTTACGTGTGGCCTCCCAGATGACCTAACTTGGGAGATTACATCCATTATTGCTTTCCCAGATGACCTAATGTGGGAAGTTATTCTATCCATTTGGTGTTTTCTTCCAGATGACCTAACTTGGAAGCCATCATACATTTCATTTGTTTTCTTCCAGATGACCTAACTTGGAATCCATCACATTGCAGTGACACCCGTGGAGTGGGGGAAAGAGTTCCTTTCCTATACCACTCCTATATGGGTCAATTGTTTGATCAAAATTATTTGGATCCAAAACCAAAATATTTGATTTGATTTCATCTACAATGGCTAGATCTTGAGGATGTAGTTAGAGATTGGAGAATAACACACTTTTCTCCCTACACTCTTCCTCTGGTGGTAGGATGCCCAAATCCTCTAGTCGATTATTCATATATACACATTTGGGTTGGGAACTGATCACTCCCTACCCCATCTCATCATCATCATACACATTCAAAATCATCAATCATCTAATATTTCTATCATCACTCTCATTTAGTACACTTCATCATACATTACACTTTTCACTACGTTGCATGGATCAACACATTGATCCATGGTTCAACATTTTATATGTTCTTTTGGCATGCTTTTACTACCACATTTATGCATTTTCTACTACAACATGGGCTTCTCTAGATTTCTCTCAGTACACATCTCTATCTACTTTATGTTATTAAGCTTTCCACTCACCAACATAAAGTGGGGAAAATGTAGTCACAAAATCATGCACTTACTATTACATTTATACCAAATATGTTATTTTATATATGGATCTCGCATAAGAAAATTATTCACTAATGACCCATCCCCTAGTCATTTATCGTTAGTTAGTTGGTCATCATCATCATTTTCTTGCATAGTCATCATTAGTTGTTTACATAGTTTTGGTCATCTCTCAAGGGAGTATCAGGTGTCATTATTTGGTCATTTTTCATCTCTATTCTTTGACTAGGTGCCTAGGGTAGAACTAGGGCACCCATGGGGCACCCCGATCCTTATTTTAGGCTCCTAGTCTGGAAAAACTTTTGTCTAATTTAGAGTTTTGAGGTCATTCTTTGTAATTTTCCTCTCATTCCCCTAGGTACTAATCAGCATGTTGGTCATTAGTGTCAAAATTTGAGCAAGAGATCCCTATATAAACATAACATACTTATTATCTTATGGGTGGACTATCTACCATCAAGGGCTAACTATCTACTAAGGAAAGGGACTACATTTGGGCATCATTACATCACACACACTGTATAGAAGGGTTGTATTCATTCTATTCCATCCACCATTTACATTTTACATCTAGCTATTTCCCCTATCTCTTCATTGTTAGCGTTAGGGAACCCTAGGAAAACAATTGCACACACAAGCACATAGAACTACATTGTGAGGAATGTAGTACATTGCTTAGTTGTAAGTCCACCATTTTGGAAGCTAAGGTCAGTTTGACCCCTTCATATGCATATTTATTTTTTTAGGATTTGATGCTTTGTATGGGGTTTTATAGGCAAATCTTCATTACAGGTTGACATGATGTGACATAAATTGAAGATTAATTTGCGAAGATATGGTGACACTTCCAGATTCAGAGTCTTGAGTTCTTACTGTAGACCATAACACCCATACTATAGACTAGGGCACCCATAGCACCTGATCCTCTCCCAAGTGCCCCAGTCCAGTTAAATCTCCATCTTTACTGCAATTTTCTTGGTTTTACCATCATACTCTACTTCATCTGCACATCATCTTGTTTAGTTCGAATCACATTGAGGTAAGTTATTTTAGGTTAGTACCTTATCTCTCCTATTTCAATTATTTCATTTCATTTAAATATCAAATAAAATTAGTTAGCATCTACATTTCAGTTTACACTATTTATTTCATTTTTATACTATCTAGATTAACTCCTAAAATTCATATTTTATGACACCCTTTTCCCTAATGTAACACCATAATTTGACCTAGTTTCTCTCAATTGGACATAATTTACCTAAATATCCCCTAATTTAACATAATTTACTCTAATGTCCACTAATTTAACTTGATAAAACCTAATTTCACACATATGTGACATCCTAAGGAAACACCCTAATGTGCCACCTTAATACAACACCATAATATGATAACTAAACATGACACCCTAATACGCTAATAATATGACACACTAACATGACACCCAAATGTGAAACCCTAATGTTACATCATTATTCCACACCTTGATATGACATTATAATGTGACATACTAACACAACACCATAATATTACACATAATACAACACACTACAATGACACCATAACACAACACTATAAGGAAACCCTAATGTGACACATTGACATGATACCACGATGTGACACCTTAATACAACACATTAACATGATACCCTAATGTAACACCTTATTACGACACCCTAATATAACACCCTATTATGACACCCGATATTATGCCCTAATGCAACACCCTAATATGGCACCATAATGTAACACACTAACACCACACTATAGCATGACACCCTAGTGTAACACACTAATGTCACACCTTGACATAACACCTTAAGACAACACCTAACATGATACCCTAACATACCACACTAACCCCTTCCACTAATATCACCTAATTCTATATAAATCACACTAAATTTCTCCTTATTTGAGATAATTTCCCTTAATTTTATCTAATTTTCCCCTATTTTGACTCTTTTCCCCTAATTTGACATTAAAATTTTTACCTTAATTTAATAACATAATTTCCCATAATTTCCCCTAATTTGACCTAGTTTTTCCTAAATTGGCCTTATTTATTTTAAATGAACATATTACCTAATTCACACTAATTTTACATAAGTTTCCCTAATTTCCCCTAATTTGACCCAATGAAACCTTATTGAAACTCTAATTTAGAAACTTAGTAGGACACCCTCATTTGACACCCTAATATAACATTGTAATGAAACACCCTAACACAACACTCTAATGTGATTCCCTAATGTGACACCTTAACATGACACCCTAATGTGACACACTTACACATCATGACACCCTAACATGATCCCTTAGTACAACACAATGACATGACACCGTAATGAAACACACAAACATGACACACTAATGCAACACTCTAATATGACACCCTAATATGGCATTGTAATGTATCATCCTAACATGCCACACTAACATGAAAACCTAATATAACATCGTAATGTAACACCCTAAGGCCACACCTAATATGATATCATAATGTAACACCCTACTTGTGACACACTAAAATGACACCCTAATGTGACACACTAACATGATACACTAGGGTGACACACGGATACAACACTCTAACACTACACATTGATATGACACGCTAATGTGACACCCAAATGTTACATGTTAATACAACACCCTAATATAACAACATAATGTGACACCCTAATACAAACCATAATGTGAAATCCTAACACAACATGCTAATGCAACACTCTACAAGAAACTATAATGTGACACCCTAATATTACACCTTTGTAATGTGACACCTTAACATGACACACACTAACATAACACTCTAATATGAAAAACTAATTCCACACCCTAATGCAAAACCATAAAACAACACCGTAATGGGACACCCTAACATTACACACTAACACAACACCCTTTCCTTTAATTTCACCCAATTCCACATAAATCAACCTATTTTTTCCTAATTTAACCTAGTTTTCCCTTACTTTAGATAATTTCCCTAATTTGACATAATTTACCCTAGTTTAATGATAATGTTTCCTATAATTTCCTTTTATTTGACCTAATTTCTCTTAATTGGACATAATTTATCCAAATTTCCCCTAGTTTGACATAAGTTACCCTAATGTCACCTAATTTTACATAATGAAACCTGATTTGACACCTTAATTTGAAAACTTAGCATGACACCCTCATTTGATGCCTTAATGCAACACCTTAATATGACATCATAAGATGCCACCTAACCAAAAACTCTAATGTGACACCCTAACATGATACCCTAATGTGACACACTAATATGTCATACTAATGTAATACACTAGTGTTGGTGAAATAATTATTCGTATGGAAAATTAGTTCATTTCACCAACGATCATGCGGCTATGCCCCTCCTTATTATATCTAGGGAGGATGAAATTATTGAATGTAAACTAATATAATCATATTTAAATGTTATGGGCTTTCCAAATAGGTCGGGGATCACACAAGAACACTCCACTTGAACTTATGGCAAAGTTCTTATATGGGGTACAAGGAGGTAATTGCGGTGGTGAGGGGTGAAGGAGGGAAATTAGGAAAGGGAAGGTTATTGTTGTGTTTAGGCCATCGCAAAGTTCACACCCAAAAGCTGGAGTAGTTCAAAATTTAATTAGATGATAGCAATAGTGAAGCCATTAGTGAGACTAACAAACCTAGACACACAATTCTTATATTCATTCATCAAAGATACAAATCTCTTTCTTAATCACTTTTCTTATAAATTTCATAAATGAGAGAAAATAAAGGAACATGTGGAAAGGAAATAAAAAAAAGTAGCTTTTATTTCTTGTGCATTCATGATACAAAGTTCAACAACAATAATCCATGCTTCATATCTAATGAAGAAGCTCCTGCGATGAATAACTTTGTTTATTCATGCTTCCTTATGATAATTTTTTGGAATGGGATCCTGTACCTTGAATTCCTTGTTGAATTAAGCTAGTGCAATCTCCAACTTATTTTCCTCTGTAATGTAAACACAGCCCAACACCTTGGTCCATGCTTCGAGAACCTCACTGATCCTCTCACACTTATTGATCCATGCTTCATGATCCTTTATAATTTCATAAATGCAACTTTTGATATTAGCTAAGGACTCTCGATTATCTTCAATAAAGGAAAGTGATTCACCTACCTCTTTCTTGACCAAATCCTAGAAGGAAAAAACAATCTCTTTTGATGATGACTCTTTAGTGAGAGAACAAAACTCAAGTTTCTAAAAATTATTATAGACATCGCTCAAGATCTTAAAAACATGTTTTCCATAAGATTCCAACTCGAGATTACAGTTTTAGAATTCCATATCATGCATCCATGATGTGGATCCAAACTTGAGACAGTTCTTAGCATCTCGATGTAAACACATTCTTACTCAAGAGGGTGTGAAATTCAAAGAAACTAATCTCGAACCCTAGCGGGAACATCTCATCTAAGTGAATTATCTCTTTTTCAAACTCCTCCTTTATTTGCTTCAATTTTGACAATATGGCAAGAATATACTCGATGAGAGAGATGATATTTGGAAACAATTTCTTGCCTTTCTCAATTATTCTCTCAACCCATTTCTCGATGGTCTTCCCCTACATCATGTATCCTTATGCTTTCTTGACCACCTTAGGCTTAACACTACTGATCAAAATAATGTCTTCTATTAGAAGAGAAGATGTAGAGTTGGGTTCCAAGAAGTGTTGAATGTAAGCACTGAGATCTTTTACCTATTCCTCCAACTAAACAATTATTTTCTTATACTCTTCATTCCAAGCAAGGAGGCGGGAAGAGGATTCATTGAACATGTGAGAATTTCCCTCGTATGAATCTTTCTTGAATGAGATGCGGGTTGACTCATAATCTAATGGATCCATGTCCTAAATAGGATTTTCATTCCTAATCCTAGTAACTTAAACATATTAATTACCTAAGATGTCATTGAAGAAGTAGGATGATTATGGGCCTTGTTTCTTCACTTGGACTTCAATGTTCCTAAGATTGTTTCAAGACTGGGCATGATAGCAAGTTGCATTGTCCTTGGCCCACTTTCACACATTTCTTGAATCCATGGAAATGAATCTTTAGAATTTGTCACAATTTCATTCGGCATAGCACTTTCAAGAGCTTATTGTGGAACCAACTCTTGATCATTATGGGGAATATTTTCCATTGGGGAAGACATACCTAGATGCCCTTGAAGAGAAATGTGCTACAATGAATCACTCTTTCTTGACTTATGAGGTTCTGTGAGATATTCAATGAGATTTTCTTATTTACGAGCTCTCCTAGAATATGGGATCACTTTTTCTCTTTGTTCATTACCCTTACTTCATGTTTGTTATCTTCTTTATGTAATTCTTTACTTCAATCAACTCACCATGTCTAGCTCACTCAAACAACACAACTCACTTTGGTCAACTTTCCCCGCTCACCGACTAGGTGTGAATGGCTCAAACCTTATTGATGAGTTATGGTGACCCACTTAGCTTGAATTATGACATAGGTTTGAATATTTTTAATCCCATTTGAATGCACAATAAACTTGGGTTCTCAACTGTTGCACCCTGTGATGTTTTACCTTTCCTCTTGGATACAAATGTGATCAAAATGATGCTTCAAGACCTCTATGAAGGATAAATAGCCATGTTTTATATATTAAACCATCATACAACCCTGTGAATATGTCAAAAGGTAGAGATATGGATTAAATAAGATCCAACTACAACTTTCTACACCCAAAATGAAAACTTTCTAGTTTTAGTAGGGTGAACCAAGACTTGTTATTTTGGGATTTTTCACCTATTTTTATCAAATTTGAACTTCTTGATCCTATGGCATACTCAGTTAAAAAAACCATTTTTATAAAATTTCTATTTTTATACGAGTTTCCTTTACTTTTTCTTTATTCTATTTTTTTCCTTTTTAACCAAAATTGCCTAGCTTATCATTTTCATTGTTCGCTGCGTGCATTGTTACGAGAGGAATTTATATTTTGATAAAGTTATTATTTTTATTAAGTGATAGAACCAGGTACTTAATATTTTTGGAAACATAAATTTTCCACCTCAGATTGCAATGAAAATTACATCACTAGATTAGGCTCACTTTCGAGACCTCATGCTCCAATTTTCACCTCAATCCACCAATTGGAATGTACAAAAACTGAAAAATAAAACACTAGGGAATAAAACTAGGGTTTAATACCATTAAATACTTAGGTAATAATCTTCTCTACTACTACAAAGTTCTTGAGGGTGCAAGGATGAAGAACAAGTGATAAAATTTCATCCGATTCCATTCACCGATTTGCAAGATATGGGTTTTTTAAGATTTGGTGTATATAGAAGATCTAAGGAAATTTTGATAGATTCTCTATTTAATTCACATGTTCTTGGTGATATAAATCATAAATAATGGAGTTCATGTTGGAATATGAGGGGGGAAAATATTTTTTCAAGTTTCAAAACTTTCCAATGAAAGCACTTTTGCTTCACGAGAGATGAAGAAATGAGAAGTAGCAAGGTAAAACACTTAGTTAAATTTTTTATTTGCAAAGCATGGGGGTGGGGCACATTTTTTTCCACACTTCCCCAATATCCCAAGGATATTTCTGAAAATAAAATTTTCCCCTATTATAATCATGACAAGTGGTCTATGGGATTTGGGGAGATGAGAGAAAAACTTTGAAGCACTGGGAGGAAAACGTTTTGGTCACATGGTGAACCTGGGAGGTGGGTTAATATGGGATGAAATTTATTATCCCCACTATTTGTGGGAAATTTGTGATAGTAGGGATAGTAAAATGCGCACAAGGGTTTCATGAAAAAACATAGTCAATTTACAAGCACAATTACTTAGCACCCATCGGAAGAGAGAGGGTCATGTGATGAACAAAGAGTAATAACTAAGGGCAGAGGCACATTTTATCATCCCAAATATCCCCATTTTCCTCACTATCTCTGGTAAAAATGGTATAGTTGGTATAGTTTAGATAGTCGGGACAGTTGGGACAGTCGAGACACCAAAATGTGTCACCCACCCAACTAAGAAAATGACTAAGTTCCCTATTATTGAAATAACTTTCCCAGAGCTCTAGGAACTATTTTTAGGAAATTTTTTATATAATTTTTACTCCCAAGATCAATGGGATGGTTTCCAAGACCTTATTATTCATCCTTCTCCAAAAATTCACTTTTTCATTCAATACCATAAGGTGAGTCTCTGAAATTGAACTTCCCGAGAAACACCTAAGCCTTGAGAAGAATGCAAAAATTCCATCATGTATAGGATTGAATCATATTTCTCGATGACATGTTTTGTGAAATTTAACTCCTTACGGAGCTCTTAGAATCCTCTTTTGAAGCTCAAGTGCCATTTTCAAGTAGTTACTCCTTGCACTTAGAAACCCACAATTGCACAACTTGTTCCTAAACCTCCAAAAGCATCCAAAATATTCCTAAAATATTTTAAATATGTTCTTATCTCCTTAACCCCATTCTTTTATGTTTTTATTCTTTCACATCTATCTTAGAGATGTACGCATGTCCCGAGAAAGCCTAAAAATATCCTTTCTATGCTTACTAAATAATCCACCTTTAGAAGCATTGCATTCAATGGAATCAATCACCATGTTTCAACATTTAAAACAATGGGGTAAGTATATACAACACATGTGAGGGCATAAATTTTTAGGATATAGATGACACGAGAGGTCATACTAATGAGGAGAGGTGCTTAGGAGGGTTCAAGAGAGTTTCTAGGAAACATTTTGACACTTGGGTTAAGTTTTCATGTTTCAACATTGATTTTTCCCCTTTCAAAAACACATGAAAACAACTGGATATAGCTTCATGACATGTTTGGATCAAGGAAAATGAGGAAAGAGTAAGAATCAAACCCCAGAATCTCAAGACAATGTGTGGAATAGTGCCTTGTCCATTGGGCTTATGGAGTCATTTCTTCCAAACACATATAAACAAAAAAATGTTGGAAATTGAAAAACACACAAAAGAGATAAACAAACACAACAAAGAAAAGGAAACTATATTATAGGGGAGGGATATTTATAGAGGTGGGGAAATAATGTACACATACCCGAAAATGGGTTGGGAGAAGTACATACCATCATGGAATAACAGACTAAAATCTGACATTTGAAGCACAAAAATCACTATATGATCATGCCATGCTCCTGTGATGGATTTACATAGTTTGAGAAGAATATGGCATACCAATATTCCATCTTCATATTTTTATTGCACTAAAAATATTCCTTCATCCAATGATAAAATTTTTACCTATCGAGAATCCTTTCTTCTTAAAGCTTCGATTTGATGTTTTTTTTTTATAAGAAACCATTACTCAATGTTCTCAAAATTGGAAACAATGATTTTTTCATGGAAATGTTCATCATCATTGAATTTCAACATGAAATCATTACTTAAATCAGTGAGTAACTTAGAGGAGTTGAGAGAAAGTTGATTCATTTCATGATCAACAACTTCTTTCAACCTCTTACTTTTTTGTTCGAGAAAGTTCTTTCAAAAATAGAGGACACATCATTGGTATGGAGTTCTTAATCATCCTCAAGAAAATTTTATAGCATGGGAACATGTCCAAGACTGACATAAACTTTGGAAATGGTTAGTGCAAATTTATTTTAAAACCATTCACGATATTTTTAGAAAGTTTCACTTTGTTGTCTAGAACAATTGTTGTCAATACCTACTAGCTCAAAATTGATCTTGACATCATTTTTAAAACTACAATTCTTGATTTTTTCATGGAATCATTCATCACCCTTGAGTGAGTATTCTAGGTAGAAAAGTTGACCTTGACTCCACTCACAAAAATCATGCACCTTTTCACCTTTTCACTTTGTGAAATACGATTATCTTCAATACATATTATATCAACATTTTCTTCACTATCATCCTCGTGGCGAGAGATTTTGTATTCAAGTTTGATAATATTCATACAAGATTCAAGAATCTTATTTCCTTTTTCATTCATGATATTATTCACAAAACAAGATATAGGAAGACTTACCTTGATGTCAATTCTCATCTACCAAGGCTTCTAAAAGAACATTGAGCTCATATGTTTTCTTTGTATCATCATCAAACATTGGTGCATGAAAGGGAGAAACACAACTTTCCTCATACCTATCTTGCATTTCCATGGCCCAAGTTAGGAT
The DNA here is from genome assembly GCA_018340775.1 of Taxus wallichiana var. yunnanensis. Lineage (NCBI taxonomy): Eukaryota > Viridiplantae > Streptophyta > Pinopsida > Cupressales > Taxaceae > Taxus > Taxus wallichiana. The sequence continues at coordinate 322,378,380 of CM031238.1, read as the reverse complement.
CTCAATACTGAGTAGAGGGTATTCAATTTCTTCTACATTATTCAATGTCTTCCAATAATACTCATTCAAACCTACCATATACTCATTCTCACCCTCATTACAATAATATTTACATTATTTCTCCAAGAGATGGTTAAAAAATGATCCACACATGTCCAGAATCAATCTAAATCATCTTCACTCTCCTACTCTACATTTATTTTCATCCAAGACTCACCTTCTTGAAATAATGGGAATACTTGGCTTTTAAAATTCTTTGATAAAGAGAAGAGATCTAAGCTATGTGGGAAGGGAAACCTTTTAGCTCAAGATCCATTTCATCATCTTTATGATGGGAAGTAGAGAACCAAGTTGGGCCAGAAATATGGGAAGAATTTTCAACTTCATCTTGATCATTTCTTGCATAATCTTCTTGTTCATAAGGAAACATAGAGTTTCCATACTTACTATGATGATCGGTGTTGCGCTTGTTTGGCGAGGGTGGTGAAATCCTCTCCTTAGAGAGATTTTTTTGGTTTTATCATTCTCCTTAGTTTCTATAAATAAATTGAACTCTTCCATTTGTTCATCCATGATTGAGTCAAGAAGCGAATTTGATTCTCCATTTCATTATTCAACATTTCTACATCACATGAAGAAGAAAAAATTGGAAAGGATATTATCCATGATTACTCAAATTTATGATCTTGAATATGAGATGCAAAGTTGATTTCTTTACACCTTCATGATTGATATTCCTTGGAAATCATTTAACCATCTATTATATAACAAGAATCTTCCTCTCTTAAATTCATTGTTTATCCCATAAAGTGTGCCTCAAGCTAGAATGAGTTGATGAATAGAATTTCAACTATCATGTCTTCTTCATCATCCTCCAAGGTGTTGATTTGATTCTCATTGGAAGGTTCAAGGATATGAAATTCATCATAAGTGCACAAGAATCTTCTAGGGATGAACACTTCATAGTGTGAGACAATCATCAAGATCTTCTTGAGTTTCTTCTTCCTCAAAATTACAAAGTGTTTCAAGATGTTCATACCTTTTTTGTAAGGCCAATGCATACTTCCAAACTTCATGATAGGCTTCAGGATCAGAATTTCCTTCTTCCACACTCATAAGCCTTTGCACATATTCTCTTCTCAAAATATCTCTTCTTTATCACCATATGCAAAAACTTATCTAGAGGAAGGGTGAAAAAAGGAAATGTTATGATTTCCTTGGTAAATTGTGTGAACTTAAAAATGTTATCTTCATGATTCCCTTCATACAACATCTCGTATCTCTTATGAATTATTTTCATCCACTTCTTGTATTCTCAATCATCAACAATAGTAATCCCAATTTTCTTTCCTCTAGAAGTACTCTTCTTGAATTGTAACCACCACGACTTGATGATGCGGTCTTCACATAGAGAAATCTTCATCATTATAGAAAGTCTTTTCATGGATACTGCAGAGATGGTACGGACCTTATTTCCCTCATATTTCTTGGCTTTGCAAGAGATGTTCCAAAATGAGGGCTGATCAAAGATTTTCATTTCTTGGTAGTCATCTTCTTCTTCTTCACATCACTCACTCATTGGTACCAAACTCCAATCTTGAAACTTTTACATTGTGTTGTGAGAAACGAATATGACATAAATTCGTTCCTTGAAGGAATCACCTTCAAAATCTGATTTTTCTTTGAAATCTGATTTTTTCAATAATTTTTTGTAGTTTACAGAGATATTAGTGGGTGCACTTGGAATAAATCTCCCCACCAAATTAGTCAAAAACTATTGGTGAAATAATTTTTCACATGGAAAATTAGTTGATTTCCACCAACGCTCATGGGGTTATGCCCTTCTTGTGTATGGGGAGGATCCCATTATTGAATGTAAACTAATCTACTCTTATATATATGTTGTGGGGTGGCTAAATAGGCCGGGATTATACAATAACACTTCATTTAACTTATGGTAAAGTTCTTGTATGGGGTACAAGGGAGGTAATTGAAATAGTGAGGGGTGAAGGAGATAAATTAGGAAAGGGGGTTATTTTTGTGATTAGGAAATTGCATATTACAGACCCAATAACCGGATTATTGCAATATTCAATTAAATGAAATCATCAATAAATCCAATAGTGAGACTAAAAAACCTAGACACACGGTTCTTAGATTCATTCATCAAAGATATAAATCTCTTTCTTGATCACTATTCTTACAAAGTGCATAAATAAGAGAAAATAGAGGAGCAAGTGGAAAGGAAATGGAAGAAACATATATTTTATATCTTGTCCATTGATGATACAAAGCTCAACAACAAAAATCCACAGCTTTCTACCAAAGAACTAAAATTCATGATTTCAGGATCCTTTGGAATGGGAAGCCATCCCAATTTATAGCATTATGAATTTACCTTTCACCTACACCAACATGACTCTTCATGATCTCATTTAACTTGTGACTTTACATATTCCTAGGAGATGAGAAATAAGTTACCTTTTTATAAATTAATTGTACTTTAACAATTCAACTTTATAAAGTCACTTAAGTGAAAGAAACTAAATATCATGATTACATATAATGAAGAATTAGAAAGGGGAAGAGAAGAAAAGGGAGAAAGAGAGCAGAGGGAAGGAGTTTCCATATCGATGAAGAAGCTCCTTGAAATGAAGAAATTTTTTAATTCATGCTTTCGATGAGAAGTTTCTAGAATGGGATCATGTTCCTTGAATTCCTTGTTGAATTGAGCTACTACAAGTGAAAAATTATCTTCCTCGGAATGTAAATGTAACTTAACACTTTGGTCCATGCTCTAGGAACTTCACCGACCTTCTCACACTTACTGATCCATGCTTCATGATACTTTGCGTTTCAAAAATATAACTTCGATATTAGTCGGGGACTCCAAGTTATCTTCACTAAAGTAAAAAGAGACACTTTCCTCTTTCTTGACCAACTCCTAGAAGAAAACAAAAATATCTTCTAATGATGACTCCTAAGTGAGAGGAGGGAACTCAATTTTTCGAACACGATTGTAGACATCATTAAATATCTCAAAAGCATGTTTTCCATAATATTCTAGCTTAGAGATTACATTTTTAACATTCCATATCTCACATTCATGATGTGGATCCAAACTTGAGATAGGTTCTCATCATTTGATGAAAACACATTATTACTCACGAGGGTGTGAGAATCAAAGGAACTCATCTCAAAAATAGTGAGAACGTCTCATATAAAATAATTATCTCTTTTTCAAAATCCTCCTTTGATTTCATTAATTTTGACAATGTTACAAGAATATGCTTGATGAGAAAATATTATAGCTAGAAACAATTCCTTTCCTTTCTCAATGATTTTATCAACCCATTTCTCATTGGCCTTCCCCTGCATCATGTATCCTTGCACTTTCTTGCCCACCTCGGGATCAACAATACTAATAAAATTAATGTATTATATTAGAAGAGTAGATTTGAAGTCAAGTTAAAATAAGGGTTGAATGTAAGAATTGGGATATTTTACATGTTCCTCCAATTGAACAATTATTTTCTTATATTCTTCATTTAGATTTAGGATACAGCAAAGGATTCCTTGAATAGGTGAAATTCACCCTCATAAGAAGCTTGACCCAATGAGATGTGGGACAAATTATTACCTGATGGATTCATGTCCTTAATAGGCTTTTCATTCTTATGACTAAAAACTTCAACATATTGATTACTTGAGATGCCACTGAAGAAGCGAGATGTTTTATATACCTTATTTCTTTGCTTGAATTTCATTTTTCTTGAGATTTTTTCAAGAAGTGGGCATGATAGAAAGTTGCATTATCCTTGCCCCACTTTCAAGCATTTCTTGAATCCATGGAAATGGATCTTCAGGAGTTGACACAATGTCAGTCACTAGAGAACTTTCAAGAGCTTATTTTGGAACCAAATCTTGATCATCGTGGGGAATATTTTCCATTGGGGAAGACATACCTGGATTCCCTTGAATAGAAAAGGTGTTGTAATGAATCACTCTTGCTTAACTTGTGAGGTTATATGAGATCTTCAATGAGATTTTCCTATTTACGAGATCTCCTAGAATATGGGATCAATTTGTGCTCTTTGTTCATTACCCTTAATTTATTCTTGTTAGCTTCTTCATGCAATGCTTTACTTTAATCAACTCACCTTGGCTAGCTCATTGATCTCACTCAAATAAACCAACTCACTTTTTTCAACTCCCGATCTCACTCAGAGGTGTGGATGTCTCAAACTTTATTATTGAGTTATTATTACCAAATTAGCTTTAATTGTGATAGAGCTTTTAATATTTTTGAATCTCATTTGAATGCATAATATCCTTGGGTTCTCAACAGTTGCACCTTGTGATGTTTTACCTTTTCTCTCGGACATAATTGTGGACAAAATGATGCCTCAAGACCTCTACGAAGGATGAATTTCCCGGTTTGAGTTATGAAACCATCATAAAACCCTATGAATATTTAAAAATGTAGATATATGGATGAAAAAATCAGCCAACTACAACTTTCTGCAGCCAAAATGGAGACTTTCTATTTTTAACACGTTGAACCAGAGCATTTTATTTTGGGATATTTCACCTATTTTTCTCAAATTTTAAATTCTTGAGCCTTTGGCATATTCAATTCAACTCCATTCGATTTGATGATTTTTATTTTTTAAACTCTCTGCTTTTAGACATTTTCCTTTACTTTTTGGTTTATTCTACTTTTTCCGTTTTGACTAAAATTGCCTAGTTTATCATTTTCATTGTTCACTGAGTGCACTATTCTAAGAGGAATTGTTATTTTATAAAAGTTGCTATTATTATTATGTGAGGGCACAAGTACTTAATATTTTTATAAACATCAATTTTCCAACTCGAATTACAACAAAAATTACAACACCTTTGGATTAGGCTCGCTTGAGACCTCATGCACCAATTTTCATCTCGACCGCCCTTTGGAATGTTTGGAAGCTGAAAAAAGAAAACACTAGTGAATCAAAATAGGATTTTATACCATTAAAAATTATGGAATCATCTAATATAATTTTATTAAGGGCACTGGGATGAAGAACAACTGAGAAAGTTTCACCCAATTTTGTTCACCGATTTACAATATTTGAGTTTTTAAAGATTTGGTGCATATAGAAGCTCTCGAGAAAATTTTGATGATTCTCTATTAAATTCACATTTTCTTGGTTATATGAAGAATAAAATATGGATTTCCTTTGGAAATATGAGGTGGGAATATCTTCTTTCAAGTTTCAAAAAAAAATTCCAACACTTTTGCTTCATATGAGATGAAGAAATGAGAAGAAGCAAGATAAAACACTTACTTAAATTTTTTTATTTCCAAAGCATCGGGGTTGGGGAAAAAAATTGTCCCCAATATCCCAAGGATAGTTGGGATGATAAAATGTGTCCCCTACTCGAGCATGAAAATTAGCGGAATGGGATTTTAAGAGATGGGGAGATGAGAGAGAAGCATTTTAGCTCCGGGAGGAAAACATTCTAATCACATGGTGAACCCGAGAAGGGGCTAAGGATGGGAACATTTTATTTTCTCTAAGACAATTGGGACATTTTGGATAGTAAAATTCACACAAGGGTTTCATGACAAAACTTAGTCAATTTGCAAGCACAACTACTTAGCTCATGTTCAGAAGAGAGAGGGTCATATGATGAACCAATAGAAATAACTCGAGGGAAGGACACATTTTCTTGTCACAATTGTCCCCACTATCCTCAATGTCCTTGGGACACAAAAATTCACCACCCACTCATTTGAGAAAATGACTAAGTCCCTGAATATTGAAATCACTTTTCTAGAGCTCCAGGAAATTGTTTTAGGAAAACATTTATATTATTTTTACCCCTAAGATCATTTCAAGATCAATGGGATATTTTTTAAGACCTGATTCTTCCTCCTCCAAAATATTCTAATTTTTCAATCGTGACAATAAGGTGATTCTTCGAAATTGAGCTTCCTTGAGAAGCACCTAAGCATTAAGAAGAATCAAAATTCCATCATGTGTAGGATTGAATCATATTTTTGATGACATTTTGTTTGACCTCTAACTCCTTATGGAACTCTCATAATCCTCAATTGAATATCAAGTTTCATTATCAAATAGTTACTCCTTGCACCTTAGAAACGCACATGTGTACAACTTGTTATTAAACCTCTGAAACCTTCCCAAATATTCCTAAACCAATTGTAATATGTTCTTAGCTCCTTAACACCACTCTTGGATGGTTTTGAGCTTTCAGATCTGTCTCAGAGAATGCATGCCTATCTTTGAAGGGCCAAAAATAGCCTAAGCTTACTAAAGAATCCATGTTTAGAAGAACTACACTAAATGGAATGATTCATGATGTTTTAAAATTTCAAACAATGTGGAAAGTATATAAAACACATATGAGGTCATGCATGGTTAGGAAAGAGATGAAAAATAGGATAGAATGGTCCAAATAGGTGCTTAGGAGGATTCAAGAGAGTTTCTAGGCCAAATTTTGACACATGGGTTGAGTTGTCATGTTTCAACATTGAATTTTTTCCTTTCAAAAACACATGACGAAACTATCATGAACCGTAACATGACACCCTAATATGAAATCATAATGTAACACACTAACACAAAACACTAACATGATACCCTAATAGGACACCCTAATACCATACCCTAACATTACACCGTAATGTGACACCCCAACACAATACCCTAATGTGACACCTTAACACAATACGCTAATGTGACACCATAATGTGACACTAAAATGTAACACATTAACATAGAACCCTAATGTGACACCCTAACATGACATTCTAACATGATACCATAATATGACACCTTAACACAAGATCCTAAAGAAACATCATAATGTGACACCCTAAAACAACACGGTGTTATGACACACTCACATGAAATCATAATGTGACACCCTAACACGATACTATAATGTGCACCCTAAATTTACAACATAGCTTGTAACTCTAATACAACACCATCTCTTTTGTCATATCTATTATACCACTCAAACGTGATTACTAACAATTACAATAAATTCACTTCACAATTTAATTAAAAATTCATTAAAATACCCATAATTTTTAAGCAAAAACCTTGTGGGATATTAAGGAAACTTAATGGGAGACATTGTGGAAACTTTTAAATAAACTTAAGCTTGTGAAGTTAAAAGGCCATTAGGGTAACTTATTAACATCCTAAACTTACATAAAATAAAAATAATAATTAAAACAACAAACCCTAACATGCCAAAAGTGAGTGGAATGTTCTATTCCATTTACATGTTAAGATTTTTGGACCTCTAAAACAATTTTCACTCTTTTTAAATGTTTATGCGGTAGCGTGAAGAATTTTTAGCCTTTTTTGGTCTAAAAATGTGTTGAAAAGATGCTTTTGTAATTTGCAACTATTGCATATTTGTGGTCCATTTTTGCAGGGGTTTTTACAAAAAAATTGGCTATTTTTGTAGGGTTTGTTACATATTTGTGGACAATGTCTTGTCGCTCAAAATTGCACCCTAGGATTTGATCATGAAAGATCAAGAAGTTATCGAAACATTAGATTTTTTCCAGGTGTGGTACTTACAAATTGAAACAATCCTCTAGAGAATGTTGGTTCCTCACCTATTCTAATGCTAAAACTACTCCTAGACTAATCCTACTCTAACAAATCCAAGTAACCAATGAGAGAGGGAGAGATGGAAAATAAACAAGCTAAGCCTAAGAAATAAGGTGATAACACCAAGAAAAGGGTTTATCTCTCTCTTTTAAAGTTTTAGAGAAGGAAGGAGATCAATTGCAAGGTAGGGGGAATATTCTTGCCACTTTTCAACCCTATAACCAAATCATCTCACAAACTTGTTTGATTATAAATAATATGTATAATATTTTACACAAGAGCATATATACAAAGGCAAAAGGAAAAGAGCAGAAGGAAAGAACACAATAATAGACACAAGGGGAGGATTTAGGCCACAATTTATATCATATTAGTATTTTTATATGCACATACTACAACAATGAAGTTATGAGGTAAAATTCTTCATAAAACACATGCCTAGGTCTAAAACTCCTTAGTTTTGTTATAATTTTGACATTAAAAAATTTCTAAGCTAGAGAGGATCCTTCCTAATGAATAAACATGAAACATTTATAATAGAGGGGAGGAGAGGGGATCAAAAATATTCCATGGGATAATTTACTTTCCCAACCTTGCAACATTACTCTTAATTACCTATAATAGGTCATCTCATTCCTCACAATGGATCATGCTTTTGGAGCTCTCTTGGCACTGTAAGAAAACTAAAAATATTTGATTAAGGTTGAGCACATTACTTAGATCAATGGTAACCCATGAAATCTATAGGTGGGTGTAATGAAACATTATCAAATGTTCAAATTTTCTTGCACAGGTTGTTATTGCTCACCATTCTAGTGGAACATGGAGGAATATTCCATTTTGGAGGATCCTACTGCAAGAGAGGATCACCACAACATCATTTAACTAAATTTGGAATTTTTTCCCTTCAACGGCAATGTGAAATGGCCTCTCAATTCATAACCTTGTTTTTCCAAACCACTCCACTACTCATTACAAACATTATCCCCTCTGAAATCTCTCACTAAAATGATGCTAACAAGGCCAATTTTGTTTAATTTGGAGTTCTAGGGATGAAGATATGGCCATTTGAATTTTTGCACATTAGGAGGACTGAATGGTGTCTTTTTTATGCAGGAGCATCAACAAGTCGAGATTCATATTCATAGGAAGCTTTAATTATTTGTGTAAACAATAATCATGCTTCCAAATGTAACAACCAGGTGTGTAAAAGGTTGGAATTACAAGCCTTATTTAGATATAATGATGTGTCATAAAGTTGTAATAGTATGTGAATGAATTGAGAATTTTGGGGGATGTTATTTCATCCTAATCTAATAATGGTATGTTTTTTTATCTCTAAGGAGCTAGAATAAACCATTTCTAGTGGTCTAGTTAGAAATATAGGAGATCATTCTACGAAGAAGAAAAAAATATGGAGGATCAAGATGTAAAAGAGGTTGATAATGAAAAATGAAGGAATAATGAAGTTGTTCTAGACTCGGACTAAGATAAATATATTTTTGTTAGAGAAAATAAAATCCTTTTGAATCCATTTTCTTTTCATAAATGAATAAAGAAGAAATTTTTGAATTACATAATTGTTACATTTCACTATGCTATCAAGAGGCTACAAATGGAATTACAACGGTTTTTATGGGAATTCAAGGAATGAATAATATTATTCAGAGTTAAATTAATTTTAAAAATATATAAAATTATAAAAGGACCTCAAATCTAGTGCAAATAAAAAAAAAAATTATGTGTGGGTCGTGAAAACTACGAACTAGGGCACGAAATTGATTTTTTGATCAAACTGCAATTTATCAAGTGAAAAATTTTAAGATTTAAAAGAGAATTCTTTCTAGAGGTCACCTAAAAGCTACAAATAGAATTATTTTGATTGGTTTTTTGTGGAGATAGAATTAATTAGCATAAATTTGGGAAGGTTTCATGTTGTCGTGCAAATGTGCAACAGGGAAATCGATAATTTCCAAGCACAACAATTATACCCGTGTGCCAAACTTTTCAAGTCTATCACTCTAAGGCACCCTGACTCTATCCAATAAGTCCAAGTGACCTCCCGAATAATGTTATATCATCCCCCTAGGTGATTTAGGAAATTCCATTCATTTCCCTAGATGATTTTAGGAGTTCATTTCGCAGTTACTACATACGATTGTGGGAAGGGCTATCACTAGCCTTCCCAGGACTGGATCAACCCGCTGGAGCAGAACGAAAGGTAAAAATTCAACATGGAGGTGAATTGAAGACCTTAGAACATCATGGAAATTATTTTTGAAGTTTTGGGGAAGTTTTGAAAGACTCGAGAGAAGTTTGAATAAAAAATAGGGTTCACAAGCCTAGGCGGTTCAAAGGTCTAAAAAGATGTTGAGCTTCAAAATAAGATTCCAGCAACTCTAGATGGAGTTAGGGGTGAATCAAAAAATTTATGGAAATATAATTCCAATCCTTAAATTATGAGGAAATCATATTTTTCACAACACTTAGGCATCGTCAGTGCAGGTAGTTTTTCTAAGGCATAAGTGGAGTACCAAATCACAATTCTGATTTTTCAAGGATCAAATGGATGAATCAAGACATGATACCCATTCCATTGGATGGAAAATGACATTTCCAATCAGTTTCAAATAAAATTTCACAAAAAAATTCCACCGGGAGCTAAGGTTATCATCATTCCAAGTTACCCTCTTGGAGACAGTTCAAGAGTTAGTCAATTTTCGAGAGGACACGTGTTAGCACCAAGATCCTGGCAGGATTTAATGTCCTAAAATCCCTAAGTTCAGGAAAATTAACCTTTGAAAATTTTCCCAGCCCCCATGTGACATTTAGGACCCTCATATGACCTTCGAGACTTGACAGGTTTAGCCCCAGGAGTGCGCTTTTGGAGCTCAAATTCCCTACCATCGGATTCAAGACACATGTCACCTGGGGAAGACCGTGGAATTTTATTTCCCTCACATCCCTAACATCAGGAACAGTAGATGTGGAAAAAATTTCCCATACCCTATGGGGATTCCTTTCGTCATCCACATGACCAACTTTCAAATTTAGTGCTTCTAGTGTTTTTTCAAGAAAATCTCCTTCCATCGGATCGAAGACACGTGTCGTCCTATTTCTCACCATGGAATTTGATGTCCCTCATGTCCCTAAGGTTAGGGACATCATACATGAAAAATGTGCCCCACCCTTGCATGAGCATTTTTTGAATATTCAAATCCGGCACTTAGTCGTTTCTTCCCCCTCATTTCTCCTTCACAGCTTCTCACCATGCCATGGCCTTGTTTTTATTTTCTATACATCTGGTCCACCATTAATGATCTAAAACAGCTCTGTAATGGTAAAAAAACTCTCCATACCATGTAAACATAGCACATTCAAAGAAAAAAGTGCTAAATAAATGAAGAACGGGAAGAAAATGAAGGTTTTTTTCCACATAACCGTGAAGTCACCATATCTAAGAATCTTCATATCTCACAAGATACAAGTTGAATCAAGATTCCATCTTCTATATAATTCCACATTTTTCAAGATCATAATGATGTAAAAAATGTGAGGTCAAATGGTGATTTGAATTATTTGTTCTAATAAAATCCTCACTTTGTGCACCGGCTCACATTCGTTAGATTTCTCATCATTCGAAATGGAAACAAGATAAAAAAATTACACATGAGCTCCAAATGAAAAACCTATTGCAATGGAGTTTTTTTCGGCACAAATGGAGAAAAAAACTAGACGTACAAATTTTGAGCTCCATTAATGGCCGTCATGGTAGCTTTGTGCTTGAAGTCACTACCAGGTGAAAATTTTAAATTTTATTTCCCAACATTCTAGTGGGCAAAATTATGTGAAATTTGGAGGATGTGACCGTGACAATGAGATGAATCTAGAAAAATAGACTCCATCACAAACCGAGCACCATAAATCCACTTTCTAAAAATAGTAAGCTTTCCTACACATGCTTGTTATTTTTGGTAAGTCTTCATCAAAAGTAGATATGGAAAAAGTAGTGTGCACTAAAGACCTTCAAGAATCTAGAATGGTTATCCAGAGTAGAAAATGGTGAAAATGAGCAGCTCTGTGCTCGAAGTCACTACTAGGTGAAGATTTTTAATTGTATTTCCTGGCATTCTAGTGGGAAAAATTATGTGAAATCCGGATGACATGACCATGATAACTAGCCGAATCTAGAAAAATAGACTCCATCACAAACCGAACACCAAAACTCTATTTTCTAAAAATAGTAAGCTTTCCTACACATGCTTGTTATTTTTGGTAAGTCTTCATCAAAAGCAGCTATGGAAAAGGCAGTGTGCATTGAAGACCTCCAAGAAGCCAGAATGATTATCCGGAGCAGAAAACAGTGAAAATGATCACTTACTAAAAATAGTAAGTCCCTTATATAGGTGCTTACTAAAAATAGTAAGTCACCCCAAGAAGTGGTCAAAGAAAAGGCAGTGTGCACAAGATCGAATGAGGGAGTTCATCACATCACGATGGTCAAGAAGAGGCAAAAATCACCTCTCACTAAAAATAGTAAGCCTTCCATCTGGACACTTACTATTAATAGTAGGTTATTCTCAAAGGGAAAGTTTGGCACAATGAGACATAGAGGGGTGATCATCTCAAGGAACTGGATAATGTTTTTCGACACTCACTACATAGTTCAGGTCATAGGTATATCATACGCAGGCTAGGAGTTACGGTCATCAATGGAACAGTTCACTCAACTTGGTGAGCATTCGTGAGCTAATTTGAAGGATTTTCACAAAGTGTGCAAGGAGTTCAAAGATTCATAGTTTCACTACATTTGGAGCTTTCCATCAACGAGGACCAATGGACTTCATTGGGAATGACATCTCCTCTTCTTCTTCTCTCTCTCTTTCTCTCTCCTCTTCCCCCAACTTTCTCTCACTTTCCAATATTCTAATTTCATGTTGGGGTTTCACTTTTCATATGTCCTAATGTTCCTAATGTAATAAGTCACCTTTATGTTATAAAAGGGACTTAATATTCTCCTAGGAAGTCGAAAAGTTTTAAGTTGCAAAAGGACATATGAAAATCCATTGGGGGGTAGACAATAAGTCACCTCTCATTCTATAAATTGTAACACCATTCCCATTTCAAATGTTTGGTCATTAATTTTGTAAGCTCAAGAGTTCATTCTACCTTGAGAGAACAAAGGAGACACCCAAATTCTTCATTTCCCCCACTCTCTATTTTTCCTCAATTCACATACTATGTACAACCTGGTTTAAGCAATCAATACAAGAAGGAGTTTTGAGCCTTTTTTGACTAAGGGGTCTACTAATACTTTGTAATCATAAATTCCATTTGGTCTTGTTTCCATGCATAGAGTTTTTTCCTCATAATTTTAATGCATGTGATAAAAATTCTAATAAATGTATGTAGGAATCTGATTTTCTACTGCAACATTAGTTCTCCTATCTAATATCTCACTCTCCTTTCCCTCTCTATAGACAAAGTCCTCCCTTGTAGGTATCTCCAAGCTTTGCAGAGGGTCAGTGGAGTGTCCCTATTGGATCCCTAGTCTAAATTCCATCGTAGAAATCTACCTTTTCATGCACATGCATATACGGTAGTTGACTTTGGTTATATAGAGGGACTTAGATTCCTAGAACGTTGGAAAGAAATCCACAAGTTTATCCACCGATAAATTTTCTCACTAATATGTCATCAATTATTTCCAAGATTGGACTATATATTTTTTGTTTCTCTCCAATATTCATTTAAATGAAGAAAAATTGAATTTCATGAATGATTTAAGGCCTCACAAATGATATGTAGAGATCATCTAGAACCCCGAGAAACTAGTATGTTGATAATTTATACCAAGTTGGTCTAAACATAAAGCTAGGAGATAGAATTCAAATAAGGCATATGTAAGAATGAAGCATATCTTGATGTTATAAGTTGTTCATCTAATTATCATTCAAGGAAGATTGGATGATATTGATAGCGATCAAAAATAGTGGCTCCATCTATAAAGCAAAGTCAAGGAAAACATTTTTATGTTTGAATATATAACTAGTGTTTAAGTTTTTGTGATCCTCATAGGGTAGGGGGCTTGTGAGAGTGCATTAGAAAGCTAAATGTCTACCCACTAAGAGTAATATGTTCTTGAGTGTATAAGATAAGGGCTGGTATTTCAATACTAGTGCTCATTTAAGACGAAATTGAGAGAAATTTTTGCATACACTATCATCATTTTAGTGGTATCATAGTGGAGACTCTAATTATAAGAGGATAAATTGTACAAAGCTAAAGACCTTGGAAAACAATTTTAATTATTTTAATTATTATTTTTTTGTGAAAATTTGTAAATATTTTATGTAGATGGCTCAAGGTAGATAAGAGATGAAGAAGAGTGAGTTTGAGAAGGAAATACAACTTAATCTCTAGCAAGAAGTTAAGTCCATAAAAGAGGATCTTGAAAATATGAAACAAAATATGTATGAATAAATATGAGTTTCAAACACAAAGGTGCACGTGATGAAATCCCTCCTCAAAGACAGTGAGGTTGCCTATTTATCACTAATCTAAAACACAGTAGAAACAATATATATAATATCCACACTATTCTAACCATTGGGGTTGGGATACAATCTTGAAATCCATATCAACACGAAATGGAGATATTACAATTTTGGAAATAGAATGGATTAGAAAGGAAACTTATTATAGATGAAACAGAGTGGAAAGGGAATGAGAGGAACGCATTTTCTTTCAAGAAAACACAGATCAAGAAATACTTATACAAGTTTTAGATAATGAGTGTAATATTTGAAATGATTAAAATAATCAAGAACACTAAACAAAGAATAGCTTAAGATCTTGGATGTAAGAACAATCTCTCAAGATAGATGAATCCCACAACACAAAGTTTGCAAAATAACACATGTTTCTATTCCTCAATGATTAAAAAGAAAATACAAAGTTTTTCTTCTTCTTCACAATAGCTCTTAATATTCTAAAAATTTCTCTCCCTTTGGAATGCACAAGCATCCCTTATTTATAATAGAGAGAGCAGAGAGAAAATAGGATAAATCCTAGAAAATAGTCTTTTAACAAGAGTCATATTTTGCTTGATCTCACACAAGAGAACAAGTCAAAATTTGCTTCCGATGTGACGAAACAAAAATGAAAAAGACATGACAATTTCTTGATAGAAATGACATGAAACATTATGCTTATTCTGCTTCATCATCCTTGTCTTCTTCCAGCAAAGCCTTCTTATCTTGAAGTCTACCATATCTATATTTCCATGCTCCATGTCCCGGATGTCATAATTTTAGCTAAAATAAGAAGAAGATTCCATCTTCTGGTACTTGTACTTCATCTTTCCTAACTTATTTGTCTTATCCTTAAATGGGCTAGGGTCTGACATGAGGAGTCTTGGAAATGTCTTGATGACTTTCGGAAGATCGGTCAGTGTGAAATCTTGTTAGACAAGTGCACTAGACCAACCACACCGTTTGGGTTTTGAAACTTGCAAAACACCTTCGGAAACCCAACAAATTGGATTGTATGTCAGAAATTAGGTCGTGTCAAACACCAATGGAAACTCAAAATACTGGAAGATTTTGGAGGATGTTGAGCACATAACAAGACCCGACACAAGGTGGAGAAAGTGATATTTTGAACAACTAGAAAAACCTAAAACAAGGTGAAAACTAGATTATGTCAAGCACCTTGCAAAACCTGAAATCAATATATCAGGTTTCTCACCTGTCAGAACATGAAAAATCCCCATCTCATGATCAGTTAGGAAATTTAGAACCTTGAAAAACCATAGCTTACAACCAGTAAATAACCTAAGGGGTAAATTCCAAATGAGAGCCATCACGAAAAAGATAACAAACAAGAAAAACATCCTAAAACCCTAAAACAATAAAGAAGAAGAAACAAAAAAGAAAACCCCAAACAAAACACCTCATAAATAACCAAAAATATCCAAAATATAAAGAGGAGAAGAATACCTTCAACTAGATCAAAAAATGATCAAGAATGGATGGTGAAATCGACCAGAAGCTCAATTGGGTCTAGAGGTGGAAGAAGCATGCATAGAAATCCAACGCAGTAAAAACATACCAAGTAACAAATGATGTGGAAAACCTCCTATTTATTATACCCTAACATTAATTACACATCACTGGAAACGTGTTCAAACTACCAAACAACTAGACATTAATGACATGTCATCATGCTTGAAGCCTCGAAAACCCAATACAAAGGGTTTGGTTTAATTCGAGTTTTAGGTTTTGGAAAACATGAAGCATGATGCATGAGATTTTAAGATGCTTCTAAGTCTGGAAATCTTGACACAAAGGCTTCATTCGGGTTTCGGGATTTGGGAATCACACAACATGAAACATGCATTAGACAAAGCATGTTTCGATGCTTGGGAGTTCCAAAAAC
This sequence comes from Taxus wallichiana var. yunnanensis, assembly GCA_018340775.1. NCBI lineage: Eukaryota > Viridiplantae > Streptophyta > Pinopsida > Cupressales > Taxaceae > Taxus > Taxus wallichiana. Next base: position 322,362,301 of record CM031238.1, on the reverse strand, counting down.
CCGACACACTACTAAGACAATTGGGTTTGTGTTTCGGGAACATTAGACATGTAACATACAAGAAACATGCTTTCATGCAATGAAAACCTAAAAACCCAAAAATCTCCTTCAAAGGGAAATTTTAAAGGGATTTGCCTAAAACTTTCATATGGTTATCTCATTTTTAGCGAATAACTAAACTAAGATAACATCGGCTCCGATTGGGGACTTTCTTTGAAAACTCAAAGGAAGATAACTCAAAATAAAAAGGCTCTATCCATTGGGCTACAGAGTCAAGAGAAGAAAAACCAAAAACAAACAAACAAAAAAACAAAGCAAACACATAACAAAAAATAAATTATAATACAATGCAAGAGAGCATCTTGCATTATTGATGGAACAACTTTAGATGTTGACCACTGAAAAGTAGAGGGAGAAACTCTCCATCAAGGTATGATAGACAGAAACTATTTTCACCATTTAGATGATGAATTTTGAAAGGACCTTTCCATAAATAGTCAAACTTTCCATGCATCCCTTTCTGTTCCCTTCTCTTATTCTGGAGAAGTACTAGATCTCCAATATGGAAATCACGTTGCTTTGATTTTTTGTCAAATGTCTTTTTGACTTTTCTCTGATGATCTGCAATGTGATCCACCACCTTTCCTCGTTCTTCTTCTAGCCTAGCTAGGTACATTATACTTTTCTTAATGAAACTTTGAAAAGTTTCATCCTCAATTGCTTTAGCCAACCATAAAGCTGAGAATTCTACAGAGATAGGAATCTCAAGCATCAATTCCATACAAAACCTGGAATGGGGACATTCCAATAGCTTGCTTAGGAGTAATCCGATCTGCCCATAATGCATCATACAATGCTTTGTGCCATGTCCTCTAATTCTCATCAACCATCTTTCTAATTATGGTCACTAGGTTCTTGTTACTTGATTCAGCCTGACCATTTCCTTGGGGGTAATAATCGGATGAATGAGCCAATGTGATCCCAAATCCATAACAAAATTTTTTCAACTCATGTGATGAGAAATTGGAAGCATTTTCAGCAAAAATCTTGTGAGGAATGCTGAATCTAACAATTATATTCTCCTTGAGAAAATTACACATAGCTTTAGAGGTTGCTTGTTTGATTGGCGCGGCTTCCACCCACTTGGTGAAATATTCTGTGGTGGTGAGCACATAATTATGACTAGCACTGGAGGTAGGATTCAGTACTCCAATGAAATCAATTCCCCATTGGTGAAAAGGTTCTTCAATTACCACAGGCTTGAGGAAGAGTTGTCGGTTTAGGATGACCAACGAAATGTTGACAAGCTCCACACTTAGCCACCCATACTACTGAATCTCAAAACAGAGTAGGACAACAGTACCTAGCTCATAATATTTTTTAAGCCATAACAGAGGAAGAGAAATTTCCTATGCATGCTATATTTCAAAAGGATTCTAGCAACCTTATCTGCTGAGACTTATCAACACAACGCAGGAATACACCATCAATGCCCTTCTTGTATATACCATTATCCCATAGAACGTATCTTGTAGACCTTAATTTAACTGTCCTATTTTATTTTTGGCTCAAATGTGGGGTACATTCACCATAAGTTAAAAATAAAGTGATATCTACATACCATTCATTGGTTGTGCTTACAAAAAGCACCATGGGCAATTCTGAAGAAGTATCTTTAGTTTCTTCACATTCTGTCTCAGACTTGTTTTTGCGTAATCAATTGGCACATGCCTCTTCCTCGTACAAACTTGGTAGGTCTGATGTCCAAGTCATATTCTTGGACTTTTTCTATCCAATTACCTCATTGACTACCCAACTCTTATTGAGTCAAAATGGACTTAACTACAGTATCAGGAACAAGAACGAGAGTGTGAGAACTCAACACATAATACTTGAAATGCTTCACTACTCTCACCACTGCATAAGCATGCTTTTCAATTTGCAACATCTTCAATTCATGTTCCTTTAGTGGGAAGCTCATGAAAGTAATGGGATCTTTGATTCCTTCTTCATTCTTTCGCATAAGGATGGTTGATGATCTTTGGATGTGCAAAAGCGTAGTTGTACATGATGAAATCCTTCTTGAAGTCTGGGCATACTAGAATAGGAGCATGAGAAATTTCTTTTGACTTATTCAAAAGTAAGCTTCCCTTCAGTGCTCCATCGAAATTGAGTTTTACCTTTCATCATCCCAAGGATATCCTTGGTTTTATCTGTAAATTCAATTACAAATCTTCTTAGAAATTTGACCTTTCAAAACGAATGCACCCCAATTTTGCTTATAGGTAGGGTAAGGCTTTGGATGTCCTTCACCCACTTTGGGTTGATCTTGGTTCCTTCTTTAGTCATGATATGACCCAGTAACTTTCCTTTTGTTACTCTGAACATGGAATTTTAAGGATTTAACGAAATCCCATGATGTATGCACCGAAGATTACCTGCTCTAGGTGATCGTAAAGATCACTTCACTTTTTAGAGAAGACCATCAAGTCATCCAAATATACAACTATGACCTTGCCCATCAAATCTCTAAAAGATAATTCCATAGCTCTTTGAAATGTGGCTCGATGTTAATCAAACCAAAAGGCATCCTCCTGTAAGAAAAGGTCCCCCATGGGGTGGTGAATGTTGTTTTATGTTGATCCTCAGTGGCTACCTCGATCTGATTATACCCCAAAATCCATCAAGCATGGATAACATTTTTGATCCAGTGATAGTCTGTAATACTTGATCCATGATAGGCAATGGGTAATTGTCTTTCAATGAAGATTGATTAAGGTTCGAAAGTCAACACAAATCCAGATCTCACCATTCTTCTTTTTGACAGGGATAATGTTAGCAACCCATGTGGAATGATGGATTGGAAAGATAATCCTTATGTCTAACATCTTTTGAATTTCTGCAAGGATAGTCCCTGAGATCTTTAGGTTGTAATTCCTTTGCTTTTGCCTATAGGTTTTAACCTTATGCTTCAAAGGGATGCTATGTTACAAATCCTTGGGCTTGAAAGACTTCAGATCCGTATAACACTAGGCTAGGATGTCCATATATCTCTTCAGGAGTGAAGTGAATCTTTCTTTCTCCTCTAGAGAACAAAATTTACCGATGTTTACCATCTGTGGTTGGTCGAAGAGCCCAGATTAACTTGATCTACCTCTCGACAAGGAAGCACCTTCAGCTTTCCTTTTATCCTAAATGAAAACGGTCATGCTTGTCAAACAGACCTTCCAGAGAAACTAATCCCTTTGGAATCTTATTTCCTTTAAGCTGGATGAATTCACCATCAATCTCTTGATATGAATTTGAGATGGACTCACGGAAAGCTGATTTTGATCCTTCAAAATAAAGCTCACTAAAATTATCAGCTTTCTCAAGAAAAGACAATACTTATTGATCATCATTGAACACTTGCCAATGTTCTACATTATCAAGAACACTCGGACGATACACAATTTCAATGGTATACATATCCTATTTGAACTTTGGGTGAGGAAGGAGAAGAAATGCAAACACAAATAAATAATCAGCTTTATCACTATGATCTCTCAAAACTTCCTTAATGAAAAAAGCATCAAAGCATTCTATGTTGTCCCACACCTTGTTCCTATAATGCCTTAGGCAATCATTTTTCACCTGGTAGGTCCCCTTTACTTGATTCACAATCAACTTGTCATCTCCTTGCACTTTGAGATTTTGGATTCCTTTTGCCTTGCCATTTCTAATCCTAATAACAAATTTTTGTACTCAGCCGTGTTATTAGTATTTTCAAACTGCAGCTTGAAGGTGAAGGGAAAGATCTCAAAATCTAGAGATATAAGAACCACACCAACACCTGACCTAGTAGTTGAATAGCTCGATCAAACTTGAGGGTCCAAATGGCATTAGGATATTCTTCCTTGACTTCTACAAAAGGCACCTCAGATGTCATGAAATAATTTCCCAAGCCTGCATCTTCAAAGAGAATTTGGGCCTTGGGATCATCTGATTTAGTGACCAGGTACTTCACCTATGCTTTGGGGTGGAGGACACGAGGAACTCCATTTACTATAATTTTAGCTTTGGTCCAGTCCATATTGATTTCTCCTCCAACATATTTACAAAAACCTCTTCCTAAGAGAATACCATAAGCAACTAGGATATCAGCAACCAGGATAGTCATTTTTACTCTCTTTTTAGGGAATGCAACAAATGCAAATTGTGCATCCTTGATTTGGCCAATCAAGGGGACTTGTTTAGTTTCCATGGAGTAACACCACCCATAAGATTTAGTCAAGGTAAGTCCAAGGGCATGGGCTAATTTTATGGGCATTACGTTATTAGAGGCTCCTGAGTCAATTATGCAATTACTGAGTTTAAAACCATTTATAAGTAAGGACAAATAAAACGGTTCAATTTTTCTTGAAGAAGTAGCAAAGGTCATATTACTCTGAGGTAAAGGTTGAGTGGGGATAGGAAAAATGCCTTTTGAAGATGAAGGGATAGCATCCTTGCTTCTAATGAATTTGGCAAGTTTCTCAAATTTCTCAGGATTTGACTGAAGGTACTCGGCTTCCGACATTTGGATTTTAGTTTTCTTTACATGATCAATAATGTCAAAAGTGGTATATGAAGGAATAATGGTGGGCTCAATTCTGGTTATAATGGTCTAAGATGAGGTATTGGCCTTAGGGGTAGGAGAAAAAGAGTTAGAAGATGAAGTTATCTTTTTAGTTATCTCCTTTTTAGTTTGCGCTAAGATAGGAGAGCCTCTTTTAGCCATAACTAAAAGAGATTCTTTACTTTTCTCCTTATAGCCTTCAACTAGATTTCTAGGGTTCTGGGATTGAGATCAAGTGAAGACTGCAAATGATTGACCATCATGCTCACCTTTGTCTTCCTCATATTCCAAGTACCCAATGCTGGAGTCACCAACTGAATCATCAAAAGACTCATCAACATATCCTGAAGCTTCAAAAGCTTCATGAGAATCTTGATCTTCTGGTTCTTCACCATCCTCAACTATTTCCACTATTACATTGACAAGAGGAGCTTCAATGGCTAGCCTTTTTTAGAGCAAAAGCAATCAACTGATTCCTATCTCTTGTGGGGGCACCATTGGTATTATTGAAATTCCATCTAGGAATATCCCGATAAGGAACATTGGTCTCTTATTGATACATTTGTTTCTTCAAAGTCATCAAGTCATTGGCCATCCTCTAAATCATAGGGTCAGTAGTACTCTGAGAAGAACTCTGATTTTTAGGCTTAGATGACTCTCTTCTGATCTTTCCGGCTAGAATGAGATCATCTTCTATTTCAAGTGGCTATAGCTTGAGCAGTGGCCAAATCGGGGATAACTGACCTTCTTAATAAGAAGCTCACATTAGGGGGCTGAGTGTTGATGAAGAAACACTTTTATTTTCAAGAGTGGGAACGACTAGATCTAGAATCTTACGAATCAGCTTGTTAAATTTGGCTATGAAGTCCCGCATGGGTTCATAAGACTCCTTCATATGTGTAAGTTGTGCTAACAAAGCATGAGAATCTTCATTGGTTTGAACCTTGCTTCAAATACGGATCTCATGGTAGCCCAGTTGGTAATGCATGCATTTGGAAGATGGTAGAACCATTCTGCTACTACACCATGCAATGTTTCAACAAAGAGTGAACAAATACATCTTCATGAGCAACCCCAAGGATGCCGCATGCAACAAAGAATGAAGCGATGTGTTCATCAGGGTGTTGTTTCCCATCGTTGTTGAACTTACGAATATTCTTACAAGATCCATGTGGTAGATCATGTAATAGTAGAGTTAGGGAAAGTGGACCAATAGCTGTAACCCAAGGCATATGTTTTGATGCCATCCTTCTTAATAAAGTGCGTACAAGGATTTTAGTATCGTAAAAGAATAATGCATGGTAGGTTGTAGAAGATTCTTGTTCTTGAAGAACCTGAGTTCTTCAGATAGGTAAAGAACTTCTTGTTCTACTATAAACACTATTGGGGGACAATCTAAAATTATTTTGTTGAAGTAGATCAAAGAATGGATCAGTTTCACCCCTGGATTGGGATGATTGAGTGAATATTTTCCTAGTCAGCTTGAACTAGAAAATAGATCTTCTGAAAATTAGGCAAATACGGAGTCACGAAACCAATAGGATAAGCGTATCCTTATCAATCCAGTATCCCAGTGAGTCACCAAAAACTGTTGGTTGGATATTTTTTCAGGAAAAAATATGAGGTTCAACCATAGTGCATGGGATTAAATCCCTCCTCAAAGATAGGTGAGGCTACCTATTTATTACTAATCTAAAACACAACATAAAATATATATATATAATATCCACAATATTCTAACCATTGGGGTTGGGATACAATCTTGAAATCCATATCAACACGAAATGGAGATATTATAATTTTGAAATAGAATGGATTAGAAAGGAAAATTATTATAGAGGAAACAAAGTAGAAAGGGAATGAGAGGAACATATTTTCTTTCAAGAAAACATAGATCAAGAAATACTTATACGAGTTTTAGATAATGAGTGTAATATTCAAAATGATTAAAATAATCAAGAACACTAAACAAATAATAGCTTAATATCTTGGACGTAAGAACAATCTCTCAAGATAGATGAATCCCACAACACAAATTTTGCAAAATAACACATGTTTCTATTCCTCAATGATTAAAAAGAAAATACAAAGTTTTTCTTCTTCTTCACAATAGCTCTTAATATTCTAAAAATTTCTCTCCCTTTGGAATGCACAAGAATCCCTTATTTATAATAGAGAGAGTAGAGAGAAAATAGGATAAATCCTAGAAAATAGTCTTTTAACAAGAGTCCTATTTTGCTTGACTCTCATGCAGGAGAACAAGTCAAAATTTGCTTCCTATGTGATGAAACGAAAATGAAAAAGACATGACAATTTCTTGATAGAAATGACATGAAACATTATGCTTATTCTGCTTTGTTGTCCTTTTCTTCTTCCAGCAAAGCCTGCTTATCTCAAAATTCTTGGAACTTCCGATTATGCCTTACATCTCAGCTTCATCTAGTGCACTAGAATAATCACTTAGGACCTCGCAAGTTTCCTGAGTATCACTTGTGTTACCAGGAATTTTCTTCAACCTCTTGTTGAGTTTCCTTAGTGATTCCAAAACATTCTCGATCCTTATGAATTTATCAATGACTATCAGATCAAAGATGGAAGCTGGTTCGTGCTGAATTGATTCCTAAATTTGTTTATAGAGATCATCAAGTAGGTAGAATATCCAAGCTTTCACCCAACACCTTGGTGAAGATCCTAGATAGCTCCTCTTCTATGTCATTGGTGGCATCAACCAATTGATCTCTAGATTCCCTCAACTTGCTACAAGCTTCACTAAGAATATTTATCTTGAATCTAATGGCTTTGCTAGCAGGAAATGCTTATCTCCATGTGGAATGATTCCTTCTTCCATTAAGACCGGGATGGAACCTGTTTCAGTGCATTGAGGGCTTCCAAAGTTAATTCAAGGTTCCCAACTTCCTGTGAAAATTCATCATCCATTTTTTCACCATCCTTCTTTATTTCCTCCAAGGATTTATAAACCTCCACTGTGTCATCAATGACCTCTCTTCCTTGTAGGAGTAGCCTCTTTATCCATTCTTCAACCGTTCTCCCCTTCTCGTTGATATTTTCAATCATAGGTACCGATGAGAAATCGAACCTGATAGGAGTAGGGGTAGAAGATGATGGTGTTGATTGAGAAGGATTTGAAAGCTTGAGTAATACCTCTGTTAACTGTTCAAATTTCTCCTTTAGCTCATCCCTACTTACCTTTGTTTCCTTCAACTTCTAGCAAAGCACGTTCATGGCATCCTACACATCTGTTGTGCTCCTTCTATTGTTACTTTTCCCAGATCAACCCTTGTAATCTGATAATCAGTCACCGCTATATCCTCCTTGGTTTTTTGTCAGTTGTGGGAGTGGAAATCTCTACAAACTTATGCCCTAAGGCATCCACTGAAACCCTAGAAACTATTTTAGGTTTCTTGGCAGATTTGGCAGGAGAAGCCTTGAGTGAACTGAAATCAAAGGCTAGTAGGGGAACTACCACCTTCCTCTTCCTCGAGTCTGATCAACCAACCATTGAGGTACAGTGGAAGAAGTTTCCCCAATTGGAGGTGTTATGGTTGTATCTACAGGTGGGGAAGATTTACTTGTGGAGTGGTAATGAGTGCAAGTGTAGTGACTGTGGGAATAGATTCAGGGAATGAAGGGGAAGAGGAGGAGGCATATCTATGGCCATCGTAGGTCTAGCAGAGAGAGGTGAGAGGTCGGAGAAAATGTTGGCCATGACTGATGAGAGTGGCATAGAAATATGAGATGAGGAAGATTGGGAGAGAGGAGGTAAAGACTCTAAAGCCAAAGCTTGAGAAGCAAGAGAAAGACTTACTTCGATGAGAAATCAACAAAAGGAGAAATAAGAGGTTGACCAACCTCGATTTAAATAATTTCTCCTTATTCTGGTGGAGGAGGTGAATCCAATATCTCAACTATTTGTGTAGGAGTAGCAGATGATTCGGCCCCTTGCTTTTCTCCTTTTCTGACAAACTTAAACTTTATTTGCCTCTTGGTAGGGATTTTATCCTTTTCCTTCTCTCCCTTAGAGGGTCCCACTTCTAAAGTAGCTATTTTTGAAAAGATCTTTTCTTTATAACTCATTCCCCAAGAAATGAGCCATGCCTTAGTGTGGACAAGAGTCTGAGCAGCTCTTTCAGTGATAGAAGCCTTTTCAGCAACAAACCAATCAATGGCTGGGAATCCAAGTTGGTCTCCATCTGACTGTTCATACCTAGGTTCTAGAACACTTTCATTGTCCGTGGTGCCTTCAGGGATATCAACCAGATCTAACATCTGAATTTCTTCAAGTGTCAGTCTGTTGTTGTCTTTTCTTTGGATGGCAACTTCATCACGAAGATCAACCCAGATATCTTCCATAGTGGGCACATGTAGGTACAAGGTTCCATATGACTTGAGGACTCCTCGGATGTCAAATCCCTCCCTCATCTTCATATGTTTCTTCAATTTTTCCTGAAGCTCATGCACCACGTTCTTGGCCTTAACCACGGTAGAACATGTATACCTTCCAATGGAAATGGGGAAGGAGATGGTGGCTTTGTGCCTGCTTTGTTGGAATTTGTGAAAATCCAACAATTGTCTGACCAACTCCATAAGGATCAATTTGTCACCTAGGAACCTGGGAAAATGGAAAGGATTACCATGGAACCTTACCACCTGAAGATAAGTAAACTTCTTGAATTGTAAGAAGATGCAACCCCATTTTGACACTTCGGTCCATGCTTCATCAGAAACCCTTCTCTTCCTCAGATCAGGATCCAATCTACAAATGTTTTTGTAGAAGAAGGCATCATTCACTCTTCTAAATTGGTCTTCAGACCCTTTTATTATTAGTTGTGGGAAGTACCATATATATGTGTTCCATTTCTCGGTTTCCCTTTGCATCTATCCCTGGATAGTTTCTCATGCTTGTTGCCGCATAGGTGACGTATGACATCATATAGAACTTGTCGGTAGACAAGACCATTTTCATTTGGGAGTCTATCTCATTACTTATTAGGCTACCCCAATCAATCCCTTGGTCATTTTTCTTTATGACGACCATGAATTGGTACATCCAACCTTGGAATTCTTTTGAATCTGGGAGCCCAAATAAAACCGGCTCAAAGCAGGTGATGATATCACTGACTTCAAGGATAAAATCACTTCTAGGGACCGACTTGGGAAACCTAGAAATAGTTGGCTTAGCCTTGATCAAGAACTTCTTGTTTATGTGCTTGATGCAATCTTCCTGATCTTTGTCCTAGGCCTTTTGTGCTGATTTAAGGTCTAAATCAACATATTCTATAAAGTTGGGAAACTTTAGGAGTTGATCAAAGTAATCTCTATCCAATTTCACTATAGACTCCCTTGCTTAATTTCTCACTGAGTGGGAGGCTAAGTCATAGTGGGAAGCACAAGCCAGGATGAATTTAGGGCATTGAGCTGATATTGGAAATCCTGCTGTAAGAGGGAGACCACTACCGGCTATTGACTTCATCCATGAATTCTGAGAAGAATCCTCAATTATTTTCCAGAAGTCTTCCATATCTATATTTCCAGCTTCGTGTCCCGAATGTCATAATTTTAGCTTACATAAGAAGAAGATTCCATCTTCTGGTACTTATACTTCATCTTTCCTGACTTATCTGACTTATCCTTAGATGGGCCAAGGTCCAACATGAGGAGTCTTGGAAATGCATTGATGACTTATGGAAGAGCAATTAGGTGTGAAAGCTTGTTGGACAAGTGCACAGACCAACCACACCTTTCAGGTTTTGAAACTTAAAACACCTTGAAAACCCAACAAACTAGATTATATGTCAAAAATTAGGTCATGTTAAACACCAATGGAAACTCAAAATACTGGCAGATTTTGGAGGATGTTGAGCACCTAACAAGACCCGAAACAAAGGTGGAGAAAGTGAGATTTTGAACAACATAGAAAACCCAAAACAAGGCGAGAAGTAGAAATACCTGACACACTATGGAACTTGGAGGATGTCGAGCACCTGACAAGACCCGACAAGGTGGAAAAAGATGTCTCGAGCAACTAGCAAAATCAATATATGTCGAGGGAAATCAATATATTCGGGTCTTTGCCGTAACATGAAAATCCCCATCTCATGATCACTTAGGAATTTTAGAACCTTGAAAAACCATAGCTTACAACAAGTAAATAACCTAAGGGGTAAATTCCAAATGAGAGCCCTCACGAAAAGACAAGAAACAAGAAAAACAACCTAAAACCCTAAAACAATAAAGAAGAAGAAAAAGAAAAGAAAACCCCAAACAAAACACCTCATAAATAACCCCAAAATCTCCAAAATATAAAGAGGAGAAGAATACCTTCAACTAGATCAAAAAATGATCAAGAATGGATGGTGAAATCAATCGGAAGCTCAATCGGGTCTGGAGGTGGAAGAAGCATGCACAGAAATCCAACGTAAAAAACATACCAGGTAACAAATGACATGGAAAACCACCTATTTATAATACCCTAACATTAATTACACATCACTTGGATGCGTGTTCCAACTACTCAGACAACTAGACATTAATGACATGTCATCATGCTTGGAGCCTCCTAAAAACCCGATACAAAGGGTTTGGTTTAATTCGGGTTTTGGGTTTTGGAAAACATGAAGCATGATGCATGAGATGTTAAGATGCTTCTAAGTCCCAAAATCTTGACACAAAGGCTTCATTCGGGTTTGGGTTTTAGGAATCACACAACATGAAACATGCATTGGATAAAGCATGTTCGATGCTTGGGAGTTCAAAACCCAACACACTACTAAGATAATCGGGTTTGGGTTTTGGGAACATTAGACATGTAACATGCAAGAAACATGCTTTCATGCAATGAAAACCTAAAACCCAAAAATCTCCTTCAAAGGGGAATTTTAAAGGGATTTGCCTAAAATTTTCATATGGTTATCTCATTTTTAGTTGGAATCACTAAACTGAGATAACAGCTAGCTCCAGTTGGGGACTTTCTTTGAAACCTCAAAGGAAGAGAACTCAGAATCAAAAGGCTCTATCCATTGGGCTATGGAGTCGGGAGAAGAAAACCAAAAACAAACAAACAAACAAAGAAACAAAGAAACAAAGCAAACACATAACAAAAATAAATTATAATACAGTGCAAGAGAGCATCTTGCATTATTGATGGAACAACTTTAGATGTTGACCACTAAAAGGTAGAGGGAGAAACTCTCCATCAAGGTATGATAGACAGAAACTATTTTCACCATTCAGATGATGAATTTTGAAAGGACCTTTCCATAAAGAGTCAAACTTTCCATGCATCCCTTTTTGTTCCCTTCTCTTATCCCAGAGAAGTACTAGATCTCCAATCTGGAAATCACGTTGCTTTGATTTTTGTCAAATATATTTTTGACTTTGCTCTGATGATCTACAATGTGATCCACCACCTTTCCTTGTTCTTCTTCTAGCCTAGCTAGGTACATTATCCTTTTCTCAATGGAACTTTGAAAAGTTTCATCCTCAATTGCTTTAGCCAACCATAAGGCTAACAATTCTACAGAGATAGGAATCTCAACATCAATTCCATATAACACCTGGAATGGGGACATTCCAATAGCTTACTTAGGAGTAATCCGATCTGCCCATAATGCATCATACAATGCTTTGTGCCATGTCCTCTAATTCTCATCAACCATCTTTCTGATTATGGTCACCAGGTTCTTGTTGCTTGATTCAGCCTAACCATTACCTTGGGGGTAATAATTGGATGAATGAGCCAATGTGATCCCAAATCCATAACAAAATTCTATCAACTCATGTGATGAGAAATTGGAAGCATTGTCAGCAACAATCTTGTGAGGAATGCCAAATCTAACAATTATATTCTCCTTGAGAAAATTGCACATAGCTTTGGAGGTTACTTGTTTGATTGGCGTGGCTTCCACCCACTTGGTGAAATAGTCTATCATGATGAGCACATAATTATATGGTGGCACTAGAGCCAAGATCTAGTACTCAATGAAATCAATTCCCCATTGGTGAAAAGGTTCTTCAATTACCACAGGCTTCAAGGGAAGAGCTATCACTTAGGATGACCAATGAAATGTTGACAAGCTTCACACTTAGCCACCCATTCTGCTGAATCTTGAAAGAGAGTAGGCCAATAGTACCTAGCCCATAATATTTTGTAAGCCATCATGGAGGAAGAGAAATGTCCTCCGCATGCTATATTGTGAAAGGATTCTAGCAACCTTATCTGCTGAGACTTATCAACACAACGCAGGAATACACCATCAATGCCCTTCTTATATATACCATTATCCCATAGAACGTATCTTGCAGACCTTAATTTAACTATCCTCTTTTCTTTTTGGCTCAAATGCGGGGACATTCACCATAAGTTAAAAATAAAGTGATGTCTACATACCATTCATCGGTTGTGCTTACAAAAAGCACCATGGGAAATTCTAAAGAAGTATCTTTAGTTTCTTCACATTTTATCTCAGACTTGTTTTCTGCAATCAATTGGCATAGGCCTCTTCCTCATACCAACTTGGTAGGTTTGATGTCCAAGTCATATTCTTGGACTTTGGCTATCCAGTTACCCCATTGACTACCCAACTCTTGTTGAGTCAAAATGGACTTATTGCGTATCAGGAACAAGAACGAGAGTGTGAGAACTCAACACATAATACCTGAAATGCTTCACCACTCTCACCACTACATAAGCATGCTTTTCAATTTTCAACATCTTCAATTCATGTTCCTTTAGTGGGAATATCATGAAAGTAATGGGAGCTTTGATTCCTTCTTCATTCTCCTACATCAGGATGGTTGATATTGTATGTGCAGAAGCATAGTTGTACATGATGAAATCCTTCTTGAAGTCTGGGCATACCAAAATAGGAGCGTGAGAAATTGCTCTTTTGACTTCTTCAAAAGCAAGCTTCCCTTCAATGCTCCATTGAAATGGAGTCTTACCTTTCATCATCCCAAGGATATCCTTGGTTTTATCGGTAAATTCAAGTACAAATCTTCTTAGGAAATTGACCTTTCAAAAAGGAATGCACCCCAGTTTTGCTTGTAGGTAGGGTAAGGATTTGGATGGCCTTCACCCACTCTGGGTCGATCTTGGTTCCTTCTTTAGTCATGATATGACCCAACAACATTTCCTTTTGTTACTCCGAACATGGAATTTTTAGGATTTAATGAAATCCCATGATGCCTGCACCTTAAGAGTACCTACTCCAGGTGATCATAATGATCACTTCACTTCTTAGAGAAGACCATCAAGTCATCCAAATATACAACTATGACCTTTCCCATCAAATCTCTAAAAGCTAAGTCCATAGCTCTTTGAAATGTGGCTCAGCATTAATCAAACCAAAAGGCATCCTCCTATAAGAAAAGGTCCCCCATGGGGTGGTGAATGTTGTTTTATGTTGATCCTCAGTGCAGCTACCTCGACCTAATTATACCCCGAAAATCCATCAAGCATGGATAACATTTCTGATCCAATGACAGTCTATAATACTTGATCCATGATAGGCAATGGGTAATTGTCTTTCAATGAAGATTGATTAAGTTCCGTAGAAGTCAACACAAATCCGGATCTCACCATTCTTCTTTTTGACAGGACAATGTTAGCAACCCAGGTGGAATGATGGATTGGAAAGATAATCCTTACGTCTAACATCTTTTGAATTTCTGCAAGGATAGTCCCTGAGATCTTTGGGTTGTAATGCCTTTGCTTCTACCTATAGGGTTTAACCTTAGACTTCAAAGGGATGCTATGTTACACATCCTTGGGCTTGAAAGACTTCAGATCCACATATGACCATGCTAGGACGTCCATATATCTCTTCAGGAGTGAAGTGAATCTTTCTTTCTCCTCTGAGAGAACAACATTTCCCGATGTTTACCATCTGTGGTTGGTCGAAGAGCCCATATTAACTTGATCTACCTCTGATGAGGAAGCACCTTCATCTTTCCTTTTATCCTGAATGAAATGGTCATGCTTGTCAAACAGACCTTCCAGAGAAACTAATCCCTTCGAATCTTATTGCCTTTGAGCTGGATGAATTCACCATCAATATCTTGATATGAATTCGAGATGGACTCACGGAAATATGATTCTGATCCTTCAAAATAAAGCTCACTAAAATTATCATCTTTCTCAAGAAAAGACAATACTTGTTGATCATCATTGAACACTTGCTAATGTGCTACATTATCTAGAACACTCAGATGATACACAATTTCAATGGTATACGTATCATGTTTGAACTTTGGGTGAGGAAGGAGAAGAGATGCAAACATGGATAAAGAATTAGATTTATCATTGTGATCTCTCAAAACTTCCTTAATGGAAAAAGCATCAAAGCATTCTATGTTGTCCCATACCTTGTTCCTATAATGTCTTAGGCAATCATTTTTCACCTGGTAGGTCCCCTTTACTTGATTCACAATCAACTCAGCATCTCCATGCACTTTGATATTTTGGATTCCCTTTTTCCTTTCCATTTCTAATCCTAATAACAAAGCTTCATATTCAGTCATGTTATTAGTATTGTCAAACTACAGCTTGAAGGTGAAGGGAAAAATCTCAAAATCTGGAGATATAAGAACCACACCAACACCCGACCTAGTAGTTGAATAGCTCCCATCAAACTTGAGGGTCCAAATAGCATTAGGATATTCTTCCTTGACTTCTACAGAAGGCACCTCAGATGTCATGAAATAATTTCCCAAGCCTACATCTTCAAAGAGAATTTGGGCCTTGGGATCATCTGATTTAGTGACCAGGTACTTTACCTGTGCTTCGGGGTGGAGGACACGAGGAACTCCATTTACTAGAATTTTAGCTTTGGTCTAGTCCATATTGATTTCTCCTCCAACATCTTTGTAAAAACCTCTTCCTAAGAGAATACCATAAGTAGCTGGGATATCAAAGCAACCAAGATAGTCATTTTTACTCTCTTTTCAGGGAACGCAACAAATGCAAACTGTGCATCCTTTATTTGGCCAATCAAGGGGACTTGTTAAGTTTCCATGGAGTAACACCACCCATAAGATTTAGTCAAGGTAAGTCCAAGGGCATGGGCTTATTTTGCAGGCATTTTTTTAGTAGAGGCTCCTGAGTCAATTATGCAATTGCTGAGTTTAAAACAGTTTATAAGTAAGGACAAATAAAACGGTTCAATTTTTCTTGAAGAAGTAGCAGAGGTCATATTACTCTAAGGTAAAGGCTGAGTAGGGCTAGGAAAAATTCCTTTTGAAGATGAAGGGATAGTATCCTTGCTTCTAATGAATTTGGAAAGTTTCTCAAATTGTTCAGATTTGACTGAAGGTACTCAACTTCCGACATTTGGATTTTAGTTTTCTTTGCATGATCAATAATGTCAAAAGAGGTATATGAAGGAATAATAGTGGGCTCAATTCTGGTTAAAATAGTCCGAGCCGAGGTACTAGCCTTGGGGCGGGAGAAAAGAGTTAGAAGATTAAGTTATGTTTTTAGTTATCTCCTTTTCAGTTTGCGCTAAGATAGGAGAGCCTCTTTTAGCCATAACTACGAGAGCTTCTTTACTTTTCTCCTTAGAGCCTTCAACCAAATTTATGGGGTTCTGGGATTGAGATCGAGTGAAGACTACAAATGATTGACCATCATGCTCACCTTCGTCTTCCTCATATTCCAAGTACCCAATGCTGGAGTCACCAACTGAATCATCAAAAGACTCATCAACATATCCTGAAGCTTCAAAAGCTTCATGAGAATCTTGATCTTCTGGTTCTTCACCATCCTCAACTATTTCCATTATTACATTGACAAGAGGAGCTTCAATGGCTAGCCTTTTTAGAGCAGCAATCAACCGATTCCTATCTCTTGCTGGGGCGCCATTAGTATTATTGAAATTTCGTCTAAGAATATCCCAACAAGGAATATTGGTCACTTTTTGATAACTTTTTTCTTCAAAGTGATCAAGTCGTTGAACATCCTTTAAATCATAGGGTCAGTAGTACTCTAAGAAGAAATCTGATTTTTAGGCTTAGATGACTCTCTTCTAATATTTCAGAATGAGATCATCTTCTATTTCAGTGACTATAGCTTGATCAGTGGCCAAATCAGGGATAACATACCTTCTTAATAAGAAGCTCACATTAGGGGGATGAGTTTTGATGAAGAAACACTTTTATTTTCAAGAGTGGGAACAACTAGATCTAGAATCTTATGAATCAACTTGTTGAATTTGGCTATGAAGTCCCGCATGGGTTCATAAGACTCCTTCTTCATATGTGTAAGTTGTGCTAACAAAGCATGAGAATCTTCAACTGGTTTGAACCTTACTTCAAATATGGATCTCATGGTAGCCCAGTTGGTAATGCATGCATTTGGAAGATGGTAGAACCATTCTGCTACTACACCATGCAATGTTTCAACAAAGAGTTGAACAAAGACATCTTCATGAGCAACCCCAAGGATGCCACATGCAACAAAGAATGAAGCGATGTGTTCATCAGGTGTTGCTTCCCATCGTTGTTGAACTTACGAATATTCTTACAAGATCCATGTGGTAGATCATGTAATAGCGAGTTAGGAAAGTTGACCAATAGCTGCAACCCAAGGCATAGGTTTTGATGCCATCCTTCTTAATAAAGTGCGTACAGGGATCTGAGTATTAGAAAAGAATAATGCATGGTAGGTTGTAGAAGATTCTTGTTCTTGAAGAACCCGAGTTCTTCAGATAGGAAAATAAATTCTTGTTCTACTATACAACAATGTTGGGGGACAATCTAAAATTATGTTGTTGAAGTAGATCAAAGAATGGATCAATTTTACCCCGGCTCGGGATGATCGAGTGAAGATTTTCCTAGCCATCTTGAACTAGAAAATAGATCTTCTAAAAATAAGGCAAATACGGAGTCACGAGAAACCAATAGGATAAGCGTATCCTTATCAATCTGTATCCCCAGCAGAGTCACCAAAAACTATTGGTTGGATATTTTTTCGGCAAAAATATGAGGTTCAACCATAGTGCACGGGATTAAATCCCTCCTCAAAGATAGGTGAGGCTGCCTATTTATTACTAATCTAAAACACAGCATAAATAATATATATAATATCCACACTATTCTAACCATTGGGGTTGGGATACAATCCTGAAATCCGTATCAACACGAAATGGAGATATTATAATTTTTGAAATAGAATGGATTATAAAGGAAACTTATTATAGAGGAAACATATTAGAAAGGGAATGAGTGGAACGTATTTTCTTTCAATAAAACACAGATCTAGACATACATATACGAGTTTTAGATAATGAGGGTAATATTCAAATTGATTAAAATAATCAAGAACACTAAACAAATAATAGCTTAAGATCTTGGACGTAAAAACAATCTCTAAAGATAGATGAATCCCACAACAGAAAGTTTGCAAAATAACACATGTTTCTATTCCTCGGTTATTAAAAAGAAAATATAAAGTTTTTCTTCTTCTTCACAATAGCACTTAGTATTCTAAAAATTTCTCTCCCTTTATAATGCACAATAATCCCTTATTTATAATAGAGAGAGCAGAGAGAAAATAAGATAAATCCTAGAAAATAGTCTTTTAACAAGAGTCCTATTTTGCTTGACTCTCATGCAAGAGAACAAGTCAAAATTTGCTTCCTATGTGATGAAATGAAAATGAAAAAGTCATGACAATTTCTTTATAGAAATGACATGAAATATTATGCTTACTCTACTTCGTCGTCCTTATCTTCTTCCAAAGAAACCCTCGCTTATCTCAAAATTCTTGGAACTTCCGAATTATGCCTTACATCTCACCTTCATCAGTGCACTAGAATAATCACTTAGAACTCGCAAGTTTCCTGAGTATCCCTTGCATTACCAGGAAGTTTATTCAACCTCTTGTTGAGTTTCCTTAGTGATTCCAAAACATTCTCGATCCTTATGAATTTATCAATGACTATCAAATTGAAGATGGAAGTTGGTTCATGCTAAATTGATTCCTAAATTTGTTTATAGAGATCATCAACAGGTAGAATCTCCAAGCTTTCACCCAACACCTTGGCAAAGATCCTGGATAGCTCCTCTTCTATGTCATTGGTGGCATCAACCAACTGATCTCTAGATTCCCTCAACTTGCTATAAGCTTCACTAAGAATATTTATCCTGAATCTAATGGCTTTGGCTAGCTAGAAATGCTTATCTCCATGTGGAATGATTCCTTCTTCCATTAAGACCTGGGATGGAACCTGTTTCAGTGCATTGAGGGCTTCCAAAGTTAATTCAAGGTTCCCAACTTCCTTTGAAAAATCATTATCCATTCTTTCGACATCCTTCTTTATTTCCTATAAGGATTTATAAACCTCTACTATGTCATAATGACCTCTCTTCCTTTTAGGAGTAGCCTCTTTATCTATTCTTTAATTGTTCTCCCCTTCTCGTTGATCTTTTCAATCATAGGTACCGATGAGAAATTGAACCTGATATGAGTAAGGGTAGATGATGATGGTGTTGACTGAGAAGGCTTTGAAAGCTTGAGTAATACCTCTATCAAATTTTCAAAATTTTCCTTTAGGTCATCCCTACTTACCTTTGTTTCCTTCTCGCTTCTTCGCAAAGCACGTTCATGGCATCCTACGCATCTGTTATGCTCCTTCTATTGTTAATTTTCCCAGATCAACCCTTGTAATATGATAATCAGTCACCGCTATATCCTCCTTGGTTTTGTCAATTTGTTTGAGTGGAAATCTCTGCAAACTTATGCCCTAAGGCATCCACTGAAACCCTAGAAATTGTTTTAGGTTTCTTAGCAGATTTTTCGGAGAAGCCTTGAGTGAACTAAAATCAAATTCTGGGTAGGGGAACTACCACCTTCCTCTTTGTCGAGTCTGATCAACCAACCATTGAGGTACAATGGAAGAAGTTTCCTCAATCGGAGGTGGTATGGTTGTATCTGCAGTGGGGGGGAATATTTACTTATGGGTGGTAATGATTGCAAGTGTAGTGATTATGGGAATAGATTCATGGAATGAAGGGGTGGAAGGAGGAGGCATATCTATGGCCATCATAGGTCCAGCAGAGAGAGGTGAGAGGTTAGAGAAAATTTGGCCATGACTGATGAGAGTGGCATAGAAATATGAGATGAGGAAGATTGGGAGAGAGGAGGTAAATAATCTAAAGCCAAAGCTTGAGAAGAAAGAGAAAGACTTACTTCTGATGAGAAATCAACAGAAGGAGAAACAAGAGGTTGACCAACCTTGATTTCTAAAATAATTTCTCCTTGTTCTGGTGGAGGAGGTGAATCAAATATTTCAATTGTTTCTATAGGAGTAGTAGATGATTCGGCCCCTTGCTTTTCTCCTTTTCTGACAAACTTAAACTTTATTTGCCTCTTGGTAGGGTTTTTATCCTTTTCCTTCTCTCCCTTGGAGGGTCCTACTTCTAAATTATCTATTTTTGAAAATCTCTTTTCTTTATAACTCATTCCCAAGAACTAGTACATCCAACCTTGGAATTCTTTTAAATCTGGGAGCCCAAATAACTAGCTCGGTAGGGTGATGATATTGTTGACTTCAATGATGAAATCACTTCTAAGGATAGACTTGGAAAACCTAGAAACAGTGGCTTAGCCTTGATCAAGAACTTCTTGTTTACGTGCTTGATGCAATCTTCCGATCTTTCTCACAGGCCTTTTGTTCGATTTAAGGACTATATCAAAGCATATTCTCGTAAATTTGGGAAACTTTAGGATTTGATCAAAGTAATCTCCATCCAATTTCACTATAGACTCCCGCCCGATTTCTCACTAAGCGGGAGGCCGAGTCATTGTGGGAAGTGTAAGATAGGATGAAGTCAAGGCATTGACTTGATATTTGAAATCCTTTTGTAAGACCAGGGAGACCCCTACACCTATTGACTTCATCCATGAATTCTGAGAATAATTCTCAATTATTTTCCAAAAGTCTTCCATATCTATATTGCCATACTTTGTGTTTCGGATGTCATAATTTTTTCTTACATAAGAAGAAGATTCCATCTTCTGGTACTTATACTTCATCTTTCTTGACTTATCCGACTTATCCTTAAATGGGCCAGGGTCTAACATGAGGAGTCTTGGAAATGCCTTGATGACTTCTAGAAGAGTAGTTGGGTGTGAAAGCTTGTTGGAAAAGTGCATCAGACCAACCACACCGTTTGGGTTTTGAAACTTGAGAACACCTTCGTAAACCCAACAAACTAGATTGTATGTTGGAAATTAGGTCATGTCAAACACCAATGGAAACGCAAAATACTAGCGGAGTTTCGAGGATTTTGATCACCTAACAAGACCCGACACAAGGTGGAGAAAGTGATATTTTGAACAACTAGAAAAACTGAAACAAGGCGTAAACCGGATGATGTCGAGCACCCTACAAAACCCAAAATCAATATATCGGGTTTCGACCTGTCAGAACATGAAAATTCCCCATCTCATGATCACTTAGGAAATTTAGAACCTTGAAAACCATAGCTTAAACAAGTAAATAACTTAAGGGGTAAATTCCAAACAAGAGCCCTCACGAAAAGACAAGAAACTAGAAAAACATCCTAAAACCCTAAAACAATAAAGAAGAAAAAGAAAATAAATCACCTCATAAATAACCCAAAAGCTCCAAAATATAAAGAGGAGAATAATACCTTCAACTAGATAGAAAAATGATCAAGAATGGATGGTGAAATCGACTAGGAAGCTCAATCGAGTGTGGAGGTGGAAGAAGCATGCATGTAAATCCAACGTAGAAAAAATGTACGGGTAACAAATGACGTGGAAAACCACCTATTTATAAAACCCTAACATTAATTACACATCACTTGACATGTGTGCCAACTACCAGACAACTAGACATTAATGACATGTCATCATGCTTAGAGCCTCCGAAAACCTGATACAAAGGGTTTGGTTTAATTTGGGTTTCAAGTTTTGGAAAACATGAAGCATGATGCATGAGATGTTAAGATGATTCTGAGTCCTAAAATCCCGACACAAAGGCTTCGTTCGTGTTTGGGTTTCAGAATCACATGACATGAAACATGCATTGGACAAAGCATGTTCGATGCTTGGGAGTTCGAAAACCCGAGACACTTCTAAAACAATCAGGTTTTGGGTTTGGGAACATCAGACATAGAACATGCAAGAAACATGCTTTCATGTAATGAAAACCTAAAAACCCAAAAAACTCCTTCAAAGTAGAATTTTAAAGGGATTTGGCTAAAACTTTCATATGGTTATCTCATTTTTAGCTGGAATCACTAAACCGAGATAACACCTTCACATTAGGAGGCTTGTCAAATGGCTAGTGTAAGAACTTGTAAAAAGAAGAAGAATAAGGAGAGTAGTTGAGTTATAAAATAAAAATGAAAGTTGGAAAGAGAAAATGTTGTCAAGTTGAGGAGAGAAACATGAATATTTTCCTAGAGAGAAACCAAAAGAGAGAAGAGATGCCAAAGGAAGAGGCATCCGTGGAGGCCAAGGGTCTCAGAAATTCTTTTAAATGTTTCTCTAAGTGGTTGATTATAGGTACAAATTCCACACACAAAAATGCTAATTGAAGAATTGAAACTTCGAGAAGCACCAAATTATGAGTTTTCTTACATCAACATGGAACAACTACTTAAAGAATCAAAAGTCTTGGAGAATGACATACATATAAACAAATAATACAAGTGGAGTGAGGCTATGGAGTCTTAAAGAAAAATACAATAAAAATAAGTATATTTCATGGAATGATGAAGACAACCACAATCATCTAGAGTAGAGCAAGGTTTCAATTAAAGAGTCACATTGACTTTTTAGGAGTACACAAGAGTTAGACTTCAACATAACATACTTTCACTTCGTGGCAAAGTCAAACAAGCTTATGAAGAAAGCAAGTTGTCAAGTAGAGAAGGAGAGGGTAGTAGAACAAGTGAAGGAAGCCATTAGACCTTATAATTTTACCTATAACACCTGTAATGGATGTTACGATAGAAAGTAAATAGGAAGTATGTAGGTTAGAATGAAGATTCATAGTTCAAGATATTGAAGAAGGAAAAGAGGCGACCATGAAGACAAAATGCAAGAAGAGGCAATGCAGATGAAAATTCAGAATAGTGTTGATCCATCAGGAAGCACAAGTAAGAGGATTTGTACAATCAAAGGGAACAAGATTGATTGGAAGGCAAGAAGGAAGAAGAGTTAAGCATACATTTGAGTAGGAGCTCAAATTTTCACACCAGGGGGATTCTCGATATAGGAGCATCAACAAGTCGAGATTCATGTTTGTAGGAATAGTTTTTTTTTAAAGAGTAACTATGCTTCTAAATGTAACAACTAGGTGTGTAAGAGGTTGGAATTAGTTATTTTCAATCCTTATTTAGACATAATGATGTGTCATAAAATTGTAATAGGTGTTTGAATGAATTAAGGATTTTGGGGGATGTGGTCCGATCCTAATCTAATTATGGTATTTTTTTATCTCTCTAAGGAGCTAGAGCAAACCATTTCTAATGGACTAGTTATAAATATAGGAGATCATTCTATGAAGAAAAATATATATGGAGGATCAAGATGTAAAAGAGGTTGATAATGAAAATTGAAGGAATAATGAAGTTGTTATGGACTCGGGTTGAGATCGATATAGTGTGTGTTGGAGAAAACAAAGCCTTTTGAATTCATTTCTTTGCATGAATGAATAAAGAAGAAAAATTGGAATTACATAACTATTACGGTTTATTGTCTTGACAAGAGGCTATGGATCGAATTATAGAGGTTTTTATATGAATTCAAGGAGTGAATAAGCTCAGCCATAGTTGAATTGATTTTCAAAGGCTATAAATTTAGAAAAGGACCTCGAATCTAGTGTAAATTAATTTTTTTATGCGTGGGTTGTGAAAAATATGAACTAGGGCACAAAATTTATTTTTGATCAAAATTACAATTTATCCAATGAATAAAATTAATATTTTAAAGAGAATTCTTTCTAGAGGTCGCCTATAAGCTGGAAAAGGAGTTAGTTTGATTGATTTTTTGTAAAGAGAGAAAAAATTAGAAGAAATTTGGGAAGGCATCCCATTACAAAGTTCATATTTTTGTAAATTAAATCAAATTTTTCAAATTTGAAGTTTTGTATTCTTCAAGTGGTTCAAGATGAATGTTTTTAATTATGAAACTATGTTAAATATATTGTGAATATCTATCTATTGGGATTTGTAGTTTATCGTAACAAATAACACACAAGAGACAAGGAGTGCATATAGTAACAACCAACAAAGCTAAATTAAGAAAAAATTTATCAATTTAGATCAAGAATTGTATGAACGATGTTTTAAGAGTACATAAAAGACGTTTACAACGCGTTTCTAAAGGTCAAGGAACTTATTTTAGTTAACTATCATCAATTATTTCCAAGCTAGGACTATATATTTTGTGTTTCTCTCCAATTTTCATTCAAATGAAACCAAATTGAATTTCATACATGATATAAGGCATCATAAAGGATATGTATGGATCATCTAGAACCTTGAGAAACTAATATGTTGACAATTTATACCTGTTGGTCTAAAAATCGGGCTAGGAAATAGAATTGAAACAAGGCATATGTAAGAATGAAGCATATCTTGATGTTATAATTTATTCATCTGATTATCATTCAAGGAATATTAGATGATAATGATAACTGATCAAAAATAGTGGCTCCATCTACAAATAAAATTCAAGGAAATTATTTTTATGTTTGACTATATAACTAGTATTTAAGTTTTTTTAATCCTCATATAGCAGGGGCTTGTGAAAGTGCATTAGAAAGATAAAATGTCTACCCACTAATAGAATTGTGTTCTTGAGTGTATAAGATAAGGGCTAGTATTTCAAGACTGGTGCTCATTTAAGACCAAATTGAAAGCAATTTTGGCATACCCCGCCATAATTTTAGTGGTATCGAGAGGAGACTCGATTATAAGAGGATAAATTACATAGGTGAAAGACCTTGGAAAATAATTTGAATTGTTTAGATAATTAGTGTTTTGTGTAAATTTGTAAAGATATTATGTATATGGGTCGAGGTAGACAATATATGAAGAAGAGCGAGATTGAGAAGCAAATACAACTTAAGCTCTGCCAAGAAGCTAAGTCCATAAAAGAGGACCTTGAAAAGATGATGTAAAATATGCTTTGGAAGAAATGAGAATCCTTATCTTCAAGGTATAGGGATGGAACCTTCAAATTAGGAGGTTTCATTAAATAGCCAATGTAAGAACTTGTAAAAAAGTAGAAGAAGAAGGAGAGTAATTGAGTTGAGGAAGAAAAATGAAAGTTGGAAAGAGGAAATGTTGCCAAGTGGACGAGAGCAACATGAAGAGTTTCCTAGAGAGAAACAAAAAGAGAAGTTGCAAGAAATAAAACAAGAGAGAGAGTATATGCTAAAGGAAGAGGCATCCATGGAGGCCAAGGGGTCTCAAGAAATTATTTCTAACCATTTCTCTCAGTTATTGATTGTAGGTACAAAGGCCACACAAAAATAATGCCAATTGGAAGCATTGAAACTTGAAGAAGCACCAAATTATGAGTTTGCTTATATCAACATGGAGAAGCTACTTGAAGATTTGATAGCCTTGGATAATTCCATACAAGCAGAAAAAGAATACAAGTGGAGTGAGGCTATGGAGTCTCAAATAAAAAATACAATAAAAATAAATATATTTCATGCAATGATGAAGACAACCACAATCAACTACAGTGGAGCAAGGTTTCATTTAAAGAGTCACATGTACTTTTGAGGAGTACACAAGATTTATACTTTAACATAAAAAAACTTTCACTTCCTTGGAAAATTCAAACAAGATTATGAAGAAGCAAGTTGTGAAGTAGAGAAGGAGAGGGTAGTAGAACAAGTAAAGCGAGCCATTAGACCTTATAATTTTACTTCTAACACCGTAATGGTTGTTATGATAGCAATTAAACAGAAGAATGCATCTTATAATATAGATTCATAGTGCGGGATATTGAAGAAGGAAATGAGGTGACCATGAAGATAAAATGAAAGAAGAGGTGATGCAAATGCAAATTCAGAATAGTGGTGATCCATCAAGAAGCATAAGTAAGAGGAGTTGTATAGTCAATGGGAACAAGAATGAACTGGAAGGAAAGAAGGAAGAAGAGTTAAGCATACATTTGAGGAAGAGCTCAAATTTTCCCACCAGGGGAGTCTAATGCAAGAGCATCAAGAAGTCAGAGAGTCATGTTTGTAGGAAGAGTGATTTATTTGTGTAAAGAGTAATTATGCTTCTAAATGTAACAACTAGGTGTGTAAGAGGTTGGAATTAGTTGTTTTCAAGCCTTATTTGGATATAATGATGTGTCATAGAGTTGTAATAGGTGTGTGAATGAATTGAGAGTTTTAGGGGATGTGGTTTCATCCTAATATAATTATGGTATGTTGTTGAGCTCTCTAAGGAGCTAGAATAAACCATTTCTAGTTATAAATATAGGAGATCATTCTATGAAGAAGAAAAAAATATGGAGGATCAATATGTAAAATAGGTTGATAATTAAAAAATAAAGGAATAATGAAGTTGTTATGGACTCGGACCGAGATCAATATAGTGTGTGTTGGATAAAATAAAAGCCTTTTGAAGCCAATTTCTTTGCATGAATGAATAAAGAAGAAAATTTGAAATTACATAATTTTTTTCAATTCACTTTGCTGACAAGAGGCTAGGGATCAAATTATAGAGGTTTTTATACAAATTCAAGGAGTGAATAAGCTTAATCATAGTCAAATTGATTTTTAAAAGCTATAAAATTAGAAAGGGACCTCAAATCTAGTGCAAATCAAAGTTTTTTAAGTGTGGGTCGTGAAAACTAAGAATTAGGGCACGAAATTGATTTTTTTATCAAACTTGCAATTTATCTAGTGAAAAATTTTAAGATTTTAAAGCGAATTTTATCTAAAGGTCACCTATAAGCTGCAAAATTAATTAGTTTGCTTGGTTTTGTGTGCAAAGAGAACAAATTAGTAGAAATTTGGGAAGGCATCCTAATTTCAAAGTTCACATTTTGTGAAATTAAATCAAATTTATCCAATTTGAAGGTATGTATTCTTCAAGGGGTTTGATTTGAATTTTTTGAATTATGAAATCATGTTAAATATATATTGTGAATATATTTCTATTAGACAAGGAATACATACAAGAATGAGATAACACACAAGAGATTTACAATTTATTAGAAAAAATAACACACAAGAGACAAGGAATACGTACAAAGAATAAGCCAAAGAAAGGTAAATTAAGAAAAATTTGATCAATTTTGATCTAGAATTTTATGAACAATGTTTTAAGAGTATATAAAAGATGTTTACAAGGTTTCTAAAGGTCAAGGGACTTATTTTAGTCGATTGTCATCAATTATTTCCAAGCTAGGACTATATATTTTGTGTTTCTCTCTAATTTTTATTCAAATGAAACCAAATTGAATTTCATACATGATCTAAGGCCTCATAAATGATATGTATGGATCATCTAGAACCCTAAAAACTAGTATGTTGACAATTTATACCAAGTTGGTCTAAAAATCAGGTTGGAAGACGGAATTGAAACAAGGCATATGTAATAATGAAGCATATCTTGATGTTATAAGTTGTTCATCTTATTATAATTGAAGGAAAATTGTGTGATAATGATAACTAATCAAAAATAATGGCTCCATCTACAAAACAAATTTAAAGAAATCATTTTTATGTTCGAATATATAACTAGTATTTAAGATTTTTGATCCTCATAAAGGCTAGGGGGCTTGAGAGAGTGCATTAGAAAGCTAAAATTTCTACCCACTAAGAGCATTGTGTTTTTGAGTGTATAAGATAAGGGCTGGTATTTCAAGACTAGTGCTCATTTAAAACCAAAATGAGAGAAAGTTTTGCATACCCTACCATCATTTTAGTGGTATCAAAGTGGAGACTCTAATTATAAGAGGATAAATTGAAAAAGCTAAAGACCTTGGAAAAAAATTTAAATTGTTTGGATATTTAGTGTTTTGTGCAAATTTGTAAAGATGTTATGCAGATGGCTCCAGGTAGACAAGAGATAAAGAAGATTCAGATTGAGAAGCAAAGACAACTTAAGTTCTAACAAGAAGCTAAGTCCATAAAAGAGGACCTTGAAAAGATGATGTAAAATATGCAGGAAGAAATGAGAAGCCTTATATTCAAGGTACAAGGATGGAACCTTCACATTAAGAGGTTTGTCAAATGGCTAGTGCAAGAACTTCTAAAAAGAAGAAGAAGAATAAGGAGATTAGTTGCTTTGAGGAAGAAAAATTACATTTGGAAAGAGGAAATGTTGCCAAGTGGACGAGATCAACATGAAGAGTTTCTGAGAGCAACCAAAAGAGAAGTTGCAAGAAATACAACAAGAGAGAGAGAGAGAAGAGATTCCAAAGGAAAAGGCATCCATGGAGGACAAGGGGTCTCAAGAAATTCTTTCTATCTGTTTCTCGAGTGGTTAATTACATGTACAAAGGCCACACAAAAATAATGCCAATTGGAGGCATTGAAACTTGAAGAAGTACCAAATTATTAGTTTTCTTACATTAGCATGAAGCAACTACTTGAATAATTGAGAACCTTGGAGAATTTCATACATGCAGACAAAGAATACAAGTGGAGTTAGGTTATGGAGTCTCAAAGTAAAGAAGACAGTAAAAATGAGGATATTTTATGCAATCATGTCAACCATAATAAGTTATAGTGGAGCAAGGTTTCAGTTAAGGAGTCACATGGAATTTTGAGGAGTACACAAGAGTTAGATTTCAACATAGCAGACTTTCACTTCCTTGACAAAGTCAAACAAGCTTATGAAGAAGCAAGTTGTGAAGTAGAGAAGGAGAGGGTAGTAGAACAAGTGAAGGAAGCCATTAGACCTTATACTTTTACCTCTAACACTGTAATGGATGTTATGATAGCAAGTAAACAGGAAGAATGTAGGTTAGAATCAAGATTCATAGTGCAGGAGATTGAAGAAGGACAAGAGGTAACCATGAAGACAAAATGCAAGAAGAGGGAATGCATATGCAAATTCGTAATAGTGGTGATCCATCAGGAAGCACAAGTAAGAGGAGTTATCATTGTCAAAGGGAACAAGAATGAACCGAAAGGTTAGAAGGAAGAAGATTTAAGCATACATTTGAGCAGGAGCTCAAATTTTCCCACTAAGGAGTTTGATGCGGGAGCATCAACAAGTCAGAGAGTCATATTTGTAGGAAGAGTTATTTATTTGTGTAAATAGTAATTATGCTTGTAAATGTAACAACTAGGTGTGTAAGAAGTTGGAATTAGTTGTTTTCAATCCTTAGTTATATATAATGATGTGTCATAGAGTTGTAATAGGTGTGTGAACAAATTGAGAGTTTTGGGGGATGTGGTTTCATCCTAATCTAATTATGGTATGTTGTTGATCTCTCTAAGGAGCTAGAATAAACCATTTCTAGTGGTCTAGTTAGAAATATAGGAGATCATTCTATGAAGAAGAAGAAAAATATATGGAGGATCTAGATGTAAAAGAGGTTTATAATGAAAATGAAGGAATAATGAAGTTTTTCTAAGCTTTTGGCTAACATCAATATAGTGTGTATTGGAGAAAATAAAAGCCTTTTCAAGCCATTTTCTTTGTTCTAATGAATAAAGAAGAAAATTTGGAATTACATAATGTTATAGTTCACTGTGTTGACAAGAGGTAAGGAGTGAATAAGCTTAGGTGTAGTAAATTGATTTTTAAAAGCTAGAAAATTAGAAAAGAACCTCGAATCTAGTGCAAATCAAATTTTTTTATGCTTAGCTCATGAAAATTGCAAAATAGGGAACGAAATTGATTTTTGATCAAAATTGTAATTTATCTAGCAAAAAGTTTTAATATTTTAAAGAGAAGTCTCACAAGAGGTCTCCTATAAGTTGCAAAAATAATTAGCTCGATTGGTTTTATGTGGAGAGAGAACAAATTAGTATTAATTTGGGAAGGTGTCCCAATTTCAGAGTTCAATTTTTGTAAAATTAAATCAAATTTATCAAATTTGAATGTTTATATTATTCAAGGGGTTCGAGTTGAATGTTTTTAATTATGAAATTGTGTTAAATATATTGTGAATATATTTCTCTCAAGGATTTGTAATTTATCAAAACAAATAACTCACAAGAGACAGGGAGTATGTACAAGAACAACTTAAAAGGTAAATTAAGAAAAATTTGATCAATTTTGATGAATAATTGTATGACTGGTGTTTTAAGAGTAGATAAAAGACATTTACAAGGTTTCTAAAGGTCAAGGAACTTCTTTGAGTCAACTGTCATCAATTATTTCCAAGCTAGGATTGTATATTTTGTGATTCTCTCTAATTTTCATTCAAATGAAACCAAATTGAATTTCATACATGATTTAAGGCCTCATAAAGGATATGTATGGATCATATAGAACCCTAAGAAACTAGTATGTTGACAATTTATACCAAGTTGGTCTAAAAATCAGGCTGGGAGATAGAATTGAAACAAGGCATATGTAAGAATCAAGCATATCTTGATGTTATAAGTTTTTCATCCGATTATCATTCAAGGAAGATTGGATGATAATGATAACTAATCAAAAGCAGTGGATCCATCTACAAAGCAATTCAAGGAAAATATTTTATGTTTGAATATATAACTATTATTTAATTTTTGTGATCCTTATGGGACAGGGGGCTTGTGAGAGTGCATTAGAAAGATAAAATGTCTACCCACTAAGATCTTGTGTTTTTATTGTATAAGATAAGGGCTAGTATTTAAAGACTAGTGCTCATTTAAGACCAAATTGAGAGAAATTTTTACATACCCTTCTATCACTCTTAAAAATATTTTGTGACATGTGGTCGTATTTGACTAGATCATGGGTTGCCTATGTGTTACCCATGTGCTTTTTCATTTTTTATTTTTCATTTGACTCAAGCAGACTCAAAACTTCATTTTATTTTATTTATTATGTACTTGAGTTCTATGGAATATATATG
Organism: Taxus wallichiana var. yunnanensis; assembly: GCA_018340775.1. Classification (NCBI taxonomy): domain Eukaryota; kingdom Viridiplantae; phylum Streptophyta; class Pinopsida; order Cupressales; family Taxaceae; genus Taxus; species Taxus wallichiana. The sequence goes on along the minus strand of CM031238.1, from coordinate 322,331,660 downwards.
CTCGAGAATGTAGTAGAATGCTATTGTGTGCCCTCGTTAACCATTGTATCTACATTATGTGTCATCCCTTTACTCTTTTATGTGTCCACTTTGACTTGTGTTGACTGTTTCCTCCCATCGTCGATGTCAAACCATATTTAATTTGGTTCATTCCATGAACTTAAGGTCCATGGAACCGAAATGGCTTAAAGAGCCCCAAAATATTGGCACTCATTTGTTGTGGCTTTTCTTAAATGGTTTGAACATTTTGACCCCCACGGTATTTAGTCTAACCACCAAGGTTATTGGTTAATGATGGGTGTCAGTTATTCCCTTCATTTAATCAACTCTTTATTGATGTCATATTCAAACTAGGGGTGGTGTCCGAAGCTATATGCAACAAGAAATCTTAGTGATCTAGTAATTGACTGTAGGTATTTTTTTCTTTTTAATATTTTCTGGGGGATTTTCTCAATGTCTTGAGGACTTCTTGGCCAAAACCTTATTGAAATCAAACTATGAAAACTTGTTGGAAGTAAACACTCTCTGTAGAAATAAATTGCTGGAAATAAACACACATTTGCATAATGAAATAGATTGTTGTAAGTAAACACACGTTACAGAAATAAACACACTTGCTTTGGAAATAAACACACAATTGAGAATGTTGAAAGATGATTGCAAGGAAATAAGAATCTAATCTAGAAACACCGTAGGAACAAATATATGCTAGATTTCAACTTGAGTAATCAAAATCATTTACTAGAATTAACATATCTATACTATTTTCTTTGGAAATATAAATACCAATAAAATGAAGATCCTGGTTCTTGGAGGAGTGGACCCTTGCTCCACCTTGAAACAGGATTATACAACTTAATATTCTCTCAAAACAGAAATGGCTATTTTATTGATAAAATATTTTGCATTACAAAGACGTATTTTCTCTTTCTATCTCTCGTGTTTGTATCTATGTATATCAATATATCTCTATATTACTATCTATCCTAAATCTATCTACAAGTCTACATATATATACTCCTTTCAAAGGTGCATTTACAGCCATAGTTGTCCTACCGATTCAGATGGAACCGAATCATGCCCAAAATAGATGTTGAATTGGAACATGGTTGGATCGTATTGTTGTATGATAGTTATCCCTAGATCTACGAGTATGAAGAATTGGAAATCTTCTAATTTTCTCTTGATTGAAAGGATCATTGATTTCTAAATCACTAGATGTTGTTGGAATAAACAAATTCTCATCAGTTTCGAAACTTTAGAGAAGTTTCGGAACTAAAGGAAATCATTCCAGATCTAACCGTGAGGGTTCCGAGCTACATGCAGGAGTTCTAGAACTAAGTCTAAAAATTATAGAACTAAGTACTGGAGTTCGGAACTAATTCTGAAAGTTCTAAAACTAAGTGATAGAGCTCATAACTGTGTAATGGAGTTCGAACTAAGTTCTGGAAGTTCGGAACTAATCTGATTGAAACCAATGCTTCCAAAAACATGTTGACCACTTCATACTTTGTTCTTGATGATGACGACTATTTTATTACAAAACTGAATTTCCAAAGCACTTTGTTAGGAATTACAGAGTTTTTAAATGTTAGAACTACAATCAAAAAAATATGGACAATTACATCCTAACTTATATTAGATCAAACAAAAGTCACAAAATGCAGTCAAACTTGATAAAAAGGAGAGTAAAATAAGATCATTTATTGTACATTAACAAGACATATTCTAGCCTTATCATCTCCCCCTTACTTGTTTGTAAGTCCTCTTACAAACTTTACTCTTCAAATATTGGGTTGTGTATTCTACATTCCAATCAAATGCTTAGGTCAAATAGCTGATTTTAAATATCCTAGTGTTTTAGTTCAGAAACACTATACCCTGATCATGTTTCTACTTTCCTCTTCCATTCCTCAAATTGAGTGGGATCTTGAGGTTCTCTATTTTTCCATGGAGACATGGGAGCAAGAAGAAGGGGAGGCCTTGTTCTCATTCCCATCCATATGCCCTTTTATTTTCATTGACTTGAGGGATGAGTGTGCACAAGGCTTTAGCTCTTTCTAAGCTCCATATTAAGTTTGTGGGAGATATTACTTCTCTTCTTCTCAATGCAACTATAAGAAGCTCCCATATTTTCAAACATCCATCATAAATCTCCTCAAATTTCCCCTCCTCATAAGAGGTGAAGGCATCAATAATTTTCTATAAACTGGCAAGATAATGTGTCTTGAACCATCTATCAAAGGCATGGGTTCTAAAATGTTTAACGAAAGCAGATGGTTTACCATAATGAGCCCTCATGCAGAGACTAGATGAACTAGCTTTCAATAGATGCTTAGAATCCCTTTCCTTCCATGTAATCTGATTTTGAAGAACATAAACAAATGCATTAAGTTGGCTTTCTCCCACATACAAATTGATCATGAAGCATGTGTTCTTTTCTAGCATAAGATTGTAGAGATAGAATTCATAGAGAAGATTTTTTTGCTTTGCAATGGTTAAAGAATAGGCTATCATGAACTCAAATTCATCTTTTATTTCATGTGGAAGTCCACTTTCAATTCTTGATATTTTCCATTAAATGAATTTTTCCTCTAGAAACAGGTTATATGCAGGAGAAAGTCTCCTGCATGCAAGCAATTTTTCACTCATTATGCAAACCATTTGTATTTTTACAAGACATTTAAATTTGTATCCTTCTTCTTTGTATAACTTCTCTTCCCATTCCTTTCTTGCTTTATTTTCATCTTCCATCTTGCTTCTCAAGTCCTCATTGATGTTTTGATTTCACTACTTTCCCCGTAAGTATCATCCCTGAGATCTGTTGACATAGTACTGTCTTTTGGAAATTTGACATTCTTCCTCTTTCTCCATCATCTATTGTTTAACTCTTGTCAATTCCCAGTCATGTCTATGAGATGAGTTGTTAGTTCCCAATGAGCATTTCTCTCTGTTCCAATTTGAGTTTGAGGAAGTTCAACTCCTCATCCTTTTCTTTGATAATGAGTTCTGCTCTAGACAAAAACAAAGCCTATCTAACTTGTTATTTCTCTTATTTCTCTGAAATTTCTTTGGGGGTTGAACATTCCTCTTCTACCAAAGGGAATTTCCCTTTTCATCTCCAAGATGCCAACTCTTCTTCTTCATGTGATAGTGCTACTGATTCACCCAACTCTTGAAAAACATGTTCCTCAAATCTCTCATCTTCTTTTTCCATCTCAGTTTGGCTTGGTCAGGAGGAGTCATGGCCATGTTGCCCAAAATATCAGTAGCTTCTTTTTCCAACTTGTCATGTTCTTTCATCCCCTCTAGAATTTCTCTAGACCTCTTATGAATTCTTCTTCTTTGAGGAGCTTCAATATGTCCAGAAGTAGGTTTCCTCCTAGAGCTTTTTTTTTATTTTCACTTCTTGCTCTTGCCTAGGTGAATTTTCACTGTCAGAGATAGATATTAGCTCTCCTGTAGCTACTGTAGAGGAAGGAGTTTCTTTTAAAGGTACAGTAGGTTTTGCAGTTTTAATCCTTCTTCCATATCTTCTTCTTTTTGGTATATTTTCCCCACCTATTTCCTTCTTTTCCTCTACAGGGGCATCAATTTCCAAATTATTTGTAGGAGAAAAAGGATTTGGTATTTCCCTCCTGATAATATCAGGTTTTTCTTAAACTTGTTAAGAAATTTCTCCCATATTTCTTCTCCATTTTTCTTTGCAATAAAATGGTGTTGGCACACCAAATGAACTAACCCATGATGTCTAATTGTTCCAACACCCCAAGAATACCTCTGGGCCATTGTATGGATGGAGTCAAAAATAAACCATGGAAGGTTTACTATATATTCTAGTTTTGTAGCTCCATATCTAAGATATATGAGCATCTTCAGGACTTCTCTTCCCACCGACCCAAATTGACCATCACAAGTTAAATACTTGACTATCCAAAATGCCACTCTATCAAAGGGTTTGGGAAAGCTGGCCCTTATGACCCCTTTTATTATTTTCTTAGTGTTGTAAATATATTGGGGTTCATTTTCCTCTCTTGTAGTAGGGTTTCAACTAGTTCTTTTAAGGTCCCTTTGACAGGATTTGGGACATGCACAATTGGCACACCAGATACATTACTTATTGTATTCACGAAAAAGGAATTACAATATTTCTAACCTTTGTTTTAGATTGTTCTAAATTTATAACGAATTCTCTTACCAATTCATCATTATACTTTGAGAAATTTTTCAGAATTCCAACCACCCTACCTGTTCAAAGATAGTTGCCACTTCTTCATCTACAAGAAGTTGGGTATCATCCTCAGGTTCCAACTTCTTTTTAATCCCCATGGTAAAGAGGGTGATTCAAATTTGTTCTCCTTCAAATTATTACTCTCTTTCTCGGATTAGATAAGCACTCTTAGTTGTGGAATGGATGGGTTTATCTATGGAACTGCTATGCTTATGCTTAATGTAAGCTGCAGCAGTGTTTAGCTGCGAAATGAAAATCTAATTATTTTGCTTCTTCCTTGAATTTTTTTGCAACTTCTTCTTCACTTTGTTTATTTCACATAAATGATAGACATTATAAATATTCTACCACTTTTGTTCCACTGACATCATCCTCATGATTACTCACTTTTAATCATAATGTACAATAGATGACTCATCATACCAAATTTTAAATCAAATCCAATCACACATGTGAACTTTTAATCTAACCTTTAATAAGTTAAAGACATAATTACCATCCTTGATGATGTGATCCCTCTGTCATGATGACTCATCATTCCTAAAAGTGAAACAAAAGGAAAAACGGTTAGAAAAGACAGTTGGAATTTCAAAGAAGTTCCTTTTATTTTGGATTAGCCATTTATTGAGGAGATCAACCACCATTTTTGGTTTTCAATTGATCTCTGAGAAAGAAAAATTTTGGGGAAGAGAACACCATTTACTGGTTTTCATTCCTTCCCTTTTTATTTTTTTTTTTTTGGGGGAGAGAATGTCATTTATTGGTTTTCATTATCTTCCTTTTATTTTGGATCTATCCATCTAATTATTTGACCATTTTAGAAGAACTAGGTTTTTCCATATGATCAAATTCTTTGTCCTGCCTAATCTGCCTCAAGAATTCATCCTTAGTAGGAGGCTTCCTATAAATTTTTAGCCTATGTCCATTGACCCAAAGCGTCCTTCTACTACCATCAATGGGAAGAAACTCGAATAGAACCATTATCAAATATCTAATGAATCTAATAAGGTCCTAACCATCTCATTCTTAACTTTACCTTGAATTTTTGGTACTTAGAGTCAAATAGTAATGCCCAGTTTCCTACCTTGAATTGTATCTTCTTGATATGTGTTTCATGACATTGCTTTCTTTGATTTTGGGTTATCTCTGTCTACTGAAGTGCTTCCATCCTTAACTCATGCAACTCATTGAGTTGAATAATTATCTCCTTTTGTGTTACATCTAGCTTAATACCTACTTTAGTTGTTGTCCTCAATGTTTGTAGTTCAAATTCAATAGGTAATAAGGGTTTTTTCCCATAGACTAACTCATATGGTGAAAATATTTTTGTATTCTTCCAAGTTGTATTATAGGCCCAAACAACTTTAGGTAGTCTCTTTACCCAATCTCTTCTGCCTGATTCAACTGTTTTGTAAGGATGTTTTCCAATTCTCTGTTTGTCACTTCTACTTGTCCATTTGATTGTGGGTGATAGGGATATGAATTCCTATGATTGATCTCGCTAATGAATTGTGAAGGTTTGGATCATATTAGACATGAATTGTGGACCCCGATCTAAAACTATGCTTCTCGGTGCTCCAAACTTTACCATAATTTTGTGCCAAAGGAAATTAACAACTGCTTCTTCAGTGGCATTTTTTAAACTCTACACTTCCTCCCACTTTGTCACATAATCAAGTAAACAAGAATGTACGTATTTCCTTGTGAAGGAGGACTAAAGGGACCAAAATAATCCAACCTCCATCTTTCAAATGGTTCAATCACTACTTGAGGTTGTAAAGGCATTTCATTGGTAAAAGTTGGATGCCCCATCCTTCGACAAAGTGATCACACCGCTTGATATATCTCTTCACATATTTTATAGAGTTGCCAATAATAGTAAGTGCCAAGTATATTGTGAGATATTATTTTCACTTAAAATTTTCCTCCACTTAGTTCATCATGACATGCCCGAGTATGTCAAAAGTTTCATCTTCTCTCACACACCTGCGTAAAACCAAATCAAGACCACATTTAAACAACATTCCATTTAACCATTTAAATTGTGCACTAGTTTTTATCAAATTTTTCATTTGTTTCTTAGTGAAAGAAGGAGGAATCTTACCTATTGCAAGATAATTTTCCATATCAGCAAACCATGGTGTATCAACTAAAATAGCAAACAATTGTTCATCTGGAAATTTGTCCTTAACTAGATCTTTCTCCCTTGTAGTGGTCAGTCTTGACAAGAAATCAGCTACCACATTATATTTTCCCAAATTATCTACTATGGTAATATCAAATTCTTGTAAAAGTAATAACAATCTAATTATCATACCTCTAACCACTAGTTTTTTCATTAAGTAACTAATGACTAAATGATCTCGTATGTACAAATATTTTGTACTCGTGATATAATGTCTCGAATTTATTAATTGCATAGATCACAAGAAGAAATTATTTTTAGTGGTAGTGTAATTCCTTTCAATGGGAGTAATATTTTTACCGAGGTAATAAATAGCATATATTTTCCTTCTTCATCTTTTTTTTCCCAAAATCGCACCAATGGAATTATTTGAGGCATCTCGTTTGAATGTGAAAAGGCTTTTCCCAATTAGGTCCTCTCAATATTAGGCAAGTGATCAATTTTTCTTTGATTTCCTCAAAATCATGTTGACATCTTTCATCCCAAAGAAATTCATGGTCCTTAGTAAGAAAATTAAACATGGGGGCAGAAATTTTACTAAAATCCTTGTTAAAGCACCTATAGTATCCATCATACCCTAAAAATGACTTGATATCTGTGGGGGTTTGAGGAATAGCTAAGTCTTAAATAATTCTGATTTTGTTTTGGTCAACCCGAATTCATCTTTTGAAATGTGGTGTCCTAATACAATCTCGTCATTAGCCATCATCAAACACTTCTCATGACTAAGAGACAGATGGTTTTTCTCACATCTTGTTAATACTCTATCAAAATTCCTCAAAGCATCATCAAATGTGTCTCCATGCACAGTGAATTCATTCATGGATACCTCTACACAATCATTTGTTAGTTCTGTAAAAAATCACTAATACATCTCTTTGGAAGGTTGTTGGAGTATTACATAATCCAAATGGTAATACCCTATAGGAAAAGGTACCCCATGGACATGTAATTGTAGTTTTATCTTGATCCTCAGCAACAACTCCGATTTGATTATATCCACTAAAGCCATCCAAGAAGGAAAAGTACTTCTTACCTGCAAGGTTGTCTATGAATTGATCTATGAATGGTAAGGGAAAATAATCTCTCAGTGTGGCTTTGTTCAGTTCCCTATATTCAACACAAATTCTCCAATTCCTGTTCTTTTTAGGAACAATTACAAGAGGATACACCCACTAACTATCTCGAGATAGAGTAGATAAAACATATTTGTAATAGTTTTTGATTTCTTTCTTGACTATATCTCTTAAGGCTGGATTAATCCTTCTCTGAGGTTGCCTAGCTGGTCTAATGTTTTTAGTATAGATGTGATGAGTGAAAATAATTGGATGGATTCCTTTCATATCTTTGCAATCCCAAGAAAAATATCTAGTATGATTTTTCAAAACATCAAATAATTTAGCTTCTTCATCATTCTTCAACCAGTTGTTTATGGTCAAAATCTTACCCGGCTGAATCTCAACATGTTTGGTTCCAATGTGTGATGAATTAATTTTTGAAATGGTTCCTTTAAGGTATTTAGTGGACATGCATGTGGAAACAACATATGATATGTAGCAATATCTCCAAAATTTCCTTGAGACAAAATACTGGAAAAAGGATAGTAGGAAGAGATATGATACTTATCTTGTTATAGGTCGAACTCCTCGTCACTGCTGATTTCTATAAATTCCTCACCATTTACTTATATATTTGAAACTGAAACTACTAATTCTTCCTCTCCCCAAGATAAATCTTGTTCCTCTGAAGCAAAATTATGTATAGTCACAAGGAATTTCTATTAGTGTGGTTTTAGAACTGAATGGGATGGTTCTAGAACTAAATCTAATGATTCTGGAATAGATTCTGTAGGTTTTGGAGCTAAGCTCGTTGGTTCCAGAACTATTTCTGATTGCTCCAAGGAAAATTGGTGTTCATTAAATGGTTGATTAATCATATCTTCTACCTCATGTACATGATCCTGAAATGTGATCATGGCCAAAGAAGACATGTTCTTCTTATTAGTATTGGAGCATCAACCCACAATTATTCTTAATTATCAACACAAGGCCGTGTGAAGGATATAAGGAAATTTTCTTAGAATTCTTACTATTTGAGATAGGCATATCACCTAATCTACAATCAATTAAGGTAAAATGTAGCTAACCATGGTGTGCCCAAAATAATGGGATAACCAAATGTTTTACCTTTTGGCTGCAATATAAGGAAATCAACTGGATATTCCCGTGAGTCCACCATAACCACTACATCTTCAATAACTCCTATTTTTTGTTGCAGATCGATCCGTCATCTCGCAATATGGTGTTAGTAGTTTTTATACATGTTAATGGTAATGTTTTCAAAGTGTCCAATGTCATCACATTTATAGCCACTCCCAAATCAACCAAAACATTATGTATATCTTTATTCCCTATAGAGACAGAAATAATAGGACTTCCAGATCTCTAGATTTGGGAGGAAAAATTTTCTTGCTAAAAAATCATCAAGTTTCCCATCTACCTTAATAGTCCTAGAGTACTACTTCTTCCTTCCATGTCTTTTTAAACATAGCATTTTGATTAATTTTTTCAATTCTAGAATGTCCTTAATTTCTTGTAATAATGGTATTTCAATATTCAATTTCCTTAGTTCTTGTACCAACTCAAATTCCTTAGTCTCTATGGCTTCTTTAAATCTCTTTGGAAATGGAGTCTCAGTAGAGTTGCTATCTGGCTCCTTATATTTTTATTTTACATCCTTCTTGGGAACAACCGTACTAGGGGTTTCAGTTTCTTTTGTCATCTCAGTGATTATAATAGGTGGACTGCTAATTATTTTTCCAGATCTAGTTTGAATATCCTTACAATCCATGGCATTCAGATCAACTAATTTTTTTGGTTTTGTTCCGTAGACAAGATTTGTTTTTTTTTCTTGGGTTTTCTACTAGTTGTGCTTTGGTATTTGGGTTTGGACCACATTTTCATTTTGTGAATTTTGTGATGTGGAAACCATTATGGATTTTTTATTCTGATTGGGATATGTCCTTCCTTGAGCATAATTATTAGGGCTTCACCTAGGTTATGACGAAGCATTTGGGTTTTCTTGACCAAACCATGGTTGTTGATTTCCTTGGGCATACCAAGATTTACATGCCCAATCCTTAGGATTCCATATTGGCCGAGGTGCCCAAGGTGGCTGTCCCCAATTTTGTGGCACTATCTGAGCTACCCATGGCATCATCTAGGGGTTAGGAAGTGATCTGGGCATGAACTTCCCTTGGCTAGGTTGTCTCTGGAAAAAATTTACTTCTTCTGATGTGGATGGAATGTTTCTTTATTTAAGATAATTTTTAATAAATGGAAGAAGAGAATAGGCATTACTCTCATGGTCCATAGATTCACAGATAAGACACATTTTTATTCTTTCTAGGGGTCAATATCTTATTGCATGCTTCTTCCTACATCTAGGACAATACATAGCTAATGGTTCAGTTTTAGCATTTGCCTTAGCTTGCAATCCATCCATGGTGGAGGTGAATTGAACTAAAATGTATTTTTTTAAGTTTGCTGATTCATCCATCAGTTTGTTCATATCAGGGTTCAAATTTTTAATTATTTTTCCTTTTCTAGGTCCACCCCTTATTCGTGAATATCTTCTACAAATGTCTTTAATATCATTCATTCTTATTTGATCAATGTTTCCACCACCCATCAGATAAAGTACCTCCCTTGATTCATTATCTAGACCTTTAAGAAAAATGGTTTTTCTTAACTCTTCTTTTTAGTACAAATCCACATCTTTTTCTCATAAAAGAAATTTCTCTAAATAATCTTCCATATTCTCATCCTCCTCCTACTTGATTTTGAAAAAATATTCCTTCATATTCCTCCCTCTACAATAATCTTGATACTTGTCTAGGAAGGAAACTTCCATTTGTGCCCAAGTGGTAATAGAATTAGATGTTAATCCCATAAACCACCTCATTACTGCATCCTTCAGGGTAGATGGAAACAACTTGAGTTTTTGATTATCTATTTTGTAATCATAAGTTTGACATAGTACTTTAAATTCAAATAGAAATTGGTCAGGATCTTCAAATGACATCCCTCTAAATGTGGGTAAATGTCCAGGTGAAATATTTTTCATTGGTGTATCATCATCATCATCCAATTGAATTGGATAAGTAAAGGTCCTATCGGTTCTCTTTCAGCTTCTCATACCATTTTGCAATGCCTTCTAGATTTTTCTCCCGATCAATATGGTGTGTGAATTTTTTTGGGGAAGGTGAAAAGTCAAGAGTAGGAGGTTGACTACTCAATTGTGAATAAAAAGTTTATCTAAACGGGTCTTGGGATATGATATTTTTCTAAAGGTTCTACTTCCTTATGGTGATTGATCTAAGAATTCCAAAGGTGGAAATTCTGCTTCTTGTCTAACAGGGGACAATGGTGCTTCTAATTATTGATCAACTTCCTTATTTGATCAAGAAGATGATGATTCTTGTTCAGATATTTTTTTGGAGGAATCAACCATTGGAATTTCTTGGTCTACTCATAAATTTTATGATGACGTAGGGAAGATCATGTAATTACAAGATGTATGAGTGTTGCTCTTGTTGACACCTAATTAGACAATTCTAACTATTTTTTCCTGGAAATGGCACCAAAAATGATGGGTGTCATTATTCCCTTCATTTAATCAACTCTTCGTTGATGTCGTATTCAAACCCGGGGGTGGTGTCTGAAGCTATGTGCAACAAGATATCTTAGTGATCTAGTAATTGACTGTAGGTATTTGTTTTCTTTTTTATATTTTTTGGGGGATGTTCTCAATGTCTTGAGGAATTCTTGGCCAAAACCTTATTGAAATAAAACGATGAAAAATTGTTGGAAGTAAACACTCTCTACAGAAATAAATTGTGGGAAATAAACACACATTTGTATAATGCAATAGATTGTTGTAAGTAAACACACATTACAGAAATAAACACACTTTATTTGGAAATAAACACACAATTGAAATTGCTGGAAGATTATTGCAAGGAAATAAGAATCTAATCTAGAACACTTGCAAGAACAAATATACGACATGATTTCAACTTGAGTAATCAAAAGCATTTACAGAATTAACAGATCTATACTATTTGCTCTAGAAATATAAATACCAATAAAATGAAGATCCTAGTTCTTGGAGGAGTGGGCCCTTGCTCCACCTTGAAACAGGATTTGACAACTTAATATTCTCTCAAAACAGAAATGGCTATTTTATTGATAAAATGTTCTGCATTACAAAGACGTACTGTCTCTTTCTATCTCTCTGTGTTTGTATCTATGTATATCAATCTATCTCTATATTACTATTTATCCTAAATCTATCTGCAAGTCTGCATATATATACTCCTTCCAAAGGTGCATTTACACCATAGTTGTCCTACCAATTCAGATGGAACCGAATCATGCCCAAAATAGATGTTGAATTGGAACATGGTTGGATGTATTGTTGTATGATAGTTATCCCTAGATCTGTGAGTATGAAGAATTGGAAATATTCTAATTTTCTCTTGATTGAAAGGATCATTGATTTCTAAATCACCAGATGTTGTTGGAATAAACAAATTCTCATCCATTCCGAAACTTTAGATAAGTTTCAGAACTAAAGGAAATTGTTCCATATCTAACCGTGAGGGTTCCGGAGCTACATGCAGGAGTTTCTGGAACTAAGTCTGAAAATTCTGGAACTAAGTACTAGAGTTCTAGAACTAATTCTAAAATTTCTAGAACTAAGTGATAGAGCTCGTAACTACGTAATGGAGTTCGGAACTAAGTTTGGAAGTTCCGGAACTAATCCGTATTGAAACCAATGCTTCCAAAAACATGTTGACCACTTCATACTTTGTTCTTTCGACTGATTGTAACATGTTTTATTACAAAACTAAATTTCCAAAGCACTTTTTTAGGAATTACAGAGTTTTTAAACATTAGAACTACAATCAACAAAAGATGGAAAATTACATCCTAACTTATATTAGATCAAACAAAAGTCACAAAATGCAGTCAAACTTGATAAAAAGGAGAGTAAAATAAGATCATTTATTGTACATTAACGAGACATATTGGCCTTATCGGTTAATTAATCTTTAGCGGCCCTTCTACAATGTTTCGTGGGATTTATCAAACCATCCTCGTTTATTGTTAAATCTTGTTAATGCCAAAATGACCTCGGGAGGTATCTTTGGATAACACCATGTTTGTAGTGTATTGTTATATATTTTTGTCTATTTTAGTAGGTTTTGTTGGATTTTTATTAAAAGGTCCTGGTAGAGAAAATCCATTGAAGGTCTAGAATAATAATCTTATCCCAAAAATCAATATTTTATTTTCAGAAGTTGTTAAAGTTAAGATTCTAACGTGGATAGACTTAGAAAAAGAGGAATGATCATTATCAATAGATGTGGCCTCTATAAATGTAATGAAGAGTCTATTAAGCACCTCTTCCTTGAATATCCCTTTTCTTTTCAAGTCTTTTGTGTTGTCCTTGAATTTTTAAGGTGCATATGGTCCTTCTTAGGGATGTGGCCCTTTTACTTAATCAATGGAGTTTCAATTTTCAGAGTATTCTAGTTAAGGAAATTTGGAAACTCGCTCTCCCTCACACGTTATGGGGGATATAGCTACAGCGAAATAAAAGGATTTTCAGTAATAAGGCTTCAAATTTGGAGAAGGTGATCAAAAAGGTGAGACAATCCCTTAAAGACAATGCTCAGATTTTAAAGCCCAAATAGGCTAAAAATTACCCGGATTGGGAAAAAGGCATCCTTATGAGCATGGATATCATCCCTAACAGTCCTGAGAAGAAGAGGGTTACCCAAAATGTCAAATGGTCAAAACCCACGATGATAATTTCAAGCTCAAATTTGATGGCTCGGCCAATCTAAAGGGCGTATGGCTTTGGAGAAGGGGGCTTTATTCACCACGATCACATGGGTAGATGCATTGGTGCCTATGCGGGTCCCATTGGTAATCATACCAAAAACTATGCATAAGTTAAGGCTATGCTCTGGGGGTCATGATGTGAAAAGATATGAGATTAAAATCCATCATCATAGAAGGTGATTCCTTATGTGTGATTAATGCTCTAAAGGATCAAAGTAAGTGTGGGTGGAATCTCATTAACATTATCAAGGAATCTTGTGGCATCTTAAAATCATTTGACAAAGTGGACATCCAACACACTTACAGAGCTGGAAATAAACCTATGGATGCCCTGGAAAACCAAGGTAATGACATGGCAGATTTTATGACGTGGTTAGGGACACATATTCCTTGGGGATCTATTAATAATTTGATTAATGATGACACGTATTAGGAGGTTGTGTAATGATGATGACCAAGACTCTCATGCTTGGGATTTTGAAAAGACCTTTCTCTTTTGAAAAAGGCTACGACTCATTTCATTTGGAATTTATTTAAGTTTTTGAGATTGGTGACTGTTACTGTGTGTTCGAAGAAGGAAAGATTGAAAGAGCCATGGGAGGTGACAGGGTCCACACCAAACCTACTACCTTCCTTCACCTAAAAATGACAATGTTGTATGGAATATTCTACACAAGGGGGGCTTCACCAGGTACATTCTTCGTCTAAAAGGTAATGACCCTATGATTTCGTGGATTTTTGTAATGCCTGGATTGGTAGGGGATTTACTTTTAGAGAGGTTCAAATTAGGGTCTCTGAAAGTGACATAGCTGAGATAACGGGTCTGCAAATGGATAGGCTTAAAATCTATAAGGATAAAACCTATAAAAAACATGAAATTTCCATTTTTTTTGAAGTTGGGGAGAACATTGTGGCTTATGATGACAGTATCACCCAAACCTACCTTCCTAATTGATGGGTGGATGTTTGTCTTGTGCTCATGAAATAATTGACCTTAGAGGGGCGGAATATTTTTCACACCATCTCTCTATTCTTAATTTCTTCCATAGAGACCAGACCATGAGCTTGTATTTCTTCCTCTATAGGTATCTTATTTCCACTATTGAGGACTTCAAAAAAAATAAAATTGACATCCCTCTCCATCAATGCCCAATTCTCCTATTAGTCCAAATAAGCCATCCTATTCTTCCTACTCAACCCGGGAAAAATAGCGAACTCGAATCGATCATGAAACCTTGGCTTTGACCCTCAATTGTATGAGGAAAAGGAAATGGAAAGAACCTATTGAGGGGATAGTGGATGCCCTGTGCAATATGAAAAATGGGTTTTATAATGTGGGAGATATTTTTGGTAAAAGGGAACAAGATTTCATGGATTGGGAGGCTAGAAAGTTGCATGTTGAATCAACAGCTGACACTATCCTTATTATTAACAATAATCTCATACAGGAATTAAAGGAGTGTTAACACAAGATTGAGGTTAGAATAAGAGAATTGGGGGTATTCAAGCTAATTTTGTTATGCAGGAACAAAGGATCTCTATTTATAAGATCAAGTGGCCAAGGAGGATAGCAAGCCCAACATGAAGCTCATGCTTAGTAGTTCTAAAAGTGATGATTTTGAGACTGATGAGGGCTCTGACATGGAGGCGGTGATTAAATACAAGGATAAGGTAAGTATAAAGGATCCCGTGAACTCTTAGACTGAGGAAAAGGAGGAGAAAATACCAAAGTGTGTGATCATAAAAGTTGTTGGCTGGGGGAAGGATGGAGAGCAGAGCACAAGATCTCGTAACAAGGCCATGGAGAACTAATGGTTGGCCTTTGGCTAACCTTCTTCCTTTTTTCGTTGGTTTCTCCTTTGGGGTTTTTTGTCAAAAAATTTACTGGTTAATATGTAGACTTTATAGTAGTCTAGCTCTATTTTGTGGTGGTTTGTCATCAAGTCTTTTTGACTTAGCCTCCATGGCTCTTTGATGGTTTTTGTTTGAAATTGGATTCTTTTTGTACGTAGGTTTTTTGGTCCCCTTTAAAAACCAAACTTTTTTATCTTATCCAAAAATAATAAAGAATGGAGACAATTCATCACCAGAGGAGGGAATAAAATTATTTTTAAAGGGATGGAGAAAAGAGATACCTCTCCAAGGGGAATAA
Organism: Taxus wallichiana var. yunnanensis; assembly: GCA_018340775.1. Classification (NCBI taxonomy): domain Eukaryota; kingdom Viridiplantae; phylum Streptophyta; class Pinopsida; order Cupressales; family Taxaceae; genus Taxus; species Taxus wallichiana. Next base: position 322,316,181 of record CM031238.1, on the reverse strand, counting down.
ATGTTGTAGAGTGTCATTTAGGGTGGGGTACTAATTATCAAACATTTTTATGGGGAATACATCTAAAGATGCAAATGCTTCTTCTTCAAATAAAGAATAGTTTATTGAGGATACACTTCATATGGAGAGGAGTATGGAGAGGAGGAATACTCTTGAGGTTAGAGGATAGAGACAAAGGTTATAATCGACATAATAAAAGAAACAAGAAGTGAATGATGACCTTGTAAACAATATGCATTATTTGTTTTATATGCTTCAATATTTTTTATTTTAGTTCTTAATACATTTTTTATTAGGGGTAAATAGTTTTGAAGGGACTATACCCTGTTATAAAAATTTCTCAAAAGCCAGATAGAGCAAAAAATACATTCCATAGTTTTGAAGGTACTATACCCTATTACAAAAAGGCTTCAAAGCCAAATAATGCAGTAAATGCATCAAGTTTGGATCAGCATCTAGATTATACATGAATATCCAGTTATAGTTATTCAAGAAACTATACAAAAGGATCAAAATAGTGACAAAACTATAGAAAATCAGCATGAAAATAGCATCTGACAAAGCAACAAAATGAGAAAACCATGAGTAAGGTCAATCTTCTTTACTTGTCTATTTTTTCAATCTTTTCCCTTACCTTTGCAAAGAGGTGAATAGTGCATGGGCGGTGACATGGGAGGGATCCTTCTTGTCTAGTTGTGAGAGAATCAAGTCCCATACTGGTCTCAGCTCCCAAATGGCAGCAAGAATTTTGTTGAGCACACATACACTTTTGACATGTTTCTCCATGAAGTTGTAGATAGCCTTAAGCACATAAATGGTGTATTCATGTCTTCCTTTTACATTTCCTAGTCTATTATCCAGTGAGTTAAGCTTCTTGTAGATTTCAAGAATCTAATCATTATCCTATTCAGGGTCATTTTGCATCTTCCTTTTTCCTTCTCTCTTGAAGACTTGCTTGAGCTCTTCTTTCAAAACCCCAACCTCCTTTTCCAGTTTGACAATTCTATTGAGAAGTAATTCCTCCATTTCCGTAGTAGAAGCACTAGCTAGATTGTTAATGTGAAGCAAATTTTTAGCAGACTCAATTTCTTTGCTACTACGTAGGATTATTTGGGAGGGGAAGGGATGATTAAGAGGGTAAAGTGGGTTTTTGGTTCTAATTTTCCTTCAACTAGAAGTAGTGGTGGGGGCAATGGAGCCGGGGTTAGGGGAGGCGGGGTGACAGGTATTGAAGGATGTTGGGAAATTCAATAGAAGTGAAGTAATGCGAGAATGAGGCCTTAGTAAAGGGGGTTGGCACAATTTTGGTTTTGATACTCAAAAAAATAGTGTTCGGGGAGTTTAAGAGATAATGTGGAATTCAAACATGTAAATTCCTTCTAAAATGATTTAGGAAAACCAAATTTTTGAGAGGAAATGTCACATATCTGACTTCCAAAGTGACATACCTGATAATCATCCTTGTGATTCCTCAAAAGGCACTGGAATGGAGGTCACTTTTATGCCTATAGTAATGAACTCAATATTTTCTCCGTCTACTAGGAATTTCTTGGCTTCAATTTTCTTGTCAACCCTCTTACTGAAGAATATGGCACCTTCTAAGCTAAGCCCCATGACCTTAGCAATAAGTTATTCAGATTATTTTAATCCTTATTTCACCATATTCTACCATTCTTTGCTTCCACCCAGCCACGAATTGAAGAGAAATGTCTTGATCGTGACCCTGTATTTTTTCAATGAGGTTTGAGACCCCACCCATTTGCAGATAATTCCATAGAGTCACATCATCCTTCCAAGTCATGTTGTAGGTGGGTTCAGTTTGGCATGGAGCTCCACCCATTTTTCCATTCTCTTTTATTTGGTTCCCAATGGCAATGTTTCTCCCCAAAACCACTTCTTAACAATGCCTTTGCATACCCAGAAAGTGTGCAAAGGATGAGTGTTATTATTAGCCCTGTATAAGGAGTTAATCACTCTCAAAAAAGTGAAGGACTTCTTAATGATGGTTTTTGATTTCATATTTATCCTTGATGATGTCATTGTGTACCTTGCTAGGGAGAATTTCATCACTAAACCAAGTTTGCATGTTATTACTAACTCCATAGTTAGTAAGGCTATCCACCGCTTTATTGCATTCATGGTAGGAGTGGATGATTTGGCTATTTGCAAAGGAATTACAAATCTCAATAGATTCATAAATGAAATCCCTAATGGTCTAACTAGGGGGTTGTGCTTGATTTAAAAGATTTATTATGTTCAAAGAGTCCCCTTCAATTATAATATTAGAGATCTTATAATCTCTTGTAGGCTCGATCCCACCTAATGTCACTAAGGCTTCAGAATAGTGGTTTGTTTGATGGCCCATTTTTTCAGCAAATGCAACAACAAAAAAACTTTTGTGATCCCTGATCACTCCACCTCCTCTGATGCCCCTAGATTTCCTTTAGATTCTCCATCAAAATTTAACTTGTACCATAATTTGGGTGGCGGAATCCAATGAACTAATGATATTTCAATGTTATTTTGATCATTCCTATGTGAATTTCAATATCAATCTTCCAAGAAGCTAGTATAGGTTCTTCTTCCTTGGGGTATGGTCTATTTTTTGGAGGCCTAAACCTTTCTATGTTATCTTTGACAAAAATAACAATTTCCTTAAAGATCTTGTTGCATACCTATCTATTGTTCCTAAAGATTATTCCATTCCTGGTTTTCCACAATCTCCAAATGGTATGAGGCAGGACCAAATTCCATAATCTTCTTATCATGCAATTTTTATATGGTGGATCCCATTGCTCCTAGGTTTGCAAGAAGGTATTAGGAAGAGTCCAATGCAGATTAAAATTGGAAAAAATGAGACTTTAGACCTTTGAGGCATATTCACAATGCAAAAGTAGATGTTTGATGTCTTCAGCCTCTTTTTTGCACATGCAACACATGTTAGGCATAATGAAACCCTTTTAATTAGGTTATCATTAGTGAGAATCTTTCCTTTTAACACCATCCATAGAAAGAAATTAAATTTTGGGGTTAACTCAGGCATCCATATTTTACTCTATTTTATATCACATTGAATATTTTCAAAAATGCATTGTACCACTGATTTGACAAGTATATTCACCATCAAATTAATTAACCCATATAATCTTATCCTTAGAATCCTTTTGATTAAGAGGGATGAGTGCAAGTTGTTATTACAGAGAGGAGACAACAAGTTTTAAATTTTCCTTATCCACTTTGAGCTGCTTCCAAGTTCTCTTGTTTCCATCCAACTCTATGTAATCTTTTACTTTATTCCCATATTTCACACTTAGACTATCTTCAATGGAGCTAAATTTTCACTCATCCTAATATCAGTCTAGTTGTCTTGCCAAAATTGTATATCCTAACCATTTCCTACTTTCCATCTATAACCTTTAGGAAGGATGTGCTTGATTTGAAGCAAGTTGTTCTAAAAAATGGATCCATTGGGAAGTTGTTCTTCAAAAAGAAAATAATTCATATTGTGCTGAGCCAAGTACTTGATCCTAATGAGTTCTGTCCAAGGTTGTTTTTCCTTAAGTAGTCTCTAACCAAGTTTGGAAATTAAAGCAACATTCATCTTCATGATATCCTTTATACCCAGGCCACCAATATTTTTGGGTGTACAAACTTGATCCCAAGAAAATAAATGGTACCTGAATCTTTCTTCAGTTTCATGCCATATAAAATGCTTTAAATTATTTCAATGATGTCAACAATTGTTGTTGGGATGTTGTACATAGACATTATATATATGGGAAAGTTCGTAGTGTGCTTTTAATTAACAAGCATTTTTGGCACTAGAGAGAATAACACCTTTCCATCCAGCCATTTTTGTGAAATCTATCTAACAAGGAATTCCAAACAACATTAGAGACTTTATTAGTGCCCAATGGTAAGCCTAGATAGGTAGTGGGTAAAGAGATGATTTTACACCCCAAAATGAGTGCAATTATTTTTTGTCTATCAGAAGGAGTATTGAAAAAATACACTGAAATTTTGTCAAAGTTGACTTTCTGGCCAGAAGTTGCTTCATAGAATATGAGAATAGTCTTTATAGCTTTATCCTCAAGAATAGAAGCCATCAATAGCAAAATTGTGTCATCAAGCAAATTGCTGATGTGAAGTTGTATGGTTGGTGGAAGTAGGTTTGAACCCTTTTAGCATGCCAGTATTCACAACCTTAGTTATGGATCTACTAAGGTTATCAGCCATTATTATAAAAAGTAAGGGGATATGGGATCCCCTTATCTTATACCCCTATTGTTGGTAAATAATCCTAGCAGTACCATTAACAACAACTAAAAATATGGAATTGGCTATGCAAGCCTGAATAATTTTTCTAAATTTGCTCTGAAAACCAAATTTTGACAGGACCTTATCTAAAAATTCCAAGACACTCTATCAAAGGCCTTATGCATGTCCAATTTTATTGACATACCTTCTTTTTACTTTTATCCATATAGTGTATGGTTTCACGGACCATGATTACTCTATCTTTAATAATCCTTCCTTTTATAAATCCACTTTGTTGTTTAGAGATTAGATCAGCTAGCAAAGGTTGTAATCTAGTAGCAAGAATCTTAGTAAAAATTATGTAAACAACATTTACTAGGTGATAGGCTGGAAATCCTTGAAGTATTTAGCATCCATCTTCTTTGCAACCAACACAATATGAGTATTGTTTATCTCCTTTAGCAAATCTTATGTTCTATAAAATTCTTTTGCAGCTTTTAACAGATCTTCCAAGTAGATATCCCAACATTTTTGGAAGAAATTTGCAGAAAAACCATCAGGTCCTAGTGCCTTGTCCCCTTCAAGTGTAAAAATAGCCTTCTTTAGCTCCTCAATGGTTCTGATTTTGTAAGGCTTTTTAATTATACTAATTACTCTTAGTTCTTAATGCATGAATGATACTAATTACTCTTATTTCTTCTTATGATTATCATATATTTTTACAACACTAAAATATGAACCATAATTTTTTTCTCAAATAACATTTAAACAAGCATGTAGATAATCATGCCCACCTAAGACTAAAAATCATGTTCAAGAACAAACATCCCTATTAAGGAACATCCATTATCTTTGACCATGTAAACATACCTCTAAGTAGTCACAATTCTATGAATAGTTCATATAAGAACACCATGGAGGTTTAACCACTCTTAAGGAATATAATGGTAGGACATATCACATTACTAGGTACTTAGAGTTAAGTCCATTTTCTTAGAGATTTTATGTTTGTAATAACAAAATCTTGCATAATAACAATAAATAGAAATTATCTCCATACTCGGTTACATCTCAATTAAATAAACCTAAGACCTTTCATTAGTGATGGTACCCACTATTGAGATGAATACCCAATCTTGTCAACTTTCTATTTTGAACGACCACACAATATATCATAAATATAACTAATATTCTCATAAATACAAGTGTCCTTGATTCAAAATAATATGTATCTACTTATTAATTCATATAAAAAGCATATTAATAAATATTTTGATAGACCCATATAATCCCAAAGTCCATAAAGTGAACTATGGCTAAGCTACATTTATAATTTTGACTTATCCACATAATTTAATAATCCATGTGACTTAATATGTATTTCAATCAGTCATGTTAAGGCCTTAAGGGAGGATATAGATTTAGATCCATTGGTTTTAAGCATATATTTTTCTGTGCATTCATATATTCATTCTACCTTAAATTCATTGTTAATTTTAAATTCCTTAACAATTTTGCATATATGATAAAACATAACAAGATAAAGATAAGGCATGGCCTACTATTATTCATTAACATTGAAACACACATCATTTATAAAGCTTAAGATAGATTCCATAGAATCCATGAAATTGCATCACTTTTGTCTTAAACCATGAATATTTAAATATCATTTAAAGAAAATAATATGGTATATATATTAGTATGGGTGTCCAAATCTACTCTTATAGCAAATAGCTAAGGTTATATTGTCGAGGATCACAATGGTGTTCAAATATATATTCAAATAAAAACTAGGCAATATTTATACATGTTACTATACAAATCACATACCATGATCTACTAAATAAACATACCTCACATCTCATGTATTCTTAAACATCAATTTACTCACACCCTATAAGAGTATCTTAAAAAGTCAAATTTTGGTCAATAGGAATTAGTCACACTATTGTTAGAACTAGCCTAACTGGCTCTGAGAATGGCCTTATCAAAAGTTCACTAAACACCTTAATAGGAATTGATCACTTATAACCTATTATCCTCCATGGTGATAATGAATGGAATTGACTAAACTAAAAATGCTAAATAACACTCATTTTAGAACCACCTTTCTAGAAGCCAATTGGTGAAATTTAATAGTTTTTCCTTGAGCAATGTAATCCAATGTGGTTCCAAGATAGGCACAAAAAGGGATTCTCAAGTGAATAACATGAAAACAAATATGTACACAATTTTAATGTGGGAGTAAAGAGGTTTGAGGTGATAGAACTTGATTTATCATCCTACAAGCGTTAACAACAAGGTGATTATGAAACAAATTCACAATGTTGAGTGATTATAACCTATAGCAGGCTCTTCAAAGTGTCTCTAAAACCATTTTGAAAATGCATAAAACAATTAATTAGTTAAATTTTATTGAATGTATATATATCTTCAAATATCAAGAAATCTGTTAAGAGATAAAATTATATAGTGGTAGGTTATAAACACTTCTTCAATTATAGAGAGGATTTGTAACACTCAAAAATTCTATTTTTACACCATATAGTTTTATTTTTCAATCATTAATCTTTCATGATCTAGAGACCTAATCCAAAAATGCACGAGTGATCATGTTTTGGTTTAGTATAAATAAGTGCATGTTTAAGTTGGTTACAACTCTATCTATCAATAGAAGAGGTGTTTTCATGATTGGTTGAAATCAACATAAAATTTATTTTAATAAGGTTTACAATATGGTTTAATAACAATACATTAATTTAACGCTTTACTCTAAATTTACATTTTTACACTTCTCATATTAGAAGTGCAATTATCAGTAGAAACACAAATTCGGTAATTCACTTCTTTGATTAAACTGCTTAGTGTTCAAAGCACAACCACTAACATGGTGGGTGAATCAAAGTGTCCTTAAATATTTTTCACTTATATTATAACCATTCATTAATCATTCATCAAAATTTAAATTAAACAATGATTAACCAAACACATGAGCATGCACCATAAAAACACAAGAACACATGAACACAATATGTAAGTGGGAAACCATTGAAGGGAATAAAACCTACTGAAAAAAATCTTGGACAAATTTTCCTATATAACAATGAATCAAACTTAATTGATCACTAACCAAATAAGAAGCACCAACCCCTAATAGTTTAGTAGATCACTAACCCTACAAGGAGTGCCAACCCATAGATTTAGTAGAGCACCAATCCTACAAGGAAGTTAAAACTCCCAAGGTGACTCAACACCAACTAATCCACATGATTTTTTGTCAACTCTTTAATGTTTCCACAACAGCTGATTATGACACCTATTCAAATCTTCTTTCTTCTATCTTCTTCAAATCTACCTTCTAGGCTTCTTTTCTCAAGAACATCCTCACAAATTTGATTAGGTAAAATGACCTATCTCTCCAACAAAATAACATTGCTTATATTCTCATGAAATAATCTCTTCCCTCTCTTTATGGTCACAAACACCTTCTTCAACTCTTCACAAAATTCTTTCTTATTCACTCAGAATCTTCCTCTCTCACCAAAAAAATAGGTCTTCTTTACTTTCTTATATACATGAATCAAGAATCATACACATCTAGGTCATCCTATATAGAACAAATAAAACTTTATCAACATAAATACATCATAAGAACATAATTCATAAACCACCTTAGGTTCACAATAACATATGAAATCTCAAATCCTCCATAAGGATTCAATTAGGCCTAATTACATTCAAACACCTTATTCACCAACATTTAGTCCTCTTGGCATATATGGCCTTCACTAAACATCAATAACCACTTATAAATGTTGTATAATTCCACTATATTCCTTCTACATGCTCCTTCAACTCTGCACCATCATATTATGTCATGAAGCCACCATTAGGATCAACTATCCTCATTAGGTTTGTGACCTACAAAACCAATCTTCACATTTTAAGCTCATCCACTCATGAAATCACTTAATCATGCAACAAAAAAAATTACATAGCTTATACATGACCTCAGGGTCATCACCATATGCTTGTAACACTATCACTCAGGGCACAAATTCCTAAGAACAACATTTCATTATGACCACCACAATTGTCATACACGCCCTTAAAAGTCGGGTCTTCCTATATTTAATTTCACAAACCCCCTATGGGCTAAACATTGTTTTGAAATAACCCCAAACATGTATTATGGCTTCCATACCTCCTCAAATATCCATTTATTCACCCAGCCCAATGCAAAACTTGAGAGAAAACATAACTTCTTTAAAAACTTACAATTTATTTGAGGTCCACTCACTATCATGACACCTCAATGTCACTTGTAGATACCTGAGAGAGTATACTAGAGCCTTCAATCATCATTATTGGTTAACCAATCCATTTTGAGCATGTTTGGGAAAAATCTTCTCCATCGCTACCTTATTAGGGTTTAAGAAGGGTTTTAGACCACCTTACCTTCTTAATAATTGTTCATAAATCCTAGAGCCTTATTCTCTGAAATAATGCTTAGATATCCATCTTAGTACCCTTCCTCATCTCTCCTTAAGATCTCAACCTCCCATACAGAGGTCACATGTGCCAATGAGCATCAAAAAGTCCTTCTCGAGCTAGTTTTCTCACTTCCAAGAGTTTGATAGACCTAAAAACAACTTTTCTTACTTTTTCCTACAAATAATAACCTATAAATCCACTCACATCTCTGTGACAACCTACTACACCTTCCCCAAAGATCATATTTTCACACTTAGCTCAGAATTATAACATCTCATCTCATTATGCCAATTAGGGTCAAGAATAGGTCTAGGTATAGACCTAGAAAGTGGGTCCAAACCTTATATACACACTCTGATACACTTTTGAGTGTCTTAACACCTCATCCTAATTCTCTCAATGTTATCAAATTTCTTATCCATCATCTACATACCTATGATCCATAATGTCATACCATCCTCCATGTATATTGACTAATTCCTTGACTAGGCTTCTTAATCATATATACCTTCAACCACTGCCACACTTTCACACTGCAAGGACCTTTAACAAGATCCATGACATCACATCAATGAAATATCATAAAATCACTCCTACAATCCATCACACTTACTCAAGACACCTCATCAATGACAACTAGACCAAGAAACTCAACTTGACATCAACACACCATTTGAATGACACTACCAATCAACCTTCACACATGTTGTTCCCTTTCTCCTTTTGACATCAATGACACTTATTGAAATAAATTACAACACAATCCCAAAAAAATTGTTTTGATAATGTACTCTTTCTAAGAAAAATGAACCTTCTTATTTATGCTTAGCAAATTTCGAGGTCTCTTATTTAGCTTGTTTATTCTTACACGCTAACATGTCATCAAATTATAAGACAAGAAATGTATAAAATCCATATTTAAACATCAATTATCAAATTACAAAATTCATATTGCATGTTTTCCATCCCTAGGAAAGGTCATAAAACAAATTCAGTATATTATGTCTAGTATTGGCTAACTTGTAAAGTCTTGGAATGACATATTCTCCAACTGTGCTTTCAATTTTATGTTCTTTATTTAGTCTTATAATACCTTCGGGTCAACCTTTCATAGATAAATCATCTATGGAACCCTATATAAGAAATTAAACACTACTTCATTTGCTAACCTAGAAATCCTATGGCACAACATTGATACACTCACTTCCAACACTTGAAAAACACCCAAGGATCCCTAAATCTCATAATAACACATCTAAAGTCATTACGGAAGTAATATTTATGGGTTTGAATATTCTTACAAGGTCAAGACATCGGTCTCTTTCATCCATAATCACTCAAATATCCCTTCCCTAATTATTTAGCAAGATTCAACTCAAGCATTATTAAAGATGGTTATCAAATCTAGTTGCATTCATTCATATATCACATATTAGGTGGAGAAAAACATGTGGTTTATGGCCTCTTCAGAGAAGTTCCAAATTTGGTATTGTACATGGGTGCCCACATTCCAACTAATGTTTTATTGAAATTTTAATCCATGAATAGGGTTTGAGATCATGTTCAAATTATTCATAGATCTTCGCAACATGATCGCAAATTAGGGCTTGATAGCAACAGATAGTTCTAGGAAGGAAATAGTGTCATAAAGTTACAAATCCAAAAACCAAACAGGTCTAAGACCATACATAAGGTCATGTAAGAAGTTTACAGGTCTTTCCCCATGTCATTTTTTTGTCACAAACTCTAAAACAAAGCATCATCGAGTTCAAATATTAATGTTTTAGCAATGCATCTTTCCATAACTTCCCATAATCATATGTAATCAACTAAGTGCATTCATTCCTTTATGTTTTCAAGTTTCTATTTTATTTAGAATATAAATTACAAGTATTGATGTGTTATTCTAATATTGGTAATTATTGTTGGAAGATAATTAATCGAATTATCCTTGTTGGTATCCTTTACATCGTTTAGTGTACTTAATTCACTAAAATCATTAGGTTTCACATAAATCTAATTAGGGTGTAAAAATTTTGGTGAACCTAACATTGTATATTTCACCTTCTTTCAAAACCTAGTTGTCTTAGGATTCAAAGTATCTACATTTTATATTCATATTCAAACTTGATTTTCATCTATCACCTTCCCTTAATCTAGTTTCCACAATTTTCCCTAGAGTCTCATGGTTAGTTCTACACTTTGGGTTTCCTTTTAGTTTTTTTAATTAATGAATTTTCTATCATTTAATATATCAACCATAATGATTTTATTTCAAATTCCTTGAAGGTTATTATTAAATTTGATATATTTAATGAAAACCTCTTTTTCACCCTAATTTTTAGTGCACTTATCATAAAGTCAAAATTATTATTTTTAATTAGATCATAATAAAAAAATATACACTTTTGAGAAAATTACTTGTAGGTTTCTCTTCCATGTAATAAAATCAAAAAATGCCTCTTTTGTTTTTTCAAATTCAATTTCTATTTTCATATATAGCCCTTTTTTTTTAATTTGATGATGGCCATTTTTTCTTAACATGTCTTTTGGGTCTTATGGTATCTTCTTCATTGTCGATCTTCATGTGTTGATTCTTATTGATTACCTCCTTGGAGTGTTTTTTAGGAAATCCTTTATTAGTGCTCTCATATTTGGTATTTACCGTATGGTAAATTACTTGTGTTACAGTAAGTTAATTTTTTAGTAGAATATATTGTTATAATAACAATATATTCCATGGTTATTTGGTTACACCTGTATTATTATAAATGGGTCTATTGTTACCTATTTTGTAGGAGGTATTTTTCCTACCTCCATGGCTATATAATATCCATTGTATTGTGATATATAATATATATATATATATATATATATATATATATTATTTTTGTGTGCTAATTTACTCTACCAAAATATTTGGTATAGAGCTTATCAATGATCTATTAAATTTGTGAAATTGAAATTCTACAAATCCATTTTTTTCCTTGAGTCATGAGATTATGTGAGAAGTAATTCTTGTAGTTATAGAATAGATAGGTGTGTGTGGAATAGTGTAAGGTTTTAGATCCAAAAAGTAAAGGAAGTTGTCAAAGATCTTGGAGTCCGTGATTTTATTATTTTCTGTCGGTACATATATATCCATCATATTTTGTTCTACTTACTCGAGTCTATCTTATCTTTCTCAGACCTTCAATGAGGTTGGATTTTCCTTTGGAAATGTTAATATGCATTGTAAAGTTTATACAATAGTTGTGATAAGGGGTTCACCTTTTCAGAATCATTCTAGTCCTCACCTGCCACAAAATCTAGTGTAATTATTCACTGACTCGAGCTCATCTTCCTCATGTTGTTCCACATGGCTAGCTAGAACTCGCGGCTAAAACAATAAGTTACATAAATAATTTCGATTTGTTAAAGACCAAATATTTCATGTACATCCATTCACCTAAATACAGTTATAGTATGATCTTTGATTTATACCTAGAGCATTACCATTATTGAAGGCATTTATCTTGCCATGTGTCACTATTTTTTTTGGCAAGTGTCCATTAGATCATTAACGTAGTGAACTAGTGGTCCCTACACACCAACATTTTATCCTCCATCTCATAATCCAATGATTTGGATGTGGTAAAATTATATGTTGAGAAAACATTTGTTTAGGAGGCAAAACAGTAATCACACCTATTGTGTGGAGATTAGATTGAACTTTAAACAACTATTTTCCATCAAACAAGAGATCACGTAGGTCGATAAAGGAAAGACTTATTTAGATAAATTTTATGGTATTTTTCCATTGTTATTTTAGTGTCTATTATTTTAAATTTATTTATTATTATAGTTGTTTAAGTATTTATAGTTTTTTTAATGTTATGCATTTGATTAAATGTTATAAATTCGATGTTTAAATATCTCAAAATTAGAATTTGTGATATTTTATAAAATTGGTCATTATTTGAAAAATTAGTCTAACGTCAATATTGTCTTTTGTTTCAGTCAATTAGAGTAGTCAATGTTTGTAATTGTCAACACATTAGTGACAAATATCATTGTCCAAGTCAAAAGAGTCATTTATATATCATCGTTGTGGTCAAAAGACTTGTAAAGTATCCAAAAGGTCTTTGTGAAGTGTGTGTTATCCAATTTTACGCACATGGAAAAATTGGAAAAAAGGGCCTTGTTACAATCAAATCACGACATTGGTCCTGTGGACCCACTTTGGTGATCGTGTGAGATCGCTCATTTTTTCCAAGAATGCGAGCTATCGAGGAGTTTAACAAGTTTATCTCTTTCGGCCGAGCTAAAATAAGTGTCAAATCGGGAATAAAGAGACGAGTCATCGAGGAGTTTGTGCCTTCTCCTAACTCGGTCATAACTCGATCACAAGCCTTGACGAGTTCATGAGTAGGAAATGTAAGTTCGGTTGTCCAACTTTGGCTCATCATAGAAGAGTCTCGATAGGAGTGGAGGATGTTTCGATGGTTGGCCTCATTGAGGTAGAGAAATGACGAGCTCGACTCGGTTTAATTCAACATGGAGAGATTGATGCTTCCTTGTTGGAATATGAATTCACAATCTCATTTCATTCGCAAAACTTGTCTCAAGATTTGATCGAGCTTCTTCCATGGAAGTGACTTTCCAAAGTGAAAAGGCGAGACAACTCAACTAAAACTTTATCTCGCCCTTCTACTACAAAGCAGCAAGATTTTACAACGATCGATCACTTACTGTCGTCCCATGCAAACTGTAACATCGTCAGGATCAACACCAACGATTCTGGGATCGCTTCGCCTGTAAATCTGCCGCAATTAACTCTCTCTAAAGGCGATTGTTTCTCTCGAGATAAAGTTTAATTTTCTACCATGTAGTCAGCTGCGTATAGCCAATTCAAATTGCTAAAAGTATGGTCCCATGTGGTGGACTAATGCATCGATTTTCATGGAACAGATGGTCTTATGAAATTTTTACAGATCCCGCAATCGCTTAAATTTGAATCTTTCCTGAAAAATTCAAGCGGCAACTGTTCAGGAATCAATATTAAAGCAGCATGTAGAGTGGTTAATTGAAGATAAGCAACGACTACATAAACTATTTCTGCCATTTGCCAACTATTCTCGAAAATTTCTACCTGTAGCTGTTTTAAAAATTATCTACGCGGCTGCATGGGACCTCACAATAAGTGAAGGCACGATCTTGGCAAGAGAACGATATTTCCGCGCATGGGAAATATTTCACTTGATTTCCAAGTGGATTTTTATGAATGGCGGGCCAAGCTGAAAATCCCGCTCGCTGGTGGAAATTGCGGAGATAAGGAGCGAACTTGCCAAGGTTGCGCGGCAAAGCTGAGGCCGGGGCCCGTGGATTAGTTTGTCCAAGCCGTTGGACGTGGGAAATAAGGAGCAGCACTGCCAAGCGGGTTTTTTGTGGATGGCAAACCAAAGAAGAAACTCCGCGCGGGGGAGATTTGGAGCAGCACTGCCAAGTGGAGATTTGACGATGGCAATCCAACATCAAACTTCCGCACGAGCCGTTTAAACGTGGTCCGAGTCTTTGGGCGAGTCACACGCAAGGTAAGTTGGAAAACGTGGAATGAAGCAGTTGAAGTGTTTAATCGGATTAAACGTGGTTGTCTGGTCGGCCGTTTTGTAAACAGAAGGTTGTTTGAAGGAGGTTTTACACATTCCGCATCCACGCATAGCATTCGGTGGTCGCGAGAAGCTCCCACGCACAGTTGCAGAAAACAAATATTCACTGCCATGCACGATGGATTGGAGTCACGCTGTTCAAAGCTTCATAACATTTGCCTGAGTCAGGAGATGAAGGTTTATTACGTGCAGAATGAAACGATTCATATTGCTCAGCATTGTTTTCTCCTAGAAACGAATTGAATGTGAAGGTCAACTCTGAAATACCTGGTCGGCCGTTTTGCCTGCTACATCCTTGTTACTCGTAAATGGTCTCTTCGAGAAAATCCGAGAGCAGAGGCAATATTTATACCCTTCCATTATGTGCGTCCAATCAGACAATAAAAGTATTCTTTTACCAGATTCAGAGAAGCTTGTTTTTAAACAATGGACGATATACTGCAGTTTCAAGCTAGTTTTATCTAGCTTTATTTCTATTAGCTTTGATCCGCGACTAAGGAAGAATTCATATGGTTGTTACTGTACATTTTTTTAAGGTCCTCTTGGCTGCCCCAGTTGTTCAATGTATTTTTTGAAGGGCTTCTGTTATGTGTTGCAAATTGTAACATGAAGGATCTTTTTAGTTTCTGGAAAAATGAGTATATTGTGTAGCTCACGGCTACCTATGCCATAATCCCAATAGTGGCATAATTATTGATTGGAGCCGAGATTGCAGAATGCACTGCCAAAATACCGAAGGGCTCTTTGGCCAAAATTCAGTCTCAAGGATGTCTATCGACATGTTATGGGCATGAGCCTGTGTCATCATCATGGCAGCATTAGGTCTTTATTGGTAATGGCATTTTCTCATTGTTTGGAGGGTACAATTGCGCTTATTATGGCAAAGCTAAACATTCTTACTACAAGTGTTATATGATAAGGAAGAACCGTGAGCATTGTGGTAAAACCATTCTTAGAGGCGTGAAAATGTGAACATGATCGAACAAATCTTAATATTTCCCGCAGATACAAAGCCAGGTCGAATCAGTTGAAGAGCTCGTGGTGTTGTTTCATGGAGTTTGAACGTGGAATGCATGTGAATATGTGGTCCAAAACAAGAAGAAATAACTCTATCTGTCAAACTAGAGTTATCACAGAGAAATCAATCGATTGAGTGTTGACAGGGCCACGTAACGTGATCCCTAACAATTTTCATAGCTTGAAAATCATTTCTAAATGGCGCAACATGCAGGAGTGAAATAATTTAAATTCATTAAATTGTTTAACCTCTGTGAGTACAAGCAATGTATCATGGGTCAAATCCACTAAGTATGATTTAGAGTCAAACTTTTCATATTGTGGAAACGTTGGTACCAAGTCAAGATAAAGAATAAGCTCACGGGTGTCGAAGTTTAATGTATTTGTAGAGGCTTTCAATTTCGAGCTTAAAGCTTCATGTTCACGATGCATATAGGTGGCTTGGTAATTCAGAATGGCCTCGAGTTAACAGAGCAAAACGGTAAGAATCAAGTTTGATAGCCCACCATTCGGAGGACTCAATGCAAAAGAGCGCGATTACCAAAGCAAGGAAAGAGTTAGTGCAGGGTCAAAAATCGATTGCAACACCGAATTAGCGGATTCGAAGCTCACCAAGTTGAGATTTGTGCAGACTCTATCCACATGGACCCCCCTCCTCTTCAAGTCAAACGGGTCAACGGGGGGGTCCCAACATTATGTTAATTAAATTAATATTTTTATTTAAATATTTTAATAATAATATTTATTATTATTATTTAAATATTTTATTTAAATATTCTTTTAATTAAGTGAGAAGACTTGGTCATCAGGCAATTAATGACCTATGATGGAACCTTCTCAGGTAGTTCAACTAACTGTAATAAATACATCATGGGCCTTCATTTTAGGAAGGTAATTATGACCATTTCCTCTTCTTTCTCACATATTCTTCTATAAATGTAAGTTGGAAGCTCATTTCAAAGGGTTCCAACAGCTCGCATAAGTTCGATAGTTAGATATCTCGTAAGAGTGTATACTTTTCAAGGGTCCTCTCTTTCGCAAGTTGTTCTTGTCAGGTGTCGAGAGAACTTTCAAGCCTCCTCTTCAAGACCTGTAATGGCAACTATTGCCTCTTCGAATGTATGATGCATCAGTGCATGTTATCAAGCAATAAAAGTGTGTGTTTTGTGACTAATCTCGGTCCTTTCATCCTTCTATGCTTCTTTGTGCCTTTCTCATACTGATGGCAGTACACCGTGCAAGTTTAAGTTTCTATTACGCAGGTTCTTGGAGTTCTCAGGCTTATCGAGTGGTGAAGTATCGCGATGCACTTGAGTTGTGGTGTCCTGCTCACCCTTCTTGAGTTCATCCTTCTTCACCGGGAAACCGGGTATATTTCTCACCGATAAAGTTTAACAAAAGGAACGCGTGTCTCTTAGCTCGTGGTATCCACATGGGGGTTCACTTAGTAAAATTATGGTATAGCACGTATGCTCAAGGGTATTAAATAACACCCTTAATTCTAGTTTCTACCTCTAATTACTCAATTGTTAATACCCTCCCGTTATATTATTAGAATGAAAATACCCCCTATTTTTTCCATGTACCTTACTTACCCATTTTTCGATTACAATTTTATTTACCCCTTGTTATTTCTACCCTAATATATTAGACAAAAAATATATTATATTTTTCACTCAATGTTTTTTAATATGCATTTCCTCTCGAAAGATAATTTGAAGCCATTCAAGACCTATTAGATGTATCACCTTATATATGTTAAGCTTTAATCATTTATCAATAGTTCAAATAATTAAGATGGTGAAATAATATCACTTGTGTTGAAAAGCATACTCAATCCTAGTTTTCTACCATCTTATTATTTCTTGGTTAAGAATCTAGATTTCTTTATTAAAAAAGAGAGTATAATTTAATTTATGACCACACTACTTTTTCAATTTTAAGGTATTTACTTTTAAAAACTAGGGTTCAAATGTTTTAGTTTTATATTAAAATCAAACCTCCCTTTCCTTTGGCTCACCTCTCTAACCTACCCCCAATACCTAATTCAAAACATTAAAAATTAAACCCTTTCACCCTCATGTCTATGGGTATATTGACTTTAATTTTATTAATTTTAATTACCTCAATATGAACCCACGTGCTAGGATATTGCCTTGCTAATGAACCCCCGTGGTGGTATCATGTACCCTCTCTAAGTCATGCAGAGGTGAAGTTGACTGTGGTGCACACACCCTCTTCAAATTAACCCTTCCTAAATCAAGACACCCTTTATTCTAAGGCATCACCATCCCTAGTATAGTTTCATTTTTCAAAATTCCTAGGCCTTTCCCTAAAACCCCATGAAAATGTTAAGATAGGACTAGATAATCGCTTTTGTTACACTAGGAGTAACAAGACTTAGTTTAGGAAGAGGAAGCTGCCTTCTCCATGTGAGGTTCACTCGAGCCCAAGTCCATCAAGATCAATAAATGAGAGGTGATCCCATGTGTCTAATCACACCGAACGTCCTATTCACATCCCGGCCATTCGGGGTGCAAAGGATTCGCGACATAAAGTTTTAGAGCACAATCAGAGACATCACAGGTTAGAGTTCCATCTTCCGTAGGTGTCTCATTATCAAACAGAAATCTTAAGCCACCGTGCGACCACACACAATAGTTTTTAGTATACGCACTTGAATGAGATTTTGGTACTTCACTTACACGAGTCAAAGTACTCGCGACTCCATATCTCCGGATTCCAAATCTCAATGCATAACTTATGCGAAGAATTCAGAATGGACAAGAGCTTCTTCAAAGAAAGGAAATTATCAGCATACCGAACTTTCCTTATCTCCTCCAAAGAGAAGAAGAAGAGGCATTTCCACATCCCTTAAGCTTGCATTACAGCAGATTTACCTACTAGTGGTCATTCAACTCCTCCTTACTAAGATTTTCCACCAGAACAATCAACCTTTCGCCGCTACATGGCGAGGAACCAAGTTTTTCCCCTTTCAATGCAAGGCTCCTCTTATGTTGGCTCAACGTGATCTCGATACCTGCTATGCACTCAAAAGTTTACCCTTCTACACTGGGAAACTCATGTTACTCCAAAGTATGGAGCATATCTTTGATGTAGCCAAAGATCTCATAGCATATAATATCACCGAAGACAATGTCATAGCTTAGACTTCACTACCTCTTTCAAGGAAAAGCACTTCAATGGTTTCGGGTTAGGTGTCGCACTATAACCACTGGGGACGTGTTGGGAGAAAAGCTATGTAAACACCCGAAGACAAAAGTGATCACCTATCACTTTCGGGAACAACTTACTACCATAAAGAGAGCTCCCTAAGAATACATGAGTGATTTCAACTAAAATTCCACATGACTTGGAATATTTAGCAATACGTAACT